>CM070530.1:31924716-33220697 GCA_036346145.1 Olyra latifolia | reverse complement strand
GAGGATGATATTACTGAGGTAATATTGATGGAATGATTGCTTCACCACTAGAGAATTTAGAGATGCCTCTATTTTATGGACACACTTGGTGCACTATTTTGTGCCATCAGAATCTGGCCTAAGGTGTTATTTTTTTAATAATTACAGTGAACGTGGCCATATTTAATCTTTAATATATGCTTCTATCTGACAGCCGTGCACTCTAAACAATATTTTTTGGCCATGAGAACATGGCCTAGGCAGTCGAAAAAATGACATCAAAACGTTGTTGTGCCGCCAGTTACAAGCGTGCGATCGCTTAGCCGAGCGGGGTTCCATTCCATCCCTGTACCTCGCGATGGACAACCTCTCAGCAAAAATGATAAATTTTTTTGTTGTAGTTTCTAATTTTAATTTAAAATAAAAGGAACAAGGCTCAATATGCATATAACAGAAAAAAAATGCATCTTCGCGTTCATCAGGGCTCGACATGGCAAGAGTTAAGGGCTTGTACCCAAGTAGGCCGGAGAAAATCCCTTCAATGACACTATAGAAATCCCCAAACTCAAAATTTCCATCTTCAAAGGATCTCTCCCATGTGTGTAATCGTATTTGCGCGGGTTGTTTCCTTCTTTACCATTAATAAAAAGTTGTCCTTTTTGTTTCACCTATATAAACATTTCCAAAAATCCCCAAAAAATCATATCGCTACCAAATATGTAGTATTTTATCTCAATTTTTTTGCTATTTTTATGACTAAATTTTGGTGTTAAACATATTGATTGACCGTCTATACATTGTTTTTTATAACATATTTGTTCATAAGAATACCAAAAAATTCTAAATTGAAAGTACTACATGTTTAGCAACACTATGTTTTCCCAATTTTTTTGGGAATATTTATGTCGAGGATTGAATAACGCCTCACGGGCTAGGTGTGCCCCGAGAACACTTGCCTAGAGGCTGGCACATGACAAAGCTCTCTGATCAAAGCAGATGCACTTGGAGGTTTGATGCTCGGTGAGGTGCTATGTGGCCACGATTCCCACTTCCTTGGGCGTTACCACGATTCGAGCGTGGTGGTAACCGGCGTGCACATTTAAAGGCCACGTTTATTGTAAATAATGGCAATTAATTAGAGGTTAATAGCATCGTCGTTAGCTTCTTTAGGGCCAATATATTCCCAACATTTTTGTAAGCGGATAGGGAGAAACACCACATACTTAGAAATACAAGCAATACATACCCACTAGAGTAGATATTATCTCATCTTTGAGAGGCTGACGATAAACACCTGTCTTGCTCGTTTATCATCCCGTGAAGCTGCAGACATCTCAAAAGCCATACCTTAGCGAGAAAAAGGTTGTCTTGATCCTCAATTAAGAAATAACCTCGTCGAGAAGCCATTTCCCAATTGTCGATAGGCTGGTAATGTGCTGCGTGGGGATCCGACAAGTTTGTTTGTGAAGGAAATCCTTTGAGATGCTGAATTCTCAAGATACTCGGGATCTTTGCATGTTTGATGATGTGGATAATCATGGCGGGTATTACATCGATGGAGAGGTGGTAAAGATCAGCGATCCAAATGGTCTGCTTGAGCAAAAAGAGATTTCTTCCTAGGGCAGTCGCGCTTGCACCTACTTCGCTCTCATTCTGAGAGTAAGGGCATGGAGTATGTTTCCAAGCCCCTACTGGACCAGTTCTAAGAGATTTCAAAACTAGATACCTCACAATCGATGGGGATGATGATGAGCTCTATAGCGGTTTGGATATTCTAGACTATGACATGGGGTCCACCGCCGATAGTGCTTCCAGCGGGACAATATGATGTCCTCGCCACTCTGTGGTTGCCTAGGGCGTCAACATGGTGACGACAATATTAACCCGACCGGTGATGCTTGGAGAATGACCGTGGCGGGCCTATGAAGCTGCAAGGGAGCAGTTAGAGGATTACTTAAGCCGTAACCTAGCGTATATAACTTGTGAAATGAAAGCCCGGGAGAGTGGAGAATCGTCCTCACGTGGGGTAGCACATGCTCCATGCACCCGGCACAAGGGCGACCTCTCGCCAAGACTCACAGACTCCTTTGCTTCACCGAGTAGAGATCGCCTCCAAGCGCTAGCTACGGTGGTCTGTGAGGTTTCAATCTCACGGATAGGAATGACTTTGTTGCCATGGGAGTAGCGATGGCGAAAAACTTGAGGCGCCTATCGTTCGAGTGGATCTTCCTTAGTCGGTAGATCATAAAGAACCTAGAGCAATTCCGGGATGACTAGTGTGGCGACTCACGCGGAGGAGAACTCAAAGTTTTGCTCGAGATGCATACTCGAGGTGGCCCATGGCGGCGACCACCAAAAGAAACCATCATAACCATCTAGGGTGGGACTGCGTCACGGGCTCCGTCTCCATCGGAATCTGTGCCATGCTCATCGGAAGTCTTCTCTGGCTAGGCCCTACAACTAGCAAATACGTCGTGGAAATGGGTGTGGGAATGATGGGCGGCAGGATCGTCGCTACCCCAACCTATTGGCATCGGGCATTCTCATTGCATTGCGCAATATAAATGCAGCCTAGGAAATTCAAGCCCGAGGCACATAGAGTGATTTAACGGGTCTCCAAACAACTATGAATTCCTCTCTGTTTATGCCACGACCATCCTCGCTACTAAAGGTGATGAGGGGTCATGGCAAATACCTTCTAATGTCTGGAGGGACTGCTCGCAAATACCTAGCTTTTCAACTAGTTGGAGAGCTCAAACCAGAGTTAGGAACAACTTTGTGACACTCATAAAAGCAATTTCTAGAGCATTACACACGCCTAGCCAGGAAAGACGATCTCCACCGCCTAACACAAATGGATGGAAAAAGCCTGAGGTAGTTTATTCAACGCTTTATTCAGGGCTGCAATACTATCCCTAATGTGTCGGACGACGCAGTGCTTCACGTGTTCAAACAAGGGGTTAGGGATGTCCGATTCACTTAGGACCTAGAGATCAACATAGACCTGTTGGCTAGTGAGTTTCTAAAGATGGCTTATAGGTATGCAAACGCAGCCAAAGCCGTCAGTTTGGAAGAAGATGCGTGATGAGGGAAAAGCTCCACCATAGCCAGGTTTGGAGTCTTCGGGCAAAAAGGAGTCCACCTCACTGGAGAAAAAGGGAAACAAAAGAAAAATGCCACACCACCAAATATCATTGCTGCTATTGACCAGCAGCCACCACCCTAGCCAGAGCAGAAGTCCAAGACGTACGCTTCGGGCAAGGGCAAAGGTCATGGTCAACAGTGCCGTAACTACAACCAGGGTGAAAAGCCAAAATGTAGTAAGTACTGCCCTCTCCGTCAAGCTTACGGCCACGATTTGCTCAACTGCAGGACCTGGCTGGCGCACATGGAGGATTTCTACAGCAGAAGGGGGCCTATGCCTACTTTGCCCGAGCCAGGTGAAAACTGCAAGGGCAAACTACCCGTTAGGGACAATGACGCCGACGAGGATGATTTCCCTAAGCCGGAGAACCACATTGCCGGACCTCCTCTGCTTATTCCTCTCGATGTGACGTCAAAGAAGCTGCGAGGGAAACGTATCATATTGACCACCGCAAACCTCTACCGGACAGCCCAAGTGGTGCGAGATGTCGATAACTTTCTCCAAGGATGACTGTCCTTGAATGACAAAACCACAAAAGCTCCATCTGGTGCTCACTCGACCATCGATAAAATAAGGGTTGGAAGAGTGCTAATTGATGGCAGGATGTCGGGACCCTCAATTGAGAATTTGGTGCCCCTCATGCATCACTAATGCGTAATCAATTCTAGTGAGCATAAGTGACTTCATCAGTGCATATCAGATCCATATCAAAAATAACTATAAAAGAAACAATTAATATTAAATATTAGAATAGCAATCTTATGATCAAAGCTTACATTTAAATGCCTTGGAGGCTAAACTCTTCAATAAATCTGCAGCAAAAAGGAATATCTTGGCGTAGCCAATCCATATGCCCAGACAATCGATTGGGGTAGCGTAACCTAGTACTACGCCCTTGTTGTAAAACTTCTCGTTAATGTTAGCCATTTTCTCTGCAAAGTCTTGATCTTGCATGGATGAATAAGCGACCTACAAGCGAGTTTGCAAGTATAAGTATAGATGAATACTTAGCAAATCCCACACAGTGGAGTAATGCAATTCTAACATCTATATACAAGCTTAGTACAAAGGATAGGCCACATGGTTATTTTGCATAAACAGCATTTAACAAAGACGTAATAATATAATAGATTCAAAAGAAAGTAAGCAAATTATTTGATAAACGACATTTTATCCATAAGCAACGGTACACAGTCTAAACATAGCACAAAGCTCGATAATCTGCACCCAGCAGTAACTACAGTGATAACCCACCATTTGCACTTAAAAAAATACTATTTCTTGATCAATACAACCAAACATTTGTTCATGACCAAGAACACGGCTATTCGAATAGTTTTTAACACTCTGCGGAGATTGCACGTCTTTACCCATAAGATACAACACATCTCACATCTGATCAGGGCGGGGAAGCTTGTAACCCAACAGTCACGAGACTAAATTTAAGCAAGTAGCCCTACCGATGACTATTGCACCACTCAGAGCCAGACATCTGGATTACTGGGCTACACACAGTTAGTACAACAATGTCGAATGGATGATGGCCCTCATAAGCAGCACATCTCCCCTAAAGAATCTCACACAGATGATTTCAGAATCTCACACATATGATTTCAGAATCTCACACAGATGATTCAGCCTAACTTGCCTTGAGGTACCATAAACTCACACTTAGTAACTTAACTGTTAGACTCAATCGAAGTCAAGCACATGGTTTGTACTGTAGTTTGCCTGGCATGCTCTTACAGGATTACGTCCTTAGGATAACTAAGGCAAAACTTTCTTCTAAATTTGCATCATAGCCCCGCAACACATGCTTCCACACACAGAGTACCACTTGTCTTAGTCAAAACACCCACCCGGTTGATTAACAAATTGCAACACATGCAAACGATAACATAAGAGCAACACATGCTCAACCAATATGAAGCAACACATGTCTCCCTCACGTAAAAGCAACACATACCTTTACTCTCAATTCAATATCTCTCTTTAGTCAATATTAATTAAACCAATCCTAGATAACATGCATGACTAAGCAAACTAATAACGACTACCATCCCACATGATATCATCACTACCCAACTAAAATGATGACACATCTAAGTTACAAAGGATAACAGGTAATACAACATTTCAAATGATGTATATACTTCAAATTAGAATAACTAAATTCCTAATAAAGTAAATTAAAGATAGCAATGCAAAATTTAAATCAAATTCATTTTATCTACAAATAGGATTAATATGATCAAGGATTGTGTGTGACTTACCTTTCAGTTATATCTCATATACTTGGTCTGATTCTTGATTCTTGTCATAAGACATATATCCTTCATCAACGATACTTAGCACGATAATCCGATACATGAATAAATGATAACGAACCAAATTGCATCCAAACAACGATAAAACAATCTGCAAAGTCAAATAAAACTTCTTGAAACAAAATTCATAGTTTAATAATAATTTGGAATAAATAAAATTAATCTAAATAAGAAAGTTATGGTCAAAGGAGTCCGATGAAAAAAGATAGATCAGACAAATGGCGGGACGAAAAATAAAGAATAGAATATTCCTCGATGCTTGGTTAATCAATAAATTAAGTAAAAAATGATAATGATCTGAAATAAAGAAATAGGATGTTCATGACACGGGCTCTCATGTCATAAACTAGGCGCAAGTGAATTAAAGTCACAGACAGAGACTGGATTAGGGTTTCTATGTCTCATGGCATAGGCGATCAATAGCAAAAAGTAATTAACCTGTTAAATAGAATTAACAACATAGTAAAGTGTATAGGTTATATGATAAAGGAATAACCTATATTCTAAATCTAGGACAGTTTGGAACTAAAGACAATAGGATTATCGGAATGACGAAACGATGCAACTGGTCATGTCATAAAGAATTGTCATAGCAAAGATAATTAACAACCATATAACATCAGTATGATTGTATTGACAATGACATAATAGAGGGGTAGAGTATGGAGTAACAATGGCATTGGCAGAGCTACAGTGCAGTAGTACATAGGTTGAACTGGGGCTGTACATAACATTAGAAACAAAACGGCTAAGGATGGTTATGGTACACACGAGGGTGGCAAGGTTTAGGAAGTATCAAATGGCATAAAGCGACCATATGAACACAATGATATGGCCAGATTTCTAAGAAAAAACCCATAGTGGCGATGTACCGCAATAGGGTATAGATGGCATGGCTTAAATATTAGGTCACGACACGAAGTCATAGATCATTAAAAACAGTATGTCTAGGAGGTAGAGCATGATGAGTACATCTCTGAAAAAAATTGGTGGGTGCAATATATGAATAGAAGGTTTCAAAAATGGCCACGGAAGCTTCTAGGCAGAGATCTTGCAAAATTCATATAGACTAGCTCGAGCAAAGTGAAAAATTATGAAATTTGGCACGATGATATATGAATGTATATAGCACAAAGTGGCGTGAACAAAATTTCCAGAATCTCACCATGGCAGCGAGCACGGATACCAAAACAAGCGCCGACAAAGGCGCAAGGACAGCAAGTAGTTGGCCAACCTGGGTAAGGGAGATGGTAAGCACAGTGTAGAGAAAGACCATACGAATCCGTTTTCAAAGGTTTCATGGATAGATCATGCGGGAGAAAAGCGACCTAGTAAGGAAGATGCAAACTCGAGAGACATGAAACTTACTCAATGATCCCGACAGAACCCTTTGGTGGAAAACTAGATGACGATGAGTAGATAAAAAGCGAAGCAAACAGTTTTGCATTGGATATCTAGAGAAGCGAGGAAGCGCAGCGAAGTGGTGGCAGCGTCTTTGATGCGTCGCATGCGTCTTGATGGCGGTCTTGTCTTTGTAGTAGTAGGTAGGATGGTGCGTGTGGCAGCCCAAGATGCGGTGCAAGGGTGGCATGGCAGAGGAGAAAGGCGCACGGCAGCCATGGCAACGTGGCGGGGCTAGGGTGGCGTGGCAGGAGAAGGGACAACGGCTAGAGTTGTGAGGGAGGAGGAGGTCGATCTGAGTGGGCTGATCAATCAACCAGCCAGGAACAGATATATATATAGGGGAATCGTAGGCTAAGCCGGCTTGGCCTAGGGAAAGAATGGGGAGTGGGTCGACTGGTCGGTTTGGACAAAGGAAAGGAAGGAGTGGGCAGTCGAGGAGACAAGGCCCAAAAGATTTTTGGAATTAATTAATTTAATATTTTCATAAAATGTTAGAAACCAACATAGCTTATTTTAAAATAGAAAACAGACCCCTTAAAATGAGCAAAAATTCCAGAAAATATTTTCGAACATAGGAACACAAGAAAAATAGTTTCACCAAAATTTCATATTTATTTTGATTACATAAAATAATTTGAAAGCTCGATGGACAAAACAACAAACAAATTGATTTTAGAAATTACTAGAAAACTCTAGAAAATATTTTATAACAATATAAACACAAGATAAATAATCATGGAAATCTTTATGGTTTTGTTTTGCTCATATGATTTATTTGAAAATTCAAATAAATCCATTAATAGGAAATAGCTTTAAGAACATCATTGAAAATGTGAATAAAATCTTTAAGGTTCAAGTAACTTTTACAAAAATAAATTTTATTAGTTAGAGACCTTGACTTCCACAAAAATGGTTGTCAAGTTTTAGAAAATCATACCAAATCTTTTATTGGCAATTGGATTTTAAGATAATTTATGGAAAAATTTTCAAGGAGCTATTTTTAACAAAAGTTTTTGAAAGTCCAAAATTTTTTGATGTTACACGGGAGCTCCTTGGAATTGATATCCGCCAAGATCTTTGGGCGAGATCTGATTCCTCGCTCCAAGATAAAAAAAAAAACATTGTGGTGCCCTTCCATGGGATAATCCCGAGCATGTCTACCAAACTACTCGGCCAGGTCATCTTATCGGTAACCTTTGGCGGGCCAGGTAACTTCCGAACTGGAGTTAATCATGTTCAAAGTGGTGGATTTCGACTCCGCCTACAATGCCATCTTTGGTCAACCAGCTTTGGCCAAATTCATGGCTGTGACACATCACGCTTGCCAATATGTCAAGATACCGAGGCCATATGGGGTCAACACCATCAAGGAGAGCCCTAAAGCCGCCCTGAATTGCGACAAGCAAGCCATGGCCATGGTAGGGCAGCTCCCTCAGCGAGGACCCAAGCAAGAGCCGAAGAAAAATTCTCGGCAGAAAGTTGCCCTCCAGCCTGAAGAAGTGACCAGGAATGTTCCTCTGTCCGCAGAGGATCCGACCAAGGTCATGAATTTGGGGACTTTATTGGACCCCAAATAGGAACTCAACCTCATTGCTTTCCTCCAAGCAAATGTTAACGTGTTCGCTTGGGAGCTGTCTAACATGCCCAATGTCCCAAGTGAGGTAATTGAGCACAGTCTAGCAGTACAGCCTAACAAAAAACCAGTGCGACAAAAGCTCGGACATTTCTCCTTAGAGAAGCAAGAGATTATATGTCGCGCCCCTTCTCGGCTTACCTAGCGAGAACGGTCGGACCTGCACTAGGCCCTGGATCAGTAGGCTAGTGCAAGAGTTACACTGTACTGGAATCATTTCATACATCGGTGTCCAAATATTACATAACGGCGATCATCCGTCGCATTAGTAGCAAAGCGACATTTAAGCCTTGAATTCTGAGACCAAAGTTCATCGAGTGGCGGAAATCTCCCAAAAGGCAACTTGCAAGTTCAAAAGAACAACAAAATCACACGGCGGTGTGTAACCACACACGACGGTGGAGCATACTAAACCCTATCTTAAGCAACTACTCGGTCAGTCACATGCGAGGATCTCCTTCTCATGACAATCGTAGGCATCTTCCTCGACGGGCTCCTCCATGTCTAAAGATAGATATTTATGCGAGGTCAGTGTCATCCAAACACTGGCGAGCTAACACCCAACCCAATGCATTTAGTGATAGAGGTTTCAAAGGAAAGGCTGGGTTTATTTATTTGCATGAAAGCCAGTTTGGAAATGAAAGCCTATGACTTAGCAGTTTAACCAAATTCCCTGTCAAATTGATTATTTATCATGTTTCCTTTTCAATGCACAACCAAACCCATGGCAGTTTCCAAGCACTCTGCCAAACGTTCTCTTCCCACTCCGCCATCATCTTCCGAGTGTGGCGACTCGTTAATGGATCACATTCCCCGACAAAGTACCCGGTCTCGTCCTATTTGGGTTGCCGACCCACGCTAGACTCACGGCTCTGTAGAATGGACCTAGATCATCCTCGGATAGCGACATGAAGCTGTCTTCACCTCAAGCATGGCGGCAGAGCGAAGTACGCCCGCAGTCGTAACTACCCTGAATCCCCAATACTTGCACTACCGCGCGATGGCCGGGCGTTGTGGTGTTAGGAACTATCTCCCGCAGTGATAGTCGATGGCGTTACTGTGCATCCTCGATGCACCCGTGCGGGAATCCTTGATTCAGCCCAGCCGATCCACTAAGGGCCTCACCCTTATGCACTTCCTTCTTGGCTAACTCGCACCCTCCGTGTGAATCACACGATGTGGCGGAACCCCTCCTTTGGGGGGCGCACGGCATTACTGCGGATCTCGCCGCGCTCTCTTCCATGCACTACGTATGTGGGCGATTAGCTCCTCAATTCACGTAGCCAGGCTACTCCACCTCTTACCCAATGCTGGACCCGATCGCATTGCGAGACATCACAACCATACACACATTGGCATGCAGGCCCAATTTCGATTAACCATATTCAATGTGTGATCATGTCCGGTGAATGTCGGTTCACTGTTCGAGGCAATTCTAAGCCTAAAATTAATAGTTGGACTGAGCAATGTCTAAGCAAGATTTTAACCAAGACTTAGGAGTCTAAATCAGTTTATTTAAATTTAGGGCTACCAAGGGTGATCATCAAAGCGATCAATAGCAAAGCCAAATGACGATGATTAATTCAAGGCAACATCATCATGGTAAAGCTGATAGCAAGTAAGTAAATGGCATGATATATCATGATTGAACAAATAGGCATAAGTACTTAAAAGGGCATGCGGTTTAATACCGTAAAATAAAGACTTTAGAAATCAGGATTCAATATGATATTATTGGATGTTAACTTCGCACTAGGAAAGCGATACTCTCCTAGTAAAAGCAACACTATTAAGGTTAAGTATTAACTTCGCACTAGGAAAATCGAGATTCTCCTAGTAAAAGCAAACTCCTTTGAGGGTAGATATTAACTTCGCCTTAGGAATTGAAGTCGGGTCTTGTGCGGAGTCCTCGAGCAGTGTTTCCGGATCCTCTACGTCTAAGCGGAGAATCAACAATTCATCATAAACACGATGTGGCGAAGAAAAGAATGATGCATGAAATGCAATCGAGGTCGCTTCGTATTCGCTCATTTACGATTCCTATGTTTAACTATCTACATGAATCCATATATATATATATATATATATATATATATATATATATATATATATATATATATATATATATATATATATATATATATATATATATATATATATATATCGAGAAAGTTCCATGATCCTTCTAAATAATGAATCATAGCGGAATGGCGCGAAGTGCTTGTGAGATGATGCACATGATACATGTATATATATGTGTAATGAAATTTCTACCTAATTAACCCAATAGGACAAAATATGGTTTTATCGTCTTTTAAAGTACTTTAAATAGTTAGAATATGTTAACATGATACATGTAGCTAGTTATTCATGTTTCCTAATTATACCAATATTGAGTTAACATGTAATTAGGAAACATATTATAGGTTATACTATATTCACCTAGGTCCAAAAAGTCATTTATCGGCATCCATGATTTTCTTATTTTTAACTTAATTGTTAATCTATTTTTAATACACAACATTCTATTTTTGCTTATTTCTATATGAATTAATACCTAAAATAAGCTTAATGGATTTAATCTAGGAACCGTGTTTGGTTCTTTGTGTGAGAATACTATTTTATTAAATCCAACACAAGCTCTAGTATTTACCCTAATTTTTCCAGAATTTTTAATGATATCTACCTATTTTAAATAAATCGTTTCTATTCTTGTCTTTGTTTTATTTATAAAATCTGGGAAAAATGGGTGAACGATCTTGGGGACCCGCTAACTTCATGGCCGAGCCAACCACGTCGAAGCGTGCCGAAGGCGTAACTCGCGAGTGAAGGCTGAGGTCATAAGGCGCCCATTTACCTCGACATGTGGGGCCGAGGCCCACATGTCGGCAACGTGAAGAAGCCGGGAGTTTTAAATCCATGGGCCGGCAAGTGGGCCCACTGTCGGCGACCACACCGCAGTGAAGCCGCACGGATCTTGGCGCGGTCGGACGGCTCGCCGTCATCGTCTTCCTCCGTGGCGCTTCGCCGCGGCCGAGGCTTAGCCGACGGCTAACCGGAACTAGGGTGCACCGTTTGGGGCGTTCTTGGGTTCGGTGGAATCGATGAGCTAACGCGCATCTAGGGGTGCCCTTGTCGAGGCGTAAAGCGGCCGGACGCGCGAGCCATGCCGGCGGCGGGAACCGCTACCGGCGGACATGAGTAAATGACCTAGGGTCGAGCTTATGGAAAAATAAGCGCATGAGCTATCGAGGGGTTAGTGGGTGCTTACGAGCAAAAAGGTAGTCGAGGCACGGTTGGATCGGCAGCGTCCACGTCTTGGGTCCGAGCAAGGAAGGCGGCGCTCAAGATCTTTGGGAAGACCGGCGAAGCCTGGGCCAAAAGAGGGAGCACGGTGTGAGGGAAGGCAGTGGCTCACCGAGCAAGGGCTTGCCTTGAAGCTCACCAGAGATGATGATCGGTGGCGTCCCGTGCAGGTCGAGCAAGGAAGGCGGGCGCTCACGATCTTTGGGAAGACCGTGAAGCCTGGGCCAAAAGGGGAGCACGGTGTGAGGGAAGGCAGAGCCAAGCTCTTGAGCAAGGACTTGCCATGGCTCACGAGAGATGATGAAATCGAAAAGGGGAAGGCAGGCGGTCGGCGGCGAGCGTTCCGACGAGCTCGGGATGACTCGGACCAATTCCTTGAGCGGGAGCTTCACGAGGTCATGGCGAAACAAGCGAGACAATGTGGAGACTAGGGAGGTCTAGTTTGGCTGGCGGCGTGAGAGTGAAAAGAGAGGAGAAAAGCGGCCGATGTGGCGGTGGCATATAAGCTCGGTCAGAGCTCGGCTCTTGACCGGTGGTCGCGAAGATGTGAGGCAGTCCTGAAGAGCTCTAGTGCTCATTGGCTAGGCTTAGGCGGTGGCTTGTTTGTTGGCGAATGTCTGGCCGGCGGCGAGATAGCTTCTTTCGGGCGGCATTACCCGGGAGACGCGGTGCGGGGGCATCGATGGCGCGACCAAGTCGACCATTGGGCAAGGTGGCGGTGCAGGAACTCCATTGCGAGCAGCGCCGACAACCACAACAAGTCGTCCATGGCGAGCGAAGCAGCAGCAGCGATGGCAGCAGGCGTCGCGTCATGGTCGGAGGTGGGTCCACGGTCGAGCGACACACACAAGCCGCCAATTGAAGATCTTCCCGAGATTGAGCGGGAGTGATGGTTGAGCCGGGGTGGAAAGGCGGCGGCCGGCGAGCGTTGACCAAATACCGCAGAGCGAAAGGAATAGGAAGGCGCCATGTGGGCCCAACCAGGTCAAATTGGTCAACACGAGTCAAACTCTCTATTAGGGTTTAAACTAATCTATGGATTTTTCCAGGATTTTTAGAGCAATTTAACATATTTAGGCTTATGTGATTATGTGTATACATATATATATATATATATATATACATATATATATATATATATATGTGTGTGTATGGATGTTTTATGAATATGAAAATATATTCCCAATTTAAGGTCCATTAGAATCTTATATTTCAACAATTTCTTAAATAGTGCTATAAATTATAAATTCTTATGCAAGGGTTTATTAATTAGCTATTTAGTGCTTTATTCAAACAAAAATCATCAATTTCAAATGGCTTCTAAAGTCTAGAAATGTGTGTTTGTCACATAGAAATTTTACGGGAAACGTCATAGCTTATGCAATGGTACAGAAGTGTTTTCAAAATATTATCATAACTTTGGGCTGTTACAAATCCCTCCCCCCTAAAAACAAATCTCGACCTCGAGATTGATATTTCTATGAAGCGAATAGGTAGGGGAATTCTTGACGCATTTTCTCTTCTGGTTCCCATGAAACATCCTCCGGATTGATTGCTCCATTGCACCTTGCAAAGTCGAATGGTCTTATTCTTGAGCTTCTTTTCCTGAGTCTCTAATATTTGAATAGGCTTGACTTGATATCCCAAGTTGGGTTGTAGGGTGTCGGCAGGCAGCTGAACTACTTCTCCTTCAGGTTTTCTCAAACACTTTCGGAGTTGGGACACGTGAAACACGTTGTGAACTTCTCCCAACTCCTTGGGAAGGTCAAGTTCGTAAGCGACCATACCCTTACGAGACAAGACTGGATAAGGTCCCACAAACCTTGGGGCCAATTTTCCCTTGACTTGAAATCTTCTTGTTCCCTTGAAGGGTGAGATCTTGAGATACACATAGTCTCCAACTTCGAAAGATAGGTCCCTCGACGATGGTCAAGATAACTCTTTTGTCGGGATTGGGCAACAAGCAATTGCTTCCTAATCGTTTTGACCTTTGCTTCGCTTCTTGCAGGTGTTCCTTCCAAATACCGCCCTTCTCCGCACTCGGACCAATAAAGAGGGTCCTACATTTTCTTCAGTATAGAGCTTCAAAGGTGACATTTGCGATCGCTTTGATAACTGTTGTTATAAGCAAATTCCGCATAAGGTAACCATTTTTCCCATTCTGTTGGGAATTCCAAAGCACAAGCTCGAAGCATGTCTTCTAGAGTTCGAATAGTCCTTTCCGTTTGTCCGTCAGTTTGAGGGTGGTAGGTGTGCTAAATGACAATTTGGTGCCCGAGGCACTATGGAGTTCTTCCCAAAACTTTGAGGTAAACTGTGATCCACGATCAGATATAATTCTCTTGGGAACTCCATGAAGGCTTACTATCCGGGCGATGAATAGTTCTGCTAGTTTGCTACCCTTGTGAGTGGTTTTGATCGATAAAATGAGCTACCTTGGTCAACCGGTCTACTATTACCCATATAGAGTCATGTCCACTTCGAGACAGGGAAGTCCTATAATAAAGTCCATGGTCACTTCATCCCACTTCCATTCGGGATTTTGATTGGTTGCAAGAACCTCGCCGACGTTGGTGTTCGCCTTCACCGAGCAAAGCAGTATTACATTTGGCCACATATTACGCTACATCTCGCTTCATTCGGGCCACCGAAGATTGCCTTGAGATCTTGGTACATTTTTGTACATCCAGGTGCATGGAAAACGGTGACTCGTGTGCTTTTTTAAGATTTCTTCCTTTAATTCCGGTCGTGAGGCACAAAGATCCTCTTCTCCATCCAAAGAATTCCTTGTTCGTCCTTAACAATTTTTGTTCAAACCCCTATTCATCGGTCCTTGAGCCTAAGGGTTGGGATGATCTTGTTGCTTATCTTTGATACTGGTCGATCGATCTGGTGAACCGTGATGTTGGCTAATTCTCCAGATTTTACGAGATTCGGGCATAACTTATTCAATTCTTCCAATGAGTCGTTGCGAGGAGGTATCTTCCCGAGTATTCATGTCTTCTCACAGGATCACCATCGAGGAAGTTACCTTTGGTTCTTTCGCTAGAGCATCTCGCCACCACGCTGGCCTTGCTGTGGTGGTATAATATATTTAGGTCAGTAATCTTTAATCAACTCTAACCACCTTCTTTGCCTCATATTGAGGTTGGCTTGGGTGAAAACGTATTTTAGGCTTTTGTGATGCGTGTAGATGTCACATTGTTTTCCCATCGTAAAATGTCTCCATAGCTTGAGTGCATGAACTACGACTGACAAGTTCTAGGTCATGGGTTGGGTAATTGTCCTCGTGCTTTAGCAGAATCGCCGTGATGCGACGCCACAACCTTGCCATCTTGCATCAATACACATCCTAATCCTTGTCGGGAAGCGTCACAAAGATACTTCAAACTTCTTGGCGATATTAGGTGTGGCCAAAACAGAGTGGTGGTCGAGAAGGGTTTTGAGCTTCGAAACCGAGTTCACATTCTTGGTCCATTCAAACTTCCTTTCCTTTTTCAATAGCCGAGTTAGTGGTCGGAAATTTTTGAGAATCCTTCGATGAAACGCCGATAATATCTGCGCCGCACCTAGAAAATCTGCAATTTCCTTTACTGATGGCGGTGTTTTCCAATTCATGACCGTGTCTATCTTAGATGGGTCCACTTTAATTCTTTCAGCAGATATAATATGTCCCAAGAAACTGACATCACTAATCCAAAATTCACATTTGCTATATTTTGCATATAGCTTATGCTCTCTGAGTTTATCCAACACCGCTCTCAGGTGCTTTTCATGCTCTTCGTCCGATTTGGAATACACAAGGATGTCGTCAATGAAGACGACAACAAACTTGTCAAGGTATTCCATTAGGATTAAATTCATGAGGTTCATGAAATAGTAGGTGCATTGGTTAACCCAAAGGACATGACCAAATATTCAAACAGGCCATACCGAGTGGTGAAGGCTGTTTTGGGTATATCATCCTTCCGCACCTTTACTTGATGGTATCCAGATCGAAGATCGATCTTGGAAAAACGTGTAGCTCCTTGGAGTTGGTCAAATAGGTCATCGATCCTGGGCAGAGGATACTTATTTTTAATAGTGACGGCGTTCAACGCCCTATAGTCCACCACTAATCTTCGCCCACCATCCTTCTTATCCACAAACATGGCGGGGATCCCTAGCGAGATGAGCTTGGCGGATCAAACCCTTGCTTAATAAGTCGTCCATTGTTTCTTGAGTTCTTCTAATTCTTCCGAGTTCATCTTGAAATATGTTTTGTAGATTGGGGCTGTACCAGTGTTAACTCTATAACAAACTCTACCTCTCTCAAAGGTAGTCCGTAAGTCATCAGGGAATACGTCCAAATATTCTTGGACTACCTTTACCTTACTCGGGTTGTCTTCCTTGAGGTACAGATGGCTCTACCCCATCTGTAGGGTTCATCTACCTTCCATACTCTTTCAAACACACCATCCTTTACAAGCGACTTCTCGCTTGGCGCAATCTAATACTCCCTTATAGAGTCTTAGCCAATCCATGCCGATTATGACATCAACTCCTAATCCGGACATGACCATTAGGTCGAAATAGAATCCTACTCTTTCCTTCCTTATTTCTACCCATTTGCGGGACCTATAGGCCTTAAGTATCCCAACGGAGATCTAATGGTGAAGGGCTTATTAAGAGGAAAGGTTTGTAGTCGGTGCTTATCTCGTATTCTTGTGAAATAAAGGAATGTGATGCACCGTAATCAAATAAAACTTGTCTTCGGGAGTCGTGAAGTCCAAACGCACTCCACAAGTACTCCTTCATCTTCTTGTCTTTATACTGCGATGATATTGTTGAGTCTCCCACGCCCCATACCTTGAGCTTGATTCTGCGTTGGGCGACCTCGCCACGACCTCGCACAACATTCCCTTGAGGTTTTCGCGATTCGACTAGGGCGGTTGGAAAGATAGTGTCGGTCGGTGGCATAGGTAGCGATTACTGTCATCCTATTATGGGTGCACGGTGCATTGCGGGTGCCATTGGTGCTTGGGTGCGAAACCGGGGTTCTAGCACCGCGCCCACCCTCATATCATATCCACGGTTGATCATGGAAGATTGTTGTCCAGCTCTCGAGGAGGTTGAGGTTTGAATTGTCCCAGACGGCTTGACCGGCGATCGTGCGTTCGGCCATCTTTGCGCTTACGCGAAGATCCTCGCCCTTCAAGTCCTTTCCAACACCAAGGCCTTGTTGACTAACCGGTGGAAGTTTTGATACTCCAAAATCCTAAGGCGGGATTTGTACCGAAAATCCATCCTTCTAGGAACCAATCTATCTTTTCGGCTTCATTGTGGATGTCTTGGGGGCATATCTTGCAAGCTCATTGAACTTAGTAAGATATTCGAAATTGTCATCGTCCCTTGAGAGAGTCTGCGGAACTCATACTTCTTCATCTGGTGATTCCTATGGGTATGTGAAAATTTAAAGCAATGACAAATTCTTCCCATGGAATGAATCCTTGACCTGGGGAACATAAAGCGGCACTTCAAAGATTATCGGCTTGTTGAGCTTCGTCGGCATCTCCATCTTGACGCAGTTCATTTTCTTCCATTTCTTCTTCATCCACACCTGGCCGGGTGGCGACATAATTATCCCACCACACACCTGCGGGTCCTACTAGCAGGTGGGAGGCCAAGCGCACTTTTTCCATTTCTGGACATCTGATCAACTCCAGGTTCTTGGTCACAGTGCGTAACCAGTCTTCTGCTTCCATGGGATCGGTAGCTTGCGCGAAGGTAGGGGGATTGGTTCGCATAAAGGCAACATGTTTGGATCCTCATTTCGATTCTGTCACTTTCTTTGGTTGAGCGATACTTGACCCAACACATCGTGCTTGATAAGCTAAGACACAGGCCATGGTTGGGTCTCTCAACCGGAGGAGGAGGTAGATTACCTCGGCCTCGGCCATGACCCACGACCTCTAGCTGCTTGCTTGGCACCACAGGCTTAGCCAGCTCCTTGGCCCTGAAGACATCATGCGCCTAGATCGCCTTTGGCCACGGGCAGCTCCACGACCACGCACCATCTCGCATGACGGTGATCCTTAACATTATAGCTAAATATGCATGCATGAGGCCAATATCAAAGAAATCGAATAAATGCAGACCCTAAGCGCTTGTCATTTAAGATACCCAAAAGCGGCAATAGTCAAATCGGTTTTACATCATACCACAAAAGTACAATTATCCCGACAAGGATACAAGTCGCCAATCATCTACTATGGCGAAACAAAAGACACATTTCGATCTAGGTCATCGTCAAGCTAACTAGCTACTCAAGGGCGGGGACGGCGAGTGTAAACTATCACCGGTCTCCCAACCGGGTAGCGGGTGGAAGTAACCAGAAGTCCTCTAGCGATCGTTGAGAAGGCCAAAGAAGAACAAAGCGATGAGGTGGCTCAACCGGGGAGCAAGTAGGTCCACGGAGGTCTCCGAGTCAAGAGTACTCTGCGGTGACAAAGAGGTCGCGGGAAGTGTCGTGACGAGGAATCCCCACCAAGGCACTAGGAGGAAGACCCCGTTTTCGCATGGAAGTGCGGTGGTTAGGGTACTCAGGTGGAGGAAACTGAGGACCCGGAGGGGAAAGGGAAGGGTCCCTCGCTCTTTGCGCTAAGCCCGGGCAAGTCTGAGTCCTTTGGCGTCTACTCATCGTCGGGCTAGCAGCGTAGTGGTGAAAACGCCGTCAGACCACCCAGCGGTTGTCTGCTGTCTGAAAGAGTAGCGGAGAAGCCGATCTCCCAACCGGGTAGCGGTGGAAGTAGCTGTGAAGTCCTCTAGCGATCGTGAGAAGGCACAAAGAACAACAGCGAGAGGTGGCTCAACCGGGGAACAAGTAGGTCCCTGGAGGTCTCCGAGTCGAAGAGTACTCTGCTTGATGACAAAGAGGTCGTGGGGAAGTGTCGTGACGAGAATCCCACCAAGGCACTAGGAGGAAGACCCGTTTCGCATGGTAGTCGGCGGTTAGGGTACTCAGTGGAGGAAACCGAGGACCCGGAGAAAGGAAGGGTCCTCGCTTTCTTTGTCGCGCATGGCCCGGCAAGTCTTGAGTCCTTTGGCGTCTACTCATCGTCCGGCTAGCGACGTAGTGGTGAAGACGCCGTCCGACCACCCCGCAGCGGTTGTCTATTTGTCTGAAGAGAAGCGGAGGAAGCCGATCTCCTCAAAGAGCTGTCACAGTCGTCTCCGCATACTGGAGAAAGCGCGCAACCCTCTCAAGTGGTCCTCGGTGAAGGCGGGCACTTGGTAAAGCACAGGAGAAGTGAAGTCTTTGAAAGGAAGGTCGAGGCGAAAGAAGTGCCCTCCAAGTCGTCGTGGTACCTCTCTGAGCCCGTATCGAATCTTTGCCGCATCATCGATGCAAGCAGGTGCAAGTGGTCCCGCCGTCTCCGCCTCTGTGGTGTGGGCCCTTGTGTCAGTGGTGGTAGTAGACTCGAACCTCTACAATGTACCCTAAGCGGGCAGGTACGAACGAGCCTCGAGTAGCAAAGGCGGTCGTTAAAGCTGTGAAGTCCGACAATGGCGGAGGACAAGAACCATCGGGTGGCGTGCAAAGGGTCGTCAGAATAAGTAGGTAGCACGCTCGAGAAAAAAGTGGGAAACACTGCTCATCCATCTACAAAAAGCGAAAGAAGAATTCCTTTAAGTAAGAAATAGTATAGTTGTGAAAGTTAAAAGACAAGATATACAAGAGCAGTTTTGGAAAAATATTTTTTATAAACTATACATAATCCTTAGCTAGCGGCGGGGTTTAGGGTTCCTCTGATCGTATGCTCGATACCGGCTCTTGTCGCGCCCTTCTCGGTTTACCTAGCGAGAGCAGTCGGACTGCACTAGGCCCTGGATCGATGAGGGCTAGTGCAAGAGTTACACAATTGGAATCATTTCATACATCGGTGTCCAAATATTACATAACGGCGATCATCCGATCGCATTAGTAGCAAACGGCATTTAAGCCTTAATTCTGAGACCAAAGTTCATCGAGTGGCGGAAATCTCCCAAAAGGCAACTTGCAAGTTCAAAAGAACAACAAAATCACACCGCCGTTGTGTAACCACACGATGGTGGAGCATATAAACCCTATCTTAAGCAACTACTCCACGGTCACAGTCATTGAGGATCTCCTTCCTCATGACAATCGTAGGCATCTTCCTCGCGGGCTCCTCCATGTCTAAAGATAGATATTTATCGAGGTCGGTGTCATCCAAACACCGGCGAGCTAACACCCAACCCAATGCATTTAGTGATAGAGGTTTCAAAGGAAAATTTGGGTTTATTTATTTGCATGAAAGCCAGTTTGGAAATGAAAGCCTATGACTTAGCGGTTTAACCAAATTCCTGTCAAATTGATTATTTATCATATTTCCTTTTCAATGCACAACCAATCCCATGGCGGTTTCAAGCACTCGCCATACGCGTTCTCTTCCCACTCCGCCATCATCTTCCGAGTGTGGGCGCTTTCGTTGTGGATCACATTCCCGACAAAGTGCGGTCTCGTCCTAGGCTGGGTTGCCGACCCACGCTAGACTCACGGCTCTCTGTAGAATGGACCTAGATCATCCTCGGATGCGACATGAAGCTGTCTTCACCTCAAGCATGGCGGCAGAGCGAAATGCGCCCGCAGTCGTAACTACCCTGAATCCCCAATACTTGCACTACCGCGATGGCCGTGGCGTTGTGGTGTTAGGAACTATCTCCGCAGTGAGATAGTCGATGGCGTCTGCTTGTGCATCTCGATGCACCGTGCAGAGAATCTTGATTCAGCCCGCCCGATCCACTAAGGGCCTCACCCTTATGCACTTCCTTCTTGGCTAACTTCGCACCCTCGTGTGAATCACACGATGTGGCGGAACCCCTCCTTAAGGCGGCGCCGCGGCATTACGCGGATCTCGGCGCTCCTCTTCCATGCACTACGTATGTGGGCGATTAGCTCCTCAATTCACGTAGCCCGGCTACTCCACCTCTTACCCAATGCGGACCCGATGCGCATTGCAAGACATCACAACCATACACACTTTGGCATGCGAGCCCAATTTCGATTAACCATATTCAATGTGTGATCATGTCCGGTGAATGTCGGTTCACCGCCCGAGGCAATTCTAAGCCTAAAATTAATAGTTGGACTGAGCAATGTCTAAGCAAGATTTTAACCAAGACTTAGGAGTCTAAATCGGTTTATTTAAATTAACCAAGGCTACAAGGGTGATCATCAAAGCGATCAATAGCAAAGCCAAATGACGGATGATTAATTCAAGGCAACATCATCATGGTAAAGCGATAGCAAGTAAGTAAATGGCATGATATATCATGATTGAACAAATAGGCATAAGTACTTAAAAGGGCATGCGGTTTAATACCGTAAAATAAAGACTTTAGAAATCTGGATTCAATATGATATTATTGGATGTTAACTCGCACTAGGAAAGCGCATACTCTCCTAGTAAAAGCAACACTATTAAGGTTAAGTATTAACTTCGCACTAGGGAAAATCGAGATTCTCCCTAGTAAAAGCAAACTCCTTTGAGGGTAGATATTAACTCGCCTTGGGAATTGAAGTCCGGGTCTTGTGCGGAGTCCTCGAACAGTGTTTCCGGATCCTCTACGTCTAAACGGAGAATCAACAATTCATCATAAACACGATGTGGCGAAGAAAAGAATGATGCATGAAATGCAATCGAGGTCGCTTCGTATTAAGCTCATTTACGATTCCTATGTTTAACTATCTACATGAATCCATATATATATATATATATATATATATATATATATATATATATATATATATATCGAGAAAGTTCCATGATCCTTCTAAATAATGAATCATAGCGGAATGGCGCGAAGTGCTTGTGAGATGATGCACATGATACATGTATATATATGTGTAATGAAATTTCTACCTAATTAACCCAATAGGACAAAATATGGTTTTATCGTCTTTTAAAGTACTTTAAATAGTTAGAATATGTTAACATGATACATGTAGCTAGTTATTCATGTTTCCTAATTATACCAATATTGAGTTAACATGTAATTAGGAAACATATTATAGGTTATACTATATTCACCTAGGTCCAAAAAGTCATTTATCGGCATCCATGATTTTCTTATTTTTAACTTAATTGTTAATCTATTTTAATACACAACATTCTATTTTTGCTTATTTCTATATGAATTAATACCTAAAATAAGCTTAATGGATTTAATCTAGGAACCGTGTTTGGTTCTTGTGTGAGGTACTATTTTTATTAAATCCAACACAAGCTCTAGTATTTACCCTAATTTTTCCAGAATTTTTAATGATATCTACCTATTTTAAATAAATCGTTTCTATTCTTGTCTTTGTTTTATTTATAAAATCTGGGAAAAATGGGTGAACAAGATCGGGTCGGCCCGCTAACTTCATAAAAGCCAACCACGTCGAAGCGTGCCCGAAGGCGTAACTTCGCGAGTGAAAAGGGCTGGGGTCATAGGGCGCCTCCATTTACTCGACATGTGGGACCGAGGGCCCACATGTCGGCAACGAAGAAGCCGCGGGGGAGTTTTAAATCCATGAAGGCCGACAGTGGGCCCCCTGTCGGCGACACACACGGTGAAGCCGCACGGATCTTAAGCGCAGATCGGACGGCTCGCCGTCATCGTCTTCCTCCGGCCGGCCTCGCGCGGCCGAGGCTTAGCCGACGGCTAACCGGAGCTAGGTGCACCGTTTGGGGCGTTCTTGGGTTCGGTGGAATCGATGAGCTAACGCGCATCTAGGGGTGCCCTTGTCGAGGCGAAGCGGCCGGACGCGGCGCGAGCCATGCCCGGCGGCACTGCTACCGGCGGACATGAGTAAATGACCTAGGGTCGAGCTTATGGAAAAATAGCGCGCGCATGAGCTATCGCGGGGTTAGTGGGTGCTACCGAGCAAAAAGGTAGTCGGGGCACGGTTGGATCGGCCCACGCGTGCGGGTCCGAGCAAGGAAGGCGCGCGCTCAAGATCTTTGGGAAGACCGGTGAAGCCTCGGGCCAAAGAGGAGCACGGTGTGAGGGAAGGCAGCGGCTCACCGAGCAAGGGCTTGCCGCCAAGCTCACCAGAGATGATGATCGGCGCGTCCCGTGCTGGTCCGAGAAAGGAAGGCGGCGCTCACGATCTTTGGGGAAGACCGCGAAGCCTGGGCCAAAAGAGGGAGCACGGTGTGAGGGAAGACAGACGAAGCTCACCGAGCAAGGACTTGCCGCGAAGCTCACCAGAGATGATGAAATCGAAAAAGGGAAGAACCGCAGGCGGTCGGCGGTGGCGAGAGCGTTCCGACGAGCTCGGGATGACTCGGACCAATTCCTTGGGCAGGAGCTTCACGAGGTCATGGCGAAGCAAGCGAGACAATGTGGAGACTAGGGAGGTCTGGTTTGGGTGGCGGCGTGAGAGTGAAAAGAGGGAGAAAACGGCCGATGTGGCGCGGTGGCATATAAGCTCGGTCCGAGCTCGGCTCTTGACCAGTGATCGCGCGAAGATGTGAGACGTCCTGAGAGGAGCTCTAGTGCTCATTGGCTAGCTGGGCGGTGGCTTGTTTTGGCGAATGTCCGGCCGGGCGGCGAGATGGCTTCTTTCGGGCGGCATTACCGGCCGGAGAGCAGCGGCAGTGCGGGGGCATCGATGGCGCGACCAAGTCGACCATTGGGCAAGGTGGGCGGTGCTGGGAACTCACGCCTGAAGCCGGCCGACAACCGCGGCAAGTCGTCATGGCGGCGAGCTGCGGCAGCAGCGATGCAAAGGGGCAGCGTCGCGTCATGGTCGGAGGTGGGGTCCACAGGTCCAGCGACACACACAAGCCGCCAATTGAAGATCTTCCCGAGATTGGGCAGGGAGTGATGGTTGAGCCGGGGTGGAAAGGTGGCGGCGGCGAGCGTTGACCAAATGCGCTGCAAGGCGAAAGGAATAGGAAGGCGCCATGTGGGCCCAACCGAGGTCAAATTGGTCAACACCGAGTCAAACTCTCTATTAGGGTTTAAACTAATCTATGGATTTTTCACAGGATTTTTAGAGCAATTTAACATATTTAGGCTTATGTGATTATGTGTATACATATATATATATATATATACATATATATATATATATATATATGTGTGTGTATGGATGTTTTATGAATATGAAAATATATTCCCAATTTAAGGTCCATTAGAATCTTATATTTCAACAATTTCTTAAATAGTGCTATAAATTATAAATTCTTATGCAAGGGTTTATTAATTAGCTATTTAGTGCTTTATTCAAACAAAAATCATCAATTTCAAATGGCTTCTAAAGTCTAGAAATGTGTGTTTGTCACATAGAAATTTTACGGGAAACGTCATAGCTTATGCAATGGTACAGAAGTGTTTTCAAAATATTATCATAACTTTGGGCTGTTACAAATCCCTCCCCCCTAAAAACAAATCTCGACCTCGAGATTGATATTTCTATGAAGCGAATAGGTAGGGAATTCTTGACGCATTTTCTCTTCGGTTCCCATGAAAGCGTCCTCCGGATTGATTGCTCCATTGCACCTTGCAAAGTCGAATGGTCTTATTCTTGAGCTTCTTTTCCGAGTCTCTAATATTTGAATAGGCTTGACTTGATATCCCAAGTTGGGTTGTAGGGTGTCGTGCGGTGAACTACTTCTCCTTCAGTTTTCTCAAACACTTTCGGAGTTGGGACACGTGAAACACGTTGTGAACTTCTCCCAACTCCTTGGGAAGGTCAAGTTAAATGGCGACCATACCCTTACGAGACAAGATGGATAAGGTCCCACAAACCTTGGGGCCAATTTTCCCTTGACTTGAAATCTTCTTGTTCCTTGAAGGGTGAGATCTTGAGATACACATAGTCTCCAACTTCGAAAGATAGGTCCCTCCGGCGATGGTCAAGATAACTCTTTTGTCGGGATTGGGCAGCAAGCAATTGCTTCCTAATCGTTTTGACCTTTGCTTCGCTTCTTGCGGTGTTCCTTCCAAATACCGCCCTTCTCCGGACTTCGGACCAATAAAGAGGGTCCTACATTTTCTTCCGTATAGAGCTTCAAAAGGTGACATTTGCGATCGCTTTGATAAGCTGTTGTTATAAGCAAATTCATAAGGTAACCATTTTTCCCATTCTATTTGCTGAATTCCAAAGCACAAGCTCAAGCATGTCTTCTAGAGTTGAATAGTCCTTTCCGTTTGTCCGTCGGTTTGAGGGTGGTAGGTGTGCTAAATGACAATTTGGTGCCCGAGGCACTATGGAGTTCTTCCCAAAACTTTGAGGTAAACCTGTGATCCACGATCGATATAATTCTCTTGGGAACTCCATGAAGGCTTACTATCCCAGGCGATGAATAGTTCGCTAGTTTGCTACCCTTGTGAGTGGTTTTGATTGGGATAAAATGAGCTACCTTGGTCAACCGGTCTACTATTACCCATATAGAGTCATGTCCACTTCGAGACCGGGAAGTCCTATAATAAAGTCCATGGTCACTTCATCCCACTTCCATTCAGGATTTTGATTGGTTGCAGATAACCTGTTTGGACGTTGGTGTTCGCCTTCACTGAGCAGCGAGTATTACATTTGGCCACATATTTCGCTACATCTCGTTTCATTGGGGCCACCGAAGATTGCCTTCAGATCTTGGTACATTTTTGTACATCCCGGTGCATGGAAAACGGTGACTCGTGTGCTTCTTTTAAGATTTCTTCCTTTAATTCCGGTCGTGAGGCACAAAGATCCTCTTCTCCATCCAAAGAATTCCTTGTTCGCCTTAACAATTTTTGTTCAAACCCCTATTCATCGGTCCTTGAGCCTAAGGGTACTGGGATGATCTTGTTGCTTATCTTTGATACGATCGATCAGATCTGGTGAACCGTGATGTTGGCTAATTCTCCAGATTTTACGAGATTCGGGCATAACTTATTCAATTCTTCCGAAGAGTCATTACGAGGAGGTATCTTCCCGAGTATTCATGTCTTCTCCTGGGATCACCATCGAAGTTGCTTGGTTCTTTCGCTTAGAGCATCTGCCACCACGTTGGCCTTGCTGTGGTGGTATAATATATTTAGGTTGTAATCTTTAATCAACTCTAACCACCTTCTTTGCCTCATATTGAGGTTGGCTTGGGTGGCGTATTTTAGGCTTTTGTGATCGTGTAGATGTCACATTGTTTTCCCATCGAAAATGTCTCCATAGCTTGAGTGCATGAACTACGACGAAGAAGTTCTAGGTCATGGGTTGGGTAATTGTCCTCGTGCTTGCGAATCGCCGTGATCGACGCCACAACCTTGCCATCTTGCATCAATACACATCCTAATCCTTGTCGGGAAGCGCCACAAGATACTTCAAACTTCTTGGCGATATTAGGTGTGGCCAAAACAGAGTGGTGGTCGAGAAGGGTTTTGAGCTTCGAAACCGAGTTCACATTCTTTGGTCCATTCAAACTTCCTTTCCTTTTTCAATAGCTGAGTTAGTGGTCGGAAATTTTGAGAATCCTTCGATGAAACGCCGATAATATCCCTGCCGGACCTAGCTGCGAATTTCCTTCTGATGGCGGGTGTTTTCCAATTCATGACCGTGTCTATCTTAGATGGGTCCACTTTAATTCTTTCACAGATATAATATGTCCCAAGAAACCGACATCACTAATCCAAAATTCACATTTGCTATATTTTGCATATAGCTTATGCTCTCTGAGTTTATCCAACACCGCTCTCGGTGCTTTTCATGCTCTTCGTCCGATTTGGAATACACAAGGATGTCGTCAATGAAGACGACAACAAACTTGTCAAGGTATTCCATTAGGATTAAATTCATGAGGTTCATGAAATAGTAGGTGCATTGGTTAACCCAAAGGACATGACCAAATATTCAAACAGGCCATACCGAGTGGTGAAGGCTGTTTTGGGTATATCATCCTTCCGCACCTTTACTTGATGGTATCCGGATCGAAGATCGATCTTGGAAAACGTGTAGCTCCTTGGAGTTGGTCAAATAGGTCATCGATCCCGGCGAGAGGATACTTATTTTTAATAGTGACGGCGTTCAACGCCCTATAGTCCACCACTAATCTTCGCCCACCATCCTTCTTATCCACAAACATGGCGGGGATCCCCAAGCGAGATGAGCTTGGCGGATCAAACCCTTGCTTAATAAGTCGCCCGCTTGTTTCTTGAGTTCTTCTAATTCTTCCGAGTTCATCTTGAAATATGTTTTGTAGATTGGGGCTGTGCTGTGTTAACTCTATAACAAACTCTACCTCTCGGTCAGCGGTAGTCCGTAAGTCATCAGGAATACGTCCAAATATTCTTGGACTACCTTTACCTTACTCGGGTTGTCTTCCTTGAGGTACCAGATGGCTCTACCCCATCTGTAGGGTTCATCTACCTTCCATACTCTTTCAAACACACCATCCTTTACAAGCTCGACTTTCGCATGGCGCAATCTAATACTCCCTTATAGAGTCTTAGCCAATCCATGCCGATTATGACATCAACTCCTAATCCAGACATGACCATTAGGTCGAAATAGAATCCTACTCTTTCCTTCCTTATTTCTACCCATTTGCAGGACCTATAGGCCTTAAGTATCCCACCGGGAGATCTAATGGTGAAGGGCTTATTAAGAGGAAAGGTTTGTAGCTGGTGCTTATCTACGTATTCTTGTGAAATAAAGGAATGTGATGCACCAGAATCAAATAAAACTTGTACTGGGGAGTCGTGAAGTCCAAACGTACCCACAAGTACTCCTTCATCTTCTTGTGCTGCTTCTGCAGTGATATTGTTGAGTCTCCCACGTCCCATACCTTGAGCTTGATTCTGCAGTGGGCGACCTCTGCCACGACCCTGCACAACATTCCCTTGAGGTTTTGCGCGATTCGACTAGGCGGTTAGCGACATAGTGTCCAGTGGTGGCATAGGTAGCGCTTGTTACTGTCATCCTATTATGGGTGCTCGGTGCATTGCGGGTGCCATTGGTGCTTGGGTGCGAAACCGGGGTTCTAGCACCGCGCCCACCCTCATATCATATCCACGGTTGATCATGGAAGATTGTTGTCCAGCTCTCGAGGAGGTTGAGGTTTGAATTGTCCCGTCACGGCTTGACCCGGCGATCGACGTTCACCATCTTGCGCTTACGCGCGAGATCCTCGCCCTTCAAGTCCCTTTCCAACACCAAGGCCTTGTTGACTAACCGGTGGAAGTTTTGATACTCCAAAATCCTAAGGCGGATTTGTACCGAAAATCCATCCCTTCTAGGAACCAATCTATCTTTTCGGCTTCATTGTGGATGTCTTGGGGGGCATATCTTGCAAGCTCATTGAACTTAGTAAGATATTCAGAAATTGTCATCGTCCCTTGAGAGAGTCTGCGGAACTCATACTTCTTCATCCTGGTGATTCCTATGGGTATGTGAAAATTTCTGAAAGCAGTGACAAATTCTTCCCATGGAATGAATCCTTGACTGGGGAACATAAAGCGGCACTTCAACATTATCGGCTTGTTGAGCTTCGTCGGCATCTCCATCTTCAAGAGTTCATTTTCTTCCATTTCTTCTTCATCCACACTGGCCGGGTGGCGACATAATTATCCCACCACACACCTGCGGGTCCTACTAGCAGGTGGGAGGCCAATAGCCTTTTTCCATTTCTGGACATCTGATCAACTCCAGGTTCTTGGTCACAGTGCGTAACCAGTCTTCTGCTTCCATGGGATCGGTAGCTTGCGCGAAGGTAGGGGGATTGGTTCGCATAAAGGCAGCATGTTTGGATCCCTCATTTCGATTCTGTCACTTTCTTTGGTTGAACAAAGACTTGACCCAACATCTGTGCTTGATAAGCTAAGACCTGGGCCATGGTTGGGTCTCCTACCGGAGGAGGAGGTAGATTACCTCGGCCTCGGATCATGACCACGACCTCTAGCTAGCTGCGCAAGCACCACAGGCTTGGCAGCTCCTTGGCCACGAGCGGCACCGCGGCCTAGATCTGCCCCTTGGCCACGGGCAGCTCCACGACCACGTACCATCTGCATGACGGTGATCCTTAACATTATAGCTAAATATGCATGCATGAGGCCAATATCAAAGAAATCGAATAAATGCAGCCACGAAACGCTTGTCATTTAAGATACCCAAAAGCGGCAATAGTCAAATCAGTTTTACATCATACCACAAAAGTACAATTATCCTGACAAGGATACAAGTCGCCAATCATCTACTATGGCGAAACAAAAGACACATTTCCGATCTAGGTCAGTCTGTCAAGCTAACTAGCTACTCAAGGGCGGGGACGACGAGTGTAAACTATCACCGGTCTCCCAACCGGGTAGCGGTGGAAGTAGCTGTGAAGTCCTCTAGCGATCATTGAGAAGGCACAAAGACAACAAAGATGAGGTGGCTCAACTGGGGAGCAAGTAGGTCCACGGAGGTCTCCGAGTCAAGAGTACTCCTTGATGACAAAGAGGTCGTGAGGAAGTGTCGTGACGAGGAATCCCCACCAAGGCACTAGGAGGAAGACCCGTTTCGCATGGTAGTCGGCGGTTAGGGTACTCAGTGGAGGAAACCGAGGACCCGGAGGAAAGGAAGGGTCCTCTTCTTTGTCGCGCTAAGCCGGGCAAGTCTTGAGTCCTTTGGCGTCTACTCATCGTCGAGGCTAGCGACGTAGTGGTGAAGACGCCGTCAGACCACCCGCAGCGGTTGTCTGCTGACTGAAGAGAGTAGCGGAGGAAGCCGATCTCCTCAAGAGCGCTGTCACGTCTGTCTCGCGCATACTGGAGAAGGCGCGCAACCCTCTCAAGTGGTCCTCGGTGAAGGCGGGGCACCGTAAAGCTGGGAGAAGTGCGAAGTCTTTGAAAGGAAGGTCGAGGCGAAGAAGTGCCCTCAAGTCGTCGTGGTACCTCTCTCTGTAGCCCCAGACGCCAATCTTTGCCGCATCATCGATAGCAGGTGCAAGTGGTCCCGGCCTGTCTCCGCCTCTGTAGGCTGTGGCCATTGTGTCAGTGGTGGTAGTAGACTCGAACCTCTACAATGTACCCTAAGCGGGCAGGTACGAACGAGCCTCGAGAAGTAGCAAGGCGGTCGTTAAAGCACGTGAAGTCCGACAAATGGCGGAGGACAAGAACCATCTGGTTTGGCGTGCAAAGGGTCGTCAGAATCAGAGGTAGCACGCCGGAGAAAAGCTGGGAAACCCGCTCATCCATCTACAAAAAGCGAAAGAAGAATTCCTTTAAGTAAGAAATAGTATAGTTGTGAAAGTTAAAAGACAAGATATACAAGAGCGGTTTTGGAAAAAATATTTTTATAAACTATCGCAATCCTTAGCTAGCGGCGGGGTTTAGGGTTCCTCTGATCGTATGCTCGATACCAGCTCTTGTCGCGCCCTTCTCGGTTTACCTAGCGAGCAGTCGGACTGACTAGGCCTGGATCAAGAGGGCTAGTGCAAGAGTTACTGTTGGAATCATTTCATACATCGGTGTCCAAATATTACATAACAGCGATCATCCGATCGCATTAGTAGCAAACGGCATTTAAGCCTTAGTTACTGCACCAAAGTTCATCGAGTAGCGGAAATCTCCCAAAAGGCAACTTGCAAGTTCAAAAGAACAACAAAATCACACCGGCAATTTGTGTAACCACACACGATCGGTGGAACGACTAAACCCTATCTTAAGCAACTACTCTCGGTCCCTGCATCGAGGATCTCCTTCCTCATGACAATCGTAGGCATCTTCCTCGACGGGCTCCTCCATGTCTAAAGATAGATATTTATGCGAGGTCGGTGTCATCCAAACACTGGCGAGCTAACACCCAACCCAATGCATTTAGTGATAGAGGTTTCAAAGGAAAGGTGGGTTTATTTATTTGCATGAAAGCAGTTTGGAAATGAAAGCCTATGACTTAGCAGTTTAACCAAATTCCTGTCAAATTGATTATTTATCATATTTCCTTTTCAATGCACAACCAATCCCATGGCGGTTTCAAGCACTCGCCAAAGCGTTCTCTTCCCACTCCCGCCATCATCTTCCGAGTGTGGCGACTCGCTAGGATCACATTCTCACAAAGTACCCGGTCTCGCCCTAGCCGGGTTGCCGACCCACGCTAGACTCACGGCTCTCAGAAGAATGGACCTAGATCATCCTCGATGACGACATGAAGCTATCTTCACCTCAAGCATGGCGGCAGACAGAATACGCCCGCAGTCGTAACTACCCCGAATCCCCAATACTTGCACTACCGCGCGATGGCGGTAGCGTTGTGGTGTTAGGAACTATCTCCCGCAGAGATAGTCAATGACGTCTGCTTGTGCATCCTCGATGCACCGTCAGGGAATCCTTGATTCACCCCGACCCACTAAGGGCCTCACCCTTATGCACTTCCTTCTTGGCTAACTCGCACCCTCCGTGTGAATCACACGATGTGGCGGAACCCTCCTTTTGGGGCGGCGACGGCATTACGCGGATCTCGCCGCTCTCTTCCATGCACTACGTATGTGGGCGATTAGCTCCTCAATTCACGTAGCCCAGCTACTCCACCTCTTACCCAATGCGGACCCGATGCGCATTGCAAGACATCACAACCATACACACCGGCATGCCGAGCCCAATTTCGATTAACCATATTCAATGTGTGATCATGTCGGTGAATGTCGGTTCACCGCTCCGAGGCAATTCTAAGCCTAAAATTAATAGTTGGACTGAGCAATGTCTAAGCAAGATTTTAACCAAGACTTAGGAGTCTAAATCAGTTTATTTAAATTAACCAAGCTACCAAGGGTGATCATCAAAGCGATCAATAGCAAAGCCAAATGACGATGATTAATTCAAGGCAACATCATCATGGTAAACCGATAGCAAGTAAGTAAATGGCATGATATATCATGATTGAACAAATAGGCATAAGTACTTAAAAGGGCATGCGGTTTAATACCGTAAAATAAAGACTTTAGAAATCTGGGATTCAATATGATATTATTGGATGTTAACTCAAGACTAGGAAAGCGATACTCTCCCTAGTAAAAGCAACACTATTAAGGTTAAGTATTAACTTCGCACTAGGAAAATCGAGATTCTCCTAGTAAAAGCAAACTCCTTTGAGGGTAGATATTAACTCGCCTTGGGAATTGAAGTCCGGGTCTTGTGCGGAGTCCTCGAGCAGTGTTTAGGATCCTCTACGTCTAAACGGAGAATCAACAATTCATCATAAACACGATCTGGCGAAGAAAAGAATGATGCATGAAATGCAATCGAGGTCGCCGTATTCGCTCATTTACGATTCCTATGTTTAACTATCTACATGAATCCATATATATATATATATATATATATATATATATATATATATATATATATATATATATATATATATATATATATATATATATATATATATATATATATATATATATATATATATATATATATAGAAAGTTCCATGATCCTTCTAAATAATGAATCATAGCGGAATGGCCGAAGTGCTTGTGAGATGATGCACATGATACATGTATATATATGTGTAATGAAATTTCTACCTAATTAACCCAATAGGACAAAATATGGTTTTATCGTCTTTTAAAGTACTTTAAATAGTTAGAATATGTTAACATGATACATGTAGCTAGTTATTCATGTTTCCTAATTATACCAATATTGAGTTAACATGTAATTAGGAAACATATTATAGGTTATACTATATTCACCTAGGTCCAAAAAGTCATTTATCTAAGATCCATGATTTTCTTATTTTTAACTTAATTGTTAATCTATTTTTAATACACAACATTCTATTTTTGCTTATTTCTATATGAATTAATACCCTAAAATAAGCTTAATGGATTTAATCTAGGAACCGTGTTTGGTTCTTGTGTGAGGTACTATTTTATTAAATCCAACACAAGCTCTAGTATTTACCCTAATTTTTCCGAATTTTTAATGATATCTACCTATTTTAAATAAATCGTTTATTTCTTGTCTTTGTTTTATTTATAAAATCTGGGAAAAATGGGTGAACGATCTTGGTCGCCCGCTAACTTCATGGCCGAAAGCCAACCACGTCGAAGACGTTGAAGCGTAACTTCATGAGTGAAAGTATTTGGGGTCATAAAGGCGCCTCATTACCACGACATGTGGGACCGAGGGCCACATGTCGGCGACGAAGAAGCCGCGGGAGTTTTAAATCCATGCGCCGACAATGGGCCCACTGTCGGCGACCACACACAGTGAAGCCGCACGGATCTTAAGCGCAGTCGGACGGCTCGCCGTCATCGTCTTCCTCCCGCGGCGCAGACGGCCGAGGCTTAGCCGACGGCTAACCGAGCTAGGGTGCACCGTTGGGGCGTTCTTGGGTTCGGTGGAATCGATGAGCTAACGCGATCTAGGGTGCCCTTGTCGAGGCGAAACGGCGGACGCGGCGAGCCATGCCCGGGCGGCGAACCGCTACCGGCGGACATGAGTAAATGACCTAGGGTCGAGCTTATGGAAAAAATAGCGCGCATGAGCTATCGCGGGGGTTAGTGGGTGCTACCGAGCAAAAAGGTAGTCGGGGCACGGTTGGATCGGCGCGATCCACGTGCGGGTCCGAGCAAGGAAGGCGGCGCGCTCAAGATCTTTGGGAAGACCGTGAAGCCCTGGGCAAAAGAGGGAGCGGTGTGAGGGAAGGCAGTGGCTCACCGAGCAAGGGCTTGCCGCGAAGCTCACCAGAGATGATGATCGTGGCGCCCCGCTGCAGTCCGAAACAGCAAGGAAGGCGCAGCTCACGATCTTTGGGAAGACCGTGAAGCCCTGGGCCAAAAGAGGGAGCACGGTGTGAGGGAAGAGACGAAGCTCACCGAAAGCAAGGACTTGCCTTGCAAGCTCACCGAGATGATGAAATCGAAAAGGGAAGAACCAAGGCGGTCGGCGGTGGCGAGCGTGCCCGACGAGCTCGGGATGACTCGGACCAATTCCTTCGGCAGAGCTTCACGAGGTCATGGCGAAGCAAACGCGAGACAATGTGGAGACTAGGGAGGTCTGGTTTGGGTGGCGACGTGAGAGTGAAAAGAGGAGAAAGCGGCCGATGTGGCGCGGTGGCATATAAGCTCGGCCCGAGCTCGGCTCTTGACCAGTGATCGCGCGAAGATGTGAGGCAGTCCACAGAGGAGCTCTAGTGCTCATTGGCTAGCTGGGCGGTGGCTTGTTCGCGTGGCGAATGTCTGGCCAGGCGGCGAGATGGCTTGCTCTCGGCGGCATTGCGGCCGGACGCGCGGCGGTGCGGGGGCATCGATGGCGCGACCAAGTCGACCATTGGGCAAGGTGGGCGGTGCTCAGGAACTCCACGCTGACGAAGGCCGACAAGACGGCAAGTCGTCTGCATGAAAGCGCAGCAGTGGCGGCGATGGCAGCGCGTCGCGTCATGGTCGGAGGTGGGGTCCACAGGTCCAGCGACACACACAAGCCGCCAATTGAAGATCTTCCCGAGATTGGGCGGGGAGTGATGGTTGAGCAGGGTGGAAGGTGGCGGCGGCGAGCGTTGACCAAATACCCGCAAGGCGTAAAGGAATAGGAAGGCGCCATGTGGGCCCTACCAGGTCAAATTGGTCAACACCGAGTCAAACTCTCTATTAGGGTTTAAACTAATCTATGGATTTTTCCGGGATTTTTAGAGCAATTTAACATATTTAGGCTTATGTGATTATGTGTATACATATATATATATATATACATATATATATATATATATATATATGTGTGTGTGTATGGATGTTTTATGAATATGAAAATATATTCCCAATTTAAGGTCCATTAGAATCTTATATTTCAACAATTTCTTAAATAGTGCTATAAATTATAAATTCTTATGCAAGGGTTTATTAATTAGCTATTTAGTGCTTTATTCAAACAAAAATCATCAATTTCAAATGGCTTCTAAAGTCTAGAAATGTGTGTTTGTCACATAGAAATTTTACGGGAAACGTCATAGCTTATGCAATGGTACAGAAGTGTTTTCAAAATATTATCATAACTTTGGGCTGTTACATTATACGCGAGCAACTTGAGAAACTCCTTAAGGTTGGTTTCATCCTAAGATCGACCATTCTGAATGGCTAGCTAATCTGGTCATTGTAAATAAAAAAGAAGACAAGTGGCACATGTGCATCGATCATACAGGCTTAAATGCCGTATATACCAAGGATAATGTTTTGCTGCCCCGCATAGACCAACTGCCCGGTCGCAACTAATGACTTCCTGGACGCGGAGGTACCCATCGGGCAAGCTTAAATGCCTTATATACCAAGGATAATGTTTTGAAATATTGAAATAAATTAAATATTTTGAACCAAAATTTTGATGGGTTTCGGGTACCCATCGGGTTTCGGGTATTTGTCGGGTTCGGGTATGGGTTTGAGCATGTGCCCATTAAGCTATTCGGGTTCGGGTCTATACAGGGTGTACCTGGAGGTACCCGACCCAATTGCCATCCCTAGTAGCGGCGACGGTGGAGCGCGTGCTCGTCGGCGGCAGCGCTGGATAAAGGGGAGAGGAGGTGAGTCCCCGGCCACTAGATTTGGAGAAGAAGGGAGATGAAAAGAGAGAAGGGAAGAGGAAGATGGGAAAGAGTCATTGTGGCTCTAAATTTGAAGAGTGGGAGGGGTATGAATGTGAAAATATCTTGAAAAGGATTCATAATAGCATTTTTACAACGAATTGCATAAAATAATAGTATGACAATAATTTCGTATTTTGTAATGGCATTTCTGAGAAATCGGAGTTTAATAATGACATGGATACAATTAACCCTATATATATATCATATAAGTATATTACATATATATATATATATATATGTATTATGTTTTCATAATTTTATTATTATTTTTTATTTTTAAAATGTCCCTGTGTAAAATATACTATTTTTTTACGTTATGTAAAATAATATAGTAGTTGGCTACCGGCAATTACAAAGATTGGAAAACTAGACACAAATTAATACTTCTCTTCGTTCCTTTTTTCTTCCTTTCTTGGCTCTTCCACATCCTCCCCTCTTCTTCCCACCCACCGCTTCGAGATCTCCCCTCCCCTCCCCTCTCTCCGTTTCTTGCTCTGCCAATGGCCGCCCCCGGACCGGAGCCCGCCGGCGAGCTCCTCCGCATCGACCCCCTCGAACTCCGATTCGCCTGTACGCGCCGCCCGGTTTCTCTCTCTTTTTCCCCTCGCAAAAAATGTGTTTTTTCCCGTCTATTTCTACCGATTCGGATCGATTGGTTTGTGATGTTCTCTTGTATTTCGGGTGAGTAGTTGAGCTGAAGAAGCAGATCTCGTGCTCGATGCAGCTGTCCAACCTCAGCGACGACTATATCGCCTTCAAGGTCCGTTCGTCCTTACCGGGAATCTCTTGTGCGCTCTTCCGTACCAGTTATCTTGGAACCCTAGAAACAAGGGATATTTTGGTGTGTTGTACTGGTCGATGTGTAACTGCATGGTAGCATAGGTGGCATTCCTGGAAATCTTTTTTCCATAGATCGATTCACTGGATTTGACCCGACAGTGATTGAAAAATGTGATTTTTTACATTGCGGTGCTTTCAAATTGAATGTTTGGGTGCATTTTGTGCAATTACAATTACTCTTATTGGTTTACTGTATAACTTGAACAGGTTAGAGCTCTCTCTCTCTCTTTCTGTGTGCGGACGCGCACGCTTGGGGCAAGCGCGCGCACACGCGTGGTGGTATCTGATTGCATAAGGTTTAAAATTAGAATTGACCATTTGAACCAAGGATGTGGTTATATTGTTTGCAAATGATACCAACCCACTACCTCCTAACCACCCTTGGTTTATGGACTGTTAAATGGATGTAAAACTATGACCATCGGTGTGACTCATGGGACTGCTTTGCTGTTGATTGCATTTATGTCATAAGGTTATTTCTTTGTTTTCCTTGTGATTTGATGATTAGAGGTGGAACTTTATAGTGTTTAACTGCTTAAAGATACTGTAGTTGTTAGAACTGTTTGTAATTGAGTGACTATAATCCAAGTTTGTAAGAAATATGGATGCAAGGGGGCTGTATTGTGTTTTTATATATTTCCTGTTGTCCATTGTTTCAGGTGAAAACAACAAGCCCAAAGAAATATTCAGTGCGGCCCAACACTGGGGTTGTCTTGCCACGGTCTACCTGTGATGTTGTTGGTTTGTGGTTCTTAGCTTTTTCCCTCGGTGATTTTTTTATATGGCCATTCCATCCTTGTTTTGGTTAATTTTGCATTTTTGTATTTTGTGCAGTGACAATGCAAGCACAGCGTGAGGCCCCGCTTGACATGCAGTGCAAAGATAAGTTCTTAGTCCAGAGCATCATTGCACCCTCTGGTGTAACAGTGAAGGATATCACAGGCGATATGGTAATCTTTCTCTCTTAATATATTATTTGAAGATTGAAATGTTGTACTAAATATACGAGGGATAGAAGCATCAGTGAACGGATTACTTTTGGAGCCATAGATTTACTTGTTTCTGTATTATTCATTTTAAAATTGACTTCAAAGTTTTGATTATTGGGTGCGGTGTTTGATATCTTGACAGTTTACAAAGGAATCTGGGAATAAGATTGAAGAGGTGAAATTGCGTGTCACCTATGTTGCTCCTCCACAGCCACCATCTCCAGTTCCTGAGGAATCTGAAGAAGGTTCCCCATCTAGGGTTTCTGAATCAGAAAATGGAGATGGTCCTGCTGGGGGATTCACCAGAGTGAGTTACCATGATTGTTGAGCTCATCTGTCTATTTTCTTCTCATTTGAGAGGGAAATTTACTTGATTCTGAAATCATTGCAGGCACTGAGAGAACGCATTGAGCCTCAAGAAAAATCATTAGAGGTCAGTTGTTATTCTCCTTAGGATCTGACTTTACAAGTTCACTGGTAATTTGGCTGAGGCATAATTTTCGTATTGTCTACTATCGTATTTGGTTGCTGGAATCTTGTATCCTAATGCAGTGACATGCTATTTTATGCTATCTCCTATGTTCAGCAACTCTTTTCTATAGTGACAGTCTGATTTATTATCTGTGGTATAAATAAAATGTCATATTCTCAACTATTGGTTTTGCTGGAATCTTGTATCCTAATGTAGTGACATGCTATTTTATGCTATCTCCTATGTTCAGTAACTCTTTTCTATAGTGACAGTCTGGTTTATTACCTGTGGTATAAATAAAATGTCATATTCTCAACTATTGGTTTTTGCAGGCTGGAGCTTTGATTTCCAAGTTGACTGAAGAAAAGAATTCTGCAATTCAACAGAATCATAAAATTAGACAGGAACTTGTGAGTGCAGTATTGCATTTTGTCTTTCTAGCCTAATGTGTTGTAGCTTCACATTTTGAAGTATTTTAGGTTTTTAAAATATGGAACATAGGTAGCGCAAATCATTACCAATAGGTGCCACAATTTTTGGACATCAAATCAATATAGAAAAAATCAAAAATAATTTAGAGGTAATCCTTAATGTGATCTACCATCATATAATTTTAAAATCAAAATTCAATTGGCACAGAAAGAAAATTAGGAAGTAAAATGTACTGTGAATGTTTCTTCTGCCTATTATTTACAGCTATCAGAAATTTCTTCATTTCTGTTCCTTTATCACTGACTGAATTTAGGTTTTCTTTTAGTATTCATCTTGACTTGATTGCCGAAATAGTGGAGTTCTTACAATGAACTAGTAATATGGCTCAACCATGAAGCCTCAGAAAAGCACAAAAGCTTTTGACATTAAGAAACACCTGTGGTAATGGATGTGCATGTTTAAACTGAAACTGGTGAACATGAAAGCTCCAAACTGTAGACAGAATGAAACAAAAACATGCCCAAGTAGATTGCATGCACACTGAAAAAGCACAAAAGCTTTCAATACTATGAAACACCTAATCGATGTACCTGTTTATATTGAAACCGATAAATACAAAAACTCCAATCTGAAAATAAAACAAAAAAGTGTACCCAAATATATTGCACGTACACACATGCCAAGCTGAGTCTGGGACAGGCGAGATGTTGCGAGACAGGCAGATATGCACAATTAACTGAGGCTGTTGGTCAACACTCGATTGTTTTTGAGTTGTTTTTCCCATGTTCAAGCTGTCAATATTGGTGTTTACCATTTGTTAACAAAAAGCTTGTTTGAACGAAGTTAACAAAAAGCGTTGGAAAAGCCAATGTTTGCACTTAGTTTTTACTATCACAGAGCAATATACTTATATACAGACTCAATTTTTCATTGTATTTCTTTGCTTTTGCTACCTTAGATACTAATTGGAATGAATAATGTTCAAGACCACTAATTCTCCTTCAGTTTGTGTATTTTAAAGATTAAAGTGGTATTCGGTTTTCTTCTATAAACTCAAATATAATGTGTTGGGGTTCTTTCTTTGTTATTAACTTTTTTTTTTACATTTCAACTTTAGTCATATACTCATATGCCGTCTTTGATATTTGGATTAAAATTTTCCTATATTCAATTCCACAGTATTGATATTGAGAGTCCTTGATTTGCCATATGAAGCAGAAGAAGTTTCAATGAGAGCCACCCAAAGAACCACTTGTCCCACTTCCACACGTCTGGGACCTCAAAGAGTGTTGCTAGTTCTTCCAACAAGCCACTTCTATTTTTAATATAAGAAAGCCATTGTATGTACTTTACATCCTAAACTACTGAAATCTTGTTCAAAAAGGTGATTGAACTATTGATTAGTACCTGGAAGTACGGTATCTAACTGAAACCCTATCCAAGAAAACTGAGTTTAATGGTTTCGAGGGTCCTTCAGGAAGGAAAAAAATCAATTCATGATCCAATGGTTTGTATTCTCTTGGTGTTGAGAAATAGCTTTGGTCAAGGAACATCCCACGACTTGATCCCATGGTTTGTATTCTCTTGGTGTTGAGAAATAGCTTTGGTCAAGGAACATCCCACGTAACAGGTCGCTTTGCCCTAGTGATCTTTTAGATTATCCATTACTGCATGCTATTGAGAACAGAGCATGACAGATTAAAAAAATTAGTGATGCAAATATGAAGCCAATAGACAAGGGTGATAAGATAGTTCCCTCAAATCTCAAGTGTTGCATAACCTCACGTGGTCTACTATTCTAGAACTTAGGCTTATTGCGCAGATCTTTCTCTGTAAACAATTCATTGGCTGTCATGACTTTTATCAAATATTTATGATTCAGTACTGTCGTTTTTCTGTTTCATATGACAGGATATGATGAGACGGGAAGTCAGCAAGAGGCGTGGTGGAGGGTTCTCCTTTATCATTGTCATAATTGTTGCTTTGATCGGGATCTTCCTGGGCTATATGATGAAGTCATAATTCTTTCAGTCCATATCATTTGGCCATATCGAAGGGGACTTGACTCCATGCATGCCAGTTATGTTTGGGAACTCGAAAAGACCATGCGGATCAAATGTCTTGTAGTTCTTTCTTTCTTTTTTTTGTCAATATAGGAGTGGGTGTGAGAAATATTGAGCCAGTTTAAGCTTCTTTTGTTATAAACTTTCATTGGGTGAGTTGGGCGCTTTGATGACGCTGTAACTTGGAAAATGCATCAATTGCTTTTGTTCACAGTTTACATGTGTGCTGAACTTGCAAGGGTAAATCTGAATGTCACACAGTAGAATGCTATTCCGTTCTCTGGAAGAGGAAGTGGTTTCTCTTTATGTATGAGTAAGAAACATACACCATACAAAGTCTTAACAAATTATATTCTCCTTGCTCTTATATTCTCCTTGCACTTGCTGTGATCAGTGCATTGAAGAAAAAACATCCTTGCAGCTAGTCTTTATGTGGTGAAATACTGTGCTTCAATTAGTATTATGGTGCTTATGTAAACAGTTCTTAACGTGTGGTTAAACATGCTGTGGCCTTCTGTGTTGTATCCTTGTACAATAGTCATTAGGAGACATACCCAGATTATCAAAAAGCATGGCTGCATCTTTTCTTCAATACAAAGAGTAGATGATACAAGGAGTGCGCTTTCAGTCCAGCAAATGAATGCCGCCGAATTTCAATTTCGCATTTTGTTGTTTTAATGAATATAAAACTACTGAGTTAGATGAATGCAACAACGTGATAAAACTGCAAATTATCTCAGTAAAATTGATGACAGGAAGAAGTATATGTGCACCAGTTTTCTCGAGACAAGTTCCTGAAACCTCAATTCAAAATTTTCTTAATCTGCTCAACAAAGTGTCTTTACATGTAGAAAAGTTTTTCTTAATCTGCTGAACAAAGTGTCTTTACATGTAGAAACGGAGGCCAACATTATATGGCCAGCACATACAGACTCAGCTAACATCTTATACAAAGGGAGATTCCCTTTAATCTATCCTAAAGCAAACAACAATCACATACAAGCTTATTACCTCGTATGTCTAATAATACAATCTACACAAGCCCAACCTTATTACCCAACATATTTACAAGGCGCCTAAAAGAACCTTATATTTGGGACTCAGAAACTTTTGAGGTGTTTTCACCTCTACCTTGTAGACCTAAAAAAATGTGAACGCACACTTCTACCTTACTCTTCCTGGAGTTGCATGAAGCAAATCACTGGGCAACCACATCTCCCTTGCTTATTTCAGCCTCACAGCAGAGGTGATCAAGAAGGTGGTGGGAAGTAGCTAGGTGCAACTTCTTGTCAAGCATCCTTTCTGAAACTACGAAAAGCGAATCCACAGTGCATACCATTTCTTGAGTGTGACTAGACTGTACTTAACAGTCTTTACACTTGATCTGAATACGTAGCATGCGCATCAGCAACATCCTTGGTCTCACTGGAAGAAACCTTTCCTCTTAGCTCACTGCAGACAAGCTGTGTCAATAAGAGCCCAGCAAGGAGAGCTGCTGCCATCAACATTGTGAACACGGCGCTCCAGCTCTTCGATGAAATGTATCCTGTCAGCAATGGCCCAATAGCAGCACCAACTGATCCGGTCCCATCAATGATTGCTGTCACAGTGGCCAGTGCACGGGAATTACCATTCAATGAGCTGTGAGTGCCAAGATCAGCTGAGACTGCAGTTGTGATCAGGGCGTAAGGGCCATTGACAAACATGCCAGTGATGAACATGAGGCAAACGTTCCACATGATCGACATGTTTCCATATGTGCGATACAAGAAGAGGGCAGGTATCGCACAGTACATGAAGCTAGCAGCTGTGATTGCTCGTGCATTTAATCGATCAGAGATGTGACCAGCAAGGACTCCTCCCAACACACCGCCAACATCAAAGATTGTTGATAAGCTGCCAGCCATCGCATCAGAGAGGTATTCACTGCCAATCGCTGAAACAAGTAAAGACTAGTTAGGCAGGCATACTTAGATGGAAGCTTCAGTTATAATAGATAAAGAATTCAACTGCTTCTGAAGCATCAAAGGAAAACAATTCCATACATATTTGAAGCATGAATAAGGAGACTTACGTGTATGGCTTATGTAAAATGGTAGCCAATACAAGAAGGTGTATGCAACCAGTTTGGAGAAGAAGAGACAGAGGGCAAATGGTGCAACTCCAGGAATCCTCCATGCCTCTAAGAAACCTACTGCCTTATGTTTCACTTCTTGGCCTGGTTCCAAAAGGGCCTCCTTTGTGGTATCCTTGTCTGAGATTATCTCCCCATCATCAGCATCTATCTCCATAACCTCAGGACTAACGGGCAGGAAGAAAAATACCATCAGCCCAACTAAAGCCATGATAAGGCTGGGGATGGCAAATGACCAACCCCATCCAAACTTCAAAAGAAACGCTGCTAGCAGCGAACCAGATATGTTTCCAACAGAAGTATGTGCATTCCATATACCCATAATCAATCCCCTCTTGCTCTTCCCAAACCAGTTTCCAACAATTGCAACAACTGAGGGCCATCCGGTTGATTGAAATAAACCAGAAATCATCTGAATGACCAGGAAATAGTAGAAGCTGTGGATATTTAGCCAATATCCAGCACCAAAGAGGGCAGTGAATACGGCAGTCCCAATCATGCCAATTGTTAGAAAGATCCTTAAATCCATGCGATCACCGAGATGCCCAGCAAAGAACATCCCACAAGAGTACACTGCAAGGAATGCGACATCTATCTCCCCAAGCAATGCTGAACCATCAATGGTGTTAAACGGCAGCCAACCAATGTTAAGAGTGTTTTGTGTGTGCAATCGCCCCCATGGAGAGAACCCCACCTTTGTCTGAGGATCAAGCGCACTCTTAACAATGCTTGTTATCTTCCGAGTCATGTGAAAGCAAGTGTACGCAAAGAATGTAAGGAGTAACACAAGTGTCTGGTAACTTCTTAGCGCATTGGCACCTCCAAATAACTGAAGACCAGGAGGTTTCCTACTCGTCATCTCATGAGATTGAGCCATGAGACTGATACAGGACAGGTGCAGTTAGTGGCAGAGCAGAGACACTATTCTTGATACAAGAATAATTACCACCTGAAAGCATCAAAGGAGGCTGTAAGTAAAGAGTGTGAGACAATGGGCAGGCTGAGCTCACCGATTGCATGTTGATATAGACAATTGAAGTGATACATCTCTTAACTAGTAAACATCGATGAGCAATCAATCATGCTTTGAAACAAAAACTTAAAACCAATAATCCAAATGCAAACTTGTGCCATTTTAGTTAGCAATTACCAATCCAATAAGGGGAAAACTGATGCATCAGATGATCGGATCAAGCATCTCCAACATATTTTAGGAAGCAAATTGATCCATTTGTGAACTAGTCAAGGTCAATGATCACAAGTGCAAGACATCCAGCAGACCAGCAGAAACAGAAATCGTTATTGCTCTTGCTCCCTACAATAACCAACATCATGCACAAAGTGCTCTCTTTTTTATCCTCGATACCAAAAACCATTAAATTTTGACCAAGCGAGTAAAAGCTTTATTTTTTCACCCCCTATTATTAGTTCAAATGTGCAACTTTACAACCAATCAACTTAGACTTCCTCTTAAGTATCGCAGGTGGATGCAGGTAAAAGGACGATTTGACCTCAATCTCCTTAAAGAAAACCACATGTTTTAGTTTTCCCATGAGACCTTGACCAAATCCCTCTCCAAGTCCCTTGCTCTGGCTCCAATCAAAACCTCTCCAAAACCCATTATGCACCACCAAGGGACCGAACAACCCCAAAGAACCAACAAAGCAAGCTGCGGATTGGCCTCGGAGTCAGCAAGAACTAATCAACGCGGGAATCGATCAAGAACGCTGAACGCGGGGCTCGGGAGGGAGCACAAACCTCCGCGGGGGGCGAGAGACTCCTCGGCGCCGCGAAGCCCGCCGATCTGCGCTGGAAGAGCTGGATCGCGCGCGGTTCGGCTGTGTTTAGCGAATGCGCACGCAATGGGGGTGGGATTGGAGGTTGGAGGGGAGGAGGGATGCGTTTCTTGGTGTTCTTGAGCTCGGTTTTTCGGGTGGTTCGAAGTCTTCGGAAGGGGAGGCTTGCTCGCATTTATTTAGATGCTACGTTAAGTTTTCGAGATATTTACCGTTTTACCCTTGGACCGTATTGCCCTTGTCTAGCGGTTACAGGCGTCGCAAGGAGGCAGCAATTGACAATAGATTACTGTATTAGTGCTCCTTCTGTTAAGTTATTTTTCATCTACTTAAGTCCATACGATAGTATTTTAACCAAATTTATCATCATATATTTTCAGAGAGTATAATTTTATGAAAATGCCTTTTTCTCCTTGTGTAGTTACTTGAGTCATTGTCGCTCATCTAAACTCTAAACTACATGTAAGTATAAACTCAGTGCTCACGGTTTTGCTAAATAGAACCTAGACAATATGGTAAAATCATATACAACTAGAAGATAAAATAAGAGACCTTGTCATGTGCACAGATGGTTTCAATCTCTTTATTTAGTGTAACTTTAACATATGAGAGTTTATACTAATGAACAAGGTTGAAGACATGTGCCAGTCATGCTCCATTTATATATCTCATCAAGCTTTTTCACATGAAACTAGACAACGGGACAAACTCTACCTGACTTTTGAAGCAAGTTTGTTACCAACATTGCCACAAGTGACAGCGTTCTAGTGACATCCACAACATTATTTAAGCTAGTATTAGAACTGGCTTCTTAAAAAATAGTATTAGCACCGGCTTTAAGTAAGGAAGCACCAATTATATGCTTAATGGGAGAGGCGATGGCAGCGCGGTAGTAAGGGGAGGGGACGGGGGGCAGTTTAGGGAAGCGAGAGTAGGATGCTATTTCTGGGGGGGGGGGGCGGATCGGCGTGGGGACGTAGCCTTCCGAATATTCCCTTCCCGCCACGGGATTATACCTCGCGTGCCGTGTGGGAGTTTCCCCTCGCGCCGCGTCGCACGTGTCCGCGCCCCGCGGGGCGGCCGCACAGGAGGCCACACGGACGTCCGCCGCAGACACCGCCGGCCTTCGCAGACCGACGCGAGAGACGACCGGGCCCTCCTGTTGACTCTGCTCGGACCGGCGGACACACACGGCGCACTGTCAGTGTCTGCCAATCTGAACTCCAGCAATCCGGAGCCGATTGCATCAAAAGTGGACGGCTTTATTATATCGGTATTCTTTGTAAATTATCTATATATATCTACTATTAAATATAAATGTCAGTTTTTTTGCCTTTTTTATTTGGAATATACGTCTCAGAAACCGGACCTGATTCTAGAGACCACGTTTGAAAGTCTCGAAGTTTAAGAGATAAATAAATAAATAAGCTGTAAAGAATAATTTTGATTTTGAGATATAAAGTCACCTCTTAAAGCTCTTAAAGTCCAATTGAAATAAGCATTTCGTCTTCTGAAAGCTCTTAGACACCCATCATTACAACACAACCGTTTAACCACAGCTGTACGAAAGAGGTCCCGAGAGAAGGAGAACCATAACGCATCTAAGTGTGTACTCAAGTAAATAAACAGGGTTGCGCTACGTGTGGTGAATCGGAAGCTAGAGGGGGATCAAAGGTATCAAGTATGTATTCAATAGAGTCGCTGCCCCCATCTCCTTAGCCATGTTGCCCCGACTCACCCACGTAGTTCCTTCTAGCTTCCCTTGCCCCCTCAACTCTGGTGATGTCACCAGAGTGGGAGGGTGGAGGGCCCTTTTCATCGCCTTGCTCTGATAGTCTAGTGGCTAGATTTGGTTTTTAGGGTTAAGATTTGCTTATCGTTTCATCTCTAGTGACAGCATTGATGGCGGCGTAACAAGGTATGATAATAAGTTCTCTTCTAAGTTTCTCCAGCGTAGTGGTTGGCCTCAGCATCCTCCTCAATGGATCCTTGGGCAGGGTTGGTACCCTTGGTCCCCGATCTATTCGTGGGCTAGTGGGATTTTTCTCTCTCCGTTATGGGAGTTTTGTTTCGGTTCGGGGCTAGTTCTATCTCAATGTCAGTGTTCCAGAAGCTGAAGGTTGCGATGGTCCTCAAAGCGCCGCTAAGGCATGGTGAACCTGGGCTAGGTCGACGAAAGGAGATATGCGAAGGATGGTGAAGAAGCTGGATTTAGGTTTTCATGCATTATCTCTGACAAGGAAAAGGCATGCTCCTCGGGTAGTGTATAAAATGTCCAGTTTGTGTTTACTAGTGGAAGCATTATACCTGTGATATAAGTTCTTGATTTGAGCAAGAGGAATATAAGATGCTCTTCATACTGCTTCAAGTAAAGGGTGTTGAGTCTTTCTCTGAAGTTGCATCGTAAGGATTATTCATAGGGTGATTTCAGCCAGTGACACTCTTTAAAATTCGAGTTTCATCCCATGCTACCCTAGTCCACTGTTATTGACTCGATGGTCCCATATATCATACACGCATGTGAAGAGACATACGAATTGAGTGTCATGGGTTAAAATATTTCTTAGTCCATATGGTTGTAAGCTTTTTGTTCTATAATTTAGTGGAAGAGTTTTTTTTTTTTTAAAAAAAGAGTGTGTATCCAAGTAAACAGATCGGCCGAGCGCTGCGTGCGTGAGTACGCTCCCAAAACGTACGAACAATAAAAGCTTGTCTTGTAACGATTTGAGCAGCTTAATTTACGGCTATATAACACGCCGAGTGGTACAACCAGCTGATATTTAACACAAGCTAAGTACTCACCTAACACGAAAGTAAAACTACCATGTTCTTCGAGATTGTGATAAGTGCTACCACGCTACGTGTGCCGGGGGAAGGAGGGTTGGTGTTCGTAGTCGTATGGTGTGGACGTGTGGTTGAACCACACGGCAGGCACTTATTTTGGAAGAAGTACAAGGCAACTAGGAGGAAGGAGGAGGCGGTTGAGGCACTAGCGTCGCCACCACCGCGGGCGGATGCAGGCTAAAGCAAGCGTCTGATGGACTTCTATCAGTGATCTATATATTGTCTACTAGCAAATGGATCTAGTCATAATCTACATGTCAATATATCAATAGTCCAAAATCAGAGTAATGTACGTTAGAGAATATGCTTTCTCTATTGATGGTTGTTTTTCTGTATTCGTATGGGAGTGGACGTGTGGTAAAACCCTAAAGGTACTTATTTTTGAAGAAGTACACGTCAACGAGGGAAAAATAGCATTGCCACCACTGCGGGTGGATGCTTCTATCAATGATCGTGTATCCTCTGACACATTGTCGTCTAACTTTATGCCACTGACATATAGATCCAGCCATAACCTAATATGTCAATAGTCTAAAGTCAAAGTAACGTACATCAGAGATATGTTTTCTCTGTCGAGTTTTTTTTTGTTAACGGTAAGTTTTAGGTTTACATGTGTTGTTTTACATTAGGCTAGTTCATCCCCTCAAATAAATGGGTAAACGGTTCTATTGTGTCTCGTCTCTATTGATGTGAGAGGAGACTCTTGCTTTTTATTGCGAGAACCGAAAAGCAACTCATGTTAAGCCATTTCTCAAAACTCTCGATGTCCAACATTACAACGCAACCATTTAGCCACATCTGTACACAGTGACAAAACTAGCGGTGAGGCGCATTAGGGAACGCGCCTCCCCTCCGTTCAACGAGTGCAGGTAGACCCTCTCCACGTTGTAGGTCCCCAGCCTCATGGTCGCTAATGCTCAACGCCATGTTATGAATGAACGACAATATATCTTTTTTAAATATGGTTTATTGATTTCATTTGTTAAATGTTAAATGCTATCATAAATTTATATTGCAGTTCTTTTTTTTTCTATCAAACGGACAAGAGTGCTGCCATTTCATTAACACTTTAAAAAAAACTTTGTAATTACACAACATAAGGAGGAGAAAGAAAGTGGCTATGGGCTAATTAGAATATACCTTCTATGAGTCCACAACTAATGTGTGCTTCCTAACTCTATCCGCTAGGCGTTGCAAGGCGACATGAATTTACGGCAAAATCCGATGACCACGCTCTTTCCAAATATTATACGCCCGTATAGATGCATTAGCTTAGAAATGCTCCGGATAGGTCTACGTGGAACCTTTTTCAATTTTTTCCGAGTGCATGCGTATCAAGTAAACGGACAGATGGCGACGACCTGCGCTACGTTGGGTGGATAGGAAGCCAGACGCTGCCTTCCTCGGTTCAGCCTGGCGCGCCGGCCCGGCTTCACCCTCTATCGCTTCCAAGCAAGACTGACGTACTCCACTCGGTGTAAACACGACAAAATTGTCGCCGATGGGTGATAACAGGTACCTGATCGGTGCGCCGACGATCGATCCATCACTGGACCCTGAAAGCCATGCGTGATCACAAGCTAGCAGGAATTAATCAACCACGCCATTCTGGCGTGATGTGTCCATCTCGAGAAGCTACGTGCAGAGCTCGGGTTATACTTAAGTAACAGTCAAGTTAGAGCATCTCCACCGGGTACTTTATTCTCTCACTCTATAACACTATTCACCACTCCCTATATCCGATATTCTAGATTTTCTTCACACTTTACACTACACTCTAAAAAGTTCCTTCCCTGCACCGGCTACTCTATCCCAAGCTACGATATTATAGAGTACCTGCTCCAGATGTTCTTGCTAGTATCTATTTAGAGCTCGACGATGCCAGTCCGATCCAGTTAAAGTTATTATGCTCTAAAAAAATTAAAGACTCCAATAGTTAACTCTTAAATACTATTGTATCCATCTAATAGTATCTTCAAGAGACTCGATATGGGTGCCTATCTTTTATTTGCAATTTTATGAAAAAATATTTCGTTATGAGGTATTTTTGCAATATATCCAATTGTTGGAGTTCACTTTTTCATAAAATCTCTAAAAAATAAGAGAGAGACACCCATACGCAACATGAAGAAAATTGGTGTCAATAGTTTGGCCCAAGGTTTGATTTATCGTTTTAAACCCAGAAATCGCTCCACGCCGATTTCCGGTTTGTCGTGGCAAATCGCGATAAATCGATCAAAATTTGAGATTTGAAAGTTAAATCACATATTGCTTGCCGAAACCGCAAAACCGACCGATATTTCGGCAAATCGAATAGAAATCGTGGCAAACCGACTGGAAAACTCGGCAAATCGTGGCAAATCGTCAAAACGGCAAATCGAAGGATTTTTGCGGCAAATCGCTGGGTTTTGGCGGCAAACCAATTGGCCAGTGAGAAAAAATGGTAAAATTTAATTTAAAAATATGAAAATGGTAGGGCATGATCTTTTGTAATTATTTAACATTTAAGCAACATTTAAAATTATTGCAAAAATCGATTTGAAACTTTGTATGGTGTGGAAAAATGGTAAAAATTTATTTAAAATTATGTAAATGGTAGACATGACTTTTAATAATTATTTAATATTTAGGCAACATTGAAAATTATGTAAAATGTTAGGAAATAAAATATTTTGGCATGACCTTCGAGATGACACAACATAGGAAATGAATTTTTTAAAAATTTCGGCATGACCTTTGCTAAATTCGTATCTATTTCATGATTTCAATTCAAATTTGCACACGAATCCGGCTTTGTTTTTGTTTTTTCACCATTGTGTTTATAAATGGATCTACCATTTTTACGAATTTTAGGGATTTTTTTATTTTTAAATTCAAATCACATTTTGAATTTGATTAGCGGTTTGTCGTTGCTGAACCGGCTCGATACGTCGATTTGCCGCGATAAATGGCTTTGGCCAAAGGTGACCGGTACTAGCGGCAATTTCCATTGTTCGACGGAGCAGTGTTCACAATTTACTTTTGGAATCCTGCTCATGAGTGAAATCTGAAATTTCGGTAATTTCAAGCTACCGTTGGATTTGGTGAAAATTCAAAATCTAAATTTTGAAATCGGCGGCGGATTAACAACAAAATTTTGCTATGGTTTGCCAAAATTCCGAGCAATATCTTAAAAATTCCAAACGAAATCTTTCAAATTTTGACATGTTCTCAAATATTGGAAATTCCAAACAAAATCTTCAAGATTTAAATTTTGAATTTATTTTTTTTTGGTGCAGTTTAAGGTTTGGAACATCACTACTGTTCCGACCTGAAACATCAAAATCCCGCGTGATTTGAAACTCCAGGCGCCAGAAGAAATACAAATTTTGCATGTGCACGAGCTTCTACATGGTCATCGTGTAGAGATCTTACCGATGCAAGCAACTTGGACGGAAATGAATCGAGGAAAGTTTGATGATGGCGTTCCCGAGGAGCGACGGTGGATTAGTTTAAGATCAAAGACTCGGCAAAAAAAAGGTGGAGAGCTCCCCTGTTCCCGGTTCTCCTATAGCTGGATTCCCATAAACACAAGAATCCTTAAAATGGGATTCCAAGTATACCTTTTGTTTTAAGATATTAAGAAGAGTTACTCTTTGAAGATCGAGCACAGTATAACGAAAGTTGTAAGTTATGTTGAGGGGTTATTGTCTACCGCGTTGTCCTTTATGGTAGAACCCATCAGGAAGGCCCGGCAGGTGATGGTTTACCCTATGGCTGGAGAAATCGATGCTAGAGTAAGCTTCGTGGTGGGCCAACTATGCTTCAGCTCAAGTTCAAAGATGGACTATTGAAGAGGCGACGAGGATGAAACGACTGACGACAAACCCATGCATATAATTTAAATTAACATAAGGAAGGGATTTGAGGAGGGGTCGGCATCCTTTGCCCTTGGATAAAAATTTGCTGCGGACGGACCGCACGCAGCTCTCGTGCGGACCCAGTCCGGATGAGCGACGCGTGTCCCAGCCCCAATCTCCGCGCAGCAGGCCGAGCCCCGCCCCCCTTCACTTCTGGCCGCCCAGCCCCAATCCTTCGTGAGCCTCACTTCCCCAAAATCCCAACCCTAAATTTCGCCGTGGCCGGTGAGCTCGTCGCGGCGCTCTTCTCGCCGTCGACGGCCGCCGCTCTTCCGAACCTCCGCTTCCCGCGCCGTGGACACCTCCACTCTCCGCCGTCGACGCCGCCGCTCTTCCGCGCCTCCGCTCTTGCGCCGTCGCCATACTGGTGGCCGGCTCTTCTTCGCTGCCGTCGCGCCTCCGCTCTCCCATCTTCTTTGAAGCGACGGGGACGGCGCCTCCATGCCGCTGTCCTCCATGGCCAACGACGAGCTCGCCGGCGGCTGGAGATCAGGGAGGCAGCTCCATGGTGGCGGCCAACGACGAGCTCGCCGGCGGGGCGAAATTTAGGGTTAGGGATTTTGGGTAGGGGCTCACGAAGGAAGGAACAAGGACAAAGGCCGAAGAGTAGAGGCATGGCTCGGCCTTAGTGGAGATTGAATTTGGGACGCCAGAGCCGATCCGGACGAGGTCTGCAAAGGCGCTGCGTCTTGGTCCGTCTGCAAAGAAATTTCTTTCCTTGCCCTTTGTGCCTTGAGGTGCGGGCCCTATGGGTATTTGCGGTCTGCCCCAAAAGGCACAGGATACCAGCCCCTTGAGAAGACTAATTACATGTTTCAACACAGACGGAGAAGGAAAAAGTATTCATGTGGTTACTGAACTTTCGTTCTCACCCTATTTTGGTCTCTAAACTCTAAAACTGGGTTAACTCGGTCGTCGAACTATCAAAACCGTACTAAAGGCCTGTTCTGTACAGTTTATCTAACTGCTAATCTGACTTATCTCGTAACTTTGAGAATTTCCCGATGTGGTCTCGAGAGTCGGATGCCCTTGGTTTCTAGGATTTAGGGAGCTTTTAGACACGCCTACGAGATAAAAAAAGGATTCAAAAGTAATAAAAAAGTCAAATAAGTCAATATAAGCCACATCTTATTTGACTTATATTGACTTATTTGACTTTTTTTATTACTTTTTGAATCCTTTTTATCTCGTAGACGTGTCTAAAATCTCCCTAAATCCTAAAAACAAGGGCATCCGACTCTCGAGGCCATCTCGGAAAATTTTTGAAGTTACGAGATAAGTCAGATTAACAGATTAGATAAGCTGGGGAGAACAGGCCCTAAGTTGTCCCTTGACTGGTCAAAGGATGGTTTAGGGTGTTTTTTCCTGATGCGGAGTTACACGTGGCGGGTTTAGGTGACATGGTGTTACACTTGATTAGACATGTCGACCCCCTCTCTCTTTTTTTGTCTCTATATAAATCTCTCATTTTTACAATTTTGTAAAGTCGGGTTTGGCCAAATATTGCATTAACATTTTTTTGAACAATTCTATGTGCCAAACCTTCAAACAAAAACACGTTACTACTATACGTAGAATTTTTTTTATTGATTTTGACTTTGATTTTTTTTCAATTTTCCCAATTTTAAAACCCTAAATCATTTGGTTCGGGATATCGAACTCAGGTGATACACATACACAGATAATGGTAATAATCTAGCATCTTCCTCGCCCGCCGGCGGGGCCATCTCGGGAGCGGTGACCGGCGATTGTTCTAGGCAGAGGAGCCTGTAGCCGACGGCCGGCCGGGAGTGCAGGCCAGCAAAGCCTGCCTTCCTTCCTTCCGGTCAGCCACGTCAGCAGGAGGGTGGGCCCCGCTTCATCCTTCCAAACAGTGCCCAGGGTTGAATCGATCAGTGCGTGGAATCATGGCTGTGGCTTCCAAGAAAGAAAGACCCAACAAGCTAGCTCGAAAGGCACCAAGTAAACACGTACTGCAAACTTTTCCTTGTGATGGAGTGATCCATAGGTGATAATACCTGGCGCGCTAGCAGTGGGCATATCTTGCCTAGATCATAAACAGGAATAAATCAACCCATTCATACGTGATGTGGCAATCTCGTGGAGCTACGTACCTGCAGAGCTGTGGTTATGTTTAATTGAATAACAGTAACGTTGTTGTCTCCGCCGCTGGTGATAATAATGTACACGCAATATTGCATCACTATCACTAAATGGCAGTCGCATGGGAATAATTGATTTGCCCTAGGGATGAAAACAAGCAGATTCGGCCAGACAATGACATTTTCATATCCGCTTACATTTTTGCACCCAGATATGGATACGGATACAAATAATTTGAAAAATTGATCGGATATTGAATTGATATCGGATAATAATAAAATGGGTAGTAATCGGAGTCGAATCAAAAACGGAAACGAAACCGAATATTTAGTCGGATAGTATGTAAACGCCAAAACACAAGTTTTAATATAGGATATTAGGATTTAGAGTACATGGTTCACAAACATAACAAAACTTATAGATCAGTGTTCAAAACAAACATAACATAATAAAATCTCAACATAGAAGCACATTATTCAATGTTCATAGATAATTTGTAAATATATAAGGCGTAGTGATATACTCCCTCCATTACATTTATAAGGCATATTTTGACTTGAGAAAAGTCAAACTTTATAATTTTTGACCAACATTTAATTAAATTATATGCATCTTTAGTGGATAAAAGTTATATCAACATGTTGACCTTTTAAATTGCTTTGAATACAATTTGATATTATAGAAATCGCCAATATATAATAAAAAAAATTAATGGTCAATGTTTGTCTTGGAAGACTTTTTTCAAGTCAAAATACGCCCTATATTTTAGATTGGAGGGAGTATCATATAGTAGCAGCAGACCAACATCATCAGACTTTAATTATTCTTCATCCATTGCGATATTCTGTAAAACATTAGACTGTAGTTATTTTTTTATTCAAAATGTGGGTTGTAAAGTAATATACTGCGCATACCTCCAAATCATCAATAGAAGTAGAATCTAATCCTTTGTACAGACTAGGGATGAAAACGGAGCGGATTCGGCCGGATAGTGACATTTCCATATCCGCTCACATTTTTTCACCCGGATGCTGACAAGGATCTCAGATTCTTTTGCCATTTCCCTATAAACAGATATCGGATACGGATACAGTCTGGATATTATCCGCTCCATTTCATCCCTAATTTGCCTAGTCGATTTTGTTGCTGTTCGCACCACCCTCCCTCTCTCCTCTCTCCGGCATTGCCCCCTCTTCTTCTTCTTCCGGTCCGGTGAGGCCCCTCTCCCTCCTCTTCCTCGCCGCCGGTGCCGACCTCTCTCTCCGGGTTAGGGTTCCTATTCAGGTGGGATTCACCTGCCCAAAGAGGCCAAAGCCCAATGGTAGGAGATGTTTCAGCGAGGTAGTGGCGTTGTTGTCGAAGTTACAGGTGATCGAAGGGTAGTGGACGACGGATAGGGGATTGGCACACCGTGGCTAATCGTTAGGATTACGCGGGACTAGCCGACGATGGAAGGAAGAGAGGTGGAGCGACAAGGCAGCGACAGCGCCGCCGGTCATGGGTGATTGCCAGTGAAGAAGTGGACAGCGGTGGAAAACGCGCGGAGCAGTTCAGAGGGGCGGCAGGTGAAGGAAAAGCACGGCTTGCGGTGGCGGAGCAACTCGATCGCCTATACAAATGAAACGAGTCCAGGCGACTGACAAGTAGCATAGTCCCATAATATTGCATTAGACAGAGAACCACACCGTACGTAGCGTGTTCGCCCGGTAGACTGACTGGCTAGTACTTTATTATCTGTGTGTCCGGTGACGACTGACGAGGACGCATGCACGCCAACGTCCAAAACGTCGTCCCTTTCTATCCGTTCTGGATGGAGGGTCATGATGCAGAGCCGCAGAGGTGGTTTCGCGCGCGATCGAGTGGCTGCGCGCGCGGCTGATCCGTCCGTGCGTGGAGGTCGCCTTCTTCTTCCTCGCATGCAGCTGCGTCCTCTTCCGTTTGGTTCGTTGGTTCCACGTCCGTCGCAGGCTCACGAAGCGACGAAAAAGTGGGGACGCATCGTATATACCGGCGTACGCGCCACCGCCGCTCGCCACGTATGTATCCCGCGTCAACGTTAGATCACCGGACGATCGAGCGGACAAGGAGGTGCGAAAAGAGAAGAAAGCGAGGCAGTTAATTTGGCGGGCCCACCATAGGTTCGACGTCTGCGTCTCTGCGGGACTAACGGTGCATACGTCGTCGATCCTTGAGGAGCCGTTTGCTACGACTTTACCGGTTTTTTATAGCACAGAATCTAGAAAACAGCTTATATCAAGTCATTTTCCTTCTACCTTTTGAAGGGCTGCAGCTTTTCTAAATAAAAAAGGCACCTATTTAATCCTATCGGACTTTTTTCCGATCAGACTTTTTGAAAAACTTGGGCACTGAAGTACGGGAACAAATATCAAGTACTGCTGAAACATTTTGTTTTAGAATTTTCCAGCGGTTATTTAGGAATGTTTTAATCCAAACTAGCGATGTTTCATGCGACAAACGAGCAATGAAACATGGGGAAAGTGCTGGTGAAACATGGAAAAAGTTCTGATGAAATATGGACAAAAAACTAATGAAAAATTATTGGAATATGATCACAATACTAATGAAACATGGGCGGAGTACTGATAAAACATGACAAATGTACTGATGAAACATGGTGAAGGTTCCCAAAGATGTTTTACCTCATACAAGTAAATGTTTCACAAAAACAAACACCATTTTTGAATAGAGCAAAACCAATATTTCATAAATAAATAAAGTGTTTCATATACACGGTGTTTCACGAAAACAAATATAATATTTCATCGGGCAAAACATAATGTTTCATACATACGAGGGTAATGTTTCGAGCCAAAATATCATTCCTTTTTCTTCAACATCTAGTCTCTTCTCTAAATCCGGCCATCTTTTTCTCCAAATCTGGCAAGACCTCATCAGATCCGGCAGCCGAGCTCATCAAATAAGCCTATCATGAGGGTAGAGATGGAGAATAGGGAGAGAGAGAGGAAGAGAGATAGGAAACCATGAGAAAGAGAGCACGGACGAGAGGGGCGCGGGCGACGAGCGGTGGCGGTGGCTGGCCAGCGAGCGATGCGACCTACGGTTCAATGTAGAGGCAAGCCAAGTAGCACCCCCTATGTGCTAGCGCGGGTCTTGGTGTAGGGATCGAGGGATTGGTGGACACGGCAAGATGGAAACGTCAAACAGGAGACAAGGAAAAGGGGATCGAGGGTTGGAGATGAACTAGGAAGATGGCAGAAGAGATACTGAGGGGAAGGCCACGTGAACGCAACAGAGCAGCAGATAAGGATGTGTCCAAGGGCGTTTGACCAGGTTAGGGTCCAACGCCATCATAAGCATGCAAGGAAGCAATTCCGATTTAGTTTCTAAACTATGTTTATGGTATCAATCTGGTCTCTAGTGTATACTACTAGGTTTTTCATGGTTCCTGAATCATGAAAACAAGGCTAAAATAGTTCTTTCATAAGTTAAAACAACGGTTTTAAAGGGGGTTTCGCTGATGGACATCTATGTGTGCGGTTTTCGCTGACGTGGCGCTAACATCATTGTTCCCCTAGGCAGCGCCTAGGTGCTAGGCAGTGGTGTCCCGTCTCGCCTAAGGTCTAGGCAGTGACGCCGCCTTTTAGTCCGAGACAGTAACTAGATGGTTCAAGAGGCAGTCTTACGAGATGTCTGGATGATGATTATATGGTTTTAAATGGTGATTAATGATTATGGCTTGATTATGTAGAAAATTTTATTTTAAAAAATATAATTTGTCCTCTAACGATTATGGCTTGATTATGTAGAAGATTTTATTTGAAAAAATATAATTTGTCCTCTAACATCTTAAATACGGCATATAGCGTGCAAATCAGTTTGCCCGTCTAGGCGCTAGGCGGCCCCTCTCCGCTCGCCTAGCGCCTAGCGCCTCGGATAACCATGGCTAACATAGCGGACACATGCATGGTGCACGGGTAACTATCTCTCCCTTCACTACATGAAATAAGGGTTGTGGCTTCTATCCACCGGGTTTAGAGGTGGCCAACAGGTCTTGATAGTCGGATTACAAACGGACCAACCCATTATAGCCCAAAAATATTATACATATAAAAAACAATTATATTTTAGAAATGGGCATAGGTGAATTGAAGAAATAAATTATATATCATAAGAAAATAAACATATATATATATTTAATTAAATAAGTATGCTAAGTAGCAGGTTATACCGGGTCGTTACTATATGAACTGAACCGAGCCGGTCTGATGAGCTGAAGCGCTAGGGCAAACCCGGTTTGTTGGATCCAACTGTACCAGCCAGCCCCGTTAACCCAACCTGTTTGGCCACCTCTGCCCAGGCGCAAGTGGCGCATCGCGCGGGCCCTTCCGACAGCGCCTCGCCACTCTGGCTGTGGCTGTCGCTTCCAAGCAAAACCGACGAGGGAGGCAAACGCAAGCTAGCGCCCACGTACTCTCGAGTCTAGACTAGCGCCCACACGTATCGATGAGACAAACGCAAGCTAGCGCGCACGTATTCTCGAGTCTAGACTACACTGGTCCAAACACTGCACAAATTTGTTTCTGATGATGGAGCGAGTGATAATACGTGATGCACCGACAGACGATTGATCACTGGAGCCTGAAAGCCATGCGTGATCGTAAGCAGGAATTGATCAACCGATTCATGCGTGATCGATGTGGGCGTCTCGAGTAGCTAATTGCAGAGCTGGGATTACGGTTTTTCGAAACCCTAATACATTAGAATGAGTATGAGTCGTACGTTATTCTCGACTCAATCTAATAAATTACCTCGATTTCAATTATTTTATACTGCTATGATAGTATTTATACTACAATGATATATATTCTTGTAAGGGATAATCTCTCTAGATTTTTTTAGATAAAAGAAGAAATGTTCTAGACTCTATGTCAGAGGATGTACACATCGTTTTACCACGCATCATGTCTCAGAATTAGGGCTGAAAAATTAAAATAAGCAAGCCAAATAAGTTTGCCTCAACACTCAGAAATCACAAAATCTATTATGATATTTCCGTCTATGGCTTTGTTTCTTTAGGATGCAAAGTTGTTTCTGATTATAATCTAAAAAGTTATAGACCCTTGGTAAGAAGGTTCGAGGAGCTAAAAAATAATTAAAAATTATTTTAAGATTTTAATAAGAAACACTAAGATTTTTAAAGAATTTACTATAAAATACTAATTAAATGTTTGGGTTATATAAAAATAATAAATATTCCTCTCTGATTATAAGCTGAGTCATGGCCACGAATTTCAAAGCTTGGCATGCGTTGGTTATGTCCTCCCTTAATTTGGTCCTCCTTATGTAGCAAAGCATGTTGACGTAGCCAGTGTGCTTCTCTTAAAATGGTTTGTAAAAAAATTGTATCATTACATTTATCAAAAGCAATATCATTTCAACAAAACAATATAGCCAAAATAAAACAGCTGATCCAACTAAAATCTGTTTCTTTTGCTTTAACCCAAGCCCTACAAGCCAATTTCCTCTTAGGTGGGTAAAATTTTCGGGGGATTCATACCAGGAGTCACACGTACTAGCCTCCAAACTGATCTAGAGAACTAACAATTAAAGAAGATCGATGGTGCATGGTTTCGTTGTTATTGTAGAACAACACTCCTGACTGCCATTCCAACATCTTTTTGCTAGGCTGCCTTTAGTTAAAATTACATCTCTATCTATGTACAAGAGGAAGAAGACTGTAATTTTAAATCAAATTTTGAGTCTTTACAGAATTTTAAATAAATAGTTACCTCCATTATGGCCCTGTTTGGCACAGCTCCAGCTCCACCAAATTGGTGGAGTTGGTGGAAGATTCTATTCCTAACTCCGTAAATTCATGTTTTGGAGTTATGGAGTGACATGAGAATGTTTATATGAGTCATTTTATTTACATTTTAAACTAAAATATAAGTTTAAGTCACTTTATTTTAATCTACAAACTTTAGCACTGAGATGAAGCTGGAAACTGGAGCTGTGCCAAACGGGGCCTATGTCATTGTTGTGTAGAGCAAAAGAGGTGATAACGCACACGCATTACATTAGACAGGGTACCGCACACTCCGCACCGTAGCGTGTGGGTCTGATAGACTACTAGTTTTTAATCAGAGGGTCTGTCCGGTGACAAGGACGCATGTACGCCACGTCCAAACCGCCGTCCTTTTCGGCTTCGGGGTGGGGGATCATCATTCATCGAGAGGTGCATGGTTTCGAGCGCAATCGAGCGGCTGCGCGCGCGGAGGTCGCCTTCTTCCCCGACCACGACCAGACGTCGCCGCCGCCTCCTCCGTTAGCTCGCCGGACGGACGGACGAACGGACGAGGTGCAGCGAGCAGTTAGAAAAAGGAAGGCATTTTGGATGGCTCACGAGCCACGAGAGGTTCCACGTCTACGTCTCCGCTGGACTAACGGGTACATGCGTTGTCTTTCCAAGACGGCATAAGCTAGCTTTTCCCCGAATATGCTTGCTTGTATTCCCTGATCATTTTGCTTATTCATTTTAGAATCGAAGAATATGTTTGGATCGGAGGTGGCTGAACGGCTGACATTTAGTGTGAAGTATATGCAGTGCTTCACCAGACCACGTACACCCCATTTTTGGTATATACTCCTCCTTTTATTTTTATAAAATGTATTAATCTAAGAAAGTCTCTGAAGACATATTTTGACGATTAAATTTCTCTTATTATCAGTTACCAGTTTCAAAAATAATATTCTATCAAAATCAACTTTTAATATAAATCTATTGATACGGTTTTTGTAAACTAAAGATGCATATATAATTTAACTGATTATTGGTCAAAGTTTATAAAATTTGACATTTCAAATTAAAACACTTCTCGTAGAAATAGACAAGGGGGAGTATGTTTTTGTCACGTTCAAAATCTACATCGGTTTTGCAGATATATGGCGGATCATCTTCCAAGCTAGAAGCAATTTAAATTAAACGTTAGACCTCAGACCAGCCACAAACTCGTCAATACGGAGAGAAAACAGCTCTCAGTGAACATCGCCGCCGCATATATATAATGTGATGTTTGCTTCCTGCTTTTCTGCTGCTTTGTGCGTGTGGCTCATCGTCAACACCGGCCGGCCAGCCATCCCCCATGCCATGCGATGCAATGGAAAATTATTGGATTTGCCTCTCCACTTGCCGCAGCTGCACGCCGACCACAAATCCAAGATGCTCTGCTTTAATTTTGCTATCCTCTTCGATCGTAACGGTTGGTTTTATGAGAGGAAAGTTGTTATTTTTTTAATAATAGAAGTAACTTCCGGTCTCTGCACAACCGGATACATACGACCACGAAAAGTTGCTATTTGTATCTAAATTATGCTCGTTGTACCAATTTGAACCCTAACCTGCAATATCTCATGTACTTGGTTCCTAAAGTATGAAAATTCGACCATAAAGTACTTTGACTTGTCAACACAGGGTTTTGAGGGGTTTCGCAGACGTGGGGTCCACGTGTGTGCTTTCTCAATGAAGTGGCGTCCACTTCACCTTACTTTCCTGTCTCTCCAATGTCGGTGTTCCTCTTCCCCTCTAGTGCCCCTCCTCTCCTGCAGCCTCTTGCCACCATTGACGCCTCTATCGCCGCTTTACTTCTGAGCTTCGACCGCCATGCTGTCCTGACTCTAGCGTCCCCTGTCATGCCGCAATCCCTAGCACAACCCTTCTCTCTCTCAGTGGTGCGACTAGCAGTGGCTAGTGGCGGTGTAACCACGAGCAGAGAACTGTGGCGGCCACCATGGATGCACAGCGGAGCGTCGAGGCCATTCGGTGATGTAGAAAGCTCAGGGTGGGCTAGAGGGATGCTATGGTGTGGGAGCAAAGATCGAGACTGACAAGCGGCGACATGGAAGAGCGTTGTGGTGGTACTACTGTGGACGGGGAAGGACACTACAGGAAAAGGATTTGGTTTCGACGGTCAACTGTATTTTCGTCGGCCCAAAAGCAACCGACGTAATTAAAACATTTATTTCGTCGCCTGGATCAAAACTAACGAAAATACAAACAAATTCGTCGGCCTAGCCGACGTTATTCATATTTTCGTCGGCCTAGCCGACGTTTGCACGGTCACGGCCTATTTTCGTCGGCTAGGCCGACGAAAATATTTGGACGATTCTCCCGCAACGATCTGATTTTTTTGGGGATTTAGTTTCGTCGGCTTGGCCGACGAACATAAATAAAAAAATATTTTTATTTTTCGTCATATTTCCCCGCGCAACGATCTTTTTTTTGGATTTATTTGCGTCGGCTCGGCCGACGAAAATAAATAAAAAAATATATTTTTGTTATTGGCGTCGGCCGTGGCCGACGTTAATAAAAAAAAACTTTTTTTCGTTAGCCCGGCCGACGTTACTAAGTCGGATCAATCTAATCGCCACTGCCCGTCCGTGCTGTGCACCATACACTAATTCTCCCCCCCCATGCCCATGCCCATGCCGCCGCCGCCGCTCCACTTCGCTGCAGCCTGCGACCCGAGTCGTCTTGTCCCTGTCCCCCCTCCTCCCGGCCTGCCGCTGCGCCTGCTCCCCGCCGCGGCGCCCCTCCCGACCCTGCTGCGCGCTCTCCGGCTGGCGCCCTGCGCCGGCGTCCTGCTCCGGCGCCCGCCGCCGCTGCCCGGCAGCGTCGCCGCCGCGCCGCCCCAGCGCCTGCTTACCTAACCGGCCGGCTCGTGCCCCTCGCCTCTGTTTTGGCCGTGCCACTGCGCCGCCTTGGCCACGCGTCGTATGGTCCCGCCCGCCGTGCCTTTGCTTGCCCGGCGCTGCTCGATTCGGCAGCGCCGCCGCGCCTCTCTGCTTCCCTGGCTCATTTGGCCACGCCTACTAAAAAGCTGCCTTTGTCATCGGCGGCGACGAACAACGTGAGTACGCTTTGTCCGTTCTTTATGAAGTGACATGTATTTGCAATTATCAATGACTTAGATTAATGTTGTTCATCCCAAGTTAATATATAGATGGCACATCTGTTTTGCTAAGTTTAAATGCACATATGTCTTGATAAGTTAAAATTGATTTAGAAGAAAGGTAGTTAGCATGGAATCTGTCATTATAAGTTATGTTACATTCATGTAGTAATTATTATGGTACATTTATGTAAATTTGTATGGTATATTCATGTAGGTTAATTATTGGTGAATTTAATGAATCTGTTATTAAACAGCTATATTAATTATAATGTTGTGTAGGTATTATCAATTATGCAATCCGTTTAGTTTCTAAATTTGAGAATTTAATTAATTATCTTTGAGTAAATATTTGCAACATTGCATGTTAATATTCTTGTTATTATTGAAGAGTAAATATAATTATTGCTCCTTTTATTTACATTCAACATTTTATTGGACGAAGTGTTAATTCGAATTTAATCATTTCATAAACACAAGTCACCCAACCTATACGTCACCCGTTCGGGAGCGACATGGTTCACATCACAACTATTGTGAGCTTTGTCGCTTCGGAATTGTCCACGTTTTTGGACAGCCTAGGAATGGACAGTTGAGCCCATGTTTTTATGACATGTCGTATAATTCGAACAGGAATTTCGGCAGCGTAACCCAGTTGTTCTCCGATGCACATCAATCGGTCGTGCATTCGGGGAACAGCGGGGTTATGCTGCTGAAATTTCGTTCGGATTGTACGACATGTCATAAAAATCAGGCTTAACTGTCCATTCCAAGTAGGTTTAGGACCTATCCTTGCCTAGATCTCTTGTTAGGATGTGTAACCCACATTCACAATTATTCATGCATTCAATATAGCATACAAAATGGAAGATGACCGTAGATGGATTTACGATGGTTGGACAAGCACTGGGGCACACACATAAGAATGGATGGTTAAGACACAAGATTTTGTGGATCACACTTATTCCTCGTCTCCTGGTGGTGGGTTGGCGAAATGTCCTTGTTCTAGGTGCCGAAACTTTGCTCGACAGTCCAAGCCTAGTATGGAGCATCACCTCTGTAAATATGGTTTCATGCCGGATTATCTGACATGGTTCGAGCATGGCGAGTCACAGATAGGAGCGACATCGAATTATATCGATGAATCAGATGAGCCTGAAGATAGAATGGATGAGCTAATCAATGATATTGCTCATCAGTTTGAGCATGTCCCTAGGCCAGAGGTCGAGAAATTCTTTAGGCTACTTTCTGCTTCAGAAGATTCTTTGTGTGAGTCTACGGAGGTGACACAGCTTGGCGCTGTGACACGACTGATGGCTATAAAATCTAAGTACAATCTCTCCGTAAATTGTTACAATGATATAGTAGATTTGATTTCTGATATCCTTCCAAAACCTCATAAGATGCCGAAGGACTTCTACCGTTCGAAGAAGTTGTTGGCCGGTCTGGGAATGCCTTACCAAAAGATTGATGTATGTGTTAACAATTGCATGTTGTTCTGGAAGGAACACGAGGACAAGGATCGTTGTGTGTATTGCAAGAAATCGAGATATATGGAGATGGTCGACGAAGAGGGGAATGTGCAGATGACAACTGTGCCAGTGAAGGTGTTACGACACATGCCGCTAATACCAAGGCTTCAACGGTCGTACCTATCTAGGACGACTGCGAAGCATATGAGGTGGCACAAGGAAGGCGTTCGTGAGAACGATGGGCTAATGGGCCATCCTTCTGATGCCGAGGCCCGAAGGCGTTGGATCAATATGACGCCGATTTCGCCAAAGACCTCGCAATGTGCGTATTGGGTTGGCGACTGATGGTTTCACACCTTTCAACACAAGTGCGGCCTCGTACTCATGTTGGCCTGTTTTTACAATTTCATATAATCTGCCACCTTCGATATGCATGAAAGATGAGTATGTTTTCTTAACCCTTGTCATACCGGGGCCTGACCATCCGGGGAAGAACTTAGATATGTTCATGCAACCTGTGATCGATGAGTTGAAAGAGTTATGGAATGGGGTGATGACATATGACAACAACAGAAAAGAGTACTTTAACATGCGTAGTGCATATCTTTGGTCTATTCACGATTTTCCTGCATATGGCATGTTCTCGGGATGGAGCACACATGGTAGATTGTGTTGTCCAATATGCATGGGTGACATAGATGCATTTCGTTTAAAAAATGGTGGCAAATTCTGCTTCTTCGATTGTCATCGACGTTTCATGCCTCCTAATCACCCGTTCAGGAAACAGAGCAGTGCTTTCCGCAAAGACACAACCATTAGTAAAGGGCCACCGAAACGTTTGACCGGTCATGAGATTGTTGTTTGGCACAATGGTTTAGTCAATACAGGGGATGGATATGAAGGGTTCAAAGAAACGCACAATTAGACTCACATATCTTGCATTTGGAGTCTTCCTTATGTTCAATCCCTAATCCTTAGACATAATATCGATGTGATGCATCAGGAACGAAATATTGCAGAAAGCATCATCAGTATGATTTTTGATTTCAAAGACAAAACAAAAGATAATATTAAAGCACGTAAGGACATGGCCGAGATATGCAATCGTCCTACTCTTGAGGTCAGGTCAGACGAAGCCGGACGGACAGGGAAGCCACGTGCTCCCTACTGTCTCAAACCTGCCGAGAGAAAGGAGGTACTTATGTGGTTGAAAAATGTCAAATTTCCTGATGGTTACGCAACGAACCTAAGACGAGCAGTGAGCATTGTAACAGGCAAGATAAATGGTTTGAAGAGTCATGATTACCATATTATCATGGAAAGGCTACTACCTGTAATGTTTCGTGGTTATTTACAGGACGAAGTTTGGACAATGTTGGCAGAGCTAAGTTTCTTCTATAGACAGCTATGTGCTAAGGAAATAAATAAAACAATAATGAGAAAGTTGAAAAAGACATACCAGTGCTTATATGCAAGATGGAGAAGGTATTCCCACCAGGTTTTATGAACGTAATGCAACATCTATTGGTACATTTGCCATATGAAGCGAAGGTTGCAGGGCCTGTACAGTACCGACGGATGTATCCAATAGAACGGAACCTCAAGAAACTTCGGGGAACTGTGCGTAACAAAGCACGAGTTGAAGGATGTATCGCAGAAGCATTCTATCTTAAGGAGATATCATATTACGCGAGCACATATTTTGCAGATGAACATAACATAAATGCTCATATCCCACGATACCACACATCTGGTGACCCCCTTATCAGTAATCTAAAAATATTCCAATGTAATGGCAAAGCTGTGGGTGGTAGTTCTAATCATGAGCTTTCTCCGCAAGAATGGAATGCCGCATTGTTGTATATGTACGCCAACATCGAGGAAATGGACAAGTATTTCAAGTAAGTACTTCCATTCAATATCCTCATAAATCTATTGACACACAAGTACTCAATATGCGTTGAATAATCTGCAGGTTATTTGATGATAAATACTGGAGATCCGCACGACAACCTACCCCTAAACAACTTGACAAATTACGACGTCAAGGCTTACACGGTGGTCCTAGTTTCGTCGCTTGGTTTCGACAACATGTATTGTTCTCATAACGCTTCACTATAACAAATTGTATTTAAGTAATTCAATTAAAAAACTTAACTAATATTGCAGTGCATGAGGGAATGTGACGTACATGAGGACCTACGCCAATTATCACATGAAAGCACAACCACAAAGAGTTATGGATGTTATGATATCAACGGATGGTGCTTCCGTTCCACCAAATTTGAAGCAAAACACCCACAAGCAGCCACAACGAATAGTGGAATTGTCACTAAAGCGTATGACACGAATGGTCATGCCACTGAGTTTTATTGCGTTATTCAGGACATAGTAGAGTTCAAATTCGGAGGGGCAAAAGACTTCAGAGTAGTCTTCTTTTACTGTGATTGGTTTAGCATTGATCCCAAGAAAGGAACAAAACGTAACAACAAAATTGGGATAGTAGAAGTTAATCATGAGTCACGCCTTACAGGTTACGATCCATTCGTACTGGCTCACCTAGTTGAACAGGTTTATTATATGTCATATCCATGCAACAAGTCGTATTTGGCACCGTGGTGGGTTGTTCATAAGGTCAATCCTCCTGGTCGGTTGAACACCCCTGGAGATGATTGTTATGTGGAAAATGAGATCGATAGCAACGGTCAAGAGGCATACCAAGAAGGAGATTTCCCCAACTCTTTTGGAATAGAGACTGAGTTGGCGCTCGAACAAATAGTCGGGAACACTAATGACATTATTGTGGAGGATACTCGCAAAAAGAAACGACAAAGGCGTGACTTGGAGACACAAAACAAGAAACGATAGCAGCGTCAACGTGGTGGTTTGCATAATATTACCATTGAACCTCCTGATGCCGATGACTTCTAATCAGTGTAACGACATAAATATTGCATTTTTGTAATATATAATCTTAATGGTTTTTTTTGTTACGTACTAATGTTTTGACTTTTTCATAAATAGGATGAGGTCGTTTGTTCATATTGGTGGCAAGTTTCTTTCAAAAGGCAAGAAGAAAGATGGCTCTTCATCTTCAAAAAGCCAAGGTTCAGCAGGCGGTTCTTTATTTATGGGCAGTAGTTCTCAGCAGAGTCGACGAAGCGCATTCCAGAAATGCCTTGACGACGCTTCACGGGAGGTTGTTCCATCAGAGGAGGCTTTACCAGAGGTTCTAGTTCTAATTAATATAAATTTTATTTTACATTCATATGATACTTATTAATCTTGCATTTTATTTGTGTAGGTAGGGGAAGAGGAGAATGAGACTGATGCTAGAGGTGGGAATAGTGAAGAGGCAGAGGTGGAGGAGGAGAATGAGGAGGCTGGTGAAGATAGGGCTAGGGAAGATGATGTTTCTGGAGGTGGTGATTGTGGTGATGAGGCAGAGGATGAGGGGGAAGATGCTGAAGCCGTCTTTAGGTAATAATTTTTTAAGCAACCAACAATTCTATATTTGTGCTTAACATTATGTGTATATTTCAGTCTGAGGGATCTAATTTGATTCCTCCGTAATTCTGCACCCTAGGTCAAGAAGGGTGATCGTGCCACATGGTGATTGGTAAGTTTGTACTTGTAATTTGTTATTAGTAAACTATTGATGATCTAATTTACTTGAAAATTGTATTTTGCAGGCAATGGATTGATGTTGCCTGGGAGGGTCAAAATCGGTTAAGGCCTGTGAACGCTACATTGGGATCTCTCTGTCGGTACCACTATCCGGGGATGGTTGTGATTAAAGGTGTTTCTCAGCCAGCTATGAAGTGGGACCACTATAGGTTGGCCATAGATGGTCAAGAGGAAAATATTGCGCAGAGGGTGTGGAAGGACTTTTGGGTAATGATATTGGTTTCACTTCATTTAAAAGATTATGATGTCTATACTAAATTGTCTAACTCAAAAAATTTTCCAATTAGGAGAGGTACCGTTTGCCAGAGGGTCAGGAGGACTTACTTGCTGCTAAGGCTAGATGTGTGTTTGACAAAGCTGCAACAAGGGTGACCAAGAATATGATGTCGAATGCTCGTATACAAGCGGTGTGCTTATACTACAAGAAGATTAAAAAGAAGAACATGAATAAGAAGTTAGGTGCTTCACAGATCTATCTTCGAGAGGATGAGTACGTCGAGGTGGACTTGCCTTGGTTACGGAAATGCCCAGATGCATGGCACGCTCTCTGTGCCTATTGGTTCTCGGCAGCTTTTGTGGACCAGTCACGCAAGAAGAGGGGCAACCGGCAGGCGGGTCCAAGGGTGACTCAGCGGTATGGCGCCGATGGACATCTTCGTCTCGCGCGTCGAATGGTACGTTTGTCACGGTGTCATTCTAATAATTTTAACTTTGGTTATACTTATGCTTACTAATTAACATTGAGCTATGGGAGGCTGAAAGTGGAAATGCACCAAGCTACATTGAAACATATCCGGGGCCACCGAGGAGGTGATCCTACGCAACCAGACCAGCTCTGCAGTTCGTCAGCGACGCAGAACATGGTTAGTAGTATCGACGTGGTACATTCCGTCTAAATGAAATTCCAAAATATTGCCTTAACTTAATTAATATTGCAGGCACGCTACGGAGAAACAATGGTCGAACTTCATGGGGAAGAGTACGACTGGCGAAGAGAAGATGTCGATCTTGTGGCCTTATACACAAGTGGTGGTGGTAAGAAACATGGCAGGTTTGCCATGTTTAATGGGGTCGTGGATTCGAGTGAGGCCTTAGAGAGGCGAGGTCATCTCAATCATCCCAAAGCAGTGCACGGAGCTCACGTGAGGCAAGACTAGAGGAGGAGTTAAGGCAACAACGGGAGGTGATGAGGCAGCAACACGAGAGTGCAATGCAAACCCAAGCCTATTTTGTTCAATGGCAGGCACAACAACAACAATACTTTCAAGTAAGTAAAGTTGTTTACGATTCCAATAGTTGAAAATAACATTTTATGCATACAATGAATAGATTTTGACTATTTGTGTAGACTTTATCATTTAGGCTTAAAACACTTGTCATTGTCATTTTCGATAAATTTATCAAATTTATATCATACATGCTATGTGTGTTTTGTAAATGCTTCGCTATGGTTGAGCATGTATGTGAAATAGTAAATTTTAATGATCCATACTTGTATATAGGGCTAATGGGCAAATCATATGTAATTTTTATAGATTTAATCATTTAGTTTACTTATTGGTGTCTCGGCAATTATATTTGTTAAAGTTCTTGTATCTATAATTTTTTAGGATATTTTAGCTTCGCACCTTGGATCCACTACTGTTAACTTGCCTACATTTCATCCTCCTCCTGCACCTCCTTTCTTTCAATCCCCGCAAATGGTACGTACTCGTAATTTGTCATTTTCAGAACGTTGGTCTTTTCTGTGAAATTAAATAATAACCCTATAGGGTTCGACAACACCGCCTGCTGGACCGGGAACAAATGTTGGAGGTGATGTCGCTAGTGGTTCGGGGACGCCTGTCGACCAATATATCAATTCAGGGGGTGATGCATGTAGTGGCCACAATTTCCACACACCTACAAGTTGAACAATGTAATTCTATGTTAATCGTGCCCTATGTGACTGTTTATCACTCTATGTCACTGATATGGAATGATTTGTACACTATGTTTACTTTTATGCACTTTTCTGATTGTAAAATGGTGTTTGCGTCTATTGATAATTTGTGGTCATGTGGATGTGATAATGTGTATGAGATGATATAAACGGTGAATGTTATGTGATGATATGTGCATGTGATAATTTATGTGAATTTCTTGGATTTTATTGTGAATTATGTGATTTTCTGTGATTTTTTTGGGAAATTTTAGGCATCCTGTTTTTTTTTCGGGAAAAAACCTATTTTCATCGGCCAAGTCGACGAAAATAAGGCACCAGCTGACGACCAATCGTCGGCTAAGCCGACGAAAATAAAGGCGACCATCTTGACGACCAATTAGCTATTTTAAATCGGCCAGCCGATTTAAAATAATCGACACGTCACGTGACTTATTTTCGTCGGCTTGGCCGACAAAAAAAAACCGCCACGTCAGCAGATGGAACGGCTAGTGGGCATCGAGATCACAATTTCGTCGGCTAGCTTGGGCCAACGAAAATAACGTAATTTCGTCGGCCGCTGACAAAACAATTTCTATTTTCGTCTACGTACTTTCGTCGGCCTAGCCGACGAAAGTAGCCTTTTTCGTCGGTTTTTGCCCTATTTTTGTCAGTTCTTGGCCGACGAAAATAAGTCGCATTCCTGTAGTGTAATGGGCGAGCAACGACGGAAGGAGGGTTAAGGAAGACATAGACATGGTCGATTGGCCTAAAGTTAACCGAAGTGGAAGAATTTGACGATGAGGGCAGCAGCAATTGAGAGATGACCACCAACAACTTCTTTTCCAATTCCGACGATGAAGGCACGACTAGGTGGATGACAGCAAGGGCAAAGCTACTGGTGAGCGAGTCAACACACACATGCCCGAGGTGCAGGGCGGTACTCCTGATCTTCTATTCCTCTAGTGGCTGCTGCTTCTTGGGGGAAGAAAAAGAGAGGGTAGAGAGAGAAAGGAAGGGTACACGTATCCTCGCCGGATGAAATCGTATTTGAGTAGTTAAGGGACCAAGAAAAAACTTTTGATATTTCAAGAACCTTTTTGGACCGGTTTACATCAAGAACCAAAATTATACAAATAGTATAATTGAGAGATCGAATAGGTGCTTTTTTTCCATTTTCTCCACCCTGGCTGAACCAGACGGAGACGACGTGGACCGCAGGTCAGCAAATTTCAACCCTGTATTCCTTCCAGTGAGCCACGTCAGCAGGAGGGTGGGCCCCACTTCATCCTTCCCAACAGTGCCGTGCAGGACTGAATCATCAGTCCGTGGATTTCTGGCTGTCGCTTCGAAGAAAGACCGAACAAGCTAGCTGGAGAGGCACGTATCAACGGGACAAACGCATGCTTACGCACTGTACACTCTAGAATATAGACGGCAAATTTTTTTTTTGCTGCTGTTGAAGCGACCGATGATTCCATTAGTGGTGCTAAGATAAACACAAGTGGGCAAATAATGATTAATATAATTAATAAATAAATGGATAAATATATCTTTTGTTAACTGCTGGACAGTTAACAAATCACATTAGCAACTGCTTTTTTCTCTCTATAAAAGGGGCATTGCCCTGTGTATTTGAAGATGACACTGTTCATTCGCCCATTACTGTTCACTGTACACTGTTCACAAGTGAATCAATAAAGAGATTACATTTTGTCTCTCAAAGATCTCTCTCATTCTCACCACTGAGTTGATAGCCACTACAACACGTTATCAGCACTTTGATTCTACGGTGAGTCCCTAATCGCAGTTTTAATTACACAAGTAATTGTAATTAGAGCGATGGAGAGAAACACACCACAGAGAAGGAGAGGAAGTTCTTCTCGTTCATCTGTTCTGAATCGACCATGGGGTGGAGTTCATGGGGTTTTTCGTCCTAGACACATCACCATGAACATCCCTTGGTGGAGGATGACAGAGGCCAATTTGATGGCCGTCGTTGCATCATCCCTGGAAGAGTGGCACAGAAGGCATCAGCGATGGAGGAACAGGGCTCCTCATCCTCGACATCAACGTTGCCACACATCCAGAATGAGGCAACGACGATGGAGGGACAGAGTTGCTTGCTGCCGTACCAGGAGAAGGGGGACAAGGAGAGGGGGAGGAAGAAGGGCCAACATACCTGCACCATCGCCGAACCCCTCTGCTCCTCGAAACTTCACCATGGCGGCGCGGAGGGGGGCCGAACCCTTCTACACCAGCGTCGGGGTGGGACCGGCGGCAGCGGCGACGGCTGCGCCTGGCGACTGCCGCCACCATGAGACACCATCGGCAACGGTGGCTTCTGCTCTCTCCACGCGCGTCGATGACGGGACGGCTATTGGGGGTGGCCTTCACGGGCGGCGGCGGGCGGCGGCTGCGCCCGACGTGGCGCCTCCACGGGGACACCGCCGGCGACGAATCTGCTCAAGGCAAAGCGGCCGCAGCCTTTCCACGATGTCGGCAGGTCGCGGCTCGGCCCGGCGAGGCGCCTCCCTATGACGGACGACGTCGGTCGACGGACCGCCGGCACCATGCGGGCGGTGATGACGCTGGAGATGCGGACCGGAGTTCGACCGCCGTGGCGGCTCGTGCACCAACTGGCGGCGGCGGCCATGGGGGCTAGGGTTGGAAACCCTAGCTTCTCCTGGTGGTGGGGATCAAATGGGCTGAAGCCCATAAGGTAGGCTGGGAAAGGGATAAAAATTCCTAAGATTTGCAATGAGGTCCCTGTATTTTTAATTAATTTGCAAAGAAGCCCAGCCGACAGAAAGATAGGGCTAATTTTCAATGATTTCTTCTGTTTTAGCCCTAGTTAGTTTAGTTATTACTATCTCTGTTTAATTAGTATGCTAATTACTGTTTAATTACTTAGAACAACATAATCTGTTATGTTTGTGCTATTAATTGCGATGTAATTTACCCCTGTAAATATGTGTAATCGCAATTAATATATAATGTTTTGTTCTAAGTATTATATCATTTTCTAGCATTTATTACCATGACTATTTGCATATGGTAGATGACGATTACCTTAAGTGCTCACGCACAGGGCTTGGGTCCTATGGTTAATGACCATAGTGAGAGTATCTCGCCCAGAGCTAAAAAGTCTACGTCATTGCATTAATTTATTTTTACCATATTGCACATGGTAGATGACGATTACCTTAAGTGCTTACGCACAGGGCTTGGGTCCTATGGTTAATGACCATAGTGAGAGTATCTCGTCCAGAGCTAAAAGGTCTACGTCATTGCATTAATTTATTTTTACCATATTGCACATGGTAGATGACGAGTACCTTAAGTGCTTACGCACAAGGCTTGGGTCTTATGGTTAATGACCATAGTAAGAGTATCTCACCCATAGCTAAAAGGTCTATGTCAAATTCTTTTCTGCATTGTTGATTATTTTATTTCAACTTTAATTGCAGAAATTGTGACAAATTGAATTGCTAGAAATTATTATTTAAGACCTTTTTATTCAATAAAATTGCAACTTATTCATACTTTTGATTTACTTAGTTAAAAGTAAATTAATTAGAATTGCATGATTATTATATAGATATGGTGATATCTCCAAAAGGAGTTTGCGAACTTTTGTGGATGGCGATAATTATTTAACTTGGGCTATGGATGTTAAAATAAATTTGGCATCCGAAGTCTAAGTGCATCCATCAATGATCCTATGGAGGTGACGCCCCATACCGTAAAAACTACAAATATGCAACTCAGTATTTTATCAGCACCATCTCCATTCAGATCTCAAAACTGAATATCGATGGAGAGAATCCACTAAGTTTGTGGAAGTCCTTAAGGATAGATATGACCAATGTAGGCGGTCATATTGCTCAAGCTCAAAGGAATGGTCTATGTTACGCTTTCAAGACTTTAAGTCTGTTGCTGAATATAATTCTCGCGTGCATAAGATCAATTCCAAACTGAGATTCTGTGACAAGGCTGTCACAGATGAGGACATGATTGAAAATACACTTTGCACTTTTCATCCTTCTATGAGGATATTACAGCAGCAATATCGTCAACAAAAATACACTAAGCACTCGGATTTAATCTATACTCTGCTTCAGGCAGAAAAACATGATGAACTTCTTATGAAGAATCATCATACACGCCCAACTGGGGCAATGGCTGTACCTGAGGCACATGCCAATATTCCAAGTACTAGTGTTAACAATAATCAAAAAAAGGATAAAAAGAAGATGAAAAATAAGAATAATGCAAAGAAGATGTCCAACAAAATGCAGAAGGGAAAAAGAAAATTTTATGGCAAAGGAAAATTCAAGAATAATTCTCCAAGGGAGAAAAATACCCTTTGCCATAAATGTGGTTGTAAGGGTCATTGGGCAAAAGAGTGTCGTACAGCTAAGCATCTAGTGGAGCTGTACCTCCAATCTGTTGGCAATAGCAACAATCAAAAGGGAAAAGTTGAAGCTCACTTCGTCGAAAATCCAAGTATGGATATTGATGAAAGACAGGATAATACTGTCATGGATGTTGATACCAGTGTGTTGGTGCAACAGAACGAAGCTGAAATGGGCATAGATAACATGCTTGTGGAATATGCTTCCCAAGACATGTTTGGAGACACTGTTTAAGTCTCTTAAATATCCCTATTTGATGTAATCAGCATGTATTAATCTACATAAATGTTGTATATTTTAGTTGAATATTTGTATGTTTACATAGGTTTTCTTTGTTGCTCATAAAGAGCATGTAATTGTGGCTCAAAATGAGCAAAACAATGTTGTATGTCATCAAACATATAATATATGTGTTTGTATACTTGTTCTGTATGGAAGTTAATTTTTACTCTTCTTTTATATAGAACTTGGTGATACAATCCAATGGAAGGAGAACTTTGTTTGGTTGACAGTTGCACCACTAACACAATATTAAAGGAGATGAAATATTTCCAAACTCTAACTAAGAGGAAAGAAAATATTATGACCATCGCTGGTAGTGATGCTCAAATTGTTGGTTCTGGACGAGCCATCATCATACTCCCTATGGTACAAACATTGTGATAGAGGATGCTTTATTGTATCCTGAATCTACACGTACCCTATTGAGTTTCAAAGATATTCGCATCAATGGTTTCCACGTGGAAACTACTAAAGAGAGCAATATTGAGTATTTGCTCTTAACCAAAAGTAATGGATGCGAAAAACAAGTGGTTGAAAAGCTTCCTTCATTTTCATCAGGATTGTACTACACATATATTAAACCCGAACCACATGTTGCGTTAAAGACAATTTTCTATAATCTTGATAGGTTCAAGATTTGGCATGACCGATTAGGTCATCCAGGTTTGGGTATGATGCATAAAATAATAAATAGCTCTGTTGGCCATAACATAAAAAATACTGATTTCCCAAAACATGATGATTTCATGTGCACTGCATGTGCTAAGGAAAAATTGATTTTAAGGCCTTCGTACCTTAAAATTAAAAATGAGTCGTTGAATTTTCTGGAAAGAATTCAAGGCGACATTTGCGGACCTATTCAGCCATGGTCTGGGCCGTTTAGGTATTTTATGGTGCTAATAGATGCATCTACAAGATGGTCCCATATATGTTTACTCTTTACAAGGAACCATGCTTTTGCAAGATTAATTGCCCAAATAATTCAATTAAGAGCCAATCATCCTGATGATAGGATAAAGTCCATTAGATTGGACAATGCGGCTGAATTTTCATCAAAGGCATTCAATGATTATTGTTTGGCCTTGGGCATCAATGTAGAGCATTCTGTGCCATATGTTCATACGCAAAATGGCTTAGCAGAATCTTTAATAAAGAGGATAAAGCTTATTGCTAGACCTCTATTGCAAAATTGTCAAGTACCAACAACTTGTTGGGGACATGCGGTCTTGCATGCCGCAGCTTTAATCCAAGTTAGACCAACTGCATATCATACGGTTTCCCCGTTGCAGTTAGTACGTGGAGATGTGCCAAGCATTTTCCATCTACGAAAATTCGGTTGTGCTATCTATACACCGATTTCACCACCGCAGCGTACACAAATGGGTCCTCAAAGAAAATTGGGGATCTATGTGGGGTATAAGTCTCTGTCAATTATAAAATACCTTGAGCCACTAACAGGAGATCTGTTTACGGCTAGGTACGCTGATTGTATTTTTGATGAGGACAATTTCCCAGCATTAGGGGGAGATATGTACCATAATGAATGCCGAGAAATAGATTGGAATGCCACGGGCATTCAGTCCTTACATCTACATACAAAAGAATCTAAACAAGAGGTTCAGAAAATTATAAATTTGCAGTATATTGCAAATAATCTGCCAGATGCATTTATTGATTATAAGGGTGTTATGAAATCTCATATACCCGCTGCTAATGCACCGGAAAGAGTAGAGGTACCGAAGAAAACTACTCTTGCCCCTAATGCAAATAAGAGGGGGAGAATTCCGGTTAATCGGGACTCAGTTTCACGGAGACGTCCGCAGAAACAACAAAGGACCGATAAAGGCAAATCAATAAATCAAATTGAGAAAAATGTCAGAAATTCTCAATTGATTAGTAAACCCAACATTAATATGCGCACAAACTCCAATGTTGGGACATCAGAACCCTTGGACTCAATCGTATTGGGAAATCATGATGAGTCACAAGGCAAAGAATTGTTGGATGAAGAAATTTTCACTAATTATACTGATTCGAGAGAATTGTATAATAGAAAGGCTACAATTGTCGACATATATTTCGCCTCTAAAATGGTTGAATCTATTCAACTGGATCCAGAACCAAAGTCCATGGCAGAGTGCATGAAGCGCTCAGATTGGGTCAAATGGAAAGAAGCTATTGAGGCTGAATTAAACTCGCTAAAGAAAAGAGAGGTATTTGGTCCTGTTGAGACAACACCTCCTAAAATATTTCCTGTTGGAAATAAATGGGTTTTCATTCGAAAGAGGAATGAAAAGAATCAGGTGGTGAGATACAAAGCGAGACTTGTAGCACAAGGGTTTACGTAGAGACCCGGCATCGATTATGATGAAACAAATTCACCGATGATGAGTGGAATAACGTTCCGATATTTACTATCTTTGGCAGTAAATATGAATTTAACAATGCAGTTGATGGATGTGGTGACCGCATATTTGTATGGGTCACTTGATTCGGATATTTATATGAAAGTCCCTGATGGGATACCAATTCCGAATCCTAAAGCAAATCGCAACATGTATAGTGTCAAATTGAAGAAGTCACTATATGGATTAAAGCAGTCGGGCAGAATATGGTACAACCGACTAAGTGAGTTCCTTCTTAAGAAGGGTTACTCAAACAATGATGATTGTCCTTGTGTGTTTCCAAAGTGGGTTTTGCATAATTTCAGTTTATGTTGATGATTTGAATATCATTGGAACCACACACAAGATATCAAAGAAGTAAGCAATCATCTTGTGACGGAATTTGAAATGAAAGATTTGGGTAAAACCAAATTTTGTTTAGGGTTGCAACTTGAGCATCTCCCTGATGGAATATTTGTGCACCAGTCTGTATATACTCAAAAGATTTTGAAGAAATTCAACATGGATAAATCATATCCATCTAAGACCCCTATGATGGGTAGATCCCTTGATAGGGATAAAGACCCATTTAAACCAAAAGGTGAAAATAAAGATATTTTAGGATCGGAAGTCCCATATCTTAGTGCTATTGGGGCATTAATGTATCTAGCAAACTGCACTAGACCTAATATTTCATTTGCAGTTAATCTCTTGGGTAGATTTAGTGCAGCACCAACAAAGAGACATTGGGCTGGCATTAAGAATATCTTCAGATATTTACAAGGAACACAAGATCTTGGTCTATTTTATAAGAAAAACCAAGATATGTGTATAGTGGGTTATACTGATGCTGGCTATTAGTCTGATCCCACAATGCCAGATCACAGACTGGATTTGTATTTTTGTATGGTGATACGGCATTTTCATGGAAGTCTAGTAAACAGACTTTAGTGGCCACTTCCACAAATCATTCTAAAATAATTGCATTATATGAAGCATCACGAGAATGTGCTTGGCTTCGCAGAATGATTAATCATATACAAAAATCATGTGGTATTAACACCTTGGAATCCCCTACCATTATCTATGAGGATAATGCAGCTTGTATTGCTCAAATGCAATCAGGTTATATTAAGAGCAACATTACCAAGCATATTGATCCTAAATTATTCTATCCTTATGAACTCCAAAAAAGTGGAGAGATAGAAATTTTACAAACAAAGTCTTGTGAAAATCTTGCCGATTTATTTACTAAGTCTCTACCAAAGTCCGCATTTTTAAAATGCGTTCATGGAATTGGTATGAGAAGACTTTGTGTATTGCAAGGTTCAGGGGGAGAGCCCTCTGAAAATTAACCTAATTAATTATGGAATATTGTACTCTTTTTCCCTTTATAAGTTTTACATAATAGTTTCTCATAAAGGTTTTTAATGAGGCAATATAAATACAAGCTTATGTATAATGTATTCTTTTCTCTATTCATTTTTCCCACAGGGTTTTTGGAAGGAGTTTTTAAGGCAATATATAATCATTTGCCCAAGGGGAGTGTTAAGATAAACACATGTGGGCAAATAATGATTAATATAATTAATAAATAAATGGATAAATACATCTTTTGTTAACTGCTGGACAGTTAACAAATCACATTAGCAACTGCTCTTTTCTCTCTATAAAAGGGGCATTGCCATGTGTATTTGAAGATGACACTGTTCATTCGCGCATTACTGTTCAATGCACACTGCTCACAAGTGAATCAATAAAGAGATTACATTTTATCTCTCAAAGATCTCTCTCATTCTCACCACTGAGTTGATAGCTACTACAACAAGTGGAACTACTTGATGCACCGACGATTCATATATGCGTGACGTGGCCATCTCGAGAAGCTACGTGCAGAGATGGGATCACGCTTAACAGTGGTAGCGTGTTAGACGTGATCTCGGCTAAACTGTATATGGAGGTCAGTATAATTAATTGCGCAACTAAGCTGTTTTTAGGGGCTAATTATCTAATGCGTTTTTGATCAGGTAGTCAGCGCTATATTAACTGGGGAGGCCTTAACTAAGATTTTATTCACGTCTCTAATTGCGTCATTAGCTACATGGTTAACTGACGCACCCCTAAATTCCCTCCATTCCAAGCTGGAGAGTGCGCCACTGGCTTGAAGACCGATCCACAACGTCGGAAGGCTCCTTCTTCATGGATTAATTCGAGGTTTTTATCATGCTCAAGACGATGGCATCATCTAATTCAGGTTTTAATACTTAATCCCTAATTCTCTGATTAGATTTAGCACTATAGTTATACAATTAGTGAACATCCGCAATATTACTAACATAGCGTTGTTGTCGTCGCCTTGCATACATAATTAGGCAGCAGGGAACCGCACTAAGTAGCGTGTTCGCCACTCAAGACTGATCACTGGCTGGCTGGCTGGCTAGTTTAATAATTTAATAATTAATAACAATCCCTGTCAGGTGATGAGGACGCATCACGCATGCACGGCGCCACGTCCAAACCGGCCGACCCTTTCTTTCGGGTTTGGATGGAGGAGGTGGCCGGTTTCGCGCGCGATTGGATGTCTGCCAGTGCGAAGGTTCCGTGAGTGGAGGTCGCCTTCTTCTTTCTCGCATGCAGCTGCCTCCTCTTCCGTTTGGTTAGTTGGTTCCACGTCCGTGACGTAGCGAGGAAAAAGCGCGCCGCTCGCCATGTATCGCGTCTAGCAGCTCACGATAGTACGAGACGATGGAGCGGACAAGGGAGTGTAGCCAGAAGAAAAGACGAATTCGAGGCAGCTAGTTTGGCCAGAGCTTTATAGCTCATGGCTCACACGGTTTTTAGTTCGGCCAAACTTATTTTCTAGCTTATGCACTTTAACGAGCTTGAGTCGAGCTAAGGTTTGCTACCTTGTGGCTCGTATAAAGATATGATAATTGTACTTCCTCTTTTCATGGCTTCCTCCATTTTCTTGCTATCTTACATCTCTTATATGACTCCACCAGACTATCAGAGTTAGAACAAACAGTATGTGTCCCCATCAGTCCATTCTCTCGTCTACCTCTCTCTTCTCCACAAGAGCGCTACTTGCCTCCTCCTTGTCGCCCCAAAGGCCAACACAAGCATCCTAGCACCTCCCTCCTCGGCCTTCACCACTCCACACTTGCCTCCTCCTCATCCCATCGCATCAAGATATGACCGAACACTTCCTTCCACATCACCTCGTCGGCGCTCCCTTCTCCTCCGTGCGGGTACCGGTGTCGCCCTTTGGCACAGCCCAACAGCTACACTGCCCCCTGTCTTGCTCGCTACGCTTCTCCCACGCACTGACACCGCCACTAGCCCCAAATCTAGTTGCACCCTTTTCCTAGGATGGCGCTCCCTTCTTGCAGATGACGACCTCGGGTCCCCACAACGATGTCCTTGACTTGGTTGTGGTCCTTTGTATATTTAGAGTAAATTACACCACAAGTCCATAAAGTATTTTTGTTTAGGTCCAAAACTTTCAAAACCAAATATTTGGATAGACGAAGTTGCATTACCATTTGATCAGGTCCAAAGTAGTATGAAGAGTGCGGTTTTGATGACATGGGTTGCTAAGACAGCACCACATTGGCCATGTGTTATCACTAAATGGCACTAAATATGTTAAAATTAAATTGCAATTCCAAATTTTTTAAAATTCTAATTTTTTTTAAGAATTAAAAAATATTTTAAAATCCTAAAATTCATATAAAATATAAAAAACCTAAAATTTGTTTAAAAATTCATAAAAATCTTTAAAATCCAACAAATGGTCAAAAGGTCCTTTTGGCGGTGGCTTGGGCTTCCTTTATGGATTTTCGGTTTTTTAAGATTTCTCTACAAACTTTAGGTTTCTTTTTAATATTTTTTTAATGAATTTTAGGATTTTGTTAACGATTTTAGGATCTGTATAGTTTTTCCTACGAATTTTAGGTTTTTTGTTTTTACTAATTTTAGGACATTTTTTATTTTTTAATGAATTTTAGTATTTTATTTTAAAGATTTTTTATGACTTTTTGTGTGTGACCAATTTTCAATACATAATATTGAAAATTGTTCTCCTCTAATATTATAAATGTTGATCCAGAATGAGTATATCAACTTTGCCATGTTATTTAACTATGATTAATGTACATTTACAGTACTAAAATTATGGTATTATACAGACCACTTTATATTTTATTTTATGAGTTTAGAAAATATCTATTATTTTAAGCCGAAGAGTTCCATATCCTCTACTGAAAAGTCAAAGTCGGGATCTGCAGCGGAATAGGGATCTGTTCATTTAAAACGAACAGTTCCCATGCAGCGGGTAAATACGTCAATAGTAATTGCAGGTTTCAATAGGAAATAAGATATTAACTATATGCAAATTGTTTCAAAGAAGGATAAGGCTATAATTTAACATGGTATGGTATGCAATATTTTAAGACTTAGTATCATCATTTTAAAATTGTTTTCTAAAACATTTAAATGAGTTTGTAAAATTCTATCTCCCTTCTTCATCCTTAACTCATATGACAACCATTATCTTTTCTTAAAATACATGGATTTATTCGAATAAAATAGACATCACCAAGTTTGACATAACTTCATATACCCGAAGTAGGGTCCATTAATGATGTTATTATCAGCTCTGCAGAACCTACCTAGCTTTACCGGTAAAATGGCTGATAATACGGATGGCGGTATTTATGGCTGGGTTCTTTTCAGCTTATCTTATCCCACTTATTTGCCTTATCTCGTAACTTCGAGAATTTTTGGAGATAGTCTCGAGAGCCAGTTGGCCTTCAATTATAGGGTTTAGGAGCTTATAGACACACCTACGATTAAAAAAAACGACTCAAAAAGTAATAAAACAAGTGAGATAAGTCAAATAAGACACGAGATAAGTAGGATAAGTATTTGACTTATCTCACTTTTTTTATTACTTTTGAGTCTTTTTTTTTATCTCGTAGGCGTGTCTATAAGCTCCTAAACCCCAAAATTGAAGGCCAACCGGCTCTCGAGGCTATCTCGAAAAATTCTCGAAGTTACGAGATAAGACAAATAAGTGGGATAAGATAAGCTAAAAAGAACCCAGCCATGTCATTCCTATTCAAGTAGTCCAAGTTTTGCAATGTTTCGCACAAGGTACAAACATTAAGGAAAAATCCTGGTGATATTGGCCTCCGCACAGACACAGCCGATAACATGTGAATCACTTGGCCCAATATCCCAGAACGTGGCAAATGCTTGGCCTCTGCATTATCATTACCGGTGACTATTCGGTCAGCATCCCAAATGCTCAGTATTACAAAAACACTAAGGCAATACCTTGCCCATACAATTACCATTCTAGTAATTCATGCCTATACTTTTTAATTTATCCGATCTCCTCTATATCACAATGTCTAGATGACAATGATGATATTTATCCTACCTGTTAAAATATCCACATATCTAGTTTTTTCTTATAGTAGGGTTTTGTCAGGTTTATCCATTTTAGGTAGGTTTTTGGTAGTGGAGTTTGGATTAACTATTCTACACAAAATGATAAATATAATAATTCAAATAAAGGTACTTCACAAATAAATAACTAGAAATTAATGCAATAAATAAGTAAATAAAGAAATTTAGGAATTCAATATGTTTCAAGGATAGAAAAACCTGCTTCTTCAGTAGTCGGATCGAGCTCAAAAGTGTCTCCCAGATATTCTTGTTCAAAGGATCCGGAGGCGATCAGTTTGTTGTCTATACGTCGCAAATATGGGAAAAGAGAAAAGAAATTCCAATAAATATTCAAATAAGAATTGGAGAAGCATTATGCATAAAATGATGAAAATGCATAAAAAAGGGCTCGGGTGAATAGGTGATGGGTTGTACGATTGTCTAAAAATTTAAAAATATTTTTAAATGTATAAGGGTGGGGATGCTTTGAGTAAAAATGGACATTTTTAAGTGTGGATCGACAAATTTTCAGAAATCGGGGTCGACGATAAAAATTGCCAGAGTTCCGAGATGGAATTTATCGAAGATATAGGGATGAAAAATTTAAAATAGGTTTTTATTGAATTAGTGGGTGCTACAATATTTTTAAATAGATTTAAAACATTTCTCAGAATTTTAGAAGTTATTTACTGGATTTTTAAACACTTTTATAACAAAGTAAACAAAAGGAATTTATTTGGATTATTTTATTTTAAAGATATGGGATATTATATTTTAATAAAATTCTATACTTTATTTTAGAAATTTGAGAATTTTTGGGAAGGTTTTGGTGGTTAAAATAAAATTCAAAAGCTCAAATGGTATAAGAAATTTTAAAAGGGATTTGTAATTTTACTGGGCTACAGTATAGGCTCGGCCCAGTTACTTGCACCAATGGCTGACGAGTGGGACCCAGCGTGCAGTGAGAGAGGGGCATGCTCTTAGGTGGCTGAAAACGGCTGACGGGTGGGGCCATGGTGTCGATAGAAGAGAGAGAAATGGCGCGATGGAGGGTCGACGACGCGGTGAAGCAGTGGCCGTGGCATGAGGAATTGATGACATATTCATGAAATTGGGAGTATAAGGGTACCTTAGGGAGCTGCGGCGAAGCTTGGGGTGGCCGGAGTTGGTGGGGCGGCGAGGTTGAGGCGGCAGTGCAGTCGGGCCACGCCGGCGAGCTATCTCCGGCGGTCGTCGTTGCTCAGAAGTGGCCTCTGAGACTTCGCAACAGCAGGTGGAAACTTTTGATGTTGGGATTGTGGTTGGGGAAAGATGGGAACTACGGCGAGGAAGTTCACTGGAGTTGGGGAAGGGGATGGTGGAGGAGGTGGCTCGGGGCTGTCGAGGAGGAAGGAAGGAGGAGGGGTGGGGCTTGGGGAGGTATAGTGCCAAGAGGGGGGCTTTTATAGGCCAAGGATGCAATGGCAGGCATGGAAGTGCGAGTTCATGGCGGCGGTGGCGGTGCAGGGTGGCGGTGAGTAATTGGTGAGCCGCCGTGGAGAGATAGGGGAGAGGAGGTGGCAGATAAGGTCAATGACATGGAGAACTATTCCGTGGTGGTGAAATCGGGGCAAAGGATGGATGGGAGCGGCGACGGTGAGGAATTCCGGCAGTGATGGCGGCGCTAACGGGAAGAAAGAGAGGATGTCGGCGTCGTTGGATCTGAGGTGTAAACAATGGGCACCGTTGGATCGAATACGGAGACCGATGGGTGGGGTCCACCTGTCAGAGAGAGCTCAGCTTGGGCGGGGTTAAGTGGAGGTGTATTCCCTAAAGGGAAAGCGTACTCCGGATTTTCGAAAATAAAAGGTTTAAATTTAAATGGGAAATTATTTTCCAGAAACTGAGTAAAGCTTTAGAAATTCATAGGAAATTTTATAGGGCTCAGAAAAATATGAAATAAATTTATAAAAATCCAAAAAATTGAGGAGAATCCAAATATGGAATAAAATTGGTTATTTTATGGAATGGATATTTTTGAAAAATGGAGATAAGGCATTTTCTTTGGGGGAATAAATTAGGAATTCGGGTTGGAAAATTCTCAGAAATTAAGGGATCTTTGAAAGGATTTAAATATGACTTTTTGCGAAAACAATTCATGCTAAAAATAGGAGAAAATTTAGGTATGTCACACTTTTTTATTTAATTTATTTTTTCAAAACGGATTTAGTATGCTGGCGTCGAGGCGTCGAGCAGGGTGGCTGGCCGGATAAAAGGCGGCGATGCGTCATCATGTGATGTTTGTTTTTCCTGCTTTCCTGCTGCTTTGTGCGTGTGGCGCATTGTGAACCACCGGCCGGCCAATCATCCCCCATGCCGTCAACGACGGAATGAAAAAAATATTGGATTTGCCTGTTGCCTCTCCACTGGCCGCAGCCCGACGCCGACCACGAATCCGAGATGCTCTGCTTTTGCTCTCCTCTCCAAACAGAAAGCAGCGGCAGCCGCCCAGTTGCAGCGGGCCAGCGGCGAACAGCCCACAGGATTTCAAGGACAGTGGATTTGGAGAGATAACAAAAATTATAAAAAATATTTTCGGGAATTTAAGAAGAACCACTAAAAGCATTAGAAAATAGCTCCAAAGTGTTTTTCTTATAAAAAATAACAAATTTGAATAACGCGTAAGTCTCAAAAACGTCACTCAATATAAAGATAATATGAGTCCACGGATCAAAAGATAAAGTTTTTTTTCCTACCGATAATGCATGCATGCATGCAGCGCTACAGTATTATAAGGACCGAAACGTTTTATGTTGGAGACAACCAGTGAACAGCTTGTTACCATGAGTCCTTTAGTTGTTAATCTTTAATCTTCCTTCAAGGACTAGATCCTGCAACATCAAGGATCTCTATGTCAGGGTCTGTTTTGAATGGAGGATTTTTCTACGGTTGATATCTTCTGCAAAATTCTTGCGTTTCAACCAGACCCTCAATGTGTCTGACATGAGCACCGATCACGGTGATGTACATAGAAATTAAGAAAATTAGAGGAGATATACTTATCATCAATTCAAAGCATGCACTAGTATGGTTAAACATTGTTTATAATGAGTTTCATGGCAGTAGAAAACACTAGAGACAACGCACATGACATCAACATTTCTTCTTTCATGCCTATGTGTAGATAGCTCAACCAAGACATTTCAATTTTCTATGTTCCCCCATTGACATCTGTCACCTCATATGGTAAAGACCATGCTTATAAATAGCTAACAATAACATGGACCGTTGTACATGCACTACATCCAGTGTCGATATTAGTTCAGAATTGCTATACGCCTTGCGTCCGACGCTAGCAAAAAATCGGACCGATGCACGGCCTTATCCCTTCACCCTGTGTCTCTACGGCTCATTCCTCCTAACAACATGCCGACACACGCAGAAGAGGAGAGGGGACGTGGCTGGTCCTGGCCGGTGTTGGCAGCCGACGCGCCCTACCTCTCCTCTCGTCTCTCTTCCTCTTCCTCCTCTCTCTCTCTATTGTGCATCATGTCCACCTCTCCTCCTCCTCCTACTCCTTCTGCCTCCCCCCTCCTCTTGCAATGGCTTGGCACCTAGATCCAGCGAGCACCAACTAGGAGCTAGTTGGATTTTAGAGAAGAAGACGGGCAAGATAAAATGCATCCTTATTTTCGTCATGAAACATCACATATATACGTATGACACATTGATAACAAATGTATGAACATTTGATTTGCTCTTACGAAACAGTGCCATGTTTTGTTCTTGTGAAACATGATATTTGCTCTCGTAAAATATTTTGCTTGTATAGGGCAAAACATCTTTAAATAACCGCAAAGATTGTTTCGATGATGTTTCATTAGTTCTTTTGTCATGTTGCATCTATTCTTTTGTCATATTTCATTAATACTTTGCCTATGTTGCGTAATGTTTTGTTAGTGCTCGATCATGTTTCATCAGTGCTTCGACCATGTTTCATCAGTACATCGTCTATGTTTTAGTAGTATACTGTCCATGTTTCAGTAGTACATTATCTATGTTTTGGAACCAGCCTCTAATTTTTTTTGTTAGGATGAGACATCCGATCTCTAGTACATCCCAAATAAGTTAGTATATTAAGCACCGTCCTGAGTAAAAGAAACTCAACTACGAAGGAATAAGATAGGGTAACTTGATCCACTGGGGGAAAAAACTAAGAGGTTACTAAAGAAATAGAAAGTTGCTTGCGAAAAACCACGAGGCCCCAGCCCACTCAATGCCACGAAAGTTGGAGAGGAGAGCAGTGGGGGGTTCGCCTCGTCGGGACTCGCCCATACAAGTGATAAATAGGTGATAAATTAAGGATAGATTGGGCTTACGGCCCAATTAAGACGCACAAATTCAATCATTAGCCCACTACAGTGTGTCGAGTTCTGTAGGGCCCATTAATTCACGTGAGCAGCTTTGCAAGCTGCAAATGCGCGCCTGAGCAAAGAAAACAATTAATTATCTCAAATTTAGCCATCTTTATTCTCCCATCAAGAAACAGATACATATTACATTATATGATACATTGATCGATCGTAGATTATATGAATATTGACACTATAACACACAGTCAACCTTAATTACCTTTTTGGCACGAACAATATAGGAGTCGCAGAGCAGCACTGCAGCAGAGCCCCTACCGATCGATTGATTTTCCGTATATATCGTAATTAATAATTATGACCGAGCTCTGCAGGCTCGATGGATTGATTACAGCTCGTCGTCGTCGATCTCCACCTGCACCTTCTTCTTCCTCCCCGGCGCGCCGGCGGCGTCAGCACCGGAGGACTTCTTGCGGTAGGCCTCCTCGTAGCGCCTGGCGGTGTCGACGCCGTCGTCGGCGAGGCGGCGGAGGTTGGGGACCTTGTAGTTCTGCGCCGCGTACACGCCGACGGCCGTGCCCACCAGGAACGGGAACAGCCGGTGCAGCAGGCACCCCATGGCTCGATCTGTACCTACTGTATTTGCCCTGAGCTGAGCTAGCTAATTAATAGTACCAATGATTAATCACTCACTAATCAAGTGCACTATGTACATGGTAGTAGTATTAACCAACTTATATCCGGTGCTGCTGCTAATTTGTTTGTGTGTATCTTGAGCTGTTGGAGGTAGCAAAGGTGAGTGAGCGAGCCTAGCTTGATGGTGGTGGACACTACACCATATGGGATCGTTTATATACGATTAGGTTGGCTCATTTGGGATCATTAATTCCATTCCATTTCTTGGACAAGGGTTCAAGAAAGAAATCAGTGGGGTGCATTGCATATGACTTGCCCTGATGGGTACGTAGAGCACTAACTAGTAGCAGGAGGACGATAATCCTCTTGTTCCATCAGATGCTGACAGCTGATGGTCGAGATGAGGCTGCAAGCAGGAAGCGGTCACTCGGCTGGCTCACACGGTTTCCTGGATGGAAGGCTCCTGTATGCGTGCCGCGTGCGCCACCGATCAACTTCTTCTCCAAGGGTCAAAGCGGTGCAAGAATGGTCGTCTTCCTTTTTTAGTGGAGTAGCCAATGATTCTTTTCGGCTTAAAAATGGATGCAGGTAAGTTGCGAGTTCGTCGAAGTGGTTTAAGTTTATTTGGCTACAAAATCAATTTGATTTTTTTAATCTAGTTTTTTTAAATCATGAAGTCACTTATAAAAACTTTTGAAAATAAATTCAAAAACCTCTTAAAGTCCGGCTTAACATTCAACTCATTTCAGCTGAGCTAGTTTATTCATTCCGCTCAACTACTTCGAACATGCTATTAATAGGGGTTTAAAAAAGACCGAAAAATTGTTAAAAATTGGTTTCAAGAGCTTTGTCATATTTTCCCAACTTTTTTTCCCACACTTTCCTCAAGTTATGATGTGCACAAAGGGCCGCTCAATCTTCCAGTGAGCCGAGGTATTCGATTTGGCGGAGTGGAGGCTTTGACGAACCCGACGTTTGCCAAACCACCACTCCTACTCTTTATCAACCACGCCAAGAACGCAATTGACCTAGCCACGAAGGTCTATTTCTGCTAACAATCGAAAAAAAAGTAAGAATAAGTAAAAGCAAATCTGAGTATGCAAATAAGATGAAGCTCAAAGCTACATAGTTGAGGTTTTGAAGCTTGAATCAATTGGCCAGATAGCACAAGAGATTCAAAAATGTTTCTTCAGGTGGAAGACAACAAAATGAGCAAAACCTGGCTAGAATGGAGTGGTAGCTGGCGTTATAGAGTAGTGTGGCGGCTAGCTACAGTAACAGGAAAGCCATAGTTAGGGAAGGGGTGGGGATTACATGGGCCAAGGCCCAACAACACTCAGCAGACCAAGTTATTCTGGTTATGATATTTTTGGACGATTCTAGGAGCTACAGAAGGAATTTGGCAGTGTTGTTAGATCCATTGGAAAGCTTGTCTTCTTGGCATATCCAAGCTGTGCTCAAACACCTCAAACGGACTCCGGATGACCGAATTTTGCTTGTTTTAGTGTACGCTGCTCCTGGATGGCCGAGACTGCTTGCTCTCGGCCTTAACTTGGGTTGTGGCAACTCTTGATGAAGAAATGAGTCTTTGCTGCTCCATTCCATGATTCCTAAGTACAATAGCATCATTATGTAGCCATCTATTCTCCAAGTCATGATGAGAGATCCCGAGAAACGAGTTTACCTGTTGATTTAACTGTCGAGCACGGGCCCTTGTAATTGGCCCTTCTCTAGGGGGTGATGGTGCTGATGTCTTGTGTGTATCCGATGTGGTGATGTCTTCATCAAGTTAGTTCATCAAAACCATTACCGCACTTTAACTATCTAAAAAAATATTTTTACTTATAGGATCCACATGAAAAAGGGAGAATCTTGCTACAAGTGTGTGGCTATGTGACTACGAACCGCCTAACATGGTTAAACTTGCCTAACATGTGGTAGGGCAAAATGTTGCAAGGTGCAGCTTCCAATCAAACAAACCAAAACGCCAAGGGAGGAAAGCGTTTGGCTTATACAAAAATAACAAATATTATGTTGTAGATTATCATATGAATTTAATCTAAAAATAGATGTCCTCATCGGTGTGAGATTCGTCTATAGGCAAAGGATGGATAGTAGCTCTTAAAATATATAAATATATTGTACACCTTTCTCTATCAGTTTAAACTTTTGGGTGAATTGCAATTCGATCAATATGGTATAAGCACCGAGAGATCATGAGTTCAAGAAACGATGCCCACGTCTGAGGCCCAGAGGATCATAGATGTGAGAGGAGTGTTGAAAGGTCCATAGTTTAAGACCGGACTAACACATTATTAAAAAATAATATTTATAGCCTACTTTGCACCCACGTTTAAAGGCCGGAGAAGTCTAGACGTGAGGGGAGTGTTAAAACATAATTGCTTACCTTTTCTTCATCATCTTGATCTTTTGGGTGATGGTTGGTGCATCCAGTTCCGTAACTTTTTCTTCATTGGGTTAATCTTTTGGCTGAATTAGGTAGTGCATTCAATTCAATAAGCCGTGTGTCTAGGCAATTCTCAGCTGTTGGATATGAGAGGAACAATGCAGTTAGCCCGTTTTCTTCAGCTTAACTTATCTACTTATCTCTGCTTAGAAAAGATAAGCACTCTCGTATTTTGAGACCGTTTTTATCTCAAAGACACATATGAAAGCTCAAAAAAAACTTAAGTCAAACAAAATAAACATGACTCCTAATATAAAAAGATCTCAAAGTTAAAAGATAAGCAGAGAAGTGATAAGGCACCCTAGCTGCATGCACGATGCTGGCTACGGTACCCTGCTATTTGTACCGCACGTGAACACAGTTCATCCTGTGTCTTTTCCCGCTGAAAGGATTTGCTCCACTCGTCCCGTGGACCAAAGGATTAATTTTGATCACTTCGTGGAGTAGGTAACCAGGCGTGATTAATTGGACTGTGGCTACCTGCAACATGCACGTTAGCTGCAGGTGTCCAGCAAAAAGCTTGCAAGATCACAAAGCAAACAGCTTGCCATTAATTAACTATCTCTCGATCGATCCAACTTGTTGTGGGAATGATGCATGAGACGATGAACCATGCACCCCGTCCAAATAGAGGAGGCCTACCCTATTGCTTTAGCTTTTGTAAGACCATATGTAGGTCTTTACATGATAACGAGTATATATTACTTGATTTGATTTGGTTGAGCAGTTTGCGTTTAAGACTTGTTTAGAGTTGGACGAATTAATGTTTCAGCACGCATAGTTTTTATGGTTTGGACTGTTTTGTGGTGCTCCTTCGGTCGGATGATTTTTTGGTCTTCATAGCTCTTGTAGAGAATTTCAAGACGAATGTTTTTCGTTTTGGGTGGAAAGTCATTTGATGCACGAATTAATTGATATAATTTTCGCAAACTGCTGTGCACTTGAGGTACAATTTTGACTTGTGATTAGTGTTGATTTAGGATCAATTAGGGTCATTGCATGATTATGAATGATAATATGCTAACTTGCAGGAAGGTAAGTAAGATATTTGTGGAGATTGTGTTAGTTCATTTGAGTACAGATTTAGAGGCAGCTATGACTGTGAGCAAATACCAGGACTGTGGCTACCTGCGACATGCACGTTAGCTGCAGGTTACCGTTGGAGAACCGATGTCTAAAACGGTTAAGGATGCTAACGGGACGGTTTGGCTCAAACAGGGCTCATGTGGACATTATGAAGATGTACTTGAGGTGGTTCAAAGTTTTCAGTTCAAGTTGGAGGTCCGGAGACGGGGAAAATGAGCGGTTAAGTCAAGAAAAGAAAACCCGTTGCGTTGGGTTGTCTGGGCTTTGTGTAAAGCCCATGTAGGCCTTGTGTGGCCCATGTAAATTCCATGTATAAGGTTGGTTCTTGGTAGTGTAGTGAGTGATCCTAACCTTTGATATGTTAACTTAGAAGTTAAACAACCCTTCAAGGGTGAAGATGCACTCAAAAGGCCAATATAAAGAGAGGTGGAGGGGTGCTTCCACTTAAGTCTTGGTTAATGATTTATTTCAGAATTATTTGCTCCTTTAGAGCTGTGCCCACTTGTATATGGCTGTAGAAACCAACAAAGCAATAAAAAATAAGTTTCACAAAAAATTCTTGCTTTGTTCTGTGTTTAATCTAGTTTTCTTTCTTATTTTTTTGCAACCAGTTTCTTTGTCTCCACTCCTTCTATATGCTGATTTCTTGTTGAACTAGGAGATGTAGAGGTCACTAATAATACTCATATCATCTTGCAACCCATCAAGACCACTGAGATCAAGTTCTTCGTTTTTCTTACTTAAGTTCGTCGGTTATTCTTTCTGCGTAGCAGTCCTTGTTTTTTATAATTTTTTCCTCCGATATGATATCAAGGTGATTCTTATTGGGTTGGATTCCTAACTTCTAGAGCTACTTATGATAAAAATTTTATAGGTCCTACCATGGTTTAAGATCTGTGGAAGTTTTCTCAACTCTCTGTTTGCAGTCTAAAATTCTTGTACAACAGAGTTTGTGATTTTTATTTCTTTTTGCTTAGATATTGGATGGAGATGATTCTTATTGGGTTAACTCTGTGGCATTCAGATCGACTTTTAGTAAAATTTTCATAGTGCCTGGAGCCACGGTTTGAGATCTGTAAATGTTTTATCGAGCCCCTATTGTGTATTTTGAAATCTTTGAGCAGCAGATCTTGTGATTTTGTATCTTTTTGCTTGGTGATGCTATGAAGTTGATTCTTCGTTTTCTGTTTTCTAACTTCCATATCTAGCTCTGATAAAAATCTCATGACCATATAAGCTGCAGTTTAGGAGTAATAGCCGTTTTACCGAGCCTCTATTCTCCTGTCAGAATATATCTTTCGCCGCGTTTCTTGATTAGCCTAGGTTCATGATAGCTTCTATAATTATTCGAGATAAAGGTTTATCATTTGATTTAGATTTTGAGACGTGATATTACGGCAAAATTCTTTTACCGTCTATTTAACCCCTTTTAACTAGCTAGCTCGGTCTTTAGCTTCCTTAAGCTTCATGAACCCATTATATACTTACTCTCATTCAAGGGTGGGTCCCATTCCAATGGAGGATATATTCAGGGTGTAATTCGACTACGAAAACGATCTCTTAATTTCATTAATTGGACAACGGTATATACACGATATTATCAAGACGCATCTCCGGTTATAACACAGTGTATATCGGATTGTATCCAATTTATTTCTAAACCACAACCACTCGATCGAAAAACAAAATTATTAGCATATAGCCAACTGATCAATCATGCATGTCAGGTCATCACCATCACACATAACGGCAGTAGTTCCTCCTATCACTAGGAGCAGCACAGCAGTGTACAGCAGCGAGCTTGCTGACTTAGCTAGTTAATCCGACTCCTCTTCCTTGGCGGCGGCGGCGGCCTTCTTCTCTTTCCTGGCCTTCTTTGGGCACTTGGCCCCCTTCTTGCCATCCTCCAGCTGCAGGTACCGCTGCTCCTCCGCCTCCGCCTCCGGTCCATCTCCGTCGCCGGCGCCAGAGTGGTGGCGGCGGCGGCGGTCGTGGCGGCAGCGCCTACGGTAGGGGCAGTCGTTGTTGCGGAGGTTTGCCATGGCCGCGCCGAAGCCGGTGCCGGCCAAGAACGCGAACCCGTACTTGTAGAACGTCATATCTAAATCAAAGCCTCTGCTTTCAATCTTGGAAATCTTTGTTCTTGCGACCTTGACCTCGATCGATGAGCCCAGATGAAGAAGGCTATGGCGTATATATAATATCTACGAGAGTGGATGTGGCAGGTTTGGTCTCGCCTTAGAGCATCCGTAGCAGACGTTTTATAACATTGTTTATCTGGATAGAGTAGCTGATGGAGGAAAAGAATCTTTTAGAGTATAGTGTAAAATGTGAAGAAATTTTAGAGAAATGATAAAGTATGTAGTGAATAGTGGTATAGAGTAGTAATTTGGAGTATCAGCTGTGGAAGCTCTTAGTCCTAGCTTAATATATCCGTGATTCATTTTTTTTAGAGTAATTAAGACGGTTGATTAATCTGTGATGTACTCGGCTATCAGCAATGGCGTTTTCTTGGTCCCTTGTCCAAGGCACGCAACGACGGCGATGAATTTGACCATGGAGGGTAGATGTTGGCCGCTCTAAAGGAGATCTGGCTAACACGTTATTCTTTTTTAAAAAAAAAGTAGAGTGCACTTCGAGTCCAAGTCCACCTATAAGGTCCCGTGGAATCTGGACGTGTGAGGGATAGTGTCGAAATATATTTTACACCTTTCTTATTAAGTTTAATTAAAGATTTTTTAACATGTTGGTGCTATAATTTAGTAACAAAATAATTATTTAAGTGAAAATTGTGAGACCATGTGGAGCTCTTCGTGTTGTGATGAGTATATGTGACTTGAATTGATTTGGTTGAGAAGTTTGTTTTGGAGACTAATTTGTGCCGGTTCGACCATTTGTGCTAAGACAGAATATTTTGTGCTTTTGAGGGTCTTCCTGAGCTCGGATGGAAAAATGTTATATATGGATTTTGTAGAGAATTTCAAGACGTATCTTTTTCATGTTATGACTTTTTTCATTTGAGTAAGGAAAGTATTTTTAAAATTTCCATCTCTGTTCTGTTGTGGTAGGGGAAGCACCGGTTTGAAATGTTTCGGTTTCAGTTCGAGTGGGAACGTGGGCATATAGTCATATATGTTTGAATTCATGATAAAATTGGACTAGAATGCAGGAATCAAAGGTAAGAAAATATTTTTGCTTGTGGAAAATGGTTTGGTCCTTGTGGGCGCAGGCTTGGAGGATACCGTGGTCAGCGACAGTACCGGGACTAGATCAGGTGGATCGAGGTCCAGAACGGTGATGATATCGCGGGACGGATGGGCTCAAGCTTGGGGCTCATGAGGAAGCCATGGGGAAGGACTTGAGTTCGCTTAAAGATTCCGGTTCGGGTTGGAGACCCGAAGGCATAGAAACGGAGCGGTCAAGTCCGGCAGATGAAGGCCCATTGCATCGGGTTGATCGGATTTTGTGTAAAACCCATATATGGCATATTTGGCCCGTGTTGGGCTGTGTGTGAGTGGTTTAGGCCTATAAAAGTGGTTGGTTGAGTGAGTGAATCCTAGTCCTTGATGAGGCTACTTGGGAGCCAAAGAAGCAATCAAGGGTGGAGGTTCAGCCGGTTGTCCTATAAAAGAAGGGGTGGAGGGGGCTGCCTCCACCAAGTCTTGGGCTGAGGTTTTGTGGCTTGTATTCTGCTCTTTTATGAGTTTTGTCCACATAGGTGTGGCTGTGAACAAACCCTCTCAAGTAATAGAAACTAGTTTCTCAAATCATGGCTTTGTTCTTGTATTGTTCATGTGTTTGATTTAGTTTCTTTGGTGATTTTGTTTGCAACAAGTTTATTTGCCTCATCTCCTTCTACATATTGCTGATTCATGATGTTTTGAGGTTACTTATATGATTTGACACTCTTGGCAACCTGTGAGAAACAAGAGATCACGTTCTTCCCACTTTTATTCAAGTTGGCAGATTTATTCTTCCTGCGCAGCAGTCAGTGTAGGATTTTTAGATAAATCATCCGAGATGATTTTTGAGTGATTCTTGTTGGAGAAGGTTCGCGACTACCATATCTACTTGTGAAAAAATTTTGGAGTCGTCTGGATTCTTTGTTTGGGAGCCATAAGGTGAATACCGAGTCCCAAACTTTCTGTGCGCGAGTTCTAGACAATCCCTGTCTCAAGAATTTTCCTGATTTTTCTATGAGGAGTTTTGATATGAAACTTGGCTGGAGGCTTCACGACTATTATGAAATAGGGAGAAAAATTCCCATAATTTTTGGAGCCCAAGAAAGCCAGCAACCACTCCTGTGATGAGAATTGATTTCTGCTGGAATATTCTTGCATACTTTTCCTAAAGCACCTTTATTAAGTGGGTGTTTTATCTTAAGTGCATCCACTTTGGGCTGAGATTATTTTTGTTTGAGCACTCAACAACCAGAAATATGGTTTGAAATTTCCCTCATTCCAGCACGATTTCTCACCTGTGCAACTAGAGGTGCGTATAACCGTTGAGTATTTTTGTTTTTGAGAGTTTTGGGATCAATCTTGATGCCTCTTCATGGGATATCATCATAGGATCTTTTTGATCATAAAAACACCCATGAGCATAATTGTAGATTGATCTCTTCTCCCAAGATCTTAAACAAAGAAAGAACCTCTCTTGGCTTTTCTTGTGGATTGTCATCTTTGAGGCGCGTTGGGTGAAGAGCATCATTCATCTCTTTGCGAGAAAATTTATTTGGCTCCTATTCACCCCCTTCTAATCAGCAGGTTCGGTATTTCAAAAACAAATACAAAAATTTTATAAACCCTACAAAACATAAACATAAAAAACAAATAATTATTTTAGTGAAAACAAATTCTAAATAATTTTTTCAAGATAATTATATAGGTTTTTTTTTCTATAATACAGACTGAAAAGCCTATGTAATTAACTGAAAAAACACATACGCCCAGATAAAAAAAGCCAAATCCAGATGCTTGAATACTAGCAAAACCGTTATTAATATGCATCTCTTGTTGTAATAATATTGTATCGGGTCGGTAATTCGGTATCTCCTTTATTTCTTCCTACAATAACTCGACCAGGAAAACAAAATTATAGGCATCTATAATACAACCAACTGATCGATCTTGTCGTACAGCATAGCAGTGCTGAGTTAACGGAGAATCCGGCTCTTATTCTGGGTGGCTGCGGCGTTGGCCTTCCTCTCCTTCCAGGTCTTGTTGGGACACTTATCACGATTCTCTGGCTGCAATACAGGCATAGTTTTTTTATGGTCTTATGGGTGCCTCCCCATAAATTTACATATCGCTAAAAAATATCCGTTTTGATGAAGTTTGATCAAATTTGACTCTATTTGGTTGTTTTGTTGAATATTGATTTTTTTTAAATGTTTTTGTAGCAAATTCAAATTTGTATTTTTAAAAAAGCAAATAAAACAGATAAACATCAATGATCGGTTTATCCATGCCTCTCCATTTTTTTGGGTTATAGAAAAATCCCTGCCTGCAGGTGATGCTGCTCTTCCACCTCTGATCCATCTCGACACTGGCTCTAAAGCGGTAGTGGTGGCTACGGTGTCAGCGCCTATGGTAGAGGCAGGCATCGCTATGGAGAACATGAACCTGTAGTGACATGTTCTTTGCAACTTATTTGCTTAAATGTATCTACTAATTTGCAAATTTTCGGTTTTCAAAATGCAAACGCTTTGATATTTTCACTCTGTTTTATTTTTTGTCTCGAAGGTGTGTCTAAAACCTCTAAAAATAAACGAAGCGGGTCAGAGCTTCTTTTGAAGCTCTCAGCATTCAGCTTATCAATAAATGGATTAACTTTTCTTAAAAAAATAGATTAACTCTAAAGAACTGATCAACGAAGCCTCGGCTTAATTTCAATCTTGGAGCCGTGTTCTGGTGGCCGTGAACAGCATGAGCATCGACGAAGGAAGCGAAGATGGAGTAGGGTGGTGGTGGCAGGTTAATTTGGTCCCCTCTTATTCCTTGACCCATGATTCATTTCTGGTTCTGGTTTTCGAGTATAACTAATATGGTCTTAAGCATCAACAATGGCGTTTTCTTGGTCCCTTGTCCAAGGCACGCAACGACGACGACGCCTAGCTGACGAGGGAGGGTAGATGATATGGCGTCGTCTTTGAACAATCGGCTCCTTTTGTGTTGAGTTATGATCCAAATTCAAAGAAGACCAACTTTTGACGGAGCGGAGCGGAGGGCCGTCGCCGGGAGGCTTGGGCCGGAGGTCACCGCCTCTATAAATACCTTTTGTAAGCCATCGGGAGGATATCATCCACATATTGTTTTTCTCTCCGGTGTTTTGTAACTCTCCCAAAAAATAGTGAAGTTTCGCCGGCCGGTGCCCGTGGTTTTTTTTCCCTTCACATTAGAGGGGTTTTTCCACGTTAAAATTATGTGTCTCGATCTGTTTGATTTCTCGATCTACTTCGTTTTGTGCATGTCGGTTTCTAACATGGTCATCGCCAACCTCTCCACTACAAGCAACTGCCGTTGTGGGAGCACCTGGGAGCACCGAAGTGACCTGACTTGACTAGTCGGTGGTGCATGAGATATATGGAAGCAAATTTCTTCCGTCAATTTAAGAACAAGTCGTTGATGAATATGTTCAAGAGGTTGTGCCAAACAAACCAGCCGGCCAAGTTCGAAGCGCTCTGGAAGACGTTAGATGAAATGACAAGGAAGCAGACGGCCCAACCAGCAGGCGCACCAACTGCATCCAGAAATCCCATGCTGTATCATGTTGAAGGAGATGACCCGACTGCTCTATGTGCGCTCCCCACGGACGGCCGGAACATCCGTAGAAAGACGGGTACAGATATTAAAAGTTTCTCGGACTGGATATGTCATAAGCCAAAGGAGAAATGGTCGCTCCTACATGACGCCGGAGGTGCACGGTATGGCATCATGACTACGAACATAGCCGAGGTGTACAACTGGATAATGAAAGGAACGAGATGTCTTCCTCTAGTTGGAATTGTTGAAGGTGTCCTGCATGGGGTTTAAAGGTCTACTTATGTAATAGATGTAATGCATGATTTTTATGGCCGATGTGGTCTACTAATGCGTCTTTTTCGACTACAGCACGTTCTTCCCACCTGCACCCCCACACATAATTTTAGGGTTTTGTGGCCGCGAGTGGCTTTTCTGATTTTTGCACGTTACTGCTCGGACATCGTTCGACGTGCCCACAATTTCCGGCTTTTCACCGCTCGGTCACTTCAACTGCAGCATCCATCAATAATTTCGCCGTACTAATGTCAAACAGTACCGCTTTTCACTGCTCGGTCACATCAACTGCAGCATCCATCAATAATTTCGCCGCACTGCTGGCAAACAGTACCGCTTTTCACCGTCCGGTCACATCAACTGCAACATCCATCAATAATTTCACTGCACTGCTGACCAACAATACCGCTTTGCACCGTCCAGTCACATAAACTCCAGCAGCAGACCTCGGGAGGGATGCGTACGCTTCCATGAACTCCGTCCATGCACCGAACAAACTTCGCTATAAAAACCCTTCTACCTTCGGGTTCTCTGAGCTGCAACTTTCCTGAGAGCACTCTACCTTAATGGCGAGTGGGGGAGGCTCCTCACGGCCATATGTGCCTGATGCATGGTGAGAGTCTTTTGAGCCTGGAGAGCATGCTCGTCCTCCTTCGGACAATATGCGAGTCATACAATATGGGGACTGGATAGATGGCCCTCCTTTGCTACGAGATCATCACTTTCCGTCAGTTTTCGATTGGCCGACATGCGACTGTGGGAACCCCGCGGTTGTGCAGTGGTTTGAGCACGTGCACGAGGGGTTCACTGGTCTCAGGTTCTACCGATGTCCAGATTACAACGTAAGTTCCCTCCTATTTACGCTATGCTACCGTGAATACAAATTATTTATCAGTTCTCTTATCTCCAGTTACCGGACGTCACGTGCGGTTGGACTCGATGGATGGATGAGCCATACCCGGCAGCAGCATACACCTACATAACATACCTGCACACAAGAATCGATCGCTTGCGAGCTACACTGGATGCTAGAGGGGGGCTGGCGCAGTCAGTAGGTCAGCAGAGATCCGAGCGGCCTCCCCGCCCTCCTAGGCAATCCAGGTCGGCACGTCAATCGCATAACCAGCCAGTGCTGGACCAATACTATCAGCCGAATCGATCATGTCAGGACCATGCATGTCTATGTGGTTGCCACTACCCCGGCACACCCAACGCTGAAGTCCTACGTCGAAGAGCCATCATGCAAAAGACTTACCCCGTGTACTACGACATGGAGTGGGAAGCGACTACTCGGTGTGCGGCCACTTGGTGTTCATGCCAATGCCACAACCCTTTCACCCGTCCATGGTGACCACCTATGCATGCTGGGTGAAGGTGGCGGACCTGATGCTACCAGTAAGGGGAAATATCCCCATTGTACTCAGTAGGAACTTCCTTGTAATTGTAATCCTAGCCATAAAAATTTCCTGAGAGCACTCTATCTCAAATGCTATAACTGCTGGCATGCGAGGAATGCTTTGTGACAACAGAAACATTTTTTCTTTTTAAATCTAATAATAGAAAAGATGAAAATTAAAACTGTCGGCTCCTTTCATACAAAATAACAAAATTTTCTCCCTTCCTAACCCCTAATTTCGGACCACGCAAATTCGGTATACCCTATATATAATATATATTATACATATGTTCTATATGTACATAACTATTATATATAACATATTATATATAATAGTTATATGTTATAATATATATAGTGATAATATATATACTTATATATATTTTATATGTTATAACTATAATTATTATATATAACATATTATAATAAATAGTTATATGTTATAATATATATACTTATATATACTCCCTCCATTCCATTTTATAAGGCATATTTTGACTTGAGAAAAGTCAAACTTTATAAATTTTGACCAACATTTAATCAAATTATATGCATCTTTAGTGGATAAAAGTTATATCAACATGTTGGCCTTTTAAATTGCTTTGAATACAATGTGATATTATAGAAATCGCTAATATATAATAAGATAAATTAGTGGTCAACGTTTGTCTTGGAAGATTTTTTTCAAATCAAAATACGCCCTATATTTTGAAATAGAGGGAGTATATTTTATATGTTATAACTATTATATATATATATATAATATATAACATATTTATAATACATATATAACATATCTATATAGTTGTAGTTGTGGTGGGCTCGGCCGCAAGTGGTGGCGATCGCCATGGGCCAGCGATCGAAAGCACCAGACCACCAACGACGTCGTTGGACGTCCAACGCCGTCCGTCTATGGGCTACGGCCAGCCACCCATCGCCCGTGGCATGGGCGATCGCCCGGCCCAGGGGCGACGGACGCCCAAAATTGAAAAATCACGGGCCAGGCATATATTTTTAAAATTTAAAACGAAAAAAATATAAAATAAAAAAATTCCCCCATCAACTAGGTTAAGGAGATCGGCCCATTTAGCGCTTTCTGGCCGACCAACGGCCCATACCGTCAAGATTCGGAAATTGGGAAAAAAAAACTTGTACGGATTCGTGTCGGAGTCCGCAACGGGTAAAAAAAGGTAGCGTAATACAACTCGCATTGATTGTGTTTTATGAATCTCCTCTATGAGTACAAATAGTTGCGCTGCTGCAACGGCAAATTAGCCTTGGAAACCTGAAACTCTCAAGGGCTCCGAGTAGGAGAAGCTCATCAGACCAATGCCACTCCGGCCAGCCATGGTCTGGCTCTACCTCCTCCTCCTTCTCCACCTCTCCTCCGCCTGCGTCGACGCCACCAGCCGCAACCGCCGCCTCCTCCTCGCCGACTCCCCTGCCCCTCCGCCGTCCCGCCATGATCGCCGGTCCACCACGGTACGTGTACACGCACGCCCGTTCTTGCATGCATTTCTTGGTCGGTCAATGCGAGCGAGCGCGTGTTCTTATATACGTTGATGTACCTGCAGCAGGTGGACGTAGACCCCTTCCGTGCTTATGCGCGCGCTGCGACAACGACGGCGGCGGTGACGCGGCGGCTGCAGGGGAGGCCGGCGTGGCCGGGCGACGTGGAGGAGGAGCGCGCGGCGACGATGGAGCCGTCCGCGTCGCCGGCGCAAGTGGACAGCGGGTATAAGGAAGGAGGAGGGGACGGCACCGGCGCCGGCGACGAGGGAGGATTGGTGTCGGAGGTCACCGAGGATGATCAGCAGGAGAGGAAACTGCACATCGGCGTCGACTACGCGCCGCCCAAGACGCATCCTCCATCTCACAACTAAATATATTCTTTGACGACGACGACTATCAGCTCGATCCAAGCATACTTCTGCATGTCTTAGTTTGGCTTTGCTAGGCAGAGCCATCCGATAAGAATATGTAAAGCATGTCCTAATTAATTTGGCCGTGCTAGCTAGCTATGATAGTTTCCTTCTCGGTGAGGGCTTTTCGTTTGTTCATGCTAATTATTAATTAAGCTACAATCCTATTGTACACTATGATGCTCAACTAATGTGCATTGCTTGGAAAAGGCCTCAATTCTTTTGAGAGACGATTTTATCTTTCGGCGAGTACGTGAATGCTGCTAATCCTACACGTGTGCCATGTTGCTTAGTTTCTTGTTATTTGGGATTATTTTTGGAGTTTTACGCATGGTAAAACAATAGAATATTTTCGTTTTTTTGGGAAATGGAACTTTGTTCCGGCCTCCCGGCATTAATTCTCTATAACACTATTCTCATATTACTTCAATTATTTCTTCCTAGGGAAAAAATTGTGTGGACCTCTTTGCCAAGCTTGAATTAATTAGAGGGACCATAACATAAAAAAAACCTGGTGATACCCTCTCATGAATTAATTGGGAGTAATGCTTATTGGCCACAGATCAAAGTAGGATGAGTAGCTAGGGTTTTGAAAACTAGAAATCTTGGGAATGTTGGATAGGAGTAGTGAGGAGTGAGGAGCATAGCTACCCCTTGACCCCTTGTGTGCGACATGTATATACGGCCAGCAATGGCATAGATGCATGTTTAATTTGAAGGAGCTATCTACCTCTACTGGGTTCATGCATGGCAAGTTAAGGACGTGTGCAGACTCCCATGGAGTACACTTCCCCAAGGAGCTAGCTACCTATATATATGCTGATTAGCCTGTTCTAACCAGGAACACTCCCAAGTCATCATGTTGACCTTGTACTAGCAGTAACTTGCTAAGTTTACTTACTACTCCTACGTTCTCTGCATGCAAATTACAGGATTAATAGTATCACTAGCTGAATGCCCGTATTTTATAACGGAACATCAAAAATAATAAAATTCTAAATCATTTATTGTAATATTAGATCGTATCTAGAGAAGATGTCTTCCAACAGAATCTTAAGGTTAAAATAACAAATCGAACATATTATTCAAGTAAAGTACAAAACAAAGAGTTACTAAAATATAGAGTGTAGAATGGCATGATGGATAATTTCTGTAAAGTGACGTATTACCGATGACCACCACAAGTCTCTTTTTAATAGTAGAGATTATAGTTATCTTTCTGTTACTGCAGCCAAAAAGTTACATAGCTGGACTTGTCCACCGATGAGATTCTTGCGTCCACCAGAGGATACTTGTGATTAATATTTTCTTAGAAAATACTTTATGTGCCAGTGTAGAAGTTTTCATACCCGCCCTTGCCATTACTGAATCATCTTACTTTGCTACGTGACATTGCATTTACGGATTGTTCCATTGTTTATCATCAGTAAAATTTTGTCCTTTTTTTTTTGCTCGAGATGAGCAAATGATTCAAAAAGAACGCCGGTAAAACGTGTACTCTTGATTTTCGTGGATGCATGTCAAATTCACGCTTTCTTCTAGCTTTCTCAGCGTTGCCATTACTCGTATTCCACGTGCTACATTGAACGAATCGTACTGGCGCCTGGCGGCGATGACACCACCTGCGGCATCGGCTTTACATACGTGTGGCGTTGGATTATCTTTGAACGGATCAGATCAAATGGAGATAGGCCCTGCCTTTTACTCTCATGGGCCTGGCATATAACGTGTGTGCATCCTGTTGAGCAACCACGCTACCGGGTGTAGTCCGAGGTTGCTGATTCGTATGCGCAACGTAGAACCATGGCGAGAACAACATATGCATAAAGTAGATCAACACAGATGTAGGGAGAGAACGGATTCTTTATTGCTTTCAGGTGTGTACAATGGACGGATCCCTCTCCTATTTATAGTGCTGCTTCATAGAGTTTGGTAGGTCCACGGATAGACCTATCCGGATACGGCTCAGCGAGCCCGTAACCGTATAGGTTTCCTAATACTCCCCCTTGGACCTTGCCGCGTAATGCATATGCCTCATCAAAACTCCATAAAAACCCAGTGGGAAAAATTCTTGGAGAAAGAGTACATAGCATACGCTCACTGTGCGCACGGATATGCCTCGTTAAAAACCTTATGTGAGAAACTTCTTTGAAAACTCACTTAAGGGAAAAAGAGTACAAATCCACCTAACATTGTTTCATTACTTCAATGTAATAGTTGGGTACTTGAACTTCTGGTTCAAGATTTAATTAAAAATATGTGAAGTTTCTCCCCGAGTTACTCGTGACTCTAAGTCTCATCATTCCTATGCCTTTAATGCATCTTTCAAAGGTAGATGCAGGTAAGGACTTAGTGAACAAATCTGCGAGATTCTCGCACGACTTAGTGTGCTGAATATTAATTTCATTCATCTTATGCATCTCATGTGCATAAAAATACTTGGGGTTTATATGCTTAGTGAGCTTGCTCTTCACATATCCAATCTGTACTTGTGCGACACATGCTGCATTATCTTCATAAATGATGGTGGGAGTTTGTTCTATTTGCAATTCACATGACTGGAGAATGTGGAATGTCATTCTTCGAAGCCATACACATTCACGTGCTGCCTCATACAATGCAATGATTTCTGAATAGTTAGTCGATGTTGACACAAGTGTCTGCTTTGACGATTTCCATGATACTGCGGTTTCTCCACATAGAAAGACATATCCTGTCTGAGACTTACCGGTGTGCGGATCTAAAAGATAACCCGCATCTGCATATCCGACCAAAGTCATATCTTGGTTCCTTCTATAAAATAGTCCAAGATCGACTGTTCCCCGTAGGTAGCGGAAGATGTCCTTTACCCCTTTCCAATGCCTTTTTGTTGGCTCTGCACTATACCTTGCTAATAAGTTTACGACGAACGCAATGTCAGGCCGTGTACTGTTTGCTAGGTACATGAGCGCTCCTATGGCACTTAAGTATGGGAATTCGATCCCGTGACTTCCTCCCTCTTCACTAGGTCGATATGGGTCTTGATGCGCTTGTAATGACCTTCCGACCATCGGGGTTCTTGATCGACGCCTTCTCAAAGCTAAACCTCTCCAACACCTTTTGGGTGTAGGCGCTTGACAGTGTACGAGTATTCCATCCCGCAATATGCTCAAGTGAAGGCCCAAGCAAAATTTGGTTTTACCCAAATCTTTTATTTCAAATTCAGATTTCAAATACGAGCTTGCTTCTTTAATTTCATTATCAGTGCCAATGATGTTCAAATCATCCACGTAAACCGAAATTATACAAAAACCATCTTGTGGTCGTTGTATAAAAACGCATGGACAATCTTCATTATTCGTATAGCCTTTCTTGCTCAAGAACTCGCTCAAGCGATTATACCACATTCTTCCTGACTGCTTTAATCCATATAAGGATTTTTGCAATTTTACATAATATAATTCTTTCTTCTCTTTATTCGGGGTTGGCATGCCGTCAGGTACTTTCATGTACAATTCAGAGTCCAGGTTACCGTAAAGATAAGCTGTGACCACATCCATCAATTTCATTCTTAAGTTTCATATTCACTGCCATTGAGATGAGATATCTAAAGGTTATACCACCCATGACCGGGGAATAGGTTTCTTCATAATCAATGCCTGGGCACTGAGTGAAACCTTGAGCTACCAGCCTTGCTTTGTACCGTACCACTTCATTATTTTCATTTCTTCTTAGAACAAAAACCCATTTATAGCCCACGGGGCGTATATGGGAGGTGTAAGGCACACAGCCTAAACACTTCTCTTCATTCGCGAGATCAGTTCGTGGTGATTGCCTTCTTCCATTCCGCCCAATCTGGTCGGTGCTTACACTCAGAAAGAGATGCCGGCTCTGGATCGGGATCTATTCGCTTGGCAATTATTTTAGCAAAGTATATGTCGACATTGGCTGTTGCCCTATTCATCATTTTCCCTGATTCTACAAAGTTTATGGCCATTTCGTTATGGGGTGCTTCGTGCATTTCTACTTGCTCTTCACCGCTATTTCCTATCACGGGAGCAAGTTCCTTTAGCTTATTATTGCCGATGTGCGCACACGTATTTCTATCGGCTTCTTCTTCTATTACCGGTATATTCAAATCTGGGAGCGCCTCACTAGCAGGCTGCTTCTCACCAGAGTTGCCAGGTCTCAACTGGCTCCCCTTCTTTTTCTTTCGGGGCACTTTCGTGACCGGTTGTGATAAGCTCTCTTATCCACTTTTCTCCAGGCGTCCCCGGATACTTGGGATTCGAGTAACGATTTCTGTCCTTTTCTCTGAGGCCTCGGAACAGGATGAGGATACCTTCTATGGTATTTCAAACCCTCTCTGGTGCATTACTAGGAGTAATGCGACTTGATCACACCTTCAAATCACAAAGTGATCGGGCAGTTCATTTTCTAATTTTCTATAAATCGAGGATCTTCTGAACCTCTTCATTTGCTTCTCTAGTACGGGGATCATGTGCGGGAATGTCTATGGCTTGCCAGATGATTTCTCGGCATTCTTCTGTTAAGAGTTCTTTATCTCCCCCTAATGATGGGAAATTATCCTCGTCAAAGATGCAATCAGCGAAACGGGCGGTATGCAAATTACCGGTCGAGGGTTCTAAATACTTGATTATGGACACTGTCTCATAACCAACGTATATTCCCGGCCTCCGGAGAGGGCCCATAGCTGTTCGCTGTGGTGGTGGTATCGGTACATACACCATGCATCCAAATTTTCTTAAATGGGAAATTTTCGGTGTGATCCCCTGAACTAGTTGCATTGGTGAGTGGATGTTGTACGCTGACGGTCTATAGTTCAATAATGCTGCTGCGTGTAGGACGGCATGGCCCCAACACGTGTTCGGTAAATTACAACCCTGCAAGAGCGGCTTTGCTATGAATTTGATCCTTTTAATCAGTGCTTCTGCTAGTCCATTCTGAGTGTGGACATGTGGCACTGAGTGCTCTACATTGATTCCCGATGCCATACAGTAATCATCAAATGCCTTTGAAGTAAATTCGCCGGCATTGTCCAAGCGAATGGACTTCACGTGATGATCCGGGAATGCATTCTTAATTCTTATGATCTGAGAGATCAGCTTTGCGAATGTGTGGTTTCTTGTCGAGAGTAAACTCACGTTTGACCACTTCGAGGAAGCATCAATGAGCACCATGAAGTACCTAAAAGGACCTGATAGGGGTTGAATGGGGCCGCAAATATCCCCTTGGATGCGCTCAAGGAACGCGGGGATTTCATCTTGCACCATCATGGTCGAGGGCCTAGTGATCATTTTCCCAGTGGCGCATGTTTGACATATGAAGTCTTCTTGATTAAGGAAATTCTTTACACTAATTCCATGGCCCTGAGAGTTGGTAATTACATTTCTCATCATCCGTAAGCCTGGATGACCAAGTCTACTATGCCAAAGAGAGAAGAGTTCAGCACTCTTAAAAGAAGTTTTAAGGGAAGTGTATTTGTTAGGTGCTATTAATTCTTGTGTGGTATAGTCCATTTCTAAATGAAGGAAATTTTTCTAAGATTCTTTTTCCACATCCGTCGTGCTTCACAATGCACATGAATTCTTTGCCATTTTGTTCAGTGGTCTCAACGTGGAAACCGTTGGCACGGATGTCTTTAAAGCTTAAGAGAGACCTAGTGGATTCGGGGTACATCAAAGCTTCATCAGTTTTCAGTAAGTACCCATAAGCAGAACGTTAGTGGCTTGACCGGAGCCTACCACACACGAGCCACTTCTTCCAATTGTGGTTATAATGCCAGTTCTTTTCTTAACAAAATATTTTGTCTCTCTTAAGATGCTATTCTGCTATCAATAATGCATATCTCCTTCATATGGGCGCTTCATAAATTCGTATAATTTCAACTAGGCTATCATTCATATTGCAAGCATTCACAAAAATATACTGGAAAAAAAATGCATAACTGATCACGAGAATTAAAGGTTTACTCCCCCTGGAGCTCACAATTCTTCATTCATGATGAGATCACAAATGTCTGCTAATGCAACCACACTAAAAGGCTGACTAGTGCTGCCATGTATGCACTAAATAAATTCTATAAAATAGACTTCTACAAAGGTCGCAATTTCTTTTTCTATGATGGCATCATCTTCTTTAGTAGTTTCGCATATCTCAAGCTTGTCCGATCCCCTCGTGCTTATGCCAGATAGTGTGTTTGAGCTTTCCGAACCGCTTCTTAAGTGCGGCCCAAAGATCAATAGCACTTTCCATTGCCATGTATTCATTCTTTAAAGTATTGGACAGGTGTGCTTAAAGAAATGCAGTGCTTGATTATTCCGTGCTCGGGTATTGCCCCTCGCTACAATGCCAATGGCGGTGCGGGGAGCTTTATGTGCGTAGCCGGAATTCATCAAATTCACGACTCACGATGCCAAACATTTGCATAATTCAAATTCTTTGCATAAGATACTGTGGGTAATCATAGTGTGTGTTGCGTGACATGGATCTATTCATAAATTCTCGGAATTTCCAGTTTAAACATGCTAAAATAATTATTACAAGAATTATAATAGCAATTTCATGGAATAATTCTATGCCGAATATATACATTCAAAGAAATTCTTAATTTTCGGCTTTCTATGCAAAAGTTCTTAATTTTGGTGAATTTTCAGGTAATTTCCAAAGGTTTCAGGGCTTTTCTATGAAATTCAAGCCCAATTTCTATGATAGCAATGTTGATTCATGACTACTATATGTAATCTGCATATATTCTTATAATTCTTCAATAAAATTCATGGTTTTCTACTATTCAACATGCTATTTTCAATTCATAGATTGAATGTAATGAACGGGCACCACAAGTAATCAGAAATTCACATTCATAATTCATATGCATAAATTCTATTCATAGACATGCTTTTCTATGATTTTTGCTAATTTAGGGACTTCTATGAAAATTTTAGTGTCTCCAGGGACTTCTGCAAAATTTTTAGTGTCACCAAGGACTTCTACCAAAAATTTCAGTGTCTGAAAAATTCTTCTTATGTAGTTACTTAATTTTCTGGGGTTTCTTGTAAAATTCCACGCATAGCCCTTTTCTTTTTTCTTTTCTTTTCTTTTCCTTCGGGCCGGCCTTTCCTTTCTCTTCCTGGCCCGCTCGGCCCACCACCTTGCTTGGTGCCTGGTGGCTAGGGTTTCCCCTAGCCGTCATAGAGATGGTGGTGGCAGCGCTGTGGGTAGCATGGGCGGTGCTTTGCGGAGGGGCGGCCGGTGCTTCGCAGTGCACCGACGGGGTGATGTCATGGTCGTTCGGGACTCAGCGACAGAAAGGCTAGGCGGGCCCCATGGGTGCACGCGGCGGCGAGTCAGCGTGACACGAGGCCAGAGGCGGCGGGCGAGCGGCAGCAGAAGAATTCAAGACGCTGCTGGGAAGACCGATGCAAAGAAGATGCGGTCCGTAGCACTGAGTTCGCCATAGCATGCTTGGTCCGGTGGCTCGCTAGTCCGACCGGTTGTTTGGCATTAATACGTTCACCGCAGCTAATCTAATTAGCTACATTAATTAACCAAACTTGGGGCTAATTTGATCAGCCTCTAACCACCTCGTGGATGTTGCAAGATCAAGCATCTATCCACAAATCGCATGTAATGCATGCACGCATGCAAGATGACTCACGTGCACCTTGCAGATCGATCACATGTACTTTGTAGATTGATCAAATCACGCGTTGCGGCGGCTGCGTCGAGCGGAGCCACTGTGGTGATCGGCGCGATGTACGTTGTTAAATCGTCGTCGCCGAGGCCAACGGTTAGATTCAAAAGCTTCGAAGCGAAAATCCCTGCTATTCTTTACACAATTCAATCTACTATTTCATATATTCAATTTCAATTTGTACCTTCAATCTGCGTGAAAGAAGCAGGGATTCGATGGATCGTCAGGGGACGGATCGGTGGTCTGTCTTAGACCTGCCGGCGTGACGATGATTCGATGCCGAAAAACGCCGGTGTAGACGAACAGCCGTAGTCAATCGATCTCCTCGTGCTTGCGGTTCTTCCTTCCGAGCATGTCGTGCTGATAACATGTTGAGCAACCACGCTACCGGGTGTAGTCCGAGGTTGCTGATTCGTATGCGCAACGTAGAACGATGGCGAGAACAACATATGCATAAAGTAGATCAACACAGATGTAGGGAGAGAACGGATTCTTTATTGCTTTCAGGTGTGTACAATGGACGGATCCCTCTCCTATTTATAGTGCTGCTTCATAGAGTTTGGTAGGTCCACGGATAGACCTATCCGGATACGGCTCAGCGAGCCTGTAACCGTATAGGTTTCCTAATACATCCCACTCACCGATGCTATGATCTGCTAGCTCTTCGATCTCCCTATGGTGCAGTCAAGAGCATGCAAGAGTTAGGGCTCTGACTTGCAGCCACCAATCTATGCATTTCTATGTGGCATCAACCATAAGGGCATCTCTAATATTATAGTCAATCACTGATTATAAGAAATGAACATATTATCTATAAATAGCAAATAGACAATCTCTTCAATACACTGGCTATAGTATAGTCTTCAAAATTAATATGAACTAATATATAATAGTGTGCATGTATCTTGAAATCTGTTATAGACTGACTCTTGGTTAATAGCTAATTTTTATCTCTCTCTTCCCTTTCTCTCCTCCATATAAGAAAAAAGTTGAGTTGAAATCCTTATAGCTAGTTTAGGGATTACAATGGGTACACGATACCCGATGGGTATTTACTCTCTTAGGGTGCGGGTCTGGTCCAATAATCATACCCACGGGTACGTTAATGGGAAAAAACCTTCACCTATCAGGTATGGTGGTACGGATATGGGGTACTGCCACACGTACCCTTTTACCCGTGTACCCATTTGCCCGTGTAGCAAATGGTGATGAACTTGTATTGTGTATGTGGTCCTTAACACAACAGTAGTGCAACATGTCACATACTCACATAATCATATTTGATTTGGCGGTGCGGATGACCCATCGGGTGAGATTTACCCAGTCGGGTCTGGGCAGCGGGTGTGGGTGATCCAACACCCGCCAGATGATAGTCTGAGTAGCGGGTGCGGGTGACCCGGTGGGTGAAAGGGATCCGAACGGAGACGGGTATGGGGAGAAGATCTACCCGTGGTCGCGTACGGGTGACTTTTCATCTAATGGGGACGGGTATGGGGTGCCAATATTCAGTGGGTATGCACCCATTGCCATCCCTAAGTGTCGGACCCCAGTTTGTACCAAACCAGAACCCTCTGTGTTACCGGTATGAGTCCCAAGGATTAGTGCTCATACCCACGGTGAAATAGAATCATGATATCAAAACAAGCTGTATTAGCTATTAAAATAATTCAGAGTACGGCGGAGCAATATATTATATTAGCAGAGATATATAACACATTTTGAAAAGGAGCAAATAGTTACAACCAAAAGTAGTGTCCCATCACGGCCACAGGCACAAGCTGAGTAGGGAAACGGCTAGTAGTCCGGAGCATCATCCGGGAAGATCTCAACGTTATCCTGCCTCTCCTCGTATTCTTGACCTGTTCATTAGATGAACAGCCCCGTGTAACCAACGGGGTTAGCAATTGAATGCTGGCAAGTCCTTCCTAGGAAGGGCTAGGTTAAGGTTTATCCTAATAAAGTTGATGGTTTATTTGCATAAAAGCATTTTACCTAGAGTTATAAAAGCATTTAAGAAACAGATATAAATAATAGAAATCAGATATAAATAAATAAAAATTCTCAAAAGTTACAAAGTTGAAACAACTTATCATTCTCAAGTCTCAAGTTCTCAGCTCAAATTCTCATTTCTCAATTCCCAAATCTCAATTCTTAAATCTCAATTTCTCATCTAGCAACGGCACATACATGCCGGAATAACCTTACCCATGTCATATAAAGATCAGTGATACTACAATGTGAAACCCACCTTGTCCGCCCTTAACCGTGAGCACGGCTATTCAAATGGTTTTACTCTGCAAAGGTTGTACGCTTTACCCACAAGATACGATACCCTCCCGTCGAAGGATACCATAACAAAATCCTCCAGAAAATTATCCTCGGGCTTAAACACTGTCGTACCTGCTTCACACAGGTACCCAGAGAAATACTTCAGCACAAGTCTTTGGCAATACCCTGGTGATGTTTCTCAATTCTCAAATCTCAATTCTCAACTCTGCACTTCTCAATTCATCCACCGTGCAAAGACAGTGAGTAATCCTGACATTCCTTTTCCTTTAAATTAGGCCCGACCCATACCGGGCTTGCGGTCGCACGGTAAGTACTCAGTAAAGTAATCACATGGCTGAGTCCTTATTCTCGGAGCGGTAACCAACACAGACCCAACTCTCGTGCTCAAATGCACCCGCCTTACAATCCACCCGCTCCCGATCCCATTTATTAGTTGGTCAAATTTTAATTAAGATGAATGATTCGAATTCCCAATCCCAACACAAGCGATTCATCAAATCTCTTGATTTTATTCCTAGCTAAATGAAAAATTTGGGATCGGATCCCCGAATACCTAACTGAGCTTCTCTAAGCATCTAAAATATAAAAACAGTGGGTAATATTATCATATCTTATACTAGGGTCAAAGGTTTGTCGGTGGATGTATATATCGGACAGGTATATACACTAGGCAATACTATATGATCTTACGGCATTTTTCACCAAAATAGCAGTTTTGGCAAAGTTACAAAATTGGGATTCTAGGGAAAGACTTGCCTTCGGAGTAGTCGGACTCCGGCGGTGCGTCGGCGACGTCAAGAAACTCTCCTTCGGCGCCTGAGTAATCTATCGCACGCAAAACGAGAAAAAACAACCAATAAATAATATATATATATATATAGCAATGTAATTTTAAAAATTATACAAAAACTACAGTAGGTAGATATGATTTTTATGAATTTTTAGAAGTTTGAATCACCAGAATCGGAGATCGGATGAGTTCGATACAAAAGATTAAAGTTTGCATCTTGTTGCTAATTGCAGATAATAAATAAAATTAAAAAGAATACTATAGATCCTAGGCCCACTGCGCAGGGGACTCTTCTGGATCCTCCACTGAATAAAATCAGGATGGGGAAGGGGTTTAGAGAGAGAATGGGAAAGGAAGAGAGAGGAAGAGTGAGAAAGGAAGAGAAAGAGGGAGGAAAAGGAGAGGGAGTAGGAGGAAGGAGAGGGGCGGCCGGGGGTGGGTCTGCGGCGGGTCTCTGGCGGCGGCTGGCCGGCGGTGAGGCGGTGGGCTGGCCGGCGGCAGGGCGGCGGTGGTTCCAGCAAGGGGCAGCGCACGGCACGCGCATGGTGAGGGCGGCGCTGCTGGTCGGGAGCGGCGGCTGCGGCGGCAAGCTCCGGTGAGGGTGCAAGGAGGAGGAGGCTCCGGCGGCTGGGCGTGCAGGGGAAGGGCTGGGGCGGCGACCGGCGGCGCTGGCTCAGGGAGGAGCTGAGACGGCGCGGCTAACCGGGCGGCGGGTAGGTTGGACAGCGCCTACCAAGAGCGCGGCGGTGAGCTTGGGTGGGCGGCAGCAACACAGCGGCGCGCCAGGACCCTAGAGGCGGCAGCGCGGCGTGCTGGCTGGCTGGGGACAGGGTCAGGGCGGCACCACTGGCTCCGGCGAGGTACAACCTTTGCAGGGTCGATGACGTCGGCTTCGACGACTCCCGGTTCTGCTGCTGCTGGCGGTGGACGACGGCAAATGGGGATTGGGGTTTTGGGGCTTAGGTGCTGCGTTAAGCTTGGTTTTTGCAGGTGCATCGCGAGAAGGGAGCTTTTGAGCTCGTACGTGGCCAAGGCTGCGCTGGCACGGTGCATGCCGGCCACGCCAAGGCTGGGTGGCCACGTAGGGCTGCGGGGCTAAACTAGATAATGGAGAGACTAGGAAGAAAATAACAAGAAGAAAGGTGGTAATTTTTCTAGGGATATTAATTTTAGGAGAGATTGAAAATATACACAGATGGATCTTTTTTTTTATGGTGTAATCTCTTTGTAATATAAATTTTGGGGGAAACGGAAATGTGAATATTTAGAATTTCAAATTTAAGTTGTTTCTTGATATACATTTTTCGAAGGAGAATGAGAATACAATTTAATATCATTTGGAATAAAGGTGTTCTTTAATAAGATTGAAAATTTTGATTTGTTTGTTGCGATATACAAATAAAATTTAATTATTTAGTTATTTATTCGGGTGTCACACTAAGCTAGTTGAGGTGTCCTTATTAGAGATGTTCTAATATACACTTGATCCAACCCCTTTTGAGATGCCCTTTCCAGAAAATGGTCAGGCTGTTCCGCGGCACTGAAATTATTTGATTATCTGCTGCTGAAAGTAGACTTTGACCGCTTTAGCTAGCAGCTTCAAAAACCCGTAAATGATAATCAAATTTGAATTTAAGAATATTGTTTGCTCTGTGACTTAGAGATTTTTAATAAATGACGTAAACAATTTAAAGTGTTAAAAAAAGATAATCAAAGGTTTTAAGAAGAAAGTTACGAAGGTATTTCCGAGACAGCGTCATGATTCGTCAGTTTGCACTGACCGGTTGGCCCAGGGGCAGTGAGCTGCATCTGAACACCGAGATGCTGCGGCAGGCTATGGATATTATCATATTGACCTCCAACTCTCCAAGTTATCTGACATCGCCCACGAAACGCTCAATTCTCACAATATGGCTGTAAACCGTTTGGTGGAGCTCTATATTCTTTTGCCATATATAAAAATTCTATAGATTGTCAAGGGGCACTTTTTCCACTCTCTTCCTGTTAGAGCATCCGGAGCAGGTACTCTATAATACTGTAACTTCGGATAGAGTAGCTGGTACAGGGAAGAAATCTTTTAGAGTGTAATGTAAAGTGTGATGAAATTTTAGAGTGTTGGATAAAAGGAGTAGTGAATAGTGTTATAGAGTGGGAGGATAGAGTACCATGTGTGGTTGCTCTTACAAAGCAACACTACTCCCCCTTGCTTAACTCTATTCTACTCTGCTTCAAAGTTTCCACCCCAACTAGGGCCAAAACTTTAGCTTGTGGCTAGCGAGTAGCTCGGTCTCAGGCTCATTTGCAAACGAGCATGATCTTAACATATTTTCTAACTCGCTCCCAAAACGAGCACAAGCCGAGTCGAGCCTAGCTTGCTCCTGACTTGTTGGCCAAGTCCAATATCCACGCTCCACCACGGCCCGTTAGAACCTCTTGGCCAAGTTATCATACTTGTACCTAACCCTATTTGCTATAGTCCCCTACCTCCCACTTCTACCTCTCCTTGGCACACGCACAACCGCCTCCGCAGCTTCGCCTCTAGGCTCTAGCGCCTCGTTGCTTCCTCTCTCCAGCTGGCGACACACCTCTACCTCCATCCCTACCCCTCTCCTGGCCAGCAATGCCTCCACCTGACCACCTCCAACCCACCTCTCTCCTGGCTACCACTTGCCCAGGCCCTCCGATTAAGGACGCCACCATAACCTCTAGATCTTGGTGGGTGCCGTCTCCCCTACGTCCTCCTCGATCCTATCAACGGAGCTACCCTCTCGTTTGGTCAAGGACACCACCACCTTCTTCGGGCAAGGGCGCCACTTCCCCCTAGATTTGGCCGACATACGACGTCTCCCACGCGTCCAGCGTTTCCTTCTGTAGGCAAGCATACCACCACCTCCTTTGGGCAAACACCGATAGCCAGCGCACGTTCTCTGATGTTTTTCCCCCATTTGGATCTAGGCCATGGCAGGGTGCGAGGCGCTACAATCGACGGTGGGCCAGCTGCCGCGCCCCATCTCTGGTGTCTCTCTCCTTTCTCGGTCTCTCCCAGTTAGTGGGCCACACGTCGCGCCCCTTCTCCAGTGTCCCTTTCCTCTCTTAGTCTCTCTTATTCAACGAGCCACGAGCGCTCATGAGCTGCTCGCGAGCTTTACCAAGGCAGAGCCGAACAAGCTTTTTAGCTTGACCATCCAAGCGAGTGGAGCCAGCTCGTTCACAAAATGAGCTTGAGCCCGAACAAGTCTGGCTCGCTCAAACTTGGTTCGATTCCACCCGTAGCCCTGACATATCAATTGTATGATCAAGATCATACCGATATTGCCCACTCCACCAAGTTACATCGCAAGAACTCCACCATGACCCATGGCTTCGAATCCTCTAATGTTGAGTAGCAATATAACACTACGGTAGTACCATGATATTGCTTCGTAGCCGGTAGACAAAGATTGGAGGGACCGCGCGTGAATTTCGTACCAACATCGTAGAAGAAAACTCTGTAGTCAAAGTTGAATACACTATAACGTGGTATGTACTTGTCCAATCTATCTAGTTCGTTCATTCTTGATCTGAAAACCGAGATTTGATCAACGTTGAGAACTTCCATGCTTAATGAAATGGTGGAAATCCTGCCCCTTTATAGCTCAAAAGAAAAAATGCAATGCTAGAGTATCTCAGCCCGGCTACTCCCTTACTCGTTAAAAAGAATCATACGTGCGCAGGCATTTTGTGGCATATATGAATCAGCTTGAGCTCTTCTTTCCAGTGGCCAATAGTGAAATTTTCAAGGAAAACGTGGGTATACGATGCTAGCACGAATTAGAATTCCTCCGTGAAAACTCACGAAATCTTGCAAGTAGATAATCATATTGAGAGGATCAATATGTCGCCTAGAGGGAGGATGAATAGGCGAAATTAAAATTTAGAGTTAAAACTCACGGAAGCTTTTTATCGGTCTCGGACAGTCCGATGGGGTCTGGGCTCGGACAGTCCGAGAGTATTCGGACAGTCCGAAGGTATGCCTCGGACAGTCCGATGGCCAAGTTTACCTGCATGCACAAAAACCAATCTAGGACCTAACTGGAGCAAGTTGGTTAATTCCTCTGCAATAAATGGCAATAAAACAACTAGAGGAACACTAGTAAATCCACAATCTACCATAAACCCTAAAGCACAAGTAGATCAACTAGAATTGTAAACTAGGGTTTGCAAGAGTTCAAAATTAAGGAGACAAAACAAATTTATTCCGAAGTTCGGATTCTTGAGAGAATCTTACGTCTCCGTTGAGGGAGGCTCGGTCACACTTGAGCCCAGGTCACTCTTGACCCTAATCCTCTCCAAGGTCCGTATAAAGCTCCCTTGGTTCCACTAGTCGGCTTCCCTTGCGGAGGCGAAGACCGGGCCTTCACAATCCTTTCCTCGATCACCACACACATCGGTGGCTCAAGAGCAACTCCTAGACCGTCTAGAAGCCCTCAAACTCCAAGAGAATAGAGTGACAAAATGTGGGAGAAAGATGAATAAGTGCTCAAAGATGAACCCTAGAACGTTGGTGCACTTGAATCTCCTTCTTCTTCTTCCTCTCAACCCTCACACTTGATTTGAATCAAGGAATAGAAGGGGAGAGTTGGAGGAGTGAGCTTGTGAGCAAGGGAGAGAGCTAGGGCTTTGAATGCAGAAGTAAATAGTGACCAGCACTCTGTCCGAAGGGGTTGGGTGGTATAAATACGGAGCCCTCAAAATCTAAATTTTGTGTAATATCGGACAGTCTGATAGTTAAGGTTCGGACAGTCCGATAGAAATAATCAGCATGAACCAAACAGACTCAGGGTCGCGAAAATCGGAAAATCCTAGGATAATTATCTGAGGAGTATCAGACAGTCCGATAGTCAAGTATTGGACAGTCTGATATGATTAAGCACTGTGAACCAGAGAGTCCCAAGGTTGTAAAAATAGGACAGTCCAAAGGTATCTGTCCGAGGGGCATCGAACAGTCCAATAGTCAACTATCGGACAATCCGATAGAATTAAGCATTACTGGACAGAAGGACCCAGAGATCAAAAATCTGGACAATCCAAGGGTATTTGTCCGAGAGGTATCGGACAATCTAATAGTCAAATATCGGACAGTCCGATATAATTAAGCACTGCTGGACAGAAAGACCCAGAGATCAAAAAAAGGACATGTCCGAAGGGGTATCGGACAGTCCGATATAAAATGATCGGACAGTCCGATACCTAAATAGGTAAATCGACTTAGAATGAGGTGCTGTGTTGATCTGTGTTGACCTACGTGCTAGATTTCATCCTTTAAGCACTTTTTCTTCTAACCAACCTCATTTTGTCGCTCCCCCTTAATAGTACCGTCGTCCTTAGGTGTCGGGACCCGCAAAACGGAGTTGAGTCCCTTCTGTGCTTTACCTGTACTAGTCCCTAGATCAAGTAGCTAGTACACACAGATTTTAGATCTTTGGATCATTGCCATTACAATTCGAACAAATATTACATCAGAGTACGTTGCAAGACGCTAAATCAGAGTACAAAATTCAGGCACGCAGGCCTTACATAGCGAAAGTCTTAACAGTCTTCCATGACTCCAAATGGAAGAGACAAAATACAACAATCAATCCCACAAGAGAGCTATAGTAGCGTCCTAGGCATCAGAGAAATTTTCGTCTTGAACTTCAGCAGTGAAATCTTCATCTTGGTACATCTTCTTCTTAGGGTACCATTGCTGATCACAACCTGCTCCTTGGAATGAGCAGCCCCACGTAAAAGGCGAGGGTGAGTATACTTTATACTCAACAAGCAAGGTTGACTAAATGCAACTAAAGCTTAACAAGGAAAGGGTAAGGGTTCTTTTGCATACAGCCAGTTTTGCAATTTTTCCTGAGATTTTAAAAAATGATTTAAAATATGTTGAGGAAAATAAATATTTAAATCATTTTCTTTAAAACTCCAGCCTTAACCGGTTTTGCCCAAATCTGGCTACTCACGGCACCTACCGTGTAAACACCCTCATCGCTCACAGTACCTACTGTGAAGAGAAAAAACCAAAACAGACGACTGCGATCGTGGTTTCCTTTAAAACACCATTTTGAAAACAAATAGATAAGAAGTATCATGAGACAGCTCCCCGTCATCCGCCCTTGACCGTGGGCACGGCTATCATGATAGTTGTATACTTTGTAGAGGTTGCACATTTTACCTGTAACAGCCCAAAATTTTGCATAAAATTTTTCGCGCATTAAATGCATGAAAATTTCCTCAAGAACCAATTTTCATTTCCAAACACTTCCTAAAACCCCAAAATATCCCTTTTATGAATTTTCCCAATTTTTAGAATTTTAAAAAGTCACATGTGATATAGAAAAACAACCTCATAGAAAATATTCCACATGCATATCACTTTTTATTTCATAATTAAATCTTATACATTTTATTGGATTTTTAGAAACCAATTTCATATTTTTATGATTTTTAGACAATTAATAATGAATTAATGAAGACTTGAACAAAATAGGAAAAGATTAATTTAAAAGAGCTTCCCAAAATTTCTATAAAACATATATGTTTTATGCCCTAGAAAAATCCTATTCATTTTTATGAACCCAAAGATATTTTAATTTTAATTTTATGACTTTCCTACAATTTTCTAGAAGTTTTACAAATTTTCTGGAATTAAAAACCTATTGAAAAACTTTCTGAAATCCCCTCCGGAGAAAATCTCCTTCAGGCGCCACGCGTCAGCTTTCCCATTCGCTCCGCACTCCAGCCATCGCCAGTCGGGTCCCACTTGTCAGCAGCTCACCTAGAGACAGAACAGTCGCTCACGTGCGCGCCACTCCGCTCGCCGTAAGTTCCATCCAACGGCTGCCCGTACTCCACGTCATTCGATCGAACGGCTACGACTTGTTTCCCTTTTTCTTCGCCGTCGCCGTGCTCTGCTTCACCGGCGCCGCCATCTCTGCCGTCTGACTTCGCCGGAGCCCCGTTTTTCGCGCGCTCTAGGCGCCACCTGTCCTTGCCGTTCCAACCAAGATACTCCTCGGGACTTGCGCTACTCGATTATCCCCCGTGGTACGGTCGAAACTACTCCGCTGGACCAATCCGCCGTCGCCGCGATCTCGGTCCCAAGTGACGCCGCCGTGGCCTTGCCGCTGACCTCCCTGAGCCAACTTCCACCTCACTGAGTTGATCGGATCACCAGCAAGATGCACTCCCTCTCCCGCGACTTGCTGTGCACGAATCGGCAAGGTGAGTTTCACTGAATCCCGGCGAGCTCATCCTCTCGGATCAAATCACGACAAGCCGGCTCCGCCTATAAATAGCGATCTACCTTGCTCCCTGAGGATCACCTCAACATCACACAACAAGCAGCAAGCAAAAAGCAAAGCGACTTCTTCTCTGTTTCGCTCCGCCACCGCCGCCTTCGTCGGAGTTCACCGCCAGAGCTCTCCGTTGATCTTCCGCTCCTACTCCCAAAAGGTAAAACACTCCTAGAAGCTTACCAAAGCATGAGCAACCATTAATTTCAACTACAATCAACTACAAAATCGATTCCGTCCCCGCCGGCGCTCGAACTAAACTGCTCAAGCCGCCAAGCTTCTCTGGATCGTTTCAACCTTTGATTTCTATCTAGAAACCTTCCATGTAGTTCGTAGTAGCATGTGCACCCTCAAACTTGTTCAATTGAAGCTTCAAAACCATGATTCGCCATTGCCCTGTCTTGCGCCGCCGCGGTACCTCACCGTCCAGCCAGCCAGAGCCATCCCGAGCTTCGATTCTCAGGGCAAAGTGTTGCACATGCTCCACACAGCAAAAGCCCTCTGTTTAATTCGATCCAAACCCCACAGAATCAAATCGCCCAAATCGGATTTCCAAGAACCCTAATCTGTTACTGTTCATCTCAACCCAGTTTTTGATTTCTTTCAAATTGAAGCCCTTAGAGGCCGAATTAACTCCAAGTACCTATGTAAAAGTTGTTCCAAATAATGTTTTACACCTAGAAATGATATTTTTAGAATTTTGAATCACTTTAAAATTCAAATTCAAATTCAAATTTTAAACTCTCTCTTTGATAATTTAGAGAATTTCTAAAAATATAAAAATCTTTAAAAAGAGTAAAATTGATATTTTTCCTAGTAAATACCAATACAGATAAAATTTATGAAAATTTTAGATTCAGGACTATTTTATAAGCTATAGCATTTTCTTTCTTTAAACCCTTTATAAAATTAACCTCTCTAAATAAAATTAATAATTAATATACCCAAAACTCTTTCCAACAGTAAAAGCATATAAAATTAACATTTTAATGAATCATGAATAATTTGAAATATTTTTAGAATTCAAAACTTTATAATAATAATTAACACCTAAATTTCTAAATTAATTAAAACCTTGTCTTTAGAGTTTAAAGAATTTTCTAAAATATAAAAATATATATTATAAAATAAATACTCACTATTTAAATTAAAACTCATTTCCTTAGGATAATGCTAAGAGATTTGCAAAGAACCTAAAATAGATTAAATCACTTTTAGGGCCTTCCTTAAAATAAAATACATGAACAAGATATTTTAAAATCATCCATTCTTATCTCTTCATGAAATATCCTATGAGTCTATCCATTCGTAACTCTGTAACTTTATCTATTCGTAACTTCGTAACTCTATCTTTTCGTATAAATATCTCGTGACCCTATCCATTCGTAGAATATCCTGTAGTAAATCTCAATTACCATAATATCTCATGGTGAATCCTAGAATATCTCGCAGTCACTTCACTCCAGTTCAAATATCTACCAAGATTCTATCTCATCCCTTTGTAACCAACATGACAAATATCCATCTTCATCATTTCACTAGATATTTTCACAACTTCTATTCTATCCTATATATATATATCCGATACTATCCATAGCCATCATGACAATCCAAGCATTTGTGACACCCAGATGAATAAATAAATAAATAAACAAATTTTGCTTATTTATCGCAACAAACAAAATGAATTTTTCAGTTTTATTAACAACTTAATTCCAAATTACAGATATTTACATTTTCACCTTCTCATAAATTAATAATATAAGAAAAATTCCATCTTTCTTCCTTTCCTTTCGTTCTTATCTTCTTCATGATTCTTCATGATTTCCTTCCGTTCTCATCTTCTTCATGATTCTTCATGATTGAGCCCAGGCCGACGTGGCATGCATGCCTGCGCTGGCCATATGCCTTGAGCCATGTTCGGGGGTCCCCCATCCCCGCGTGCACCTATAAAAGCAACCTAGCCCATCACAAACATCCAATCCCAAATCCATCGACGTTCACGTTCCCAAGCCTCAACACATACCTATCCTAAACATTTTACCAAACTTCTAACACTCATTCTTACCATCTCTATCCTGTAAATTCAACCCCTATATAAATCATATCCTTCCTTCTACCTCTTGTCTATCATATACTTCCTAATACTCTAAACACACTGTCCACATACCCATTGCCCTCCAAATACCCAAACCCCTTCAAAAGAATATTTTTGCATAGCATCCAAGATCCTTTTTACTTGATTTGATTCTTATTCTCTCTCTTTATCAAAACTTCACGATCAATAGAAGAAGAAGATCAAGCTCCGAAGACCCAAGTTGCTCTTTGGACGGAGATGATGATCAAGAGTAAAGCAGAAGAAAGAGTTTAGTAATAACCGTAACCAAGGCAGGTTTTCTCCACTCATTTAGAATTATCTAATTATTACTTTATGCATTATTTTCTAGTTGATTATTCTGAGTCAATCTATTTTGATACCATATGTGTCATATAGATTTGTTACAATCCATGTTGGAATTGTACCCAATACACCTAAATAAATGGCATTACAAAACCCTAGAATAAGATAAATAGTCAATAATATGACAACTCATATAGTCATTCATTATCTATTTGGATAAGTACATTATTCCGGTATGACAATGGATATGGATTTTTGGTTGTATTGGTGTTATATAAAAAATTTTCCTGCAAAGGATAGGCATGGGTTAAAAGGACCAGTGGTGGGTTACTCATGCGCGGCATGGAGAACACGAGCTTGATGAAACAGGAATGGTGGGCCTATCCAATGCTAAAACCTAGGAATGTCATGGGTTAAAGACACAATTGTTCAACTATGTATCTGATCAATATATAGATTGAACTAGGTTCTGCAGAATCGAATGAAAATAATCATTAATGGACCGTACTCCCGGTATATGGAGTTGTGTCTGAAGGGTGATACCTACATGATTTATGACATATACTCAGAGATTTAAATTAATAATATAGAATCGACGTGCAGATGTAACAAGGTGGTGTATGGGTGTGATGAGTAAAGAATTTGGTTATAAAGATTGATTTTTTAAATGTTTTACAAAACTCTTTGAAATAACTGGTACGCCATTTTAATTGTTGCATTATATTTACTTAAATCTCTCTACTTATTTAGTAACCTGCATGTAATTATTAGTCACTTGCATTGGTGAAAATCTGCTGAGTAGAAATACTCACCCTGCTAAATTCAATTTTTACAGATTAAGGAACTCTGATGACTCGGTATTTTTCTAGGGACTTCCTATACTCAGGCCAAGCCTGTGGAATGGGCATACAGATTTAATATGTAATACCTTTTGTATTTTTCCCTTCCGCTGTAAAATTGTTATTAGTATTAATAAAGGTTGTGCAATGGTGTCATTTCTGTTATACAATTGGAATCCTGGACAATCGTATTTTCGAGAATCTCCGATATTATCATATTGGAATTCGGTTCTCACATTACCCATGCGAGGTGGTTCTTCCTAGGGTGCCCCAAGGAAAAATGATCACCACAGGGCCTTTCTCCAACATCCTCCTAGTTAAGGCATTCTCGCTAAGGTTTCCACTGCAATGCCCCTCTTGCGCCGATAGAACAACACCGATTGTCTACTCCATCGACTGGAATGCCAAAGCCAGAAGTCCAAAGGATACTCAACCAGGGCCCGCCCATACAGGCACACATGGTCGCATTGTTGTACTTATCTTGTCTACCTTAAGGAATCGGTTCTTAGGGACCAGGGTGGTTCCTACACTGGGCCCAAGTCTCGTGCTTGCTGCACCAACCTTGCAACCATCCACCTCGATCAGGTTTTATAAAACATTTTTACCCGATGGCACCCACTATCCCAACTATACCCATTTGCAAACATGACAGCACCAACTATCCCAACTATACCCCGATCAGGGTGTTGGCATTATTTTAACAATATTATAATAACCTAGGGCAGCAAGGAATGATTTTACAACGGTATCTTTAATTGGGGATTTTTAGCTAACAACTAATCAATTAGCATTTTAGATTTTAACATAGCATGCAAGTTATAAAGTCTATGAAAACATTTTATACATATGGGAAGCAATGTTCAGCACTTGCCTTGATCAGCATAGCCTTGGTGATCTTCTGGAGGGTTGATCGCAAAACTATCATCGCTAGATCCTAACAAAGGAATTAACAAAAAAAAACATGAAATGATATCCATACTCATGCTTATACAAAATTCATCTAAAAAAGGAACATGTAATCTTTCTGGTCAATAATATTTATTTACAAATTGTTAAAATTTTTTTTTATCAAAATAACAAATTAAGGGCATTTGTCATTAATATATAAATTAGACAGAAAATTAAATATGCTCAATAAATCATGAAAATTTACTGGAGGGTAGAACATATTTTTATGATCATTATGGAATTTATTTTTGAAATTTTTGGATTTGTGGAATTAAGGATATGAAATTAATAATTTATTATTTATAGAAATTAGAAAAAGAAGGGGGGCTTGGCCGTTGGGCTCGGCCTGGCGCCTGACAAGCGGCAGCGCATCGCGTGGGGACAAGGCGGCCTAGCCGGGTGACCTAGGTGGCGATCTTGACAACGCTGGCCAAGACTGGCCTGTGTGTGATGTGTGTGGCGGCTGGCATGGCATGTGCACCACTGCCTTGACTAGCCGTGGTAAGGGAGTCTGGCGGAAGGGTGGGTGAGGGAGGCGACGGCATTGGAAGGCCTTGGGTGGATGTCCCGTGGCGGATGGAGGGGTGGTGCGGCCCAACGGCGTGGCCGGCCATGGGAAGGAGGAAGCACATGGCGGCGGGGTTAACCGGCGGCGCCTCGGCCAAACTGGTCGTGGAGGTAAGTTCTAAGACACCTAGGGATGAAGAAGAAGCCATGGGGATGGTAGGGGAGGCAATGAAATTGAATCTCACCACTCGAAACCGACTATTTCGATGAACATGCGTTGCTGCAGATTTCGGCGACGTCTTCGGCGATCGATTTCGTCGCGCTCGGGCAATAATTCTGTGAGCGCTTTGTTGGGATGGATTCACGATGAAGATAGCCAAGATGTCCTCGGACGGTTTGAGGAAATACTCAGCAAGGCAGCGATGAGACGAGGAGAAGTAGAGGCGGTCAAGAATTGAGAGGCAGAGCTTCGACGTTTGATTCCCAGAGCTACGGACTCGGATCCGTGAGTTCCTGGGCAAAATGGAACCGTGAGAAGATTATCTAGGACGTCCTGGAACAGTTTTGGAAAATGAGACTTACTCAGGCCGAATCGAAGAAGAAAGCAAAGGGGAAGAAGGAGCTCGGGCTGGGGATTTTGAGAGGAGACAGGGAGAGATAGGGGAAATTTACTGGCATGTTACTACCACTAATGGAGATAACTGAGGTCATTAAGGGGGTTCAAGGCTGGATTAAAGCAATGGGGAGTTAAGGGGTGAATGAAGGGGGTAGGGAGTGAATTGAGGGGGAGTTTGAGAGTGAATGGAGGGGGAGTTTCCTGCGTGAACAGACAAGAGGTGGGAGAGGAAGACAGAGACAGGAAAGAAAGAAGATGACAGGTGGGACCAGGGAAAGGGAAGGGTTTTAAAATTATATTTATGATTTTCTCTTTTAAAGGCAAAATGCAAATATAATTTTACTTTCTCTTTTGCAATTTAAATACTTATACTTTAATTACCACCCAAAATTATTTGCAAACAACTCAATTAATTTTAAAGTTTTTATTAAACAAGTAACATACTCATTTTATTGAAAATTATTTTTATTTAAAAAGAATTGTAATGCAATGCAATGCATGATGCAAATGAATTTTTGATTTTTGAAAATGAGGATGTTACATTAGGACTCAAGAAATTATAAAAATTTACAATCTAGATAGTCTTGATCATCTCTCCATTTGGATTTTCAAGGCACCACCAATCTTTATCCTCTTTTTATTTTGAACTTAGAATTGAGAGATTTCTCAAACAAACAAATTAGTCCATGCACACATTGTCATTAATCGCCAAAATTAGTTAAGTGCCTAGATGCACTTTCACATATATCGTTGTCGATTGACGCGTAGTGCAACTGAAGTAGAGTTGATGAAGCTGGTTCAATCGATCTGTGTGTAGTCATATGAAAGTAGTTGTTCTTGTCTCTTCATATATCGTCCTAATTGAGACCGCAAAGGAGCTTGGCTCGAATTTTAGATATAATGATCTACATAATATAGTAACCACGAATGCGAGGTTATTTAATTGCATGTGCCTTAATGTGTCTTGTGTTGTGGCCAGGTTTCAACATTATGGAATTGGTTTCCTCATCCCAGTTGGCTCCATTGGTTTTCTTCAAAGTGTTAATCTTGGACGATTTGTTTCTTCATTTCTTAAGGTGATGATTGATTTGAATGCTATTCACTTGTATATGGAAGTGATCTATGAGAGCTCTTGAACAACCATTTAAATGTCTACTCTCGAAACCTTTATCAGTCCTAGCTCCTGTAGTCACTTGCTTACCAAGGTACTTTAGGACAAAGGTTGACATTGCATTAGTCCAGATGAGAGGCCCAGGGTTACCACCCCCTTGTCCAACCCCTTCCATGTGAATGAGAAGTAAGTATATACAGAGCATTAATGCAAGCATTAAAAATATCAATATAATTAAATTACCTAAAAATATTAGTGCGTAATAGGTACTTGTTGATGCCGAAAGTTGGTTCCAGCTAAACACATGCGGGCTTAAGGACCAGGATCTCCGTCAGCATCGGAAGCAGGGTTTAAAGCATGCCAGCCGATTTGATCTACAATCAGCAAAGAAGACGTCATTAGCTCTAGATAGCTGATTAGGTCTGTACTGTGAAGGACTTGCAACACTTGGAAACAAGTCCGAAACAAGGGTAAAAGATAAATGAACCTATCAGCTTAGATTAGATCTAAACCAATAGATTCAAATGGTAACCAATCTAGTACCAAGCTGATAAGATTAACAAAGTAGTAGAAAGAGGGTAAACAGACTATCAACTAGCCGATTAGATCACCCAATTGATAGAACAAAAAGGGTAGACAAACTATAGACGAATAGCAAGCTACAAGCAAATAGAAAGAGGATAAATAGTCGATTGCCAACGAATGTGTTAATCAGTAGAAAGAGGCTGAAACCTAACCCTTAGTCGAAACGACGATGCGCAACAATATCGACTAAGATAGTATTTCGATCAAAAGCCGATATAGGCCCGTAGATCAAACTGAATCGAGACAGTACTTACTTGCAAGTAACTTCTGGGGTGTACCTTGAAGCCGATTGAGAAGGAGATGCACAACAAATCGATTAAAGGCAAAATACGACGAAACTACTCTAAATGCAACAAAAGTAAACGAAAGGTAGGGACAGATAAAAAAATAGATATGTTTAATTGATTGTTGATGTCTATTACATGTCTCATGGGTTAAATATTTATATAGGACCCTGGACCCAATCGACTAGAACTCTTATTCTGGTGGCCCATACGAACTCAACTTCATATATTCTTATTATATCTAATACTACCTAATATATTTATGCTAAGCCAATCTGAACTCTTCTCTATCCTTTTTTAGCTCACTCAGTCTCCTTTTTCCATACTTGTCCAAGTCGACTTGGACTCCTTTTGCGCCTGGATTTCACTAGGCTCGAGTCAATTTCCAGATACTTCTAGAACATCAGTTTGTTTCCAAAATCGGGTGTCAACAGTACCTCACATACCAATATATCATATGTTTTTAAAAGTTGCACTGCATAAAAAGACGAAATGTGCCAACAAAATAACAATACTAGCTTACATGTATATAACCGCACATACAAAAGATGAAATTAAATATAACATTTCAACAAACTAAAGGGTTTGTGAAGCTAAGAAATTTTGGTGACTAATCCACATTTTCATAGATATGGACCGCCTTAGGTCCAACATCTCACGACTCTTTGGATCAAGTGTACTGATAGGTTCTCCTTTTGGGTTTGGAGTCCATTGATGCTAAGAAGGATGGACCGATCAACACCATGGGAAATAATCGAGTTATGTTGGATACAACATGCTAGTACAATGTCAACTTGGGTCTTGAATAGAAAAAAGGTGTCGCGTCATCTTGAATTTTGAATATTCGCTTAAATGAACCAAAAGCCCGCTTTATTATTACTCGCATGGAGGAATGCCTAAGGTTGAACAACTCCCTGTTGTTCTTAATAGGATTAGCCCCCACTCCTTCAAATGGTATCGCACGCCACAAAAAGTGGCATGAATCCAGGCTTCGATGCATATGCAGCATCTACTAGGTAGTAGAACCATGACCAACTTGTTTTGGAAGGCTGAAATGTGTTACCTCGAGGAACAACAATGTCATTCTCACATTGAATGGCATTGTTCAAAATGACGACATCATGTGCAGAACCTTCCTAACCAGCAAGGACATAAGTGAATCGTAAATCAAAATCTATGATTGCCATCACATTTTGAGTAGTGTACGATTTTCAACCTCGACAAGCTTGTTGCATATTCTTTGGAATAGATACTCTCACATGAGTTCCATCTATTGCACCATGCAATTTTAAGGCATGGACAAAAAGTTGGTAAGGTATGATGTTCCAAAATTGTATTTTCTAAATTGCATGCTCACATAGCACCAAGGAAACCATCTACGGCTTCCAACCATCTTAACTGGTGTTTTCAAAGAGGGTGACCTAATAAGATCTTCATGAAGTTCACTAATTGCGCGTAGGGCCAACCTAAAGTACTAACTAATTGTTTCCAGACTGTGTGAAGTTGTAAGCAATCATGCGGTTCCTCTCATTGTGCCCAATGATATGCAAGAACATGGTTACTTGCCCCTTGATAGATAAATACAGTGTCCCGAAGCAATCCTTCTTCCCTTAACTTCTCACACAAAAGACATAAAGGTGCTTTTCTTAACCTACACATCTTAGCATAATTGACATCGCTTCTCTGATAAAGGCCACCTAGATAGTGACGTCGCATGATGCTTCTAGCTACAACTGGAGCATACCTAACCCTCTTCCTCTTATTACGTAACCTATAATGCATATACAATGGCACCAACACCCGGCCTAAATAGTTTGCTACCCTAATGAAGGCCTTTCTTCTTTTTCTTAGATCCATGTGCAACGGTTTGCTTCATAATGCAAGAATGAAACATCATAGATATGCACATATATGCAATAGGACAATAATGTATTAGGGATTAGGATTAACACACGTAAAAAGCATATCTTAAAATGTTATTGCGGTTCTCGAATTCTATCGATTTGAACCAATGTGAAGCAAAGCGGTAGAGTGCATTCCCCTAGATCTGGACAATGCCGCTAACCGAGGACCAGGGCCAAGGGGCCCGTCACCTAGAGGGTGACAAGGACAACTCCTAGACGACATCGCCAACCAACTAGGTCGAGGCGGATGACTCCTGTAGGGTGATGTGGGCAACTACTAGAGGGCGACACTAACCGACGAGGACGACGGGGACAACTTGGGATCGCGATGGGGATGGTGCCAGGCGAAGTAGATGGATCTTAATTTGAGGGCGCGCCATCTGAGGAGGACGACCCGAATGGCTCCTAGAAGGGGGACGAGGACCTCGACCTAGACGCTGATTTCTCGCAGGCATTGCGGACTAGGAGTGCGACGGGGACGAGAGGTTCTCCGGCAGGTGGCAACAAGGTCGATCGGGGTGGCGAGGAGGCCGGCCAACCAGCCAAAGGAGTGTTGTCGGGGCAGTGTCTCCTTAGACAGCATGTTTGGGGATGGCTAGATCTGAGATGGGAGAGAGAGAAGGGAGCCTCCGAGGTGAGCATATGCAAATACAAATGAAATGCTAGCAACGCCTCATGGACCAGCCTGTCCAAATTTTTTTTTTGTCCCAACCATGCGAATCGGAATCTATCTATAATATTCCTTTCTCAGGGATGACTTCATTTGGGATAAGCCCGTCTAGCCCTGTCTGAACCAAACACAAAAACGAGCTCATGTGGTGTGACCTAGTGCTGGACAAGCGAACCAAACACACCTAAATTTAGAGGCCCTTATAGAGGTTTTGCTGGAGGATAGGAATTTTTAAATACAGAGAAGATTCTATCAAAGACTCATGCCTTGCTCGGGAAAATTGTAATTTTATACACTTGTAAAGTTTTCGATTGTATTTTCTTGGGCATAAGAAAAACCCCTTAAATACAACCATAAACTTTTTTCCCCTCGAATGTTGTTTGGGTAAAAGACCGGCCCTTTAGATTTACGATTGAGCAAAGAATGGAGAATGAACTAGATCAAATTTTTTTTCAGAAAAGAAAAGGATGACAACACACAACAAAACACACTCACTATCAAATTGATATCGCTGAATTGCAAACAACTTATCAACCATCTGATGGTTCGCAAATAAATTGAAAGGGTCACTACCAGGGAACAGGCCTTCCATACCGGCCCATCAATCTCGGTTAGCCACCAACCGGGACTTAGCGATCAATGATCCGGTTGAGCAGCTACTTGGTCCATGGGCGCGGGGACCATTAGTCGGTTGGTGTTACCAACCGGACGACGGTATCGCCTCAAAAAGGCGGTGGCGGCGTGGGATATCCGTCGGTTGGTAATACCAATCGGGACTAAATTAAATTCGATCATTTGGTAACACCACCGGGACGAAGTGAGATATCAATCCGGTTGGTAACACCAACCGGGATTGGTTAGCATTTAACCTTTCTTCCTCCCGAGCTACCGTAACCTTCCCACCATTGTAACTTGACAGGAGGAGCTCGGCGCCATTACGGGATTTGAGGGAGAGTCTTTGCTCAAATTTTTGTAATTTGATCATTTCACTTCAATCCAAGTTAACCAAGGTTAGTAACTTCATTTCTTACTACTTGTATATGAAATGTAGTTTCTATATTTGCTTTAAATTTAATATGAAAAATTTGGTCTCTATTCCCCATCTTTGATGAAATGTTATAAATTGGTAGATATAGCTCGATCTTTTGAAAGGGTTGGCGAAAACTTGTTGTGTAATCTTAGATTTTGCTTGGATTAAGGCGTAGTTCGTTTTGAATTTGTAGTTGTAGCTAATTAAATTTAGATGATGGTTTCATGGATCTATGATTTTGAATCTTAACTTTCGTGGACCAAATTTTGAAGTGGATTGTAAAATCTTGTTGCATTAGCTTAGAATTTACTTGGATTGTGATGTAGCACACATTGAATGCGTGGAAGTGACTCAAATTTAGAATTTTGGTTTCATCGATTCATGGAGAAATTTTGGGAGTAGAGTTTAAAGTAGATTTTGCATAGATTTTGATTGTTTAAAATTAACATTATATATTAATTAATATGTGATAAAATATTATAACTTCATTGATCTCTACTCACTTCATTGATGTAAAATTATAAGTTGGTAGATCTAGATATATCATTTTAAGTGGGTTGCCAAATACTTTGTTACATTACCTTAGAATTTGATTTGATTGTGATAAAATATGTGATAAAATATTATCGACTTAAAAAATTCTTTTAAAAAGGTATTTAACCTAAAATTGAAGTATTGACCTAAAAATTAAATTAACTTAAAATCAACTAACAACTACCTTGATGTAACTTAATGTAGATGAATCGGCGATGGATGTACATGGACCGCCGCTCCTCACGGTTTGTGGAGGGTTTGGAAACTTTATCGTCGAGCAAGTGCACGCACAAGATCGAGCTACATATGTTGTCCATGCATAGACCGCAAGAATCACAAGGAGTGGTCAAACTCGAGCAAATTCACTTCCATTTGATCTCAAGAGGTTTAAGTGGAAAACTATACTGTTGGACCAAACACGGTGGAGAAGAGATTATACGAGAAGACGGTGAAGAAGAAGATGGCGACGAAGAAGATGTGACAGATTATATGGCCGATATTGGCCAACACGGTTCTATTGAACATATACTAGGGGAGTTTGACGGCGATGATCTAGAACAGATGTTGCATGATGGAGAGGAGAATACACCGATGAAAGACATTACGAAAAGTTTGGCGCTGCTTGGAGGACCAAGGAACATTGTTGTATCCAAAGCGTAGGCGGGGCCACAAAAAGTTGCGTACCACTGCTGGAATTGATGCAATGGAAGGCTACTAATGGAGTATCGATAAGGATTTGATGAGTTGTTAGGCCTCATGAAGAAGTTGCTTCGAGAGGGTAACATGTTGCTGAAACTACGTATGAAGCCAAGCAAGTTCTCTCGCCCTTTGGGGTTGGAGATCTGAAGATACATGCATGTCCAAGCGATTGTATCCTCTATCGTAATGAGTACAAGGATTTGGAAGAATGTCGGTATGCAAAACATCACGGTATAAGACCAAGCGTGATGGCCCATGTGAGTAGAGGCGTAAGAAGAAGAGAGCCCTGCCGAGGTGGTGTGGTACTTCCTATAATCCCTCGGTTGAAGCGTTTGTTTGCGAACAAAAAGCATGCGAAGATGATGCGTTGGCATAAAGATGATCGTAAAGTCGACGGAAAGCTAAGGCACCCGGCAGATGGCTCGCGATGGAGGAAACTTCGATAGAAAATATTCGGACTTTGCGAACAATGCGAGGAACATAAGGTTTGCATTGAGTGCGGATGGGATGAACCCGTTCGGTGACATGAGCGAGAGTCACAACACTTGGCCGTTACTTTATGTATCTACAACCTTCCTCCTTGGCTATGTCGAAGTGGAAATACATTACGATGCCATTGCTTATCCAAGGCCCTAAGCAAACCGGTAACGACATCGGCGTGTATCTCAAACTGTTGGTTGAAGATTCGCTAACGCTATGGAATGATGGTGTACGTGTATGGGATGAGTACAAAGAGAGTATTTCACTTCGTGCATTGCTATTTGTAACCATCAACGATCGGCCTGCACTTGGTAACTTGTCGGGCCTATCTATAAAGGGTATAAAGCACGCATCCGATGCTTGGATGATCTGAAGACAAGTACCTAACAAACTCTCGGAAGGTTGTTTACATGGGCCATCGAGGTTCCTCAATTTGAAGCACCGTTCTACGGAGTAACCGTGTTAATTTTGATGGGACCGAAGAGAAACGAAGAAGCCCAAGCATCGCGATGGGGCGGAAGTATTTTCTATGGTAAAGGATCTAGGCGTAGTATTTGGAAAGGGTCACGATAGCAAACCCGTCCGCCACTCCGGCTAAAGAATCTAGGAAGAAGCCTAGTGGAAGAAGAAGTCAATATTTTGGGACTTGCCTTCTTGGAAAGACTTAGAGGTCCGTCATTCTCTGGACTTCATGCATATCACAAAGAATGTATCGTGAGCTGCTAGGCTTCATAGATATGTATGGCAAATCAAAAGATACATTTCAAGCACGAAAGGACCTACAATTGTTAGGTCTCGGGAAGAACTACATCCACAAGAGAGAGACAAAGGGCATTACCTCGTCATGAGCTACACACCAAGCAAAGAAGAGAAAAAAGCATGATTCGGTTGTTGAGCAGTGTTAAGGTCCTACGGGTACTCGTCGAACATAAGAAGACTCATAAACACAAAAGAGAATAAAATCGTAAACTTAAAATCCCATGATTGTTATGTGTTGATGACCCAGTTGCTCCAGTGATGGTGCGAGGTATTCTACCGGACATGGTGCGAGGTAAAATCATAAAGGTGTGTTCGTTCTTCAACGCGATATCACAAAAGGTCATAGATCCGGATAAGTTATCTAATCTGCAGGATAACATTGTCGCTAGTATGGTCAACCTTGAGATGATCTTCCTCCATCCTTCTTTGATATGATGGTTCATCTCATGGTTCACATGGTCAAACAGATAGAAATTCTCGGACCGATCTTCTTGCACAGTATGTTCACTTTCGAGAGGTACATGGGTGTCCTAAAGAAGTATGTTAAATAACCGTTCTCGCCCGAAGGTTGCATTGCCGAGGTGTTGGCACAGAGGAGGTGATTGAGTTTTGTGTCGACTACATTGATGATCTGAATCCGATTGGCGTCCCTGTATCACGCTATGAGGGGAGGCTACGGGGAAAAGGGACCCTAGGGAGAAAAGAATCCTCCTGTGACGATGTACTCTCATTTAAACAAGCACATTTCACGGTACTGAAACAAGCATCTTCAGTGGCTCCGTATGTACTTGATCACGAGAGGATATTACGAGACCAATCCTAAGTGGTCCTGTAATCAAGTTCTATTGTGCATATGTATGCTATTCTTATCTGCACATTATGTGAAATGTATGTGTAATCATATCTTACTAAGAATAACGTTACATGATACTATTCAATTCTACTTGAAATCCCAATTGAATGTTTCTATTCAATTCTATGCAGTCGAATGGATTTTCTTGGTGACGAGTTTTTGAGCGAGTTGTTCGGACAAGAGGCGCCCACGCTACCCAAGCACCGAGGCAGCCGTAGCCACCCAAACCGGTGAGGCCGTCGAAGCCACCCAAGCCGATGAGGCCGCCGAAGCCACCGAGACCGGTCAAACGAGTAGCCGATCACGTCGCCGAGGTCAAAGCAAGCCGAGGGCAAGACACATATTCACTGAAGTCGGTGAGGAAGGCGAGCCTCTAAAGCCGAAAATGCGATTGGGCCGTTCGGATCGGCGTTCGGCGTGATCGTCGAGGACCACGTGCCTATTAGCTTTGCGAAATGGGACGAGGTACTGCAGAATCAAGAACACCCTATGGATGATATGAAGGAAGCGTTCACCTTCCTGAAGGGACCGAAGATAAGGTGAAAAGGTACACATTAAAGAAGATGGCAATGGCTTTTCGGACGTACAAAAGAAGCTAAACAACGAGTACGTCAAGAAGAATTTAGTCCGCGACTTCAACAAGTACCCAAAGCTACAAGATCACCGGGATGAATTTGTGGGGTACAAAAATTCACGCCTAGGTCGAACTTGGTGAAAGGAACAGCGAGAATCTGTGAAGAAGCAATACCACCATCGCCTCGGACCGGTGGTTACCGCAAGGCCCTACCCAAATGGGAGAAGAGGGCGTGACTTTTTGGTTAAGGGTGTCCACCCCGCCACATTGGATTGGTCCAACAGATCGAGAAATTGGTTCTTCGGTCATAACGGCGGCCTTAGCGATGACGGCGGGCCGTGTTTGGTGATACGATGAGAGAAGTCGTCGGCGGAGCTTCAGACGCGCGCACACCTAGTCGGCCCAAGGCTCCTTCGTGCCAAGCAGGAGGACGACGAGCTAACAAGGGCTCTCTGAACCGGAGCACCTCGGGCGTACGCAGGCGTTGGCGTCGTCCGTGGAAGGTCGGTTTCGCCCATGATGCGGAGACCTCAGAGTCGGTCGAGATCCAAGGGTCGACACGCACAACATATCAAGGACCTTCAAGACGAGGCGAGAGCAACAAAGGCAAGATACCCGATTTGGTCGAAAAGAAGCGCAACTAGCCTTGAGCCAACATCGGAGACAAGTCGGCAGAACCTCCCGAAATCCGGACATCATCGGTCCCTCGACGGCGGAGCAGTTGTGCTCGGGGAAATTTGGTGAAGCCGACTTGGGCCCCTATGCGATGGGCGACATCACGCAACCGACACCATGTGAGTTGCGTGCAAGCACGGAACCTCTCATTAAAGGCGGTGAAGGCATGGCTTTCCGGTGGAGCAGGAAGCTCATCCATGGTCTCGCCATACCGCTGGGCTCTGTGAAGGTCTCGGTGGACGAGGTATGCCTGTGGTACGAGGATCTTGACCTCGACATTGAAGGAGGTGGCGGAGCACGAAACTATTAGATCTTTGTACAGTTTCATCGCGTGGCATAAGCGTTCATAATTTTTAAAGACAACGTCGCATTTCCTCTCCATGGTCTCGGCGTCACCTCCACAACCTTTCGCCTTGAATAAGACGCCCCCAAAAGAAGCCCGTCTCCTCGGCTAAGCCCCGCACGAAACTCCAACTCCCACATCGGCCAAGGCAGCCCCCCAATCGACAAACAGCCCAAGTAATGTACCAACCAGGTCGGATAGGGGCGGGACTTCTCAAAAGACACGGTCCACGCCCACGTCAACAAAATCCAAAAGGAAATCACCTCCGAAGTTGGCGACGATATGATGATGAGGAGACCTCGCAGTTTGTAAGAGCGAGGTCACCTCATTCTTCGCGAAAAGCCATCTCCACCGAGGGTCGGCCGATGCGGACGAATGGCACAAAGCTAGGAGGGCTATCCTATCGTTGAAGGACATCATAGATAAACCGAAAAGGTCGCCCATGTCGGACTACGGCGCGTCTTGAGTAAGACAAACCGACAAGGAGCGCGCTACCGAGCGGACGGCGGAAGAGGTTGCACTGAGGATGAACAGTTTCTCGATGATCTTGGCCTTGATGCAGATCAGGTTTTGGGCCTCAAGGACATCCCGGTTGCGGAGATAGCATGAAAATTTGTACATGGTGCGTCATTTGTGAGACGTGAGGAGCTCCCCCAGCTAACAACGAAGATGCGGCAACTCCATGAATGGTATTTGGCCGCGGCCAACCATGGTTTAGATGCGATATGCGTCAGGTTCAAGAAAACTCATTACTTCCGTGGGGACAACGAGTTCTTCATCGAATGGGAACCTCTATTTGATCTATACCAGGGTAGGGCTCTGGACGTGAGCATGTTGAGTTGCTAGACTCTGTAAGTGTCTTATTCATAAATTTTGTCGTGCACGCCCATATCTTTGTAAGAATCCCCAAACCTAAGCGATTTCTTGTTGTGTAGAATGGAGCTAAAACGATGCCAAACCGAGAGAATTAATTATGAGTTTGGCTTTCTCGACCCGAGAGTGATCAATGAGAAAGCGGTTAGAGATAAACCGAAGAGACAGAGCGACACATATACAACGGGCTCATGGGATAAAGATACAAGTCAAAGATACTTCTAGCTTATGATTTTGAGTATGTGTTTTCTTACCGCCTCGTTATAATTTTTTCTTACCATGATGTTAAAAGTACTAACTACTACTACCGACATATATATGTGCAACTTTCACTTTGCCCTTTTATTATCGAGGTAGATCGTAACACGATCCACGGTTATGGACTCAAAAAAAAAACCCTGCAAAATACAAAGACTTCTTGGCCATGCTCAACCAGGTACATTGTCGTTCCTTTCATTATCACACTTGTTTTCTTTCTCTTAGTTTGAAGCCAACTCTAATCTGTATAACTCATAATCACTTGTGTAGTGCCTTCAAGATTCCAAAAGGAAAACGTTGGAGAATTTAAGAAAAATTTGAGTTGCACCTCGCTAAATATGTAAGTATATCGTAATGCTAGCTTTGTAGTTAGTTCACTAAATTTCTATGCGGTTATTTCACGTTCTACAACTTTTTCACCAGGTCTTGCATCAAGCATCGGAAATAATTTGTGCGGCTACTATGTATGCGAGATGATGCATCACTTCATCGGAGGCTCTGCTACCTCTACGAGAAAAGGAGAACCTTTTGGAGTGAGTACTTATAATTTCTACCTTAATAATGCCTAACTATTCGGACACCTCTATAGATCTAAGGATTGATTAGTTAATTCCTAATTAATGACAGATCCTCTAAAATTGGCGAAGAAAGGTTTGGAACAAGGTCCGGAACTCTCGGCGGTCTTGGTGAAAGCAATACAAGAGCAACTCATGGCTTTATATTAGCCGAGGTCGTGGCTCCAATGGGTGAGCATCATCACCCTTTTTTCAATAAGATTCCGGAGCCCGACCGTTCGAGAGGAATCGATCAACCGTCAGGGTCAACATCTAGGTCTACCAAGAGCAATCCACATAGATAATCCCGATGAACAAAAACATGTGTACTTGTAATTATGTGTACAACAATATGTACTTGTGATACTTGTATATATAGCCCAGTTAGTTAGCAATTGTAGTACTTATTAATTACTTATAATTAAATCAGCTGTAATTAAATTTTAATGAATGATCTTTCATTTAATAACGAGTTAACTGTGTATGAATAATTATATGAGTTTCAATTAATTGTGATTTAACACAAATATATACATATACTTAAGTTTCAATTAATTATATGAGTTTCAATTAAATGTCATCCAACAGTAAAAATAAAAATGACAACATTTTAGTCGGTTGGTAGAACCAACCGACCGATAAGTCATCCGGCGGGCAACTAAAAATATTAAAACACCTTTCGGTCCGGTTGGTACAACCAACCGGATCGATAAATCAACCTCGATCCGGTTGGTAGTTCCAACAGGACGGATAAGCCTCAGGCGCCCAGCCCGAGCTTTTAGGGCTTCGGTCCCGGTTGGTGGCTAACCGACTGCAGGCCCCGCCATCGATCCTCAGGATTATCCGGTTTGGAAACCGGGACCGTAGCCCGTTCCCAACCGGGATAAAATCCCTGTTCCCTGGTAGTGGTTCCGATATGCATCAGGCTGCAATGATTTTGTGGATAAATATAGATCAATACCATTTGGACAAAGATTCGGTAGCGACGAGTATTAGACTAATAAGATTGGTAGGATCATCATGGAGCAAAGTACATCAGTTTTGATGTAAAGTACATCAATTTGGTTTTGGATAAAAACAACACTTTGCTTTCACTTGGGCCATCACCACAGGGCAACTGATGAGGTAGTACATCATTACCACTCCATCGCCAAATTGAATAATCGAAGCGGATTGTTTAAGAAAATGGACAAATAAGATGAATCGGCTACCAAACAATTCATAGAATGAACTAGATAAAGAAATAACAAATTTGCTACCAAACAAAAAAAAAATTTGCATACGAGAACTCAAACTCGCCCAGGGTGGGATTCAAATCAATCCTTTTCTTGCCAAGCGACTGGAAAGCGAGACCAGTTAGACAAATTTGTTGAAGAGAAAAATTGCAAGCACACAAAAGAAATAAGAATGAATCTAGATCAAAGAAGAATTCAGGGTCTAGGGAGAATTCCTCCAAATCACCACGCCGGGACCGCCATCTCTGGCCTTGAGGTTAGGATTGTTGTTGGTGTTGCCTTTCGCCTCCTTCCCCATCTCCTTCCGCTGCTTTTGGAGTCAGAGGCACCGACGAGAGGACACGGGTGATGGGTGGCGGTTGTTGGGGGTCAGGAGTGAGGAGGGGAAGGGGGCAAGACATGGCGTTGTGGCTTGGGTCACACATGCATCAACGGCGAGGCTAGAGGCGCATAGATGCAGCAAAAAGAAAGGCGGCATCTGCGAGATGAAATGCGAGAGGGAGAATAGGGGAGAAGGCCTCGCTTTGGCTAGAAAATTAGTGTTGTCTCTCCACCAGTTTTTAATTTCCCAGATGTAAAGTTATAATACAAATGTAAAATAATTGGAATACAATCTTACCCAAACAGGTTTGTTGGCCCAACTCAGAAAAGTTTCCGGACCTATGTATTTACACTGATTTTAGGCCTAAACCGGTCATCCAAACAGAGCCTCACTTGGATAAGCTTGTATTCCCTCTATACTGTACAGGTTGTCACCTCCAACCTGACACACAAAATCCCCTTCCAGGATGGCCACACCGAAACAAACCAGGCTCTTCGTGCTCATCCCACCCGCCCACTGCGCATCCAACAGTCCACCTCACACGCACCAGAGGCGGTCCCACCTCGCCCCCGCACCTGGTCCACCAAACACCCCTCTCTGTCTGCCCCCGGGCCCCACGCTCCCGCCGGCGCACCATAGCCCACGCAGCGCACGATACGTCTATAAATAGAGCCCTAACCCCCCTCCTCTTCCTCTTTTCTCAGACGCACCCATTCCCCTCCCTCTCCCCTCCTACCACGCGGAGGCGATCTGCTCGGATCGATTGCTCGCGCTGGGTCGGATTTAGCCGCCAAAAAGTGGAGGGAAAAAACAGAGCAGCACCCGGAGCCTTCGGGGGCGCGCTCGCGGCGGCGGCTCGTTCGCGTGGGGCGGCGGCGGCGCCGCGATCTGAAACCCTAGGTGGTGGGGAGTGGTATTGGGCGGCGGCGGCGCGGCGGCGCCGCTGAGGGGGCGGGATGGACGCGAGGTTCCCGTACTCGCCGGCCGAGGTGGCCAAGGTCCAGCTCGTGCAGTTCGGCATCCTCAGTCCGGATGAGATCGTAATACCCTCTCGCCTCGACCCCCTGCCCCTCCTTGCTTCTTCTCTCTCTGTGGAGTCGGAATTCAAGCGGGCTGGGTGGATGGGTGGGCATGCAGGCAGGGTAGCTCGGATGGATGGTGGTTGCTAGATTGCTAGCTAAGAGTTCTTGCCGGATGAGTTTGATCTGATAGAAATCTAAGTGAACGCTGCTGTTGTTGTAGCTTTGCCTTGAAGGGTTTGAACGGTTTGACCTTATGGCTAGGTCGGTGCCTTGCTAATTTGGGGCAATTAGCATGCTAATTTGGGGGCAATTAGCATGCTTACAAATAAAAGAACTCGCGTGCACCTTCAATTTTTTTGCAGTCTAAAGAATGAGTACACTCATGTCCGTCTGTCTGTTGTTCGAACAATTTGACCTTATGGCTGAGTCTGTGCCTTGCTAATTTGGGGGTAATTAGCATGGTTACAAGCGAAAGAACCTTGTATACCTTCAATTTGTTTGGCAGTCTAAAGATGAGTACACCTCTGTCCATCTGTTATTTGAACAAATTGACCTTATGACTGAGTCTGTGCCTTGCTAATTGGTGGTAATTAGCATAACGAAAGAACTCCTCCACATGCCTTAAATTTTTTGACAGTCAAAAAATAAGTACACTTATGTCCATCTGCCGGTTTGAACAGTTTTACCTTATGGCTGGGTTGGTGCTTTGCTAATTTAGTGGTAATTAGCATGCTTACGAACTAAAGGGCTCTGTGTACCTTAAAATTTTTGGCCGTCTTAAGATAAGTACACTTCTGTCCAGATGGTGTACCCTGTGAGGTGATGTTCAAGGAGTCTGGTTAAGGTTGAACTTATAAGTAGTACTCCCTTTACCTTCAAATTTGAGCAAACCTAAGGAGAAGTGTACTGTTTCAGTGATGGGGGTCGAGTGCTTCTGTAAAAGATATCTGGTGCATATGGAGTGCCTAAAAAGCGAATGTTTAAAGATGAAATTTGATGGAGATTCTGTGCCACTTTGCATCTTTGCAGAGACAAATGTCAGTGGTGCAAATAGAGCACGCAGAGACAATGGAGAGAGGAAAGCCAAAACCTGGGGGTCTGAGTGACCCTCGGCTGGGCACTATTGACCGGAAGATCAAGTGCGAGACATGCATGGCTGGGATGGCTGAGTGCCCAGGCCACTTTGGCCACCTTGAGCTTGCCAAGCCAATGTTCCACATCGGTTTTATCAAGACTGTACTCTCCATAATGCGCTGTGTCTGCTTCAACTGCTCCAAGATCCTGGCGGATGAGGTATATGGACCCCTCTTCTTGTGGATTGGTTACCTTGAGGCGTGCATTATCCTATACATAGTTATATGGTGCATATCTAGTTAAACTGAGAGGAAAAAAATCAAACTTAAAGTAGACTTAATTGTTTAATTTATTGCAAAATCATAGCAATCTCTATGCTCACCACTCTTGCAAATTCAAATATAATCATTTTTTACTGTATTAAGCTTTGTTCAATTTTGCATGACTCTTTAACTCATTGTTATGATAAATCTGAAACTTGTAGAATTTTTTGTGTGAGGAATGATGAACTTGTAAACTGCAATTGTTTATTTCTTCCTTTTCTTTTTTTGCCCTTCTTTTTTTGCCCCCTTAAGCTGTATTGTATATGTACTCTCCTTCAATCTAGATTTAAGAGTGAAGTGATAAGCTTGTTTTTTATTACTGGAACTCAAAATTATAAGCGTAATATTTTGTGATATTTTTGTCTAGTCTGGTCATTGGTACAAAAATGAAAAAAAAGGTGCTCCATGGTTTGGAACAGGTGATGCTTCTGTAAGTCATAGCTTCATTTTTTTTTAGAAATCCATCTCTGTTCTCAAATCTGCTAATCATTTTTTTGATACCAGTACTTTGTAAACATCTAGTTAGACTATTTTGGCTTAGAAACTGATGTTCTACATGTATGTTTTGCTGGCATCTATGATATATCCTCCTAGCAATATATTTTATTATGTTTGATGAAACAATCAGCCATAAATCCTGACTCCAAGTTTAGAGTCTTTGTTGAATTTTGAATAAGATGCTCTATTTCTCTTGCATGTTAAATACTGTGTGTATCCACATTGTGGCAACCACTGACATAGCGCAGCTTTTGGTTTTGGTTTGTTATTTACCAATGATTGAATGCTTGTCTTGCAGGAAGATACCAAGTTCAAGCAGGCTCTAAAAATCAGGAATCCAAAGAACAGATTAAAAAGAATATATGATGCTTGCAAGAGCAAAAAGCTCTGTGCGGGCGGTGATGACCTTGATGTTCAAGAGCAGCAGGATACTGATGAGCCAGTAAAGAAAAGAGGTGGTTGTGGTGCTCAGCAGCCAAATATCACAGTTGATGGCATGAAGATGGTTGCTGAGTTTAAAGCACCAAAGAAGAAAAATGATGATCAAGAGCAACTTCCTGAACCAGTGGAGCGAAAGCAAATTCTCTCTGCTGAGAGGGTATTTACCTGACTTTACTAAATTTTTAGAAGTTGTTGTAAGATATTCATGTAACCATGTGGTTTGTGTCATGGTTCATTTGATCAGGTCCTTAATGTTCTCAAGCGTATTAGCGATGAGGACTGCCTTTTGTTGGGCCTGAACCCCAAATTTGCCCGCCCAGATTGGATGATACTGCAAGTCTTACCAATTCCTCCACCACCCGTGAGACCTTCTGTCATGATGGATACTTCTTCTAGAAGTGAGGTGAGCTTGAGTCTAATATTGCTACAATTATTATTTGTCCAATGATTGTCCTGGAAGGATGCATCAGATCCATTAATCACTCGCTGTATGTCTTGGTGTTCTTTCTATTTCTACAGGACGATTTGACTCATCAATTAGCGATGATAATTCGGCATAATGAAAACTTGAGGAGGCAGGAGAGAAATGGAGCCCCAGCTCACATTATAACAGAGTTTGCTCAACTGTTACAATTTCACATTGCAACATACTTTGATAATGAACTTCCTGGCCAACCGAGGGTGAGTAGTAAAGTCATTTTCCATATTTATTACTTGTGGATAAGTTATCCTGATTCTCTCTCTCAATTTCAGGCAACACAGCGTTCTGGAAGGCCTATTAAGTCAATCTGCAGTAGGCTAAAAGCAAAAGAGGGACGGATTAGAGGAAACTTGATGGGGAAGCGTGTTGATTTCTCAGCTCGTACCGTTATCACACCAGATCCGAACATTAACATTGATGAATTAGGAGTGCCATGGAGCATTGCTTTGAATCTGACGTACCCAGAAACTGTCACTCCATATAACATTGAGAGGTAAAACCATTTGTGGTAATTAACGCATGCTCTGTAACCATTGCTCTTTATTGATCAGTTATGTCTAAATCCAATGATCTCAGGCTGAAAGAACTTGTAGAATATGGGCCTCATCCTCCCCCTGGGAAGACAGGTGCAAAGTACATTATTAGGGAAGATGGCCAGAGGCTTGATCTTCGTTATGTCAAGAAAAGTAGCGATCAGCATTTGGAGCTGGGTTACAAGGTTACTACTGACTTTGTTGTAGCAACTTCTGTTTTAATGGCAACATCACAAAATTATCTTTTGTTTTATTTCACACATCTCGTGCTTGATTTTCTCAGGTGGAAAGACACCTCAATGATGGAGATTTTGTTCTATTCAATCGGCAACCCAGTCTTCACAAAATGTCTATCATGGGGCATCGTATTAAAATTATGCCCTACTCAACTTTCCGCTTAAACTTGTCCGTCACTTCTCCGTACAATGCAGATTTTGATGGGGATGAAATGAATATGCATGTTCCTCAGTCGTTTGAGACCAGAGCTGAAGTTCTAGAGTTGATGATGGTGCCAAAATGTATTGTCTCTCCTCAATCAAATAGGCCTGTTATGGGTATTGTCCAAGACACACTTCTTGGGTGCCGTAAAATCACCAAAAGGGACACCCTTATAGAAAAGGTTGACAACTTAACACCTTCAGTAGTATTTTCTGTTCAGTTTTATAACTCAATTGTTCTGAATTTGGTTCTAGGATGTATTTATGAACATCTTAATGTGGTGGGAAGACTTTGATGGAAAGATCCCTGCCCCTGCCATTTTGAAACCGAGGCCTATTTGGACCGGGAAGCAAGTATTCAACTTGATTATTCCCAAGCAAATCAATTTAATAAGATTTTCAGCCTGGCATTCTGAAGCAGAAAGTGGATTTATTACTCCTGGCGATACTATGGTCAGGATAGAGAAGGGAGAGCTTCTGTCTGGCACACTTTGCAAAAAGACTCTTGGAACATCAAGTGGAAGTCTTATACATGTTATTTGGTAAGAATGTTGTAATTAACTTTTAAGGGTCAAACTTTACTTTGCAATTTGTAACAATCTTGCACATGTCCTTTTGTTAACATGTTTTGGTTAAATTCTTTTTTCCAGGGAAGAGGTTGGTCCAGATGCTGCACGCAAGTTCTTAGGTCATACACAGTGGCTGGTCAACTACTGGCTCTTGCAAAATGGTTTCAGTATTGGAATTGGGGATACAATTGCAGATGCAGCTACCATGGAAAAGATTAATGAGACAATATCGAAAGCTAAGAATGATGTGAAGGAGCTTATTAAACAAGCACAGGACAAGAAGTTGGAGGCTGAGCCAGGCCGCACCATGATGGAGTCATTCGAAAATAGAGTAAATCAGGTACTGCTAACCATCTTTGTTTGGTTATTTCAATTGAGAAAGGGCAATTAATCTTTTGGTTAGCTTTGTTGACCTATCCTCTTTCCATGCAAGGTTCTGAACAAGGCACGTGATGATGCTGGAAGCAGTGCACAGAAGAGTTTGTCTGAAAGTAATAATTTGAAGGCTATGGTTACTGCAGGCTCAAAAGGCAGTTTCATCAATATTTCACAGATGACTGCTTGTGTCGGACAACAGAACGTTGAGGGCAAGCGTATCCCATTCGGTTTCATTGATCGAACATTGCCTCACTTCACAAAAGATGACTTTGGTCCTGAAAGTCGTGGATTTGTGGAGAACTCTTACCTTCGAGGTCTGACACCACAAGAATTTTTCTTTCATGCTATGGGTGGTAGAGAAGGTCTGATTGATACTGCTGTGAAAACTTCTGAGACTGGATATATCCAGCGACGTCTTGTGAAGGCTATGGAGGACATAATGGTGAAATATGATGGTACTGTAAGAAATTCCCTGGGAGATGTCATCCAGTTCTTGTATGGAGAAGATGGCATGGATGCTGTTTGGATTGAATCACAGAAGTTGGACTCCCTGAAGATGAAAAAGGCTGAATTTGAAAATGTATTTCGTTATGAACTGGATGATGAGAACTGGAGGCCAAGCTACATGCTGCCTGAACATATTGATGATTTGAAGACTATCAGTGAATTCAGAAATGTGTTTGAGGCAGAGGTTCAGAAATTAGAAGCTGACCGATTCCAGCTCGGGACTGAGATTGCTACAACTGGTGACAATACATGGCATTTGCCTGTTAACCTCAAGCGGCTTATTTGGAATGCTCAGAAGACATTCAAGATTGATTTGAGAAGACCTTCTGACATGCATCCAATGGAAATTGTGGAAGCAATAGATAAACTGCAGGAAAGACTTAAGGTTGTCCCTGGTGATGATGCTATGAGTATTGAGGCTCAGAAGAATGCTACCTTGTTCTTCAATATCCTGCTTCGTAGCACATTTGCTAGCAAGAGAGTCTTGAAAGAATACAGGCTAACAAAGGAGGCTTTTGAATGGGTTATTGGTGAGATTGAGTCAAGGTTCCTGCAGTCTTTGGTCGCCCCGGGTGAAATGATTGGATGTGTGGCTGCACAGTCCATTGGAGAACCAGCAACTCAGATGACGCTGAATACTTTCCATTATGCTGGTGTCAGTGCCAAGAATGTTACCCTTGGTGTTCCCAGGTTGAGAGAGATCATTAATGTTGCCAAGAAGATAAAGACTCCATCACTGTCTGTTTGCCTAAAGCCTGAGGTGAACAAGAAGAAGGAATTGGCTAAGAATGTCCAATGTGCCTTGGAGTACACTACACTGCGCAGTGTGACCCATGCCACTGAGATATGGTATGATCCTGATCCTCTTGGAACCATTATTGAAGAGGATGTGGAATTTGTCAGGTCATACTATGAAATGCCTGATGAGGATATCGACCCAGATAAGATCTCTCCTTGGCTGCTGCGTATCGAACTGAATCGTGAGATGATGGTTGATAAGAAGTTGAGCATGGCTGATATTGCAGAGAAGATCAATCATGAATTTGATGATGACCTGTCATGCATTTTCAATGATGATAATGCTGATAAACTCATCCTTCGTGTCCGCATCACAAATGATGAAGCTCCAAAGGGAGAAATGCAGGATGAATCTGCGGAAGATGATGTTTTCCTCAAGAAGATTGAGAGTAACATGTTGACAGAGATGGCCCTTCGAGGCATTCCAGATATTAACAAGGTTTTCATCAAATATGGGAAGGTCAATAAATTTGAGGAAAGCGATGGTTTCAAACCAGACAATGAGTGGATGCTTGATACAGAAGGTGTTAATCTTTTGGCTGTCATGTGTCATGAGGATGTTGATGCTACGAGAACAACAAGTAACCATTTGATTGAAGTGATTGAGGTCCTTGGAATCGAGGCTGTCCGTCGAGCTCTCTTGGATGAGCTGCGGGTGGTCATATCTTTTGATGGGTCTTATGTGAATTACAGGCATCTGGCCATTCTTTGTGATACAATGACATACAGAGGTCACCTGATGGCTATTACAAGGCATGGTATCAATCGCAATGATACAGGGCCTCTTATGAGATGTTCTTTTGAAGAGACAGTTGATATATTGCTTGACGCTGCTGTATATGCTGAATCTGACTACTTGAGAGGTGTCACTGAGAACATTATACTTGGCCAGCTTGCTCCTATTGGTACAGGAGGCTGTGCATTATATCTGAATGACCAGATGTTGCAGCAGGCCATTGAACTTCAACTCCCAAGCTATGTTGAAGGTCTGGACTTCGGCATGACACCAGCGCGTTCGCCCATCTCTGGGACACCATATCATGAAGGAATGATGTCACCAAGTTACCTGCTGAGTCCAAATATCAGGGCCTCCCCCATTACGGATGCTCAGTTCTCGCCATATGTTGGGGGAATGGCATTCTCACCCATCCCTTCACCAGGTTACAGTCCATCCTCAGGGGGCGGTTACAGTCCATCTTCTCCGGTATACAGCCCAGGGCCAGGATACAGCCCCACTTCTCCATCATACAGTCCTGCATCACCAAGCTACAGCCCCACTTCTCCATCATATACACCTGGCTCTCCTACCTATAGTCCTACTAGTCCAACATACTCGCCAACAAGTCCAACTTACTCGCCAACCAGTCCGTCATACTCGCCCACATCTCCAAGTTATAGCCCTACATCTCCTAGCTATAGCCCTACATCACCAAGCTACAGCCCCACCTCGCCAAGTTATAGTCCCACTTCACCAAGCTACAGCCCAACATCTCCAGTTTATAGCCCATCATCTCCAGCATACAGCCCCACATCTCCAGCATACAGCCCGACATCGCCATCTTACAGCCCGACATCACCATCTTACAGCCCCACATCCCCTTCATACAGCCCAACATCTCCTTCATACAGCCCCACATCTCCATCATACAGCCCTACCTCCCCTTCATACAGCCCGACATCGCCCTCGTACAGCCCGACATCACCTGCATACAGCCCTACATCGCCGGGTTACAGCCCAACTTCACCAAGCTACAGCCCAACGTCGCCGAACTATAGTCCAACTTCACCAAGCTACAATCCTTCTTCGGCAAAATACAGCCCTTCACATGCCTATTCTCCAAGCAACGCAAGGATGAGCCCTTACAGTCAGACTTCACCGAACTACAGGTATTGAAATTTCGTTACAATAGCTTTGGCAGATAATGGCTTTTCCTCCTTTGGCATTCTGTTCATATAGTATCTGCTTATTTTGCTTATCTTTGTTCCCACAGCCCAACATCACCTACTTACTCGCCTACCTCGCCATCATATTCACAACCAAGCCCGTCATACAGCCCATCAAGGTGAGCCCGGCACATCTCATAGTCTGTGCTGTATCTTGAGAAACGTCACTTCCTTTGATGTATGCATATTTTCTGGACTTCCTATGATGCATGCATATTTTCTGGTTTTCTTACGCATTACCTGACTTTTGCAGCCAATACAACACCTCTGGAGGACCTAGCCCAGATTACAGCCCAACCTCTCCAGATTACAGGTAATGTGTTGAGACTCGAGCTGATCTTATGCGCCTATCTTGTAAGGAGGCATCATTGGTGTTCTCACAAGCTCAATTTCCACACTACAGTCCTAGCGGAAGCTACTCCCCCACTGCACCGGGCTACTCCCCGTCATCCACCGGCGGTGGCCAGCAGTTCTCTCCCCAAGCTGCTGACAAGGACAACGAGAGCACCCGCTGAAGGAAGCTGAGGAAGGATAGTGATGGCTGAAGAGGAGGAACGAATCCGTCACGCTACGCTACCTTTTCCTGTTTCTATATGTTTGATGAACTCTTTCGAATGGACCCAATTTTCTGTGAGCTGATAATAGCAGCTAGAGTTGTTATGTATAATAGATCCCACAGAAAGAAACTGAACTGTGCCAGCTCCCGTTCTGCTCCCTGCCTGTACGACCCAACTGTAACATTTGCCGGATGGCTCACCAGTTAGTGGTGGCCATTGCTGGCAGTTGAGTAGAAAGAAAATCTGTAATGATGCTACCAAGATGGGATTACGCTTACAATTGGAGCAAATCTTCTCTGCGCCGCGTGGTATTGTGGTCTTGTGGGGTTGGTCCAACTGTGCCCGGTTCTGGCTGACATGCAATAGGACTGTTCAGAAAGCAGGTCTACAGACTAGTTCATATCTAATTTCCTGTGCGGCACAAACGGTTTTTGATTGGCTTCCATCTGAGTTTCTTTATGTGTTTTCTTTTCCTTCTTTTCTATTTATCACGGACGAATGACACTGATGATCTCTCCCTCCATGCGATGGAACGCTACAGAAGCAACAGATGTATGGTCACAGGCGAGTCAGCTGGTGTCGTGATCATCGTTTCTACCCCAGGTACGTACTGTATGGCTGGTTACACTAGTACATGCCTGTAGGCCCTGCCTGCCTAGCTATTAGCATTATCCATGGCCGACCTGAACAGCAAGCTCCACAAACGAGCAGCTAGCTGCACTGTGCCCGTGCAAGAACTCGCCACGTGTACCGGCCGCGCACGCATTATTTCAGCCACTAGCTACGCCATTGCTTCACCCCTTTTCCTCTCTCTCTTCTAAACAAAGTCAAGCACTCAGATGCCAAGAAATGAGAGTGTGTTGTCTCATAAAAGAATGTCACTCATATTTCTTGGCATGAGGGAGAAAGGAGCAAGTAACCAAGACCAAGATCCAGGCTAAACCAAGTCATGCTGGAAAGGTGTAATCCAGCTTTAGCACCACTAACCAACAACAAAACCAAATTGGCTTGCATGGCCAGGAGAGACGCTGCACGGCCTGCACCACACCCACTGGACCGGATGCCACCCCAGGTTGACACGTCAGACGAGGCATGGACACGTCAGACACGTCGGCGAGTGAGGTCTTGACACGTCGGCGGTGGGGGAGAGAACAATGTGCGGCTGCAGGCTCAGGGGGCTTAATCATCCTTGTCCTCTCAAAGAGGGAGGAAGGAAAAGGATTAATCATCATTGTCATCAAGGTTTAGTGGATCAGACCTCATGCTGTCTGGGATCTGTGGAGAGGGAGGGTACTTAACTGGGTGGCCTTGCCTCTGCTGTGACATGTCGGCCTTGATGCGCCCCCCTGATTGGCTGCTGATCTGGAGCAGCATCTCTACCTCTCTTCTCTCCACGGCTTAATTCAGTCTCTCAAGTCACAAGCCATCTTTGGAAAAGGGGGCTCCTTTAGCAGAGGCACATGCTTAGTAGATTGACATGATTATATTGAGCTGATATGTACGTCTAGTCGGGCGTGTTGGTGTCTACCACAACTACACTTCTAACATTTCCGTAACATGATCTACTCTCATATAACGTGATGTGTGTGGTTCGAGGGCTTGTTCGAAATGCAGGAATTCCACGGAAAGGTTCGTGGGCAGGCGGGCATGTTTGGTTGGCGTCTAACATTGCCACACCCTGACATGTTTCATGTTAGGCAAGTTTGGCCGAGTTAGGAGTGCGTTTGGTTCATTGCTATACTTGTAGCAGGATTGCTCTTTTTTTTGAACGGGTCCTACATGCAAGTGGCTTATGAAAGTGTGACAAGATTTTTTTAGGCAAGCTAAAGTGTGGCGGAGAAATTTACAAACTAAGCTTAGGCGAGTTGAGCAACTTAGGTGTGGCAAATTTAGCCAAATTTGGTCTCAAACCAAATAGCTAGGCCCATCCTTGCGTAGTTTTTGTTCTACTCATGGACACCTTTTCTCTTATTTTTCATCAAACATGTGCTTTGGTTTGAGGGCTTATTCGGAGAGTACTTTACTTTTACGGTACACAATGGCAATATGATTGTAGTATATTTCAGAACTAATCGTCGTTTAGAGGGCACTGTCCATAGTACCAAAAAAATTACCCGACAGTAATATAAAAAAAATTCAAAATCAATCTAAGTCGCTACATTGACAGATGAATTCCACCGAAAGTTGTTGTTCAACTCATGGATACGTTTCTCTTATTTTTCTTCTCTTTATTTGTTGTGACAAGGCTAGCCATTCATCTTCAAACCACCGAAGGAGCCCACATGATCTCCTAAGCACATTATATTGCATTCTTTGACCCCATCCCTATCATTATGTCTGTAACAATTACAATTCATGGAAGAAAAGAACCTAGTAACATGCATTTGCACCCCTCCACTACCTTGAAAAGTAATAAAATCGTGTGGCTTTGACTTATCCTTATCATTTAGTCACTCTATTATTGAGATCTTGTCCTGTGCACCATAGGGATCCTGATTTCCTGGCAACTTCTCAAAATTATGGCTAATATTTGCACTGAGAAGCTATACCAAAACTGGGTAAAGGTTTGTTAACCGACTGTGTGATAAATAATAATCTAAACTCAATCATGATCAACCAAACATCAATTCATACATCTGAAATATGATTCAGCGTGAACACCACCATCCCCCAAAAAAAAAAAATCACGCTACAAAGATGGGGGTCGACGAGGAGGCGCCCCAAATCGAGTCCCGTCAGGTAGCAAACCAGCACCCCCATGCAATCCCCTTGACTTGAGAACGGTGCATCCACGAGGAAGGAGAGGAGCGGCGACCCGGCGATTTGACCGGCCAGGCGACGCTAGAGCAGAGAGCGGCAAAGTCCCCGGCATAGGACGGTGCAGCAACATCCCTGATGGCTAGTGCATCATCCGTAAGCTCCAATCTCCCTGTCCTCTCCGGTAGCCCGTCGCCAGATCTGGTAGTGGATCAGCCCCTGTCGTCGCCCGCGAACTTGGTGTCGCCGCCGCTCTCGTCATCAGAGTGTAGGTCATGCTCTTCCCCACCCTATTCCCTTTGCCAATTTAATCTTGGGCGGCCTCAATGCTAGTGTGGGTCGGAGCGAGCGGGATGGTCAGGTTGAGCTATGTTGGGAGTATACTGGCCGAGGACACTGCATGTATACTGGAGTCTTCTGAGACGAGGGGTTGGCCTAGCATGTTGGGGAGCCTTGACTGCATACACTGGGAGTGGAAAAACTGTCCCACATCGTGGGCCGGTGCTTTTACAGGCCGAAACAGAACGCCGACCATTATCCGTGAGGTAGTTGCTTCTTACGACCTTTGGATATGGCATGCGTTCTTCGGCTTGCCCAGTTCACTCAACGACATTAACATCCTCCATAGGTCTGACTTGTTCTAGAGGTTGGCGGAGGGACGAGCCCTAAGGTAAACTACACAGTAAACAGCTATAATTACCGAATGGGTTACTACTTTGCAGATGGAATCTACCCGTAGTGGGCTACTCTAGTGAAGACGATACCAGAGCCCCTCGAGAAGGCAGCATTTTGCGATCGTCCACGAGTCCATCAGGAAGGATGTGGAGTGAGCTTTCGGCATCCTCCATGCCTGCTTCGCCATCGTGCGTGGTAGGACATTGAGTTGGAGCCACGCGAACCTAAAGAACATAAATGATGGTATGCATCATCCTGCACAATATGATTGTGGAGGATGAGTGCCCGTATGGACTGCAATACGTCGCGGAGTACGAATTTACAGGCGAACATGCTAATACTAACCGTGAGCGCCTTGCAGACTTCGACGAATTTGTGGCTCGCCATTTAGCTATACGTAGCACGCAGGGTCACTGGCAGCTACAGGAGGACCTCATGGAGCACCACTGGCAGCTGCGAGGTGGCCACTAGAACGATACCACTGCCTTTGTACCAAACCACATGTTGGGACACGTCCCTCGTGGTTTGTCTGTACTAATACTCCATCGTGCCAAAATGTGTCTTGCCGACTACTACCAATAAAGTTGTCGCCTCCTTCATATCAATCGTACAAATAAATCTCCTAAATTGCAAAATTTAATTGCATACTTTGATCCGTGCTCATATTGCGTAATGTCTGGCGATTACAGTTTACTATTAAAATATGTCACCATGTAGGTGCTAGCTGCAAATGGGGCCAGCACTGTGTCCCATTTCCAAATTGGGCCATGAACTATGATAGTCTCAGCGATGAATAGTGATAAATTTATGAGGATGAATAGTGATAGAGCCAGCAAATAGGTCCAGTATAGAACTAGCATTGCACATGCCTTAAAACCATCTAAATACAATCGGATTGCTAACCGAAATAGTCATCTAGAAACAGCTGAAGCATTATTACACAAGCAAACAAAAAGAAAGATGAAAAAGATGGAGAGGTAAAGAGATTAGCCAATACTGGCTAATTGATGATCACATGATAAGAGAATCTCATCCAGAACTGTCCGTGACAAAGCATGATAACATGATAGAACGGGCACCGTTTCGAAGATATGCTATCACAAAAAGCCTTAATCGTCTAGAGCATTTCCAAGATCATGCCATTGTCCTATAGTGGTGGTTCTGTGGCAGTCACACAATGCAGACCTCCATCACCTTTCTCCAAGACGTGACGCCGTTGATGTGGTTCAGCGCATAAACCTTTTAGGAGTAAACAGATAGTCCAAGGAAAAGGAGTCAAATTTGTAATGGTGTTCGGTTAGAATAAATCTTACTGCAACACAAATCGAGTTTTGATGAAATGTGAAGCCTTGCAATGTATCTGGCAGCTTTTTCTACGAAAGACATCTGATTAGTGGAAGTGTTTTACTTTGTCAGCTCTTGCAAGATCCAATAGAATATCCCACGGCTGTCTAAATTTTTATTGTTGGGGGAAAACTTTGTCGGACTAGATGTACATGTCAGATTTCATAAGATCCAACAGGACATTCTATGAATGCAATATCTGAATTTGGACGTCTTTCTCTCGTGCTCTTGAATAAAAAGTTGTTTGTAATGTACAGCGTCAAGTATTCATTTTTTATTTTATATTTTTAGAAATAGAACAAAGTTCCATCCACTACATCTCACCACAACCTTAAATATGTGACAGTCTCACCATAACCTTACATATGCAGCACGCCAGGCCGATCCTAATTATCAAATATGTATATGTGAGAATAAACAATTTCACTCTCACCACTAGACTACAAGCCCATCTGCCAAGTCTGCGTACATCAAGAAGTGGTTTGATTCTACAACCAAAAGAAAGGGAGAGAGTGAAAAGGTAATTGCAACCACTTAGTATTCAACAATATACTGCTTCTCTTCTAAGGTTTGTGCAGTTTATTTTTTGGGCCTTACATGCCACTGCAAAAAAAAAAAAAATCCCAATCCCCTATATGCATGTTGTGTCTATAATATACGGGTCTATAACTCACTTGCCATAGACATAGGCGATGATATAGGGATTCGGACAATTTGCAGTGGCTTATGGCAATTTATCCCCATTTTTTTGTGGAGCGTCCAATATGACATTGCCGCAATCCACTTTGATGTCCACAATTTGCAGCTGTTCTGTCAACACTGTTCAATCTTGAGATGTCTTATGCACCTTGTTAGAACCGGCCCATTGTATCAATGGCTAGCATGTAGCCATGTACTAGTTTCTTGGCATTGAAAAAGGGTTGCAATCAATACTCGTAGGAACAGAAGACAAAGTTCAACATTATTGAGGACAGTTCAGACAGCAAATCTGTGCAAGATGAATGCTCCACTACATGCAGTTTGCTCAGTATCTGTATCCCCGTTCTCTCTCATCCATTATACACCCAAATATATGAGCAACAACAGTTTCCTATCAATGAAGTCTTCTCCTACCATTGTCTTGTTGCCAAATTCCAATTATGCTGACTGTCTCTCCCCTTAACTGTCCCAAATCCTGGGAAAACTATGTTCTACTAACTGACCCATTTTGCCGCCTTTTATGTGTTCTGTTGTGCAATTCTGCAGGATTTCGTTGATCACCTTGTATTTATTCAGTAGAATATAACAGATGTAAGATACTTTAATTTTGATGGTTGCAACTACTTATATAAATACATGATATCGACTATCAAGAAAGATGTTATAACTTTTTAAATTTTCCATTGGCCAATTCTTGTTGGAGCTGTTGGTATCAGTTTTCAGTCATCCAAACAGAACTTGTTGGAAAACTTGCCGGATTTGACCTGTTTTTGATGAAAGGCCATTTGACAGGTTACTAATAATTTACTTTTTTTATTGTTATGAGAGAATATTCCAAAACTTGGCCTAATTTACGGTCCAATTAGTTGGTTTGTCCCGGATTTGGAAGGGATTTCCCTTACTCTGTGTATTGTCCAAGTACGGGTTTATTCTTTTTATTTTTGAGCGAATGGTTTAGTCTTTTTATGAAAGCAGGCATAAATTTTGAAGTGACTATAATTAAGCACTAGAGAATAAAATAAATGTTAGAATCTCTTGGTACCCTATAAGAACATGAAAAATATAATTACATAAAATTACACAATAGGATGGATGTCATGGTGCCAATTGTCATTATCTCTTTCAATATGAAATCGGGATGCTATGTTGCTCTCATTTAAGCGCTATTTGGTGGAGGCGAGATGTGACAATTTTTCCTTTTGCCTATCATATATGGCTATAGAGCATGTGAATATGGTGTGGATAGCTTTGGCCAGCAATGCAGCAGGCATATCATATAGCAAACATCCTATCTGAAGCATGTGGTTGGATAGGCTATCAGATGACATGTGAGACAAAGAGAACAGCTCTGCATTCACAAGCCTGAATACTTATAAAATGGTTTTTTTCAGTTCCAAACTTGGAACTGCGTGTTGATGGATGGCATGCATGCAATGCACTAATATTTGAACATGTTCTAATACCACCAACTGCATCTCCGCTTGCCACATACTTAATTTTTTCAGAAATCATTCAACATCAAGCATACTTAAAAAAGATACAGTTTTCAAGAAATGAGAGCCAAGCAAGTCTCTATCACTGGATTTCTTGTTCTCCTAGCGGTTTGAATGTCAAGCACTTTTTTGAACAATAGGACAGGAGCTCTACCATTTCATTAAAGAAGTAAATATAGAAAAAATAAAAAAATATGCAAAGCATGAAACACACCGTGGCGCTACGAGCCAACTCGGCCTAGAACCGAACATTGCACAACAAGAAAAATGCCGCTACTGGGACCTGTCACCACTGGTCCCAACCGGCCATCCTATGCTATCTCAGTCATCACCCAACCCTCTCGGGTCGCACATCTCAAGAGACACCTCCGTCGTCATACTAACCTATGTTGGGAATAGTCCCACATTGGTTGTTGGGAGGGCTTGAGCATGGTTTATAAGGGTGAGGGTGCCACCCCTCATTGAGCTAGCTTTTTGGGGGGAGATGGCCCAAGAGACCTTGGCCATTGCTCGGCGTTGGACTGCTGACGATCTTCTTGACCCAATCGCTGGGGTCCGGACGCGCTAAGTATGTGGCTAGCGGTCCGGCTAACAATTGGTATCAAAGCCTAAGTGGCCCAGGTGGTTCCCGGACAAGTCTCGGCCCAATGTGTGAGGGAGATTGTTGGGAATAGTCCCACATTGGTTGTGGGGAGGGCTGAGCATGGTTTATAAGGGTGAGGCGCCCTCATTGAGCTAGCTTTTGGGGAGATGGCCCAAGAGACCTTGGCCATTGCTCGGCGTTGGGCTCTGAGAGCTGACTGCACCAACGGCACTGGGTCCGGTGTGAGGCCGGTGACAATTGGTATCAAAGCCTAAGTGGCCCAGTGGTTCCCGGACAAGTCTCGGCCCAATGTGTGAGGGGGAGATTGTTGGGAATAGTCCCACATTGGTTGTTGGGAGGGCTTGAGCATGGTTTATAAGGGTGAGGGAGCACCCTCTCATTAAGCTAGCTTTTTGGGGGGAGATGGCCCAAGAGACCTTGGCCCGCTGCTCTGGTTGGGCCTGCAAGTGTAATGCGGTCAAAAGACCTGGGGTCCGGGTGTGAGGCCCGGCTGACAATTGGTATCAGAGTCTAGGTGGCCCAGGTGGTTCCTGGACAAGTCTCGCCCAATGTGTGAGAGGGAGATTGTTGGGAATAGTCCCACATTGGTTGTTGGGAGGGCATGAGTATGGTTTATAAGGGTGAGGGTGCCACCCCTCATTGAGCTAGCTTTTTGGGGGGAGATGGTCCAAGAGACCTTGGCCCGCTGCTTAGCGTTGGGCCTGCGAGTGCACTGCAGCCCAACGGCTCTGGGTCCGGTGTGAGGCCGGTGACAAGTGGTATCGAGCCTAGGTGGCCCAGGTGGTTCCCGGACAAGTCTCGGCCCAATGTGTGAGGGGGAGATTGTTGGGAATAGTCCCACATTGGTTGTGGGGAGGGCCTGAGCATGGTTTATAAGGGTGAGGGAGCGCCCCTCATTGAGCTAGCTTTTTGGGGGGAGATGGCCTAAGAGACCTTGGCATTGCTCGGCAACAAGGCTGCATGAGTGCACTGCAGCCCAACGGCCTGGGGTCCGGGTGTGAGGCCCGGCTGACAATTGGTATCAAAGCCTAAGTGGCCCAGTGGTTCCCGGACAAGTCTCGGCCCAATGTGTGAGGGGGAGATTGTTGGGAATAGTCCCACATTGGTTATTGGGAGGGCTTGAGCATGGTTTATAAGGGTGAGGGAGCACCCTCTCATTAAGCTAGCTTTTTGGGGGGAGATGGCCCAAGAAACCTTGGCCCGCTGCTCTGGTTGGGCCTGCAAGTGTAATGCGGTCAAAAGACCTGGGGTCCGGGTGTGAGGCCCGGCTGACAATTGGTATCAGAGTCTAGGTGGCCCAGGTGGTTCCTGGACAAGTCTCGCCCAATGTGTGAGAGGGAGATTGTTGGGAATAGTCCCATATTGGTTGTTGGGAGGGATTGAGTATGGTTTATAAGGGTGAGGGTGCCACCCCTCATTGAGCTAGCTTTTTGGGGGGAGATGGTCCAAGAGACCTTGGCCCGCTGCTCAACGTTGGGCCTGCGAGTGCACTGCAGCCCAACGGCCTGGGGTCCGGGTGTGAGGCCCGGCTGACAAGTGGTATCAGAGCCTAGGTGGCCCAGGTGGTTCCCGGACAAGTCTCGGCCCAATGTGTGAGGGGGAGATTGTTGGGAATAGTCCCACATTGGTTGTGGGGAGGGCCTAAGCATGGTTTATAAGGGTGAGGGAGCGCCCCTCATTGAGTTAGCTTTTTGGGGGGAGATGGCCCAAGAGACCTTGGCCCGCTGCTCAGCGTTGGGCCTGCGAGTGCACTGCAGCCCAACGGCCTGGGGTCCGGGTGTGAGGCCCGGCTGACAATTGGTATCAGAGCCTAGGTTGGCCCAAGTGGTTCCCGGACAAGTCTCGGCCCAATGTGTGAGGGGGAGATTGTTGGGAATAGTCCCACATTGGTTGTTGGGAGGGCTTGAGCATGGTTTATAAGGGTGAGGGAGCACCCCCTCATTGAGCTAGCTTTTTGGGGGGAGATAGCCCAAGAGACCTTGGCCCGCTGCTCAGCGTTGGGCCTGCGACGGTACTGCAGCCCAACGGCCTAGGGTCCGGACGCGCTAAGTATGTGGCTAGCGGTCCGGCTAATAACCTAGTAGTTTATGGCCTGAAAATCTTCTGAAGTAGCTTAGTCTTGCACACATACTCATCCTACACAGCATGTGAGCAGGAAAGATGAATACTTGCTACTTCTATAGTGAGTTAGTGACACAATTGACTAATTGAGACTCCTTGAGCCTTGAACATAATTTTTTTGAGCAAAAGCCTTGAGCAGAATTGGAGATGGCAATACTGTTTGTGCTGTTCTTTCCACAGACAAAAAAGTTTCACTGTTTGTGTTGAAGTTGGAACCTATTATAATCTGTTAAAAGGAACACAAAGGTACAACAATACATGAAAAAGTTAATGATACAATCTCAGGAAGATACATTGTTCAGATTTTTTTTAGCAAGACATTGTTCAGCATTCACAACACGTTGTACCATGCACTTTTGACAAGTGCTTGTACCTTTCATATGAGGTATTTGTCAACAGGACCAGTTCAATAATGCAGCATACCAATTAACATTGCCTGGGATCTAGGCTTATTAACCAATTATTATTGTACTTCTCCACATGTCTACACCATACAAATGAAAAGAACAACTTTGGCAACATTGAGCTAGCCAGCTACTAGCCTGCTTATTTGTAACTGTCATCAACTAACTTGTATATGCATAAGTCAGTTCATAAAAAACCTAAGATGTTCGTTAAAAAAAACCTAAGATGACTAGGAAGGTGGACAATTTACTTCAACACTCCCTCATGTATAAACTTCTTTATGTCTAAGACGTGGGCTGTATTTTTCGTGTTAATATTGCACTAGCTATGTGTTGAACCTCTAGGCTCTGATAGCATATTGAGTTTCATGAACCAACCAGTTCACTTCAAAATTTAAGCTAACCAGAAATGCTGGACATTATAATTCAAGATGGACATTTGTGTGGTATGTATGCTTCTCAACTCTTATCCAGGTTTGAAACTTGTTGAAAACTTTTGCTCAAAAAAAAACTTGTTGACAACTTTTGGATTAAAATCGAGTGCCATAGATGTTTTCTAGATGCAATTAGTTCTCTCACTCACAAACTGAAATTATTCTCTATTTCTCTGTCTAACCGTCGGATTGCTACCAAAGATTATTGTGGCCGTTTGATTCACAACGAACAAATTGGTTCCTACAAATTCTAACGGCAACGCGCGGGGCGTCCTTTTTAGTTATTACTAATAAAGTGTCCTACTGGCTACTGCTCAGTTCTGTTTCACAGGAAAAAGTTCCAAAAGTCACCAGTACATGAGCTCAATAATGCAGACTGCAATAAGAATTGCCTCGCAGCCATGTCACAGAGATGGACAGCAACTTATCATATGCTTCCTGAAAAATACCCCTCCTATAAGGCCAACTGCTTGATAATCCCTAGCTGCCTTAGCAAGAAACCAGTAACAGGTTACAGCTTGTTCAAAAAAAAGTTAACAGGTTAGAACAGATGCCTCAGCAATAGCATGTAATAAGCAAACTAAGCTGCCTCAGCAACCAAAACGCCGATCTACACTTACATGCATCCTGTACTAACAATTTGTTCCCTCCATTGATACCTCGAGACTTATGCCAAGATAATTAGGTTGGAACTAGAAATCAATAAGTCCATGAAAAGCATTTGATTGTCAGTCACATCACCAAAACTTGAATGAGACATCCACAGACACAATTTGAATCTTGCAGCAGTCAGGTATCTGTATCACTCATCATGTACTCTCTGTTTCTTTCATGTGATTTAGCCCGAGAGTTTATTTTACTTATATTATCTGATAACTCTAACAGCTCACTTTACTTATTTCCTGAAGAGATTAACTAATTTAACTGCAACCAATGATATCCATTCTTGAAGGACAGAGATACATGGATGGGCTTTCGGTGGACTCCAATATACACATCAACACCAAGGAGTCAAAGGAAAAGTTCAATAATGCAGCCAGAAGCTAACATTGTCCAGCAAGTATGTCATTAAAAATATGGTTCACAAATCGTTCTTCGTCTTCAGGACGTTGCAACATCCAAAGAGCACGTAGGCGCCCTAATTGGAATGGTTTAATGCTAAGTTTCCATAAATGATGCTAGAGAGTTTCTTAATCCAAGCCCTATCATTCGTCTAATACACATTTCATCGAAGGCGTATATAAAAGCTATCCTTTCAAGTGGACATTGCCAATGGGCCTATGCCATGTACAGTGCATGTACTGCTGGAATTGTTAAATGCAGAATTTTGTCATTGTGTTTGTTCTTGCAGCATTATCCTCACCCTGACAGAAGGATTAGGATGGCGTGTGGACTCGATCAATTATTGATGATCCTCAGAGAAGTCTTGCAATATAATTGTTCCATGGGTTTTGGTGAGATTTCAGGGTCCACCATCTGATTGGCTATCTAAGCTTACTGGTGGGCAGGCTGCATGTGTTGTGGGGGAAAAAGATCTCAGTAATGTTGTTTGAATATCCAATGTTTCAGAGATTATAAAATAAAATAAAATTCGAGCATGGAACACACAATGTTGAATATGTCAGCAAAAAATGTAATTTGTCTTGGCAATATTCCAAACCATGAGTTAGGCTTGGATTTCAGGAGTTGACATAAAACTGATGTAACAGCAGTTTCAGAAAGTTGTGATGAGTGATGACAGACTTAGGGTTGGAACTTTCAGGTGCCTAGTTTGGGGTTGATTGAACTTCTCATACAGTAGGCTGTAGCTGCTCGCAGTAGCAAAATATGATTGGAATAATAAAACATGGATATTTCTTGGAATATAAAGTGACCTGCTTTCAACAGTTGCTTACTGTTAATTAATTGCCATAAAAATGCCACTTTGATACATGACAACACTATTGAGTCTATGAACACGCCCTTGCAACTATCTATGTCTTTCAAAAGAAAATGCTCAGAAGAAACTATTTACTTTGTAAAGCCTGATGCTCTCCTTCTAAATGGATTATATTTATTAGTCGCCCCTGAAACCATGTCCTATCTAGGTTCATGATCACTACCAGTCTACCACCATGTATGTCCTCTGCACATTTTTTTCTACTTTCTTTGGAAAAAGAAGGAATATTTCCTAAAAACGCATAAACTGCCTGTCAATATTGGTCTTGTTTGTTATCACATGAATTCGCGTCTAGTAGCACTAGTCATATTATGATATATTTTGTGCATATAGTTTAATTAGCTAAAGCCAACTAGGTTCTAGTGTCCACCAATGCAAGATTTGATTATATTCTCCATAAAGCTAGGGCCCAAGAAAATTGCTTCTATATGGATGGATATTTTCTGGGGAAAAAGACAGATGTGCATAATAATATATTCTTGTAAAAGTTGCTAAAGATAATCTTATTAAATTTAACTGTGTTTATGCAATGCTAAATTAATAACGATAGGATACCTGACTTAAAGGCTAAAGACAACAATTCCTTCTGAATGAAGGCCATACACCTCGATGTCCTTGAATTTAAACTAGGAATGCATAGTACACTCAAAATAAATAATTTTGTTGATCCATCACACACTTAAGGAGGCTCCCATTTCTCCTTGGAGCATCAAAGAGATTGCTCAGCATTTCAACTTAACAAACTTGCAAAGAAACAGACAAGATAGAGATATCATTCACTAGATTTTGGTGTAATATATGTTAATGTCAGTAGGGAATAAAGAGCAAAGATGCTTAACATTACTGTTTCTTTTTATTTGAAAAGGAACTCTTAACATCGCTTGTTAAGGACCAAGTTAATTCAAAGGTGACTGCATGTGGATGGAGGGAAAAGACCATAACTCTGTAATGAAAGTGGAAGAGAAACATATCAGCGATCATTTGGTTTGAAATATTTTAGAGCTCTCAAATATTGGAACAGTTTTTTAGAGGAAAGATACTGATAAGTGTTGCATTTGGAGCGACACAGGGACGATAAGATGATTCCAACGCATTAACAAGGACCCTGTTGGCTATAGTGCGATCTCCAGACATGAGCACAAAGAACGGCAGCACCTTAATCTGAATAAAGAAATCAGACCCTTAATTCCTTCTCTTTACAAGAAAAATAAGAAAATCAAGTGTTACATTATTTTGAGCTCTTTTACGGTACACAACTACGATATAATAGGACGGTGGTATATTTTAAATCTAACCGTTTATTTAGAAGGCATCCACACAAGAATATACTATCCTTATAGTACAAAACACTACCCTAATAGCATAAAAAGTTGAAACCAATCTAAATGGTTAGATCAAGAGGTATGGATGGCTTGTATTCATTTTAATGTACCATAAAATTTCTTAGTTTTACCCATCTTGTATCTAAGTCTGAAATACTCAAATCCCATATGATTATTGATGAATGGTCTAGAAAAGTTTAGGTGCGTATTAAAAAAAAACCTAAGAAATTGCCTTGGCTATGGGTAGCTAGCGAGAACATCATTACATTTGCTATTTCTATGGGCTTATGCTTCTAAAATTTTGTAATATTTAGCGTACATTTCCTATTTCTATTGGTTTCCTTTTGCAATTTAAATAGAAAGGTTTTGAGGTTCCATACCTTTTAGGGTGGCATACACCGCCAATATGAGTGTTCTCGGTTCTAATAGCAACACTAAAATTTATGATACCTTTTTGGAAAAAGGCTTTGATAATTAATTAAGGAAAAGTCTTTTTTTGATCCGTGCACTCTGGGTCGTCATCGCATTTTGGCCTCTAAAATCAAAACTAGGTTAACTCAATCATGCAATTAATGAAATCAAGCATAAACGGTCTCTTGACCATTCAAACAGTGGGTTTTGGTAGTTTCCGTTAACATAGAAGTTCATCTGGTAGAGTTTGTTGATGTGGTGGTCTTGACACCTGATTTTGGAAATTAGCCGATACTCTGTAAACTTCTAAAAATCAGCTTAGGCCTGATGAAATACGGACTGAAACGGGCGCAAAAAAGGAATCCAAATCAATCTAGACAAGTATGGAAGGAGAAGATTGAATCGGCTAAAGAAGGGATAAAGAAGAGTTCGAGTCGGCTTAACATGAATATATTAAGTAGTATTTGATGTAATAAGAAGATATAGAGTCGAGTTCATGTGGGTTATGAGAATAAGAGTTCTAGTCGATTGAGTCTGGGACCCTATATAAATACTTAGCCCTTAGGGTGTGTAAGACATCCACAAATCAATCAAGCAAATCTACTTTCCCTATCTTTTACCTTTCATCGCATTTAGAGTAGTCGTCGTATTTAGACCCTGTTTGACATAGCTCTAGCTCTACCAAAATTGGTGGAGTTGGTGGAGCATCATATTCCTAACTCCAGAAATTCATAGAGCTGGAATTGTAGATACATTGAGGATGTTTAGGTGAGTTATCTTATTTATATTTTAAACTAAAAATATAAACTTAAGTCACTTTATTTTAACCTACAAACTCTATATCTGAGATGGAGCTGGGAGCTAGAGCTATGCCAAACAAGACCATAGTCTTCGATCGACTTGTTGTGCATCGTTTTTTCGATCGGTTTCAAGGTACACCCCAAAAATTGTCTGCAAGTAAGTGCTGTCTCAATTCAGTTTAATCTCTAGGCTTGCATCGGCTTTTGGTTGAAACACTATCTTAGTTGATATTACTGCGCATCGCCGTTTCGACTAAGGGTTAGGTTTCACCCTCTTTCTACCGATCAACACATTCGTTGGTGGTAGACTGTTTACCCTCATTCTATCAGCTTATAGCTTGCTATTTGCCGGTAGTTTGTTTACCCTTCGTTCTATCAATTAGACGATTTGATCGGCTAGTTGGTAGTTTGTTTGTTTGTTTAAACCTAGCAGGAGTAATTATAAAGCTGGATTTTGAAAAGGCTTATGATAAAGTTAATTGGTCTTTTTTACAACAAGCTTTAAATATGAAAGGTTTTTCTCCTAATTGGTGCAAGTGGATTGAGAGCTTTGTTTCAAGGGGCAGCGTAGCAATTAAAGTTAATGATGAGGTTGGACCCTATTTCCGTACTTGGAAAGGTTTGAGACAGGGTTATCCTTTATCACCTATTCTTTTTAACATGGTAGCAGACATGCTAACTATTTTGATCGCTAGAGCTAAATGTGAAGGGCTTGTTCAAGGAGTGGTTCCACATCTGGTGAATGACAATTTATCTATTTTGCAATATGCAAATGACACAATTCTCTTTTTGAACCATGACATTGAAAAAGCTAAGCATCTAAAGCTAATTCTAAGTATTTTTGAGCAGTTATCAGGGCTTAAGATTAATTTCCATAAAAGTGAGATATTTTGTTTTGGTGAAGCTAAAAGTTGTGAAAATTTTTATACACAACTTTTTGGTTGTCAAGTTGGTACTTTTCCGTTTAAGTATTTGGGTTTGCCGATGCATTATCATAGACTCCGAATTATAGATTGGAAAGGAGTTGAGGATTGATTTGAGAAAAAATTGAGTAATTGGAAAGGAAAATTTTTATCTTCAGGAGAGCGGCTCGTGTTACTTAGTTCTGTTTTGAGTAGCATGTCGATGTCTATGATGTCCTTTTTTGAAATTCCTTGTACTGTCCTAAAACGTCTGGACTATTTTAGATCTAGATTCTTTTGGCAAAGTACTTCTCATAAGAAGAAATATAGACTTAGTAAATGGGACATCTTATGTCAGCCCAAAGATCGAGGTGGTCTAGGTATTTTAAACCTAGATATTCAAAATAGATGCCTGCTTAGTAAATGGTTGTTTAGGTTGTTGAATAAAGATGGGATTTAGCAACGTATGCTAGCAAATAAGTATCTCACTAATAAGACACTTACACAAGTTGAGAGCAAACCTAGGGATTCTCATTTTTGGAAAGGTTTGATGAAAATTAAAAATAATTTTTTAGCTTGCGGACATTTTAAAGTCCGAAATGGTAATCAAGTCAGATTTTGGGAGGATGTTTGGCTAGGCACCAATACCTAAAGGATAGGTATCCTCATCTGTTTTCAATTGTTAGAAATAGACATGCGACTGTTGCGGAAGTTATCAATTCGATTCCTTTGGGGGTCTGTTTTCGAAGATCTTTAATAGGTCAGAATCTTTCTAATTAGCAAAGTATTGTGTCTAGCTTGCAGGATATCCAATTGGGTGATCAACAGGACAATTTTATTTGGGGCCTGCTTCAATCTGGTCACTTTATTGTATATTCAATGTACCAGAAGCTGGTGAATAATTCTATATCCTGTGGAAATAATTTTCTTTGGAAGTTGAAGATACCTCTTAAAATCAAAATGTTCCTCTGGTTTGTAGGCAGAGGTGTTATTTTAACAAAAGATAATTTAGCTAAGAGGAATTGGCCTGGAGATTTATCCTGTGTTTTCTGTAATCAGAATGAAACAGTGCATCATTTATGTTTTGATTGCCATATTTCTAGGTCTGTTTTGCGCTTAGTTCAATTGGTTCTAGATTTAAAACACCTGATAAATATGCACAGCATGATTACTAATTGGGTTGCGGGTTTGTAGCTCATTTGAAAAAGAAAGTTTGGGTGGGAATGGCAGCAATTTTTTTGGTCTATTTGGCTTTGCCGTAATGAAATGATTTTTAACAAAGCAAAAGGTATTACTTTTATACAGGTCATCTTCAGAGCTACTTACTGGCTTCAGCAATGGGCGTTACTACAAAAGGAGGATGATAAGGGAATCTTTCACCGGGTTTGCCAATCTTTGGAAGTGGTGGCAATGACGGTCTTCTTTCACCACGGCTAGAGATTCAATAAAAGATTATTGATGAATTGATGTTATCCTTTTGTTTTGTTTTCGTCTTCTATCCTACTGGTTAGTGTTGGATTTGTAATAACTTCATATTGGTTTTGTTTGGGCCGTGTACACCTCTGGGTGTAGAGGCAGGATTCTATCCATTTTCTAAAAAAAGTTGGTAGTTTGTTTTGTTGGTGATATGCTCTAGAGACGATCATGTGAGATGATTGTATCATACGTCTATGTTCATGTACTTATCAGTTCCATGAATAAATGTCACTCCTTTGTTCATTAAGTATGACTTAATTGTGAAACACATTGGGTATATGATATTATTCTAAACGATCCCTGGTCACACATCATTATGTGGGACAATAGTGATCTGACCAGTATATGTATTGATTGATGGTAATATTTCACATACCATAGATATGGAGATATCAAATCAATAATGTGGGCACATGTTAGAGAACATGGAGTTGGATAGATCCACTCTGAGACACTGCTGAGATTGTTATCTTAGAAGTGCCATCAGGGTGTGGTCTCGAGTGGTATACCTATACGATCCTTTGACCTGAGATTCTTATTGATTCTCAGCATGCGTAATTGTATACTTTGGAGCTATCAAACACTTCACCGTAACAGGGGAGTTATAAAGGTAGCTTATGGGTATGCCGTTAAACATGACGTGAGATGTAAGAGATCAAGATGGAATTTGCCCCTCCTTGATAACGTGAGAGATATCTCTAGGCCCCTCGGTGTGGATGGATAAGAAAAAGTGTATGGCCATGCCAAAGTGATTAAAGAGTTAATCACGAATTATATTCATTACATTGACGAGTGAATTTGTCGAGCTATCACAAGGGTGGCACGCTTCTCGCCTTGAGTTTGACTGATATTGTGTGGCAAAAGAATCCTACGTGAGTGTATCAAGGTTTAGCTGATTCGATCATTGTGTACATTCGGGGGTCAATATGTGCTGCTAGGTACCGCTATTGACTTGTGGTCTGGGGAAAGGGTTCTCTGGGACCGCGGCCGACTTGTACATGAACCTAATGGGTCATACACTTAACGGGTTGGATCATGTCTGATGGATTGGATGCATTAATGGGTTTATGCGAATTTGGATCCTCTGTTATCTTAATGGATTTCTATTGTAGAAGATCCATTAGCAGGAGTCCTAGTAGGCTTCTATCATAGAAGGCCCGTTGGTGCGCTTTATATAAAGGAGGCGTGGGGACGTGCGGCGTTAGAGTCTCCCTACCACGAGCCCTAGCCGCCGCCGCGTCCCACTGCCCCTAAAACCCTAGCCGCACGAGTGGGTGTTAGCACACCAACGCGCGGTGTTCCCACCCCGAACGTGTGGGTACCGTAGAGGCGTCGTCGCTCTTGCGTCGGCGCTGATCGATTTGCTCGGCTATATGAACTGTACGACTACAACGACGTTGTTGTGATGGCGATTCGCGACGAGGAGGAGTTGTACCACGTCACGTTCGACTATGTATAGTGCTTCGGAGCACGCGGGGAGGCTTCACCTACTCTACTTCTGCTGCTAACGTGCTCCAAGGGTAACGCTCCATGATATCTAACTCGCATGTTTCCTGGGTGTTCGCGGTAGAAAAATTTTGTTTTCCGGCTAGCGTAGCACTGCATTCTCCTTCATGTTTACCCTTTAATCTGCTACGTTCTTGGTTTACCAGCTTTATAGTAGATTGTTTACTCTGCTAAACCTATTGGTTTAGATCTAGTCTAAGCCGAAAGTTCGTTACCTTTCACCCTTACTTGAATCTACTTCTAAGTGTTGCAGGTTCATCATATTATAGGTCTAATCGGCTACTTAAAGCTGATTACGTCTTTTCTTGTCGATTGTAGATCAAATCGGCTAGCACGCTTTGAACCCTGCTTCCAGTGTTGACGAGGATCCTAAGCCCGCGTGCATTCATGCTAAGTCAACTTTTGGCACGAACATGTGAACATATGCTACACATGTACTACTGTAGTTTTCTCGGCCCCATAAATGGATGAGTATTGGTATGTTGATGATATGGATGATTATCGGCGCGGATTGATCCTATTGGGGTGTCATGGATTTATAGGAACCCGGGATTTCCTCGGTGATGACATCAAGCATACGGTGGAAGACTCTTCAGCTTCTTTGCTAGCCCTAGCGTTGAGTTGGGCTAGTAGTAACTAATAGGATTTATTTTCGTTTTTTGCCACGTTTCGGAGGGGTCCAAAATCTACAGGATCATTTTGAGTCAGTTTGGACTGCCATAAAGCTATAGTCTTTAATTTCAGGTTTACGGTCTGGCGGCCTTGAGGCGGCGGATCGGCAAAGTCCGAGAAGGTGCTACGGCGGACCAGGGCTCTCTAGATCTCGGTCTGGTCGAGGTATTTCATGGCAGACCTGGCACTATAGCCAGTCCACCATGTACATGGTGGTAACGGACCAGGACAGTGAGGTCCAGCCCCGGGTCCGATATGCTTTTATGTAGCAGATTGGGCATTGTGCCTGGTCCTGCAAGCACATGTGCGTGACGGACCAGGCACTATTGTTGGTCCACCATCAACATGTGTGGCTAGACCGGCTGTGTGTCGTGATCCGATCGTGGTCCAACCCTCGGTCCGGCATTAACTGGTCCATGGCGGACCAGTCCGATGCATGAGGGTACTTTTTACCCAACGGCTAGTTTTGAAAGAGGGTTATTTATATGTCTCTTTCAGGTCGTTTTGGGTATGAGAGAGACTCCAATTTTCATATTCTGAGTCCAAGTGGCTGAGAGCTCAAGGGTTTAGTGTCTATTCTAGGGAGAGAGAGCCAAGGTGAGGTAGAGAGCCTAAGGAGAGCTTCATGGCTAGGGATTGATCTAGGTTAATCTTCTATATTGCCTGGGCTTGTTACTTTAGCAGATAAGGAAGGGCTTGGTGAACTTCTAGAGGTGATTTGTATGAGTCATCAAGCGGAGGTGTATAAGGTCTTGAAGCTCCCTTGCCAGAGCGGCAAAGGGTTACCCGAGTGAAGCTGGAGCGGTACTTCTCTTTGTGAAGAGTGCTCCAATAAGAAGTAGAAAAAGGAAAAGCCTTTCCCAAACCTCAGAAAAAATCATTGTCTCTTGTCTCTATTACAATTTCTCAATTTAAATTCCGCAATTTAATTTTTTGTAATTGTGTGAATTTGTGCTCCTAGTAACATCATTAACATTATTTTGAATTATATCCCAACAGGATTGATAAAATTCAATAGTCAACGCATCTGGCCAGGGGATTTGTTTTTCCCCATCTCAAATGTTGCTTTCTAATTAATCTCCCCTTTTGAAAACGGTTTAATCAACTGAATATTGTCCACTATCTTCATCTGATTCTTCTCAGCCTAGAAATTATCTTTAAGTTGGAAGGAAGATGTGGGGCTGGGCCAAAGAGGTCTTTCTAGAAGTTAGTAGCAAACATATTTAATTCCTCGTCTTCCTCAATGATATTATCTCCATCTTTTAAAGAGAGAATATTCATTCTCTTTCTTTTTCTATTGGCAACCTATTGCCCCAATCGTCGACAATGACTAACTCCATGACAAGCCGAAAAATCATCCCGGTTGGACACGAACACACGCGCCTGCAATGCATGATGCCGATATCCATGCTTCATTTGGTTCTGCTTATATGACACGTGTATATGGAAATACTTGTGCGTAGTGGTGTACGCTCGATATCATGCATGTATGTATCATGTTGTGCACGTTGTCTTCAGATGGTCACGTTATCTTCTAGGTCAGAGCTCAATTTGGACTTCCCGTGCAACCGTGTAAGTGCTGTCGCCTGGCTGCGTAGAAAAACTTCCAGTAATACAGTTTTTACATTCTCTCGATAACCTTGTTTTACACGTACGTTGTAACGGCCGGTCTCCTAAATGTAATTTGAACCCCCTGTTTGCTTTTGTACAAAGTAGTTTTCAAGACAAATCGGTGTACGCAAGTTTTATGTATGCAGTCTATATACTTATAAAAGATACCAATAACCAAATTTATGAGCCTTGAAAGTTTGAACGCATGCACGTTATCTCCAAATGGATGTTTTGTTTATTGTTAACTGTAATGTCGCGTGGATGCGTAAACTTTTGCACCCTATAGTTCATAACGAATTTTATCATCCTTGATACCTTTTGCTATTTCTCATCAAAGCCGTTGATTACATCAAATCTAATGGCTATGGTAAGGTGATACCGCTTGGCACCTTCTATTTTTTTACCTCACAGTACCACCATACAAGGGCAAATATGAGATTTTTTCATCTTCTTCCTCCTTTCATCTCTCTCCTCTCTCTCACCTCACTACCTGCCCATGCCCATCGGCGGCGGCCTGTCCTCGCCGCCGCCCCACCCCACGCTATGTCATGCGCCGTGCGCAGCAGCCCCATGCCACGTTGCTTGTCTCCGTTGGCCTGCGTTGCCTGTGCGCATCACCACTGGCCGCCTCGCCGCGCGCTGCCTGTGCGCATTGCTGCTGGCCGCCTCATGCCACTGTTACCTTGCCCGCCGGTAAGAGAGAGGAGAGAGAGGAGCTCACATAATTTTTTCCAATCCTATCTTAATAGATCAACGACTAGATCTAAAGTGGTACCTCCTTATATCCGGTACCACACCAAGGATGATAAAAATCCTCATACCTTATAGTTTTCTCTCCCATTACAAAAGAATATTGTTTTTGATACCACTATATATGGTCTCTAAAATTCAACTTTGACTACTAAATTCTATATATGTATATGCTTTTCATAATACAATCTAAATGTTTGAAAAAAAATATAACAATAGCTAAATTAAGGCTTCAAAAGTTCAACTACGTCTAGATACGCATACGGTATGTATATTTTTATAACCAGAGGGACTACTTTTTTTTTTTTGCGATTGAAGGTACTTGTGCGAGCTATTGTGGGTGAGCTAAATTTTTAAAGGCACTCATCACAGTACTATCTAAAGAATGTATAATAGCACAACTTATTTTGTGGGGTTCTTCTATGCTAAAATTATTGAATTATTTGCTGAAACCGAACTTCAAGAGCTTTCAAAAGCAAGTACTTAATTGGAGATAGATTTGAGAGTTTTTGTGCTGCGACCAAACAGCTTCGAAAAATCAAACCAAAAGATATATAAATCAAATAATTTAACCAAAAGTTTATCATTGGACCGTCACTAGCTTCTACCACACGGTCCACTCCCGTAAAAAAGGAGCCTGGTTTTGACCTTCCATGGAAGACTGGAAGCTGGTGGCACTGACTTGTCATATTCCATATCGGGTAATAATGGAGCTGGTTTTGACCTTCCATAGAAGATAAGCCACACCGATAACAGTGCTATTAATTAGAGCGTGTACAATAGTACATCTCAGCTATCTCTAAACAGTCTCTAAACTGGGAACATATCCTATGTACACAAGCTTTTCATGTACACACCATGTACACCAACTAATAAAAGTCATAAAAAATTATGAAAAAATTTGTAGATGTACTCCTAAAATTACTTTACCTATGTATAAAATTTTAAGTTCAAATTCATTCTATATTAAGAGTTACAAGAAAGAAAAAATTATATCAATTTTGAACTCTTCAAATTTGACAGAATTTTCTCTTATTTATAACTCTTAATATATAATGAATTTATCGTGAAACTTCATATATACGTAGAGTAAGTTTAGAAGTACATCTACAATTTTTTCAGAATTTTTCACGACTTTTATTAGTTGGTGTATACGGTGTGTACACGAAAAGCCTGTGTACACAGAATATGTTGCCCTCTAAACCATGCCATGTCATAGGTTTGCTAAGGTATGGATGAGCGAGAGAAGAGAGAGACAACAGAGTATCGCATGCAAGCGAGTAGCCCGGAGCAAAAACCATGGTCCATCCTCTTGTCGTCGACATCATGCTCTTGCGCAGTTAGCCCCAGCTAGCTGACATCCAGCACATGTATGTTGATCTTAACTACTAAAACGACCTCCCTCTGAAAATCTCACACGTGTCATCGTGTTGATGCGAACATATATAAAACGACCTGATCGGCATTGGCATTTGAGAGGCAGGAGAGGGATCAGAAAGAATCCGGAGAAAAGATAGAGGACAAACAGTAGTAGCTATGCTTAAAAAAAAAGGTAGTGGCTAGCTCGTGTCAGTACGTATACCAGTCTATCTCCAGACCAATTCGAATTTCTATCATCAGTTTTAGATATTTACAGCATGCCACAGCACGAAAAAGATATCTTTGTCGTCGACAATGGCTAGAGCAGTCGACCCTAAGACAGGAAAACTTTCTCGCCGAAATTTTGGTGAGTTTCGACCGTAACCGGGCTTTCTAGAAACCCTGGGTAAAATTCTAAACCGCTCAAAAAATTTCGTGTTTGAATGAATTTTGTCAAACATTTGTATGATAAAAGTAGACGTACAAGACTATGTAGGTTAAAAGGGAGAAACATTGTGCAGTGGTAGCCTGCTCCGCTTTGGAAGAGGGATGGTGGGTTCGAGGCTCTAGAACGGTAATATTTTTATTTTTGGTTAAAAATTTTCAAATTTTGTTTGAGTTTTTTCGTTTGAGAAATCCGGTTACCGCCGGTTTACGGCTGTACCAGACCCCTCTAGTAAAAAAACTGAAACCAGAAAGTTTTCCCTGCCCTAAGGTTCGAACCGTCGATCATATAGTTGTCTGTATAACACTAATTGTCTATAGGACATCACGTAGAATACAAGGTGATGTGGAAGAAAGTGTGTATAGTAGAATTGGCTGTCGGTAAGGTAGGATAGAGTCGGTTGTAGCACATGAATGAAGGCATGATGTGTGTGTGGAGAAGCAGTTTATAGAGAAGAGAAAACAGTTGTCTACGTACACACCATTGTATATATATAGGTTGTCTGTACGTAGTGCTTTCTATATGTAATATGTCTATAGGTGATGTGTCAGTACATACTATAGACAATTATTATCTACATTGTTGTACATGTCCTTGGGATGTTTGGATCCTAGGCCGGCAAGGATTTTTATGTAGCTTTGCTAAGCAAGATTAGGTGTTTGGAACCATTAAAAAACCTAACTTCTTTAGGGCTGGGGAAATTGGTTGGAAGGCACTGAAATATCACGCCATCTCTCAGTGACACGTGGATGTCCAAGAGCAAGGGACACGAAGTTCTTTACACGATCTAGGGGACAATTAAGCATGGACCCTACATAGGGAGAGAGAAAAATGGAATTGTTGTTCAATGTTCGTTGTTGCTCTGTCTGTGCTGTGTCAGGATCGAACCCTAATTCCAGTCTCATCGATCTCCATGGTGGTCCTGACCTAAAGCTAGCCAAACGTAAGATCGATCGATCAAAATGTTCCTTCAATTCGATCCCTTTGGGTGCTGTTAGCTCCTTAGCTAGCTAGAGCTAATTAAGGAGTTGTCTCACTTCAGTGCTGTAGGCACTAGGCGCCTCCAGATCGGGATTAGTCCGAATCTAAATCCAACAGTTACGGCAGATAATGACACTGCTGCTCATGTGTAAACAGGCTGCTGATCAGGATCAAACTGGGATTAATTCGAGGAAAATATGTAGCGAAAAAAATGCTTGGATTTCCGAGGATATATATGTGCGTTGCGTTTATCCAGACGTAAGTATCTTTTACCCCCAAATTGATTCGACGATGATCGATGTATACTTGTTGTTAAGTGCAAACAAGGAATTTGGCAGTCTTTGATTCGTGATCAGGGAGAGCAACCCTGTAAAAGGGGGCACCTTTTCAAGAATAATTATTCAGGACCATTTCAAGAATTGACCCGCATATATCTTTTTTTTTCCTTGCAAGAATGATTGTTATGTAAGAATAACAAGTTAATATGACAAACCAATAATATGATTGTTTTACATCATTATAGAAGAACCTACCACCGGTTAGTGGTGAGTGGCAGGTGATATGTTCTACTCCCATCCTCTTAACATGAATTAATCCCAAGAAAAATAAAACAACCTCTGTCTCCCTGAAAAATCTCTAAAAATTCTTTTTAAAAGTCATGCAACCCTTATAAACACACGTACGATGGAGCCCAAGTGTGTAGGCGCGATGCGATCGAGCATAAAAGAGTTTAGAGCATTCGTAGCAGAAACCCTATAATAGTATAGAAATAGAGTTTTAGAGATAGAGTTTCTAACAGAGGGAAGAAATCTTTTAGGGTATAGTGTAAAGTGTGAAGGAATTTTAGAGTAATGGAGAGAGAAAATAGAGTAGAAGAGATAGAAAATAGAGATAGCTCTTAGAGCATGAAGAAGCGCCAAGCACATCGATCACACTGTGGGAAGTGGTACATGTTTTTATTCGTAGCAAAGAAAAATGTATAGGCATCCAACTAGTCGACGTACAGAGAGAAGAGAGGGGGGAAAAAATAAAGCAAGTAACACGCGCGCGCTTTACCAAACCCGGCATGCGTACAACATGCCAGATCGCCGGAGGAGAAGCATGACGAGACACACATCGATCGACAGGCTCGATCCCCTCGAATGGGCATCGAATCCGGCCATGCACATCTGGCCGCCGGCCACCGGACAGCGCGTCGCCGCCGGCCAACGAGCCATTGACAAGCCAGCACGCCATCGTCGGACGTGGCCGCCCTCATCTGACGCCGTGGACGATGAGAGAGAGAGAGAAAGAGATCTAGAGAGAGAGAGATGCAGATGCCTCTCGGAGCTGTGAGCTGCCGGGAGACGCAACCGTGCATGGTGGTGGAGGTGGCGGCATGCATCAACGTCGATCGCATCGCCGCAATATACATTTTGTATTTTGCTTTATTCGTCGATCGTGGCAAGCATTGGCTTTTCGGTGTTGCTGGCTCTCGATCTCTTTTCCTTTCCATTTCCATGGCTGCCTCTCTCTTTCTCTCTCGCTCCACCGTTGTCTAGTTGACCTGTGGAATATTTTGATAGGTTGGAGGCCTTCCCGATAGGAGCATCATAAAGGTTGAGCAAATGCCCACATGACCGTGCTACATCGACCCACATATATATCGACTTTTCATGTAACCGATTGGTTGAATGGTTACGGCGGACATATTCACATACTCGTGAAAGATGCATTTGAGACGTTAAACTAAAAAACTAAAATTATCTTCAATATAAGGCTCCATTTGGCACAGCTTCAATTCCACCAAAATTGGTGGACTTAGTGGAGTACCCTATTCCTAGCTCTAGAAATTCATGGAGCTGGAGTTGTAAGTACATTGAAGATGTTTAGATAAGTTATCTTATTTACATTTTAAACTAAGAATATAAACTTAAGTCATTTTATTTTAACCTACAAACTCCATATCTAAACTAGAGCTGGGAGCTGCAGCTGTGACAAACGGAACCTAAATGTGTGTCTTCAATGCATTTGAGATAGGTTGAGCAAACGCCCGTCAGTGCCACATCGACCTTTCAGGTAACGAACCTGTTGCATGATTACGGCAGGCAAACACATGTATGCTTTAAAATTCATGATGTTTAATATGGCCATGTTTATATACTCGTGAAAGATGTATTTGAGATATCGAACTAAAAAAAAATTATCTTCGATGTGACTTGTTTAACCTGAGTATGGATCCTAAGTGAATTTGTTTCTATGTTGAACTCTAAGCCGCCACCATATATAAAGTCCTTTGTAAACCATATGGAAGAAAAGTCACATTGTTAATCTCTCTGTGTTTTTTAACTCCCCGATATAGTGAGGTTTTTTCCCGCTAGAGTTTTTCATGTAAATCAGTGTCTTGTGTTTTTGATCTACTTTTGTTTTGTATGTCGTTTTGCTAACAAGTTTCTATCTTATATAATTGTTATAGTCGCATTATATTTGAAACAGTTCAAGCTAGCTGAGCTCAAAATTCACTCGTACTATAGATATATCAAGCTATAGAGTATTTCATACCTAAACTTTGAATTTCACATCGAATAAAAACATGTGTATAGACTACTTATAATGCAGGTGTGCATGATCACATAATTTCAACGAAGTATGTGGAAGGTAGGTAACCAACCGATCTCTAATTCTGCAGGTAGCCTATGGAGTGCCGACAACTACTGCTAAAACAGAGCTATCACGCTATCTCATTAGGTTAGGTTAGAGAACCCAAAATTATTAGTGTAGATTAAAAGGACACTAAAATTATGCGATTGCAAGCTACACGTTTAAATCACTAGATTTACATATGCCAAATCCCCAGTTAAAACCTGCAAACATTTGTGCGACAAAATTAGTCCCACATCATCCACTACTCAAAGCATTGTTGTGCATCATTGTACCATTGAAGTTATTAATAATATGTAGTATTATTTTTAAATTTTATCTTTTCGACTTTAGTTGGAATATGACTTTTTCATTGCATATATTATGCAAAAGACCAATCCTATGAAATTAAAGAAATGCTGGAAGTGATGTTTTTCTTGCTACAACTAAATTAATATAAAATGTTTTAGGAAGGAACCTTAATTACGAATGGAAGAATATCTTTTTCTACAGTAGAATGTACTCCGACTAGATCGAGTTAGTAATTTAGTTAATCAAGGGAGTGATTAGACCTAACAAAAAATATCCCTCTCCTCCAATAAGGTTTATCCCTATCCAGCTTTCATTTTTCAAAAATAGAATGTTTCGATATTCCAAATGTCCTATAGCCAATTTCTACAGTTTTACCTAGCTAGAAAGAGATGGGAAAACTAACCGCGGGTCATATCCCATATCAAGTGAAATATCACTCCAAGGGTGAAATCATGGAAATAATGGTGTACGTAGGGGAAAAAATGATACAAATCCAAAAGTTGTAGAGCAGTGTGTGGAGTGTGTTGTAACAGCCTCTAAATTTTCATCTCTCAAAACTTCCAATTTTATTAATCCCATCATATACTGAATTTGAATTTGAAAATTTACTCATACTTAGAATAAATCGATAAGTGTTTCTGTGATTCGTGTCTGAAATTTCTTTTTTAAAATGTTTGTGTCCAAATTATCAAAATATGTTCCATTGTTTACTATAAGGTGGCCTTTCAGCTGATTATATCCCCGTCACTATCAGAGAGCATCTATTTTTTTAGTTCTTTTTGTGCATGTGGCGGTGTGGCTTCCATCGGTACTTTTTCACATATAGCCATGTATGAACCAAATTTGTAAATTTAGGGTCTCTTTGATTCGCATGCATGATTCTAAAAACATATGAACAGAAAAGACATGCGACTGCGATGCCCAGGCATTTTGAATTCCGCACGTGGGATTGAATTCCACACGAATTGCTCAAGATCATTTGGTTGTATCACAGGAAAAGATACACAAATTTGAGGTTAAATACTAACTTAGTATAAAGAGAGGAAGAGAGAAGTTGCATTGGAATTGTCTAAAGAACACAAAAAAAAAATGTTACAGATCATATTAGGAATCTTCCAAAATTTGAAGAAAAATTTGGATCCTATGAAATTCATTTAAAGCAATTTTATGAATCAAACACCCCCGTATATATGATTTTTCCCCTTTAGATTGCATTCGTGCTTTTTTTTTACTTTGAAATTCTTTCAAATCAAAGAGGCTCTTAGCTCCCTCAAAGCCCCCCGCTAAATTCGTAAATTTGGTTCATTAGTGCTAGACTAAAAAAATTTACAGGACTTCCTTGTTTCATGAGAGATAACTACCTAGTTAGGTAAGCATGTATCATCTATTCGATCACATCCGGATCGAGGAGCCCCAATCATACACAAAAAATAGCAAACAAAGAGGTATATTGCGTTGGAATTATCAAAAGAATGCAAACAAAAAGGTTAGAGCTCAGGTTAGAAATCCTCTAAATTCGAAAGAAAAATTCCTACCCGTGAATTTCATTTGAAGCAATATATCCAACAAATCAGACACCTCTATAGGAGTTTTTTTTTTCTCACTTTAGCTCCTTCAAATTCCTGGTCTAAAATTTTAAATTCGGTTCATAAGTGCCAGATTTTTTCAAAAAGAAAGATCTATGCTCATCGAATTTCATATCAATGATCCATTAAAAAAATATCAATGTCGATCAATATACGGAGGCAAGAACCTGCATGGTGGTAGTGGGAGCTCAGGTGGCCGGCGGCACTGTCTATCAATGAGGTGAGGGAGAGGAGGAGTAAGAGAGAGGAGAGGAAAATTTCAAAAATGGAGAGATGATACTACAAGGTACCACCTCTTATCTCTTTCCATCTTACTTGATGAAGGGCTATAATTCATGGAGGAACAAAGCAACTTTTATGTTGTCCTTTATTTTTTGGTAATTACACGTATTGGGATTCTTGGGGTTATAGTACTATATATTATATTATTCGACCCTAGCTATCCAATAAATTCCATTTAGTACATTCGGATTAGATTGTACCTTTTCACCTTAAATCTTTAAATCGTGAGCATCCGACATTTTTGCCTAACAAATTAATCCTGCAGAAAAGATTTTCTTTTAAATTTCCTAATCATGGAGAACCTTCACGTTGCAACAACCTTACCAGTCTACGGCTGAAAATTTAGTTAAGGTTAAACTCTGATCAGTCAATTTCTTGCTCGATCTTGTGGTGTTCAGAGTCTCATACTGATCATGCAGGTCGAAGCAGATCAAGAGAGATCGCTAATAGCTTCTGACACGATCCAGAATCGGTGACTCCATGGTCTCTCGATCTCCCACGTGAGGTCGCCCCTTTTCCGTTTTCACGTACGTACGCGTATGTTTCTGGTCACGGGCTGATCACCACGATTGAAACCCTAGCTTGCCTGCCTAGCTAGAAAATAGTTTTTTTAGCTAAAGCTAGAAAATAGTTGCTCCAATTTACAAAGGTACAATAATACTTATGCTTTGATCTATGCGATAAGCCGACATGTAAGCTGTGCAATGCTTAACATCGATAGCAAATCAAATATATGTGAAGCACATATATAGCAAAGATGTATTGGGCACTCTTAATGCATCCTAGTCAATTGTGTCTTAAACTGCCACATAAAATATATTGTTGAGGTGAAAGATAATTAATAAGAAGAGAGAGAGCATGGTCGCTTCTTATTTAAGAACCGGTCTCTAAACTTGAAATAAGGCTAAGAAATGAGTAAAAATATCACTGAGAGTAATATGTTGTTTTATCTGGAGAATATATAAAAAGAGAGAAAATGAAAAAAAATAATTGCTAGAAATGATGCATTAGGATGGTTTTCTATACAACGTGTCATCTTAAAAATGAATCCTAATACATTCTACTAGCTCGTTTTTTAAATTGGCACACAGAATGGATTGTCGAAATAGAGGATAATTAATTAGAAGAGAGAGAGCAAGATCGATCTCTGAGCTTAAAACAAGGCTAAAAAACTAGCTAAAAACCCACTTAAAGTAATAGGTTGTTTTAATCAGAAGAGTATATAGAAAGTAATGAAAGAAATTAATTGATAAAAACAATGTGCTAGGATGTTTGTATTTATGGTTGTTTCTATACAACATGGCATTTTAAGAAAAGACCGTAGAAACGATGCATCGGGAGTGTCCTTAGGATAGGTTTTTACTATAAGACTAAGAGAATCTATTATTAAAATGTAAACATATAATGTATACAAAAGCTAATCTAATGAAAAGACTAGTAGTTGTATATATGGATTATTGTTTTATGACCGTTTTGAAAAATCAAACACTTTGGTTTATTGGGCTCTCTTCTTTAATATCTCAAAGCATATTCTCATATTTTTCAAAAACAAGTCTAAAGAAGTGAACCAGTTTGGAGAAGCTCTTGAATACTCAATTTTTTAGCAATTCAGTTAAACACAAAAAAAAAATGCAAGGTTGGAGGTTCAAATCTTACATTTATATAATTTTGAAGTTTCTAGAGGGTGGAAAAAAAGGTAGGAGGAAGAGGATAGAGAGGCTGGTGCGCAGTGACTAGAGGTGGCCAAATAGGGTAGTGTTTCTTTTGGCGGTTGCGGTTGCGTTTGCTTATAAGCTGAAAATTTGTATCTCTTGATAAGAACATCCGAGGGATCAAAAAATTATAGAAAAAATGGTTTTGAGAGCTTTGAGAAGAAATAGTAAGACCTACAAAAATTGACTACCAAACGTCAAAACATTTGACTTGTACAAAAATAACAAATTTTCAGGTTATAAGCAAACGTAAACGCAAACGCTGAAAGAAACACTACCTAGGTGTTTAGGCACACTTATTTATTATTCTTGTCATGCTGAACCATCCGGTGGAACTAGCCTCTAACCCAGACACGGTTCGACGAGATATGGACTGGTGTTAGGCCCATCCGGGCTAATATTTTCTAAAACAAAAATGTATATAATTTATAAAAATTGAAATTGGAAAAAATAATTATATACTATAAAGCAAAACCGGCATATATATTGAATATTTTGAAGTATTTTAAACTTTTTGTTTTCTTTAAAACAGTTTGGGTCATCTCAACATTAGCCTGTCGTTGCTATGGGCGTGTTTGGTTTGGTTCATGACCCTCGATTACCTTACCGATTGTTGGTCGTGCCTTTGCGATTTGTCACTCATTTGGTTTGTTGCCATTCATTGGCACGCCGGCGAGAAACATCGGCGCGCCAATCCATTTACACGCAGGATTCCTACGCCAACGATTGGCGAGCCACTTTTAGCCGCACTAGAAGTGAGTTTGACCATGTTTATTTCAAATCTTTTGATTTTTTTATTTTTATATCTATTTCATTATGTGTTCAAATTGCATGAAACAATTTCATAATTCATCTAAAATCCTAAGCTACCCATTTTTAAAACTATTAAATTTATTGTATTTTTGAATTATTTTTATTTTTTATTGGTAAATTCAAACTTTTGTATCTATTTCATAAAGTGTCCAAATTACATAGAACAAATTTTATAAATCATATAAAATCCCCTCTACCCATTTTGTAATTTTATAATTTATAATTTATTTGTATTTTTATAATTTATTTGGTAATTTTTATTTTCTAATATGTTTTAAAATTTTAAATTGGATTTCTATACTTTATTTGAATTTATAATTATTTTATTTGGCTATAGGAACAAACAACATGTTTTTGCCAATGAATTGATCATACATTCGATTGGTTATAACCAAATCATAGCGAGGATCGTGAATCAAACACACCCTATGTCCAAGCACGACCTAGCACACTGCATTGTGGTTTGGCTCAGCCTGTGCACAATACAAGGCCATGTCTGGGCTCATCCTATTTATTGGCCACCCCCTTCTAGTGACATAGGATTAGGTAATAAATACGAGATATTCGTTTTAACTAATATCCATATCCGTTAGGTAGGGATGCAAACGGAGCGGATAATTTCCGATCGACCGACCGACCGAACCAATATGGATAGTGGTTTGGATAGTTATACGGATATCCGGCTGTTTTTTGCGGATATGGATACGGATATGGATATTAGGATGTGGATACGGATACGGATACGGATATGCGGATAATATCTGTGGTATAGTATCCGAAGAAAAATACGGATAATATCCATCGGATATTATCCGAATCATCTCAAGGCTAAGCCCACCCAGCAGCTATTATCGGCTAGCGCCATGATGCTTAGGCCTTCACTCGATTCACTCCACCGATCTCACATCGAGGCTCATGACCTCTGCTGCTGCTATAGCGCTTATTCTTTGGCTCTTGCTTCATGCGGTGCCTTCACCGATGGGCCAAGCACATTAACCGCCCAAGCTTCACCCTAATCACCCTTCACCCACCGTTTCAATCACTACGGGCAACCCTAGCGCTAGCAAAGAAGAAGCAGATGTTTAATTTTAATTCCACCAATTTAGTTGTTTGCTATGTACTTCGCATTTCTAAAAGACGCTAGTAGTGTCTACAAGATTGTATGTTTTTATGTGTTAAATATTTATCCGGACTTTAAATGTTTGATGCTTTCTTTGAAAGTCTGTATTTTGCGTACTATCAGAAATTATCCGTTCGAACAATATCCGAACTCAGTAGTATCCGTGTCCGTATCCGAGGTATCCGTGTCCGTATCCGACACTATCCATGTCCGTATTCGTATCCGATACTATCCGTATCCGATCCGTATCTGAAAAATAAATATGGATACGGATACAATATCACTGCTATCCGACCGTATCCGATCCGTTTGCATCCCTACCGTTAGGATATGAATCTATATAGTTTAGGTCTCTCATCTGTTTTGTATTGATTTGTGCATAATTAAAAAAAATGGGATATGAACACGTTATGGATTGTGTATTAAAATGGTATTTTATCCTCACCATCCGTGTTTGCATTTAAAACTGTTGTATGTGTTGAGCAACCATGTTACCGGGTGTAGTCCGAGGTTGCTGATTCGCACACGAGGCGTAGAGAGAGCGAGATCGACAGATGCACAAAGTAGATGAACACAGATGTAGGGAGAGAACAAATTCTTTATTGCTTTCATATGTGTATACAATGGTTGGATCCCTCTCCTATTTATAGTGCTGGTTCATAGAGTTTGGCAGGTCCACGAATAGACCTATCTGGATACGGCTTGGATAGCCCGTAACCGAATAGGTTTCCTAACACTCCCCTTGGACCTTGCCGCGTAATGCATATGCCTCATCAAAACTCCAGAAAAACCCAGTGAAAAAATTCTTGGAGAAAGAGTACATAGCATATTTTGCTGTACGCACGGATATACCTCATTAAAAACCTCATGTGAGAAACTTCCTTGAAAACTCACTTAAGGGAAAAAGAGTACAAATCCACCCAACATTGCTTTATTACTTCAATATAATAGTTGGGTACTCGAACTTCCAGTTCAAGGTTTCATTCAAAATATGTGAAGTTTCTCCTCTGAATTCTGCACTTCACTAAGTCCCTACTGCATCTACCTTTGAAAGATGCGTTAAAGGTATAGGAATGATGAGACTTAGAGAAGTGCAAAATTCAGGGGGGGAGAAATTTCACATATTTTGAATTAAACCTTGAACTGGAAGTTCGAATACCTAACTATTACATTGTCAGGACCCGATTTTACTAAATCGAACCCTCTGTGTCAACGGTATGAGTCCCAAGGATCCGTGCTCATACCCACAGTAAACAAAGATGAATTACCAGTATCACACTGCATAACTAAATAAAATATTCAGAGTGTAACAGCTCCATTTATTACAATAATTTATAACGACCATAAGTCTTCACTAAATAAAACTAGGAAGCAAATAAAGAACGATAATGGTGTCCCATCACGCCACGCACAAGACTGAGCAGGAGCGACTAGTAGTCCTGCGCATCATCCGGATACTCCGCAACATACTCCTGGTCGTACTCCTGACCTGCTCGTGGAATAAACAGCCCCGAATAAAAGCCGAGGTTAGCATGCGAATGTTAGCAAGTCTTTCCTGGGAAGGGCCAGGCTAGGCTTATCCTAGAAAAGATAGTGACTCATTTGCATAAAAGCATCTAACTTAGAAGTATAAAAGTATTTAACAAAATATAAGTAAATAAATAGCAATTCTCATAATTAATCTCAACAAATGGCATAATTCTCAAACTCAGTGTCTCATATATCAAATTCTCATTATCTCAAATCATCATCTCAAAAGAGTTCTCATGCTCGTTCTCGTTCTCCAAGAATCATCTAGCAACGGCACACGGCCGGAATAACCTTACCCAAGTCAAATTAATTAAGGTGTAGCTACGATGTGAAAACCACCAAGACGCTCATAACCGGGAGCACGGCCATTCGAATGAGTTTACACTCTGCAGAGGTTGCACGCTTTCCCCGCAAGATACGATACTCCCCCGTCGGAAAGCATCGTAACAAAATCCATCAAAAGACCAACCCCGAGTTTGACACAGTCATACCTGATATTCACACAAGTACCCCGGGGGGCTTTGACTGTACCTGATATTCACACAAGTACCCCGAGGGCCAACCCCAGGCTGTACACCGGCAATGACGCATCCCGTGGGAGCTCACCCACGGTGCAAGGACGGTGGCAATCCCGACGTTACTCTCCCTCTAGATCAGGCCCGTCCCATTCCGGGCTTGCGGTCGCACGGGAAATTCTCAGTTAAATCCATCACGATCATCGGTCCTTAGGGACCGGACCGTCGACTCAAGTCACCCACTCCGAGTCAAATTATTAGTTGGTCAAATTTTAATTAATAAGTGAATAATCCCACCACAAAGCCCAAATTCTCATGTCTCATACTCAGACACTCCAGATTCTCATATTAAAGTGTTTAATGATGATCAAATAAGTGGGAATCACTCCCCGGTGACTATCTAAGCAATGCTAAGCCAACTAATAATTTAAAACAGTAGCAAAATTACATAATATTGTCATCCTAAGGTTTGTCATGATCGTGGGTGCATATCTTATAAATAAACGATATACACTGGGAATTACTATAGCAAATACGCATAATTTAATTAAATAGCAATTTTGGTAAAATCTATAAATTGGGATTCGAGGGGAAAGACTTGCCTTCCTGTTCTCCTTGACCTTGCGGAACGTCGGCGGCGTCGGCGAACTCTCCTTCGTCACCCGCGTGATCTATCACACGCAAATCGAGAAAAACAATAATAAATAACAAAAACAGTAAGTAAATTGAAAAATTATGTAAACATTACAGTAGATATATATGAATTTTCTGGAAATTTAGAAACTGGAATCGCCGGATTTGGAGTTTGGACGAAAACGTAGCGAAATAATGAAGGTTTACTATTGCTGAAATTCGGGAAAATTAGGAAAATCGCACTGTAGCGATGGGCCGGCTACTGTAGCACGGAGCCCACGTACGTGAGGATAAGGTGATGCTGCTGCATCTGTGTGGCTGACAGAATCAAAGAAGAAAGAGAGAGGAAACTAGAGAGAGAAAGAAAGAAGGAAGAAGAAGAAAGGAGGAAGGAGGAGGAAGGAAGAAGGAGAGGAGAGGAGGAAGGAGAAGGAAGGCCGCGCGCGGCGGGTCGGCTCCGGCGACGGCGGTCGGCGATGGGCGGGCGGCGGCGCTCCGGCGTCGACGAGCTCCGACTTAACGGCAGAAGAAGCGGCGGCGGACGGCGGCGGCGTCCACGGGCGACGCAGCTAAACCTGGCGAGCTTCGTGGCGGCGGCGTCGGGGGACGGCGGCGGCTGCGGCGGCGACGGCGAGGCGAAGCGAGGAGGCTCTTCGCAAGGCGTCGGCAAGCGGCAAAGCGGCCGGCTTCGGGCATGGGAGCGGGCGAGCAAGCGGCGGCGGCGGCGCGTGCGCGTGCCAGGCGGCAGCGGCAGCAGCGCCGTGGTGAAGCGGCTTCGCTGCTGGCTCGCCTGGTCGCGGGAGGAGGATGAGGAGGCGGGGCACATGACGAGCGGCCGACGGCAGTGGCGCGCGGGCATGGAGATGGCCAGCGTGGCCACGACGCACGGACAAGGTGGCGGCAGGGCTACCTCGACGACGTCGACGGCGGCGGCTGCACCAGAAGCACGAAGACGAGGACGATGGTGACGGCGGTACGCGGCAAGGACGATGTCGAGCAAGAAGACGACGGCGGTCAGAGGTCGGCGTATGTACAAGCAACCGTGAGATTGGTTTGGAGTTGATTAGGTGGAGATTAGGGTTTATTTGGGGTTTATATATGGGATTGAAATGAGCACGTGTTGAAATTTGGGATTGGGTTTGGGCCTAATCCGCGAGGGATTAGTGATAAACCTATTCACTTTAGGATTTGTAAAGAAAGTCTAAAAACGAAATTTTCAAAAATTTTTATGGTGTCACAAACCTCCCCCCCTAACAGGAATCTCGTCCCCGAGATTTGAACGGAACAGGTCTGGGAATTCCGCTCGCAAATCCTGTTCTCGTTCCCACGTTGCCTCTTTTTCTGAGTGATGATTCCACTGAACTTTACAAAACTTAATCTTACGGCTTCTGGTGCACCTCTCAGATTCCTTCAAAATCTTCGCTGGATACTCGATATAGGTCAAGTCCTCACACAAATCCACATTCTCTAAGGGAGTCTGTTCTTCTGGCACACGCAAACACTTCTTTAACTGGGACACATGAAACACGTTGTGCACATTAGACAACTGCGGCGGTAGTTCCAACTGATACGCTACTTCTCCTTTCTTTGCAAGAACACGAAACGGTCCAATGTATCTCGGTGCTAGCTTTCCACTGACTCTGAATCGACGAATACCTTTCATTGGTGACACTTTCAAATACACAAAATCATCCACATTGAACTGTAAGTCACGGCGACGATGGTCTGCGTAGCTCTTTTGTCTTGATTGGGCTGCTTTTAACCGACTCTGAATCATGCGAACCTATCTATCGGCCTCTTTTAATATGTCCGGTCCAAACACTTTATTTTCCCCAGTCTCTTCCCAAAATAGCGGCGTACGGCACTTGCGACCATACAATGCTTCAAACGGTGACATCTGAATACTTGATTGATAGCTGTTGTTGTACGAAAATTCCGCATATGGCAAACTTGTATCCCAACTGTTCTTACTTTCTAGCGTACATGCGCGAAGCATATCCTCCAAGATTTGATTCGTCCTCTCAGTCTGACCATCAGTCTGGGGGTGATAAGCAGTGCTGAAATTTAACTTAGTCCCCAACAATTTGTGCAAACTTTGCTAAAACCTGGACGTAAACTGAGAACCACGATCAGACACAATTTTCTTTGGAACACCATGCAAACATACGATTCGGGCCATATATAACTCTGCAAGTCGATCACTGGTATAAACAGTTTTAACCGGTATGAAATGTGCAACCTTGGTCAATCGGTCCACAATTACCCAAATTGAATCGAATCCTGACCTTGTCCTCGGCAATCCGGTTATAAAATCCATACCTATTTCTTCCCACTTCCACTCGGGAATTTTTAGGGGCTGCAACAATCCTGCGGGGCGTTGATGTTCCGCTTTTACCTGCTGACAAATATGACAAAGCGCAACATACTCTGCAATGTCTCTTTTCATTCCGGTCCACCAATACTTTTCCCGTAGGTCTAGGTACATCTTGGTACTGCCTGGATGGATGGAAATAGCGGATTCGTGCGCCTCACGAAGAATTATTTCCTTTAATTCCTTGCTGTCCGGTACGAACAATCGCTTCCCGAACCAAATTACTCCATCATTGTCTATTGTAAATCCTACGGCTTTGCCTTTATCCAATCGGGCTTTGATCTGGGAGCTTTCTTCATCACTTTTCTGTGCTTCTTTGCTAATTTCTATAAATCGAGGATCTTCTGAACCTCTTCATTTGCTTCTTTAGAACGGGGATCATGCACGAGAATGCCTGTGACTTGCCAGATGATTTCTTGGCATTATTCTGTTAAGGGTTCTTTATCTCCCCCTAATGACGGGAAATTATCCTCGTTAAAGATGCAATCAGCGAAACGGGCAGTATGCAAGTTACCAGTTGAGTGTTTTAAATACTTGATTATGGACACGGTCTCATAACCAACGTATATCCCCAGCCTCCGGAGAGGGCCCAAAGCTGTTCGCTATGGTGGTGGTATCGGTACATACACCATGCATCCGAATTTTCTTAAATGGGAAATTTTTTGTGTGATCCCCTGAACTAGTTGCATTGGTGATTGGATGTTGTTTGCTAACGGTCTATAGTTCAATAATGCTACTGCGTGTAGGATGGTGTGGCCCCAACACATGTTTGGTAAATTACAACCCTGCAAAAGCGGCTTTGCTATGAATTTGATCCTTCTAATCGGTGCTTCTGCTAGGCCATTCTGAGTGTGGACATGTGGCATTGAGTGCTCTAATTTTATTCCCGATGCCGTACAGTAATGATCAAATGCCTTCGAAGTAAATTCGCCGGCATTGTCCATACGAATGGACTTCACGTGATGATCCAGGAATGCATTCTGAATTCTTATGATCTTGAGAGATCAGCTTCGCGAATACGTGGTTTCTTGTCGAGAGTAAGCTCACGTTAGACCACTTCGAGGAAGCATCAATGAGCATCATGAAGTACCGAAAAGGACCTGATAGAGGTTGAATAGGACCGCAAATATCGCCTGGATGCGCTCAAGGAACGCGGGGATTTCATCTTGCACCTTCATGGTCGAGGGCCTAGTGATCATTTTCCCAGTGGCACATGCCTGACATATGAAGTCTTCTTGATTAGGAAATTCTTTACACTAATTCCATGGCCCTGAGAGTTGGTAATTACATTTCTCATCATCCGTAAGCCAGGATGACCATGTCTACTATTCCAAAGAGAGAAGAGTTCAGCACTTCTAAAAGAAGTTTTTAGGGAAGTGTATTTGTCAGGTGCTTTAATTATTGTGTGGTATAGCCCAGTTTCAAATGAAGAAAATTTTTCTAAAATTCTTTTTCGGCATCCGTCGTGCTTCATAATGCACAGGAATTCTTTGCTATTTTCTTCCGTGGTCTCAACGTGGAAACCATTGGCACGGATGTCTTTAAAGCTTAAGAGAGATCTAGTAGATTCATGGTACAACAAAGCTTCATCAATTTTCAGTGAAGTACCCATAGGCAGAACGATAGTGGCTTGACCGAAGCTTACCACACACGAGCCACTTTTTCCAATTGTGGTTATCCTACCAGTTCTCTTCTTAACAAAATACTTTGTCTCTCTTAAGATGCTATTCTACTATCAACAATGCATATCTCCTTCATATGGGCGCTTCATAAATTCATATAATTTCAATTAGGCTATCATTCATATTGCAAGCATTCGCAAAAATATACTGGGAATAAAATGCATAACCGATCACGAGAATTAAATGTTTGCTCCCCCTGGAGCTCACAATTCTTCATTCATAATAAGATCACAAATGTCTGCTAATGCAACCACACTAAAAGGGCTGACTAGTGCTGCTATGTATGTACTAAATAGATTCTGTAAAATAGGCTTCTACGGTGTCAGCGATTTCTTTTTCTATGATGGCATCATCTTCTTTAGTAGCTTCTGTATTTCTCAGGCTTGTCTAGTCCTACTGTGCTTATGGCAGGATAGTGTATTTGAGCTTTTCGAACCGCTTCTCAAGTACGGCCCAAAGATCAATAGAACTTTCCATTGTCATCTATTCATTCTTTAAAGTATTGGACAATGTGCCAAATGAAATGCAGCGCTTGATTATTCTGTGCTCGGGTATTGCCCCTCGCTACAATGCTAACGGCGGTGGGGGAGCTTTATGTGCGTAGCCGAAATTCATCAAACTCACGACTCACGATGCCAAACATTTGCATAATTCAAATTTTTTGCATAAGATACTGTGGGTATTCATAGTGTGTGTTGTGTGACATGGATCTATTCATAAATTCTTGGAATTTCCAGTATAAACATGCTAAAATAATTATTACAAGAATTATAATAGCAATTTCATGGAATAATTCTATGCCAGAATATATACATTCAATAAATTCTTAATTTTCGGGGCTTTCTATGCAAAAATTCTTAATTTTGGTGAATTTTCAAATAATTCCTAAAGGTTTCAGGGCTTTTCTGTGAAATTCAGGCCCAATTTCTATGATAGTAATGCTGATTCATGACTACTATATGTAATCTGCATATATTCTTATAATTCTTCAATAAATTTCATGGTTTTCTACTATTCAACATGATATTTTCAATTCATAGATTAAATGTAATGAACGGGCACCACAAGTAATCAGAAATTCACATTCATAATTCATATGCATAAATTCTATTAATAAACAGGCATAAACTGATAATTATAACAGCTAATTCATCATATAATAGCATGAAGTAATTATCAGGAATAAAATAAAGTTTCAAATGCGAAAACAGGATTAAATTTCGGAATCTCGACATGCTTTTATGCCCGAATATGCTTTTCTATGATTTTTCCTGATTTCAGGGACTTTTATGAAAATTTTAGTGTATCTAGAGACTTCTGTGAAATTTTCGGTGTCTCTAGAAAAATTTTAGAGCCTTAGAAATTCTTTTACATAAATTCTTAATTTTCTAAGGGCTTTCTTGCAAAATTCGCATGCATGGCCATTTTTCCTCTTTCTTTTCCTTTTTTTTGTTTTCTTTCGGCCTGGTCTTTCCTTTCTCCCACGGCCCAGTCCTTCATTCCCCCCCTTTTTTTTCTTCCCCCCGCGACCGAATTAGGCCTTTCGGCCCGTTCTTCCTTCATCCTACTGCTTGCCTACTCCTCTTCGCGACGACACGCTTTCCTCTCGTTCGACCCGCTAGGCCCGTTAAACTGCTTTCCTCCCGTTAAACTGCTAGGCCCGTTAAACTTCTTTCGGCCGGCTTTGGCACACCTGACCACGGCGGCTAGGGTTAGTTTCGCGCCAGCGTGGTGGCGCTGGTTTTGGCGGCGGCGGGTGGCTTCTGACGGAGGTGGCGGCGGCAACACGCTGCTGAATGGCGGCGAGGCCGAGGCGACAGTGGACTGGGCGGCGGTGCTGCGGGCATGCGGTCGATGCGGTGAAAGCGGCCGGCGGCGGCTGCTGCACGCAAGACGAGATGGTGCAGCATGGACGGCGGCATCGGGTGGTGCGCGCGTGGAGAAGGCGGCGCTTGAAGCTGCGCAAAGGCGGCAGCTTGGCAGCGGCGGGCGGTGCTGGCGGCGGGCGCCGCGATTCTTTTGGGACGGCGCGGCCGTTCTTTGGGTGGCGATGCGGCGGCGGGGCGCGCATCTGATACGCGGCGCCGACGCAGTAAGCGGCGACGCCGACGTGGCGCGCGCTAGTAGTAGCCAGCGAAGAGGCGGCGACGTTCCGGCGGCGAGACGCAACCATGCGGTGCTAGCGTGCAGTGACGTGATGCCCAGCGAGGCCATGGCCAGCGAACAATTCATGTCAATTCAATTCTATTCGTCAATACCTTGCGATCTGGCGATCAACTTCTTAGATTCGATTAGGACTGTTTTCGGCTATCCGAGTGGAAGCCGGCGTGACGACGATTCGATGCCGAAAACGCCGGTGTAGACGAACAACCGTAGTCGATCGATCTCCTCGTGCTTGCGGTTCCTCCTTCTGAGCGTGTCGTGCTGATAACGTGTTGAGCAACCACGCTACCGGGTGTAGTCCGAGGTTGCTGATTCGCACGCGAGGCGTAGAGAGAGCAAGATTAGGGGTGAAAACGGGTCAGATATGGTCGGATAGTAGGTAATCCCGTATCCTACCCTAATTATTTTTACTCGAATACGGATCGGGTACGGATACGGATACGGGTAACAGGTATCTATAAACGGGTAGAAAATGGGTACCGGATAGTATACGGGCGGGCACAATACGGATATCGGGTACTTAGTCGGATAGTACGTGAATTATGTAGCATTATAATTTATGATAAAAATAATCCAACCAAAGCATATACCGACACAAATAATACAAAACATATGGTCAAACTAACGCGTCAAATAATACCAACATAGCACTAGCACATGATAATTGACAAGTTCCACATAACATAGGACATCTTCATATAGCAATCCATACAATATATATAGCACCATATATATTAGTTCCAAATCTCACATGACTCACATTAATAGTCCACAAACTTGATGAACATAGCACATAGTATTCGGGTATAGTGGTGGGAATTGGGCTGTGCCGTGCCAGGCAACAAAACAGCAGCATTAAATATTTTTTTATAAATTAATACATTGCTCAGAAGATAAATTTGTCAACATGAAAAAGATGTGTCTCGAAATTCTCTACAACTTTTGTGTAGAATGAAAATTCGTACGAGTAGAGTAAAACATCTAAAATATGGAATTACAGTACGAGTACCGTTGGCCCTAAAGCAGTCAGCACGCTAAATAATTTTTTATAAATTTATACTTTGCTCAAATGAAAAAGTTGTCAACATGAAAAAAATGCGTCTCGAAATTATCTACAACTTTTGTGTTGAACGAAAATTCATATGAGCATGAGAAGACCTTAAAAAATAATTATTTACTGATTCATGCTGCAGTTCAGAACAGCCCGGTCCAAAATCCAAGCACTATCCGGTACCCAATTTTCAAAATTATCCAGGTACCCGTATCCGACCCGAAAATCCGGGTATTTACCGGGTATCTATTGTCCTATATCCGACCCGTATCCGAAACAAAAGTATCCGGGTAATTCAGATCCAGGCCGACAAAAAATACCCGTATCCGTATCCGAATTTTCGGGTAAAATTTTTGCCAGGTACGGATACAGGTCGGGTATTACCCGACCCATTTCCACCCCTAAACGAGATCGATAGATGCACAAAGTAGATGAACATAGATGTAGGGAGAGAACAAATTCTTTATTGCTTTCATGTGTGTATACAATGGCTGGATCTCTCTCCTATTTATAGTGCTGGTTCATAGAGTTTGGCAGGTCCACGGATAGACCTATCTGGATACGACTTGGACAGTTATGAATAGGTTTCCTAACAGCATGCATGGGCGGAATCTCGGACAAACATTTACAATCCAGCGTGAATTCAGATGAAACAATAAAGGAGTATTACTAGAACGCTAAAATACCGCAAAATCTCTTTCAATTAATGTCTTAGGGATATTTCCAATTCGTATTTGAGGATATCCAATTCATACATATTTATAGCGCCTGCGCATATTTATATATATTCACAAGAAATAAATACGAAAACATAAAACTTAAAACGGAGAGTCCATTATCCAATCCGTGGGCACCCTTGAGCGGCCGGCCCGACCCGTGCAACGCTGCACGTGCCCTCCTCGTTTTGATCTGATCATCTGATGCCGTTATCTAGCCGTGGATATACGCAGATAACTAAAATTAAGGGGCCGGATTTTGTTAAGCGTGTAATTAACAGCGGGCCGCGTCATTAATTAATCTGTCCCCTCCCCCTGGCCCCTGCCGCGGCGGCGGCTATATATACGGCCACCAGCCACCCGCCATACCGCAGGCAAAAGCTCGGCAGCGGCAGCAGCTCACGCGCACCATCTCTCTCCTCGCGCACGCTCTCTCTCCCCTGACCCCCTTGCCTGCAAGGAGGAGGAGGAAGACGAAGATGGTTGGGCTACTCCCCGAGACCAATGCGCCGGCGGAGATCGACGTGCTCAACGACGCGTGGGACTTCAGGGGCCGCCCCGCCGCCCGGTCCAGGACCGGCCGCTGGGGCGCCGCCGCCATGATCCTAGGTCCGTACGCCCTCCTCCTCTGAATCTCCGTGGAAGTCGTGTTCTCTCTGTTCTTGGCCCTGTCTCTAATGGCGGCGGGTAATGTGCAGTCGCGGAGCTGAACGAGCGGCTGACGACGCTGGGGATCGCGGTGAACCTGGTGACCTACCTCACCGGGACGATGCACGTCGGCAACGCCGAGGCGGCCAACGTCGTCACCAACTTCATGGGCACCTCCTTCATGCTCTGCCTCCTCGGCGGCTTCGTCGCCGACTCCTTCCTCGGCCGCTACCTCACCATCGCCATCTTCACCGCCGTCCAGGCCTCCGTGAGAAACTCCTCCCTCCCTCCTTGCTTTGACGATCGTGCTGCCCCCAGATTTTTCCTCTAATAAACTGCTTGTCCTTTTTAAAAAAGATTTCTTTTCTTTCCAATTTGATTTCCTCTTAACCGCTTGCCCTTTTTACAAAAGATTTTCTTCTTTCCAATTTGATTTTCCTCTCAACGACTTGCCATTTTTTTAAAAAAAAAGATTTATTTCTTTCCAATTCATTAGATTACGGAGTAAATTAAGAGCGGATAATATCTGGTGAAAATTTCCTGTCTTTTTCTTTTTACCGTAGTAAAGAAATCCAGCTTTTTACGAAGATGCTGTTGCGAAAAGAACGGCCACCAAAGAGACTATTCAGTCGTCATGGATTCATCAATCATGTGCTCACATAATGCTTCCAAGATCGATGCATGGGCGTATGGGTCCAGAACTCCACAACAGTTCCAAACAAATCTTGCATTTTTATTTATGAGATTCTTAATGATTCAGATAAGATGAGACTGAGCGGATATTTTTACGACGATTTTAGCTGTTGATTACGTAATTTTCATCGGTTCTTGTGGTAGAAAGTACTACTCCGTCCCTAAAAGAATGTCATTCTAGAAAATTTTGAGTAGATTGAGGAGGGTATATGTAGATAGGAATCTATAGGTATTTTATAGGGGTGAGAAGGAAATCTATAGGTATTTTATAGGGATGTTAGGGGAATCTAGCAATTATTGTCCTAAAATGACATTCTTTTGGGGACAAAATTTGAATTCCAGGATGACATTCTTTTAGCGACGGAGGGAGTACATAGTAGGTAGTAACAAAGAAAAATAACAAATTTTTACGGGGGCGTGCAGGGCGTGACGATCCTGACGATCTCGACGGCGGCGCCGGGGCTGCGGCCGCCGGCGTGCTCGGCGGAGGGCGGGCTGTCGGCGTCGTGCGTGCGGGCGTCGGGGGCGCAGCTGGGCGTGCTGTACCTGGCGCTGTACCTGACGGCGCTGGGCACCGGCGGGCTCAAGTCGAGCGTCTCCGGCTTCGGCTCCGACCAGTTCGACGAGACGGACCGCGGGGAGAAGTCGCAGATGATGCGCTTCTTCAACTGGTTCTTCTTCTTCATCAGCCTCGGCTCGCTGCTCGCCGTCACCGTCCTCGTCTACGTCCAGGACAACCTCGGCCGCCCCTGGGGCTACGGCGCCTGCGCCGCCGCCATCGCCGCGGGGCTCGTCGTCTTCCTCGCCGGCACCCGCAGGTACCGCTTCAAGAAGCTGGTGGGGAGCCCGCTCACCCAGATCGCCGCCGTCATCGTCGCCGCCTGGCGCAAGCGCCGCCTCGAGCTCCCCGCCGACCCCGCCTTGCTCTACGACATCGACGTCGGCAAGGTCGCCGCCGCCGAGGAGGGCAACACCAAGAAGAGCAAGCTCAAGGAGCGCCTCCCGCACACCAAGCAGTTCCGGTAAGCTTATCACCAGCACACTCTCCTCTCTTGCTCTGTTCACTAATCATTAGCTCTTAATTGCGTTGCTTAACAAAGTGGGTCGTTAATCACTCTTACCAACAGTATATTACTGGGTAGTTTAGGCATCAATCAATTAACAAACTGTTATTGGAGGGTATGGGTTAAATCGTCAAAACTGCATGGACATGCTGAAGAAACAGAGACCATGTAGCGCAGTGGCCCATTGACTAACGTTGACTGGCCTCAATTAGCCTGAGAAGTGCAATAGGACAAGAAGCATAGGTCATGTATATATAATACAAATGCTTAGAATGAAGGTTAGATTAAAAAAAATATTTTTCCCACGCTTAATTTTGCTTTTGATGCATAGATAAAAGGTCTATTTTCACTTGACTACGCGGATGCTCATAAGCTAGGACAAGAAGCATAGGTCATGTATATAATACAAATGCTTAGAATGAAGGTTAGATTAAAAAAATTATTTTTCCCACGCTTAATTTTGCTTTTGATGCATAGATAAAAGGTCTATTTTCACTTGACTACGCGGATGCTCATGAGCTAGTTGCAGCATCTAATGATCATCTAATCACCTATAAATTAACACCTACTTTGGTCCTAAAAAACAGTTTGTACATAGATGCAAGTGACGTGGCGATGCCCTTTCTCTTTAAGCATCTATGCATAATCACTTTGTCCTTTGTGCACGCCTTGACCAACTCCAATACGAGTTGTAAAACTTAGCTCTATATGGCAATAATGATACCCTCAAAAGTTTTATAGCTCTAAAATAGCCATGATCTTCAACCATCGTTAGTAACTTCTTGAAAATATGGGGCACACTTTTTGGAAATTTCACGTGAACTTGTTTTTGGGGATCGGGAATTGCTAAATTAAGTTACTCCTTTTGGGTACTTAAACCTTTTTAAAGATTTTTTATAATAGCAACCTTTGTTAGGAGTTTTTTTTGGAGAAAATCCCTAAATATAGAGATATACACCTATATAAGGCTCCTTTTTTGAGACGAGAAACCGCTTAATGAGAAAAATATCAAGCTAGGAGTGGTCCAAATTACAATCCAATGCAAGTTGACATAGCCACATGCCCACATAGGCCAATCTCTTCAAAAAAAAAAAGTTGCATCCTCACGTAGGACGCCCACAGTGACGGCGTGCTGCTGCTGCGACCCGTCGTTCCGAGGCCGCGGTGCGATGAACTCTGGCAGGGGAGGGAGGAGGCGGCGACAAATGGCGAGTTTGGCAGCGACCAGCCAATAATTGCCGCTACTCTAATGGCGAGCACGAGGAGGATGGGTCACGGGCCGTCTCCTCCCTCCGCCACTGATCCTCCTGTCCTCTCATCTCTGCACTCTGCACTGCATTCGGATTCAGAAAGGCTGGGCTGGGCTGAGCAGAGCAGAGCTGAGCTGAGCTAGCCTGTGAGAGATAACGCTAGCCGGTGCAGTGCAGCGTATCAGCACCACCTGCTCCCTGCAGCTACCTGTAGGCTGCAGCCATTCGCGTCGTGGAATACTATACTGGTAGCTGCAGTACCGGGGTGAGAGATACGGGAGATCAGGGGCTCAGGGAGGCTGGTCGGCAGGCGACGCCAAAGGGGATCGTGCAGTGCAGCCAATCTGGCTTGTTTGGTAGCACATTGGTAGTAGCAATGGTTTGCTCCTCTTCTTCTTGTTCCTGTTTGAGAGCTGTGCCTCACCTACCTACCTATTCTCCTCCTCGAGGTCGGGCCGTTTTCTCGTTGACGATTCATGGAAAAAAAAAAACTTAGGTGTTGGTCATGGGAGGGTGGATGCTGTCTCCTTCCTCGAAACTCCTGCGGAGCTAGCTTCCTAGATGGGTGGAAAGTTTACATACAAGGCTAAAATGTCTTTCTCTTCTAGTATAATTGTAAGGGTAAGTGATTAGTGGAGCATCCGATCAAAATTAATGTATACAGCCTAGATGTATTCACTGTTGGATCATCTGAAATGAACGTCCCGTAATAGCCTAGTGGGTCTTTAAAATCCCAAATGGATAGTATTAGCGTTTATGTTATACAAAATAGTCACTATATTTTGTTGATTTTTTTAAAGATGCACTTTGTTTGATTCAATGGCAAGATGGTAAGGTGAATACATCTAGACCGTGCATGTTTGATTCAATAACACAATGATCATTTACCTAAATTATTGTACCATGAAACTCAAATTATTGGTTAAGCTTCGAGAGAAGTCAGAACATCCTCCTCCAAAGAAAAAAGAACATAATGATAGCACAAGAACACTTAAGAATGGGGTGAGAGTACAATATAGTAGAAGACTTTACGGTCAAAATGTGTCATGGAGAATACTTGTAGTAGTTGGCATAGCTTCTCAAGAAAAGAAGCTTCACCTTTTGCCCATCTGATCTCATGGAGAGTAACCGGACGCTGTCTTTTGCGTGGAAAATCGTGCTGTCTTCTCTGTGATTAGGTTCTGACCAATGCCAATGCTTTAACTCAGACAAGAGTACGAAATGACTAGGTTGAAACAAGAGGAAATTGCCAGTCTCATCTACATCATCTTCTTTTTCACATGTAAACGGAGTGTATTTGCTTCGGACTCACTCACTCACATATGCTATTGTCCTATATAACCTGCAACAATATTCTTGGAATAATTTTTTGCTGTCTATCAGATAAGAGTGACATTGCTGCACATTAAAAAATGAAACAAAGCAATCTCCCTCACACACGGATAACTCTTTAAAAAATGACTACAAAGCGTCTGTCTAGTAAAAAAACAAATTTCATGTTGTAGAATTTAGTTTTAATTTAAGCTGAGGAGAACCTATGCTCTAGAACACACCATCTTCAGACTACAATAACTACTAGTTAAGGCTGTTTTAATTTACAGTTGGTTAGTGGCTAATTGTGACCAATAACACACACGTGTGCAGTGTGCTATTGCTAAAAACTCCATGGTAGGCCATTAGAAAGGCTAATCTTAGGCAAGCAAAAATTTGACATATTCCCTCAATTATTAGACTACTGTTTCTGAACAGGACCGAGACGTGTGCATACCGAAAGGCCTCAAGAAGCCAAAAGGTTTTGCATGATTAGACAGGCAAGTAGAAGAGAAAAACACAAGCAAAACAAGCCCTAGCTAGCTAGCTTGAGTAGAGAGTTGAGCAAGCTCTACTAGCATGTCTTGTAGTAGGAAATTTCCTTAGCTTGCTTGGCTTAGCTTAGCCAGTTGATGATGGGGACAAGGAGATATAGGCAAAACCTTTCTTCCTCACATGCATTTGCCCTCCCTTTTGGTTTGGCTCACTTGGGGCAGCATTGCATTGCACATCTGTCCAATTTCATGGCTGGAAAAAGCAATAGAGATCATTGGGGGATCATCCAATGGACCATACTCAAAGGTAGCGTGGGAGAAAGGGAAAGAGGCATGTGATTTACGAGCTGCACTCTCTTTAGATAATCGAAGAAAGGTTTCGACCTCTATATCACCAGTGGTGATGTACACAGCCCTCTCTTACCACGTAATCTTCTTTGGGCCATCGAGATTAATCGTCTTTAGCAGCAAAAACACACGTGATCTCGGTTCATTTTTAGCCATGGCGGTCGGTGTCAGCACGGACATGGTTAGGACAATGTCTTCTTGGCATGCTCCCTGCCATGAGTTCAGCTCCATGGTGTTAGCACATGATTAAGGGGCTGTTCCTTTTGTTGAATAATCACATGATAAGGTTCTCAGGCCAGTTTAAACACTATGAAATTCGGTTATCTTATCGATAAGTCCTGCAGGGTTTTTGATCTATGTGAGTAGTCGACGGTTCGCGGAATTATGAAACTCGCTTTCGGAGACTCTGGGGGATGCATACATAGAACTGCATCATCCATGGCTATTATAATTGCACCATATGAACAGGTGTTATTTCTTTATTATGATTGGCTATTGTCAGTTCAATATATGCAAATGGGGGAGAATATTGCCACCTATGACGCATTTGGTTGCTTGTTTAATCCTAGTGTCTGATTGATGAACGACAGTGACAAGTTTTTTCTGAAAAGATAACCTCTGACGACTTGGTTGTCGATGGATGGTTCAAGAACTAGAATTTTATTTCTGGTACCAATAGATGCCCTGCTTAATGGAACATTAGCAGGAAATTTCTTGGGATACTAATTCAGGAATTTCTTTATGTGTTTTGATTGGATTCGTGTCTCCATCTGCTGCAGAATCTTGTTCCCGTGACCACTGCTTTAGCTTGCATCCGGCCTCTTCGAATTTTTCTGAAAAGCGAAAAGAACACAGCATGGTCTCCGTGTCAGTAAAAGTAGTCGAATGATGGAAACTTGCCTATATTTCCAAATGCTAAATTAATATCTGATAAGAACATGATTTTTTTTCCTGAATTCATTTTATTAATGGTTTTGTTCCGACTTGCAAAAGAAAAGTGAAAAAAAAAAGTTTGAAAATAAACAACCAAATAAAGATTTCTGACGAGGTTAAACAAACAAATAAAGTTTTTTATGAGGTTTCAGCATGTGTCTGAACTATGAAGAAATGGAGTTCTGAAATCTGAAGCTTGAGCATGGTCTTTCAGTTTTGTCGGACTGAAACTGCATATGAACTGAAAATTCTGCATACACTTAACTGCACTTAGTTCCCAAAATCTAAAACCTGCTGATTTAAGTATCCTCAGTTGACACTTGTTAAATCTTACTAATTTCCAGTGTGTGATAATGTGTTAATGATTCCCATGGCCATTGCCAGCTTCTTGGACCATGCGGCGATCAACGAGGACCCCGCCGTTGAGCACAGCAAGTGGCAACTGGCGACGCTCACCGACATCGAGGAGGTGAAGACGGTGGTGCGGATGCTGCCGATCTGGGCGACGACCATCATGTTCTGGACGGTGTACGCGCAGATGACCACCTTCTCGGTGTCGCAGGCGACCACCATGGACAGGCACATCGGCTCGTCGTTCCAGATTCCGGCGGGCTCGCTCACCGTGTTCTTCGTCGGCTCCATCCTGCTCACGGTGCCCATCTACGACCGCATCATCGTGCCGGTGGCGCGGCGGCTGAGCGGCAACCCGCACGGGCTCACCCCGCTCCAGCGCATCGGCGTCGGCCTGACGCTGTCCATCATCGCCATGGCCGCCGCCGCGCTGACCGAGATCAAGCGCCTCCGGGTGGCGCGGGACTCCAACGTCCCCGAGGGCAGCGTCGTGCCCATGACCGTCTTTTGGCTCATCCCGCAGTTCCTGTTCGTCGGCGCCGGCGAGGCGTTCACCTACATCGGCCAGCTCGACTTCTTCCTCCGCGAGTGCCCCAAGGGCATGAAGACCATGAGCACCGGCCTCTTCCTCAGCACGCTCTCGCTCGGCTTCTTCGTCAGCTCGGCGCTCGTCGCCGCCGTGCACAAGCTCACCGGCAACCGGCGGCCCTGGATCGCCGACGACCTCAACAAGGGCGAGCTCTACAACTTCTACTGGCTGCTCACCGCGGTCTGCCTGGCCAACCTCCTCGTCTACCTCGTCGCCGCGAGGTGGTACAAGTACAAGACCGGCCGCGCCGGCGCCGACGGCAGCGTCAACGGCGTCGAGATGGCCGAGGCCGAGGCATGCTTCCACTGACTGACGTGGCCGGCGATCCGTCCGTCCAGCCGTCGATCGAACAGTGTCCATTTCTTTGCACGTTGTACTACTAGCACGTATCATCCATCCGTCGTGTCATGTGTGTACGTGTCAGCAGCCACGTGGCCGTCCGCGTGTGCTCACCTGAATTAATAATTTCTTAGAGGGGGAAATGGTAAAGTGGCTAAAGGATTAGGGGGGAGGGATTGATTTAAGATTTTATAAGGAGTGGTGGGGACGGGGTGGTGTTGCTACATTTTGTGATGGGAGGGTGTACTGTCGTGGTGGCAAGAACCTCCTCGATCGACTCCAATGTAGAAACCATGCGAATGGATAAGAAGAAAAGAAAAAAGTGTGCTTCTGATTTGACCCACAAATGAAATACAAAATTGTCTGCAAATTCCCCTGTGTCAAACAAGCAAACCACCCCTCAATTAGTTTTTGCAAAATTTGACTTAAAAGCCTATTTGAAATAGGGATAATTGATAATATGTCTCAAAATACTCGCTCAATTGATGATTTGCTCTCCGTTACATGCACCTCTACTATATGCCCAAAAGTTTCTTACCCAATTGATAAAATGTCCTATTTTAAAACTTTGAGCAACATTTGCCAAACAACAAGCGCAAAAGGTCCTTTCTATCCCTCATATGTTATGCTTGATTCTTCCAATGCTCTGAGATATATTGAAGCTTTTTTCATTTGATGATGACGTTGTTATTTATACAGGTCTAGCATGTCTAACAGACAACCAAAATGGCTTCTATCTTTCATTCCAGATTACCTATTGCTGAATTTTATGCTTACTATAGCAATATATCTTCTTGTACGTGATGAAACTTGAATTCTATTTCATTCAAATTTAAATATTCAATAGAATAATCAGTAATATTCATTTCATTATTTGTACTGCAGATATCATATAGAGTATTTGAGCTCACAAGCGCCTTGAAGTCAGCTTTCAATCCCAATAGAGATGACAAAATATGAGGGGTAGAAAGGACCTTTTGCACTCGTTGTATGGCAAATTTTGCTTAAAGTTTCAAAATAGGGCATTTTATCAATTGAAAAAGAAACTTTGGGCATATAGTAGAGGAGCATATAATAGAGGGCAAATCATCAATTGAGCATGTACTTTGGAGCATATCATCAATTATCCCTTTGAAATAACTACCTCTTAAATATAAGGTTTAAGAGTTTAAAAAAGCGACTGAGAAATTAGAGTGTTTGGCTTGTCGAGAGAAGCCCTGCGAGTAGCTTCCGGATCTTTGAGAAATAACTTTGAGAAATCGAGATGTATATGTTTTGTTTGAAGACCTTACTTAGTTTGCAAAATTCAGAATAAGCTAAAATAAACCATAGCAAACAATAACGAGTGTTGATGCTGCCCTTGATATGTCAGGTGACATGGACTTCACTGCTTTTAAAATCACGACAACAATACATGCAAAGTTCGATTGCTTACGTGCTGATTATGAATTAGTATTGTTGGAGACGCAAAACAACATAGATATGAAAAAAGAAATTGAGAGAGAAATGATGATGCAAATGTATATGGATTACCCATGTCAGTGAATAGATTATCAATAACTAGCAGCTGATGATTTGTTCGTCGCTTGGGAGCGAATCTATGTCGAATACCAAAAAGGACCGTGATCTTGCTTACCCATAACCAAAAAAAATTGGCGAACCAACATGACAAAGGTTGAATCATAAGCTGGCAAAAACAAGCATTAGTCCATTGATACCGATCTTACTCATCATCCTCATAACAATAATGTATGGATCCAGATCAGTTGCTTTGAGGGATGCGGATCAAACTGATTGCTCATGCCAACCAAAAGATATCAATAATCAACAGTAGATAGTTTTTGAGTGATTCCCTGGCAGTTGCCTGCGAGGAGGTGTTTGTACCAGCGGTGTCAATAGATCGGAGAGTGGTCAAACCATATCCGTATCCATATTTATAAAATGGATACAGGTCAGATTCGAATATTGTTGTCTTCGGATACAAATCGGATTTAGATACAATCGGATACAGATAAGAATGTGGATATTCTCGGATTTGCATACGGATATTACTCATGCATAGCATATTTAATCATTATAATATATTATTTCACCTAAATAAACATAAATTCATATTATATTATAAATATCCATTCAACTAATTTGGATATTCTCACAGGTAGTGTGGATAAAACAGCATTTTAAATGACAAAAGTGTGTACTACATTGTACGTCGGATAATTCGGATAATTATTACGAATACAAATAATAGGATATACATATATGGATATGAATACGGGTGCAGATAATTAGATTCAAATACGGATGCGGATAATTGAATGCAGATACGGATTCGGGCACCGGATAATTCGGATACTTTTGACAACCCTAGTTTGTACAAGCGATTTTTTGGTCATTAGATCTAAATCCAACATACAAAATTTTACCCTCCTCATCTATACAAATGTTTCACCCCCTCAAACCCCACCGCCACTGTCTACTCTCGGGTCACTACTGTCACCGAAGCTCCTCCTTCCTCTTCTTCTTCCTCCGCCTCGTCCTTCTCCAGTTCCGGCCAATGAGCTCCCGCTGCCCCGCCCTTCCTATCTTTGATGGCTCCTACCACCTCCTAATGACCCAACCTACTTGTCGCCGCCCTTCGACACCGCCCACCACACTTCACCTTGCCCGCATCCAAGGCAACGACACTGCCACCCCCCACCCTACCTCCTAAGGGCCTCTGCCTCCCTAACCTCTCTCTAAGCCCAGGTGCAGGGTGAATCCCAACATGAACCCAAACCCTAACCCAAGAAGAGGCAGCGGCGCCAGAGGCAAGGAAAAGAAGGGAAGGGGATGGTGCCAAGGAGAGGGTCCCACGGGCCTCCGCCTTCGTGGCCTCTCTAAGCTTAGGTACAGGGTAAACCCCAACAATAACCCAAACCCTAACCCGAGGAGAGGCAGCAGTGCCGGAAGCAAGGAAAAGAAGGAGAAGGGGGCGGTGACAAAGGCAAGGAAGAGGAGGAGGAGAATTGCATTCATGCGAGAGAGAAGGGGAAGGGGTGGTTGCCTACGCAGGTGAGTAGGACGCATGCGACTGCCAAATTACAAATCCATTAGTTTTTTTATGGCTTGGGATAGAATCTATCCGGCCATAACAAGAAACAAGAAGATGCACACAAGACAGGCAAACCAATATGAGAAAGGTTGAATCATGAGATCGCATAACGAAGCAGTTTAGTTCATGGATACCGATCTTACTCATGTTACCATTCAGACAAAAAAACCTTTGCACCCGCAATTCATGTTTCATTTGTACTGAACATGTGATTTGGAATTCCTACATTCAAGGATATGTGGCCTCACCTAGACTGGTGCAATGCCATTAGAAATCTAGAAATATGTTTTTAGGTCCCATGAAAATTTCAGGTTATTGAATTACCTCAACAAAGCAAAATCGTGTATCAAATCACTCCGACTCGCAAACGCTTCCAGGGCTACTAATTGGCTTTTGTATTACCACTTTGCCTCGCTAGGCGAACACATGCTTCAAATCTCTTGACTGCTTCAGCACACTTGAGCGGGTCCTGTGTGTTGCTCTTGTAACACTCGAGGCAGTGTGCTCTCTCCTCGGTGCATGGCTGGGGGTTCTGGTACGGCAGCTTGAACTCCTTGTCGTGCAGCTCTTTCGCTCTCTTTCTTTGTTCCTCGACCATACCAGCCTTCTGCTTCTCCAGCTTTTCAACAACCTTTTCACTCTCTGCCAGAATAGCACGGATGGCTTCCACCTCCTGGATTGGAGCTGGGGGTGGTGGAGGGGTCACTGGTAGATACATGGGAGGCTGCAGCGGCCAGCCAGGAGCAGTACTGCTCTTGGGTTCACTTGGAAATTCCTTTGCATTGTCCTGGGGCTCTTCATGCTGTGGCACAATCTTCTTAGGCTTGGGTTTCCTGGGTTTCCTTTTCACCTTCTCATCATCATGAGCAAGTTGGTCGATTAGCTTGGTGCTTATCTGGATTGTATATTCACCCATAGTAGAGACTGGTCCTGCAATAATATTGCCCAAAAATATAATGCTTTTGAAGGATGATTAAGTAGTTGGTTTAAACAATGTCTCGTGCATGCAAGCATGTTAAATAGGTTTGATACTGTGTTGCATTAACAACATGAAAGATTGTAGAACACAAAATGCTTTCCAGTTAGAAAATAAGGGAATCACTTATTTTTCAAGATATTGGATCCAAATACATGCATATATATAAAGGAAGCATAATAAATAAAGGTGCCCCTTCCAAGAAACACTAGTTCACCACTTCACCTATTACAGTGCTACAAAGCACATCCACAGGCCATATTGTCTAACAGAACATCAAACTAAAAAATTGAGGTTAAATGGTGTCAAAGTTTCACACAGTGTGTGTCACAGAAGTCATAAGCTGATCATGATTCCAACTTTGGAGAAGAGTCACTAACAGGAGGCAACACAGTAACATTGACTGGAGAACAGCGAAGCTTGTCATGGAAGATATATAGAATGTTTGGTGAGCAGGGAAGTGTTGATTATGGATATTTTGCTCACCAAGGAGTGGAAAACTGAGAATTAGCATAGCTAGAAGTGGAGAGAGTTTGGATGTCCATGTTCAAGCTGTTAACAATTCGGCGATGCTTCCCTACCCCCATACACAATTATGCGTTACTGATTGTCGGTACTAAAGCAAATCTTGTTTCATCGCTGCTAGCACCTGCATACCAGAAACTTACACTTGGCGTAAAAGAAGAACAACAGAAACCTAGACATAAGCCGCGCGGTAACTAACAGCTGGACATTGGGTCATCCGGCCTAAGGCACTGGAAATCGGAAAAGCAAATGGAGAATGCAGCAATCAAGAAGAGCACTACTACTCCAACATGGAAAATCTGTTTGACTTGTTCATACGAACTAAAAACTGCAGCAAGTGAGAGAAGACGAAGATGGTGAAAACATCAGGACATTAGAGCGCCATGATCAACTTCAGCTCGCAGCAGCATAGGAACCCTTGACCCCTTCCCTACTAGCAAGCAAAGCAATCTAGTTCGCTGATAAGCCCCACGGGGCAATCAGGGGAGGGAGATCCGACGTGAAGCGGCTGCGATTAGTAACATGGTGGAGGCGCGGACCACCCAGATTAGCAGCGCGCGAGGGGACAGAGAGCGATCCCCTCGAATGCGTAGCCTAGTCGAGCGACCGCACCCATGGCAACAAACCCTAAAACTCTAGGCGTGCAGGACCACTGCCGGCGGCGGCGGAGGGGGCGAGTGGGAGAGAGTATAGCATGGAGCAGACCTTTCGGGGGCGGGTTCGGTGGTGACAACGGCGGCGCCGGCGCCAGCGAGCGGAATCCGATCGGAGCCCTCCTCCTCGCCCCTCTGCTCTCCCTCTTGATGGCGACGCTGGTCTGGACAGCTACAGCTTCTCTCTCATTTTTGGGCCGTACCTTGTGGGCGCTTAAGCAAGCGTCGGAGCGACGGGCCCATCTGGCCCATAAATGATTGCTTTGCTGTTCGGTGTGGAGCGTGCTCAATGTTGCACTTCTGGTGGGGATGAAGTGCCAAATCAAATTGGGAAATTTCGGAGTTTGCTATTAAAATTGGCACCACTTTAGAGCATGTACAATGCTATAGACGGCTAAGGGTGTAAACGGGTCAGGTATGAGCGGGTAGTAGGTCATCTCGTACCCTATCCTATTATTTTTTTTTCTCCGGGTACGGGTACGGGTAGCAAAAATCGGGTAGGGTACGAGTAACGGGTAGCATTTTCTATGAACGGGAAGAAAACGGGTTCCGGGTAGTGTGCGGGCGGGTATAATACGAACAATAGGTACTTCATCAGGTAGTGCGCGAATTACATAGGATAAAAACATGTGATGAAAACAATCCAACTAACACACATGGTCTATTTTTATTTTTATTTTTAGTCCCTCTATGTCCCTATAGTCATGCAACTAGATTAGAAATTTAGCTCCTACCAATTATTTAGTTTTATAAGGACTGGATCTGTGTGCGTCTGCACACATAAAAATAAAAAGGTTCAATATATATGCACACATAAAAATAAAAAGGTTCAATATGTACTATAGGCAAGAAACCATTGCGGTCCAATGGCTAGCATGGCTCTCTGCAACCCTGCGGATCAGGGTTTGAATCTCGAATTTTTTATTTTTAAATTATTTTTTATTTATTTTTTAAAATGTATGTTGGACCGGTAATTTTTCAAAAATAGTCGCCTGTGGGTCGGACGATTGCCCGCTGCTGCCCGGGCTATCGATGCACCGCCTGTTAGGCACCATGTTGCCGTGAGCGTGCATGGGGCCCATCGTCCACGATCGCCCCACTATGGGACGATCAATTCCAGCCCCCACACCAGCACACCACTCTTAGCACTTTGTAAGTGCATCTAGGCCACTAAGATTATTTTGGTGATTTATGACGATCAATTAAAGATCTAATGTTTGCCTGAGAGAAAATTGCAGATTACAGGATATGTTGATCAGTTTTTTGGAAGTTCCTATTTCACCTCTACGAACCAAGGTTGATAACACCATGTAATTTTAATTTTGAGTCGTAAGGTATTTTGCGTACTATTAAGAGGGATTCGACGAGAAATTGACTCTAGGTGCCTAAAGTGCTCATTAGATAAGTTTCACACTAATCCATAGACACCAGGTCCCTCCCACAAAATTTCCAGATGTTTTTCTGATCATGCACACCGGACTATCCGGTATAGTCCGGACTGTCCGCTCCTCTTCACCACCGTTGCTTCCTGGGATAAATTTCGATTTAACCGGATTATCCGGTAGTTCAGTCCGGATTGTCCGGTCCTCACCGAAATGTCTGATCCTTGTGGCCACTCAAGCTTCCTGTGTGAAAAGTAATTAACCGGACTATCCGGTGTTTCATACCGGATTGTCCGGACTTACTCACCCAATGAATCTCAGATTCTAAGTCATCTGGACTGTCCGGTCTTTCCTACTGGACTATCCGGTACCTTTGTTCAAAAAAATTGTAGCTAGGGTTGTGAGGATCTATATATACCCATTCATTGTCTCCCTAGCTCTATTTGCCCGTTGGAACACCTGTATACACTCTCTCACACTCTTTCACACCTGTTCTTGCTTCCAAGCACCTCCCCTCTGTAGATCTGAGTGATTCTTGAGCTTAGAGGGTTGAGGAGCTAGGATCTGGTGCTAGATCTGAGTTGGACTCATCTTGTGAGTACTAGGGCCACCTTCAAGTTCAATCTCTTGTCGGATTTGTTACTCTTGGAGGTTGAGGACTCCTAGACGGCTAGGGGTCACCGAGGAGCTTCCAAATCTTCGTGTGGTGAGCCCTCGGAGTCTATGAAGGTTGGATTCCACCACCTCATGGAAAGGAATTAAGGAGTAAACCCGGTGAGTGCTTTGTGCAATGCCGGTGAGGAAAGGGTTGAAAAAGACCTCGGCTTGAGTGTGACTAAGCTGTCTCAACGGAGACGTAGGATCCCCTCAAGGATCTGAACTTCGGGATAAAGTTCTTCTTGTCTTCGGTTTGCTCTCTCTAACCCTAAACTTCTAAATCTTAAGATATCTTTGAAAAGTGTTTTGTCTTGAGAATTTGATAACTGCCTCTAAGCTTACTGTGCTAGTTAATCCACTTCGTGAGGTGATATTTCAGCTTGTGGAGAGCTGCTTGTGTTCTCACTCCAGGTTTTCAGCAGGCACCGGACTATCCGGTTCAGAACACCGGATTGTCCGGTGTGGTTCGGACTATCCGGCATAAAACACCGGATATTCCGGCATTGCTTCCGTAAATTTAACTCTGTTTAATTTTTACTACCTATTCACCCCCTCTAGGCGACATATTGATCCTTTCAATTGGTATCAGAGCCTAATCTCCTGATTTGGTTTATGTCGACAGAGAATCAAAGCGGCATTACGGGCGAACTCGAAGAGAACTCTCGTAATGCCGGAGGGGCACAAATTCCTTTCAATTATCCTAATCCCACCTCTTCATCTCATGTCACCATTCCGACGAGGCGTGCTCCTCAATTCGATGGCACATACTACCCTCAATGGCGACATAAGATGAAGATGTATTTGATATCTCTTCATCCCTCCATTTGGAAAATTGTATAAACAGGTTACAATCCAAGTGATCCGGAAAACCTCACACCCGCCGATGAGCAAAACATCTACCGCAACTATCAAGCTGTCAATGCTTTGCTTGAGGTGCTTAGCCCCAAGTGAATTCAACCGGGTTGACGGGCTTGAGGATGCCAAGAAGATTTGGGATACCTTCAAGATTGCACATGAGGGAACCTCAAGCGTAAAGGAGACAAAAATTGAGCTCATCTACGAGAAGTTGGGAAGATTCATCTTAGAGGATGGGAAAAGCTACAAAGATATGTTTGACCGGCTCATGGTCTTAGTGAATGAAGCTAAGGGACTTGGATGTAAGGACCTTATCGATCATGCCGTTGTCAAAATCCTTCTTTGAGCCATCACGCCGACCAATCACCATTTGGTCCAATTAATTCGAGAAAGGGACAACTATCACTCACTCACTCCACATGATGTTCTTGCTAGATTATTGAGTGATGAGATGATGGTCAAAGAGGCAAAGGACATTGAAGAGCTTGCACGATCTAGCAAGAAAAAGAACATCGCCTTGAAGGCCGGCAAGGAAATCAAGGAGCAAGAGGAGAGCTCAAGTAATGATGGGGAAGAAGGACCCATGAGATTGGAAGAGATGTCGCTCTCTGTGAGGAGATTCAATAAGTTCCTCAAAAGGAGCGGCTACAAGGGAGACAAGAGCAAGAAAGGGTCAAAATCAAGAGGAAGACACTCTAGAAGATCTTGCTATGAGTGCGGTGAAATTGGTCACTTCATTGTCGAGTGCCCGCACAAGAAGAACAAAGACAAGAAAGAAAAGAAGAAGGACAAGCATAGCAAGAAGGACAGGGAGAAGGAGAAGAGCAAGGATCATAAGAAGTATTCTAAGGGACACGCTCATATCGGAGAAGAATGGGATTCAAACTCTGACTCCGACTCCAACTCCGATTCCGACTCCGAGGAAGAAGGCATTGCATGCCTTGGACTTGCCTCTACCACAACTACTACCCCACCATCACATAAGTCACTTTTTGGTGACTTAAGTGATGAAGATGATGAGGATACTCCACATTGCTTCATGGCCAAGGGTCGTAAGGTATCCTCCAAACCCACTACCATTGATCCTTGTAATAAAGGTAGTGATAGTGAATTTGATATGAGTCATGGTAGCATGCTAAGAATGCTTAGAAGATTTGACATGGGTAAAATGAAAGAGCTTATGGAACGAATTATCCGATGGGTACGGGTATGGTAGAAAATAGTATCCGCGGGTATGGTTATGGGGTATCTATACCCGATACCCGATACTCGTGACCGTGAATATGACAAGTAGGTCCGGGTCCACATGCGTGTGACTCTGTGAGGTGGCTTGTGGCCTTGAGCAGTTGAGCCTAGCTGTGCCTGTGAGCCCGTGCAAATATGTGACCGTAAACAATCCACCAGTCCAGCCTGAGTGCCAGCCTGATTGATATGTGCTGCTGAAATGCTACTCAAATTATACTCTTTTGTGCCACTAGAATTGTTGTTTCTAATGCTCAATTTATGCTACCGAAATACTAATCTGTTAGCCTCTATTGTATGTTGAAATCATGCTCTTTTACGCTCTATTGTGTGCTAAAATGCTGCTGTTCTACCTATGAATATGTGGGATTGTTGACTTGCTGTTGAATTTTTGGAATGGTGGGTGGGTAGCGGGTATCCGTGGGTATAGGTATGGGTATATATCCATACCCGTGGGTGGATATGGGTATGGTGCGGTTTTTCCTCTACGGGTATGGGTCCGCGAAACTAATAACCGTGCCCGACCTGCCCGATTGCCATCCCTGAATACAAATGTATAAACAACTTCTTTCTCTTTCATCTTTCTCTTTTATCCACATCAGCAAATAGGTGATATGGCAACTCTTATAGACAGGAATTGTCTATGCATTATACATGCTCTTAGCATGTGCCACCCTTGCGCATTAGCATAAGCGCATGTGGTCCCACATATTGATGAAATAGATGGCAAATTTTGAAACATTGAATTTCTAAGGTGGCAAATTCTGAAATATCCTAATCAAATTCTAGCCAAATTCTATCGGTTTTCCCAAATTGTAAGTTGGCTCACCCGCGCTCTATACAATACCATATCAAGTAGGTCGCCCTAAAGCTATAGTGTGTTCACACCTAATTTTGGAAAAAGCTGATTCGATTAGAAGGTTCTAGAATCGGCTAAGATGGGCCGGTTGTGCAGGAAGTTATTATGGGCCAGATCGGCTATGGCAGGATGAGCTTGTATCGGATTATTAGGTACATTAGGCAGAGCCTTAGATAAATATTTTTAGTAGTGAGTCAAAACACATATGGAAAACGAGTTAGACTCCTAATTGGTTGAGTCATGAGTCTGTATAAATATGAAATCGATAGAGACTTATAAAAGGTCCAACATCAATCAACCAAATCTACCATTTATCTGTTCTTTACTTTTCATCACATTTAGTATAGTTTCACCGTATTTTGGTTTCGATCGACTTGTTGCGCATTGTAACATTTAGTTTAGTTTCACCGTATTTAAATTTGATAGTGCATGCATGCATAGCATATATCAATTGCATCAAACATCTAAATTATCTTAATTTTTGCATTTTTATTCATTTACTAAAACAAAGATCACTTCTTTTGATTAAAACCTAAATGTTAAGAAGGTTTTGATTTTATAATAAATGCTAAAAACTTATAATACCTTTTTAAAATATTAGGGAGACTTTATAGAAATTGTTGTAAAAGAAAACCATCCCTTAACATGTTTAAAAGTACACCCTAAAAGAGTATTTTGATTTTTACATAAAATAAAATGTTGTCAAATAATAAAATAAAATTCATATTTGGAGTCCTCACATTTTTCTCAATTTTATATTTTTTTACCATATTTTTCCATCCCTGAACTCTTAAACCTAAAGGCCCTACCCGAATAGAAAACTGCCCTATTTAGACATACCATTTCAGGAAGCCTTCCAGAAAAGAAAAGTACGCTTTCCCTTTGTGGGAAATACGCCGACTGGGCTAAGCACTAGCTGTTGCCGCCGCTCGCCTCACATCGCTTGAGCACGCGCCGATGTCTCGAGTCCGATCGCGTCATTCTTAAGTTACTCCATGTTTGCCGCCGCCCAAGATACTCGCCAGACCGCCCAAGCAACAGACCATGGGGCGCCACCGAAACCATCGAGCACCACCACAAGAACCTGATGTTGGAAGCTTTGTCAACATCCCAGGAGCATCTCCGAGCGACTCGCCGCCGGAAACTCGTCGGTAAGCCTCGTCGCCGTTTTTCCCCCTTTCCTATTGCCGCCACGGCCGTGCCAGCGATTACATCTACTCATTTCATTTTGATTTAAACTGAGGCATGCTTTAGCACCCTCGAGCATCGTATTAGCTGACCCAAGCCATCCCGACCCTAGATTTGGCTGGAGCCGCCGCCGCCATGGCCGCCACCGCTAGAGCAACACAGCGCACGGTGCTAATTTGCACCCGAGCCACCCTCGCCTCACTGATGCCACACACAACTCCTGCCTCATCCCTAGAAGCTCCTCAACCTACTGGAATGGCCGGAGACGCCCTAGAACAAGCTCAACCCACCGCCGCCGCTGAACAAAACCCTAGCTCGTCGCCGGCAAGCCAAACCACTGTAGCCGAAGCTAAGGCCCAAAATAGGTTCCTCATGTTCCTATGAACCCTCCCACCAAAATTCAAAAGCTATCGTGCTTCGAGTTGCCCGAATTTTGGCCAAACGCGAGCCTCGCTAGAGCAGCAAAACAGGGGATCGGGAGGTTGAAGACGACCGGTTCTGGAAACCAGAAAAACCGTTGGTTTATTTTCTAACCGGCCGGTTCACCCATATCTAGACCGGTTCTAGAGGAACTTCCAAAATAGAAAATATTTAAAATATTTCATCCTATTTATTAGTGAATTTTATTTAATTAGTAACAAGCCCAGATATGATAACTAAGCTTTATTTCACTAAAAGCCTATAAAATACAAATAATCACAATTAATTTTCTGTTAATAGGAAATGGTGATAAAGGCAAATGAATATATATCTGTATTAGCAAAAGTATTTTAACATTGTAGTATTTATTTTGAAGAAATTTCTAAATTGCAATATAGACCTGCTATATATGTATATATGTCATTTTTTTTACAAATATCAATATTTAAACTACTATTAGGAAAAGTTTAAGTAAATTAACAAAGAAGTTTTCATATCTTTAATATCATTTTAAAGATATTTGTAAATTGCATCATATACATGCTGGTGTTTATTTGAATTTCTTTGTACGAATAGAGTCCACAGGAAATCCGGAGGAAGAAGCTGCAGAAGCATAAGCAGAAGCTCTAGGAGCCGGAGAATTTCAAGACTGGGATAATATTACCTCTGAAGGCAAGTCATGTACCTTGATCATAATGTCACCTTTAAATACTAAATTATGCATTCTTTGGGTTATATGGGAAAAATGGCAACTTTAAATGCTTTAAAATGTTTAACTTTGGGATAAATACTCTCCAAGTTGAATTAAAACCATCCTTGGAAATTGTTGGTCATAGGTCATAGGATCTAAACCGGATAATTTGGAAATATTTTGGGAATAGTGCCATGTGTACTTAAATGTTTTGGATTTACTCTGGAGCAGAATAATTGGCTGATATGAAATGGCATAATTTTCACTCAACCATGTGACCGAGAAATCGAACTTAGACTAGTATTATTTTGCTGATGTGATGTTTCTGCGGTTGTAATAAGTTGCTGGTAGTGGAGTTTGTTGGCCTTTGTCTTGCTCGCCAGGTCTCGATAACAGCGGGAACCAAACTTCTGTGAGGTGAAAAAATCTGTCGACCTACAGATTCTCATGGTCAGAGTGTGGTCGCAGACCTGTTGGGTGAAAACTAGCTCAACAGTCTAATTCTTTTCTATGTTGTTTCGACCCTAGCTAAGTCATGACATCATATGGGTAAAGCTGGGCTGATTCTGCAGAACTGAATAATTAAATCATCGATGTGCCGTGCTTCCGGTAGAATGGAGCTATGTCTTGGGTGATACCAATCATTAAAGCTTAATGAACTCTGCTCTAGCATGTTTTATTTGGTTGGCACTACTGTTGATTATGGAATCTGTTGAACTTCCATAGAGTTGATCTAGTTCTAGAAGTAAAAGATCTTAAAAGGTTTAAATGATAAAACACTTGGGAATTTATGAAATAAATTGCATATTATTGGCTGAGTCCACATACCTGGTCAATCCCTTGAGTCTTGAGCATTTAGTAATTAATAAGAAATTCTACATGATTTGCTGAGAATTTAAAGAATTCTCATACTCGCAATTTCGATTGCGGGCTGCTTATTCATCCAGCAGAAGTGGAGTACTTTGAAGAAGTGGATTACCCAGAGGAAAACCTAGGGGAATGGACAGCTGACGATGTAGAATTTTAGGGTTGATCCTGCACTCAGGTTTGCCTGTGGTGTATGGGAGACGGTTTTTGTAAATAAATAAGTGGAGTTGATACAGGATATGTAACCTAAGGTTCTGTGAACCACTACTTTCGTTGTAAAATTCTGATATGTAAATTAAATGCGAGTGTTGCAGTTTGTATCATGTGCTAGCACAACTGAAATCCTGGACAGTTGTGTGAAAATGGGGTCAAAGAAATCTTGGTCCCCACACGCATCACCTTCTGGATCGACTTTAGGATACAACCCTAGGTAAGTACTGTCTCGGTTTAGTCGGTTTAGTCTGATCTTCTCGTTTGCTTTATCTCAACACTATCTTGGTCGACGTTATTGTGCATCGTCGTTTCGACTAAATGTTAGGTTTCACCCTCGTTCTATCGACTTGTAGTTTATTGTTAGCCGATAGTTTGTTTATCCTTCGTTCTATTGGCTTAGTCATCTATTGGCTTGATCGACTTGTTGATTAAGCCAATAGTTTATTTACCCTTCGCTCTACTATAAGGTTGACTTCATCGACTTTGTAGTAGATTGTTTATCATTTGAATCTATTGATTTAAATCCAATATGAGCCAATAGTTTCATTATCCTTGGACTTATTAACTCTTTTAGTCGCTCTCAAGTGTTAATAGGTTCACAATATTCCTAGATCTAATCCGCTAGTTAAAGCTGATTTTGTCTTTTCTTGCCAATTGCAGGATCAAATTGGCTGGCACGCTGTAACATCCTGAAATTTTTTGCATAAAATTTTTTTCATGAATTTCTTTGGATCTTAAGCATGCATGCATACCATTATTAGACCACACACTTCTACTAAACCTAGCACTAAAATGTAAGTGATACCTTAGCAAAATAATTCATAGGACAAATTCTTAGGGAATCAAAAGTAACTTTTAATGGTGGGTCACATTTTAAAATTTATAAGAGTAGAGAAAATTTTATTAAAGGAGATTCATGAAATAAATAAAAGCAGATGATAAAGGAAAAATGTAAAATTGTGAAAATGTTGCTAAAAGCTATAAAAATGGAGGGTCATGTTTTCCTAAAACCCCAAACGTATTTTGTTATGAATTCTAGTAGGAGAAAAATGATGAATTTAAAATGAGAAAAAGGGGTGATAAAAGAAGAAATTAAAGAGTTTTTGAAAACAAATAACTATTTCATATAAAAACAAATTATGTGTTTTAAACCCATTAAAATTCTTTTATAGTCATAGAAATTCTTGAAATGTCTAGTAAAACGTAATGGGAAATTTGAAAGCTAAGCAAAGAAGAAAATTTCCTCAATAACCCATTTTGGAAATTGCCCAATCTAGGAACTACCCGGAAGGGAAACCTTTCCCTTTCAGGAAATGCGCCTTCCCAGCATTGAAAGCGTGTTTGCCAGAGCAGCTAGCTGCTGCGGCCAGCTACGTGCACGGCGCCACGATAGTGCCCGCGTGGCTCCTCCCTTGCGCTGCTGCGTGTCCCAGCTCAGCGTCGTCGCCGTATACGGCCAAAGCTCGCCGCTCTCCGACCAAAAACCCAGCCGAAATGTCATTTTGGCACGGTGAAGGCGAGCAGTGAAACCTCTTCACCGAACCCTCAAAAATTTCACCGCCAACGCCGTCGCCTGCCTCCCTTGAAGCTCGCTGGGCCGCCTGAGTCGCCGGAGCTTCTCCGGTGAGCCCTATTTCGATTTTTCCCCAATTTTTCCCGTCGTAGTCAATTCTTGCAATTAGCGTTAGTTAGTACGAAATGAGTCAAATTGAATACTCTCTAAGCTCCCTAGAGTACCCAGGAAGCCTCACCAGACCTACTAGTGCAGCCAAACGGCTTCAACCGCCGCCGCCATGTCCGCCGTCGCCCGAGCTGATGATGCCACGGCGCCGGAGCGTTGTAGACCACCCCGAGTCCGAACAAGAGCACTAAAGCCTCTAGGGAGACCCAAAGGTGCTCCATAGCCGGCCTATTTTGGCCTTTGAGCCGCCGGAACACCGCGCGCCGCATTTTCCCTGTACTTCAACCTCGGCGAGCAATTGCCGCCGATTCAATCAACCCCAAGCCTCACTTCCCCTTCTAATAGCTTTAGTGTGACCCCAGAGCCACCTTATTGCTACCCATAAGCAACCCGGCCCACAGAAGCGCCGGATTCAAGTTCAGCCGCTGCTTCCCAAACTTCCCAGCTTGCCGCCGGCCAAACAGAGAGCCCTGACGAGGAACCAAAAAGACACGTTCTATGTCTTCATCCCTTAAATCCGTAGAGACCAAAAACCACCCTAGATATGTTCCATAGCCCTCGCAATCCAATGCCGAGTCGCCGGAACAGTGGGCGAGAAGAAGCAGAGAGGAAAGGAAGAAGAGCACTGCGTGACCGGTTTTTATGGCCTAAACCGCCCGTTCAACTGGTTTTTCGGCGGAGAAACGCCCGGTTCACCAATTTTAAGGCCGGTTTTGGGTATGTTTCCAAAAGCAAAAATGTTTAAAATAATAAAATATATTAGAATAGAAATCAATTCTCAAATGAAAACCAAAATACTTACTGAAAACAAATTCCAACCATTTAGAATTTTAAAGTTTAATAAGAAAGAAGCTAAAATGTAAATCAGTACAACATAGACCTTCAAAAGAGGGTTAAATGCTGAGGAAAAATAAAGAGGGGACATTTTAAAATACATATTTAAGAAAAAGGGGCATCTCATTTCATGCTGGCATTATCTGATTTTCTTGTTAATATTTCGATAGAAGCAAGAGGAGAAGGAACCCAAGGCGAAAAGGGCGAAGGAGGAAAGACCGGTGCTGTACAACCACTATAGGACCTCGGGATCGAAGGAGAAGATTTTGAGGCAGAAGGCAAGTCACGCAGTTTTGATCATATTGCAATTTCTATAAATTAATATTATGTGCATGATTGGATTATATGGGAATATTTTGAGTCTGTCGCGGGAATAAAAATATTTGGAATGACTAAGTAAATTTAGTTAATCTCCTATTTGATTTATAACCATCTTTGATAAATTGAGACCTTGTTATTCTTTTGATCACCCTAAGGAATAAGTTAAATGTCTTAGGCCATAAGGATTAGTTGGCAGGTATACATTTCTTAAATGGGACACAAAGGGATAAAGGGAAAAATTCTAAGATCTTACCCATTCTTGCTAAGATGTACAGATATAATTTCGCCCAACCAGACAATCGAGAAATCGGACCTAGACAAGTCTTGGACTATTAAATGAGGTCTTCCACGACTGCAATAAGTCGCTGGCAGCTTGGGTATGTTGGCCTCAGTCCTCCTGCCGGGTCTCAATAACAGTGGTAACCATCCTTCTATGGGTTGACACAACCTGTCGGCCTACAGGTTCCCATGGTAAGAGGGTGGACGGGGTATCACTGGGCGGAAGCTAGTTCAATAAGATAACTCTTGCCTTTGTTGTCTCAATCCCGATCAAGTCATGGCATTGTGTGGGTAAAATTAGGTAGGTTCTGTAGAGCTGAATTGTGAAACCATCGGTGTATCGTGCTTCTGGTATACGAAGCTATGTCTCGGGTGATTCCAGACATCATAGCATCAATAGTTTTGGAATGGTTTATAATATTAAAATTGGGAATGATCGTGGGATCATTCCATGGAAAGAAAGCCATATGACTGTTTCTAGGATATAAAAGGGCACGTTTATAAAAAATAAATAAAAATAAATGTGGTGGTTGGGAAATTGCATTATGTGGAGTAGTTGTTGTTAAATGGTTAAGAACAAATTGATTCTTCTTTGTTAAGAAAATTTTGCAAGTAATTATATAGTTATTCCATGCATGGCTTGTGGAGGATTTAAAGAATTCTCATACTTGCAAACTCTGTTTGTGGGCTGCCCATTCCAACGGGCAGGCCAAGAATTCTCAGATGCGACGTACTACGAGGACGAGGACTCCTTCGATTGGACTAGTGAAGAATGAGATTACTAGGACCACCCTCACATTCAGGTGTACCTGTGGCATGGAGGAAACGACTTGTAAAATAAATAAGTCAGTGTGTAAATTTCAAGTTCAGAAAACTAGGTCGTCAGACCCTTACTTTCGTTGTAAAAACTCTATGTTTAATGTACCGTTTGCAGGATGTATCAGGTTTAACGCAATTGAAAATTCCTGGGCAGTTGTGTTAATTAGGGGCTTGAAATCCTCCTCGGATTTTAGGTCCCGACACATGCCCTGAACCCTAGACTTTGGTGCTGATGAGGATCCTAAGGCTTAGACCACGTGTGTTTAGCCGATCCAACTTTCGACGCGAACACACTTTTTGGAACGCTTAGTAGGACATGATGGCGTCGGACCAAATGATCAACCGCAACAATGTTACCGAAGAGCATGTCATTAAAGTGATTGATGCTGATCTCACTGAAGAACAGCATCATGACCTAAATGCTCGCATGGAAGAATATAAGCAAGCTACCTCAGTTCTTTCCAAAAAGGCCAACATGGCAACACTATTTAAAAGGGAGTACTTTCGAAGATTATCGATCCTTCAAAAACCTGGTACAAGGTTATGCCCTAAGAAGTATCGGAGATGATCAACTCATCCATCCATTGTGCTATGATCAATCAGTCATCGGCTTTTATCTCCACAATATCCCCTATGATTGTAAGATGAGTGAAAAAAGTCGCTTAGGAGTTGGCCATGAATGGTCCGCTATATAGCTCGTGTTCTAATTTATCCACATACCGTCAATATATTGTAGGATAACAAAAACACATAGATGCTATGATGCCAGCAAGGAACGTTGTATCGGCTTCTGCACCACAGCAGCCGATGTGTCCCGCTCCGCCGCCAATGGGGTATAGTGTTCCTCATACTCCGATACAGACTGATTTTCAGGCTCCGTATCCTCTAGGTTCAAGTCAGTCAAATCCAGCACAGGCTTCGTGGGCTCAAGCACCGCAGGTTCCAAATCTAGTGCGCCGGTGCAACAATAGACATACCAAGCTCCCCAACCAACCATGGTATAATCTGGATTTACCTCCATACCTAACCAAACACCGTATTAGGCTCCTCAACCAACACCAGTGAGCATAGGGTATACTGCATCGACTAGCCAGCAAGCTCCTTAGAAAATACCTCAGCCGGTGCAAAGCCAGGCGGAGTACACTTCTCAGTACACCTACACGTCGGCTAACCCTGCAGTACCCGAACCCTGGACAAGAAACACACTAGCTGGGGGGAACATACCGAGGGTATCACCTAGCAAAGACTCAACCACTTCCTGCACGTCCAACAATCTTTACTCCACATGGGTATCAAGCTACACATGTCGATGCGTCCTCCCGACACTACGTCTCGAGAGGGCAACAAGATACAAGGACTCCCCAACTATAGGCCGACATAGACGATAAGATAGCTGCTATTATGAGGGATCAGTTTGGAATGTAGCCAAAGGGAAGGATGATGGTGTATCGTAAGTTGTGCCCCGATTGGATGGATCAGTACGCGCTCTCCATTAGTTTTCAAAGTTCCTGATTTCACCAAGTTCTCTAGTGATGAATCGACTTCTACTATGGAGCACATTAGCCGATTCTTGGTTTAATGTTACAAAAGGAGACTGATATGATCATCACATGGTTTATCCCTCTTAAGTCTTAAGTCTTGCTTTTATCCCTCTTAAGTCTTGCTTTCACATGGTTTACTTCCTTGCCAGCCAATTCTATTCAAACCTGGGTCAATTTGGAAAGTCGATTCCACAAGTATTTCTTCAACGACAACGTTGAGTTGCGGATTTTAGACCTGAGCTCAGTGCGCAAAACGATTGGAGAATTGGTTAATGACTACGTCAATGTGGGGGCCCAATTTCCAAAATGAATATTGAAAATTGTACTCCCAATATAATACACATTGATCCAAAATCAATACAACCACCACACTTTATTACATAACTACTTATCAGAGTTGATTACAATACCAAAATTTGGTATTTTACAAGCTGTCATTACTAAACTTGTGAGTAAGGAAAAACTAACTAATAATCTAAGCCGAAGAGGTCCATTTCTTCTTCATAAAAATCAAAATTCGGATCTGCAATAGAAGCAGGATCTGTTCAATATAAATGAATAGTTCCCGATTATCGGGTAAGTATGCCAACATTACTTGCAAGTATTCACAGGAATAATAATATTAATTATATGAAAATTGATTCAAAGGAATGGCAAAGTTTATTGGTGGAAATTTATGCAATAACTTATATAATTCGAAAACTTATAATTGAATTTCTAAATCAAGTTTAAAGTGTTTTTCAAAGAATTTTATTAAATCTATCACCTTTCTCCATCCTTAATTATCTGAAACCAGATACCTTTTTCTTAAAAAGCATGAACCAAGTTGAATAGAATAGGCATTACCCAACTGACATAACTTCATATACCCGAAGTAGGGTCCATTAATGATTTTATTATCAGCTCTACAGAACCTGCCCAGCTTTACTCGTAAAATGGCCAATAATACGGATGGACGATATTTATGTCATTTCTATTCTGAATAGTCCAAGTTTTACAATGTTCCGCATAATGCGCAAACATTGAAGAAAAATCCTAGTAATGCGGGCCTCCGCACAATCAATACGGTAACATTGCTAGTGAGTCACGGCCAGGCATTCTAGAAAACCGCGCAAGCATTGGGAAAATTTAAAGGCAATGCCTCGCCCATGGAATCACCACAGTAACCTTGCTAGTGATTCATGCCTATACTTTTCAATTTTTTCGATCTCCTCTATATCACAATGTCTATTCATATGACAATGATGATATTTATCCCACCTGTTGAAATATCCATATGATTAATTTTTCTTATATTAGGGTGTTATCAAGTTTATTCATTTTTAGGTGGGGCTTTTGGTTGTGGAGTTTGAACTAACTATTTTACATAAAATGACAAATACAATAATTCAAATAAAGGTACTTTCATAAATAAATAGCTATAAATTAATGCGATAAATAAGTAAATAAAGAAATTTAGGAATTCAATATGCTTCAAGGATAGGAAAACCTGCCTTCTTCGATAGTCTGAACGAACTCAAAAGTATCTCCGGATATTCTTGTTCAAAAGATCCGGAGACGATCAGTTCGTCGTCTATACATCGCAAGTATGGAAAGACAGAAAAGAAATTCCAATAAATATTCAAATAAGAATTGGAGAAGCATCATGAAATGATGAAAATGCATAAAAAGGCTTGGGGGAATAGGTGATGGGCTGTACAATTTTCTAAGAATTTAAAAATATTTGCAAATGCATAAGGGTGGGGATGCTTGAGTAGAAATGGGCATTTTCTCTGGACAACAAGATGCTAATATTAGTGTAAGCGTGATTTCTTGTGTGGATCAACAAATTTCCAGAGATCGGGGTCAACGACAAATATTTGCTGAAGTTGCAAAATAGAAATTGTTGAAGATATAGGGGTGAAAAAAAATTGAAAAATATAATTTTATTAAATTAATGGTGCTATAATAGATTTAAAGTTTTTTTTAGAATTTTAGAAGTTATTTCCTGAATTTTATACATTTTATATATAAAGATAAGGAAAAGGATTTTATTGGATTATTTTATTATAAAAATATGGTATTTTATATTTTTATGAAATTTTTCATCACATTTTAGATTTTTTAGAAATTTTGCAGAATTTTTGAAAGGGTTTTGATATTTTAAAGAAAATTCAAAAGCTTTAGGGAATAAGGAAATTGAAAAGGATTTTTAGATTATGAAGGGGTCAATAGTAATGGGATCGGCCCATTTAACTACGCAAGTGACTGACGGGCGGAACCCGGCGCAAAGGGAAAGAGAGAGGACGCACGTGGGTAGAACCTGAGTAGCTGACAAGTGGGGCCAGCTTGTCAGTGGAAGAGAATGGGGAAAAGAAGGGGGACGATGGAAAGGGTCGACGACGTCGGTGAATGGTGGCCGGCGGCGAGAAATTGACAGCGTAATCGTGCAATTGAGCAAGAGGATACCTCTGGGGGTTGCGGCGGAGCTCGGGGTGGTCGGAGATGGTCGGGCGGTGAGGTCAAGGCGGTGGTGCAGTTGGGCAACGTCAGCGGTGATTCTCCGGTGGGTGTTGGCGCAAGGAGATGGCAGTGCTAGTTTCACAGTGAAGAGTGGCAACCCTTGTCTATAGGAATTGGGATCAGAAAGGGGCTGGTGCGACGGAGAAAGAGTTCCCCGAGGTTGAAGACAGTGGTGGTGGCGATTCAAGAATGTGGAGGAGGAGTGGAAGGGCGGGGAAGGTAGCTTGAGCCAAAGCGGAGCCATGGGAGGGTTTTTATAGCCTAGGGTTGCGATGGCGAGGGCAGTGAGTGCAAGCTCATGAAGCGATGGCGGCGCGGGGTGGGCGGCGATTAGTGGCGATCGGGGTGGATAGGAGAGAAGAGGTGGCGGAAGAGGTCAATGGCGTGGAGAGCTTTCCAATGCGGGGAAAACCAGAGTAAGGGGTGGCCTGATGCGGCGGCGACGAAGAATTCCGGCGGGCGGTGGTGGCGCCGGCGGTTCGAGCAGAGAAATAATTTCTAGGAAATAGTTTAAGCTTTAGAGATTTGTAGAAAATAATAGAAAACTCAGAAAAATATAAGATAAATTTCTAAAAATTCAGAAAAATGAGGAGAATCCAAATATGGAATAAAATCTGATGTTTTAAGGAAAAAATTTATTTTTAGAAAAGATAGTGTATGACTTTTAGAAAAATCTTAAAAACTATGGATAGTTTTGGGAAGGTCTAGGGAGGATTTTAGGAAGGTTGACTCATAATCTGCGTTAGAAATTTTTATGTATAAAGGGGAAAAATTGAGGTATGTTACAATCAAGCGGTCTAGGGATATGCAAAATTGGTACTATAATGTGGTTTTACCAATGCACAACTGGCCGGCCTCGCATACCATGGGTTGCTGCCTTAGATAAGGGAAAAATTTGGTGGGTAGGAATTACCTGACTTGAGCTTTTTGCTCAACGAGTATCGGCTCACGAAAGCTGATTCGTGGAAAATAAGGAGTTTAAGAAAAATTTAAGAAGTCAAAAACAGAGGTAGTGATGGTAAGATCAACCATATGAATTATGCCTCAGATGACGAATCATCCGATGAAGAGCATGCTGAGATTATAGTAGCTCAGTGGGTTAAAGGAAACAAAAAAACAGCTGTATGCACATAGTTTAAACCCACTAAAAACCGACTAGAAATCAAGTGCTCGTTTGATCTGACCAAGTGTGATCGGATATTCGATCTATTGCTCTAGGAGAACCATATCCTTGATATCAGACGATTTTTTGGGGATACTGTCCAAAATTGTGTAAATAAAATTCAAAGCTGGTTGATATTCAATAGATTTTCGATCGGCGCACCGATGAGTTTCAACCTCAGAATGGATCGATTTTTTTTTACCAATTTTTGAACCATTTTCATCGAAAATTAATAGTTTTTTAATTAAAAAAAGTGACCTGCTTTCCCTGTTTTCACGCTGGGCTATTGTTCAACAATCACCAATGAAGTTCACTCACGAGTTCCCATACTGGCACCACAGTACCTCGATATCGATCTGCAGTTTCCTAAAAAAAAGAGATCCGACGGGCCACGTCGCGTTTTGCACAGAACTGGTTTGATCCGACGTCTCAGAAGCCGCCCCGAACGTCGGTCCGCATGGAGAGAGGCGGCCGTTCGCCAAACGTCCCGACCCATCGCATGGGCCAACTGCAGAGCCCGGGAGTACCGCATGCAACACTCCATCGTCCATGCACGATGGCCAAGAAAGACGGCGGCGACGGCGACGGCGACGGCGAGGGCATGTCCGGGAGAGGCCGTGGCCGTGCCGGAGAGGAAGAAGACGGTGGGGGCGGCGGTTCCGGCGTGACGGAAGCGAGGAGGCCGGCGCCGTGCGACGGCGCAGGTGCAATTCTTGACGGCAGCAAGGACGCGTCGTCACCGGTGGCCACGGAGGGGGAGAGGCCGCCCGTCGCCAGACAGACGGCGGCGATCGACGAAGGCGCACCCTCCTCTCCGGTGAGGCTCGGTGTTGCGGTGCGCAGGTGTGGGTGGATGTTGCTGGGGTTCGTCGTCGGCGCGATCGTGGCGGCGGCGACAGTGATGTTCCTGAACCGTCTTGGAAATCCCGATCGTTGCGTGGTTCCAACCTGAATATTTCTGGTGCTCTTTCTTTTTAACTGACTCTTCTGGTAATAGGCACGTGATACCATGCTGTATTCGGAAATTATCCTGATAATTTCACTACTTTAACATATTTTTCCTTGCTCGTGGACTGCTTGATTGCATGGTAGAGTTCACATGATCAAGTGCATGCATTACAGCAAAAATTTGGGGTTCAAGTAGCTCAAAGATCTGACAGAATCAGCACTTCACCTGAAAGTTGAAACAATTGGGGGAAAAAATAGAACAGTTTGATAAATGCGAGATCAGAAAGAATAAAGATTATGGTGAGTGTGACATAAGTTGCGTCTGTTAAGACAAGTCTAATCGATGTAAAAATCGCGATAAACCACCATATAATGTACACAAACCAAAGCTTCTAGGTGGGCTGTTTGTTACACGTTAGAAACAAGCGCTCCTTTTAGGAGGAAAAACACAAGGGATGGCATACCATATGTGGGTATCCTTTCCTGGGAGTATAGCTTTGCTGGGAACTACCTCTTCTTCTATGTCTTCTTGAGGATGTAGCCAACTACAATGCCAAGAAGACCCACGACGATCAAGAAGGTGACCGAGAAACCGCCATTGCTTTTGCTGCCTTCTTTCCGTAGAAGATCCTGATCAAAAGAGATATAGATATATTCAGTGTTTAAGTTCATACAGCCATTAATAGAAGCATGCAGGCTATAATGTATAATTGTGCATATTGTAAGTTCAGTATTTAGTATCTGCCAGTGAGAAATAGTGCCTTGAATATATTACTGACGAGTACTTTTCCTTAAGTGTGAAGTTACCAGATATTCGCAAGATTCTAGACATACGTATAACAGTAGATATGGTTGATTGAGTATATTGAATCAACACAATATTCTTCATTCATAATAGGGCTTCCAAATTTGATGTCTAATACTTACACCATAGAAGCAGGACGTACTAACTGACCAGACATAATAGCATAGGGTTCAGCTACGACCATTATCACTCAATTGAATTATCTCTGTAATACCTCTAACAAAATTTCAAAATTTCCCCTAAAGAACTAATAAACAGCACCTTAAATCTTTTCCCCTACACCACATGCAGTAGATTTCCAATCTTTTTTCCCCTTATGATTATAGTGATGATTAGATAACCAAGCATGAATCATTTAGATCTTTTTTCTGGAGCCTAAATTGATAACTGTGATGAAATGTCACCTCAAATAATCTTTCAGATGGGAATGGAAAAGCAAAGATGAACACCTTCAAGAACAATGCCCCATACTACAGCGTTGATTAAGGACTTTCAAAATGGCAGAAGTGCTTACCAACTCTTGTCGTAACTTCTGATTTTGCTGAACAGCAGACATTTTCTCCTCAGTTAGCTTGGAGATCATGGATGTAGCCTACAAGGAATAATAACCAAGCAGAGCACATTCAGCAAAATATAAAATTTCAAGAGTGTATTACTCCATCTGTTTTACAATATTTGTCCACAACCCATCATGTGCATGAACCAAGGAAGCACTCAATCTAATAAAAGTTAATGAGAATGATCATATATACCCTATTAAATACCACAACCACTTAATCTATTACAAAGCATTCAAGTAGGGGTAGAGGGTGAAAAATTTGCAATAGATACAATCTAGATTCCCTCAGTGGACAAATACATTGAAATGATTACTCATGAGGCTATGGACAATAGTGAAACCAATTATAATTTAGCACAAACTAAAAACTAAATGTAGGTGCTGTATTTTGGCTTTCTGTTGTCAACTATCAGGGATTCCAGGTCTTATTGCACAGATAATGCATAAGGTACCCAATACTATCAAGACCAAACAATGCTTTTTCCTACTTGGTAATACAAATCCTATAAAATGATGGCAAGTAACAAGGAGGCTCACAGAAAGTAGGTTGGTTCATGTAAAACTAGCATTGAATTTAGAAAACTAGCAGTTTAGCACACAGGCTGCACTGTATTACTTGTTTAGATTATGGACGAGCTATTTGGCTTGCTTTCTTTGTCCAAGTATGGAGTTCAGTAACAAGTTGGTCTTTGCTTCCAAAATTTGATAGTGAATCTGGTATTAGTGTATTACATATTCTCGCATTATCAGGTTTTCATAATATCAGTGTTGCCAAAAGGACAAAAAAAATCGTTTTATTTCATGGAAGGATATTAGCACTGGTGCAGTGGTGTGCCATCCTGCCCAGAAGGCATGATTCACAATCGCTTGTAATTTGCATGCTAGCATATGCTTCCAATGAATTATCTACTGCAGAGATGATTTCATCTCCAAATTAATAAATACTACAATATATTTATATAAATTGGTCAGTTACGCAAGGATTAAGAAGTAGGGTATATCACATCATTCCAACATTGTTTATCTGCAATTCACCAGTGTCTTTGCAAGTTGAAACCTTTCTTAGTAAGAAGACTGTTTATATAGACAGGTAATAATCAAGGATAGATGAAAGCTACCTCTGAGGACTTCTCCTTAGCTCGTTCAGCAGATGATCCTGATACCTAAATATTACACATCGATTAAAAAAAATTAATCATCAAAGAAAACCCTCAGAAGTTTTATTACAAAGCTAGAAAATGAAATAAATAGATGTGATGAACAAACTCGAGAAACTTACAGATTGTGGCAAAGTGAAACTATGGGTCCCGTTTTCTTGTGCAGATGACCGAGCAGAACTCCCTTGTTCAGATTCTTCAGGTATCAGGCTGGGTGTACTTGTTGGGACATAAATTACACGCAGCTTGAATTCATCGACAGCCTTCCCTGGCTCCTTATTAAACTGTCATCATGAAACAACATCAATGTATGACAAGATGATGGGCTACAAACAAAAGCATGCAGCGAACAGACATAAATAGCACAAAAATGAAGAGTGCCAGAGTAGTTACCATTGATGCATTAATATCTTGAGTTGTTGCACCATTCTCAGCTGCAACACTTTGAACAAGGAACTTGTCCTTGCACTGCATGTCAGGGGGTGCCTCCCTCTGTGCTTGCATAGTGACTAGCAACAGAGAAAATGTATATGAGACTTCTAAGTAGAAAATTTAATACGACAAGCAGGCCTTTCGTTGTATTAAGCTATTCTTTCACCACATAATGGTTTAACAGCTACCTGTGACATCACAAGTCGACCCAGGTAATACAACACCAATATTAGGACGCACACAATACTGCTTTGGGTTGGTTGTTTTGACCTGTGAACCATGGATAAGACAACAGTTTCACATCTATTAGAACTAGCTATATGCACAACAAGAAAGCCTGAGTCATATAGGAATATAGGATTTTGCGACAGATTACCTTGAATGCTACATAATGGTCAGTCTTATTGGTGAGTTGCATGGAGCACGAACTCTGCTTCATTAGTTCAACTGCATGTACAAGATAGCAGTTCAGTCAAGGAAGACCGTGTAAACTGTAAATTACCATATATCCAATTCAAAGATATAATTAACTAACCCACTCAAACAGAAACTTCATTATTGATGGAATTAATCTAGCACATTACAGTCCAATTCAAGCTCAGCCAACAATGACCGTGCTATCAGATCCTAAACACCATGATAAATGGCATGCCCTTCATATTACAAGCTCGCAAATACTAGGTCAATAGACACACATTCTCAGCTGCAACACTGCAAATTGGAAGCAATGCATGCCCTCCATGCAGTCGCGCGTACCATGCACATCAAGAAATTCAGGAAATCTAACACATTGAAATCCCAGCAAAAAGAAAATAGCACCGTACATTATGTCAGAACCACCCATCTACACAAGGAGACAGCGCACAGGAACACACACTTCTCCCACGATCCTAAGCTCGATTCTACCGACCAATCCACAAATCAAGCTGATCAGACTCACAAACCCAATGAATGAGGACCAATGGCCTCGTCTCCATGTCAAGATCCCAGCTTTGACCAAGATCCACGACGACGAACAGCGACAGCGATCCCCTGGGACGACCCTACGATTCGATCTGGAGACAAGATCTGGGAACACTTACAAGGGAATGCGAGCTCCGAGGGCTGGATCTCGAGGAAACTCCCACCTCCGGCGCTCATGGTGGCTCCTCTCCCAGCAACCAAACGAATCAAGAACTCGAGCAGAAATCCACCGGAAAAAATGTTTTATTGCTGGCCTCCCACGGATTCAATAGAGGAAACCAATAACTGATCGACAGGAGCAAAGAGGAGGGGGCGAAAGCGAGAATCCCACGGGGGAAAAAATTCGTGGGAAAAAAGCTGGAAATTTTGGCCGCCCGCTCTGGTCCTCCTGCTGTCCCGGGCATAAAAATGGAATAACATTGGCGACCGAAATAATGTTGCAATGACAGTAATGCCCTCGAGTGGTGGCGTTAGGTACATGGGCGGTAATGCCCTCGAGTGGTGGCGTTAGGTAGAAGGGCGGGTGCTTGGAAACGCAAGGGTATTTGAGGTATTTCAGCTGAGCTGTCCGTCGCCATGACGTGGCGCTTTAATGGGAGGCGCGGCGCCAGCTGGCTTTTCTCCAAAAAACTGAAGTGCCAGCCGCCCTGAAGTCCAACTCGATCGTATGGTCCGATAGTGCAGGCCCATTACGGCCCACACGCAGGCCTATTAAAGCGAGCCTGTCTCGGTTGTCACATTAGATGCGACCCCGTGTCCGAGTCCGAGCTCGCGCCGCCGGAGCAGAAGCCGCTAGGGTTTATCGCCGTCGTGCGGATCGAGCGGCTAGGGTTTTGCGGTTCCGGGGAGGGGGCGACATGCTGAGGCGGAACACGAGGCTCCGGCGGGAGTACCTGTACCGGAAGAGCCTCGAGGGGAAGGAGCGGGAGCACTACGAGAAGAAGCGCCGCGTCCGGGAGGCGCTCGAGGAGGGCAAGCCCATCCCCACCGAGCTCCGCAACGAGGAGCCAACCCTGCGCCGCGAGATCGACCTCGACGACCACGACAGGGCAGGTCTCCGCCCCGATCTTGATCCCTTCCCCTTCCATTCATTCCCTTCCATTCATCTCACTTGATTCTGGCTCTTTGACTCTGCTGGTGCAAGCACCTGATTCTCATGGTTTCTGGTTTGTTCTGTGCAGTTCCAAGAAGCATAGATGACGAGTACGCCGGCGCCGCGCTCCGCGAACCCAAGATCCTCTTGACCACATCTCGCAACCCGAGCGCGCCCTTGACCCAGTTTGTCAAGGTGTGTTTTTCCCACTGCGAATTTGAAGGTTTTTTCCACAGGTTCAAATGGTGATTTGCATTGAGCTACCCGACCTTTCTTGTTCGTTTTTTAGGAGCTGAAAGTGGTGTTTCCCAACTCACAGAGGATGAACCGTGGTGGTCAGGTATGATACGTCAGTGCTCCATGTTAATATGTTTTACTTTGGTTATCAGATGAACTGATGAGCATATGCACAATGTTTGGGTGATAATGTGTTTGCTTTCACTGTGAAGTTCAAGCCTAGCTTATGCCAACCTGGCTCATGTGCTGCTTTCTGATATAGGATTTCCTTTTTGCAGGTGATATCAGAAATTGTTGAGTCCTGCCGTTCGCATGAGATCACCGATCTTATTTTGGTGCATGAACATCGTGGTCAGCCGGATGGTTTGATTGTCTGCCATCTACCATTCGGTCCAACTGCGTACTTTGGGTTACTCAATGTGGTAGGTGTACCTGTCTGTTTTATACATCCCGAGCCGACGCCCAGCATTATGTACAATGTGGGAGGCTAGACTAAGGTTTTGTTGTTGGGCAGGTGACGCGTCATGATATCAAAGATCGGAAGGCCATGGGCAAAATGTCAGAAGCGTACCCTCATCTGATACTGGATAACTTCACAACTCAGGTACTCTACTTATATAACCATTCTCTCATGATTTAACTGTACTTTCATTGTAAGTTCCCCACCTTCAATGCTTGGAAATTAGCTATGTATTGAAAAATTGAGCTAGCTTGCTGAAGTGAGGGCTTACCTGTATTTTTTCGTTAAAAAAAAGTTTGAAGCATACACAGGTGTTTTTTATTCATCTGATTTCCTTAGTCTGCATAGTGCTGCATGCACACAGCTACACAGACAGAAACTGGAGATTGCTGTGACGACTACTCTTTGTAATCTGAGTACTTTTACAAGGACTGCCTCTCTCTCTCTCTCTCTCTCTCTCTCTGTCTCTCTCTCTCTCCCCTGCACCTCCCCACCCAAATCCATCCATCTATCCATTGGCTTGTGGGAGGTGATATCCTTCTCACTGCCTCACGCATACATGCACATACATATATACTCTCAAGTACTCAGTCTCATAATGTTGGCAATAACAGCTTGTTAAGCGATATTGCTATGTTTGATGATATGATGCTTATTGTATCATAAAATGCTGAGCACCTCCAGTTCCATTGACTTTTCTGTTCCTTCTGTTGTTGGCTTGTTGCTGTCCATATTTGTTTTATTTCCTCTGGAGTATGTTGTGCTATTTTTTCTGTTTAGTATTTTTTTTTATTGTGGCTGCAATGATGGTCTTCTCGTTAACCTGAGACTACTATGAGGAAAATATCTATCCATTCAAATCTATAAAACTGAGCAGCTTTGATACCATGCTGGTATGTAGCAGGATACAGGTGTACCACATCTTTTATTAATCTTTTCTCTCGTGTTCTCTTTCGGTGCCTTGTACCCCATCATCTGCATACCCGTGTTACAAAGTTGGAGGTCGCGGTGATGTCTTTCTCTCGTTAACCTGAATGTTTCTGCTATGAAAGACACTTCAATCCATTCAAACCAAGACTGAGAGCCTCCACTTTTAATTGCTACGCATCTGCTTTCATTCTCTCTCTTTTTTTCTTTTTTTTTTTTGGGGGGGGGGGGGTGGAGGTGGAGGGAGAAGGATAGGGGTTTGTTATGTTACTTGCTGCTTCGGATTTAAAATTTTAAAATCTTCCTCAAGGGATTGCTTATCCTGGTCACCCTAGTACTTCAAATTGAAGTAAATGAAACTCTTTTAGAGTTTCTGTTAACAATCTTTCTACTTGTACTTTATGGAGAGTTGCATGTTGCCTCTGGGCATCACCACAACTGTTTGATTACTTTTAATTATTGCAGACTGGTGAAAGGACTGCTAATATTATGAAGCATCTCTTTCCTGTGCCGAAGCCAGACTCAAAGCGAATAATCACTTTTGCTAATAGAGATGACTACATCTCTTTCAGGTTTGCATCTCACTATATTTATCATCCTTGGTATTTTGTTGATGCCAGTAGTTTCTTCCATAGGTAAACAGTACTCCCTGTGTTTATTTTTTATAAGGCGTATTTTGATTTGAAAAAGTCAAACATAGTAAACTTTGACCAACAATTAGCTAAATTATATTCATCTTTAGTGTACAATGTAGTGTACAAAAGACGCATCAATAGATTTATATTTCACTCTCAAAAAAATAGATTTGTATTTCAAATTGCTTTTGATACAATATTGTTTTGTAGAAATTGACGATATATAATAAGAGAAATTTAATGGCCAGAATATACCTTTGAAGACTTTCTTAAATCAAAATACGCTCTATAAAAATAAACGGAGGGAGTACAAGCCTACAAGGTATGCTAGGACTGAAGAGACTGATTTTTTTTGTCCGGGACAAAGTATTGGATTTCATCAGAGTCTGGTTCAGGAAATATATACTGCCCTGTTTCCCTGAACTTATATTGTAGCAAACACAGCCTGATTTATCACTGTGGTTCTTATACAAAATATACATTTTGTTTATGGAAGGCATCATGTCTATGAAAAACATGGTGGCCCAAAGTCTATTGACCTGAAGGAAGTTGGCCCCCGTTTTGAGTTGCGACTTTACCAGGTGAAGAGAAGCCCACATCCAGCCCTTACTATTTCTCTGCCGGAAGCTGATTTTTTTTGGCCCTGTTATGCTTACTGCACGAAATAACACCTTGTTTGTTGGACAGATCAAACGAGGAACGGTGGACCAAACCGAAGCACAGAACGAGTTTGTTCTACGGCCATACATGAACACTGCGAAGAAGCAAAAGTCTCTTGGGGTTTGATTGACCTGCACTGGAGTACAGCAATTTTGGTTTTTGTTTCACCATCTTTTTTGACCCCTCTTGTTTCTGTAACATTTTGGCCTGATGTTTCTGATGCATCATCCTTCAAATTTAGACTAGTCCTAAAAAGTCTAATTTGAGCTGATGTAATGTGAATCATTTCGTTGCCTTGTGCTGGAAAGTGTCCGCAGCCATGTGGAAGGTGCTCGTGAAAGTTAAGGCACGCTTGACCGTGCGGTGTTTCTTGGGCTGATAACGGCGGTGAGTAGCTCAATGAGTCGGATGTTTTGTTGATGGGCAATTTTTTTTTATGCTATTGCAGTAGTGTTAAATTACATAACTGTCGTCACTTATGCTGTTATGCATTGATCTCAATGTGTTAACGCGCATTTTGCAGGCAGTTCCTTTTTTTTTTCTATTGATGAAAACTTTTTTAAGTTATATAAATATTTTCAAAAATTCTGAAAAAATAATAGGGTTGTCAAATATATATAATACTTTCAATTTGAATTTTTTGATATTTTAATGAACAAATATGTCACCAAAACAATGTATAAATATTTAATCAATATTTTAAAACTAAAATTTAATAAAAAAATGCCAAAAATCCAGAATGAAACTACTGTATATTTGGTAGTACTATGTTTTCTTAAAAAAGATTTTTGTTGTGTTTATATAGCTTAAACCAAAAAAAATTTATCAATGATGAAGAACGAAACATTTTGGTAGTACTATTTTTTAAAAAAAGATTTTTAGATTTTTATATAGCTTAAATAAAAAGATAATTTTATATTGGCAAAGAAGGAACAACCTGCAAATACATGACATGGATGGGTGCGCGATAAGATCTTTCTGTAATGGTGGTTTTGGATTAGTGACCTCTGCAGTTGCATAGAAGAAAATTTCTTGTTAATTTACACACGGAACTCCACTGCAATTTTTGTCGGCGAGTACCGACCAAAGAAAAAGTTGCAACAAATAAGTGAGCTCCAGTTCCACAAAGATGCCTTTACAAAACTCGGGCAGAAGCTACTTTTCCAAAGTGGCTTTGTTAACATTGCAGTGTAAAAAATAATGCAAAGGCTATAATTTAAATATTAAAAATGGCAAACCTACGCCAAACATGAAGAATATTGTGGACCTAATTCCCATACATTATTAGGGGTTGCTTAGCTAACGTTGCAGTGTAAAAAAAATTCATTTGCTATAATTGAAATATTAAAAATAGCAAGCATACACATGAAACTTTTTTACAGATTTACTTACCTACGGGCCTAATCTCCCACTTGACGCAATTTCCCTAGTTTTAGAGCATCTGCAACAATAACTCTATGTTTTCACCATTTTCCCTCCTTTAAAAGATTCCCTCTACCTTCTAAAATTTTTCATACTTTACACTATATCTTCTAAAAGAATGTTTTTTCAACGGCTTCTCTATCCCGAAAAAAATCAAATAAACCATATTTTGCATCTCCCGCTAGAGATGCTCCTATCTCATTCCTCACCTCCATTTTTCTTTATCTCACATCCATCATGTGCTCTACTCCCGTCCCGTCGCCTCCTCCCCCATCCATCCTAAGTTATGCCCTCCATCCTCCTATAGTGGCTTGCGCCGGTTGCGACGCTGCTCATCGGCGCCTTCCTCCCGCTTCCGCCCACCGCATAGCTACGAGCGCTAGATTTATCACCTCTCCCTGGAGTACTCCTACTCCACGCCTCAGCCTCGTCTGGGCAGCCTCTTCCCAAAGCTCGCCGTGCTAGTCTCTTCCCGAAACTCGCCGTACTAGGTGCTCCCAAAGCTGGCTGCACCGAGCCCTCCACACCTGCTCAATGCGGCCTTGCGGCACGACTCTCGCTCGAGGTGCTCCATGGTGGTGGTTGTGTAGCGTCTGTGCACACGCTCCATTGGAAGTTATAAGATGGGGAAGATGCATTGCTTTTGGGTTGAAACATTACCCTGGTACGTATGTAGCTTTGTGTTTTGCTTGGTGAAACACCCCGTAAAAAAGTGTGTGAAACACTTTGGTTGCTTTTATAAAACATTGGGTCTTCTAAACACTGTAAAAAAAAATGTGAAGCTTTGTGAAACATTGTTTTGCTTCTATGAAATATTTTGTTTACTCTTATAAAACATTATGCTTGTTTTCATGAAACATTGTATTTGCTTTTTGTGAAAACCCCACAAAAATGTATGTAATATTGTGTTTGCATGTGAAACATTGCTCGTATAAATTGAAACATGTTCAAATAACTACGAAAACATTTGTCGTTAACTTGTGAGACATATGTGTCACACATTCATGCAATATGTTTAACAGTATTTAAGATTTGTTTCAGTAATTCATTGAATGTGCTTTCAAAATGGTGTCTTATTTTTTTTTTATTTTAGATCAGACGCAAATCCCAACTTTTTAAGATTATCCAAGCATTATTTTATGGTGTTTGGACATAATTTACTATATTTATTATTTGATTTATATTTTATGGATTTATTTGTTGGTTTTATATGAATAATTAGGAATTTGGATAATGTATGGAAAATATTTAATTAAATTTCCATTATATTCGAGTCATCCAAAAATTGCAAAATTTATATATATTATTATTGTCATTTTAATATTTAAATTATATTTTCTAAATTATTTGTTGATTTTATATAAATAAGCAAATAATTAAGAACTATATAAATACATAATCCATCAGAATAATTAATGTAAACACACAATAAATACATAATCCACCAGAACAATTAATTTAAACCCATAATAAATACATATTCCATCAGAATAATTAGTTTAAATCCACAATATGCTCAAGATGTCCTAAAATAATTATAATATTTTGAATAGGTTCGCTATTAAATAGTTGAATTATAGCTTCTAGAATTATTTTATTTTTACAGGGCCTCGTTACCAAAAACTACATGCAGCTTGAATTACAATGTTTGTGAGGGTGTGCCATGTTTGAGTCTCAACACAGCCTTGTTTGAATTATACAATTTTTTAGAACTGTAATGCAATATATTTATGATTTCTGACTTTATAATGGCAAATTTGTGAACCATCGACTCTATAGTGGTATATTATATAGGAATATAAAAAAGTTTATTTTACATACCTAAACTATTAAGAAAGTCCACTTAACCCCGGAACTATGAGATGGTCCATTTTACATACATCAACTATGAAAGCTAGAGCAAATAACTAGCTAGAGTGGTTTTAAAGGTGATTTTGCTATTTATAATTTGAATAAGTCTATTTTTATACTCTCAAATTATTGACAAAAATCCATTGAACCTTAAAACTGCAAAAGAATATTAAAAAAATCGATTCCTTTCAAATTTTGAATTTAAATATAGTCGCTTTAAAAATATTACTATTGATAGGACTACAATGGACTTTTTCACAAAAATATAGCCATTTAAAAAAATATAGTCACTTTTGAAATATTCAAATTCTTACAAAAATACATGAAATTTCAAAAATTCACGTGAAAAGTTTACTATACAATAAATCCCTAAACTATAGAATTTTGAAATAGATATATTTTTGTGTAACATTTTAAAGAAATTCATTTGTTTTATGATTTGTTTTGTAGTTTAGAAGGATCATTGGACTTTTGTTTGGAACTTTTCAATAATTTGAGGGTGTAAAATGAACTTATTTAAATTAGAAATAGCAAGTCCATCTTTAAAACCACCATAGGGGTTATTTTCTTTTGTTTTCACAGTTGAGGTATGTAAAATTGACCATTTTATAGTTTGGAGGGTTAAATGGACTTTTTCAATAGTTCTCATATGTAAAATGGACTTATTTCTATTATATATCACTAATTAATCCTTTATATTTGCATCAACTTTGGTCGAGAATCTGTATTTTGAGAAGTGTCTTTGAAGCAGAAAGGTTGATTTAACTTGGCTTTCAGAAATGATTTTGTTTCGATAAGCCGAAGCGCTCAGAGATGCAGCGACATAAATCTACACTAGCGTCGTAGCAAAAGCTTGGACCAGAAGAGACTTTTGAGAAGCATATTGGAGAAGCTGAAACGGTTGTTTAACTTGGGTTTCAGAATCGGTTTTGTTTCGGTAAGCCAATCCATTTGGCTCAAAGAAACGGTGCCGCCGTAAATTAGCAGTATTGTTTGTTGAGCAACCACGCTACCGGGTGTAGTCCGAGGTTGCTGATTCGTGGACGCGACGTAGAACGATTGCGAGAATAACAGATGCACAAAGTAGATGAACAACGATGTAGGGAGAGAACGGATTCTTTATTACTTTCAGGTGTGTTTACAATAGACGGATCCCTCTCCTATTTATAGTGCTGCTCCATAGAGTTTGGCAGGTCCACGGATAGACCTATCCGGATACGGCTTCGCGAGCCCGTAACCGAATAGGTTTCCTAATACTCCCCCTTGGACCTTGCTGCGTAATGCATATGCCTCATCAAAACTCCATAAAAACCTTGTGGGAAAAATTCTTGGAGAAAGAGTACATAGCATACGCTTGCTGTGTGCACGGATATGTCTCGTTAAAAACCTTATGTGAGAAACTTCTTTGAAAACTCACTTAAGGAAAAAAGAGTACAAATCCACCCAACATTGCTTCATTACTTCAATGTAATAGTTGGGTACTTGAACTTCTGGTTCAATATTTAATTCAAATATGTGAAGTTTCTCCCCACAGATTACGCACTTCTCTAAGTCTCATCATTCCTATGCCTTTAATGCATCTTTCAAAGGTAGATGCGGTAAGGACTTAGTGAACAAATCTCTGAGATTCTCGCACGACTTAGTGTCTTTGAATATTGATTTCATTCATCTTATGCATCTCATGTGCATAAAAATACTTGGGGTTTATATGGTTAGTGAGGTTGCTCTTCACATATCCAGTCTGTACTTGTGCGACACATGCTGCATTATCTTCATAAATGATAGTGGGTTTTGTTCTATTTGCAATCCACATGGTGGAGAATGTGGAATGTCATTCTTGAAGCCATGCACATTCACGTCTTTGCCTCATACAATGCAATGATTTCGAATGGTTAGTCGATGTTGACACAAGTGTGCGCTTTGGCGACTTCCATGATATGCGGTCCTTCCACACGGAAGACATATCTGTCTGGGACTTCTGGGTGTGCGGATCGAAAGATAACCCGCATCTGCATATCCGACCAAAGTCATATCTTGGTTCCTTCTATAAAATAATCCAAGATCGACTGTTCCCCGTAGGTAGCGGAAGATGTCCTTTACCCCTTTCCAATGCCGTTTCGTTGGCTCTGCACTATACCTTGCTAATAAGTTTACTGGCGAATGCAATATCGGTAGTGTCTTGTTTGCTAGGTACATGAGCGCTCCTATGGCACTTAAATATGGGAATTCCGATCCCAGGACTTCCTCCCCCTCTTCTCTAGGTCGATATGGGTCTTGGTCTGCTTGTAATGACCTTCCGACCATCGGGGTTCTTGACGCGTACGCCTTCTCAAAACTAAACCTCTCCAACACCTTTTGGGTGTAGGCGCAGTGTACGAGTATTCCATCTGGCATATGCTCAAGCTGAAGGCCTAAGCAAAATTTGGTTTTACCCAAATCTTTCATTTCAAATTCAGATTTCAAATATGAGCTTGCTTCTTCAATTTCATCATTGGTGCCAATGATGTTCAAATCATCCACGTAAACCGAAATTATACAAAAACCATCTTGTGATCGTTGTATAAAAACGCATGGACAGTCTTCATTATTCGTATAGCCTTTCTTGCTCAAGAACTCGCTCAAGCGATTATACCACATTCTTCCTGATTGCTTTAATCCATATAAGGATTTTTGCAATTTTACACAATATAATTCTTTCTTCTCTTTATTCGGGGTTGGCATGTCGTCAGGTACTTTCATGTACAATTCAGAGTCCAGGTTACCGTAAAGATAAGCTGTGACCACATCCATCAATTTCATTCTTAAATTCATATTCACTGCCATTGAGATGAGATATCTAAAGGTTATACCACCCATGACCGGGGAATAGGTTTCTTCATAATCAACGCCTGGGCGCTGGGTGAAACCTTGAGCTACCAGCCTTGCTTTGTACCGTACCACTTCATTATTTTCATTTCTCTTCCGAACAAAAACCCATTTATAGCCCACAGGACGTATATGGGAGGGTGTAAGGCACACAGTCCGAACACTTCTCTTTTGTTCGGTGAGATTAGTTCATGATGATTGCCTTCTTCCATTCCGCCTAATCTGGTCGGTGCTTACACTCGAGAAAGAGATGCCGGCTCGGATCGGGATCTATTCGCAGCAATCATTTTAGCAAAGTATATGTCGACATTGGTACATTGCTCTATTCATCATTTCCCGATTACGCAAAGTTTATGGCTATTTCGTCATGGGGTGCTTCGTGCATTTCTACTTGCTCTTCACCGCTATTTCCCATCATGGGAGCAAGTTCCTTTAGCTTATTGTTACCGATGCGCATTACGTATTTCTATCGGCTTCTTCTTCTATTACGGTATATTCAAATCTGGAGCGCCTCGCTAGCAGTGCTTCACACGAGTTGCAGATCTCAATGGCTCCCTTCTTTTCTTCGGGGTGCTTTTGTGATTGGTTGTGATGAGCTCTCATTCCCTTTTTACCCAGACGTCTCCGGATACTAGGGGGAGAAACCAGATCTCTGTCCTTTTCTTTGAGGCCTCTGAGCAGTGAGGGTGCTCGAAGTTTTCTTTGGCACTTCTACCCTCTCGGTGCATGCATTGCGCAGCAGCACATGCGACTTAATCACTCCTTCAAATCACAAAAGTGGTCAGCAGTTCATTTGCTAATTTCAGAATCGAGGATTTTCGGACCTCTTCGTTTGCTTCTCTAGTACGGGGATCATGTGCGGGAATGCCGGTGGCTTGCCGATGATTTCACTGACATTCTTCTGTTAGGGTTCTTTATCTCCCCTAATGACGGAAATTATCCTCGTCAAAGATGCAATCGATGAAAGCAGGCGGTATGCAAATTACCGGTCGAGGGTTCTAAATACTTGATTATGGACACTGTCTCATAACCAACGTATATCCCCGGCCTCCGGAGAGGGCCCATAGCTGTTCGCTGTGGTGGTGGTATCGGTACATACACCATGCATCCAAATTTTCTTAAATGGAAAATTTTCGGTGTGATCCCCTGAACTAGTTGCATTGGTGAGTGGATGTTGTACGCTGACGGTCTATAGTTCAATAATGCTGCTGCGTGCAGGATGGCGTGGCCCCAACACGTGTTTGGTAAATTACAACCCTGCAAGAGCGGCTTTGCTATGAATTTAATCCTTTTAATCAGTGCTTCTGCTAGTCCATTCTGAGTGTGGACATGTGGTACTGAGTGCTCTACATTGATTCCCGATGCCATACAGTAATCATCAAATGCCTTTGAAGTAAATTCACCGGCATTGTCCAAGCGAATGGACTTCACGTGATGATCCGGGAATGCATTCTTAATTCTTATGATCTGAGAGATCAGCTTTGCGAATGCGTGGTTTCTTGTTGAGAGTAAACTCACGTTTGACCACTTCGAGAAAGCATCAATAAGCACTATGAAGTACCTAAAAGGACCTCGATAGGGGTTGAATGGGGCATAAATATCCTTGAATGCGTTCAAGGAGCGCGATTTCATCTTGCACCTTCATGGTCGAGGGCCTAGTGATCATTTTCCCGATGGCGCATGCCCGACATATGAAGTCTTCTTGATTAGGAAATTCTTTACACTAATTCCATGGCCCTGAGAGTTGGTAATTACATTTCTCATCATCCGTAAGCCTGGATGACCAAGTCTACTATGCCAAAGAGAGAAGAGTTCAGCACTCCTAAAAGAAGTTTTAAGGGAAGTGTAATTGTCAGGTGCTTTAATTCTTGTGTGGTATAGCCCAGTTCTAAATGAAGGAAATTTTTCTAAGATTCTTTTTTCACATCCGTCGTGCTTCACAATGCACAGGAATTCTTTGCCATTTTCTTCGGTGGTCTCAACGTGGAAACCGTTGGCTCGGATGTCTTTAAAGCTTAAGAGAGACCTAGTGGATTCGGGGTACAACAAAACTTCATTAATTTTCAGTGGAGTACCCATAGGCAGTATGATTGTGGCTTGACCAGAGCCTACTACGCATGAACCACTTCCTGCAATTGTGGTTATACTGCCGGTTTTCTTCTTAATAGTTTCAAAATATTTAGTCTCTCTTAAAATGCTATTAGTTGTTCCACTATCAACTATGCATATCTCCTCCATATGGGCACTACATAAATACATATAATTTCAATTAGGCTATCATTCATATTGCAAGCATTCATAGAATATACCGAAAATAAAGTGCATTATAACGACGAGAATTCATAAAGATCACAAATGTCTGCTAAAGTGACCACACAAATTCAAAATAACTAATGCTGCTAAACAATGCACTAGATAGACTCAGTGAAACATGCTTCTATATTTGCAGCTATCTCTTCTTCAATGTCATCGTCAGCTATTGCTACTTACTGGTAGTAGCTTCTTTGTCTTCAGTAGACTTCTCGGAGACCCTCAGTTCTTTAAGTTCCTCCCCTAGGAGGTCATCTTCATCATTGTTCATGATGGCGAGGTGCGTCTCTGTCTTTTCTTTCTTTCTTTTGGCTTGGTATTCAGCGATCGCCTTCTTTGATTCACGGCAGATCTTTGACCAATGCCCCCAGATGCCACACTTAAAGCATACTTGGTCTTGTTGACCGTATGGTTTCGGTGGTGGCCTCTCCTTCTTTGGGATTCAGACTTTTCTTTCTTTTTCGGTCGAGCCTTCTCCCTTTCACCCTTTCCCTTTCTTTTCTGGTTGGGTTTCTCGGCCTAGTACTTGCTTGCATTGACTTCAATGCTTTGACCAGGTGCCTGTGAGATGAAGTTCTTCTTTAAGACTTCATCCTGAGATTCCGTGACTTGCATGGCGTCAATTAACTCATATGTAATCGTGAAATTATCTTGACGGTAGTTCTGGGCACTCTGAATGGCATTGGTGGAAGGTGGAGAGGGTTTTTCTATTTTCTCCTCTTCGATATCTCGCTTACCACGAGAGTGAGGTTCGTGACAATCTGTGTAAGACGTAATTGTATTCGCCACGGTTTTATAATCTGCAAATCTCGGCGTGCCCGATCTGTTGTGCTTGTGGCGGTATAGTGTATTTGAGCTTTTGAACCGCTTCTTAAGTGCGGTCAAAGTTCAACAAAGACTTTCAATGACCATATATTCATTCTTTAGGGTCTTGGGCGGTGGTGCACGATAAAGTGCGGTCTTGATCATTTTGTCCGAGAAGTAGGGCCCGCTTCTATGCCAATGGCGGTCGCGGAGATTCTTACCTCCAAGCACAATTTTCACGTCCAAGCCCAAGTAAGGTAATTTCGCCATGGGGCTAATTCCTCAAATTCACGGTGACGATGCGGACATCGCATAGCATGAGATTACCGGTAATCGGTGTGTGTTGCGTGACATGGATCTATGCATAAATCCTCGGTATTTCCAGTATAATGATGCTAATTTGATTTATAGAAGTAATTAACAGCAGTAAATAATCACTCCTATTGCAAAACAGGAATAAAATAATAATTCCCGAAAGTATAAATAGCCAAAATATTCAATTTCATATTTTCTGTAAATTCCAGGGGTTTCTGCATAAAATTCGTTATTCGGGAGGACTCTTAGGTAATTCCCGAAAGGTTAGGGTTCAAGTTGCAAATTTCTAGGCCCAATTCTATTTCCCTTTCCTTTTTCCTTTTTTTTTTTCACCGGTCCGCCCATTACTTCCTCTTCCAAGAGCGTGGCTTTGCTAGGGTGGCAGTGTCTCGCCCGTTGGTGCTTCCTTGCGCGGCCCGTTCGGTGCTCCCCTCACTGCGTGGCTGCTCTACTTTCCCCGCCTACTTTGCTAATGTTGGGCCTTCTGCTCGCTCTCTGGCGGGCTCACCACGGCCATGGGGCGGCTAGATTCCTGCCGCCAGCGTGGCGGATCTTATCACGGCAAGCGGCGGGCGTTTTTCACGGGCGACGGGAGCTCATCACACGGCGGCGGCGCCGCCGAACGCGGGCATGTTGCATGGCGCGTTACGCGTGCGAGTTCGTGACCTGCATGGGCCACCAAGATTGCATGGCGCTAGGCACGGCGAGTTCGTGACTGCATGGGCGGTGCATGGTGCGAGGGCACGGCGGTCCGAGCGGCGATGCCGCTTCGGTGGCACGGGCTTCGCGTGATGCGCCTCGGGCTAAAGATTAAACACGCGGCGGCGGCATGGCGGCGACTTCTCGGCGTCGGCATCTTCGCGTCGACTACTCCGGTAGAGCCGTGTGTATAACACGGGATCTAGGAAATAGATCGCAAATTGATCTATTTGCTCATCATGCACATACCGTATAGATTGATGCGGTAGATCACGTGGTGCGGGATGAATTCGATGCGGTGTCGTTCGATCGCAGGAGGAGGTAGCAGATTTGTTCCGCTAGCTTGGTCTCCGGCAGAGCTTCGTGCCGATAACGTGTTGAGCAACCACGCTACCGAGTGTAGTCCGAGGTTGCTGATTAAATGGGCGACGAGAAACGATTGCGAGAACAACAGATGCACAAAGTAGATGAACAACGATGTAGGGAGAGAACGGATTCTTTATTGCTTTCAAGTGTGTTTACAATAGACGGATTCCTCTCCTATTTATAGTGCTGCTCCATAGAGTTTGGCAGGTCCACGGATAGACCTATCCGGATACGGCTTCGCGAGCCCGTAACCGAATAGGTTTCCTAATATTGTTGTACTCATGTGCGATACAGTGCGTGCCGAGTGGACGCTCGAGTAGGACGTGCCCTGCTCGTTCGCCTAGTTTGGTCGTGGATTGCGCGGGCGGAAGTGTCCGAGGATGACAATGTATTGTTCTTTGTTGGGATCGATGTGTAATTCGGGGTTACAATGTTGTTGTCAAGTTTTAATGAAATCCTCTCCAAAAAAGGGTGACCAACCGGGCGGCACGCTCGCGCTCGTCCACCCCAAAAACCCCAACTGTCAGGTATTCTACCCGACCATTAGTTGGGCTCTCGTGGTGTGTGTGGGCTGCGTCCCTTTGCGTTGGCCCATGGCCATGTAAATACTATATAACTCACATGCTGTGGTGTGGGACTTACCAATGAACAACAAACACAACTATTTCCTCTCCTATTCTTCTAGTTCCTCACCTCCCGTTCCTTGGGATCGGCCAAATTCTTCATTTCCCTGTCCCCATTTCCTCTGGATTGCTGAATCCATAACAAATTGGTATCAGAGCGGTGGTGATTCGTGTGGCTATTCTCCTTATTCCCTCGGTTGGATTGGTAAAATTTTTTCCGAGAGGCAGGTTAGCTGTTGCTTCGCGACGGCCGTAAATTTCCTATACTCGAGGTTCGATCCGATTTGGGGTGGAGAAACCTGCGATCACTTCGATCATGGAGACTCGCTTGACATCCTTGAGTGCAGATGTGCGCAATTTGAGCAGCGACGTGAAGGCGGTGCTTCAGGCGATTTCGGGAATGGATGAGCGGATGAAAAGTGCTGAGAAGTGGCGCCCAACAATCGATCAAGCGATGAAAGGATTGCGTGTGGCGGTGGACGATTTGGGGGCAAGGCTGTCCAATCTGGAGGAGTCACCACCTCAAACCCTAGGTAACTCGATTCTCAATCACCAAGGAAATCAGGGGCGTAGATGGCTAGACTTGATATGGATGGGGCGAGGAATGAGTTCATCGACCAGGGGATAGCTTCTCGATCAGGGGTGATGCGAGGTACTCTTGCTTGGGATAAGGATTTTAGGATGCCTCGTACTGAATTTCCTCGATTTGATGGTGAACATCCACGTATCTGGAAAGTTAGATGTGAGAAGTATTTTTACATGTTCAGTGTACCACATCATCTATGGGCACAGTTTGCTTCTCTGCATTTTCATGGCCATGCTGCTCTGTGGCTGCAAGCTTTTGAAATGCAGCATCCGATTGCTACCTGGGCTAAATTGTGTATTGCTGTAGAACACAAGTTTGGTAAAGATCTATATCACAATTTAGTTAAAAGTTTGCTCAGCATTAAACAGACAGGTTCTGTCCAAGAATACTATGATAATTTTCTGGAAATTTCACATAGGGTGTTGGCTCATAATAGCTCTTATGATGAAGTTTTTCTGGTTAACAAATTTTTGGAAGGATTGAAGCCAGAAATTCGTTCAGCATTAGTATTGCATAAACCAAGGTGTGTAGATGCTGCTTTATCTTTGGCCTTACTGCAACAAAAAGAGTTGGCTTCAGGCAATAGGAAATCAGCTAACAGATGGGACAATAGAGATTATTCTAAAGCAGCAACTCGTACAGGGATTGCTGTTAACAATGGGGAGAGCAAAGGAATATTAGGTTCTGCTCCTGGCAACATTAAAACTCTGGAAATGCCAAAAGTGGGAGATACTTATGCTAATCTAAGAGCTCAACGCAGAGCTTAAGGGTTGTGCATGAAGTGTGGAGATAAATGGGCACAAGTCCATAAATGTCCGAAACAAGTATCTCTTCAAGTGTTAGAAGAACTTTTGCAGGCTCTTCAGTTGGATCATGAAGGGCCAGAAGAGGAAGTTGCACAAGATAATATTTCTACTCCTGAGGTATTGCTAAGTGTCTCTCAATATGCTGTGGAGGGCACTATGGGTAAAAGGACAATTCGATTAGTTGGTCTCATAGGCAGACAATCACTGTCTATTTTGTTGGATTCAGGAAGTTCAGGCAATTTCTTAAATCAAAGAATGTTGGAAGTGATGAACTGTATTCCAAGTGAAGTGCAGGCTGTTCAGGTGGTTATTGCTAATGGCGATCGATTCTTGATGTAACAAGCAGTGTCTCAAGCTGTCATATCTGATACAAGGACACACATTTGTGGATAATTTTCGTATTCTTCCTCTGGGCTGCTATGACATGATTTTGGGCATGGAATGGTTGGAAGCTCATAGTCCAATGTTAATAGATTGGCAACAGAAGTCACTGCAATTCTCATATCAAGGGAAACCTATAACTTTGCATGGTGTGCAGGACAAACTGTCCAGTTGTGATGCAGTTTCTTCAAATAAGCTGACTGGTTGGATAAAGAGAGGCCAAGTGTCTCAATTGGTATGCTTGCAGCAATTGGAAATTTCTCATGTGGAGTCCGGGGTTAAGTCACACATTCCAAATGCTGTCTCTGCTGTGTTGCAAGACTTTGTGGATATCTTTGCAGAACCAAGAGAATTACCACCACAGCGGCACATGGACCATGCTATTCCAATTATACTGGGCATGAAACCGGTCAACATTAGACCATATCAATATGGTCCAACTCAAAAAGATGAAATAGAACGGCAAGTCAGTGACATGTTGGCTCGGGGGATAATTCAGAGCAGTGAAAGTCCTTTTGCTTCTCCAGTTATTTTAGTAAAAAAGAAAGATGGTGCATGGCGATTTTGTGTGGACTATCGTCAATTGAATGCTATAACAGTCAAGAACAAATACCCCTTGCCAATAGTTGATGAATTGCTTGATGAGTTACATGGAGCCCAGTGATTCACAAAGCTTGATCTTCGTTCGGGATACCATCAGATTAGATTGGTGCAAGGAGAAGAGTTCAAGACAGCATTTCAAACTCATTATGGGCATTGGGAGTTTAAGGTGATGCCATTTGGTCTAACTAATGTACCAGCAACTTTTCAGGCAACTATGAATCATCTTTTTGCTCACTTGCTGCGTAAGTGTGTTCGACATATTAATATACAACAAGTCTATTGAGGAGCATGTTCAACACAGTAAGGAAGTGTTTACTATTCTGAGAAATAATCAATTGTTTGTTAAAGAATCCAAGTGTTCGTTTGCTCAACAGTCCTTAGTGTATCTTGGGCATATCATTAGTGTCTCTGGGGTGGCAACAGACCCTGCTAAGATTCAGGTGGTAAAAGAATGGCCAGTACCAAAAAATGTGAAACAGCTTAGAGGATTTTTGGGACTATCAGGTTACTACAAAAAATTCATCAGGAACTATGGTCTTTTGAGTAAACCTCTAACTGATTTGCTTAAAAAGAATGTTACATTTGTATGGTCCCCAACAGAGTAGCAAGCTTTTGAAGTTCTAAAGCAAGCTTTTATATCTGCACCTGTTCTAGCATTGCCTAATTTTGAGCAGGAATTTGTTATTGAGACAGATGCAAGTAACAAAGGCATTGGGGCTATTCTTTGCAAGCTGGTCATCCTATTGCATATTTGAGCAAAGCTTTAGGACCTAGAGCACAGCAACTGTCCACATATGAAAAGGAATGCATGGCCATTCTTCTGGCAGTGGATAAGTGGAGAGCATATTTGCATCATGCTCTTTAAACAATACACACCGACCATAGAAGCCTTTTGCATTTGGAAGATCAACGTCTCATGACTGGGATCCAACATAAAGCTTTTGTCAAACTCTGGGGTTACAATATCGTCTTGTGTATAAGAAAGGACGGGAGAATACAGCAGCCGATGCACTGTCTCGTCAACCCCAAAGTAACCTGGAGGTGGTAGCCATATCAGCTTGTGTCCCTCATTGGTTAGAAGTTATTATGGAAGGTTATCAACAAGATGAATCGAGCAAACAACTGTTGACTGAATTATCGGTGACAGGAACTAACCAACAAGGCTTTTCACTAACTGATGGCCTTATTCGTCTGCATGGGAAGATATGGATTGGCAACAATTCCGAAGCTCAACAAGCAATACTGAAAGCCTTGCATTCCAGTGCAATTGGAGGACATAGTGGTATTAATGCAACATATAAGAAAATTCAGTCATTGTTTGCTTGGCCTAAGCTCAAAGACACAGTAACCAAGTACGTTACTGCTTGTCATATCTGTCAGCAAGCTAAACCGGACAGAGGCCGACCCCCTGGACTTCTACAACCTCTACCAGTCCCTAATCAACCTTGGCATACTATTAGTATGGATTTTATTGAAGGATTTCCAAAGTCTCAGCAATATGATACAATTCTGGCGGTGATTGACAAATTTTCCAAGTATGGGCATTTCATTCCATTGTCTCATCCTTTCATAGCTATCTCAGTGGCCCATTTGTTTCTAACACATATATATAAACTGCATGGATTACCAACAATGATCATTTCTGATCGGGACAAAGTGTTCACAAGTGCACTTTGGAAGGAATTGTTCAAACTTGCTGAGACTACACTTAATCTGAGTTCAGCTTACCATCCTCAAACGGATGGCCAAACGGAGAGGCTTAATTAGTGTTTGGAGACCTATTTGCACTGCATGATTCAAACGTGTCCTAACACTTGGTCTAAGTGGATTGCTCAAGCGGAATTCTGGTACAACACTTCCTACCATTCTGCTTTGGGAAAATCACCCTTTGAGGTGCTTTATGGTTATCCTCCTCGGCACTTTGGTGTGGAGTTTACTGAAAATTGTGCAGTATCTGATTTAGCACAGTGGTTAGATGAAAGAGCAGTCATGTAAGAGTTGATCAAGCAAAATCTTCATCGAGCACAGCAGCGTATGAAAGCACAAGCTGATAAGTATCGTAGGGAGAGATCATTTGAGGTGGGTGATTGGGTGTATTGGAAGCTCCAACCTTATGCGCAACAGTCTTTAGTACGCCGAGTTTCACCCAAACTGTTCTTCAAATACTTTGGGCCTTATAAAATTCTACAACGCGTGGGTGAAGTGGCTTACAAGCTTCAGCTGCCAGCAAATTGTTCAATTCATCCAGTGATTCACGTTTCCCAACTGAAGAAAGCTTTGCCTATGGGTTTGGAAGTTTCATCAGATGACATACTTCACTTTATCGAAGACACAACTCTATGGTGTCCAAACAAGATCAAGTGTCATCAGTTATTTCAAGTAGGATCAAAATTGGTGACTCGGGGCAAGGTGGCTTGGTCTCAGTTGCCTGCATCATGGGATACTTGGGTATCTTTGCACAAATTCAGCATGCTGATTGGTCAGCTTGAGGGCAAGCAACAGCTTAAGGAGGGGGGATTGTCAGGTATTCTACCCGACCATTAGTTGGGCTCTCGTGGTGTGTGTGGGCTGCGTCCCTTTGCGTTGGCCCATGGCCATGTAAGTACTATATAACTCAGATGCTGTGGTGTGGGGACTTACCAATGAACAACAAACACAACTATTTCCTCTCCTATTCGTCTAGTTCCTCACCTCCCGTTCCTTGGGCTCGGCCAAATTCTTCATTTCCCTGTCCCGATTTCCTCTGGATTGCTGAATCCATAACACCAACGTCCTCTTCTTGCTGTTCGACTTGGTTTCGAAGAGTAGAAATAGGGTGAAAACGGATCGGATACAGTCGGATAGGGGTCAACCCATATCCGTATCCGTATTTTATATCGGATACAAATTCGGAGACGGATAGTGTCGGATACAGATTCGAATACGGATTTAGTCAGATACGGTTTCGGATCGGATATGTATCGGATACGAATACAAAACCAGGTTTTACCATAATACCTCAATGGGAAAAAATCGACATAACCTACACTCATTGTTGGTCATCCACAAAAGTACAACACATAGTATAAAATTAAATACAATTTAAAAGACATACAAGCTATGAATATAATAATCTATGCTACTAGAAAATAAAGTGGAATAATTCAAACAACCCGATAATAAGTACTAAATATAAATTCATAAAATCTAATAATAAGTGCCACACATAAGCGAACATAATCATATACATGTAATATCCAAATTCTGAAATCCAGATATCCGAATTTCGATATCCGGATAATTATTCGTATCCGTATCCAGATAACACTATCTGCCAGATACCCTCAACCTATATCCGTATCCGTATCTGTCAAAAAATCCGGATAATTATCCATATCTATATCAGTATCCAGCCGGATAGGAAAATGGGTTCCAAATCACTAAAATTTGGATCCGGATCCGGATCCGATCGGATATTATCTGACCCATTTTCACCCTAGTAGAAAACCAAGCTGCGACACTTTTGCAGAACAAAAAAAATCACGTGGGTACGTCCATTATCGCATTAGTTCCATTTTCAAGTGTGTGCAGGGTTGTGCAACCTAGTGACCAACTACTAGTTACTCCCTCCGTTTCACAATGGTTGTAGTTCTAGCATTCAAAATTTTTATCAAAATAGTTGTAGTTCTCACATCCCAATGCAACTTTAGAGCCAATATGACCTTTGTACCCTTCATCAATGCAGTCATCTATTTAGCTAATCTGTTCAACTACCACGTCTCCTTATTTTGTGTGCATTTAGCTAGAACTACAACCATTATGAAACGGAGGTAGTAGTTTACTAGCACTGCTAGTAGCTCTTAACTCAAATTTCGACAAGATCGGGAGAAGTTATCCTTTGGGCAGGAGGGGAAACTGGCAGTCGGCGCAATTGTAAGGTTTCGTGGAACAAAGTCTGCTCGCCCCTGATTGCCCCTGGGTCGGAGGGCCTACATCGTGTAATGAACTAGACAAAACCCTCTTCGCTTGGTGATGGGCAAAAAGCCAAGCTCTAGGAATCCTCTTGGCTTCTATCTTATCCTCTCAGATTGGTTGCCCCTTCCCTTTACATGAAGTCTAGGAGGAAAGCCCGAAATGTCGCCGAGGTGCTACAAGGGATAAAATGGGTCTAGGTCGACATTCGAAACAATATCTCAAAGCAAACCATAGAAGAATACTTGGTGATATGGCAGCACCTCCATGGTGTTAACCCAACCCTGCTTCCTGGAACACAAGAAGCATCCAATGGAAATGGATAGAACAAATGAACTATACCGCTAAATCAGCTTACCAGCTACAATTCGCTGGTAGCGTGTTCACGGATCTCAAGCCTTTCATTTGGAAGCCTTACTGAAAGTGCATCTAGGTCCCTAATTATTTTGGTGATTAATGACAACAGAACAAAGGGGCTAATAAGTTTGTCAAGGATTTATCTAGGTTTTAGTCTAAGAGGAGCAAAGGTGAAGGATACAAACCCCTCAATCAAGCTAATCGGTTATGAGAATGTTTTGGAAGACTTGTAATTATTTTACTTCAATTGAGTCTAAGGACAGCCGTACTATAAAGAGGATGCGGTGAAATATGACTCTCAGACCCCCAAAGTGCTCAATAGATGAATCATAGTGCATAGGGCAAGTCTCACACCACTACATTTTCAGTCCACAAATTCTGATATCGGACTATCCAATGTTTAGTATCTGTAACACCCCAATTTCTAGAAATAAAAAAATAATTGATAAAAGAAAATAATGAAGACAATAAACAAGAAATAAACCTAAAGCATTAAAATGTATAAATAAATTATATATTTATACTATAAATAACTGAGGAAGGGGTAAGAGTTTTGGAATTTTAAAAAATAAACACTTAGGAAAGAATATGATAAAACAAAATTTTGAGCAAAAAGAAAATTTCCTCTAATAAGGATATTAACAGAAAATTAAATGGCAAAAAGCTTAATAAATTTTGAACTTTGGAAAAGTTTATCAAATATCTCCTAATAGGCCTAGATTCCTATTCAAATTTCCATTTCATTTTTTTTCTTTTCTTCTTCTCAGCCTGAGACGAGTTGGGCCAGCCTCACCTCACCCCTCGGCCTCACTCCGGCCCAACTGGCTCATGCCGGCCCAGCCAGCCCACCCGGCGCCCGACCTTCTTTCTTCTTCCTCTGGCTCTGTTTCCTTCACCGGCACGACCGACCGGTCGTCCGAGCCCGCCGGCGCCGCCCGGGCCAGTCCGACCCATGCTGATGAGTCAGCATGGGGGAGTCGCCACGCCGCGCCACCTCACCCCCCTCGCCATCATTACGGAGTTTGCGTTGGCAGCTCTTGCCTCGCCGCCGTAATCGGCCACCTCGGGTGTAACCCCGACAAAATCCACCCCGGCCAGGTGAATTTCCGGTATAATCCTCATTGTCTGAATGTCTGGATTGCCCTTAGCCATACCGGTGACCCTATAAATGGGAGTTCAACGCCTAGTTTTGCCGTTTTCTTTACCTCGGCCCGTACTGCCCCCTTTTCAAATCCTCGTCAACCGAAGCTGCCCGAGCTCTCTCCTTCGGCCTGAAGTATCTCCTGGCCATCGCCAAGCTCCTCCCAGGGGAGATTTGAGCTATAGGCCGCCGAGGAAGGCTGACGTCGGCGACCCATTTGCTCCGCATTCGGCCTCGCCGATGCTAGCCCAACCCGGACCGTTTCGGCCTCGAATAACCCTCGGGTAAGCTTCCCCATAGCTCCCCGATGCTTCCCCATGAAAAATCCAAGCTAAAACACGCCCAAATCGTCCTAGCACTATCTCACCGTAGCTAATGGCCGCTCCGGCCATGGCGCGCCGCCAAATCGGCGGGACGACTGCGCCTGAGGCCTGTGACGTGGGACACATAAAGCAGAAGAGATCGGCCCCCTAGCGCCCTAGAACCAACACCGAAGACCTCGCCGGAGTTCAGCCCGGAGAAGCAGCGGGTGAACGCCGACGCAGCATCCTCCCCTCTCTCGCTGCCAGGTAGGTCCCAGCGCAACAGTGCGTGGGATTTAAAAATCCCACGACACCCTCTCACCTAAGACCGACAGGTGGGCCCAAGGACCTACCCGTCAGGTCAAGTGACCACGCCTCCCCATCAGAGCCGCCTTCCCATACAGAAGACGCACGGGTGAAGTGCGCCTTCACCCGACCGCGTTCGATCTCCGACCCGTGGATCTCCTGGCCCACGCATCAGCCTCGCTTCGTCGCCGACCAGTGGAGCCCACTGGTCAGTCGGCGCGCGCGCGAACACGCTTGTGGGCCGTCTCACGGCCGCTCGTATGGGCCGTTCGGCCTTGGGCCTCTTTTCGCGCGGGAATCAACCCGAAACGGAAACGGGTTAAGCCTGTTACTGTTCCAAAGATTTCAACCCTTTTAGTGAATAAAAGAAATCTATATATTGCTTTGTAATTTTAAAATATTAAATGTCCTCCAAAAATTATGCAAAAATTCTATAAAATACTACAATGTTCAAGGAACTTAATAAAAAAATTTTAGGATTTCTGAGAGAACCTATAGCTATAAAAATTGAGAATTAAGTAAGCTAAGTAATAAGCTAAATAGAAAATACCCAAAAGTAATATATATATATATATATAAATATATACTAAAAATAAATTGGTTAAAAAGGGTGAAATATACAGATTTATAAAGCTGTTCAAAATTTAAACTTTAATTAAATTTATATATATTTCTCACCCCAAAACCTATATAATAAGTGTAATAAATTGATAAATAACCAAGTAGGAAAAATCTGCGCAAGATTACAGATAACCCTTTCCCTAATAACTCTTATCCATCTATTGCGAAATATTTATTTTTAATTATTTAACAATTTAGAGAACGAGACGACCGGCGACCTGTTGGACGAAGATCAAGTACAAGATCCGGACTACGAAGAAACAGGCGAGCCAAAATCTCTTGACCATACCTTTTTGCCTACCTTTTCTACTTGAACTGTGTTGATTTACACTGATAGCTTGCATGCCAAAAATGAATTTCTAAATATTCTATGATAATTTCAAAGGTGCTAATAGAGCCAGTCTAGCTAATCCCTCTTTATAAGTTATGCTAATAAGCATAACCCCTTTTCTTGACTTTCCCTATCTCATCCTTTGACAACCTAAGGTTTAGAAAACTAAACTTTTGGCTAATAAGCCTTTAAACATGGCTTAGACATGTTTAAGTCTAGAGTCCATGGATCACTTTCTTAGCTGTCAACGGTACGGCCTTAGGATGACGGGTTAATCTAAGTAACGGCATAGCCCGCTATCAACGGTGCAAGTGCAACGGTATAGCCTGCTATCAACGGTTCTAATTGATCCCGACAAACACCGTACGCGGAGCAGGTACCTCTAAGGTACGGTCCCATCATTTGCATGACGTGTACCACGACAGAGTTACTTTCCTCAGATTAAGATTACGACACTGAAGCATCTGAATGGCTTCGTGTTGGACAGTCTAATCTTGACGAATATCTCAAGTACATGGTTATGGGAATGTGTCGAGCCCCGTTCCGGAGTATTCCTTGCACTCGACAAGCCAAAGAAACAATCCATACACTTGGGTATTTGCATAGCCTGAGCGTGAACAAAGTCGCTAATTATTCGAGAATTTCTTGATTGGATCTGAGGATCCAGGCCTTAGTTGAACTCAAGGGGATCACGCCTCTTGGCGAAGAGGGTAAGTCCACCGCCAGAAGCTGGGAAACGTGCGCCAGTTGTTGTATGGGCACAGGTTCGCCAGAAGATGGGAATCGTGCTCCAGTTGTAGTATGGGCACGGATTCGCCATAGTATCAGAGATAGCTCGCCATGGCGATGAGAGCTAGTCTGCCGATTGTGAAGGTGTCGCCAATTTGAGAATATCTAATACATTTGGCATACATATATGGCCCAATACGTCTTTGATTTTACAATTGCCATATACAACAGGATTTTCAACTCTAAAAGTTTTAAAGCATGATTTGCAGCAAACAAAATATATCTAGAGCCCCACCCAAGTTGGCCTTGCATCTCTTAATTGCATCCAACAAGATTTTGGTTTGCGAGCGCGGTTGAATGCGCTCACACTCGCACCCACTCACATTTTAGGTGAAGAGGATAATGGCGATGATCCCTACGACTGTTTCAGTGGAGATGATGGATTAGAAGAGGAAGGACCAGACGACGACTGAAGGTCTCCTCCAGTCACTTACTTGTTGCCGCCCCGCTACTTCCGCTTCTGTATAGTTGTCCAAAGGTAGGATTAGGTTTCCGTTTGAAATAACAGGCCCTACCTAGCCTGGCATCCAAAACTTTAGAAAGAATTTTGGTACTTATATGTAATATATTCTGTAAAGAATGGCTTGTTTGATCCCAGCTCAATGTAATATTTTTGTGTGGTGTTAGCTTGATCCTGATCTAACGCTATGTGCACAAATATGGGTTCTGAAATTTATTCTTCGGAACCGGGGCCCACAGTATCGAACTGTCCGATGTTGCCCAGTCCAGACTGTCCGATTTTTTAGAGTATGGGTTCTCTGTCTGGAAATAAATTTTTGATCGAACTGTCCGATGTCCTTTATCGGACTGTCCGATATACCCTAGTCCAGACTGTCCGATTTTTCAGAGTATGGGGTTCTCTGTCTGAAATTAATCTTATGATTGGACTGTCCGATGTTTATATCGGACTGTCCGATGTTATGCAAATCAGACTGTCCAAACTTACAGAGTTCTGGGTTCTCTGTCCTGATTTATTATTTTGTTCGGACTGTCCGATACTTGACATCGGACTATCCGATACTACACAGTTTTGAACCTAACGGGCAGATTTTCACCCCAACCTATATATACCCCTTCACTCAGACCGAGCTAGGGTTAGACATTGCATTTACTCCACCAACCAGCCGCCACTAGCTCTAACTCTTGCTCTTTTCCCTAGCATTCAAAGCCTCCAACTACTCCCCTTTAATTCCTTAGCAAAATCAAGAGGGAAGGGTTGAGGGGTATAGATCCGAGTGCACCTGCAACTAGGCTTCAACTTTGTGCGCTTGGGTCGTCTTCAAGCTTACACTCCACTGATTTATTACTCTTGGAGTTTGAGGGCTCATAGACGGCTAGGAGTCTACCACGAGCCACCGGAGCTTGGTGTGGTGCGCGCATGGGAGTTTGTGAAGGCCGATCTCCGCCTCCGAAAGGAAAGGAACCACCGAGTAAATCAAGGGAGCTTTGTGCGGACTTGGTGAGGAAAAGGGTCGAGAGAAACCCGGGCTTAGGTGGGATCGAGCCTACCTCAACGAAGACGTAAGATCCCCTCAAGGATCCGAACTTCGGAAAAAACTGTTTGAGTCTCCTCTGTCTCTTTTCTCTATTTTGCATCTTGATATAGATCTACTTTATTGTGAACCTTTTTTTAGATCCTTGTGTTTTTCCTGTGCTACTGGTATCTTTTAACATATTTGATGCAGGAAATCATCTTGGTTTGAAGGAGAAAGTGCTCAGATTCAAAATCTACTGTCAAGTGTTGTTCCACATCGGACTATCCAAAGTTTGTATATCGGACTGTCCGATATAGTCTGCATCGGACTGTATCGGATAGTCTGATATTGTCTGGTGAAGTATTTTCTGCATAACTCTGATTAAAATTTTATATCGCTTAATCACCCCCCTCTGGGCGACATCCCGGTCCTTTCACTTAGACACCTTCCGGCTGCAAATTCTTCTCTTGGCTGCTCCTCCACAAGACCACAACATAGTATGGATAGCAGATTGACTAATCAAAAGAGGTTGACCAGCTTCCCCTATTTGCTCACTATGCAATCAAACAACGGAATCAACACCTGTTTGTGGATTGCTTACAAACTCAGCAGTTCTAGGCGGGCATAGCATCCTGGTCTGGTTTGGAAGCCCTCCGCTATTCCAACTGGAGCCAACCGCTGGTCAAGCATCTTGACTGGTGGGGGGGAGTGCATCATTTGTCCGCCTCCAACGGAGCAAAAGGCGTTACGAAGCTTACTCCTATTTGCTTGTTGGGAGCTTTGGCGGGAACGAAACCGAAGAATTTTTCAACACGAATGATGGACCAACTCATCCAACTAGTAAGAAACGAGGCACGCTCCTGTGTTTTTGCTGGCAGCACGGCGTTGGAGAGTCTTTTCTAGCATGCTCCTCTGCTCACTCTGCTCCCACCCCTACAGTTCTACCCTTCCCCCTTCTTCAGACTCGAAGGCGGCCTAATTCCTTCACCCTCTATGTAAATGGTTTCCCCTACTTTAAATATAATCCAACACTGCTGGTTTTCGGGGGAAAAAAAGTAGCTCTTAGCTCTTCCTTGAGTGCGCATGAGAACAGCTAGAAGCATTGCTCACGAGGTGTGCTAGGAGGTGCTTTGTGGTGCTTAATTCCTTGGAGTGCTATAGGGCAATTTGGCTGTAGGGCACTGCAATTCAGTGGTTAGATCTCCCGCGCATTGCCTTTTCATGTCTATACCATATTACACTGCAATTCGGTGGCCATTTACTCTCTCACATTTTGCCTAATGTAGTAATATATTCGTTAGTCCAGGGTTGGTCAAAGGAAGTGAGAAGTCTGTTTTGCTCTTCCTTTCCTCATCCCCCTTGTCCTCCCTCCCATATCTGCCTCCTAGGCTCCTCTCAAGGACCAAAGTTTTATAAAATTTTGTAGTATGAATTCCGAATAAATAACATGTTTAAATTAGAGCGGTCCTAGTTTTATCATACTCTTGGAACTGATTTTGGGATCGTCAATTAAATTCTACATGGCACCCAAACAACTACATAATTGGAATTGAATTACAATATCCACAATTCTAGACCAATACTTGGGAGCCAAACATAGTGGAAGAGATAAAGAAGAGCTTTTTTTATAGTCCATCAAGAGTACCATAAGGGTACTCCCCATGCAATGATGTCACTCGTTTCCGTAGCTGACACATAAGATGGATTGTTGATCTGTAGGATAATTAATGTGGAAAGATATCATGGTCGTTTCATATACAAGAAATGGTTTCTATCGTAGAAACAAGGCAAAGAAACAAGAAAAAAATCCCGATGACACAGCAATACGATGTTTCTATAGGGATCATAAATAGAAAGAAGAAAGAAAAAAATTAATTGATAGATATAATGCATTGGGTAATTTTTATTTATAATCATTTCTATATAATGTGGCATGCTTACAAACGACTTATACAAACTATGCACCGGGGAGCGACCTAAGGTACTAGCTACTGCAAGGTACCAAATGAAGAGCTAGCCTGTTTGGTTGGTGTCTAACTGTGCCACGCCTAAACTTAGCCAAGTGTGGCAAGCCACATTTTTTGTGGCGGCTAAATTGGGCGCCACAATTTGGCAAAGTGTGGCAAAAAAAATGAATGTATGACTCGTGGGCCAGCTAGCTAAGAAAGTGTGGCAACGAACCAAACACAAGCCTAACTCGATTAAATCTGCCTAGCTTGAGCATGGCTAGGTGTGCCAACGAACCAAACAGACCCTTAGTATTTTTCACTTGTCCCTTCTCTCTTTACTCTCCCCCTACTCTCTGCCGATCAGAAGCGCTACCACCAACAACCCCTGACAACCGCCTGATCCTAGATGCCCACCGTCGAGGCTGCCTGCAAACAACTCTCCCCCTCTCTCTTTGCAATGGCCCTCCTCTAGACGTAGAGCGTCGACACATGGTGAGGATCAGCTAGGCACAGCAGCGCTGCAGTGGCACGCAGTGTGGGACAGCTAGGTGGAGCAGTGGTGGCAAGCAGGCGGCACACGGCACGGGATGGCTGGGGAGTGACGATCTAGTGGTAGGCAGGCAATACATGGCGGCGAGCCGACCGGTCAGCGGTGGGCTGCTGAAAATAGAAGTAGAAAATAGAGTACAGGTAAGTAGAAAATAGAAGTACTAAAATACACTTATACATTATCACCTCTAGGAGATGGATGAGTTGTACTATAAGAGAGGTACAACTTCTTGACAATTGTTGGATCTGAACTGATGGATAGATATGATTCATATGTAATACCTCGAGGTACCATGAGGTATGAATAGGGCTGGGAAAAAATGCTAGAGCCTCACTAGATTACAGAAGGAACAAAGAAATATAATAGACTCAATAGATTACCTTCTATCTACAACCTGTCCGTTGTGGCTAGCTACCGGCAATTGGCACGATCACACTCCTTAATCTATGTATAACAGCTATCGGGAAAAGACCTATGTGCTGATGACATATCTAATTTCTCTGTTCCGTTGCAAGAAATAGAAAAGAATATTTTCTTTTTACTCTCCATGGCACTTCTTGATAGGGGTGGAAACGAGCTGAGCTTGAGCGAGCTGGGCCTGGCTCGGCTTGGGCTCGTTCAGGCTAACGAGCCAGCTCGGCTCGGCACGTTAAAATGGCCGAGCTAGAAATCTAGCTCAACTCGTGCTCGCTCTGCTCGCAAGCTGGCTCGTGAGGCTCATCAGCTCGTGAGTCCAAAGGAGCAGACGGCACTGCGTTGGCGTTGGTGGACGCGACCGCCATGGACACGGCGGCCGAGGGGAGGAGGCAGCCTGATAGCAGCAGGGGTCCCGATCTTTCGATGAGAGGGATAACTATCGATTGGTGGAGGAATCGATGTTGACGGCCCGACTACAACCGTCCAGGACGTTGCGCCTTAGCGACCGATACACCAACTCCAAAGGATTATTGATCTCGCGGGCTCGCGATCAACCTGACCACGAAGGTCTTTATTCCTGCAAGCAATCGAAGAACAAGCAAAAACAAGATAAATGCAATCTGAAATTACAAATATGAATTAGGTACAAACAAGTTGGTGGGGTTCTAAAGATGAGTAATACAGGCGGTCTAATCGACACGCGTGATTACAAGAAAAGTAGCAAATGCTAAACTTTAATCTAACAAAACCCGAGTCTAAACGATGACGGCTACTGAATTTATAAGAGGGAGACGGCTAGCAGGGAAGTGCTGGACGTCCTAGGGTTTTCCTAGGGCATCCACCACGTGGGCTTGGGCCCGATGTGCTTATAAGGCCCAGTTTGGCCCAACTGGATGACGCAACATCTTTTTTTAACAATTCCCGATGCTCCAAAAATAATTTTATAATGGGACCAGATTCATTGGAAAGCTTATCTCCTAAGCTTTCCATGAAGTGGTAGAACGTCGAAAACGGACTTCGTATGTGGTCTGGATGTCCGTTTGAAGTTGTACTACGCGCAGATGGCCGAACTGGACTCGTGGCCAAATTGGGCTTTCTCTTAGGCCAGCCTTGGAGCGATGTGACTTGTATGACCTGAGGGAATGGACGAGGTAGAGATACGCCTTTCTTGAATACACCGTCAAGCATGGGAGGCGGCCAAGGTGGTGGCCAAACTGATGAAGGTGATAGCGCCATGTCCAAAAGCCGAGGAGAACAACTATGTGATCGACCTGGCCAAGGTGGAGGTCGATGAAGCAACGTTGATGGAGCCACCATATTAGACGTAGACGAAGTAGAAGATGCCATGAACTGTCGCCAACTTGTCGTAGATGTAGTGGAAGATATCGACATAGCCGAAGTAATTGCAGCAACACTTGGTAATGACCATATGTATGCGGTGTTGGTTCTATCCATGATGAGCATGGTCTCATCATAGCCGGCAAGGAAGGACGCGCATAGAGGATCTAGGCGGGGGTTGAGAAGGTGGCAGTGATTGGTAGGATGAGGTGGCTGGTGGAGAAAGACACATATGGGAATCTTGGCAGCTGTTGAGGAGGGAATAACTGTCAGCCGGCGGGGACATGGTGGCCGATGACGCAGGGATTCAAACGGCGGTTGAGGAGGAGGCAACGACTGGCGGGGAAGGACGCACGGGAGGAGGCGGCCGGTGGGGAAGGACGCGCGTGGGAGGCGACCGAGGGGAGGCGGTGGCCAGTGTAGACGCGGCAGCGGGGAGGATTGAGGAGGAGGCGGCAGGATCAGGCGGCTAGGTTTCTCTTTTTCTAGGGGTGGTTGCTGCACATGAGTGAGACGCGAGAGGAATGCGCACCTGCGCCTCCGCGTAGACGAGAGTGCAAGTAAGCAAGAGCGGCAGCTTGAGAGATTGGCTAGGGTTTGCCTTGGTGCTGGGTGGGCAAAGTGGAGGTGCACTAAGTGGGCCTGCAGGATTGTGCTCCTGCGCTGTGCGTAGACGAGAGTGCGCGAGGGTGGCGGTTTGAGGGACCGGCTTAGTGTTGGATGGGCTAAGTGGGCCGGGAGGAAAAGTGAGTAGATTAGGGGAGGGGAACGAGCCACGAGCGAGTCACGAGTGAGCTGCCTCGAGCAAAAAACCAAGCGAGTTATGAGCGAGTCATGAGCTAAAGTTCTAGCCCTACTTCTTGATAGGCCAAATCTAAGGACTTTCAAGAGAAGGTACCAAGAGATTAATACCCATCTATTTCTTGAGGTACAATAGTTAAAAGGATAGTTTAGTTTTTTTTCTCCCTTTTCTCTTCTAACTCTTCTCACTATAGGGGCACACCACCGTCGGCTGGCCGACACCCGTCCCCCGGCAGCCCACCGTTGAAGGCCCGCTGCTAGCCCTAGGCAGTGTTTTTTTTCAGCGTTTGCGTTTGCTTATAAGCTGAAAATTTGTAGCTCCTCGATAAGGACATCAGAGAGATCAAACAATTATAGAAAAAATGGTTTTGAAAGCTTTAAAAAGAAATAGTAAGACCTATAAAAATTGGCTACCAGACGTCAAAGCATTTAGTTTATACGAAAATAACAGATTTTCAGTTTATAAGCAAACGCAAACATAAACGCTGAAAAAAAACAGTCTACTAGTGTGCATTGTCGCCGCCAGCCCTAGCGTATCGCTGCCATCGCTACTCACTCAACCGCGCACCGTTGTCCCCTGCTTACGCTTCTTGCCAGCGTGCCGCCATCGGCTGCAAGTGCCCCGCTGGGCATGACCATGTACCACCGTGTCCCCCATGCACAAGGCCGATGCCTGCGCTCCTTGGTGGCAGGAACGCACATGGCCCACTCGTCGCTGCCCACCCACCGGCAGCGGCTGCCAATTCCGCCGATTCATCGTCGCCTGGCTCACATGAGAGAGAGGAGAGACAAGGAGGAGAGTCTTTTCTTTCAATCCTACCCTTACAGTTCAACTGTTGGGAAGGACGGTAAAGAGAAAAAAAAAGTTAGAGACCAAACAAACTCACTTTTATCTCTAGATTATTCTCGGTTTTTAATTGTGATGCCAAACCAATCCTTGAAACACGGTTTCAAAATTGTGCTGGTTTACAAGTGCATTCGGTATTGGTTCATTTCACTGGAAGCAATTAATTAACAGCGGTTCCCTGGGTTTCCTGGTCTCTGTACGTCATCAGCTTTGCTTGGGCTGGAGAAGGAAAATTATAATTAGTATTGAGTTAGATAGGCAGCCATACCATTGAGTTGAATGATACATCAATCCAGATCTTCCCCAAGGTTTTATGGTTGTGTACATATGCCTCATTTTCTGTTGTCTAGCTAGGGGAGACCCAACGACACCAACCAAAAAGAAAATAGTTTTGCTACGATCTAAACATCTGGATTTTGCTGTTTTGTCCAAGCGCCTGTTTTTTTAGTTGATTAGTTAGGTTTTTTCGGTCCGTATGATAGTGAAAATGCTATATACTTACCAAAAAAATATTTTTTATTTGGTTTCACCAAAATAATTAATTTATTTTTTGTTTTTATGTTTTGAAGGGTTAACTAAACCTTTTTTGTATTTGTTTTTACAAAAATAATTATTTTTTGTTTTTATGTTTTGTAGGGTTTACTAAACCTTTTTTATATTTGTTTTCACTAAAATAATTATTTTGTGTTTTCTATATTTTGTATGGTTTACTAAACTTTTTAATTTGTCAATGGCAACTAGGACCTAGCTATTTCACTGAGAGCATCGCATAGATCGTGAGCTTGTTAGAGCTGCTTCTTCTCCATCCAGGGGCTGTTTGGTTGCCTTCTTTCACGAGCCTGGTCCGTTCGACTCGGCCCAGTGATGGGATCTGGAATGCTGAATCTTGAGAGCGGTGTTTGGTTGAGTGTTTAGTAGGCAGGTATTTTAAAATTTAAATATTTTGAAATTTATATAGCAAATGTGGTCTAATTTTGTTCGAAAAAAATGTCAGGAACCCATTTTTAAAATCGGTTCGGTAATCAGAGATGCTAATCAAAAGATATAAATAAAAAAGAAAAAATAAAACTTACGCAGAACACGTGGCACCATATTTATGGTTTGCTATTGTAGCTAACAGTGGCCCCTTGCGCAGAACACGAGGCTGCCATGTGCTGCATCCAAAGATACGCCCATTTTCTCCGTATCTCCAGAGCCAGACTGCATGGAGAATCTTGTATCTAGAGAGCCAGGCTTAAAACTAGATGCAGACAACTAAACATAAGAAAAAAGCAAGATTCTACATTTGTGGATGCAAATCTCTGTGCATGCAGGCAACCAAACAGCCCCCCAGTGTGCAAGGGATGCATATATACATGCATCGTCTCATCCATGCAAAGCTAATTAAGGCTAGCTAGATCGAGTACATGCGTGTGTATGTATTCATGGCCTTAGCAATACAACTAGAAGCACATATACATGGAAGTCTCGTTAATCATGCCTATGTATTGCTCGAGAGACTAGCTGGATTAGTGTGTAGCTGCGATCCCAGACGTCTGGAGGATTCCCAAGTGTAGTCGCTCCCAATAGAAAGTACCACAAAACAAAAGGACAATACCACACGTGTGTACATGTATACGCTCAAAGAAAAGTAGCCTTGGGCATATCATTCCTCGATCACGCCTATACTTTCATCCACTATGTACGTGTGAAACAAAGTGTAAAGAGACATCGATCATGAACAGCTTCCTTCCCATCATAGGTAAACTCGAGTAGAAATTAATGTTTCGATCGATATTTTGGATTGGTAGGAGAATAGATGCCCTCTAGCTAGTCGACCTCAGGCGCGTCTTCCTGCTCCTCCTAGACCTGATCATCAGTCGTCGTTGTCGTCGCCATTCAAGTTCAAGATTAGTTCCCAGCAATTCAGGTTTGCCAAGTTCCAGTCCCCGTGCTTAGCGTGCAGGAAAAGCAGCACTCCTGCGCATACTATGCCAAATAAATTTGGACCCTGCATGGAGTACACGCAAAGAGAAGAGAGGAGAAACCGAGAAACTGATGTCAGTTTCATCGATCTGTGCATGCATGTTATGACGATGATTCATGATGGGATCGACATGGCTGCATATCAAATGCAGGTGAGCTTACCAGGACGAAGCCGTCGCCAACGCGGAAGCCGTAGATAGTCCAGATGATGCTGTTGGCCAGGGAGAAGGGCGTCATGTAGCAGGGCATCATTATATTCATGTTCCGCTCCTCCTTTGCTTTCCCCTACAAGATGACGATCGAGCGACTAATTCAGGAGCTGGTAAGTAACCATGGTCTTGTGGAGGTGCATGCATGCATGTCGATGATCGGATGCATTCTCATATATAGATATTGAATTGTGCGTATACTTACCCAGCTGTAGAATGGAGCCGCGTACATGACTGCGCAAGAAGCGATGCCTATGCAGCCAACGGCGCCGGAGAAGAACCGGGAGAAGTGGGCGACCAGAGCCCAGACGCCGACGAAGCCGGCCTCGGCAAGGAGGCAGCCGAAGTAGCGCCGGAAGCGTTGCCTGTCGGAGAAGGAAAAAATGAAGGTGGTCGCGTAGGCGAGCTGGAAGAGCAAGCCGGCACCGTTGACGACGACGATGGGCTCGCCCCGTGGGTACTGCTGCCTGGCGCCGTACAGAGTCCAAACCATGCAGTTGAAAAACGCCGCCATGTACAGCTCCGCCTAGCCCGCCAGCGCCGCCCCGTCCCGCATCCGGCACCAGACACCACAGAACGGCCCACTGTACAACATTGGCACGAACTCATACATGTAATTAATTAGCTAGTTTCATTCATTTGTGTGTATTAATTATGCATGGGGTTTCATAATTCATACATCGGGACGACGAAGAGCACAAGGGAGGCCGCATATCCCAGACTGACGAGCACGTCCATGGAAGCTTCTGTGGATTTCAGCACAGGGAATGGCCTGACGAGTGAAACCGGCGGCTGCTAATTAAACTGGCACTGCAGCTGGGACATGATACAGTATTAAGTATATATGCAACAAGATTAGTCCATTCATTCCAGCAAGCCAAAGTACAGATCATCAGTAGAACATGGCAGCAATTAAAGGAACAAAATCATCATCATCATCATCATCACCATTATTATTATATAGCACATTCATGTCTTAAATCCCAGTTGAAACAGATATCAAGCACACCCAGATCGATTATGCAAGACACTAACATCGTGGGAATCCGTACATCCAATGTAGTTCCTGCCCTGTGGCGGTTAACACTCAGGATCACTTCTGGTGGTCATACTTCTAATTTGTATTTTGGATCTCTCCTCCTAATAGATTCGGCAATGATCTGCTATCTTCGAAAAAAAACACCTAATTAATAACCTAAGATCTCCCTCGATCCCTCTCCCTTGGCCTCCTTGCCGTCCCTCCCTTGGCCCCCTCCCTCTCCGTCTTTGGCAAGCTCGCCGGTGAGGAGAGGAAGGGGACCTATGCTCCCTTTCCCTTCCTCTCTCCCTCTCCTCTCCCAATCAAGCACACCAACTTGCTGATCCCAATGATTTGGGAGCTTCTGCTTGGCTGGTTCCGCTCTTTCCCTAGGCATGCTTCGTCCATAGGGGGTGTGCTACGTCTTTGAGCCTGAGATCATCGTTTTGCATGGCTATGACATCTGGTATGGAAGCGGAGGGATTTGGTGTGTTGATAGAGCCATGAAGCTCCGGTGGGCGTCCTTTGTGGGCGCGTCGTCATCTTAGCCAAGGCCGCCAGATCTGATAAGGGTGTAATTGCCAGTGAGTGGAGACAGCCGAATCTGGATTGACAGCTTGGTTCTTGCGCAGTTATGCCTAGAGCGGTGGTTCTCGGTTTTGGTAGCGATATCATTCATCGGGGTGCGAGTGCGGCCGGACCATCTATGTCATCGTTGGCGGCGGCATTGCAGTGGCTTATCTTCGATGCGTCTATATTTTCGACTAGTGTTGGCTCCAATGGCAATCGGATGGAGACCTATAGTAGCAAGCCCTGCAACGACAATAAATGACAAACGGTCTCTGTCTTTTTTAGCCGGATTCAACGACGGCGAAGCCCATGGATGTCGTTACTTGTTATAGGCATCGTTGAGGGACATGGATCTTCCTACACATTTGAATTGTCTCTTAGTTTGTTGATTTAATAGACGGCTTTGCAGTAAATTTTGAGTTATTGCGTAGTCGCAGTTGGTTTCGGTTGGTTAGTATTGTTTCTCAAGACTGGCTAACTCGACCATTGCCTTCTTTTTCACTAAATCCTTTTGGGTGACATGAGAAGTTTTTGGAACCGGTGCTATTAAACTGTTTTTATGAAATCGTTGAGGAATCTCATGAAGGTCGGTGATCATCTTCTATGTGAGGATGTTTAAAACTATAGCCATCAAAGTGGTATGATCATCTAGTTGTTATAAGACTGAAGCTTTTTTTTTGTTACTTGCTTAGTGTGATAATTATTTGTTATTTCGTTTTGGTTTTAAGTTTTATAATAAGTGTTTGTAATGACTAAGTGTTTGTAATATGACTATATGCATCTTTAATTTGTGCAGAGATTGAAAGTTTCTTCCATTATCTAAAATTAATCACCTAAGATGTGGTAAACATGAACGCGCGGCGAAATGGAAGTTGGAACCAACCAAGCAAACCCCGCGATCTAATCACGGCACCCCTCACCTAATCACCGAAGCACTTGCTAAAAACAAAATCGATCATCCTTGCAAAAAAAAAAATAAATAAATAAATACTCCCAAAAATCTGCGATGCACACCGTAGCCTCACCTCGCCGCATCGGAAACATACGTGTAGAAAAATGGAAATGGAATTGTTAGGCCTCTCAAAAGACCTCACTGGTTCACTCGATCACGATGCAAAAAATGACAACAAAACTGCACTAGAATATACTCCATACGCTAAACAAAAAAGGATTACGGATAGTAAACCGAAAGGGGAACGCAAATTGGTGGGAACAAATTGGACAATTGCGAGCTTCCTCTCGGACCAACAGTACAAATTGGGCACGAGGCTACCCCCAAGAAAAAAGTAGTAGACAAACGAAGGCAATGACGATCCAGAACCTTCTAGAACCTCGGCCTCTTTTCCGCACCAAACCTCAAGCAGCGCCGCAAGCAAAACAGACACGGGGAACACCCAACACCCAAAACCGAAACAGCTCTCGAGCCCTTGCAACCATGTCGAGCCACTTTCCAGAAGCTTCGAGAAGGCGGAGGCCGAAGCAAAACCTCGCCGAATCGCTCGCACCAAGCGCACGCACAGAATCGGCGGCCCGCTGGAGCAGAAACACGAAACAATTAACCCGCCACCCCTTGGAGCAGAGAGTCCCAGGCGCGCTTCGAAGGTCGGACCGGGTTCGAGATCGCGTCCTCCAGAGCGCCGATGCGGACTTTCTAGAAGCTTCTACCGGCGCCTCTCCCATCCCACACAGGCATGCTCGCATAAACCACCGCAAAACCCCATGCGCATCAGAGCAAATACATCACGAGCAGCAGAATCGAATCAGAGCACGCAACGAAAGAGTAGCACGGAACGAAATGCATCGCGCATCATAGCAGATACAGCGATCAGCAAAATCGAATCGAGACAGGCATGAAAGCCCCGAGCGATCGAGGAGAAGATAGATACTCATCACGCTCGTGTCGACAAGCTTGCGAGCACCCCGAAGTGATCGAGTAAGGAGATAGATAGATAGATACTCACGCTCGCGTCGCGCGCTCGGCGGAGGGGAGACGATGCGCTCGACGACGGCCGGAGTCGAGGGCGCGTCAGTCGCCGACGACGACCGCTGCTCGCCTGCTCCTCCCGTGCCCACGTCCCGCCCCGGCCAGAATGCGAAATGCTAGGCTCCTCTCTCCCCTAATGCAGCGTGCTTGCTTATATAGCTGCCGTGTCCGATTTTTCCATCTTATCACTGCAGCGAATCTTTCATAACCGTTTAGTTACTTTATTACACGAATTATCCATTTTAATTACCACCACCCAAGCAAACACAACTTATTCACCGCGATAGAAATAGTTTGGGTTGGATTTGTATGAGTTAAAAAAAATTGGGGTTCAAATGTGTTTAACTCGCGGATATGCCATGGATGGATTGGTTTAGGTATATAAAAGCATCTGGACCACCTAGTCGTTTGCACCCACCAATTTATACAAAGTAGCTCTCGTAGAATCATTCCCAACAAATTTTGCTCGTTTTTGTAAAAATTTTATAGACTGAACACAAGGTTTTAGAAAATACCAAAGTTTTACGTGTGAGCCCTACCTATTCACATAGGCCTACCAATTTGCAAAAAGTAGCTTCCTACGTAGAGTTATCCTCAATAAACTTTAGTCGATTTTATGAAAATTTTATAACGTGGACACAAGGTTTTAAAAAAATACCATAAATTTATGTTTGGGGCCCACCTATTCGCATAGACCCGATTTGCATAAAGTAGCTTCAAATACCTTCAGTCATACGTAACAAATTTTGGTCAATTTCATAAAAATTTTATAGTGTAAACTCAAGGGTCTAATAATAATAAAGTGTTTTTCTCCATGAACCTAAACCTTATATGGAGTTCGGTTGAGAAACAGGTTCAAATGGGTTGAGGAATGGGATCAAACCATATTAGAGAAGTGGGTTAGGTTGGTATGGATTCAAATGACATATCGATTGGGTTTGTCCAACTAGACTCCTAGCTACGACAACGGTAAATGGGTTCTTATGTACTGTAATTATTTTCGTAATGGATAACATGCAAGGAAAGACATGTAGTTGCCTCGAGTTTTTGGTTAGGTCCAAATTTTAGAAAAACATGTATTTCTATATATTATGCCCCGTTACTATGTTATAGATCCAAATAGTCCTAGAGGAGGTTTAATGACATGGACTTTCTAGTCACCACCACATGACTGTGACATGGCAATGCCCCCTTCGTCTCTCTCTTTCCTCCCCCCTCTCCGTGGCCTCCCCCCTCTCTCTTCCCTTCCCATCTTGTTTTGGTCCGGTCGGCCACCAGCCAACGTAGGTGCGCCAGAAGCACGAAGAGCGAGCGAGAAAAACAAGGAGGGGCGGTGGTCGAGCCATTGGCATCGTGCCCTCCTTGCAGTGCACAATAGCGGCAGCTGTGCCTAGTAGGGGTGAAAATGGGTCGGGTAATACGACTTCGTATCTATACGGCAAAATTTTCTGTAAAATTCGGATACGGATCTGGTATTTTTTATCGGGTCGGATCACGGTAATTGCGGATACTTTTGTTTTGGATCTGGTCGGATCTGTGACGGTAGATATCGATAAATACCGGATTTTGGTCGGATCTGGTGCCGGATAATTTTGAAAATCGGTGCGGATAGTGTTGGGATTTTGGGCGGTACATTACAATTGCGGACGAATCAGTAAATAATTATTTTTTAAGGTCTTCTCGCGCTCGTATGAATTTTCGTTCAACACAAAAGTTGTAGATAATTTCGAGATGCATCTTTTTCGTGTTGACAACTTTTTCATTTGACAAAGTATATATTTACAAAAAATTATTTAGCGTGCTAACTGCTTTAGGGCCAACGGTACCCATACTGTAATTCCATATTTTTGATGTCTTACTCTGCTCATATGAATTTTCATTCAACACGAAAGTTGTAGAGAATTTCGAGACACATCTTTTTCATGTTGACAAATTTTTCATCTGAGCAACGTATGAATTTATAAAAAAATTATTTAATACTGCTATTTTGTTGCCTGGCACAGCACGGGCCGATTCCCACCACTATACCTGGATACTATGTGCTACGTTGATCAAGTTTGTGGACTATTAATGTGAGTCATGTGAGATTTATAACTAATATAAATGGTGCTATATATATTGTATGGACTGCTATACAAAGATGTTTTATGTTATATGGAACTTGTCAATTGTCATGTGCTAGTACTATGTTGTATGGTTTATGCTCTTTGACGCGTTAGTTTGACCGTATGTTTTTGTCGGCGACTGGGAGGCGGGCCTCCGCAGCGCCAATAAGCAAGGAAAAGGGGGTGCGAGGCCCGAAGGCGGCCCTTTCCCTTGGACTGAAGCCCGGTCGCTTAGCCGGACGCTGCCAAAGAAAAAGACCTAGTCCCGACACGGTCGGACACGTCGAGACCGGATCGCTGGGGGTGGTGACACGAGTGTTTTTATCTGGTTCAGGCCTCCACTGCGGGATAACAGCCCTACGTACTGTCTTCGTTTAATGCCGAGCTTAAACGAGTACAAGGGGGTGAAGTCCGGGCTTTGGGAAGCCCAGGCCTCGAGTACAATAAGTGCTCAAGGCACTGTGTGTGTGTTCCTACAGTTACCTAAATGCGGAGAACTACCGCCGGGAACTAGAGCTCCTACGAGAGTGCAAGTGCTCCTGTTCTACAGTAGCTATCATCCAAGTGAGTTGTGTGTATGTGGAAGCGGGGTCCTCTCGTTGGCTCAGACGCCCTTTTATAAGCGCCTCGGCCTCTGTAGCTTATTTGGTCCGTTGAATTAGTCGTTGCCTTTTGCCACGCCGGTAGCGTCTGAAATCCGGCGGTGTCGAGTGTAATCTCCGATCACGCTATTTGGACCGCTACGGTCAAGACGTGTCTTTGCCTATGCGGGCGGTTGACGGAGACGCCGCCAACCCGTCAAAAAGCTGCGGCGAGCACTCCTCGATGCGATCGCGCATTTAATTCTTAGCGACTCGGGGACCCGGCGTATCCTATCATGGCGGCGGCACGATTTGCCTCGGGTCCTGTTCCTTTGAACCTCCGAAGCCCGGAGGAAGCAAGAGGCCCGAGCTTCCAAGGCGGGGAAGCTCGGGCTTGAGCTTACCAAGCTCGGGCGCGAGCTTGATGGCCCCGAGCTTGCCTCCTGTGGGGCCACGGGTAAGTAAGTGGGCCGAACCTTCATGGGCCACGTACTTTTTCCAACAGCTAGCCCCCGAGCCTCGAGCGGGACGATGACGTGCCGCTCAGAGGTTTATCTGCTAACTGCCTTTGGCTGAAATGCTCGCCCTTCAGGCTGGCCCCCACATGACCGGCGGGAATCCCAAATCGGCTGCGATTCGACGCCGCTTCCTCCTCCTCGGTTCCCACGTCTCCCGGCGGACAGGCGACGGTTCGTCTCCCCTTGCCTGTTTATATCAGGCGGTTTTCCCTTTCGCCGTCTCTTCTCACGCCCTCTTGTACTGCTTGTTTGCCTCATGCTACTTGCGTTCCTTTGCCTTCTTCCTTCCTCCGCCTTTCCGCCGTCTTTCTTCCCTCCAATCCTTCCTTTTCTGATGGCGCCTTTCACACGGAGCCTCCTTACCGAGGACGACCTGAAGAGGCTGGAAGCCGCCGGCTTCGTCGAGGTCGGCGGATGGAGGGCGGCCGGCAAAGAGGCGGTCCCCTCGCCCGAGAGTAAGGAGTTCGTTTGCTTCGAGCTCTTTGCGGTTCATGGGCTCCGGGTTCCGGAGTCCGAGTTCGTCGATGCCGTCTTGGCCCAGTGCGGGATCGAGTTGGTGAACCTCAATCCCAACTCGATCCTGTTCCTGATGATCTTCGCACACCTTTGTGAGGCGTTCGTCGGGGTGGAGCCGTCGGTCAGCCTCTTCCTGCACTTCTACGAGCTGACCACGACCAGCGGAAACAATGTGGCGGGGTGCGCCTACTTCAAGCTCCGCCGCAACATGAAACCTTTCAAAGCCAAGGAGAACGTCGGGGGGTGGGCGTCGCGGTGGTACTACGCCAAGATGTTTGACGACTGCCGATTATGGTTCGCGAATGCGAGCCCCAGGAAGGTGACGATGCCGGCCCTCATTGGAGCAGCGGAGGTCATACAGTGGCCAAGATTCGAATCTTGCGGTAGGGGCTCAACGGCTCGACATCGTAGCCGACTTCACCAGTCTGGGTGAGCCCGCCGAGAAGCTAGTTCGCCCCTTCTTGAGATCATGGTGGGGCGATCTCTCCATGAAGGCACTTCCGTAAGTCTTTGTTCTCGATCTTGCAGTCCTTTGCCCGAGCTTTCCTTCTGGCGCGTTTGTAATGTTCCCGCTCTTTTCTTTTGCAGTCTTGCCCCAAGATGACGTGGGCTAGGCCGTGGGGCTCCTTCTGCCCGCAAACCACAACGTGCCGTTAGGCTCGGACGTCCGCAACGTCCTGGACGAGGTACATGTTTCTGTGGGCTTAGGCGCTCCTGGAAGCGGTTTTCTTGTGGGCATGGGCTGGCGTCTCATGACTTGTTTTTGAGAGGAAGCGGAGCCGAGCCCATTGTGCTTGCGTCGGCGGCGACCGAGAGCCGCTAGCTCGGCGGCCGGTGGCGGCAGGCTCGGCCCCGCATGAAAAGAAAGGTAGAACAAGCGAGCCGCCGAAGAAAAACCAGCTAATCGCTTCCCGGGCAAGGCCGCCCTTGCGTGGCGGCAGGCGCCTCGAGCCACTGACTCCGTCCCCGATCCAGCCTGGGCTGGAGGTTCCCGGCCTCGGGATCCTGCAAGACGCGAAGATGCTCGGCCGGGCCAAGAGGCGTCGGCGGTCTTGAATAGCGATGATTCGGACGACGCGTTGGCCGAAACGAACGTCAAGCTCGCACGTAAGTCACTCGTGCTTGCTGGTTTCTCTTATCTCCTTTCTTCCTTTATCATGGCCCTTGAGCCGATCGTGCCCTGATTCTTCCTTGGTCCTCAGTCACGCTGTCTCCCCAAGCAGGGGAACTCATCCCGGTACTGCCGGAGGAGGTGGCTCGAGAGAACGACCCCGTTAAAGGCAAATCTGGGCCCCGGGGCTCGGGGCCCTTCGTCCTTCCGTTGGTGGCGCGCAAGGACGTGCGCCCCCAGGCCGTGCTTGTGAAGGTGGAGACCTATGACGGCACCGAGCGCCTGGCGCCGCTCTGTGTCGAGGGACGGACCTCGATCGAGTGGCGCCCGATTGACCTCCGCGGCATTCAGGAGCTTTTCAACAGGAGTAATACACCCGTTCCCCCACTGGACGCGAGCGACACCCTCCTCCTCGGCTGGGACTGGCTCGTCCGGGTCATCACGGTCACCAGCGTCGTCTCGGTGAAGCTGTGGAGCGTGGCTCCGCTGGTTGTCTCGGCATGGATCTCGGCGACACCGGCGTGGGTTGAGCACCACCTCTCGCTCGCCGCATGGAGCCGACGAGATTCCATCCGGCTTCGGCCAGTCCTAGGCCAGTCGCTCGAGGAGTGGCTGGCGAACCGAATAGGGAAAGGGCCGATGGTGGATGTCGCGGTGCAGACTGATTGCCCCCCCCAGCCGTGCCTTCATGCCATAGGTGCTACTGGGCTCGTAGGGGAATCAGCCGAGCCGTCAGGAGGGGCTCGCGAGGTTGTGGGAGAAGTGGTCGAGCCGTCGGGAGGCTTGGCCGGACATGTGGAAGGAGTGGCCGAGCCTGCGGGAGGCTTGGCGGACATGTGGAAGAGGTGGCGAACTGCGGAGGCTCGGCCGAACTCTGAGAACAAGCGGCGGAGGGCCGAGTGGCTCGGCGATAGCTTCGGGCCACCGGGTTGTGTATTGCCAGCGCCTAGGGGCTTTCATAAGCCAAGATGAAGTCGTAATTCTGGCGGCCACCGGTAGGTAAGTGTCTCGAGCTTGGCTTTTATTGCTTAGTTGACCCGCTTTGGTTTTCTTTTTCCCTTAGCCCATCCTCTTGGTGCGGTTCTACATGAGGTCGTTGGCATTGCTTGCTCATTTGGGGCTAAGCATCTTTCTGAAGAGAAGCCCTCTGAGCGGATGGCTCGCGTTAGCGGCAATGTCGATACCGCACACGCCGAGCTTGAGGAAACTCGTTCGGGCTTAGTCCAGGCAGTGGCTCTGGAAGCTCAAGTCGCGGCGGCTGAGGCGGCCCTAGCCGTGGCGCGGGATGATGCCGGGGAAGTTTCCCGCCGGTCGCTGGAGGCCCTTACGGCCGAGCATGACCGCGCCACCGAGCTCGAAGGGCGTCTCCGGTCGGTGGAGGCATCCCGTGATGCTGAGGTAGCTCGCGCAGTGGAGGAGCGCGACCTCCTCGCCGCGGAGCTCTCCCAGACGAAGTCAGCTGCGGCCGCGACGGAGGATCTGCTGAAGACCCACCGGGATGCCGTGCAGGACTTGGAGGCGGCCAATGAAGGCCTGCGAGTCAAGATCTGATTGCCGGGCAGAGAGAAGGAATTCCTCGATCTTGAGGCCAACATGATGAGTTCTTGGCGGGTTTATAGCTCAGTGTCGCTTAAGCCGTAGGCCTTTTTCATCTTTTTCCTTTTTGTTGGGCGGTAACCCGGCTCGCCCTTGTAAATACCTTTGATTAATACAGTTGACTTGTTTTGACTCTTTTCCTTCGGTTTACCGTCTCCCTGGAATGCCGATCGTCGTCTTGACTGTTTGCGCCATGTCCCAAGAGACATTCGCGTTGATCTTGAAGCGATTCCGCGGAAGCGCTTCCGACGCCATTACTCCTGGGATCGCTTCGGCTTCCCGAACTCTAGCTATAAAAAGAGATGTGGCGGCCACTTATCATTCCAGTCTTCTTTCTTCCACACCTCCTTCTCCTCCTGCTTCCATGGCTCGCGATTCCGAGTTGGCGGAGCTTTGGGCGGATTTTGACCTCGCCATGGCCGTGCTCGTGGAGGAGGACGCGCGCGCCGGCGACGTCGCTAGGGTCGAAGCACTGATTGAAGTCGTCCCGCGACTCTACAGGGCTTTTGATCCGCTCGTGGAGGCGCTAGTCAGTGCCCGTGCCCGCGACGCTGCCGCGGCGGCGGCTTTGATCGAGGCTGCCCTGGCGCTTGCCGAGGTGGCCGATGAGGTTGTCGGGGCACTGTGGCACTTCCGCTGAGGCTTTGTTGTAACTGGCTTTGTAAGCCATTTCAAAGTCTTTTCAATAAAACTGTTTCGCGGTTGTTGCTGCTCCCTTTTGTCTTTGTCTTCTTTCCTGTGTGCGAACGATCACAAGTAGTCGTATAGGCAAGAAAGGATTGAAAAGCGCAGTATAGTCCTACCGATCCTAGCCCCCGAGCCATGGCCGAGCTTCTGAATAGAAGCTCGGGCGTGGCTTAGAGGAGATCAGAAGTCCTTGTCTGGGTATCTAACCTTGGAGAATCAACTTTTAAGAAATCGACCCTTCGAAAAAATCGACCCTAGTCCCCGAGCCACGACCGAGCTTCTGGTTCGACAAAAGGTCGGTTGTGGTTTGGAGAGATCAAGTTTTGAAAAATCGACCCTAGCCCCCGAGCTTCTCGTTCGACAGAAGGTCGGTTGTGGTTTAGGGAGATCAATTTTTGAAAAATCGACCCTAGCCCCCGAGCCACGACCGAGCTTCTGGTTCGGCAGAAGGTCGGTTGTGGTTTAGAGAGATCAATTTTTAAAAAATTGACCCTAGCCCCCGAGCCATGTCCGAGCATCTGAGGAGAAGCAGGCGTGGCTTAGAGATCAATTTTGAAAAACGACCTAGCCCCGAGCCACGACCGAGCTTCGGTTCGTGAAAGTCGGTTCAGTTTAGAGATCAATTTTGAAAAATCGACCCTAGCCCCGAGCCATGTCCGAAGCTTCGAGAAGAAGCCGGGCGTGGCTTAGAGAGATCAATTTTGAAAAATCGACCTAGCCCCTAGCCATGTCCGAGAGCTTCGAGGAGAAGCCAGGCGTGGCTTAGAGAGACCGTATCCTCGGGCAGACTTGTGGCCCTGCTCCGTTTGAGGAGCAGAGTCTTGGACTCTAGAGTTATCCCGGGCTGTGACGATTTTGTGCGGGCTTATGATGTAGGGCTTATCCCGAGCCACGACCGAGCTTCTGGTTCGGCAGAAAGTCGGTTCTGGTTTAGAGCGATCAATTTTTGAAAAATCGACCCTAACCCCCGAGCCATATCCGAGCTTCTGAGGAGAAGCCCGGGCGTGGCTTAGAGAGATCAATTTTTAAAAAATCGACCCTAGCCCCCGAGCAATGCCCGAGCTTCTGAGGAGAAGCCCGGGCGTGGCTTAGAGAGACCGTATCCCTGGAACGGAGCTTATGGCCCTTGCTCCGTTTGAGGAGCAGAGTGCTGGACTCTAGAGTTATCCCGGGCTGTGACGATTTTGTGCGGGCTTATGATGTAGGGCCGGAAAGCGTGTGCCCGCGCGGGACCTTGAGTGGTGCAATGGATATCAGCTTATCCGTGTGCAAGGAGGGTCCTGGGGGTTAGCTTCTGCGTAGCCACTATTCTGCCGATGTGAATTGAAACAGCCCGGGCTTTCTCCCAAGCCCGATCATAGGTGCAGGTCACCTGGGTTAGCTTAGGGCTATCTAGGGTTTGTATAGATGGACAAAATAGGAGAAAAGTGGGGAGGGAAAGGAGACTTACGACCTTTGCTCAGGCGTAGAACCTCCGGAGTTGAGCGATGTTCCAGGCTGTTGAGGACTCTACCGTCGGCATTGCGATCTTCTGACCCGGGCGTGTGGGCGTCTGACCGTGTCTGGGCCTTCCTATCTTAGGGTGAGCTTGTTGGCATGAGCGAGGTTCTGAACTCGTCTTAGAACCAGTCGCCAACTTGCAAGGTTCGGTCTGTACCTTTTTAGCCGCGTGGACGCGTAAGGATTCTTTGGTATCTTGCCACTCGCAGATAGTGCTTGCTCATGGCGCAGACTCGGATAGGTCGAGATCCAACAGTCGTTCCTCGTCGTTGTCGATTTCACCTGCAAAATCAACACGAACTGAATCAAGTCTTAGCTCGGAGGGTAAGACCGCTTCCGAGCCGTATACGAGCCTGAATGGGGTTTCTCCGGTAGCCCGATTGGAGGTTGTCCGGGCTGCCCAGAGCACCGAGGGTAGCTCTTCTACCCAGTTGTGACGTTGCTCGGCAAGAGCGTCGTATACTCGGCGCTTGATGCCCTGCATGATCTTCCCATTTGCGCGTTCGGCTGCACCATTACTCTGTGGGTGAGCTACCGATGCTAGGGCGACCTTCATGCCGAGCTCTTCACAGTAATCCTGAAATAGCTCACTTGTGAATCGTGTCCATTGTCACGATCGGCTTACTCGGGACGCCGAACACGTCACGATGTTGTTCCTAAGGAACCTCTTGGCGTTTGGCGGATATGCTCGACATCGATTAGGCCTCGATCCACTTAGTGAAAGTGTCGATGGCGACGAACAGGTGCGTGCAGCCCTTTAAGCCTCTAGGGAACGGACCAAGTATGTCCATTCCCCATGTTGAGAATGGCGAGTTAGCGGGATAGTCTGCGGCTTCAGTATGCGGTGGTGGGACACCGGGCATGATATTGGCGGTGAGCAACGCTTTACTAGCTCTCTTCGTCGGTCAACGATGGGCGAGTAGTACCCCATGCGAAAGGTTTTTCCAACTAGGGTTACGAAAGAGGCAAGGGCCCCGCAGATCCGTCGTGGATGTCTTGGAGGAGAAATTTGCCTTCCTCTGGGTCACGACTTACAAAATCGCCGTTAGAACCCCTTCAAGACAACAAGCCCCGAGTGTCGGTAAGGTCGGGCTTGTCATTGAGTCGGGATTTCTCGGCTGTGTCCTGTGGCAGTGTCCCATGCGTCAAGAACTGGATGAATGGCGTTATCCAGGTGTCGCGTTGCTCTAGGAACGAAACGGTACCGGTCGTTTGGGTCGAGGCAACCGTCTTCTCGGGGCCTCCTCTCTGGAGGGAATAGAGGGCTTTAGTAGGTCTTTGCGAGAGCACCCCGAGGCGGTTTCTTGTGAGCCAAGCAGCGAGCTTATCGGCAAAGCTATTAGCCTTGATCTGGGGAGCGTAACACATTTGAAATTCGTGAAGTGTTTCTCCGGCTTTCTCACTTCGCCAAATATCGCGCCATTGAGTCGTCATAACACCGAAACTCCTTGTTTACAGCGGGCGACCAACCGAATCCTTTCATTTGTTAGTCGTTTTATGCCGAGCGCAGTGCATGCTCGTAGGCCGGCTAGGAGGCCTTCGTACTCCGCAGCATTGTTCGTTGCGAGAAAATGGAGCTGTACTATATGCTGAATTTGTTCTCCTTGGAGGAGATGAGAACAAACCCGCAGCCTGATCGCCCGAATTGGCACGACCCATCAAAAAACATGGTCCAATGCGCTTCTTGGTTTGTGAGCTTGGGCGAGCCTACCGGGGGGTCGGCCGGGCCGATCCACTCAGCCAAGAAGTCGGCCACGACTTGGGATTTGATTCCTGTTCGGGGTACGAACTTGATGTCGAATTCACCAAGCTCGACTGCCCACTTTGCGATCCTCCCGTTTGCGTCGGGGTTCCGGATGATATCCCTTAGCGGGAAGCTCGTTGGGACCATAATCGGATGGGCATGGAAATAGTGACGCAACTTTCGCGAGGCCATAAGCAAGGTGTACAAGAGTTTCTGGACCTCGGGGTATCGCTCCTTAGGTCCATGCAATACCTTGCTTACGTAGTAGGCAGTACATTACTTGCCTTGGCGCCGATTGCTAATCAAAGACTCACGACAATGGGCAACTGCCAAGTAGAGGAGTAGATCTTCCTCGAGCTTTGGCGTGGTTAGGACGGGAGACGTGGACAGGTAACGCTTTAGCTCGCTGAAAGTGGCCTTCGCTTCCTCTGTCCATTCGAAACCATCGTGCTTCTTGCAGATCTTGCGAAAGGTGCCGCGCCGCCGAGAGGCGAGATATGAATCTGCCGAGAGTCGCCATCCGCCGGTGAGGGCTTGCACCTCCTTAGTGCGGGTTGGCGACCTCATATTCTCGATGGCATCGATTTTCTCGGGGTTTGCCCGATGCTCGTCTTTCCTATCACGTGGCGAGCAACATCCTGCCGGACACCAAAGACACATTTTTGAGATTGACAACTTGATGCTTTCTAAGATAAACAAAAGTTTCGAAGGTCGGTCACATGGTCCCGTGGGACTTTGCTTTTTACAACAACATCGTCTCACGAGACCTCTACATTCGCCCTATCGATCGGGGACCGTCTTTCGCATTAGTCATTTGGGCGTGGCTCCGCGTTCTTTAGACCGAAGGACATGGTCGTGTAGCAGAAGGTACCAAAAGGTGTCACGAAGGCAGTCTTCTCTTCGTCTTCTCTTGCCAGCGCGATCTGTTGATAGCCGGAGTAGGCGTCCAGGAAGCTCATGAGCGCCGAGTCCGCCGTTGCATTGACCAGTTGGTCTATGCGCGGCAGGGGGAAATTATCCTTGGGACAGGCGGCGTTGAGGTCGCGATGGTCGACGCACATTCGCCACTTCCCGCCCTTCTTCTTGACGACGACTGGGTTAGTAAGCCAGTCGAAATGCTCGACCTCTCGGATGAAGCCGGCTTGGAGGAGCTTACCAAGTTGCTCCTGGATGATGTCGGCCTTCCACTTTGGGAAGCGCCGTAGGGCCTGTCGCGAGCTTTTGTCGGCCGACAGCTAGCTGTGCTCGATTACCTCCTTGAGACTCCGGGCATGTCGGACGGTTCCCACGCGAACACGTCTGCATTAGACCGGAGGAAGGTGACGAGCTCGAGTTCCTATTTGGACTCGAGGTTGACCCCTACGTGGATGACCTTGGCTAGGTCGTCCTCGGAGAGGGGGATTGCCTTGGTGGGCTCCTGCGGCTGCAGGGCCACCTTGGGGCGGACTGGTGGCCGTTCGGCCTTGGCCGGGCCACGCTCGGGGAGCTGTCCAACCATGGCCAAGGCGCTCTCATCACAGGCCATTGCGGCCTTGTGGCTGCCCTTGATCGTGATGACCCCGTGAGGGGCGGCATCTTCAGCAAGGGTACTGCAGTGGTGGGTGGCCGCCATGAACTTGGACAGCGCGGGGCGTTCAAGGATGGCGTTGTATGGGAGCTCGGAGTCCACCACCTGGAAGGTGACATACTCCGTCCGGAAGTTCTGGGGGGTCCCAAACGTCACGGGCAGCACGATTTGCCCGATCAGCTGTAGGGACGACCTAGGGACAATGCCGTGGAAGGGAATAGCTATGTCCTTGATTTTGGACTGCAGGACCTGCATCTGCTCAAGAACCTGAGCAGTGACGATCTCCAGGGAGCTCCCTCCATCCACGAACACGCGATCGACTCGCATGTTGCTGATGGTGGGACAGAGCACCAGCGGTAAGCGCTGGGGCCTGGTCATTCCGGGGGGACAATCATCCCCGGAGAAAGTGATCGACTGATGAGACCACCGTAGAGGTGCGTCTCCGGGCTTACCCTTCTCGAGGTGGTAAACCTCTCGGGCAGCGGCCTTAAGCTTGCGTCACGAGCTGTAGGCAGAAGCGCCGCCGAAGATCACGGCGACGTGTGCGCGAGCCTCCTGGAAGGCGTCGCCATTGGGCGCCCTGAGGCGCCCGGTCGTCCGACACCCCATGATCGGGGAGCTCGGGCATGGGGCCACGCCCAGCATAGAAGTCCTCCAACCGCGCGGCACACGTCCTGCAGCTACGCAGGTCATGGCCGTACTGCCGATGGAGAAGGCAGTAGCGGTTGTTCAGAGGGTTAGCCCCCTGGGCCATTCGAGGTCGAGGCTGGGGAGCTCACCCCGCCTACGCCCGCGCCCGGCCGTTCCCGCCACTGCCGGGGAAATTTGGCATGAGGCGGCCGCCAGAGGAGCGGGCCTCTCGGGCTCTACCGCCGCGACGTAGGTAGGGACGGCAGGCTCCTTCTTCTTCTTCTTCTTCTTCTTCTTCTTCTTCTCGGCGTCACCCTTCTTGGCGTCTGTGCCAGTCCGAGCTGCCGCCTTCTCCTCCGTCCTCCCTCTCTTGCGCTCCCTTCTTGGCGTCTGATGTACCCTTCCGCAGCACGAAATAAATCGGCTGCGGTATGGACCGGACGGAGCTCAAGATCCTCGGTGAAACGGGTATTCTATACTCCCTCCTTGAAGGCCTCAACGATGGCCTCGTCGGAGATCGATGGAATGGTATTGCGCACCTGGACGAACCTGCAGACGTAATCCTGCAGGCCCTCTCCCGCCCTTTGGACCACAAGATTGAGGTCCTGGGGCTTTCCAGTATGCGTGGCGAAAGACTTTGGAAGTTTGTCGAGAGCATCTCTGCGGTTGTTCCCGGTGCGTATTGAATTCTCGGCTGGTTGAACAGTCAGGTTCGGGCCATCCCCTCCAAGACGGTAGGGAAATAGTTGACCATTACGGCCTCATTACCGCCTATGGCCAGGATGGCGGTAGTATAGACAGCGAGATATTCGTCAGGATTCTTGCTCCCGTCGAACTTCTCGATGCTCCCGGGCTTGAACTTGCGAGGCCATGTGGCCTCGTGCAAAGCACGGGAGAAGGCCAGGCATCCTGGGGGCGGCCCCGTTGTTTCTAACGGGAGGCCTCCCGCCTGGAAGCGGCCCGAGGCGGGAAAAGACTTCGCCCGGGGTGCGCTGGGGAGCGCCGTCCGCTGTGGACGTGGATGCCTGTCGGTGCGACCGAACGCTCTGGCCGCGCCGCCTCGAGGAGCCACTAGCGTGCGACTGGGCCTGGAGGTGCTCGCCGAGATCCCTAGAGAGCTCTTCTAGGCCGTCAGCAACCGCGGCGCCTAGGTCGGCCATGGTGAACCCTCGCGGGTCCTTCTCCAGGTCACGCATGACCTGGGCAATCGCCTTAACCCTTTGCTGACTACGCAGCACTGGGTTGGTGACAGTAGTGGTAGGCGAGTGCGAGTGTGTAGCGCGCGTGGTAGGCGTCGGGCCAGCAGGCCTACGACGGATGTCTGCCTAGGTTCGCCCGACTGACCCAGCGAAGAGGCTCCGAGCGGCCTCACGCCGCTGGTGCTCTCCGCTCGGGTCAACACGTGGCTGGTGCGGGGTTGCTCCACCTGACGCCGCAAAGACATGACGTGAGGCAGGCTCCCGGAAGGAGACATGTCGGTGTCGCCCACGGAGGCGGTGCCATCAGCACCTTCAACTACCATGGGCTCACGCCGGTCCCATCGCCGCCCCGACGGGCCGGGCGCCCGATTCTTGGCAGCAGGATCGGGTCCTCCTCGACGCGACCGCGGCCGTCTGTGATCTGTCGGATCTTGGCTTGGTGGCGGTGCCTCGATCCTCCATGAGGTTTCACTAACGTGGTCGCCGCGCCGGTCTGGCCGGGCAAAGGCGGGAGCGAACGGCTACTCCCGAGGTGGGTGTTGCTTCCACCTCCATCTCGTCGGGTGAGCTCGGCGAGATACCACCTGCCACTCCTCATCGACTCGTCGGCGTCGTCGAGATCGTCGCGATCGTCATAGTTGAGGTCCACGGTATCAATGTCGTCGTAAGACAACAAGGCCATCCTCGACTCGATCGAGGGGAGAAGACCGTAATCGGGCCCCACGGTGGGCGCCAGCTGTCGGCGACTGGGAGGCGGGCCTCCGCAGCGCCAATAAGCAAGGAAAAGGGGGTGCGAGGCCCGAAGGCGGCCCTTTCCCCTGGACTGAAGCCCGGCCGCTTGGCCGGACGCTGCCAAAGGAAAAGACCTAGTCCCGACGCGGTCGGACACGTCGAGACCGGATCGCTGGGGGTGGTGACACGAGTGTTTTTATCTGGTTCAGGCCTCCATTGCGGGATAACAGCCCTACGTACAGTCTTCGTTTAATGCCGAGCTTAAACGAGTACAAGGGGGTGAAGTCCGGGCTTTGGGAAGCCCGGGCCTCGAGTACAATAAGTGCTCAAGACACTGTGTGTGTGTGTTCCTACAGTTACCTGAATGCGGAGAACTACCGCCGGGAACTAGAGCTCCTACGAGAGTGCAAGTGCTCCTATTCTACAGTAGTTATCCTCCAAGTGAGTTGTGTGTATGCGGAAGCGAGGTCCGTCCTCGTTGTGGCCTGTACGCCCCTTTTATAGGCGCCCTCCGGCCACTGTAGTTTGCGCTGGTCCATTGAATTAGTCGTTGCCTTTTTGCCACGCCGGTAGCGTACGAAATCTACCGGGTAATCGAGTGTAATCTCCCGATCACCGCGTTGGGCCGCTACCAGTCAGCACGTGTGTTTGCCCATGCGGGCGGTTGACGGGACCGGCCGCCAACCCGTCGAAGAAAGCCGCCAGCGCCTCCTCGATAATGTCGCGCATTTAATTCTTGACGACTCTGGGGACCCGAAGCGTATCCTGTCCGCGGCGTGGCACGATTTGCCTCGGGTCCTGTTCTTTTGAACCTCCGAAGCCCGAAGAAAGCAAGAGGCCCGAGCTTCCAAGAAGGGGAAGCTCGGGCTTGAGCTTACCAAGCTCGGGCGCGAGCTTGCTGGCCTCAAGCTTGCCTCCTGTGGGGCCACGGGTAAGTAAGTGGGCCGAATCTTCATGGGCCACGTACTTTCCCCAACAGCTTTGTATTATTTGTGTCGGTATATGCTTTGGTTGGATTATTTTTATCATAAATTATAATGCTACACAATTCATGTACTATCCGACTAAGTACCCGATATCCATATTGTGCCCACCCGTATACTATCCGGTACCCGTTTATAGATACCCGTTACCCGTATCCGTATCCGTATCCGATTTTTAACTACCCGTACCCGATTCGTATTCGAGTAAAAATAATTAGGGTAGGATACAGGATCACCTACTATCCGACCGTATCCGACTCGTTTTCACCCCTAGTGCCTAGCTAGCGCAAGGCGTCGTGCCCCGTCTCTCTCTATTTGATGCCATTGATGCCACAGGCAAAGAGGTAGGAGGAGATGGCCGAGCCGGCGATCATGGGAACCGGAGAACACGCTCGGGTATTGTGAGTATCCATGCTCATCGTCGGAGTTACGCTCGGAGTCGGGGGAGATGGGTGGCGCAGGAGGCAGCTGCGGCGTCGTGGGATCGAGGCGAACGATGCTGCTCGTGCTCACGCTCGGAGCCGGGATAGATGGGCTGGGCGGGAGGACAAATTCAAAGAGATGGGGAGTTGGGGACTGGGGAGATGGGCCAAGGCGGCTCGACGAAGCGCGGGCCGGTGCTCGGCGGTGCCTGAAAGCACGCCATGATGGCGCGGCGGTGCCCGAGCGTGGCGGCGAAGGGGAATGCACCGAGAGCACAATATGGCACGTCTAAGCACGCGGATGACGTCGTTCAAGGTGCCTCCACGACCACCGCCAAGCGTTTCTACACCGGCGTGAGCTAAGACCGCCTCCTGCCCCTCACCGGATCAACGATCGTCACCGCCTGCCCCTGTCGGATCCACGACCGCCCCGCTGGATCCACGATCATCACCGCCTACCCCGCAGGATCTGGCCACGGGCTCACCGACACACACAGGCCAAGAGAGGAGATGATGGGAAGGGGCCCTTGCACGGCCGCTCCACCTGCCCTCGCCAGAGTCGGTGGTGGAGTTGACACCGACTACGTGAGCAATGGGGTTAGAGAGAGAAGACGGGATGGAGGTAGAGACGTACAGATAGGAGAACAAGGGTGGCCGGTCGAACGGCGGCGCATAGGCCAACAGGTAAGGGCTGCAACGCCTAGGGCCCTCCCTTCTCTCCGTTGCCTCGATGGGGAGGAAGAAATCCAGGAGCTAGGAGACGGGGAGAGAAAAGAGGAAAAAGGAAGAATTAAGAGAATAGTACGGAGGTAACTTGTAAGAGGGCTACATGTGTGGTGACATGGTAGTCCACTTCATCTAAATAGGTTTCGGGAATCGCTTTGGAACTACTTTAAAACAGTAACACGATTTTTTGAAATTTGGTCCTAATAAAAAACGTGGGACAATTTTTATGTACTAATACTCTTGGCGTCTGCTTTTATATTCAACTGTCATCTTACTTTCGCTTCTGCCCTCGGGTTATGTTGGGTGGGTACGTGCAAGCTTCCTAACCAAACGTTTATTGGAGAAAGGAAGTTCCTGGTCCCGTGGTTCGGACAAGTTGAGCCTGTATGAGAATAAATAAATAAATAAATATATTTATACATGTAGTCACGCAGTATATTACATATAAAATTTTTCCCTCACCAGCTGTGTATTACAAAGATGGTCCCCCCTTCCGTGCATGTAATCTCTGTGTATTACACAGATGGTCCCCCTTCCGTGTAATCTCGTAGATACGTAGGATTAGTTTGGAAAGCATACCAACAACAGAAAAGAGGAGAGAAGACTTTAGAGCGTGTAAAATGCTATACACCTTTTATCTACAAGCCATCCATAATCTCTGCCATTGGATAAAAAATGATTTAGATGAGAAAGATGCATATAGAGAATTAAGATGTTTATAAATATGTATATGATTATAGTACGAAAATCAAGACAAGTTATACGTGAATACAGAGAACCTATTTATATAGAAGATGATTATCTATATCCATTTTATAAGCAGTGTATGAGACCAAATATAAATAACATAAGACAACATATGTCTCTGCCATTGTATATGTCCTTATACACTCCGGTTAAATTCAAGCATTATATTATTTGGCTTGGCTTAACCAATCCCTTACCGTAACCCCACCTTAACCTAACATTCTGTATACCATTTTTTTTACATTGATATCATTTAATTTTCACGAGTCTTAGCATACTCACCAAACCTTTTTTCTTCCTGTAAGCTATATATATTTTTTTAATTTATAGGGTTCATTGAAGCTAAATGTGAGCCAAGACGCCGACGTGATCCTAGACGACGTACTGGGCTACGTGATCCTGAGCGCGGCCGAGCCGTGTCGCCGACTACTCGCCGCCGCCGACGAGCGAGGAACTGGAGGTAACCGAAGTGCCGTCGACCACTTGATCCCGAGCCGCCGAGCGTGTCGGCGTCGACGACGGACGGCGGTATTTGGAGGTAGAGGGAGCAAGGAACGAGACGATCTGAATTGTGAGTGCGATTTATTGCGTTAATTCTGATCCTACACGTAATCAGTTAAGATTAAGATTAAGACAAGCTTCTCTGCTGCGTACGTCATCAGAGGAATCTTACATAACCGTCAGGTTGTTACAAGCATGCATGCACCTTTTCACACCGCATCTATATATTACTAGAAGGAACAACGGGCGACTGCCCGTCACCTTTTGATGCGCATTGGTCGTTAATGTGTGAACTTTATTGGGCTATTTTAACGAGTTCTATGTTTGTCATGCTCCGTGAGCATATATAAACCATTATGGGCAATTTTTGGTGGGCGATAGTTTGTATGTGTTATAATGGTTCTAATTCTACTTTAAGAGCCAGATAACCTGGTCAAAGGAACACGGTTTAAATGAGAAATTTGGGGAAAAAAAAGCTTAAAAAATTCGTTTGATCACATGAAAACCCTGGAAAAATTTTCTTGAAGCAATAGATGTAACACCTAAATTTCTTATCGACCCTTTTGAAATTCAAAGTTTTTTGATATTCTAAAATTTTTCTTGCCAATTTTTTAAAAATCATATTTGTAAATTCAAAATTTGTTCGCATTTTTAAAAAAATCAAGAAAATTATTCTTAGTTTTGTGATTTTTTAAAGACTTTTTTTAAAAAAAACTCGTGCCTTTTAAAATTCAAATTTTTGTGGAACTTAGAAAATTTTGCAGGGAAAATACCTTTTATGTGCTCCTCTTAAATTCAATGTTTTGTTGAATTTTCAATTTTTGTGGAACTTAGAAAATTTCGCAGGAAAAATACCTTTTATGTGCTCCTCCTAAATTCAATGTTTTGTTGAATTTTCAAAATTGTCCAAAAAATAGACGATTTTAAATTTCAATGGTTTTCTAATTTCATCCAAAAAACCAAACTTTTTAAAATTTCAATGGTTTTCTAATTTCATCAAAAAATCAAACTTTTTATGGACCTCTTCCGTCCAAACATGTTTGTACTTTGCGAGTTTTGAATTCTTTAGAATTTGTAAACGAATATTTTTTTTTTGAATTTCAAAAATTTTTTAAAAAGAACCAAACTTTTTATGGGCTATCTCCATGCAACCACGGTTCTATTTTTTGAAATTTTGATTTTTTTTAGAATTTTTAACTGGTCTGAAAATTCAATTTGTATAAGAGACAAGTAGAACAAAGACAATGCCACTTATCAATTGAAAATCCATAGTCATCGTTAACAATAATGTGGACTTGTGAAAAGAAATAATATGGGCCCTAAAAGGGCAAGAACTGGGATTCGATCCCAGGCGGGTGAATTGAAAGAGAGGGCGGAAGACCAACCGAGCAAATAGCCCACCTTGTTGTAAGATGTACGCAAATTTTTTTATATATAAAGTTTGTGTGGACGGCTGGATCTTCTCCAATCCGATGATCGGACAGTGGGTGTCTTTCGGTGGCTTTATATTCGGTGGCAAAGGCGGGTAATTACCTGCAAAGCACAGATGTACTTACGAAGGCCAAAAGGACATCGTTGCGAGATGTGGAAACTTGGAGGGCGCGCATGCAATATTGCAGAGGGAAGGAAACACTGCGCAAGGACCTGTACACGAATACCTAGGGACCTCGACAGAATATCAGTAAACACAGGGGGTTTTTGTATTCTTGCACAGGCAGGAGGGGGCCTGCACGAACGACTGATTCCAGGGCCACGTGGGCCGATCAAACAGCAGAGAACGAAGGGGCGACGTGGCCTCTCGACGAGCTGGTATAGCTACGCGCTATATAGAGTAGAAAAATTACTATAACAGGACAGCTAGTATTAATGGTAGACGGTTATTGCTTAAATGGATGAATAGCTATAGTTGGTTCCTTGAAAAGATCACTATTAGTTGACGGGCTAAAGACTTTTAGAAACTATTTAGTTCGGCTCAGCAGAGTGGCCTGATCAGTTCTAGAAAGCTAGATTTTTAGAGCTTTATACAGTGGCTTCAAGAAGGTGGGATATTTGATTTAACTCGGTTTTGAGAGTTTTGACATGTGATTTCAAAAAACGACTTCAAGAAACCGAAGTGTTTTGGCTTGAGAGACGACCATAAGCCAAAAGCAGAAGTCGTATACCGAAATGAAGCAAATTGTCTACAAAACCTTCAAAAGGGTTATTTAGACAATTTTGCATCGCTAGGGAGATTGTTTACACATTTTGCAGGTCTAGGCATGGGTGGATCCAATGGAGGGTGCCTAGTATGCCTGGACATCTCTAAAAATTTTAGAAACAAAAGACTCCACCTATGTAGCATTAGGTCTAATATTGAGATATATCCTAGTTCTGCAGTAGATTTATAAACCCAAATATGAGAACGTAGTAGCAAACTAATGGACGAATTCCCCTCACCCCTACCGGTCCAACGCATCTCCACCACCCCAATAGTTAATAACGGGGACTATCATGCAGCAGCAAACTACTTTTCCTTTTGAAATCGAGACTTTGAGACCCATTTGTTGGTGACTAATTTTTCCACGACTAAACACACACTTGTTGCAGCAAGAAAATTGACCGAGTATGGTTAAATAGGTGTGACAGTACCATTTGAGGACATGTGTAGTTCGCAATCTAAGTATTTGCTTCCATAGCTGTGGCTTTTCAAATTTTTCTTAGCCCCATTGGTCCACACGTCATCGACTCATTTTTTTCGCAAAGCTTGGCTAACCTGTGGCATCCAATTTCTTTGTCACCGTCCAAACACTGGCTAACAATGTATGACAGGATTGGCAGGTTACACTGAAAAAAAAACAAGCCCTACCGTTCTTGGCTTCTTGCAATCCTTCCTGTCAGGATGCTTTTCCTTTCCGACTTGCACGTTGGCCGCTTCGATCATCACACGTGCAAATAAATTTAAGCAATCCAGAGTAGTCTGATGCAAATAGATGGCATGACTGGCCGGCGTCTGAGCAATACCGGCTGACAGGATCCATAAAGTTAAAAGAAGACATCAATTTGTCATCGTTTGTAGTGGTAATTGATCTCAGATCGAATTGTATGTACCTTTAAACCCACTATATATAGCAAATGTGTAGGTTCAATCCAGATTACTTTAGTGCACACAAAACCCATAAAATAGATTTTAAGACAATGAAAGTATAACTTTCGTCCTCTGCATCAATCAATCAAGGATGCACACAACTATTACATAATCAAAAAGCGAACGCTTATTACGGAGAAAATGCTAAAAACCAAATCAATATAAAAACGAAATCACGCTAAGAGGGTGTTCTCCCCAGTTTATCTAATCTGCTAATCTGACTTATCTCGTAACTTCGAGAATCTTCCAAGGTGGACTCGAGAGTCGAATGGGCTTGGTTTTTAGGATTTAGGGAGCTTTTAGACACGTCTACAAGATAAAAAAATAGATTCAAAAAGTAATAAAAAAGTCAGATAAGTCAATATTAGTCAGATAAGTCACGAAATAAGTCAGATAAGATGTGGCTAATATTGACTTATTTGACTTTTTTTATTACTTTTTGAATCCGTTTTTTTATCTCGTAGGCGTGTCTAAAAGCTCCCTAAATCCTAAAAATCAAGGCCATCCGACTCTTGAGGCCATCTCGAAAAATTCTCGAAGTTACGAGATAAGTCAGATTAGCAGATTAGATAAGTTGGGGAGAACACCCCCTAAGACAAGAAAAAATATTCTTTCATCTCAGAACAACCAAATGACCCTAACATCTTGACGGACGGTCATAGCTTTGTGTATCTTTCACATAAGAGATGATCACCAAACTTCAAGACATTCCTCCATGGTTTCATAAGAACAATTCAAATGCCCAAATTTGAAATGTCTCTCACATCACCCAAAAGGATAAAGAAGAAAAGAGGACGAACAGTCAAATCTACTAGTCTTGAGATGCCCAATAATGATCAATGGAAACCAAGTGTAATATCCCAAAATCCACAGGCGAGCTGCCCATCGAACAATGCACATAGAGATAATCCATGACTCTGAAAGGACGCCTCCTAGGAGGGAAGCCACATCCAAAGCACCGCCATTGCCTGATCCAATGACACTTGGATCTAAGGTTTTCACCTCAAAAAATTCACAACACTAGCTCATCGTCGTTGCAGGGCTTGCCACCACAGGTAACCATTAGGCTACCACCTGATCGAGCCAACACCAGTCGGATCAATACAGACGCAGCACTGGCGCCACCAAGATGTTGTTGCCCACCACACCCCGATGATACAACCAGCGCAAGCGACAGGTCTGAAGACCCGTTCCCCATAATCCGAGGCTGACGTCGCCACTAAAAAAATCAAAGTGACGGCCACCACAAGCGGCACAATGACTAGCCGCTTGCAATCTAACCTGCCATCATCAGCTAGATCTTGCGAGCGCCAACGACCAACGACGGCACAGATGGCCTGGTCACACGCGATTGGCAAACATACCTGCCGCTGCTGACCAGATCCCGATGCTAGCAACTAGATCATATGATCGATGCCTTTGCACCGCTCTCCGATGAGACACCCACCACCACAAGCAGCCCAACGACCGCTCATGATAGGACCGAAGACTAACGAACATACGGAGGAGCATCCATCGCCGTTGCCGAGGGGATGTAAAGAGAGGGGGAGGCAAAGGGGAAGGAGGAGAAGCATGGGACTCCTCCCTCTCACCATCAGTGAGGGTAGGAGCAAGAGAGCCAAGGGTGGTGCACGGCGCTAAGTTTTTGGGTGGCGGCGCTTCCTGTGTTGGCCAAACCGAGGAGTTTTTTCTCGCATGAAGGAATAGACACGTGGGACACCGCACATCCATAAAATAGATAAGCCAGGACACAAAAAAATTAGATAAAGCCAAGTCAAGGCAAGAGCATACATGGTTGAATTTTAGTACACCATCGATCACACTATCCATGAGTGAAGATGATTTTAGAGAAACTTCAACCATGAGAGAGCATATCTAAACTTGTACTATTGTTTTGTATATATAATAACATATGAGATAGTGTTTTAGAAAGGAAAAACTACCAATTTAATCCATGAACTTTCGTTCTCATCCTATTTTGATCCTAAACTCTGAAATCAGGTTAACTTGGTCCTCAAACTATTAAAACCGGACTAAGTTGGTCCATTAACCAGTCAACACAATAGTGTTAGGGGCTTTTCGCTGACATGGCGTCCATGTGGCACCTGGCATCCACGTGGACGAGAAAAAGAGAGAGAGAAGATCGACATGTTCAACCACGTGTAACGCCACATCACCCAAACCCACCACGTGTAACGTCATGTCAACGAAAACCATCTCAAACTTCCCTTTGACTGGTCAAGGAATTAATTTAGTCTGATTTTGATAGTTCAAAAACCGGTTAACCTAGTTTTGTAGTTCAGACCTAAATTGGGCGAGTGCGAAAGTTAGAGTACCAAATTGGTACTTTTCCTTTTAGAAATGAATTTACAAGACAAGTATTGGATCCACTAATTAACTAGAGGAGCGTGCAATATCGACTGGGATAACGAATCAACAACAGACACTGCTCGAACGGTTGGCCGTAGTCGCAGCATCGAGCAAAGCATGGCAAACATGGGGGCATCCAAGATTAATCCATCAGCCTGCACACGTCTCGGTTCAAAGCACGACGGCGAAGAGCAGCACGGCCAGAACCGGTTGGTCTCCCTTCGCGTCGTACTTTTTTTTTTTGATATAAAACACCCACAACTTTATCTACTTATATTTGGAGCAAGGTTACAAGGTTCTTGTATTACATCGTCATAGTCTAAAAGCCCAACCCATCTCCTTAGCCAAGGCCCAGCACGAAAAAATCCTACTGTGGGTTGAAGACGTCCCACCATGGGTTGAACTGGATGGTGCCACCTACCAGGGCGGATCCAACGGGGTGTGAGGTAAATTTTAGAAACAAAGGACCCCACCAATATAGTATGAGTAATAGTATCGTTGGTCGCGAAGCACGGATGAGTTTACGAAATCCAAGACAAAAACGATCGATCCGAACCGTCCATCTTTTTCGTCTCATTGAAATATAGCTATAGAGCAAATTTCGTAATTTTTATAATGTTTTTACTATTTATGTCATACTTTTGAAAATCAATGAAATAAATAGTAAAAAAATCTAAAAATTACGAAATTTACTCTATAGCTACATTTCAACGAGACGAAGAAGATGGACAGTTCAGATCGATCGTTTTCAGTCTTAGATTTCAAAAACACAGCACGAAGCATAGAGACGCCCGTACTTCGTGACTAATGATAGCATTACTCATATAGTATTAGGTCTAATATTTAAGACATAGCCTAGGTCATGGTAGATTTATAAGCCCAAATGCTAGAACTTCATGGCAAACCAATGCCCGATGGACCAACTTCCCTCACCCCTACTATTTGAACACATCAGCACCAATCCAATAATTCTATTCGAGCACTCCTCCGCTCGGCTCACCAGGCCATCACTAGCCTATACCCAAATCACAAATCAATAAGCAGTAAACCTTAATCCCCGATTCCATCACTGCCTCACACCCGATGTCGATGTTTTGCTCTACTCTGCTCGATGGCTCGCTAATAGGGACAAGCCACCATGACCCAACACCATACAACCTACAGGAGAGAAGGGGGGGAGAGAGTGGGAGGTGGTGGCGATGCGAGAATCATGAGGATGACGCGGTGGTGAGCGAGGAGGAAGCTGATCACCGACACCAGTGGGAGTAAGGCTAAGGAAGTTGATTGTCGACGCAAAGATCACAACAACTCACTCAAGAGGCGGAGAAGGGGTTAGGCCAAGGCAACAACCATCGCCCCTGCTTCATTTTTTCAATCCTCTTTTCTTTTTCTTTTTTAATCACTCGCTCCCCTTTCCTTTTTTACTGGAGAAGAAGTACTTTTCTGAGGGTATGGATACTACCTCTGGCTCCATGTCATACTTCAAAATTTGAGATAGGAATATCTTTTCTAATATTTAGAGTGGGTGCATAAAAACCATATATCAATATTTGTCTCCAAAAGTACTTCAATCATATAATATTTTAGAAGGTTCTATAAATAAATTATAATAGTAATTAATGATCCACATCTATATTTCGGAGCACGTGTTAGGTCAAAAAAATCAAATATTTGTGACCGGAGGGAGTATACGTTTTTGTTATTTTTGGCATTTAAATTCTTTAAAATATACCTTTTAATGGCATTGTATTTAATTTTCCCAATGTTATTCGTCATATTCAAAAATTACTTGAGTTATCTATTTACACGATAATATGTCACTTGAGTACTCCCTCTGTCCAAGTTTATAATGTTTTTTTTTTGTAAAAGATCCGGTACATAACGATATGCCATCAAGTTCCCAATTGATGGGATAGGAACCCGCTATCCGATATGATACGATCGAACATTGTGGCTAACACACAAGCTATCTGCTGGCGCTCCTAGCCCCACCGTATTTTGCTTCGTCTCCTATCGATGGGTGGGCCTGGGTCATAGGGGTGATAGTAAGTATCAGGTATTGCTGTGCACACAGCATCATCAAGTATCTAATATTATCGAGTATCGTCAAGTATTGGGTATTGTCTAGTATCATGTATTGTCAAACATCGAGTATCGTCAAGCGTAAGGTATTATCAAGTATCAGGTACGTATTGTTGTGTATCAGGTATCATCGAGTATCAAATAGAGTGTCGGCATTGTCGAGCATCCGGTATTGTTCAGTATTATCATCGAGTACTGGGTGTCATTGAGTATCAAGTACTATTGAGTTCCACGATTATAATGCATCATCAAGTGTCAGATATGTATTGTCAAATATCGGGTATCGTCAAGTACCACAGAATATTAGGTATCATCGAGTATTGAGTGTCGTCGAGTATTAGGTATCAAGAAGTATCGAGTGTCGTCGAGTTTTAGATATCATCGAGTTTCAGATATCATTAAGCATATGGTATCGTCGAGTGTCGATTGTGGTGGAGTATGAAGTACCCTGTACCATACGACATGACTGGGTTTCCAGAGCAAACCTTCTGGAAAGAAAGTGTCGGGGTGTTGTCCGATACCCCGTACCACACGGCGTCCACACCGCTTAATCAAAGCCACTTTGAACCTCTCTGGAAACAACCCGACGGGGATGCCGTCTAGGACCCTATAGTATGTGGCATCCACAACACTAGGACACTAAATTTCACTAAGGTCACTAGGACACTAAGACAACTTAACCAAGTGTGCTTTAATAAAAAAAAAACATGCTTCAATTATGTCAAGAGCACCTCATGCCCCTCAAAAACAAAGGAAACAAAACAACCTAACAAGTCTACATGAACTCATCTCAACTCATGAGTTCATTCTAGTTTATCCTTAGTCTTGAATCTTCAAGGCTTGCCACCATTGCATCATTACCAAAACATTTCCCAAAACTGTACCATGAGGTTGTCATTATTACCAAAACATTTCCAAAGCCGTTGGATCTAACCTGATGTAAGGTTAGATTTCATGTACTATGAGATATTATTGACACCAAAATTTGTAAAAAGCTGATTGTATGGAAAGTTTTAGCCATATTTACTTTTCTCCTGTCCTTTACTATTCTTGTGCCCTTACTTTTCATCATATGTAGCCTAGTTTCACCATATTTTTTTTGATCGACTTGTTGTGTATAGCCTTCTCGATCGGCTTTAGGATACACCTCAAGAGTTGCTTGCACGTAAGTATTATCTCATTTAGTTCGATCTACGAGCCTGTATCGGCTTTTGGTTTTATCGAAATACTTAGTCGATATTGTTGCGCATCGCCGTTTCGACTAGAGGTTAGGTTTCACTCTCGTTTTATTGACCAACACATTCATTGTCTATAATCTATTTACGCTCGTTCTATCGGTTAGTTAGGCGTTATTGAAGGATCGAGATGTCACTAGAGAGAGGATGAATAGGCGTTAACAAATTTAAATAAATTAAATTACGGAAGCTAAAAGCGTACCGAACAGTCCGGTGGTTAGGCCCGGATACTCCGATTGATACTGGAGTATTCGATGCCGATATCGGACAATCCGATCCAGAAATTAGGGTTAGCTCAAATCACCCTCACAAACTTAGATCTATCAAATCCACCTGCACCAAGGAGTTAGAGCAAGCAAGTATAGCCTACAGGAGCTGTTAAGAACTAAGTCTACAACACAAATAGCAAATTCCAAGCAAATCAAATAAAGGCACAAAGAGGGAGAAAACCAAAGATGAAGAGGAAATGCTTAACGATGTTTTCCCGAAGTTCGGATTCTTGAGAGGATCCTACGTCTCCGTTGAGGCGGCCCGGTCACACTTGAGCCGAGGTCTCTTTCAACTCTTCTCCTCCCAAGGTTGCACAAAGCACTCCTTGGCTTCACTCCTTGTTCCATTCCTTACGGAGGCGGAACCGGCCTTCACAAACTTCCCACAACCACCACACCAAGCACCGGTGGCTCGAAGGCAACTCCTAGCCATCTAGGAGTCCTCAACCTCCAAGAGTAACAAATCCGGCAGAGTATGAGCGTGAAGATGGAGTCTAATGCTTGAAGATAAAATCTTGCAGTCTAGAGCACTCAAATCTTACCTCTCTTCCCTTCCCAAGTGGTGAATCGAGAGAATCTAGAGAGGGGAAAGGTTTTGGGATCTTAAGAGCAAGCTAGGGATGTTTTTGAATCTGAGTGGAATGGCTAACCCTAACTAGGAGGTTAGGGTAGGGCTTAAATAGAAGAGCCCAAAAACTAGTCGTTTGAGGCTGAAACTGCCACTTACATTGGATAGTCCGGTCCAAGGACCGGATAGTCCAGTGCAGAAGCTCTAATTTAAATAGAGAAGCCCAGACTTTGAAATTTCGAACACTCCGATCCACAGGGTATTGGACATTCCGGTGGATGTACCGGATACTCCGGTTAAAAATGGTTATCCAGACAGTGAAATCAAAACTAAGATTTTCCAGACATTTCGGTTTCAAAGGTATCGGACACTCCAGTAGTACCTACCGGATACTCCGGTTGCTACTGAGTGAAAAAGCATCCCCGTGAGAAGATAGAGTGTGACGTGTCTCTCTCTATTACAAGATTTCAATCTAAAACACTAGACACCTCTAATGGTAATAATCCGTCGCATCCCTCTTAATAGTACGGCTGTCCTTAGACTCAATAAAATGAAAAAAGGTACATAATTAGGAATGTTGCCGATGAATGTCGATTTATTTTCTCGAGGGGTCCACAATCTTCTCGATAATCTCCATTTGGACTAAGTATCTATTCATTACTCATTGCAGTGCATTAGTCCTTAATTGCTTATCATTAATCACCAAAACAATCTAGGGCCTAGATGCACTTTCGGTTATAATCTAGTGATAGTCTGTTTATCATTGTTTTATTGGTTTATCAACTTGTTGGTTTATCAGCAGTCTGTTTACCCTTCACTCTACTATTTGGTTGATATCATGGGCTTAGTAGATTGGTTACCTTTAAATCTAATGTAGGCTGATAGTTATGTTGATATCTTCAATCAAGTTTTCACATAGGTTCACTTCGGTCTTTAAGTTAATCGACTAGTTAAGCTGATTAATTTCTTTACCTCGCCAATTTTAGATCAAATCGGCTGACACGCTCTAAACCCTTTGATTTGGTGCTACCAAGGATCCTAAGCCCTAAACCCACGTGTATTTAGCTGAGCCAACTTTCAACGCGAACAGGTACGAAGGACAATAAAAAATTCCATCTTGTTAAGAAAAACAGAGCAACTCCACTTTCCTTTTTAATGTTTGCATCATCTTTTGGCTAAGCTGGATTGTGAGAATGAGAAGTGTCTTTAAGAAACCGAAAGGTTGGTTCAATTTAGCTTTGAGAAATGATTTTGTTTCCATGAGCCAAACTGCCAAAGCGCTCAGAGAAACGGCGACATAAATCCACACTGGTGTAACATAAGCTTAGGCCAGAAACGAACTTTCGAGAAGCTTATTTTATAAGTCGAAATGATTGGTTTATCTTTTCAGAATCCGTTTCGTTTCGGTCAGCCAAACCCGTAAATCTACTCTAGTGTTGTACAAAGGATAGTTTGCACCAATACAGCGTTTATAAAAGGCTGCAGCTCCAAAGCAATCGACATTAGACAGCTCCGATCCAAAGAATGAGTCAAATAAGTAAAACTGGCAACGAATTTCACCTAAGCAAAAGGCCGAATCTCTCCATTCAAAGGAGATTCTTTTTTTTTTTTTGGTAAACTTACCATCTCAATGTTTTTTCCTTTTCTTTTTCTACAAATGATGCTCTCAGCCGCAAGCCACATAGGTTTGCATCAATAGCAGATCGAGCAATCCCAAAGCGAAGGCTACTGAACAAGAAACATAACGCAAAGAACAAAAGAATAGCAGCATTATTGTTATTTAGGAACTAACTGGCCGGCAACCATAGCGAGCCGTATCTATCATTCAGAATGATAGGGGTCTTCTCCAATGCTCTATCCTCATGGGTCGCTCTCCTCTTCTTGAACCAATAAATATTTTCCTATAATTACAGCACTTGCAGCACTGTTCTGACAAGGATTAACCTTTGTTACTGCAAAAGCTGAGCTTTCATGTTTCTGATAACTCCCCAAATATGTTGAGGCATCCGTCCCACTGTCCCTGGTCTCTTGCTTCCCAGTACCCGCCCTTGTAACGGTAAGTCCCGTCTTCAATGTCCTGCTGGAACCATCGAGGCTTCCAGCCGTTGTCTTGAAGTTTAGTCGACTGCAATGAAACGGGTATAATGTCAAGTGATTCACACGAGCTTGCACCAACTTTCTTAGGAGATAAGAGTGACTGAGTTAGAATATACCATTCTTTGCCGTCGTTCCAACCTCAACTTTTCTCTATTAGCCTTCTCATACTCACCATTCTCTAGATGCTGCTGGTCTGGTCTCAACCGTGAATCAGTAGGAGGAAGTTTCTCCTATACCCATTGTCAGGCAATTCAGATCATATTGAATCAGCAGAGGGAAGATAGCAACATATGGATTATGGAAGTAGATTACATTCACATTCATACCTGAAGCCCTGGAGTCAGCTCATTTAATGTGATCGCAAATGAAGATAGATTGTATCGAGTTGGGTTAGGAGAAGGTTTGTTCTTTTCCCACAGTAGTGAGGCACCTTGCAGTTGATCTGCACTCTTGACCTTGGAAGTATCTAAATTACTATAATACATACTTTCGTCCCATTTTCCTATTAAAAATGAAGCTTTGTTTCCATCATTGTCCTCTACGAAGCCCTGTACCTGTGGACATAAAAGTGTACGCAAGGGATGAGCAGAGATCCACCAGAACAAGTTATAGCAGGGAATAACTGCTCACAGTAGCATTCAGACTAAATTAGATGTTGCCTGTTGGCTGCCATATGGGAAAGAAGGGAAACAACCTAGCTTAAGTGCAAGGGTGCAGACCCCAATTCAAGCTAACCGATGAGCATGAGAATGGAGCACTTTCATCAAATATACACACGATCAGACAGTAACTCTAACCGCATTACTAAGGGCAGGAGTTCACAACCTTGCATTGAAATAGAGGTTTTCATAAGATACTTCCATGGCCTATTATTCCTCGTAAATAAAATAGGAACATGATTTACTTAATTGATGTGGCAGATGGTAAGATTCATGAAAAATTAAGCATCAACTATCCATGTGTGAAATGCTTCATAAGTGTTGAGTAGCGACCAGGTAATGGATGTGAACACAGATTGGTCAGAAGATAATATACTCAGAGGAAAACATAGTTCTGTCCAAATCTCTTAGGCTAACAATTGTAATTTACTCGCCTAAAAAACAATTATAATTTTAGAGACGAGGAAAAAGGGAGGGAGCGAACTGATACATACCAGGTGAGGATTGCGGTCAAGAAGCGATGGCTCTTTGAACTTCAGTTTACATGAATAGTGACGGTTCCCTTTTATGTGCATGGTTCCATGATGGCTGCAGTAAAGTTTCCCAAGGATGAGGTTATGAATAGTTGTTGTCACCTGAAAATACATTAGGATGTAACAGACAGAATTCAGTTTTGAAGAAAATAGAGTTCCAATCAGGAATAGTGCCATGTCTAATCATGCCGCACACCTTACTCCATTGAAAGATTTCACCATCATCGAATTCCAGTGTCAAAATGCCAACTGGATCAACTTGAATTGACTGCCCCCAAAACCTGGATTTGAGGTTGCTGTCACCCCAAAATTTCCAACCCTTGCCTTCAGAGTGGCAGGCAATCAGCATGGGATGATGACTAACCTATTGATGGAAATGAACAACAATGTGTTGCAATTAATAGCCACTCAAGGACAGTTTCACTATAAAGATATCAAAGTTAAGTTCCAAAAATAACAAAAGGGCCATAGTGTATTGTCTAGCAGAAACTGCATGACTTCAGACATAAATCTGTTCTGAAATTATTTGATTATCTGCTGAAACTGAGCTTTGACCATTTGACCAGTGGCTTCGAAAACCCAAAACTGATAATCGAAGCCGGATTTGAGAATGTTTATCTTGTGACTTCGAGATTTTCAAGAAATGGCGTCAAAAAGTCAAAGCGCTAAAAAAGATAATCAAATAATTTAAGCAAAAAAACTTTGAACAGGGCCAGCGCTCTTTTCTTTCTCTTGCTAATTGTTACCCACAGTTCCCTTGCATAATGGAGTAAGGAAGTAGAGGAAAGAATCGTAACTGACCTTTTCTGCAAAAAAGCGAACCCCTCTATCTGGAAAATCAGCTTCATAAGTCTCTCCTAACAATGGATTGAATGGTTTGCAAGGTCTTGCGACAGATGAAGCATAGCCAGAGACTGCAAAAGCAGCTACTTTGAGAATTCTCATGAGGCTGTTCCCCTAAATTTCAAATTTGACAAATATGTGAGTAAAACTTGTTTTCAATAGAGAAGCATGCTATGAGTTGATGCATACATCATGATAATAAAAGGAAGTTGACACGTAGATTACAGCACTTTCCAAACTCATCAGAGGCCATTTTCATAGCTGAATAAACAGCAGATCAAACTATAATACTACACAAAGAATATTCTGTAATCTGCAGATGTGAAGCTTCTTGTTTTAGTCATCTTCATGATCACATCTGAAGAATGGAATTGAGGCTAAACCCCGATGTGGTAACAAACAAGAAAAGCAACTGATGACTATTGTAACTGATCTCTAAGACTCGTCATAACAAAGGTGAATATCCTAGAGATGAAAAACCACAGAAGTAAACGTGATCTTACCACTTTTCCATATTGGTGGGCCTGATCCAAAAGGTACGAATATTCTAAATCTTCAAAGCACTTTTGGAGAGATGACAGTGGTTCGTTAAAGTAAACCGGAAGGCATACACGTGTCAAATCCTTCCCAACACTATCTTTAATAATTGACCAAAGGCTGATTCCTTTTTCTTTCTCAGTAGGTTCAGGTAGTTTACTCCGTCGTTTGATTTGTGGTAGAATGTGGTTAGAATCATGCATTTCAATATCCAAAACTCTCTGGCCACCTGAGTTATCTATGTTAGTTGTGCTGTGTGCACCACAATCTATAGAACTTAACATTGTTGAAGATCTGTTGTTTGACCCAATGAAGTAGTCAGCAGCATCAAAGAAAGCAGACTCATCTTCACAAGTCAATTCACCACCATCTTGCTTCTCAAATTCATCAGATTCTGTTGTGCTGTATTCTGGACAACAAAAGGACCATTGTAACAATAATCAGTGCTAACGTAATAGCAGATACAATTCATGAATGAAAATTATAGAACATGGTGTTGTAAAGTAGCAAGGGTTTCTTAATGAAATAAGGCAGCCCTTATAAATTATTCAGACAGCTGTATGAAATATAATCATTAAATCCATCTAATAGAGAGGGTGCAAAGCAGGACAAGCACCAATTAAGTAAATATATGCAGTTATATAGTGCAGTAATTAGCTTAGTATTGCATGAAATCATACCACTAAAATTTCCATGTCGAGAACTGGAGAAGTCGTTTCCTGTCAATGCCCCCTGTATTATACTTCCATCTCTACCTTCCTGCACAAATATGTGTGTAATACACTATGTAAAATTCCTGCAGGGAAAAAGAGCAGAGTAGCCTTTAAAGGAGAGTAACCTTTGCAAACTTTAATAACAGGTTCCATATGAGATCTATTGATTAGCAGCAATTTAAGAGCCAATAGGAATATCAAGATGAACTCCACTATTTATTTTCAATTGCAAGCAGTTTCTGTTACCTGCAACTTTTCTTGCAGGTTATCATTAAAAGTTCGCAACAGCCCTAAAGAATGTGCACCACTAATTAACACACGCAGTTGTTCTTACCTCAAAATGGTGTCTGCAGGACCCAAACAAGCTTAGGTGATCCTCATAGCATAGCTTCAGTTGCTTCCGATAGCTTGAAAACTCTGTAAGCATAATCTGTTCGCACTCCTGTATAAGACTCTCGTTCAGACCCTCCTGATGCATACGATTCCGAAGCCGTGCGGTTGAAACTGAAACATCACTCTGCACAAAAGTTATCCTTCCACTAAGTGACCTGAGCGAATAAACACTCCTTGCCAAGATCAAGGCTTCGATCCAAGCAACACGGTCATCCTTTGAATCCGTCTTCAAATGAAGCGTCTTTGTAGGGGAAAATATGTAGAATCTCCTATCATCAGACTTGCTCTCCCGAAATGCTGACACCTAGAGATATATAATGACAGATTAATTAACTCCTCTCTGTTAATAATGGTGAGACCTTGCACAACAAAATATGTAGAAACTCTGCAATATGCAACACTACCACTGGAATCCACCATGTCAATGGATGAGCACTTCAATGTTTGTTAAGAACAAAGACAAGCATAGGAAAAGAAGAAAACAGAGTCAGAAAATGGATCGGTATTCCAAGATGAACCATGTGAAATTGTGAATCAGTTCCCTCTCCCTTCAGCATCTATTAAGGCAAATAAAAGGAGAATCTAGCAGCAAAATATGGGGAACAAAATAATTCGATATAACCAAGAAAAGAGGACCAAGCTGGCCTCTACTTCAACCAAGCAACTTGTGCGGTTCTTTTTTTTAAAAAAAAAATACCTGTGCAGTTCTTCATGATCCACAAGGTCCCCCTGATTCAATCCAACTTACACACAGGTCCTCTATTTTTAACCCCTCATCATCCCCCTCTTCCTCTACCTATGTGACCACTTGAATCAACTGTACATACTTTAATTCTTGGGGACCCATGTCCAATGGTCTTGAAAAGACCCAGTGATAGTACTACTACTGCGAGTTCAACAGCTAGTAAAAGACTTGTGGAAAAGCAACCTCTGGAGCAGCAATAATGCAAAATTCAAAAATTAAAAATATTCCTGGGCATGTTCTGTAATCACCAATTCACCTTTCCCTCAGATTGTTCAGACTAATACATAGGATACCATATTAAAGATTAACCATGTCACTGTTGGACGAACTGTATCATTAAAGTGTTCTTTAGTTGAAAAAATTATGCACAGTAATGACAGAGACTAACGGATAAACTAGTAGAAAAAATTATGCACAGTAATGACAGAGACTAACGGATAAACTTCATTGTCATAATCGGTCTTTAGAGTTGCAACAAAATCCCACCATTTACAGAAATTGCAGGAATCTCGGAGATTCAACTAAATCCATTGAGAAGGTTGAGGGCTTTATGCGCAAAAGAGGTGTATGATTGTGTGAAAGAGAAAGGTATGTCCTTTCTTGAGCGATCACATATCTAAGAAGGAAAAAAAGGGGTAGCATATTTGCTCATTTATAGCTAAACACTTAAACCATATGCATCTAAATTTAGACAAGAAACTGTTTGTGGCTGAATACAAGACATTGTGTATGGCATTCGACCACGAATTAGGTGATTGATTGAATGATTGATTAAACAGGAGAATAACCTGAGATGGGGACTTGTCCATGATGTCCACTCAAACCATGACCATGAACCGATGAACAAAGAAAAAATATAATTTAGAAATTTGAGTACAAGAGGGGGGAGGGGGGAGGGGGGGGGTGATTTTCAAGCCAAAGAACTGGAGCATTTTGATCTCCCACAGTCCCCCCTCCCAAATCATGTTTACCACCAATGCAAGAATTAACAGAAGAAAAAATGACAGCCCAAAGAAAAGGACGACAAAGCGAATGATTCGCTACGGCAATGCGCAGGAAGATGACAAGGAATATCACGTCACTTCGATCCAGCAGTGTGACGCTCTCTCCCACCAACCATTCCTCCCGTCATGAACAACAAGAGCGTACATCCACCGATGCAAGAACTCGGAGTGGATTCAGCGAAACCCCCATAAATCTGAATGCAATGCCCACAAATTCAACAGAAATCGGAGGGAGAGAAGGGGAGAAAAGAAATCGCAAATTCAGCAATTCGCTGGAACAACCGATCAATCGATCGATCACAAAAGCGGAGAAAAATCTCAAAAAAAAGAAGAAGAAAGAAATGAAAAGAAGACAGGGATCACGTGAGCAGGCAGGCACCGACCTTGAGGCAGACGACGCCGGCGGGCTTCTCCGGGCGGCGCGCCCCGCCGATCCTCGCGGACGCGCCGCCGATCAGCCGCACCTCCCCGCCCTCCGCCTCCACCGGCCCCGCCCCGCCCGCGCCGCTCCGAATCTTGGAGTAGGAGAGCACGCCGTCGCGGAGCGAGAACCACCGCTCCCGCCACCCGCGACCGTAGTTGGTCCACTTGTGCAACACCCCCGCCACCGCCACCGCGCTCCCCGCCCCAGCCTCCGGCGCCAGCTCCGGCGACGGCGTCGGTGGCACATCCGGCCTGGGCGCCGCGGCGGAGAGGCAGCATAGCCCGTGGCCGTGGTGGTGGTGGTGGCTGCTCTGCGTCGTCGTCATTCGCCTCCGACCCGACGACTCGCCGCTTTATTTAGCAGCGGTTGGTTCGCTATTTATGCCTCCAAATTGCAGGATTTTCTTTTACGCTGCTGTCCACAGAAATGCAACCGAGAAACCAACCAGAGTCCAGAGGTGGCCAATGGGTCTGGTTCACACCCATTTGAGTATTTGACCCGGTTCACTGTATTATAAACTTGAGTCTATCGCGCCAGCGGACCGAGGTCTCGGTCTAAACACGGTTCACATAGTAACCGGACCAAACTGGGCTAGCCTGGTTATAAGCGGACCGATCCATTTTAGCCAAAAATAATATATGAAAAATAATAAAATGATTATATTTAATAAATATGTGTTATAAAAAATAAATTATATATAATAAGGAAATAAACATATAAATATATATTTAATTAAATATGTGAGCTACAGTACCGGGTCTAACCGAACCAGACCGGCCCACCACTATACAAACCAAACCAAACCGACCCTATGGCTGAGGTCTCGGCTCAGATTCGATTCGTTTGACCGAACCAGACCGGTTTGATTCGTCCCACTTGATCCAGCTCATTTGGCCACCTCTACAATCAACCCTTCTCCTATTTTTACCTAAAAAAACCAGCTGCGTTATTATTTAGGGGGTGGTTAGGTATAGGTTAATGAGGTTAATTAGATTTAGGGCCTATATTATGAAGTAGTACTCTGTTAATGTATTTTTAAAAAATGACCAGGAAGTTTTTCTAATGAATGAACCTATGGATCTTATTATTTGTATAGGAACATGTGCAAAAAAAAATCTCACAATATACACTTCTTTGAAAACAAAAATAAGAAAATACTTTTTTATCTTACTCGATGGACTCTTTTTTTGCCACTTCTTGCGATTCTCCTTGGGCAGGAATCTATAGAAATTTACAGAAAAAAATAATGTTATTCCCTTGATGAAGAAAGCTATCGCATTAGGATTAATATAGTCAACCTTTTGAAAGATTGGATATTATTTTTTAATGATTTAATTGATAATATTGGATAATTATATTGGGTTTTACAAATAAATTATAAAAGTGATTAGTGGTCATAGCTGTATTTTAGGGATTGTATTAATAGCTACACAATAATTTGTTTGGTTGGAGTGAGCATATATTTGTAAAGAAAAACCATTAAATTCTACATAAAAAATCACTTAAGATCACATTCACACAAGTTGCCTACGTGCTCCCCCCAAGTTATTTTTTATTTAGAAAATCTAAATATCAACTTTTGAAGGGTCCTATAAAAACTTTTGAAGCAACCAATACCAGTCGCCCTCTAAAAACAGTGTTTGCTTAGAAGAAATCTTTGGACGTTTATAATCGGTCAACACAAGGGTGGGGCTCACTGCGGTTGGCACGTGTGCATGTATGGGTTTGGCCCGCGAGGCTCGCATTGCAGGCTTGAGTGGCAGCCTCTGTTTGTCACTGACACGGTGGACACCGGCATACTTGGAGCCCTCCTGTCATCGTAGGCCTAGTCAGCCTAGTTCGTGAAGGAACGGCTTAGTATACTTTGGTTCTATTTCTTTCGGCGGTTTCTGTCGGTTGGCGGTTTTACTGTAGTAAATTTATAAGTCTTTGAAAAAAGTTTAAATAAGTCTAAAAAGATAATCTAAGAAAATAAAAAATTTTACTGTAGCAAACCGCCGACCGGCCGCTAAATGGAACGGAGCCTTTGGCTGCTACACAGAATTGCTAATCAGACTGAAACTCTCTTGCGAGTTGGGAGGTTGAAAAAGAGAGAGAAAATTTCGATGTAGCCTCTAAACATGTAGAAAATCTAACTTAGTCTCCTAAACTTGAAATTTACTTTTGTTGGTCTCTTAAATTTGTACCTATTTGCATCTAGCCCCAAAACTATTAGAACTTCTGTTAAACGCTGATATGGTTGCTAATGTGTCTGTTAAACACTGACTTATGTTCCGCATTGCCGTTAAATGCTGATGTGGCTAGTTACCCGTGAAATTAACGATGAGGTGGTCACGACATCACCGTCTCATCTCTCTCTCTCTCTCCAACTCGCCCCTCCTCCTTCTCTCCACAGTTGGCCAAAGCCAGCTCTTCTTCCTTCCTCAACATGCGGCCGGAGCCACCTATTCTTCCACCTTCCTAGTTGGTGGCTCGAGCCACCGCCGCCTTCTCCCTACCCGGCGGCTTGAGCCTTCACTCCTTAAGCGGGCGCTGGAGCCCACTGGTGCCGTTTTGGATCTTGCCGACAAGGCCATCTCCACCACTGTCTAGAGCTCACCGACAAGGTCATCCGGCTGTCAGAGCCCACCGTTACCCCACCGCACTCCTGACCATCTCACTGTCGGCGTGGCCACCGACCACCGCCCAAGCTTCTGGTCCCCTTCACTGCCAGCCAAGGCACCGTTGAAGAAGAGAGGCAAGACCAACCAAGAGGAGAACGGAGGAGGGTAGGGGAGAGGAAGGGGAGGGAGAGAGGAAGGATAATGAGCGTGCCACCCTTCTCTCTCACTGCCAGCGAAGTCATCGGAGTGGGAAAGAGAGGGACATGAAGTGGCGGTGCTATCATAAGGATATGTTAGTCATAATCAAATTATGTAATATCATAATATGCGTAAGAACATAGCCTAATAACTTACACTTAGTCCGCTCCACTGAATAATCTTGAGGCTCGATGAAAACATACATTGATATAGGAATATACATTGATACTCACGACTTCTTTTTAGCTTAAATTAAAATTAAAAGTTACAGCTGGAAATTTGTCTTTTTATAGGCCAAACATTATAAGACTTTGTAACCATTTTTGTGAGGCTTTTAGTGGTTCTTGTTAAAGCTTTCAAAAAAAAAAATTGCATTTTTTTGGCTCTTCAAACCTCCTGTTGAGTGTCCACAACTTTTCGGATTATAATTTACTGCTGGTTTCAACCGACAAGAACAAAGCCTTAAGGTCTGATGTGGGGGTGGCAATAGCAGCTGAGCGGGTGGGCGTTGCAATATGGTAAATCGAACGGTTGGGAACTCAGCCACATTGCTGGCACACAATATCTGATCAAGGTGATGCGCGGCCCCATGCTTGACTGCGGAAGCTTGGTGTTGCTAGACGCACCCAAGTTCCCATGTAATAACAGCCCAAATTTGGGCTAATTATGAAAAATTCTCAAATTGAAAACAAACTCAAAGTATTTACTATTCATCATGCAAAAAAATCAAACATAAATTCAACCAAATTCATCCACATACAGATTTGATTTTGTTGGGCTTGGCCCATTGTGTGTAGCCCCATTTAGGCCTAGGTCCGTCCACCTCCTCCTCTCCCTCTCACTCCCCCTCCTCCCTATTGCCTCTGCCGCACGAGCTGCACGTGCGCTGGGTGCACTCTTCGCATGCGTCGTGCCTATCCCGTCGTGCCGCTCGCCTACCGCTCATGCCAGCAGCGTCGCGTCTGTCGTCCCGTCACCGCACCATGTGTTGCGCCGTACCGCGCCTACGCCGCGCCACTTCATGCCTACACCGTGCTGCTCGCACCCTGCCAGCATCGTCCGCTCCACTTCCCAACGCCGCATGGGCCCGCACCATGCCAGGTTGGTTGAGCCATCCCATCGCCGCTCGGCACTTGTCCCATGCCACAAACCAGCCACTACAGTAGTGTCATTGCTGCGCCACTCCGCGTCGTCTCTCCACGTCACCTTTGGTCCTCAAGCCCTTCGCCCGTAGAGTGTCCCTCTCTCCCCCGCGCCTGTCCCCTCCCTTTTTAAGCTCGCAGCCTGGCTCAATTTCTCCTTCTTTCCCAGTTTCGCCGTTGACCCCCACATTACCCTCTTTCGCCCTACTCGCGACTCGGTAAGTCGTTGGTTAATTCCTCGCGCCCATAGCCTCCTAATGGGCTGGCTCTCATGATCTTGCTATCAATTTTGCCCAGGTTCACCGGAGCTCCCGAGCAACGTGACCCTTGTTTTGGCTACCGCCGCCTCCATGGTGATAGCTCGACTCAGGCTTTCCCCGAGCTCGGCACTACCTCAGGTAGTCTCCTGGTAGCCCCTAGAACCCCCCTTACCTAGCAATTTGGTTGTCGTCCTCTCCGTTAGCGGTAGCACTATGAAACCGTGCCCCGTCACGTCCCAGGCGCTGCTGATTTAGTTCGCCGCCGACGATGCTCCGGCCATCCTAGCCCGTCCCTCACTGATTCCATTTCGATCAAGTAGCAGTTAAATAGCGGACCGTAGCGTTGTTAGTTCCATGCCGCAAGTTCGTTGGAGCCCGGCCGGAGCGCTAGGAGAGCTGACATCATGCAGGGCCCACCCATCGCTGTGCTTAGATTGAAATCTCTCTTGCGAAATAGTCCTGATCACTGACATGTGGACCATGGTCCCACATGTCAGATTAAGTGGAAACGTATTCCAAAGGAATATGTCTTCTAAAGCAAATGGCGTATTTCTACATCAGACAAGGGAACACCTTGACACCTGTCCGTCGCTTGCGCCCACTGTCCAGGAGGCCTCGGGTCCACCTGTCAGAGTAGGCGCAGGCCGGTCGACTACAAGCCGTGTGCACATTATTAGGCCACACAGTAGTGGGTTTGGTATGAATAGTAACCTGTTGAGCCCATTATTGTTTATTGGATTTTCAAAAAATTTCTGATTTCCAGTAAATCCAGAAATATAAAGTGTATTATAAAAATAGTATAATATAGCCAAAAATCATAGAAAAATTTTATAAAATATTATGTATTGTACTGGACTTAGGAAAAATATAAAAGATTAGATTAAATTAAATCTTGCGCTCTGGAAAATTGGAAGGAGCTAATTAAGCCATTTTCCTTATTAAGAAATCGCTAGAAATCAAATTAGCTTTATTTAAAAAAAAATAGGTATTGAACTCTAAATTTTCCTAGAAATTATTCCAACTTAAGAAAAATACTAAAGAAAGTATTAACCTTTGTAAAAAATTATAAAAAAAATAAAGAAAACCCACAAGGGCTATCTAGAATTAATAGTTATAGCACTTTAATTTATTCCAAAAATTATTTTCCAGCATGGGTATTTTTTAGGGCAATTAAGGGCATACTCATGCATGGCATACGATGACTCATAGAAATTTTTGCTACCTTGGTTAAGACATGGTACACTAGGTGCAGTTAATCGTAAATAGGTTGTGCATACATGCATCATCCCTTATGTACTTGGTTATTCATTATCTTTACTTTCACGAATATACGTTGAGGACCTGAAGGGAAGATTTTAAGACGCAGAGGAAGAGTATTGTTCCCTAGTACAAAGCGAGTTAACATCCATAGTTCATATCTTACCCAGTTTTATATAAGTTATTTTGATTCAATTAAGAAATTGCATGCTGTATTATATGCTGCAAGTACTTGAACTGCTAAAGTAGCTATGTCTAGATTTTATAAAGCCAAGGCCTGACATCCATTTTATAAAGCCAAGGTCTGACATCCTTAATCATGTTGTACGCATGCCATGTTCCTTACTATGCTTTAATTACCATATCTGATCATCTTGATTATCATATTATTTGGAACCCTAGGATAATTATTAGATAATTTTGACCCATAGTCCTTGGGTAAAACCTGCTTAGATGTGTTTAGATGTAATCTATGATTTTTGGGGTGTACTTGCCCCATAACGGTGAACGATAGTTCACTACTACATCTGTTCACATCTTATTATGACTTGGTATATGTCTAAGCTGGTATGGAATTGATATCTGTAATTGGGTATTATGGAATGCTGAGCCTGGTTTGGACTACTCTGCAGTTAAGGGGGTTAAGATTCTGTGATTATATCTATGGGTTCATGGAGGACTTGATAAAATGAGGTGTATGTTTGAAATAAGATTGAGACTTAGAGGTTGGGGACCTGATTAATAGTAAGGCAGGGAGCGGAGTACGGGAAGTACGGCTCTCAGACCATGAGAAGCGGGACCATAAGTGGTCCCTTGAACTTGAACAATGTTGGATACTGTCCGGCACAATGTGTGGCCATCGAGCGATAGTGCAGGTGTTAGAGTCTAGCTGCGTGCTTCGAGGAGACTATGGAACAAACTCCAGCCTGAGGCGAAGACGGAAGAGCGACGTCACCAAGGATGATCTAGATCATGAACTTGCTGGACCGATACTCCAGTAGAATGGTGATCCACAACGGGAGTGCATAAATCCTGGAATATGATAGCGGGAGAAGGGAGAAAGACTGGAACAATGAAAGCAGTTAAGTTTGGGTAGGTTTGGTCGTACCAACATTAGGTCCAAAGGTGGTAATGGTTGGCTGGAAAATTGTGTAATGGTTGGCTGGAAAAATTAAGTGTGAACCCACAACTCATTCAGCAAATGTATGACTAATTAACAAAATTTTCAAATGGCTAAGTCATAGGATTGTATTACTGGTATTTTCAGCTGGCTTTATATAAATAAAAGAATCACTAGCTTTCCCGTAGAACCTCTATCATTACTGGCATTAGGAGGGTGTTAACTCATAAGTGTGGTTTATTGTGCACTTACCCTCACACTCAATCACTCTTTTAGATGGAGATCAACCCGAGGATCCTTATAAGTGTTATGAGGATGAGGACCTAGACTACGACGGTCAGAATGAAATCTAGGGCGGCTCTCCAGTTGTTTGCAAGCTTGCATAGCCGTTGGATAAACTTTTTATGTCTTCTTATGCTTTTCGCATATCGTTGAACTCTGAACCTTCATTTGGATATAATATGACATTTGGCCTATCCGGCCTTGGTGAAAACTATTCGTCGAAAGGCGCTATTTTAGTTAAGTAATTGTGACATCTCTGTATCGCTTGTATGCAAATAAACTGGCTATGTAATTATGTGCACCGGTATACTGATTCAGATAATAATGTAGGAAACATATGACACAAAACTTGAGGGGTCATATCCCAACTAGCTGCTACCTCTTTTAATTCTCATCCAGGAAGGAAAGCGAAAAACCCAGCTCCTAGCCAACCTATTGCACTGTGACATACATGAAAAATTGGGTCATGCATCAGAGCATCTCTAACAGAGCCTCTAAAACAGAATCTTCTCTATATATAGTCTCTCGTCCTCTAACAGAGTTCCTATCTTAGTCTCTAAATTTAGAGTTTCTCTCTCTTAGCCTCTAAATTTGGAGGCTCTCTATATCGACCTCTGTAGTTTTTTCTTGATAGAGGCTCTGCTGGAGAGGATGGAAATATAGAAAGCGAATATTGGTTTAGAGAGGGTGTATAGAGACCTGATTTTAGAGCTTCTGCTGAAAATGCCCTCATGCATGCATCTCTGTGACTGTGTAAGCAATATCCAATAGTGTATCGGAGATTTTCGGTTGCCATTGAAATATTTTAAAAGCTACTTTCGGGTATAATTATTGCTGTTGATGCATCCGGTCAACTTTATTGATTGTTTTCTTCTGTCGTAGAGCTCTTGTTGTCTGTGCAATAGTAAAACGGTTGAACATTTTTGGTTCAACAAACAAGTAGTTAATGCTGATGGTACGTTGGGGTTATATATAAGTAATATAAACCAAAGACGAGAACGCTGTATTTTATTAAGAAGTAAAAAGAATAAATATAAACACTACCACGAAGGACCTTACCTAAATGGTAGGACTCGACAGAAGGAAAAACCTAAAAAAAATTGTATTACAACGACAGCACTACTCACCTTTCTCACAAATAGAGGGACATTGTCTCACTGGAGCAGATAGCCAGCTACAAACGCACAACCACAACACCTACAACACGATCTAGGGCCAAATGACACTATGACGGACAACCCCTACAAACTACTACGACGATCAACTGCGACCAACTGTACCACCAAAACTAGACCATCGGACATCATCACAAACTGGCAAGTACCTCACCCAACCGCCGAAGCATGTGCCACTTGAAGCACTGAGTTTGTCAACACACCATTAATATGGTTGGAGTCCGCTGTGAAGCACCTTCTCTGCATGGTAAGAAACTCTCGGTGAAGTTGTAATATCCTTGAAGCGCTGTAATATGGTTACATCACTAAAGTTGTTTGTCAACTATTTCGTGTAAGATCCAAGGCATTAGTTTCTTTAAGAGATTACTTTGAGAAAAATATGTTTTTATTACATATTTTAAATAGAAAAAGATTTAAGTAGTAAATTGAACTTAAATGGTCCAGTACTGGTACTTGGGTAGGGGAGAAGTGATCAGGTTCTGCTTATTTTATTTGTTCTTGGATCTGATCACAGTATGGAGTAGTACTTGATTAATTAGAGGACGGTACGGATAACCGTCTCTCGGGCCGGTGAAAACGGAATTAATTAGTCTTGGGCCCATGTGTCAGCGATTAAAAAAATAACTGGATACAACGGCAGGGAGAAGCACTTCCGTTTCACAAACACTGGAGACAGTGAGAGCGAGCAAGGAGTTCTTCAGTTCCATTGACAGAAATGAAGTGCATTTTTTTTTTAAAAAAAAGTCCTACCAAATTTGTGATGGTTTTCGTTGGAGGGGTTCATCGAGCTTAAAGCAAACGTAGCCCTAGTGCACGATCAACAAAATTTGATGTCCTAACTTTCACACGAGATTTCTCTGCACGGCATCCTAGTATGTTAACCTACACCAACAAAACTTGTATCATCTGATATATCATAGCGATGTTATGCCGTGATATTACTTTCTAACCATCAGACCAAGAATTGGATGCTCAGATCAACCAGAATATTATGCTTTACCCTTATGGCTCCGATAGAAACTAGATCAACGCATCATTGGATCAAGAGAAGTACCGATTGAAATTCAACATGAAAAACATGGTAGCATGGCACTTTGGCAACCGATGTAAATCATTTAATTTTGATCTAATGTCTGATATTTGAGAAATGCTATGTCAAGAGGATCTATTTAGAATGGTGGCGGCACAAAAAGGACCGCTTTTTCTTTGTCCTGCCTTACGAGAGAGAGAGAGAGAGAGAGAGTTGGGGGCGGGGGGTAATATTAGCAGTAGCAACTTTTCCACTCTGACGTTGCAGGGGCTCTCTCATCTCATGATCTTGCTCGTTCTTGTTCCATGATCAGAGGTAGAAAGGGAGGAGGAAGAAGGAGATGAGAGAGTGAGAGTGAGGCAGCATGGGCATGGGAGCTAGGTAACATGGGGGACAATGCGTAGGCGCATGCGTTGGAGGGATATCATGTCACCTTCGATCCATGCACCAGATGTTCCCTCCTCTTCCATCACGCTCCCAACCCAGCGATGAGGCGCCCTCGTGTTGTAGTACTAGCTCGTACTGCTACACACTGATCACTACTACTACTGCTTTTTTTGTAAGAGTGCATTTGTTCAGTTTTGAGGTGAGAAACCGAAGAAAGTTGCAATTTTTTAGGGCCATGTGAAACCAATGAATTTGGGGAGAAGCAGATGAGTTTAAATCCAAAAGGGAGAAGATAATCATGTGGTGATGCTTGGTTCGTATGATCAGAAGAATTTCTAACCCTGCATTACTAGTTTCTTGCAGAGTTCCTGTACACAATGTTCAATCTCAAGATTGCTGTATTTTTCCTGTGAGGCATCAAACGTATTTGTTGAACAATATGTGGTTTTATTTTCTAAGGAATTTAACAAGCCATAAATTCTCAATAACCCCGTGCTTTTTCTGTCTGCAATTTTCAGATCAACAGTCTCCATTCGTCGAGAGCCATGCATTAGCAGAGTACACATTTGAAGTAGTAACCTTTTCTGAGGCATTAGCATCTCTAGGTACTCTCTAAAAAGGCATCACTAGGTGCTTGGGAGAAGCAACGTAGGATTAGAACATGTGCAATGGTGTAGATACTAGTCATCAATATTCTTGACATCTACAAATATATGCATAAAATGACTTGTATAATGGTTTATCTCTTTATTTATCATTGTAGACCATACAATTCTCCTTGCATTCAATACAGTTTTCTTGGGTTCGGGGTTGACATCAGTCACAACATGCGTGCACGTGAGGTGCCTGTTGTTGATTTTTTTTTTTCTTTTTGGCATGGCTTCTCGTTGGATTTTGATCCTCCGGATGAAGCTATTTCAAGTAATTTTCTTGTGATCTTAAAAAAAAAGTAACTTTCTTGTGTTTGATTTTAGGCTCACCAATGAGTTGGTGAGTTGGCGGTTCTTTACCGCTTATTTTCTTATTTGCGAAAATCATAAACTTTAAGAACTTCTCGAAATGGTATGAAAAGTCCGGCCTACTTAATTTGACTTGTTTTTTAGAACTTTAAGACACGTCTTTCAGATGAGAAAAAACCAGCTCAAAAAACCAAAAGTGTTTGGCTTTTCCATAATAAAAATAAGCAAATAAGACATAAGCAAATAAGCCGTAAAGAACACCCTTAAGGTTGCAGTTTGGGCTGTCTGAGGTTTCAAAATTATTGTTAGGATCTCCTTGACTCCTTGTCACAGGGGCTATTCAATTCCAGCCGTACTTTAGCATCTAAACTAAGGTAGAAGATAGCAGTCCGGACCTCATAATCTTGATAATAATCTTCAGAGAATGAAACCGCCATGTCCATTCAGCTTTGATTAACCCATTGAGCTTATCTCCAGATCAATCAACCGCTACATCCAATAGGTTCCAGTCGTTTTCGTTCTCCAGATCAACCAGTGGCGTCGCTTTAACTTCAAGTCGCACTCATCATATAATTTCCTAACCTAATTATCCATTCAAGTCATTGATAGTTAACCGGCCAGCAACGCTTGCACGACATGCCAATGCGACATCGTGCAGCCTTTCACCCCAAAACTTCTCAAGAACAAGGCCTAACAATCAAGACATCTCAACTAATAAATGGGGCCTCTCTGATCTAATAAACATTAATTGAAATCCACAAGAAACAGGAGCATAGCATTGCAGGTTGCATTTGCTAATAGCATGACATGCAACCTTGAGTAGTTTTGTCACTGCAAGTACTAGGAAGAATTTATAGGGAGTTAAGCCAAGTCAATATCAGTGTTCTGTCACACCACATGTTCCATACATCGGATTAGGGTTCCTCTTGAGGGGAGGAGAAAATAAAGTATCAACCCCCTCGTGCCTCCCTCCTAGTGGCATCATGGAGGATGTCGATGTCGACACCGTCCTGCGGAAGCAACACGTACCGCACCACAGATCCCCTGATGAAGCAGTTTCGCACAGATAGCTGCCAAAAGGAAATGATGAGTGTTCAAAGCATGCTCAACATGAATTCTTGATCACAAGCGCTAGTACTTGACTAATCTCTGTATTCCTTTTTTCTAGGGTAAATGCATTGCTGTATCCAGCAGCCAAGGACATAAAAGCGCAAAACAATGCAAGTACAAATGTTCATTTAGCAAACATAGACAAAACAAGGGGTACGCGCCATACAACAGGACATGAATATGATAAAACAGATATGATATCATACCAAGAAGACATGGTATGTGATATAGCATAGCTTTGCATCCCTTTGGGATTACTTCATTCATCATGTACTTATAGCTTTAGTAATGATATGTAGTACAAAAGAGTATCCATGTAGTACACCTTCCACAGAATATCATTTAATATAATTATGCATCCCAAAGGCCAACTTAACGTCTAGATCTGCGTACGACTTGCAGTTTAATTGACTAGATGCAACATGACATACCCCTGGATTGTATGTAAAAAGGAGAAGCCAGCACAATATTAGCTCCGCAAACACAAACAATAGATGCTTCTATGAGAGTATCATGCACCGGAATTAGCAGGCCTCAAAATTTCATGCTCAGGCATTAATAAGACCTGAAATAACATGATCAAAAGTAGAAGCCTGGTCCTGGAGTCGCACTATTGTATTAACCAAATTTATTTCACCAATGAAACTTGAAGACCCTAATCATGAACATAACTTATATGCATAACCATTAACCACATAGAATCTGATGAATCTGTAGTACAGCATTCACAATGAACTAAGGACACAAGGATAATGCTAGAGGTGATCATTTAATATATAATCGAATCAACAGGAGAGAGTGCAGAGGTTTGTGCACAATAATACAGTATAATCATGAAGCATACATGATATAACCTATTGTAATTCTTCAATGTCTTCATAGTTTTATGCTTTTAGATATTTAAAATTCATGTTGCTCTGAATGTGAGGACAGCATCCATTGATTCCAATGTTGCTGTAGGCGCCACCTAGACCCTGCATACGGCTGCATAGGTGCCGGGCGCTGGCTAGCCGCTGTGATTTGCCCCTGATCAGCAGGCTGGGCCGCTCTGCCACCCATGTGGGTCATGGGCGGTCCTCAGCGGGCCTGGGCAGGTGGTTGGCAGAACGGGCTATGGGCCTTTTAGGGTTGCGGGAGGGGCGCTGCCTACTCATTTCTCCCATTCTCCTCCCAACTTGACTGCTGCAAAGCTCTTCTAGGTCATGAACCAACATCGCTCACCTGTACTATCGCTGTCAGCATGCCCATGTGGTTGTGCACGAGTTGCCGATGGCTGACCTCCCTCCTTCGGTCCTCCGCTATCCAGCAGTCAACTCAACCTATCTCCAAGCATGGAGAGCCACCGCTGCCCTCGTGAGCCCTGAATCTGAGTCTGCTTAGACCAGAGGTGGTGGTGGCACGCACAGCAAGGAGGGAGATGGATACCAATGAGTGGTTTGCAACACTAGGTTTTAGCTTGTTATTGGTCCTTGTCCTGCTGACCAGCCTTGGATCTTCCATTCCCCTCTTCCTTTCCTCCCTTCCCCCTTCTACTTCCCATTCCCACCCTTCTGCCCCTGCCCTCTTCTCCCTCCAGTCTGCTTTCTAGTCAGCCGCCTAAGCAGGGCCTAGGCAGGGTTTCACTGTGCGCCTTCTGCCTACCATCTTGGACAACCATGATTGATTCCATTCACATTAATAAAACCCATGGATTGTCATTTTTAAGATAATGACAGCTGGAAAGCCAAGAGCACAATAATATCACTATTCACTGAACTAACTTATAAGCTAGATCAACAACAAAAGCATACTTTTTGGTCTTTACTAACAAAAGATAGAACTTTTCGCCACCCTACCCAAGAATGTGGACAAGGGAAGGTGGCTACTACAGCCCACAGCAAGAACTATCCCTGTATTGACCGTCCTCAGAATCAACAACAGATGGTTCTATGTGTAGTGCGATCAGAATTAACAGGCCCCAAATCATGTTCAGGCATTAATAAGACCTGCAAATCAACAACAGATGGTTCTATGTGTAGTGCGATCAGAATTAACAGGCCCCAAATTATGTTCAGGCATTAATAAGACCTGCAATACATGTTGTCAAGTAGGATTCTGTACCCTGGAGTGGCACTATTGGGTGTCTACACCAATACAAATGGAGGACGCTAACCATCTGGGCATAAGTAATATTCATAATCTGATAGAATACCTCGCCACAAGCTAAACACGCCAAAATAATGCTAGAGGTACTCATTTAAGACATAATTGAATAAACAGATCAGAATGCAGAGTTTTGTGCACAAACATAATATTGTATCACACATGAAATGTTCTCTATAGTGTTATGTTTGTACATGTTGAAGATCCATGTTGTCCTTAATGTGTCAATTTTAGGATAAAGATTGCTAGAAAACCAAGACAGCTCTTAGCTATCACAGGTATAACTTATAAGGAGCGATAGATTACTAGCAAAACATGGTCTTTCACCTTTACACGCACAATATAAGTATAGAACCTTTCACCATTGTCTACCCTGGTCTATGCCAACTACCAAGGACAAAAAAACTATCACTTGTTTGGGATTCAGCGTCTTTCCTATTAAATCGATCAATTCATCTCGCACACTACAACAATGGCGCTATAAACAAACAAGGAAACAACAGAACATCAAGTAAGCCTTCATCTACAAACTCGACTGACTCATACAAGTGTCTACACAAGCAAGCAACTAATGACCAGTAATTATTTTTACTGGAACAACAAATAGATAACTAAGATAGCAGCAGCAGCATGCATCATACCATGTGAGGATACTTGTCCTGGTCGACGACGCGGGTGTTCTCGAGCTTGATGTTCAGGTACTGATCGACGGAGTGGAGCGTCCCGCGGATGGCCAGGTCGTTCTTGAGCTCCACGGTCACCTCCTTCCCCACGAGCTCCTTGAAGTAGGAGAAGAACAGCTGCGCAAGAACAAGTACCAAAAAGACATCGATGGCCAAACCAACCAGTAGCAACGATAGATTGAGGAGAAATAAACAAACGGGAGGGAGAAGAAGCACTCACCATGATGGCTGCACAAGAACCGGCCTGGGGCGTGGGCGGCGCCGACGGCGGCGTGGGGGGGACAGGGAGGGGTGGCCGCGGGAGGTGAGCTGCGGGCTCCGGCGGCTGGAGAACGAGAGACTTGTGTTAGGGAACGACAGAGGCGCTAGGGTTTGGGTCTGGCTGGGAGACGACGAGATAGACCTGGCCAAACGGGCCGAATCTGGCGAACGGAAGTTCGAAAATGAACCGGGCCGGCCCGGTTTGATAGGCCTAACCGTGCCTGGGTTGGACCCTCTGCTGTCGGGCTGACATGATTCGGTTTCTATAGCAATGGTCCGGTTCGTTACTATGTGAACCGGACCGGCCCAGTTCGGTTTGTTTGGTCAGTACTGTAGTAAACAGTGTAGTCGTTCGAATTTCTGGAGACATGCGTCGCCGCTTGTAATAGGCCAAAAATTTTACCAACTTTCAAAAAACCTAAAAATCACTAAGAAATTTTTTCAAAATACCATAACAAAATATTCATATAAAGGATATAAACTATCTTATCATTAAGAATATAAAATAAACACAAATATAAGAAGTCCAAACACCATGTGACCCTAGTTGGATCCCAATACTAACACTACAACAACCGTAGAGGACACCTATACCATTTATGAGCATAAATAATCAAAACCCTATTTAAAAATACTCCTATAAGATTTAAAATAAAATATACAAATAATTATCCAAAACAGCCCTACAATATTATTTCATATTTGAGTTTTCCTTATTCTACTGAGCCTATGGCTATTTTGCTATATTTTTATGAGCATTCCATGAATTTCTAGTATATAAAACTAGATTTCTAGAATTATTCTCCTAGTAGGAAAAGCCCTTAATCTCACAAATAAATTTCTGAGATAAAATCTTAGAAAAGAATACATTTTTATGCTCTAGGGAAAGTCCTCGTCTTTTTCTTAACCTATAGGAATTTTCCTCACATTTTTCTGAACCCCCTATATTTTTATATAATTTTTAGAGCTTCTCCGGAATTAAGATCCTACTTAAAAATCCCTTATTTAAGTTCCCCAGGAGAAAATCCTTAAGGCGGACCCACCCCACTTGTCAGCTCCCGCCTCTCTCTTACGTGTCAGGCCCACCTGTCGGCCTTCCATGTCTCTCTCTCGTCCACCAGACTCACATGTTGGCCTATCATTTCTCCTAGTCAAACTAACTGCTACTGGGTCCCACCTGCCATTGCCCCATCTGTCAGCCACACCGACTCGGCCTAGTCCTGTGCACGCCCCGCCGGCTGGATTTGAAGCCGATCCGATGGTCTCTAGAGCTCCACGTCTCCCCAATCCAATGGCCCTGACTCATCTCCTTCCTCAGCCCGTGCCTATAGCAGTCCACTCGCCGGAACAGCACCGTCACCTATTTCCTCCACTGCCACCGCCTCTATAGACATTATCTCCACCTTAGCGCCAACCAAGAAACCTAGATTAACTTCTCCTTTATCTATCCAGATCATGAAGCACAATCATTGCCTAGAAAGTTCTAGAGATTTCGAAGCTACACCACGGCACCACCATTGCAAGCCGGAATCCCCGTCACCCCTTGGACCTCCTTCGCCATCCATTGTTTCATCTCACGCTCCACAGCAGAGTTGTAGCCTATCTACCCCTCTTCCTGTAACATCCTCATTTTTCAAAAAATAAAAATCATATGCATTGCATCTCATGAGAATTTATTTAGATATTAAAAGTATTTAAAAATGAGTATGTTCCTAATTAAAAGCTTTTGCAAAAAGAAATCAAAACCTTTCAAAACCTAACTGCATAACATTGTTAATTAAAGTTTTATAAAAAGGTTTATTTAAACCAGTAAATGGTAAATAATAATTTTACTAATTTTTTAAATACTATTTTACAATTTAATCATCAATTAATTATTTACTTGTAATTTAAAAATGAAATAAATCAAAATTATAGGATTTATATTTATTCTGTCTCTCTTGCAAGTGGACCCCACCTATTTTCTTTTTCCTCCTTTCTTTTCTCCCTTTCCTATTTTCTTTTCTCTCTCTTCCTTCTTTCTTTCCTTCTTCCCTGATTTCTTCTCGGTTTCTTCTTTCCAAAGGAACAGAGAGATTCAGCCCCAACTCCTATCTTGATCCTCTCCTAGAAATTCGCCCCAAAAATGCCAAAATTGGTTCCCACGATCGTGGGGGATCAATCCCTACCCGAGTCGATCTCTCTCTCCCGCAAATTTCTCCCCAAATCCCCATATAAACCCTAGCCGCCACCCCTCTTCTCACCTTTGCCTCTCTGCGCAATTCGTCGCCAGGTGAGCCCCATTGGTGTAACATCCTCATTTTCAAAATCATGCATACATGCATTGCATTGCATTTGGAAATTTTTGAAATTCAAAACCCTTTTAAAATGAGTATGTTCCTTGGAAAAATAATTTAAAACGATTTATTTAAGCTAAGATAAAAAGAATATAATTATGTTGTTTTGATTATTTAAGACTTAATTTCTTATTTTGACAAGAACTTCAAAACCAAAATTTGAATTTATATTTGAATCCTCTCCTCTTACACGTGGGTCCTACTTGTAAGTCTCTCTTTCCCTTCCTCGCTAACTTGTTAGATAATTACGAAACCCTCCCTAAATCTCTCTTTTCTATCCCTTACTATGGGATTCTCCTTAATTTTGGCAAATCTAAATCTCCTCTTGTCTCTATCCTATTCCTAGAGGAATACGTGCTTTATCTCCTCTTATAAACCCCTCCTCGTTGTTCATCGATCCAAAACGACGCAGCAGCAGAGAAGCCAAAACCCATCTCCTTCAACCTCTCGCTCCTCGCCAAATTCAATTTTCGGTGAGAATTGATCTTCAACCCTTGAAGAAGAATTGTTCTGGCGCCTTGACCCATTTTTGCCGTGAACAAAGTGCCTCACCGTCGCCGGAGTTGCTAGGAAGCTCGCCGGAACCGCCATGTCCCTCATCGCCGCCGAAGCTCCTCGCCGCCGCTTCCACCATCGCGGTGAGCACCTCCACCTTCTCCACCCGCCGAGAACCCCGCCGATTTATCGCCGCTTCTATCTTTCTCGCCGGCGAGGCCGCCGCGTTCTTCCGCCGCTCCGCCGCCTTCAAGACGCCGACCGCCGCCTCGGCGCCGCGCCAAGCCGACACCCCATTGCTTCCCTTGCAGACCTGGCGCCACCCTCCCCGCCACCTTCGCGTCTCGCCTGCGTGCCGCTGGCGCTCGCCATGCGCCGCTTAGGCTGCGCCAGTGCGCCGCCATGCCCGATTCATGACGCGAGGTGCCGGCTGAAGGCCGCCTTGCCCCACCTCCTTTCTTGCTGCCATGCAGTCGGAAAGGCTGCCGTCGCCCCGCCCAAGGCCTCCTGTTTCGTCTCCGTGACGGGAGGGCCCATCGGTCAGCGTCTCAGCCCTGCCTCCTCAACTGCTGGCGTGAGGCCGAGTGGGCGGCCCACTTACGCTGGCCCAATACCCTTCCCTTTTATTTTCCTTGTTTGCAGATTATACCTTGTGTTGTAAATTGCATAGAAAATTGTATAAAATTCCAAAATTGTAAAATAAATTTTATTAGATTCATAAAATTATATATTAGTTTTATGTACTGTTTATTTACATGTTTCTTTTAAATTTAATTTTTGATAATTATATTAGTTCTTGCATGTGTAGGAATTTTATAAATTAATTTAGAGATCCAAAAATATCAAAAATTATTTTATAAAGTTAGATATATTATAATATGCTTCCTGTTCTGTTTTGGTAAATTTTTCAAATTTATTTATTATTAACTCTCTTTTGTACCTTAATATTAAGTTTATAAAAATCATAATTAAATATAGGGAACTCTAAAAATAACGAAATCAATTTCAGAAGTTTTATAAAATTATTTTATACTATTCTGTACTGTTTGCATCATCCTCATGACATGTCATGCAAGCATCATATTTTATCGCACATGGTTCTTATTGTATTTCTTTTAAACGTTAGATCCGTCCGCTGAAGGAGATTTCGCCGCTGATCAGTCCAATTACCAGGATCAAGGCAAGGCATTGTGCCATGTTGCTATTACCCAATTTTCATAAATGTTTTATTAGACTTTGCAAAACCTAGATGCTAATTAAAAGTTAAAAACAATATTTAAGCTAAGTTGTAGATAAGTCCTATATGATTGATATACATAGTCAATCTCATCAACCTTAGCTAATTAATATTATTTAATCTTGCTGCCATCCTTGTTTAGTGATTTTTACATTACCTGTTTAGCAAATGCAATCTAGAGACTTACTTTTGTGTTCAACCCTGATACAAACTTGATTGCAAATTGAATGGCCAGAGTGGGTGCTACTGTGTGTCAGAATTGTCTGTAGGGATAGTGGGTGCTATCCCGGGCTTTTTAAATGGTTTCTCAATCGGGGTGGATGGTTGCAAGGTGGTTGGCAACTGCTCGGTGGCAGTATGCTAGAGATTGGGTTGATGTTGGACCATACCCGTTTTGCTTAAGGATCGATTCTTTGTGGTACCTAGACTAGTTCAACAAAGGCGACCATTGAGTGTCTCAGTATGGGCGGTGTCCTGGTTGAGTACCCTTGGACTTTTAGTCCGCATTCTGGTGGAATAGGGAGTGGGCATCTGAATATGTCCATAAGAATAGAACCTTCCTTTGTGGTTGGGAGTGGGTATTCAGATGTGTCCATAGAACAGAACCTATCAGCACAAGAGGGGCATTGGTGTGGAATCCTTAGTGGGAATGCCGGTCTAAGGGAATGTTGCGGTGAAAGATCTCGTGGTGTCCACTTCCTTTGGGTGATTCCTAGGAAGCCACCTACTCATGGGTAAAGCGTACAACCTCTGCAGAGTGTAAACTTTCATGAAAGCCTCGCCCAATGGTTAAGGGTGAACGACGGAAGCTACCCCACTGTAGTTTTGGAAACCTCTCTTCTCCCTCTCTTTGTTTTGGGAATTGCCTTGCAATCGGTGTTGCTTGTGCGTGGTTGTCTTCATGGTGGGTGCCATGATGATCCGTTAAGTCAAGAGGTGCTTGTTTTTCCAAAAGAAAAGGATTATAAAGTTCAAACTTCAATTTCAAAATCGCTTTCAAACTAGGTTTAAAAGTTCAAACTTAGCTTTATACAAAACTTCCCCAAACCTCCTTGAAACCCGTGATAGCATCTAGGTATTGTCTTGCAAGTAATTAAGATTACTTACCTCAAGTTTATTCTCGCCGCTCATTCCAACGAAAGGTGATGCGACGCCGATGAGGAAGTGTACCAAGACGAGGATTTCCGATGGTATTCGGGATGAAGACTACTCCAACGCCTAGAGCGCATTCTTCCCAGATGCCCGTGGAGTTGTGATTTGGTTTCCATTGCGTTGAACTGTTATTTAAATTTCCGCTGCTAGGCCTTGGAGCCTGAACTTTGTAATAATTATGCGACTCTGATGTAATAAATTACTTTTCGTTGAATGGTGATGATCCAAACTGTATATCTATGTGTACTAGCTACTTGATCCAGGGACTAGTACAGGTAAGACATAGCAGGGATTCGACTCCGTTTTTCGGGTCCCGACAATTGGCCGAACCCTCCGAAGACGTTCTTCCTCTCTCTCCCGTGAACTCATCCCACCTTTCGGCCGCAGGATTCGTTGACTGTGCTCGCCGGATTTCGACGCCAAGGGTCTTTGTTCTCATGCCGCCGCCGCCGATCCTCACAAATTGCCGCCGCCGTATTTTTCCTCCTTGTCCCTCTCGAGCATCCCTAAGTCTCCCTAACCCTAGCCCCGCCAATTTGGCGAGAGCCGCCGCCGCCGCCCGGCGCCCACCTTCCCCACGGCCGCCACGCCGCCACACCGCCCCATCCACTTCCTCCCGAAACCGCCACCCACGGCCTCCCCGCCGCCTCCTTCCCCCGCCGCCACGCCCGCCGCCGTTCGCCGTTCGTTCACAAGTCGTCGCCTGCGGCCGCCATGAAGGACTTGCCGCCACGCACGCCGCCCTCCCCCGAGCCGACCTCCGCCCCGAGGATCCTGGGCCTCCTCCTCCTTCCCCGCGGCTGCCGGCTGCCGCCGCCGCCATTGCCTGCCCCCGAGCCGCCGCCGCCGCGTCCCTGTTTAAGTTCTGACAAAGGGAGCCCCACTGTCGGCCACCGTCGGCTGCCGGCCAGACGCCGCCAACGCCGCCTCCCGACGCGACTGAGCGCAGGCTGCCGCCAGCAGCCGCCTGGCCTCTCTCGCTGGCGCCAGCCGCCTTGCGCACGCACGCAGACTGCCGCCGACACAGACGCCGCTAAGCAGGCCGTAGAGTGCCGTGGTCATGGCTACCAAGACGCCAAGATGGGCTATGGCAGCCGAGGTCGCACTTGCCGCCTCCTTGGCGCAGTCCAAGGAGCCTCTTTCAAATTTTTAATAAAGATCGAATCTTAATAATTTCATATCTTAAATTCTATAATTCCAAAAATTGTGAAATAAATTTTAAAATGTTTATAAAATTATTGTCTACTGTTTTATATAGTTTCATATGCATCGGCATACATAATATTTTCTGGATTATTTATTTGGCATTGTATTTATTGTTTATTTATTTTCGTTGCGTTAGACCCGAGTACCGAGTTCGTTTCCGACGCAGCCGAGGATCCTCCCCACTACGTCGATCAAGGCAAGTGCTGAAACCTCTGAACCCATGTTTTCAAACAAGATTTGTAGGATTTGAACAGTAGCATGTATGTTTAACATAAAATAGTAAACAACTATATTGCCTAGCTAAATCCCATTGATAATTAATTCTTATAAAATACCCTTGCTACCTTAGGATTATTAATTTTGATTAATTATTGCCATATCCTTGATTAGGTTTTGCATCGCTTAGTAATGCTCATAGTAAACCACGATTAATTGCTTGTTAACATTAATCACCATTTTACCTTGTGATCTTTAAGAAGGACAATTGGTGTTGTCTTTTGGTTGTATTTGGGCTAGTTGATAGTGGGTGCTATCGGGAAAAATGTTTTGTAAAACCTGATTGGGGTGGATGGTTGCAAGGATGGTGCTGCGTGCATGAGATTCGGGTCCAGTGCGGGCCCACCCTGATCCCTAAGGACCGATTCCTTGAGGTAGACGAGCTAAGTACAACAGTGCGACCATTGAGTGATTGTGTGGGCAAGCCCTGGTTGAGTACCCTTCGGACTCCTAGTTTTGGCATCCAGACGGTGGAGTAGCCAATTGGTGTTGTTCTGTAGGCTCAAGAGGGGGCTTCAGCCAACTAGAGTAACTAGCGCTGTGGTGGAATCCTTAGAGGGAGTGCTAGGCTAGGGGAATGTCGGTTAAAGACCTTGTGGTGTTCTTTTCCCTTTGGGTGATTCCTAGGGAAGGTCACCTCTCGTGGGTAAAGCGTGCAACCTCTGCAGAGTATAAAACTATCATGATAGCCGTGTCCACGGCCAGGGACTGACGACGGGAGCGCCTCATTGGTACTTCTTATCTTTGTTTTCTAAATGGTGTTTTAAAGGAAAACCATGATCGGTGTCGTGTGTTTTGATTTTTCTCCTCATAGTAGGTGCTATGAGCGATGAGGGTAATTGCGGTGGGTGCCGTGAGTAGTCGAGATTGGGCAAAACCGGCCGAGGCCGAGTTTTAAAGAAATACTTCAAAGATTTGTTTTCCTCAACTCATTTCAAATCATTTTTATAAAACCTTAGGAAAGACTTGCAAAACTGGCTTTATGCAAAATAACCTTTACCCCTCCTTGTTAAGCCCTAGTTGCATTTAGTCAGCCTTGCTTGTTGAGTATAGAGTATACTCACCCTCGCCTTTTATGCGAGGCTGCTCATTCCAACGAGCAGGTTGCGATACCGAGGAGGAAGTATAACAGGACGGGGACTTCGCTGAAGGAGTTCAAGACGAGGACTACTCCGACGTCTAGGGGCGCATCTGTCAGACTTGCCTGTGGAGTTGCGTTGGGTTTTCCCATTTGAGTTGAACTATGTTATTTGAACTTCCGCTGCTAGGCCATGAAGCCTAAACTTTGTAATAATTATGTGACTTTGATGTAATAAAGTACTTTTCGTTGAATGGTAATGATCCGAACTGTATATCTGTGTGTACTAGCTACTTGATCCAGGGACTAGTACAGGTAAGACATAGCAGGGATTCGACTCTGATTGGGTCCCGACACTTCCTTTCTGAACAACGAGCATCCACTGATTTACACCCCAGCCGCCAAATTATCCCATAGAAATCTCACCGGAGTCGAGCTCAAGCCACCGCCGCCATGAGCTTGCACTACCATGCCTGCTACTGTAAACCTAGGCTATAAAAACACTCCCATCGACTCCGCTTTGGCTCAAGCCACCTCTCTTGCTCCTCTATTTCCCCTTTGCCGCCCCAAACCTTCTCTAGAGCCGCCTTCGTCTCCAACACCGGCGACATGGCTCCCCACTGCTCCAGTACCCCATTAACCTCAACACTTATACATAAAAGCTGCCACTACCCTTTGCGAAGCTTGCGCTGCCATTTCCTGACATTGACGACCACCAGAGGATCGCTGCCGTCGTTGCCCCATTGTGCCGCCGCCCCAACCATCTCCGACCACCATGAGCTCCACCGCAACCCCCTAAGGTACTCCTATGCTCCCAATTTTCATGAATCTGCCACTAATTTCTCGCCGCTGGTCACCCTTCGCCGGCGCTGTCGATTTCCTCCGCCGCACCCCCATTTTCCCCTTTCCCTCTCATGGACACTGTGACTCCACTTGTCAGCTGCCTTAAGCTCGCCTGCGTACGCACCCATTCACCCTTTGCGCTAGGCCCCGCTGTCAGTAGCTCGTGTTTGTAATTGGGGCGAGCCTATCACTGTTGACCATTTAGTTTAAAATCTGTTTTCAATTTCATTATTTCCTTTATCTTTTAAATTTTATTTAAAATGTCAAAACCCTTTCAAGAATTTTGCAAAAATTCTAAAAAATCTAAAATGTGATGAACAATTTTATAAAAATATATAATACCATATTTTTCTAATAAAATAATCCAAATAAAATCCCTTTCCTTATCTTTATATATAAAAGAGTTCAAAAATTCAGAAAATAATTTCTAAATTTCTAAAAAGTGTTTTAAATGCATTAAAAATTATTATAACCCCAAAAATTCCATAAAATCCTATTTTTCAATTTTTCACCCCTATATCTTCAACAATTTCCATCTCGAAACTCTGGCAAATATTTGTTGTCAACCCCGATCTCTGAAAATTTGTTGATCCACACAAGAAATCACACTTACACTAGTATTAACATCTTGCTGCCATAGAAAATGCCTATTTCTACTCAAACATCCCTACCCTTATCCATTTGAAAATATTTTTAAATTTTGAAAAAATCATAGAACCCATCACCTATTCACCCCAAGCCTTTTTATGCAATTTCATTATTTCATGATGCTTCTCTGATTCTTATTTAAATATTTATTAGAATTTCTTTTCTCTTTTTCCATATTTGTGATGTATAGATGACGAATTGATCGCCTCCGGATCTTTTGAACAAGAATATTCGGGAGATACTTTTGAGTTCGATCAGGCTACCGAAGAAGACAGGTTTTCCTATCCTTACAACATATTGAATTCCTAATTCTTTTTATTTATTTATCTAATGCATTATTTCCTAGCTATCTACTTGTGAAATACCTTTATTTGAATCATATTACTTGTCATTTTATATAGAATAGTTAGTCCAAACTCTACAACCAAAAGTCTAGCTAAAAATGGATAAACTTGACAATACCCTAGTATAAGAAAAACTAAATATTTGGATATTTTAACATGTAAGATAAATATCATCTTGTCATATGAATAGACATTGTGATATAGAGGAGATCGAAAAAATTGAAAAGTATATGCATGACTCACCAGCAAGGTTACCATGGTGATTTCATGGGCAAGGCATTGTCTTTAGGTTTTTGCAATGCATGCGTGGTTTCTGAAATGCTTGGGCGAGTGAGTCAGTAGCAAGGTTACCATGGTGATTGTGCGGAACATTACAAAACTTGGATTATTCTGAATATAAATGACATAAATACAGTCCATCTGTATTATCGGCCATTTTTCGGGTAAAACTAGGCAGGTTCTGTAGAGCTGATAATAAAATCATTAATGGACCCTACTTCGGGTATATGAAGTTGTGTCAACTGTGTGATGCCTATTATATTCAAATAAATCTATAAATTTTAAGAAAAGATAAAGGTTGTCAGATGAGTTAAGGATGGAGAAAAGGTGATAGTGATTTACAAACTCATTTAAATGTTTTAGAAAACAATTTTGAAATGTTGATACTAAGTCTTAAAATACTGCATTCTATACTAAGTTAAATTACAACCTTACCCTTCTTTGAAATATTTTGCATATAATTAATATTTTATTTCCTATAAAAACCTGCAAGTACGGCAGTACTGACCCACATTATGTGGGCAAACTATATATTTCTTTGGACATGACTCACTTTTTACACAGAAATGGACATCTATGGCGAAGACTGGAGTTTGTACAGAACCGATGTTTAGGACTTACCTTATGCTTAGACCTTCCATGTGGTATATGGGCATGTATTTTTCTTTTGCTAGTATAAATTAACAGGTTGTATCTTTAGTTCCGCTGTAAAATATTTAAGTAGATTGTACTATTTCTAAATGCAACTGAAATCCTGGATAGTTGGTATTCGGAGCATTATCTAGTAAATCTTTACTAGATTTGGACCCCACATCGCTCCTCACCCATGGCCCCGCGCCCGCGCCCGCTGCTGTCACTGCGCCACGCGTCCCGATGCCTGGCTGGCCAAGTGGGCCAACCGGTACCAACCGAGCCATCATGGTTCGTTCGGTTCAGTATAGGAACCAAACCTAATCCTACCCTCGGCCTGTTAGCCCGGTTGACACGGTTTGCATAGTAGCAAAGCCTAAAACGAACCGAGCTAAATCGGGCCTGAATCGTGCCTAATCGGGCCGGCCCGTTGGCCAGGTCTAAATGAGAGGTTGGGCCACGAAGTTGGCCTAGGCCGCCAAGCAGAGCTGGGCTAGAGCTGGCCAAATGGGTATGTGCAACTAGGTCGAGCAAGCCTACCAAGACTATTCACCGAACAGGGTACGGTTTGATAAACCGAACCGAACTCGGTTTCAGGCCTCTACCATCGCCGCCATTGGTTCGGTTCACATAGTAATGGGCCAGCCCGGTTCGGTTTCGCCCTGTTCGATTCGCCATCAGAAGACATTTATTTAATTAAATATATTCATTTCTATATATATTTCCTTATAATATGTAATGTATTTATTCAATTTATAGTGCATATGTGTGAAATATAGTGGTTTTTCTTAATTTATTTATATATTTTTAATTAAAATAAACCAGCCCATATAAAACCGGGCCGGCCCGGTTTGGTCGGTTCACTGTGCAAACCAAACCTGGGCCTAGACCCCGACCCGTTGGCCCGGTTCGGCCCGTTGGCCACCCCTAAGCTGGGCAGCTGGCCAAAACGGGCCGGCGGCCCGGACTGTTCAGTTGTCACGTCCCGAGCGCTCCTCCCTCGCAGCAGCGCAGCGACTCCGTCTGCGTTAGGGATACCGCCGTCCGACGCCCCCCGTTGCTGTCGCCGACCTCCAGTCCTCGCCGTCGGACCTCCCAGCCTCGCCGTCCGACGCCTCCCCGCTGTTGTCCCTTGCCCTTCGCCGTACCGAGCAGCTGCCTCTCTCTGCAAGCTCGTCTTCAGTCTTCCTCCTCTTCTTCCCCTTCACTTGCAAGGTACAGCGGTGTTCCCCTCTCCCATCTCCTCTAGATCTGCTCTAGTATGTTTAGGTGGTCGATTCATACCGATTCTTAATCTTGGTGATATGATTTCTCCTCTTCTTGATCTGTTCGTGCTTCTTGATCCCCCTGCATGTGATTCCAAGTAGTTAGATGGTTCGATTCAAAGTGCTTAGATGCTATTGATTAGCTAGATGGATGACAAGGGTTGTGTATTTTGTTCTTTGATTCAGTTTGAGTACTAAGCAGTAATGCTGTTCGATTCAGTTTAGATGGTTCTTTCAAAGTGCTTACATGGTTCGATTCACTTTTGAGGACTAAGCACTAATGCTGTTCGTGCTTCTTGAACCCCCTGCATCTGTTCTTTGAATAATTTCTAGGACAAATTCTCTGAACATGTTGTATATTTTGTCGTAGAGCATAAACGTGGCTGCATAATTTGTAATTAGTGGTTAGATGGTTTGATTCCTAGTTAGATGGAAGACAAGTGTTCATGTCCTCTTCTAGGATTCAGGTAGCACATCCTCTCCTTCCATGCCTGAGAGGATGGATCGATACTTCGGGGAGGTCTTGTATGCCATTGGTGAGCCGATGCTTCTTTACATGTGAGCTCTGGTAGTAGAAATTTAGGCCCTGTTCTTTTGAGCTTATCTAATCTGACTTATCTGACTTATCTCGAACTTTAAGAATATCCTGAGGTGGCCTCAAGAGTCGGATGGCCTTGAGTCATTGACTTATCTGACTTTTTTTATTACTTTTTGAATCCATTTTTTTTTTATCTCGTAGGCGAGTCTAAAAGCTCCCTAAATCCTAAAAATCAAGGCCATCCGACTCTCGAGGCCACCTCGGGAAATTCTTGAAGTTCGAGATAAGTCATATTAGATAAGCCCAAAAGAACAGGGCCTTAGGTTGCATGCTTGCAAAAGGCTTCCTCTGATGCAGCAGCAGCAGCAGACAAGATCAATCACCCTTTTCTGTGATTTCTGTGTGCAAAAAAATCCATATATGATAGTATCTAGCTAGCTACAATTACTCTCTTATGATTATATCTCCTGCTCTTGGTTATCTTGGTCAACAACATAATCCATGGCTCTGATCAGAGTTGCATCTAGAAGAAAATCTGCAGAAAGTTTGCATGAAATTGTTTAGAATTTTGTCCTGAAATCTTGAAATTGTTTGCTTCAAATGTCTCTTTATGTGAATATACATTGGATGCTAATTTACACTTGTTTGTTACTTCTAATTTGTAGAAGGTGTTGAAAGCTATATGTCTGTTTGCTGGATTCAAAATGGTATTGTTTTGTCTGCAAAAGTGGCTTCATGTCTACACAGTTACCTCTGGAGTTTGAATAACTTCAATGGGAACCCATGATATATATATGGTATTGCCTTCTTCTTAATAAAGTGCATGGTTTGGATGAACATGCTGTCTAATTCTATATCCAGTTTGCTGCTTGAGTTTGTGGCCTTGAGTGCACAATGTTAGCTCAGCGTTCTGAATGGTTTTTTTTTTGTCTTCAGAGCACTAGACATGTTAGCTCATTATCCTGAAGGGCAACCAAACAGGCCCTATGCTTTCCTGTTGAATTTCCCAGATTTCTATTTGAGATTTTGGCCTTAAGTGCGCAATGTTAGCTCAATGTCATGAATGTTTAATTCTTTTGTGGGCTCTTGTGATTAAGCTTTACTGCAGTACATACGTGATTAAGCTTTACTACAATACGTATTTGGTCTTGTGATTAAGCATGGCACGTGCAAACTTAGGCTGTAGCTCACATGTACGTACACAATATCCAATAAGAGTTTTTTTGTTGACGCGACTTCAACGCAATTTTGAACCCATGCAAGCAACCAAACACCTTCTCCTTTTCATCCCACCATCTTATCCATCCTCATGGAAGCAACCAAACACCATCTCTTGGCAGCCAGGCTCAACTCCTACGAGCAACCAAGCAACATCCCTTGCATAGCCTGGCTCGCACCAACTTGGATGCCTCGTACAGGCCAGGCTAGAGTGATTTGTGCAACCAAATAGACTAGAGAGATCTGGGCAACCAAATAGGCTAGGTGCAACTTATTCAACACCTAGAAAAAACTTTTGTTTAGGAGTTTGTACAATGTTCAAAAGAAAACATGTATGGTAGAATAGACAAAAAGAAACAAACTTGAACAGATTTAACAGAGTTGCAGTTCAAACAGAAAAATGATGAGAAAATTGAATACAATGTTTCGGCAATGAATGTGAAGGGACCATTGTACTACATATGCAGATAGTTTCTTTTGATTCATCATGCTAATTTCTAGTCCACAAAACATCAAGAATTTGCAATGAAACAAAACCTGCTTTACAATTCAGCCATTTTGATAAAAAAAACTAGAATAAGGAGTAGCACTCAAAAAGTTGGTAGTTCATATAATAAAGGAAAAAGTACCAAATTGGTCCTTGAACTATGCCCGCTGGATCAAATTGGTCACTGAACCCAAATAACGGGTTTGACCGGACCCTGAACTACCAAAGCCAGACCAAAATGGTCCTTTGACTAGTCAATACAGCGGTTTTGGTGTGGTTTTGCTAATGTGTCGTCCACATGGGGGGCTTTGTTGACGTGGCATGCACGTGGCGACCACTTGTGCTTCCTTTCTCAATCTTTCCCTCTCTCTCCTCTCTCTGTGTGACCTGTGTTGGGAAGGAGAGACGTTCTCAGCTCGCTAATCGAGCAAGGAGGGGACAGTGCCCTCGACCACGTCGGCACCTACCGCTGGCGTGCCACCGCGCCTTTCCTCCTTTCCTGCCTTGCCAACCGAGCAGGGAGGGACGGCGCCGGCGAAGTAAGGAGGGTGGAGCAAGGCGGAATCCGTCGTCATCGTCCTTCCAAATCTGGTGCCCTTACCCAAATTCGTCGTCATTGAAGGTCAGCGCCACTGATGCTGCTATGCCTCTCGCCAAGCCGTCGTTGTCGCTGATGCTGCCATGCTCCTCGCTAGTTTCGGCGCCACTTGGGCCATTGCATCCTCTTCACTCTCTCACGCAGGCGTCGCCCGGTTTGCAGGGCCACCTTCGTCCATGGCGCTGCCAAGTCATGGCAGTGCGGATCTGGCCGGATCTAGAGCAGAATGGCGGCGTCGGGGATGGTAGAGGAGGGAACGGCTGTGGCCGAGCCAACGAGGGAGGCGGTAGCTCTGGCCTCACCTCCATTTGGCTGGATCTGGAGCAGAACGGCGGCATCGGGGACGACGAAGGTGGGAATGATGGCGACCGAGGTAGCAAGGGAGGCGGTAGCTCCAACCCCACCTCCTTCCTTGCCTCTGCCTTGGTGTGCAGCTAGGCGACGCGGCGTCGGGGACGGCGGAGCAGGCGGTTGCGGTGCTCGGGCAGACGAATGAGAGAGCGAGAGTGAGAAAGAGGAGGTGGCGAGAGAGAGACTGAGAGATGAGGCTGGAGAGAGGGAAAGGGATGAGAGGGAGAGGGATTAAAAATGAGGATGAGCTGGCGCTGAGGTGGCGGTCCAGTTGGCGTACACATAGGTTTAACCTGCCATGTCAGCAGGCACCTCAGCGAAAACCACCCTGAACTCGGGTTTGACTGATTTAAGGACCATTTTGGTCCGGTTTTGGTAGTTCGGGGATCGGTTAAACCTGGTATTTGGGTTTAGGGACCAATTTGGTCCAGCGGACATAGTTGAAGGACTAATTTGGTACTTTTTCCTATAATAAACAACTCCTTGACTGTAAAAGCATTTAAGACCACATTCTTAACACTATTGAAACTGAAATCAAGATAAAGCATGTTTCTTTGAATGAGTAGTACAAATAATAAACCATAAAGCCATATTTTGAATTCCAACGAAGAAACTAACTTCGCATGAATTATACACTTGAAATACTAGCTCCTTGATTCCCTAAAACAATTGTAGATTAAATCACATCACAAATGCGTTGGGTTGGTTAAACCTACAAACTTGGCACAAAAGCATGGACATTGCCATGTGTGTGTCAGTTGCCAGTACCACGGGTTACCAGCCTCACCAAAACCCTAACGACATGTTTCAATGCAAAAAATTTAACAGTAGAATAAAATCCCCTAGGAATTTATGCACTCTTATGACCCTATCTACTAGGACTAGTATTCATGCGGGCGTTTTGGTGTTGGAACTAAGATCCGCGGATGAATCCAATTGCCCAACAATTCAAATCCTAGAATAAGCTGAATGGAACCGATCCCTGAGAAGATGGGAGACAGAAGAGAATTACCCTCCTCGACGGAGCGCCATCGTAGCGGTAGCGGAGGAGAGGGCAGCCAGGCGGCGATGGAGGGCGTAGCAGGCCGCGACAATGTCGGTAGGGGCAGGAGGATGCGGCGGATGTGACAAGAGAATGCGCGCTAAGGGCTCCGTAGCGGAATGGAGGTCACTGAATCGTTCGCCAGAGGGGGAGGCAGTGGCAGTGCGGTGCAGCAACTGCAAGATGTGGCAGTGGTGGCGACGAAGTGTTTGTGACTCAGAGACATCATTGAGAGGGATGGGGAGGTGGGTGGCTTGCACGATTTCCATTTCCTACAAAACTACATGAGGAAGGGGGAAATTTAAAAATTAAAAAAAAACTCCCCACCAATTTTACTACTCCCCCCTGAATTTAACGCATCCAGACATATACCTAGGCCACATTTTTGGGTCACTAATAAATGGTCCATAAGGATCTAGATTCAGATGGGTTGTTTATTAGGGCATCTCTAATCGTCACCCCATTTTAGGGTGCCGCATCACTGTAGTGAGTGGAATTTGGGGAATGTTGTTGGGGAGGTGAATAGTGATAGGGTGAGGAATAGTGTATATAGAGAGTGGTGGTTGAGAAATAAGGAGTGAATGATGATAGGATGATGAATAGTGATAGGGAGGGACCCCAACACTACAGTTGAATAGTGATGGGGTGGGGGGGGGAAATGGGGTGATTGTTGGAGATGGCCTTAGGTGTGGTTCTTTTCAGCTTATTGCGTTTGCTTATCTCGTTTGCTTATTTGCTTGCCGAGGAGTCCACGAGAGTTGGATCCCATCCGTTCGACTTGTGTTAGAGAGCTTTTAGACACGTTTTCGAGATAGAAAAAAAACGGAATCCAAAAATTTTAAAAAAAATCCTGATAAGTCAAATAAGGCAATGAGATAAGTCGATAAGAGCATTAGAGAGCTTTTAGACACGCTTTCGAGATAGAAAAAAAACGGAATCCAAAAATTTTAAAAAAATCTCGATAAGTCAAATAAGCAACGAGATAAGTCGATAAGACCTTTTAGACACGTCTTCGAGATAGAAAAAAAACGGAATCCAAAAATTTAAAAAAATCCCGATAAGTCAAATAAGGCAACACACTTATCTTGTTGCCTTATTTGACTTATCGGGATTTTTTAAAATTTTTGGATTTCGTTTTTTTCTATCTCGAAGGTGTGTCTAAAAGCTCTCTAACGCAAGTCGAACGGATGGGATCCGACTCTCGTGGCCACCTTGGCAAGCAAATAAGCAAACGAGATAAGCAAACGCGATAAGCGGAAAAGAACCCACCATTAGTGACCCAAAAAATGTGGCCATGTATATGTCTGGATGCATTAAATCCGTGGGAGTAGTAAAATTGGTGGTGGAGTTTTTTATTTTTATTTTTGTAGTTTTGTGGAAAATGGGAACCGCGCATTTCACCCACCTCCCCTATCTCTTTCTCTGACGTCGCTGAGTCGCAAACCCTTCGTCGCCACCATCACTTCCTCTCGCGATCACCGCACCGCCATCGCATCCTTGTGATGAAGCAAAACCCTCGGTGTGCATCGTCGCCGCATCCTCCTGCCTCCATGTCGACACCATTGCGGCCTATTGCGCTCTCCGGCGCTGCCTGACCGCCTTCTCGGCCGCTGTTGCTACTGTTAGTGCTCCGTCGAGGAGGGTAATTCTTCTTCGTTTCCTATTTTCTCAGGGATCGGTTGCATCTTATTCTAGGATTTGAATTGTTGGGCACCCAGATACATCTACAGATCTTAGTTCCAACACCAAATGTAAGAAGAATACTAGTCCTAGTAGGGAGGGTCCTATGTGTGCATAAATTCCTAGGGGATTTTATTCTACTTTTTTTTTTTTGCATTGAAATAGGCCATTAAGGTTTTGACGGGGCTGGTAGCGTGTGGTGCTAGCAAGTGACACCGTACGGTAATGTCCGTGTTTTTGTACCAAGTTTGCAGGTTTAACCAACCCCACACATTCATGATGTGATTTTTTTTCATTAGTTGTTTCCCACAAATCAAGGAACTAGGATTTCGCTTCTTAGTTGGAATCCATAATGTGGCTTCATGGTTTATTATTTGTGCTAGTCATTCAAATAAATATGCTTTATCTTGACATCAGTTTCAGTAGTGTTATGTATGTGGTCTTGAATTCTTTTCTAGTCAAGGAGTTATTTATTATATGAACTCCAATAAACTGCCAACTTTTGTAGTGCTACTCCTTATTCCAGTTCTTATTTTTTTGTTATCGAAATGGCTGAATTGTAAAACAAGTTTTTATCCGGTGCAAATTCTTAATGTTTTATGGACTAGAAATTAGCATGATGAATCAAGTCATTATGCATATGTAGTACTATGGTCCTCTCACATTCATTGCCGAAACATTATCTTCAATTTTCCCACCATTTTTCTATTTGTACTGCAACACTATTAGATATGTTCAAGTTTGTTTCTTTTTGTTTGTTCTGCCATACATTTGTTTTCTTCTGAAACATTATAAAGACTCCTAAACATAAGTTATTTTTTCTAGGTGTTGAATAAGTCACAACTTACAAATGTTTATGGACTTCAAGCCAGTAGAGGATTTTTGCTGCACTGCTTCGAGGCGTCCTGCTTTATTTCATAGTGGATTAGCAAATCAAAAACTTACCAATGAAATGCTGATGGATCCTCCTATTATGCAACTTGAATGCCAATTACAGAATGATGTGGAGAAAACGTCATCTATTGCATATGGTAGGAAACATACCTTATCGCATGATGATTATGAGTGGCAAGGCTCTGATGTTCATCCAAAATGCGATGAAGTTAACAATTCTTCTCAAATGGGCACATATGAGAAATTAGATGGTTCTTCTGAAAATTCCCCTGTTAACTTGGATGTTTTACCTCAGGACATGCCTTCGGAACCAAAAATAGAGAGTCATGGTGAGGATGCTTACTTCAATGGTGTGCAATTTCAGTTGAATGTAAGCACTGAGAATAATGGCTCCCCAAGCAAGGAAGTCAACTTTAATAAACAGTGTATTAGTAAGGAGGATGCACATTATTCTCGGGAAGAGATGCATCCATCTCCCATTGCAGTGACATTACCTAGGTCATGCCAGCCCAATGGAGATGCCCTGCCCTCTCAGGACAAGAAAATGTCAGAAGAACAAGCCAAATGGGATGACAATGTTGATTCAGTAAGTAAGGAAGCCAGGACTGATATGGTAAGTAAGGAATTCGGGACTGATATCGTAGGATCTCAGGCAGTGCAGAAAGAGTTGCCATGCACGCTTCAAGATCTACCAGAAATAGCTGCTCGCAGCATTGATTTGGTACATAAAAGATCTTCTCCACAGGAAGAGAATGAGATATCTGTCTCACCTAAAAATGACATGGATCAGCTTGTCCATAACAACTGTAATGGTAATACCAATTATGAAGGCGGAGAATTGAATACAGGAAATGTTGGAGAAGAAGATAATGCTGTGGCACTTTGGGTAAAGGTATGTTTTGTTTACTACATGGTAGTGGCTCTGTGGATATGAATTTTATTTATTATATAATCTTGTTGAGACTTTACACAATTTTTGCCTTATTTCTACGTTTGAATTTTGTTGTGATAGAAGGCAGTAACTTTTCTAGTTTCAGCTTCTAGAGATAATGTTCCTTTGCTACATTAAGTTTTTTATAAATATAAGGAATAGGCCCATTTTACATTCCCAAACTATTAAGAAAGTCCACTTAACACTCTAAACTATGAAACGGTCCATTTTACATACCTCAACTATAAAAACAGAAACCAATAAACCCCTAGAGTGGTTTTAAAGGTGGTTTTGCCATTTATAATTTGAATGTCTATTTTACACTCAAATTATTGAAAAAGTCTAATAAACCCTAAAACTGCAAAAGAATATTTAAAAAATATTCAATTCCTTTAAAATTTTGAATGAAAATATAATCGTTCAATGGACTTTTCAGAAAATATAGTGATTTTAAAAAAAATCCAATTTCTTTAATAAAATTCACAAAATATAGCCGCTTTTAGAATATTCAAATTCTTACAAAAATACATGAAAACATAGCTATTTCAAATTTTACATGAAAATTTTACTATCCATAAATCCCTAAACTATAGAATTTTGAAATAGATATATTTTTGTGTAATGTTTTGAAGAAATTTGTTTGTTTTATGATTTGGTTTGTAGTTTAGAGGTTCATTGGACTTTTTCAATAATTTGAGGGGTGTAAAATGAACTTATTTAAATTAGAAATAGCAAAACCACCTTCAAAACCACAATGTGGTTTATTTGCTCCAGTTTTTATGGTTGAGGTATGTAAAATGGATCATTTCATAGTTTGGGAGGTTAAGTTGACTTTTTCAATAGTTCAGATATGTTAAATGGACTTATTCCTAAATATAATTGTGCAATTACGAACATCATGCATTCACGCGTGGATGTGATAAAGCTCCTTGTTTCTTTAGGATTTTCTAATCATATTTTTAGCTGTCATTAATGCTCAATGACTAAATGCTACATTGGAAGGGCCCAAGTAAAGTCCTTGAAACTGCACAAACATTTATTCTCTTTCTGAACACACTATGGCACTAGCATTTTGTTTCACATTATGGAGTTTGCTCTGGATGCCCACAATAAGGATGTCGCTACAGTCTGTGTGTAGTTACTCACTTACTCTTACAAAAAAGCAGAAAGATAGATGGAGGCATGTAGCTTCCTTGCATATGTGGCCGCGATGAAGCTTCTATGAGACTATGATTACTTTTCTATTAAAACATCAGCTATAATACTTCTAAGAATATGGTTCCTGATTTTGAAATCCTATATGGCAGTGTTGTAATCTATAAAATGAGAACCAGCCTTAAGAATGTAGAGAGTGAACTAGCAGTCTTGAACATTGAATGAGATGTAGAGTCTAAGACATCCCAGAATAGGCAGTAAAAGGTCTGCACTATCTAAATTTGATCTTTCGTACTCTTATGTGAATGGTAATTCTTACTATATACTTTGCCATGTCAAGCATTTTTTTCCTAGCATAGTTAGTGCGATCTCTTTCTATATGTCATACGCAAAATTGTCTTTGATGACCTTGACTATGCTTGTGGTACAAAATTCTACCTTAAATTTTCTAGAAATATTACACTATTCTGCTCTATTTAGTGTTTACTTTGTTTCATTCGGTTAAATCATTGTATCATTCAAGTTAATAATGGGGGTTCCTGAAAATCTACTTTAAATTTTCTAGAAATATTACAGTTATTCTGCTCTATTTAGTGTTTACTTTGTTTCATTCGGTTAAATCATTGTATCGTTCAAGTAAATAATGGGGTTTCCTGAAACTGAAATTACAATAATATGGTCTCCAGTCATGCATTAGGAGAACTATATATATTTGCTGGCAAAAACGGCAAAACAAAGAAGTTTTTGTTCAGAGCTACTCAGAACATCAACAACAGACCCTAAGCTTAATGATTTGCCTAGCACTCTGCTCATATTTTTTGTTACTTTGTATGCTAATAACTCCTCTGACTTGTCATTTTATCCTTTTTCACTTGAAAAACAGTGGAGGGGGAAATGGCAAACAGGAATTCAATGCTGTAGAGTGGACTGTCCTTTATCTACTCTAAAAGCTAAACCAACACATGATAGGAAGAGCTATATCGTTGTTTTTTTCCCGCGAACAAGAACTTATTCTTGGGTAGACATGCTACTTGTTCGTCCAATTGAGGAATATCCTATGCCACTTGTGAATGGAACCCATCGCGAATGGCGAAAACTGGTGAAGGATTTGACTGCTCCTCGACGATTCATTATGCAGAAACTTGCTATCTCAATGCTTAATTTTAGTGATGAGCTTCACACAGAGGTCTGCGCTTTCTTTTACACATTTTGGTATTCCTACCATCATTGCTATGCTTAACACTATTGATATGTTTAATAGGCCATAATTGAGAATGCTCGGAAGCCCATAGCTTGGAATGAATTTGCTCGGGAAGCATCTTCTTGTAGGGACTATGCTGATCTAGGGAAGATGCTTATCAAACTTCAAAACGTAAATCCAAGGACTCAATTTCATATGTATATTTCATGGGACCTGTCAATCTTCTCCTAGCATTTTTATGTCTCTCCTATTCAAATTTAAGTGATTTAATGCAAATAATCCAGCATTTTTTTGCTCACATTTACTCATTATGCCATGAAAATGTGTCCTTTCTGACCGTGGAATATCCCTTTGTGATCTTATGCCTTTTTATGTGTTTATGGTACTATGCCATGAAACTGTCAGGCAGTGTATTTCTCTATGTATTTTTGTACCGTCAAATGATTTTGTTGTTGTTTCTGGATTGAATAAAAGCCATTATTTTTTTATGGAAGAAAGTAGGAGAGGCTCCTACTGTATTATATTGAAAGATCAAAGTAAGCATTGTTTTGTATGTAATTTGGTTATTTTCTGATTTTTGTGTATGATGATTCATGAAATGTTGCTAGCATGATGTTGAAACATGAAACAAACCTTCACAAAGTATTTCAATGGGCTTAAAATATGTTTAATCACCATAAATACGAACCATTTTGAATAATACCCTTTTTACTCAAGACTTGGGGGAATTTATTTTCGATCTTTACATGGAGAGTTACATCACTGGTATCTCAAGTTGATTGTGATATTGCTTAGGTCCAATGATATGTTGGAGGATAATTATCCTGATACATTTTTATTTTGTATAGGCCAGCTGTGATATCATAAAAAAATGCTTCTCTATTTTTTGAGGTCAATAGATCTTCTCCATTATTCAGAATTCTAGAAGTACAGTTGGATAGCAAGTGTTCATTAGGGCCATCTCCACTTCAGTGAACTTGTCTTTTCTGGTGATGCCAAAAAAAAAGAAAATGTTTTATTCTTTGGTAGCTAACATAGCGATGACTTGTTCCTGGTGTTTATTGGCATCGTTTCACCTTAGCTGTTTAATTTCAGATGATTCTTATGGACTACACGAGCTGTCATTGGCTGCAAAATTCTTTTGACTTGTGGAGCCAGACGTGTACTAATGCTCATGATGCTGAGACTGTTGAAATCCTTACTGAGGTAAAATGGATTTCTATTCTCATTGAAGTTGCACCTTTTTTATTTTAGAATCTATGATTTAGTCTGTGTAGACTTTGCTGCCAGCCTGCCACTAGTTAGTTATGCTTTGATTGCAAAATGTTAATACCATAGTAATAGGTTGTTGGGATATGTTGTTTCGCTTTTTATATAGCTCTGAGTTTGTGGCTAAGTTGTGTGCTTACAAAATCTCAAGTTGTTTGTTTTCTATGTCTATTCACTTTTCCACCATGAACTAAAATGTTTTATTATTGTTGCTGACATAGCAAAATGGCTATGGTAGTATGGTGTTAGCTAGGGATGGGCATGCAGTTTATTTGGTTTAATTGGTTCGGTTTATTTATTCCGTTTTAAAATAATTCACTCTCTACAAAACATCAACTGATTTTTCTGAATTTAAAAACTGAACTAAAACAACCGAATTATTTTGGTTTGGTTTATTCAGTTTTTTGGTTAATCAAACATTGGCATGCTGCCATGGTAACTGACAGAGGGCCCTAGGTTGAAATCCGAGTTCAAATCATCTCTTGACAAATAGAAATCCAAATTAAAAAATATTCTACGAAAATCAAATATAACAAGATCATTTAACGTGACAAAATTAGGCATAGACATCAGAAAGCACCAAAATGAAAAACGAAGAAAACAAATCATCTCATTGTCATAGATGACAGATCTTTAGTTGTTGGCAAGGTTGCAGTTCTTGGATTGTGGGGGAGTGGGGAGATGCTGAAGTGCTGCCAGACCATGCGTGCGGCCGTTGGTGCCAGGACAGCACGACTGCATGAGCCACAAGGCGCTGCTTGGGCTTGCGCAGTTGCCGCCTGTGCCTCCTTCCGCACCAGATCACGCAACGCATCGCCTGCACCAGTCGCCCATGCTGCCTCCCACCTCCTCTGCTTGCTGGCCTAGTGAGTGGCGGCTAGAGTCGTGCTGTCTTGCTGCCTGCGGTGGGGATGCTAGGGAGCAGGGTGCTTCCAGAGCTGAGATAATGTGGTTGGCCTTGGGCCTTGCGCCTTGCGGTGCTTGGCTTTGGCTGTGAGGAATGATAGGCCTTGGACTTTTTCATTTGGTTTATTTGATGGTTCAGTTTTCAGAAGTTCTAAACAGACCCGAATCCAAAAAACCGAATAAATGTAAAATAAAACCGAACCAGAAATCAGAAGGCAAAAAAAAAAAAATTCACTTTATTCGGTTCGGTTTGGTTAGGTTTTTGGTCTTATTTTATTTTTCTGCCCACCTCTAGTGTTAACCTAGTTCTTGACTTCTTTATTGACAGTAATATTAATATCGATTGCTCCCTTGTTATATTTGACATGCCACTAGGTTCTAAGCTGGTTAAAGCTTGGCCGACCTTGTTAATTCTCCCCTTCACAGGAACTTAGGCAATCTGTTGTTTGGAACAAGGTTGATGAATTCTGGAATGCACCAATGCAACCTGAATCAGTCCCGGAATGGAAAACATGGAAGCAAGAAGTTATGAAACAATTCTTTTCATCACATCCAGTAGGTAATACTGGCAACTTTGAACAAAGCAATTCTTATGATGATCCAAGGATGGATCAACAAGGTCGTATAAAGCGCCCCAAACTTGAAGCCTGCAGAGGGGAAACACAATTTTCACTAATGGAGGATGCTAACTGCAGCACACTGAGTGAGGGCCCAAACCAAAATAATCTTGTTGGCAACTCTAGCATCCATAAAACTGTGGAAGCACTAGAATCAAGGAATCAGAATCACACCGCCATCTTCCCCAGTAATTCTGGGGCCCAGGAGATCTCAGAATCAAGCAGTGCCAACTCTGCCTTACTGAATACCAGACATGAGTTAGATCCCTTAAAGAGTTCTAGGCAGTGCTCTGCATATATAGAAGCAAAGGGAAGACGGTGTGGCAGATGGGCAAATGATGGTGATATTTACTGTTGTGTGCACCAAAGTATGCATTTTGTTGACCATTCTTCTAGGGAGGACAAGTCACTTTCTGTTGAAACTCCATTGTGCAGTGGCATGACTAATCTTGGTAGAAAATGCAAGCATCGAGCCCAGCATGGTTCTATTTTTTGTAAAAAGCATCGTTCCCAGACAAACCTTGATACAGTGAGCTCTGGTAATTTATTACGTTCATGTGAAGATATACATAAGAGAGAGGAATCTCCAAATAAAGGAGTGGAAAAAAATTCTAACTCAAGTGCAATATGTGCCGTAGGCTCAGAAAGGGCCAGGAATGCCCAGGTTGCTGTGCAAGTGAAAATGATCCCAGCCATGGCTGTGGAAATGTCAGGTGATAAAGCCCATGTATTGGAGAACACTGATCTGTGCTACCCCATGCCAACTTCCACGGAAAATACCAATTTAGATGCCCCTCTTTGCATTGGAATTCTCTCCCATGACAATATTGTTGAATGCCAAGATTATGCCAAGCGACACACTCTTTACTGTGAGAAGCACCTTCCAAAGTTCCTTAAACGTGCCAGGAATGGAAAGAGTCGACTCATATCTAAAGATATCTTTATCAATATATTGAAGGGCTGCACGTCAAGGAAAGAAAAAATATGTTTACATCAGGCATGTGAGTCTCTTTATTGGTTCTTGAGAAGCAGCCTTACTCGTCAACGTTCAGGTATTTGTAATGACTACATGCCTGAGATATTAGCTGAACTGTCTAAAAATCTTGATGCTGGAGATGTTTTGTTGAGGTTGATCTCTAGTGAGAGAGAGAAACTCACAAATCTTTGGGGCTTTGGTACAAATAAACCTATGAAAATATTCTCTGAAGACAAGGAGGGATGTATGATGGCGGTACATGAAGAGGGAGCTTATTCTTCACCTGGTTTGAAGTGCAAGATGTGTGCTCAGGAGTTCTTTGATGATCAAGGTCTTGGAATACATTGGACAGAGGTCCACAAAAAGGAAGCTCGGTGGCTGTTCAGAGGGTATTCTTGTGCTGTATGCATGGACTCATTTACCAACAGAAAAGTTCTTGAAAGACATGTTGATGAAAGACATGGTGCTCAGTATCTCCAATATTCAGTTCTATTTCGATGTATGTCGTGTAACAGCAACGTTCTGAACATGGATCTTTTATGGCAGCACATTGTTTCAGATCATGCCCAAGAGTTCAGGCTTTTGGATGTCCCTCAACGACCTAAGGGTCAATCTGTTCGAAGAACAGAAGGGACAAGTAGTAAGGCCATTTATGATAACCATAACCTTGAGAAGGATGATGGCTCACAGAAGTTCATGTGTAGATTATGTGGGTTGAGATTTGATCTTCTGCCAGATCTTGGTCGCCATCATCAAGTTGCTCATATGAACCCAGCTACTGTTGGCCACATTCCACCTGGACGTGGGAAGTATCAGCTTAACCGTGGTCGACACTACTATTCTGCCTTAAATAAAAGCTTACGACCATCAAATACAATAAAGAAGAGGAGTGGTTCTGGAACTGAGAAGCATTTTAAGGTTCCAAGCTCTGATCTATCTATGGTAACCTTACAAATTATGGAATCTGAAACATCCAGCCTTGGTTCGTTACTGAATCTCCAATGCGCGGATGTGGCACTAACTTTATTTTCGAAGATTCAGAAGACAAGAACCCATCCAAGCAACCTTGATATTTTATCTGTTGCCCGTTCTGTATGCTGTAAGACAAGTCTTCTTGTTGCATTGGAAGCTAAATATGGAGTGTTGCCTGAGAACATATTTTTGAAAGCTGCCAAGCTTTGTAGTGATATTGGCATCCAAATAGATTGGCATCAAGAGGAATTCTTATGCCCTAAAGGTTGCCAGTCTACATCGAACTTACATGCCTTACCCCCTTTACAGCCTAACCGAGTTGATTTTCCTAGAGCTCCTTCTGTGATGAATCCTTCAAATGATGGTGAAATTTTGGCCATGGAAGAATATCATTATGTTCTTGATTCAGAGCACTTCAAGTGGAAGCTTAAGAATGAGAAAGTTGTTCTTTGTGAAGATATAAGCTTTGGCAGGGAGAAAATTCCAATTGTCTGTGCTGTCGATGTTGATGCAAAAGAATCTCTCCATATAAAACCAGAAGAACTTTTGCAGCATGGTAATTGTGTGCCCTGGCTAGGTTTTCAGTACATCACAAAGCGATTGGTGGATTCATTTCTTGTTGATTCAGAGGTACTCCTTTGGTATTAAATTTTTATCATGGATAAATAGACATATTGGTTTAATTAAAGGAGCTAGGTCTTTCTTGGTTTTGGTTTACATATCATGTAAATTCGGTTTTAATCTTCAGAAAAATAGTTTTTCTAACTAGGTATGCATCTGCAGAATTCTATAGCTGGATGTACATGTTCACATGCCCATTGCTCTCCTGAGAGATGTGATCATGTGAACCTCTTTGACAGTGTCTATGAGAACCTGGTGGATATCCACGGTGTATCTATGCATGGCAGGTTTGCATATGATGGAAATAGCAAAATTATTTTGCAGGTAATAATTGTTCATTGTTGGCATTTACACATGTTTTACTTTTACCTATGCATGTTTTTATTGTCAAGTCTGCCTGCATATGTGGTATTTGGAGAACTGAAATATGAACAAGAATGCACACTAAATAAATAAACTACCGCCCTTTAGTTCAGTTTTTTTTTTCATAAAGTCAGGATTCTTGTTTTGCATCTGGTATGCCATTGATAAGGTGCTCGATATCACAATGTATGACTAGCATTCTAGCAGGCAATATAACTCGATGTTTTTATGATGCAAGTACAACATAATTTTCTTTGAAATTTTCTACCATTTTTATCTGCAAATTTGCCATAAACTATGATTCTACAAAGGATTGTGATTGTATCTACAGTTCTCATGCCCATGTGTATATTTTCATGCACAGTTGCACACTGTCCCATCTGCAATGGTGGCTGTGCAACTAGTTCTTGTTATCAAAGCAAACCTCTTCTGTGCCCCATAATTGTGTTAAATACCTACTTTTGTCGTTTAAAAAAGAGCTTACTTTTGCCCTTCTCCATACTTTGTGAGAGCTGCAGCAGCAATAGCAGGCAGGTCCTTCAACCACTATTTACCATTGCTTTACATCTATGGAGATTGTTTTTGAATCATAAGAGCATACCGTCTCATAACCTTTTTAGTGAATTGAGTGATTTCAATCTTATAAATTTTAACTATAAGGCAAGCTGTCATCATATGTGCCTGGCAGGAAGACTTGTATAGGTTAATAGGAAGGAAGTTTGATTGGAACAAATATAAATTCTTTTCATGTTTCTGTTTTATGATCGAACAATTTAAACATCAACAACTTCAAATTGGATTCCTTCCCCCTTGACAAGTAAAGGCTTATACAGTCCCTTAAGAAACTTCCACTAGGGCTAACAAAAACCTATCTAATTGGATAGTCATCGGCAAAGTTATAAAGGCCCTCTACTCTTCGTTATAAAACCGACAAACCATACGAAGGTGGATTGTTTTGCGAAAGAATGTTTGACCCATAAAAGGTGGGATCTGAACACTATGGAGTTGCTTTGCACGTCTGCTAGCTAGTAGATCCTGTCCTCTTGAGTTCATTTTTAAAAGTTTCATATTCATCTTCTAGATATTACTTTCATTTTCATTGCTGTATATAGTTTGATGTGTGTGCATGTTTTCTCACAATTGCAGGAAGGATATCCAATATATGAGTGCAATTCATCATGTACCTGTGATGCATCATGTCAGAATAAAGTACTACAGAGAGGGCTGTTGGTTAAGCTGGAACTCTTCAGAACTGAGAATAAGGTGAAATACTTGTAACCAGGGTATACCCTGCTCATTCTTGTAAATTGAGATAAGACCCGTTTGTTAGTTATATTTTAATGTTGTCAAATGGTGCAGGGCTGGGCTGTTAGAGCTGCAGAACCTATTCCACAGGGCACTTTTGTGTGTGAGTATATTGGAGAGGTTGTTAAGGATGATGAGGCCATGAGAAATGCAGAAAGGTCTGTTGCTTCTTTCTAATGCCTTTTATTTATACTAACATACGGAAGTTCTGAGGTGTACAGGACATGAGCATTGGAAGTTTTCATGGTTATTTTCTTGCCCATTAACTGGTGTATGGGTACATTCCTACGTCTAACACTTCTGGAGATATGTTAGTTAATTGCTGGGTGGATTTGAGCTATTGCCTGTTTGTTGTACTGTATTCTCACCCCACAAAAATCTGGCTTCTAGTGCAGAGTCATATTATGCTTATTTGTTATATTGGGACTTGCTGAGGATTATTCTCGAGGAATAGTTTTTGCTCAGAAACTGATGGTAAAATTTTTGAATTTCAGGGAGGCAAAAGGCGGGTGCAGCTACTTGTTTGACATTAATTCTCAGATTGACAGGGAAAGAGTTCAGACTTTAGGTACTATTGCATACATGATTGATGCCACAAGATATGGGAATGTGTCCCGCTTTATTAATCATAGGTAATTGGAATATTTTATGAGCATCTAACATCTTATGTATTTTAGGAGCATCTAACAAAGGAGGATATTTATTCTGAAACCAATACTCATTTGTATTCCCTTCATGACAGTTGTTCTCCAAACCTCAAAACCCGTTTGGTCTTGGTGGAAAGCCAGGATTGCCAGCTTGCTCACATTGGCTTGTTTGCTAACCAGGATGTAAGAATTTTCTCTACTCGTCCAACATAAACGGTTAACAGTAATATAACCTTATATTGGTTTTACTAATTGTTGTTATGATATTCTCCAGATTGCTCTGGGAGAAGAATTGGCCTATGATTATCGACAAAAGCTGCTATCTGGCAGTGGCTGCCTCTGTCATTGCGGAGCTCAGAATTGCCGAGGCCGAATTTATTGAATTTGCAGGAGAAATTGAATAGGAATGATCCATTGTTCAGTAGCGTATCTTCAGAAGCACCTACAATGGTGATCAATTAGCAGTGGATAACATTGTTTTTCCTAGAGGCTGAATGCAGGGGTAGGATCATTTCTTCATGCAATCAGTAGTGATTGTGATGTAGGACTCACAGCAGTGATTAGGCACACGATAGCATTGATTTTAGTCTTGGCACCAGCATGTTTAACTGGTGATTTGTTAGAAGCAGCCTGAAACGAAAGCAACTCAGGCCGCATTGTTAGTAGGCGAGAAGTATGTCTCATTGTAAATACGTTCATTCAATTTTTATTGCTCATAAGCTCCATCATGAAAGTTGAACCAAAGAAGTAGTGCCTGTACAGCTGTACTCGACTTAGGATTATGGACTTGATCTTGTGTTGCGTTGCCTGTTTTGTGGTAGCATTGTTTATGAAAGATCATGTGGTAGCATTGTTGGAAATTGTGCATGAATTATTAGTATGATATTGCTAGTCTGCTATCTTGAAAGCTCAAAAAGAAGCAAGTGTTAAAATTGTAGTTCCTGACAGTGCAAAAATGTGCTGCCTTCCCGTGGGACGCGGTAAATTTTCATCGTTTTTGAGTGACTTGACTGACAACATTTTCGGACGTCAGCTTATTCACCGGTCCTTTACAGGGAAAATTTAATATTTGCCACGATAAAGATTATCCTCCAAGATTTGCCGCTGTATTCGCTGTAATCTAAAATTTGCCACTCTAATCAACTACAACAATAATATTTGCTACTTTTCCCGTTTAAATGCATTTACCTATCTTCTCTAATTCCAGACGATAGGAAAGGGCGTTTTTACCCTTATCGCTGGAGCGAGTCCTTCCCCCATCTCCCTGCCAGCAAGCGCCACCATCGCCAGTGCGCCGCCCATCCGCACGTCGGCCGCCGCGCACAAGTCGTCCACCCACCGCCGGAGCGAGCGCTGCCTAGCCGTTGCTCCTCCCCGAGCCCCTCTTCCGCTGCTCCTCCATTTAGTTCACGTATGTACGTAGTGTATCTGTACGCGCGTACTGCACATGGCGCTCGCCGGCCTAGTACCGGCGGCGTCTGCCAGCCGCCGCGCTGGCCGGCACCGCCACCCATGAGGGCGCTGCGGCACGTGGAGCTGGACAGGAGCCAGTCGTCGACGCACGCCGCGTGGAAGCCGTGCCCGCATGGCGGCAGCACGTCGCCGCGCGCGAACTCGGCGAGGCAGCTCGAACGACACGGTCGACAGCGACTGCAGCCCTTCCTCTTCAGTCCCTTGCACGGCGCCGGTGGCATTGCCTTCGCGGTGGGCTCCGCCTCCACGGAGAAGGTCGACGGGTTGCACAGCCGCGAGCACCGCGCCACGACCGCAAGGATGACAGCACCTGGGTTCAAGCATCCTGGAGTTCCTCAATTTGAAAACAGGACCGGTTATGGAACCGTTGTTTCAGGGGACACGGGGGCGTCCGACGCCTGTCGGATGAGCTCCCGTCTAATGGCCTCCGCTGGCTGTTGGATCCAGTAATAGATCTAGATGAAAACTTTGTTATTTTTGTTTTAGTTATGAAAAAATTATTAAAAAATATGAAAAAATTGTAAATATTAACTAATCCGTGTCAGGTTCAATATATATTTTTAGTTTATATTTATATTAAAGTTTTTAGATCTAGTTATGCTTTAGTACATTTATGAAAATGAATATTGATCATAAAAAGGCGAAAATAATATATGTTGAACCTGACACGGATTAGTTAATATTTACAATTTTTCAGATTTTTTAAGAATTTTTTCATAACTAAAACAAAAATAACAAAGTTTTCATCTAGATTTATCGTTGGCCGTTAGATGATGGGGGTCGGATGGCCCCGCGTCCTTGTTTCAGACTTCGGGTTCATGGTTCACTGTTTCAACGGTTTAGTAAAATGGGGTCGAATTGAATGCCAAAATTCTAATATTAATTCTAACCCAGTTGAATGTTGCACAAACGGTTTCTTGCTGCATTTTTATTTTATTTGTTGCACAGAAGTAATTTCATTGCTGCAGTTAGTTTTTTCGAATATTGCACAATTGGTTTCTTGTTGCGTTTTTATTTTGTTGTGATACAAGAGTAAACCTTTTGTTGCAGTAAGTATTATCTTTTGCCGCGGCAGTATTTTTTTTTTTTGGTTATGGTAGTATTATTTTTTGCTGCATGTGGAGCGTACGTTGGATCCTCGCTAGAGATGCGTCGCTGCCTCTGGCGGTCGTGACGCATCACTCAGCGTTCGTATACGGTGTGCGTGCTCGCGTTGAAGAGTCTGCAAAGGAATCGTGCGTTTTGTTGCGGTTTTATGCGTTCTATTGCCACGGTAGCGGGAAGCTCGTGTGGCATTATGTAATCTTGCATGTGGAGCGTAGCACCACCCTTAGATAAAGTAAAACAATTACTTAAAAAAACAGTGGTAGCGGGAAGAGAGTACGATAGACTAATTTTTTGAAAAACACGTACTGGTAGATTTTTTTTTTTTGGGCACAAAACACAAATTGGTTTTTCCTTATCCTTGCCTCTGTTATTATGCCCAAACAACGATTTTCTGAAATCAAGGATAATCGATCGTGTTGAAGGTTGAAGCATCGCTCAGCTGAAAGGCTTCAAGCCCAAGTAACAAAGCAGCTTAACTCTAGCAAAAGTAAACCCTAGAAGGCTCTCTCCGTTCTAGCTAGTTCTCTCCTTTAAATTCCCCACAACAACCTTGCATGGTTATATATCGACTGCTTCAAGTCAGAAGCGCATCCTTTGTTGTCGCAACGCCAAAGGCAGGGGTGCTGTGCGCTCAATCCCACTATCCTCTTCTCATCTCACGTACAGGGAATTGGTGTAGGTTACCAAGAAAGCAGCGGCTCCCCTCGATTGAAATTAAGGTTACGTTTAGGCCAGCTGAGGCTGGAGCTTATTGGGTAAGCTATCCATAAGCTCAGAGCTGATTTGAACGCTTGGGCTGATTCAGTCCATGGCATGGATCTAACTGAAGTAATGACAGCAGCAGGTTCAAACGGTTGAACGTTAGGCCGAACAGGAAAAATGGAGGGCAACGTAGGAGCTTTTTGCCCTGATCAGCAAGCTATTGACGACATCACCTGATTACAGGCCAATAATCGCAGCCATTGCATGCAATGCAAAACAATCGAAGCAGCAAGTTATTGCCAACGAATGTACCCCATCCCATACTGTCGTTTGCAACAATCCAGGCAAACTCGTCGCATTGTTCAATTTGAACCCAACATGACAGAGCATCCATACAAGGTGCATGCAACAAGCACCCGGAAGCAAAAGGGTATACAAGCCTCCAATGCACTTGCGTAATTCATGAAGCACTTCAAAATACACATCCAGGTCACCGAACACAGGAGACACCACTAAATGGATTAAAACCAACAACATGCCTAATGGCCATTACCAAGCACAGTCCATACGAGTAACTAACATGACAGATGCAAATACCATTCATCTACACAAATAATAGTCCTGCAATACAAACCCAACATGACCAAGCTACAATTATCACTACCAATGACATTGCAGTATTCCAAACCGAACATTACAGAGAAGCAACATGGCATGGTCCATGCTAGAAGCAAAAGTGGACATGACAGACAACATGCCATTCATGACATATGTCAGCCGGGCCTCACACCCGGACCCCAGGCCGTTGGGCTGTAGTGCACTCGCAGGCCCAACGCTGAGCAGCGGGCCAAGGTCTCTTGAGCCATCTCCCCCCAAAAAGCTAGCTCAATGGGGGTTGCACCCTCACCCTTTAAACCATGCTCAAGCCCTCCCCACAATCAATGTGGGACTATTCCCAACAACATAGATCGACCCATGGATAACATAGCCGAGCACCACTTGCATTCCATGTTCAACTCCAAACCTGACCACAAAATAACGAAATGAGGACAACACCATCCATTTGTGAGCATGAGAAGTGCAAAACATACGTACCACTGGCCATACTGGGGAGCTACACTGCTGTCGCATGGCATATGGAGTCCGCTATATATGTCATCACGGAAATGACCTATCCAGCGGGTGTGTACTTATATTTGGACCCACCATGGCCATTGCCTCCACGTCCCATCCTCGTCATCATTGTTCGAACTTTCTTCGTATATGAATGCATCATCTTCCTCGTCCGAGTCCACTTCTTCATCATTGATCGTAGCCATTCAAATGTAGTTGTGCAAACCCTTCATCACGCGGACTATGGAACTTTGCATGTATAAATCATAGTGGGGATTGTCCTTGCAGTTCTGAAACTTGTTCTTGACCATCCTGAAGCTCCCCTCTACCATGGTTCGCAAAGAGGAGTGCATGTAGTTGAACTTCTCCTTCCGAGAAGCCCTTTAGGTGATACCCCTGTCGCTGCGGTGGTACTTGACCCCCCTTGTATGGGGCGAGGAAATGCGGTTTGTTCACGTATCCCTTGTTGACGAGGTAGTATTGATCTGCAGGTAGAAGAAACTTGTGAGCACTAGATAACGCATTGTGCAAGCAGCAAGTACGTAAAAGATCTATACAACAATTTGTGACTTACTGCCCAGCGGGAGGGGGGAACAAATCCTTAAACCTGTCAAGCGTATCCCTCAGCACCTCACTGTCATGCGCCGAGCCTACTCATCCGGAGTTCACAAAAGTAAACATGCACTCAAAATCACACGCTGCCAACACATTGAAACCTGTCCATCCTTTCCTATTAACGTACGTAGGATACTTATTGGGGACAAGGTTATTTTCACATGTGTCCCATCTATTGCCCCAGCAGATATTGCAAAGTGAGGGTATAACATTGCATCCATTAACTTGGGTTGTATGGTGTGTAGTATGTGCAGTCTTGGCTTCAAAAGTGGTTTTGCAAACTCATACACGGAAACCAGCACTCGATGGAAGAACTTGCTAACTGAGCCTTGTGCTTTGTGCAGCGCGGCTGCATGCTGCATGTAATCGATCCTGGAGTTCCAACAATTGGTATCAGAGCGGGGTTGTGAAGACGAGCATCGTCGCTGCGCTGCGGCGAACTGGGCGCTTACGCGGTGGGCACGTTTGTCGCCACGGCATGGCAAAAAAGGCCAGGAGGGTCTCGGATGCTGACAAAAGACGCGTCAGGCACATGTGCTCGGTGGACACGTTTGTTGTGCGACGTTGCTGAGGCTGAGGGTGGCCTAGAGGTTGAGGCACCAGAGGTAGCCACCGGCATCGAGCCGTCACACGGGAGGGCGACGAGGTTGAGGCCAAGGTGGTAACCTTGTCATGCTAGCCACCGGCGTGGAGTGGATGGGACGGCTGGACCGGGCGACGAATGACCTGGAGGACCTGGTACTGTGTGGTAAGTTATGTCATCGACAGAGAAGAGACATGTGCTGCAGATGAGTTTGGCACTGATTCCATGTTGAGATGGATTCGACGAGCTGAGTCCAGGATGTTGAGAAGTTGTGACGCCATCCTGAAGTCGAGTTCAAGAAAAAGTTAGCTTCAACGAGTTGTGTCTAAGACATTGAGGAGGTGTGATGCCGTCTTGAAGTTGAGCCAGGTGAGTTGGTTTCGATGAGTTGTGACCAGGGCGTTGAGTAGCTGTGTCGCCATCCTGAAGTCGAAATCAAGAAGCAGTGGGGTTGAGTAGCTATGTCGCCGTCCCATGTCTCGTGTGGAGTTGAGCATGTCGTAGCTGTGTCCGACTGATTCAACAAATTAGAGTATCAAGATTAAGGGGGAGATTGTTAGGTATAATCTTGATAAGGTTAAGAGAGTTCGTTTCGTATTAGGATAGAATCAAGTTCGTCTACAAGTTAGAGTTGCTTTAGAGATAAAGTTTACTTTTATACGTGTAAGAGTTCTAGTTGGTTTCATGTAATCTGCTAGTATAAATAAAGGGCGAAGGGCTAGAGAAAAGGTGCGACGGTTAGAGGCACCAAAAAAAAAAATATAGTCCATACTTTCACGCCCTGTTTTTGACCGTATCTCGCCGCGGGAGCTTCTTATCCATGTACGGAGCATCTACGACAAGATTGAGTTGATTAATTAGCTATTGGTTGATTAGCAATCACATGCATGTACGCATGTAGCTGCATGCTAGTTCAATGACGCACGTGTGCATGTGTGCTTTGTGCAGCGCGGCTGCATGCTGCATGTAATCGATCCTTGAGTTCCAACAAATATAATGTTAATAACGGAACATTGAACAACATGGGTAGGTACGTATATTTTTTTAGATAAAGAAGCAAAGGCACAGTGTGCACCCCTAAAGTAAATTTCATGTATCCGCCCTTGCTGCAACCACCTCTGTCTTCATCCTCGACGATTGCTACAATCACGATAGCCGCACAAAGCTTTCCCTTGGCCATGCACCACACAAGCACACTCCTGATGGTGCACTGATGCTAATGAGAATGCAATGCAAGTTTTCAGATTTCATATATTTTCTGATATCCGCTTAGTGAATTCAAAAATAAGAAAATTTAATATTAATTTTGATAGGTGCCACTTAATGTTTTGAATTCGGATTCAGATATTATCCAAAATTGGAATTTTGGATTCGGATTCGGATATAACATAGGATTTAGTCGGATATTTTTTATTCGGATTAGGATAATCAAAATATCTGAAAAAATTACTCTTTACTGCTGCTATTGGTGTTGTTTCGAGGGGTTGCTGACCGATGGACTGTTGTATTCATGCTTAATTGTGTTGTACCTGTATTAAATCATGCTGTAAGCCTGTAATTGCAAGAATATATTGTTTTTTATTTTGTATTTCTTGAATTGGGTAAAAGTTGTAACCGTATAAAAAATAGCCCTTAATCCAAATTCAATTATTATTTGTATCCGCTCCGATTAAAAAGAATATTCGGTCAGACTCCAAATCCAAGAATTGTCCGATTAGACTCCAAATCCAAAAATTATCCGGTACAACTCTAAATTTTAAAAATAAACAAGGCCGGATATAATTTGGATGATGTCTGATCCAATTACACCCAAAAATACAATCCACCGCCTTGTTCCTCCTTCCACCCATCATTGCTACCTTCAACAGAGGGGGAGACAAAGGGGCTCATGACAGGCCTGCCCCTACTTCACCTGGGACATCGCCGTCAGCCAGTGCAAAGACTGCATCAAGCACATCGTGATGGAGATCCGGCCATCAAGAAAGGTCACCCCCTCCCCTGAGCCCGCCTCCTATCTGAATGGCTGCACTGAAGCCTACGGTGTATTGGCAAACAAGGAATCAACGCACAGAATTATCTACGGTGCACTGAAATACGTTTCTTGTTAAAAAAAAAAAGGAATCAGATATCTACAAGTAGTATTGCTTAATGAACGCACAGAATTATCTATAGACAGGGCTTATTAGCTACCTGTATTTGCTGGGCAATGTGCGTTCTTACGTTTTTCATGCCAAGACAGTGGACTACATTGGATGTTAAAGTTATTTTCCCTAACCCCTGACACACAAACACACACACATATACACACAAGGAGTGTGATCAAGATTTAGGGCCTTAATGGCACTAGTCTTTGGTTTAGGAGGGCCGTGGATATGACCAGGAGTCAGGCTACAACCTAGCAATCTAGTGGACCTAATTCAGGAGCGTCAGCTTCAGGGTGGCTATATGTTTAGTAACAAGGGTTGTTCTGTGCTAGGCTGTGAGTTGTACATTTTAGCTGATAATTGATAAATCAGCTTTTGGGCCTCGAAGCAGAAGTTAACTAGAATTTTGGTTTTTGCTAAATTGCATTAGGGGACTATTGAGCTGAATTTGCGTTGCATTTGTGTGCGATCGTTCTTCCAAGAAAAACAGCAAAATGCTATAGAAATAAACTCGTGAGCCCACAACTTTCAAATTTCTTTTGATGGTGGTGGTGGGATGTGCTGAAAAAAAATATAACCAGCATATTTGGAACTAGTGTTGTTGATTAAGTGATTGGCAACGTTGTGACAATATAATCAGCGATGCAAGTGGGTTGTTCGGCGGCTAACGCAGCCCCTGTCTGTGTGGCCCGTGTAGCAGCTAGCGGGTAAAGGCGGCTGTCCACGGAAAACATCTCACGGGCAAAGCGGCGCCCGCAGCAGCCCACAAAAATCTATGTCTCTTCTAATACGGTTGGCTTGCAAGATTCTACAGCTTTGGTGCTATATATAATTCTTGCATGCCAAATTAAAGAGAGGAAAACACTACAGATGCGAGAAATACAAATAGGATTAGGGATGTGCATCGTCCGGTCCAATCCGACCCTGGATTCAGAGGATTTTTATTTAATATTTATTTTAAATCTTTTTTTTTAAAAATACTCATAGAAAAAATTAAATTTATAAAAATAGACGTCGGTCGCCCAATTCCCGAGCGATTGGCCCATTTCCGGGCGATATGTCGAACGGCCGTAACCTCGGTAATGGGCACGGTAACGGACCGTTAACCCGTGCGGTAGGCAGGGGACCTATCGCTCCTATGTAGGGCGATCGCTCTAGACAGGGGCGATTGGTAGAAATACCCCAAAAAAGGGGAGCTAGGCGGGACTCGAACCCGTGAACTCAAGGGAGCGCACACACCTAGCTCAACACTTATATTAATCAGTATGCTCTTGGGACTTTCTCATCCTAAAAAAAACACTAGAGTAAATATCCTGAGCCCATGAAGCCCCTTTCTTCTCTCTCCTGCCTTCTCTCTTTCTCCTCTTGGTCTGACCATTTCCACCACTATGCCCCTAACCATGCCCATGGCGAAGATGGTCTGATTGTGGGGTAGTGGGAAGGAAAAAGAGTATGAAAAAACTTTTAGCAGTGGGAAATCCACCCTCTTCCGACATAGACATGTAGGTCGTGGCATATTTAAAACCTGGCAAGCATTTCCGACATAGACATATATGCAAATAGCACATGACTACGGACGTCGCGTCTTTAGGTAATTTGACAAATACATTAAGTACCACGTATAAATTGGAAAGCATGCATGACATAGGTGGTGCGATGACATGCATGACTGGTCACCATGGACGGGTGAACGGGTTGTGGCACTGGCATGAACACCAAGTGGCTGAACACCGAGCAGTTGTTTCCCACTCCGTATCGTAGTACACGGGGTAGGCCTCTTGCATGATGGCTCTTTGGCGGAGGACTTCGGCGCTGGGTGTGTCGGGGTAGTGGTATCCGCAAAGACATGCATGGTCTTGACAAGAATAGTTCGGCTGATACTGATAGTATTGGTCAAGGACCAGCTGGTTGTGCATTTGACGTGCCGACATGGACTGCCTGCGAGGCCGCGCGGACCTTTGCTGATCTGTTGGTTGCACAGGCCCTCTTGTGGCATCTAGTCTAGCCTGCAAGCGGTCGATTCTTGCATGCAAATATGTTATGTAGGTGTAGGCTGCTGCCGGGTATGGCTCATCCATCCACTGAGTCCAACCGCACGTAACATCTAGTAATTGGAGATAGCAGAAATGAGAAGTAACTAATAATCGCGGTAGCGTGAACTAAATGTGAGCGAACGTACATGGTAATCAGGGCATTGGTAGAACCTACGACCAGTGAACCCCTCGTGCACGTGGTCAAACCACTGCACAATAGCGAGCTTCCCACAGTCGCATGTCGGCCAGTCAAAAACTGACGGAAAGTGACGTTTTCATAGCAAAGGGGGTCCATCTCTTCAGTCCCCATATTTTATGACCTGTATGTTGTCGGCTGGAGGACGAGCATGGTCTCCTGGGCCAAAACACTCCCACCATGTTTCAGGCACGAATGACCGTGCGGACGCTCCTGAGTTTGCCATGAAAATCAGAAGAGTCAAACTACGAGGTGCATTAGATATTTGTTAACCATAGTAGGTATAAAATTAGAAGGGTCAAACTACGAGGACTATTGAATTTGTAACTATGCTGTTTACAGTTTCGGTACCATCGAATTTGGTAACTATGTTGTCTATCGAATGAACTTGTATTTACTATTGCCAAATTTGCCACCCATTATTGTACCACTACTGACTAACTTATGGTATATAATCTGTCCAGCCCGACCAAATTCTTTTCCGTATTCTCTTGACATGTGATGCATCTAGGCTTTCACAACCATCGAAAACCATGTCACCACGCTCCATTCGAAGTATGGAACAATTGTACTATACAAAAGGAAAGCTGCAGTGACAATGTATGATAGAAACAAATTGAATGTGGTGCTCCAGTGGCATTCAGATCATGGTATACATTACAAGACAATAATCTGCGTAGGCTGAAGATTGGTGCGAAATACGGGAATGAAATAGATCATTGTTCTAGGGACAATAGGTTTAGCATTGTCGGTGGAGCGTTTCCACACGAGCATCATGTTGTTCAAGAGAGTAGCATGGTCAATTCGCTCCTCAGGGCGAAAGGGTCTTACATGAAGATGTTCGATGTAGTTGTTGGCGGCTATTGGGAAGTGGTCGTCCATCCATTTGTTGAAGCCACAGTCATCGATCTGCATGTCGAAAGGTGAAAAAGGTGAGAATAAAAAGTATTATAACCGGGTCCATGGTGGTGTGGGTGACTCACTACAAAGTACGTTCAACAATAGAAACGTCGGCTAGTCCATCCTTCGACAACATGGTCAAAGGTTTATACAACTGTGTCCACTCCATGTGCGCACCGTGGCCATCCCCTATAGAAGTTTGGGTTTCTTATCATGGTTGGCTCCATGTTGTAACTAGCTCTCTTCCGAATAGGCAAGTCGTCGCTTGGTGGATGCTCTTAGGATCTAGGACCATTTGACTGTCACCAGGCTTGTCTGATCCAAGCGTTCGTAGAGTGTTGTGAAGCCATAGGTGCGATACGGTAGGCTGAAGAAGAATGCTCTGCAGTATGAAATAAATAGTCAATATAAGTTGGAAGAAGAGGAACTGCAACCAATACGTATGTAGTGTAACCAATACTTAGGGGGTTTGGTCTCGACGTAGGCCCCACGTGGTGAGTCCTAGCTACCACGGGAATAATCGGGTCTGTCGTATGGTACACGATGGCCGACCCTTGAACTCACAACATCCATGTCGTATTCCACTAAGCCTCCATGAATTTCGTAAAATGCCTAGTCGGCCATGACATTAATGAGATAATGGCCACTTAGGGGTTTTACTGTCGTCATGGGCCCCACGTGGTGACTCTGAACGACCATGGGAATAATCGGGGCGTCCTACGCTACATGGTGCTCGACCCTTCAACTAGGGACGGCAGTCTCGCATTGCATTGAACCCCGGCGAAATTCGCAAAATGCCTAGTCTGCCATAGAAGTAACGAGTGAACCGCGTGAACGCCAACACCTAAACGCTAACGAAGTCAGACAAAATGTTTGACAAATAGTGTATGAAAAATTAAATAATATAGAGCTTAATTAATATAGAGTGTCCACAATAATGTAACACAAATGACATGACAAGTAGAGTATAACAAATTAAAAAGTAAGACAACACCTCACCCACGCCCTCGTCCCCACTTCCTACAATGATGCGCCAAATACATGAGCATATCAGGGGGCCTGACGTCCCTCATAGGCCTGCCCTGGTCGATAGGGGTGGACACGTCGGGCTGCCTAGGCAGTGTCTGATTGTAGGGCACTCCTACAACTACGATAGCTCGAAAACCTCCTGCGACATCGAAGTTATCGTTGATGTCGTTGTAGGTACCGTGTAGGCCAGGTGCTGCACGGGACGATGAGGCCCCAGCATCAGCCCACTCTCCCCACGTCTACTGCGCGGGCGGCGGCCTGGCCATGGAAGGGCCACCCGGCACGGCAAAGCCACCATTAGGCCGTGGAGGAGCTAGACCACAGGAAGGAGCGGGCGCCGCACCACGTGGAGGCACAGGGCCACGTGGCGGTGCTGGCCCACGGGGAGGAGGTGGACCACGTGCGTGCGGCTGTGTCTCCCCGTCCCCTACAGGATGTCATGCGACATAGCTCTGTCGCCTTGTCTAAGAATCGCTCCCACACTAGCCTGGCCTCGATGGCGGTGACCTCGAGTCCCTACCTCAGCCGTGCCACCGTGGGCACCGACACGACGTAGATCTCCCAAGAAAGATCCGCATACACACATAGAACGTGATATCAGAAAAAATTCTATGAAAGGTGCTATGGATAGAAATTTTAATGCGAAACGAACCGCGTAGTTCGCCCTCTGGGACTACGGCGCAGGGTAGATCTCTAAGATTGAGGACTCCTGCCTAACGTACGGCCTCGGAGTGTACCCCACTGAGAAGAGTGCATGGCACGAACCACTCCAAGTACTCATCGTACATTTCTGGTGCGTACAGGCGATATTCTGTCACTCGATCCTCCAACACGTTCTCCACTGATGCGCCCAGGGTGCCATGCGGTGGTCGAAGGACATGCCTGCCACAGCCCCCATCCGGGACATCCTGAAATGAAGGGATGATATATTTAAGGAAAAATTGATTCAATGAAAACCGTACGTGACAAAGTTATGCATCATACCTATGCGCGCCACGTGAAACAACGTGGTTCGGCCCCAACGGGAAAGTTTGGAACAAGTCGAACTGCTGCATCACCCGCTGGAGCGAGTACTCCTCCACGCAGAGGTCAAACACGAGGACCTTCCGCGTAACCCAGTATGCTTCGTCGGGCGTACAGAGGAAGGACACCCCGAACGGTGCTTGGGCGGCGACGTTAGGTGCGTTGTATGGTGTACAACGCACGTCCTCGTCCTGTAGGTAGTCAAACTCCCAAACAAACTCAGAATAGGACCTCCGCACTTGGCGGTGATCAAACGAGCACTGTGCGGCAGGAAACAATGCTTATTGTTAGGTTCCACATAGTGCAAATGGTGTTCACGTAAGATGTGAGTAAGAGGCGGGAGATCGCACCTGTCATTGGACTCAGTAGTGGCTCATGGTGGGCTAGTCCGTCGAAGGGCCGCTGTACAAGTCAGCGGGGTAGGGTGCAGGATCGATCATGGGCCTCCCGATCGGGAACCGCTCTCACGACCACCGTTGCAGCAGGAGAACGCAACCAGATATGGTCACGTCCTGGTCGGCCCCTGACACAGCGTCACACAACCCTCGGTACGTGGCCGCAAGCACCCTCGAGGCCCACGAAAACTACTGCATTTGGTAATTCATAAATGTCAAACAAAAAAAAACAACCACATAATAGACGTAAGTCCTATTGACCTCATCCTCCAGTGTGTCCGCTATGTACTGGGCGTACTGGATCAGGTGTCGGTTCACTGTGTTCCCGTGAGACAACGGAAACAAGACCCAACCGAACACCATCAACAGGTACGCCTTGAGGTGCCTCGCTACCGCGTCCTCGTTGGTGTGCGGGTGTATCAGCTCCGCCTTCAAAATTCCACATAGATTTTAGCACCTATGCACGGGACCATCAAATCGGGTAACATAACTTATTCACCGTGTACTGAAGCAGCCACTGCTTCATCGGCCCGTGCCGCTCACCCTGCCTAAGAGGTATGTATGGGGCAGCAGTGGGGTGTCTCTGTACCTCGCCAAAACGTCTGGATAGCTCAACGTGCCACGCAACGAAGACGTCGTGTGGTACAACTGCAGGAACATCACACAACAGTCCTAGCAGGTACGCGACGTCTTGTAGCATGGACACCATCTCCCCATAGGGGAGGTGGAAGGTGTGGGTCTCCGACCTCCAGCAGTCCATGAGTGCAGTCAGTAAGGACCGATCGTACCCGAACCATGGCACTTGTTGACCCTCCTGTGGTGTAGTGGCGAGCTCCACCATCCTACAAAGTGAAAGTAAACCTGCCGCTCTCAACCAGCAATCAATATGTCATGATGTCATATTCCAAGTGATTAAAATAGTATATACAGGATCGTAAATGGTGAAGGGCAGTTACTGTGGAACCCAACGTGGGTTGATGCGAAGTAGCTCATTTGGCATATGCGGCCGCAATGTACCGAGCTGCCTATTATCCACTGTGGACAACCTAGACTGATGTGTCGCATCGACAGATGGGTTGAGCAGCTCTAGAAAGGCACCCGCACCACATCCACCTACCGCCATGGCTGCCTGTCCCGCATAGTAGAAAGGAACATCATTAACATTTACTTCAATGTACATATTATCATTCAGTTCAAAGTAAATTACAGAACAAATATAAATTATATGGTACACATAAGAACATAAGTTAGAATGCACAAATTGAAATGTAAATTACGTTGTACAAATAACAACAGAAGTTACATCATACAAATTAAAATATTAAATTACATGGTACACATAACAACGTAAGTATCACATTACAAAAGAAATTACATGGTATACATTACAAACAAAAATTAAATTATGTGGTACACATCAAAAATATTACATGTTACATATTAAAAAAGAAATTACATGGTACACATTACAATATAAATCACATGATAAACATTCATGTTTGGTTCACAGATATAATTATAATGGTCCACACTTAAAAAGAAATTACATGGTACACGTTACAATATATATTACATTATAGACATTCACATTGGATTCACACATACAAACATAAAGTACAAGCATACACAGTGTATACCTCGACAAGATATGGAGGCACAGCCTCCGAATCCGCACATCTTTGCGCTCGACGACGCGCTTCCGACTCATCCATATCATTGCGTATACGACGGGTCCTTCGACCGCTGACCTTTTGCTTCAACTTATGCGGGTCTGATATCCATCGATGACTAGGAGACGGTGCTTTCGTGAACGACCCATCGACTCGATATCTGTAAATCTCGTGATTCCACATATTGAAAACACTTTGTTTGAAGTAATACGCAGAGACGTATGGACGACATGATTGATATGTCTCAGCGGCAGTGGCAATCACGTGGGAGCACGACAAGTGCAACAACCTTGTCTTTTGGTAGGAACACTCACATTCACCAGTTTGGAGTATGCACAGATGGGATCTCCTCTCACGGTGGACACCTCTATGACCTCGGTCACCGCAGTGCACATGGTATCTCCACTCTACGCCACTCTTCAGGCTGACACGGTGCGTCTGTACCTTTCTGGTTTTTTTTTGCCATGTATGCAGTTATAACCGCCGAATAGTAAAGTTGATTGTCCGACATAGATACAGCCCACTTCCTATATCGATAAATAAAATATTTTTAGGTACCAAGCAGGACACCTTCAACTATACCCACCAAAGAAAGACATCGTGTGCCTTTCATGACCCAATTGTACACCTCCGCTAAGTTCGTGGTCATTATTGCATACTGTGCACCACTCTTGTCATACAGTTGAACCCATTTCTCTAAGGGCTCGTGGCGTATCCAGTCACTGAAACTCCTTATGGATGTCCTTGGCCTTTGCCGAATGTTTGGTGCGTTGGTCAGGGTGCACATAACATTGTCGGATCATCTTCTTGCCCGTGGTGGACTATAGGATTTTTTGACGAACTAGCTGTACCCTAGGTTGCGATGTCTATTTCTTTGTCAACTCATCAAGTGTCTTCCAATGTGCCTCAAACTTGTTCCGCTGGTTCTGTTTGCACATCCTCTTGAACATGTTCATCAGCTCCTTGTTCCTGAATTGCCAGAAAAAATTCGCACCCATATGCCTCATGTACCACCTATTCTTAACGTCCGACTACTTTGCGGCTCCTACAACGTCCGACCCTCATTGCGTGTCCATGATCACCGTCAGCAGTCCAACATGTCGGTTGTGTATGACACACACATTTGGCCAATCTTGTACCACTGCAAGCTCCACTCTTTCAAGAAACCAATACCAACTCTCCGTGTTTTCCCCCTATAGAAAGGCCGCCGCGACCAATAGAACTTGATTGTTCATGTCCACAGCGATTGCAGTCAATATCTGCCCCTTGTATTTGCCAGTGAGGAAAGTGTCGTCCATGCAAATGATCGGTCGGCAGTGTCGAAAGGCATTTATGCACACACCGAGTGCGAAGAACGCCCTCTGCAGCACCCACTTACCCGCCTACACACCGTCTGTGGAGTACTCCGCAAGGTCGATATATGTACCAGGGTTTCTATGTGCTATTGCCTCAGCAAATGTAGAATATTCTCGTACGATGCCTCATACATCCCAAACCTTATCTCCAAAGCTTTCCTCTTTTCTCTCCATATCTTCGTGTAACTAATCTTGTACTGAAATCTTTCTTAAACAGCTCTAATAATAAATTGAGCCTATAGGTGCGGGTTGTCCACAATCTGACCATACAACACATTTGCCACCTAGGTGGACGATAGATTCTAGTGCTCCTGCTCTGCTTGCTCCAGTTCACAGTTATACTCCCTCACTATGGAGCATTTCTAATAATCCTTCCACTTTCCCTTGTATACATGCACCCGCCATGGGCACCAATCTATGACACACTTTACGTTATACTCCTTCTTGCTTGACTTCACAACCTTGACTTACGGTCGAAGAGACATTGCCAAGTACTTCACAGCATCCTTGTCTTTATATGTGGCTCCCTCCGTGACCTCGTTCTCATGATACTCCCATGCATCGTGGCTCTCTTCATTCATTATTAAGTCTTCAAAATTATAGGTACTCCATGCACCGGGGACAGGCACATCGGGAGTATTGTCCTCTTCATCCGAGTTTTCATCCTTCGGGACTTCATCGTCTACACGGTCCTCCGCCTCCATCATCTCAACAATGTTCTCTACCTCCTCACCTTCATCAGCCACCCCCTCGCCTCCACGCCCGTCTCCTCGCCACCGCCAATCTCGTCGTCACCGCCAATCTCGCCCCCTCCCTCCCCCGCCCTCAATCTCCTCGTAGCCTCCAACATCGCATCTTTCCAAGTTTCTCTCCTCCTCGTCCATTACATCTACCTCGTCATCACGCACTTCTGGCAAGGTTAGAGTTAATTGGTATCATTGTACCAGTAACGTGAAAGGCCAACCGCGCTCTAAAGCATATCCAACATAGCTCCTCCATATTGATATTGTATCTATAGGAATCAACTCTCCAAAAAAAAAACCTTCTGGCGCATGACTTACTGCGGCCTGCAACCGATAGGTCTAGGCATCCAACCGAAACAACCATTCTATTAACCCCCTGTATGTCCTATCGCTCGGTCTTGATATGCCCCGTGTGACCGAAGAAAATCCAGATAAATCCACTCCATCGGACCCCTATGCTATCTCCCCATCTCCATAAAATATTTTAAAATATATTTTCTCCAACATGTTGCCTACAACGTCCGACCGAAAAAATTAGTTTTTTCTCTTATTGTTAAAATATCATATGTCGTAAATTAACTACTCATACTTTCCTATACGGCATTACTGCTATAAATTATTAATTTTTCCTAACTGTCATAACTAGCAATCTACATGATATACCATATTTCATTTAATGTCTACATTGCATATATCGAATTCTTACTCTATAACATATGGCTATCCTACCATGTTTAATAGTAATACTCTAATTTCAATCTCTACAACACTACTAAGTATTCGTACTATATTACATTTATAATAATTCTATATTACATTATTTGCAGGGAAAAATTTCTGAACATACCTCTGTGAAAATATTGGATCTACTTCCTTCTCTTCTTCCCCTCCTCTCATTTTTTCTCTTTTTTCCTCTCTTTTTTCTTCTCTTTTCTTCCTCTCGTCTCTTTTCTTTCCTCTTCTCTTCTTCTCCACCCGGCTCTGCCTCTACTCTTGCTTGGTGTGAATGAGGGAAGGGGAGACCGACTCTCCCCTTAAATAGGTACCTATCGCCCCTATATCAGGCAATCGCCCTATAATGGGGCGATAGGTGGGCCCCACCTCCAACGGCTTCGACCGGGGTAACGTAACGGCTACCTCCCTGGCCATTACCCCCCTAACGGTCGTAATTATCTATCACCCGGGTTACGGGCGATTGCCCGAGAATGGGGTGACCGAGGCCTATTTTTGTAAATTTTATCTTCCTACGAGTATTTTCAAAGAAAGATTTAAAATAAATATAAATAAAAAATTCGGATTCGGATTCGGATTCTAGAATCAAGGGACATTTTTTGGTTCATGGGTCATCCCAAATCTATTTTAGTGGGTACAAAGCCAGAATAAGTGGCCCAATGGGTCAGACCATTGACTCTAGTTGTACAGTTCCTCTTACATTTCTAGTAAGGATTAGTACTAATCGAGGTTTATGATTCATTATCACCGGTACTCACCAGACAGAACACTGGAGAGGCACCCCTCCTCCAGGTCAAACACTTAGTGAAGTAGCGTATCGACCCAGCGAAGGAGTGCCCTAAACTGGGATAGACAACACTTGGGGACACTTTGTGTGTGTTGTATTCTTCCTATTTGGGATTCAAACCCCTTTACATGTACACAGGTTCTTTTATTTATAGGGAATAGTCTTTGCACTACAGGAACAAAAATGTCCCTATAGATTTGCAAAAACAAGGTTACAATGGTCATTTCCCCTAAATAACTAGACCGCCTTCGCTCAACAACTAAGGCAAGGTTATAAATGTCTCTTCACCCTTACTCTAGAGGCCTGGGACTAAAATATCCCTCCACCGTCATATTAAAGTGGGGTTACTAAAGGGATTTTAGCATCTGGGTGATTACAGTCTGTCTCTTCGAGGAAGAATCCAATGATGTTTATCCTGACACTGGAGTGGGTCCCTTTGTATTGTTAGATCCAAGAGGGTGATGACCGGAGTAGCGTAGGTGGGCTAGATGGTTGGCCGGCAAGTTTAGCTCTAGACTGAGTCAGCGATGTAGCGCCATAGTTTATTTTGGTGCTTGCGACATTTTTATTTTTGTATTTATTTATTCTTTAATGGAATGACAGAGCTCCCACCCTATTGTTAGAAAAAAACACATTTCTGGCTGTTTTGGGGGTTTTCTCACAGGAAAAATAGGGGGGAAAGCGAAATTGTAATTTGGGCCTAAAACCATGGCCCAAATACCTTGGAACCCAACTGTATTTGTCCCCCGAATTTTTAGGATTTTTCAAATTTATTCTGTATTTTTCTGTTGGCTCGGCTAGTTAGCCGACAAAACCGGTCGGCTAGCTGCCCAAACCAAGCAGAAAACTGATAAAAACCACCACAAATTTCCTCCGGTTGGCATTCAAATTTTGATTTCAAATTCATCTTGTTTTGTTGGTTTTTACCCGTTTTTCATGGTTTTCCTAAATCGCTAGGGTAGCGAGTTTGGGGATGGGAACAAGTTTTAAAACCCTGATTGGGATAAAATGCGATAGCCTACGTAACGATTTGTGCAGGATAAATTAAGTGGGCTGACAGGCTACCCGTGACCACATTCATCCCATTATTCATTGTTCCGTGTCGACCCGGTTCGGTCCAGTGAACAGAGTTTGGACCAGCGCCTTAGCCTAGCCTAGTACATATATTAGCAAACTGAGTTGACCTGGTTTAGCCTGCTACTATTGCAACTTATATAAATTAAATATAGGAAAAGATTGATGTAGGGGCCAGCAGTGGCACAACCGTCTCTCGAAGATGACATGGTGACCATGTAAAACTTATCGCCTGCCAACCACTTGGGACATATACCCCAACTGTATGAGATATGTTCTAGGTGGCTGCCACCTGGTCATTGCTTCGCCTCAGCGAGACTATTGTTCCATTGCTGCCCGCACATTAACCTTATCGCCCAACTATACAACCATATGTCCCTGACACCTATATGACCGGCTACGGATGCTTATTCTTATCAATATGCATGTTGGCCATCTATTTATGTCAATCGGATTAAAAATTAAAAAAAAGAGCCTAAATATTGGCGGGTGTAATTGGATCATCAGTTGGCGGTAAGGCGGAATTGTGTAGGTTGTTTTGGCATGGTAGTATGGGGCTATGGGCTAGGTTGGGCCTTCTTGTTTGTGTTGTAAATAAAACACAGCAATTTCATGCTCCATTCGCCAAATCCGTGTACAAAACAATCCCCTAGTAATGAACGTAGAAAATAAAAAGACAAAATGTGTATTCGTGCTCTTTCAGGTCTCGACAAGATATCATTTGCGACATAGATATTGTTCTGAACTGCGCCTTTGACTAAATATATCAGACGTGATATGTAATATTATAAAAATATTTGTCGAGACAAATCTATACATATCGTTTTCATATATCATGCCAAAAGCTATAGATAACCAAAGTCTAAACATTTTGATGGCGTGTAAAGTATGATTACTTTTCTATGGGTATAAACTCAAAGGCATATTCAACTCACACCCTACACACATGACACGCCACACACACATAGAACCAAACGCTAAGATCTAGATCGGAAGCCTTAAAGCATCTGTAACTATAGGCACCTGCTGTCCCACTGAACAAACATGTGTACTATACCTGTTAACTCGGAAATTAAATCACAAGAAAATAATGAACCGTGCGACTGAGCTAAGCTGGAAAGGGGGTAGGTGGTGGTGCCACTGCAGTGATCCAGATCCTTTGACATTCCCATTGGACTGTCATGGACTTACGGTGCTACAGTAACCGTGTTGGATCCAACATTAGTGACCTACCATGCAACAGTGGATGCATAGTGTTTTGGTATAGTTTTTTGTGCTACGGTATTTCAGCACTGTCACTAAATGTCAGGATTTGCCCAGCACCGGGCTACGCCAGGAAAAAAATTTATTTTTAACCTTTTTAAAAAAATTAATTTAAAATTAACCCCGGTGAAAAAATATTTTTATTTCTAACCCTTTTGGACGCGCCACTCGAGACTACGCGGCTCACAGGCACTGCCACGCCAGTGCATGTGGCGTGGCAAGGGCTGCCACGGTGGTGCCCGCGGCCGGGCAAAGGATGGCGTGGCAGATGCGGGCCCCACCTTTGCCGCGCCACCCCGCCTGGCGCGGCAATAACGACCCAGACACTTACACACAGGGCCGACGATGCTGACCTGGCGGGCCCCACCTTTGCTGCGCCACCCCGCCTGGCGCGGCAGAACCTTGTAATTATCGGGCCGAGCCCTTTCCTGGCGCATTTCTCTACTCCTCTCCTTCTCCGCCGCAAGAGCCGCCGCGCCATCGCCCGCCGGCCGCCGCCCTGTCCATCTCCGGCCGATTCTCGTAGGAAAAAGCGTTGCCCACCCTCCTAGCAAGGTAATCTCCCTCACCACTTGAGCTATAGCTATTAACACTTATTATGCTTAGTCACAAACGTTTTATAGATTATTTGTTCAAATAACTTATGACAGGCTTAAATGTACCGCTTAGTAAAAAGGTACTAGGTATCACAAGGTACATTCACATAAACTAAGTTCAACAACATATTACATCACGAAATTCAACAAACACGGTCTCACTCCTCGGGGTCCTCGTCGTCATACGGCACGATAGTAGGCAAGTTACCAACAAGACCCCTCATGGTCTCCATCTCCACCGTCCTCCTCGCCTTGTTGCACCGCAGAGTTTGCAAATGAGCCTCCCATGAATTATGCCGGTAATTGGCCGCGAGGTCAATGACTGAACCTTCTGCCATCTTCTTCCTTCTCTCCTCAAGCTCTTGCTCCTTCTCCATCTGCCTCTGCAGCTGTATTTGCTGTCTGACCTCTCTTGGATCAACACCAAGTGGGTACCTCCTCCTACGCCTCCTCCAGTAATCCAAAGTTTCTGAATCGGTGAAGTAGCCACGTGGCGGCACCCCACGCACCCTGATCATGTCATCGAGAACCTTCTTCCTGTCTTTAGCAGACGGCATGAGTACACCATAATCATGCCTTATCTTATTTTTCCTCTTCTCTACTCTTCTAGCTTGTTTCTGGTCACACAAATTCAAAATCTCAGCTTCGAAGTCCTGTTTTCCGCTATATGTCTCCCAGTCACACTGGACGTCCCTCATACAAATATTACGGGAACGAATATCATCAAGCTGAACATGTACTGTGCTATTTTAATTTTAAATAAAACAGATGTAAGTAAATCGTACCCAAAATTCACTATAGGAGTTGCCACAATACATCCATACCCAAGCTCCGATGGCACAACATCTCTACGAGCCGGTATGCCGCACTTACATGTAGTGGGTGGATATTGCTCACATGGCCAATTCTTCTCGCCAGAGTTGAAGGCCTCCACTTCCTCATTAGATGGCCAACAAGCCTTGTGTCCATAAATGTACTCCTGAAAATCACAGAGAGGCTATCCATCCTACAAAAAATAACATTGTTATCGAACTACTTCAATGCATGAGACTGACTTACATATAGACTAGGCATGCATACACTTACCCGATCATTGCGCGAGCAATGGAAGAAGGGGATAAAGTCCACCCCTAGGTTAGGCCGTACTAATATGAACTAAACATAGCAATGACATAGAGGCGGGTTTACTACCCGGTTAGCACTTGCCACCGCCTTCTCCTCCGTTGTCATTTCCGGTGGATTTGGCGGAGAAGGAACCCAACGCCTCAAATACTGCATTGGCTTAGTTTCCATGGAGCGCCATGGGAACAGCCGGATTCTCGGATCAAACATTTCAGGTCCATTAATCCACTCGAAAAACCAACACTGTCGAATAGAGCACCCGCCAATGTCTTCATTCTTCACACCACAAGTGTAAAAGGCTCTACCGGCAGTATCATGGTCCCTCGACTGCTGAACCTCCGCAGGAAGGCTGTGCTCACAAAGTGGAACCGGAAACGGTGAGGCCCGAACTGGAGCATTCTTACCTCTAGAGTAATTCTTATATTTGAGCAATGGCTTCGCCGTCCCACTGTCGTTTCCTACAATATAGTGCAGGATGACAGGAAAATAAATTATTTTATCAAAAAATACTCCTTATAAACATACATCTTAGACTTAACATTAGTACTAAATCAAATATTATAAAAAATTCACTACACAATCTAGGCTTTTTCACGAGATCATTAGTGAAGACAAAACAACTACGCAATTCATACATCTCCACGCTAAGTTTAACTAGAATACTAACCCTAACCCTAACCATAAATCAATTAAAAAATTCATGAAATATTATGAAAAAAAAATCATTACACAATCTATACATCTTCAAAAGATTATCAATGGAGACAAAACCATTATGCAATCCATACATCTCCACGCTAAGTTTAACTAGAACCCTAACCTTAACCCTAACCCTAACCCTAAATCAATTGAAAATTACAAAAAAATACAACCAAAAGACACCAAAGGAGAGGGGGTCACCTGCCATGATGAAATGCAGTCTTTTCCAAAAAATACTCGCCGGATCTAATGCTCAAAGTTTTGGGAATAAAGGAGGAGAAGAGTGGTTAGAGAAGAGGTGAAATGGGAGAAAATGAAGAATGGCCGAGCTAGGAGGAGCTCTGCAGGAATTTGAATCAGGCCTTGCCGCGCCAGGCGGCATGGCGCGGCCTGGTGGGCCAGACCAATCGTGCCCGCGAGACTGGTGGGAAGATGCACCGGTCCCACTGGTCGGCCCCCGCTCTCTCGGGCGGGGGTGGCGGCGGCAAGGTGGGGCCCGCGCTGCCACGCCATCCTTGCCCGCCATGGGCGCCACTGTGGCGACCTTTGCGCGCCATATGCACTGGCGCAAGCGGTGCTCGTGAGCCGCGCCGTCTCGAATGGCGCGTCCAAAAGGGTTAGAAATAAAAATATTTTTTCACCAGGGTTAATTTTAAATTAATTTATTAAAAAGTTAAAAATAAATTTTTTTTCCTACGCCAGTGTCCTCGTAAATGTAACTTTTGGTGATACGAGGGATCAGACATTTTATGATAACTAAACACGCCGGAACGGTATACCAAAATGAAATGTTCTATCTCAGCGGCTAAACCGGAATGAAATTTTAGAAGATTTCTTCGAAAGACGAAATTTACAAGATTGGTGGAGAGCAAGAGGTTGGCTTTAGGTTGGGAAACAGTACATCTTTTCACTGACAGACTCGTTCCAACGTTATATTTTGGGCGTCTAGCATGGTTGATTAATCGACGCTGTCTCTGCTTTCACACAACACCCCAGCATGCATAATGCATTCGTTTCTTCCTGTAGCCTGCACCGTTTCAAAGACTGGGATTTATGACTACCAGCGCAAGACGACAGGTACTAGAAGTTGCAACACAAGACTTTAGACAGTGTTTCTTTAAGCGGTTACGGTTGCGTTTAAACTAAAAATTTATAGCTCCTCGATAAAGATATCCAAGGGATCAAAAAATTATAGAAAAATGGTTTTGAGAGCTTTAAGAAGAAATAGTAAGACCTACAAAAATTAGCTACCAAACGTCAAAACGTTTAACTTGTACAAAAATAATAAATTTTTAGTTTATAAGCAAACGCAAACGCCGAAAGAAACACTACCTTGGACAACTCTGAATTTGCCATGGAACTCTATAATTTAAACACAGGTTTGACATTATATAGTAACAAAACACAGCCACGAAACATCTCGGATCAAAATTTACACCTCAGCACTTCTTCCGTTACCATTCACCAAGTACAAGGTACATACACGACACATCTCGCTTCCTCGTACAAACGAAGCCTCATGGCACACCGTTCCAGTCCCAAGAGACCATCAATCACTCAACAGGTCATCTATATCTGAGATTGATTCGTTATAAATTGAATGTCCATCTGTTCTCAATGAGCTCAAATTCTTCAGCCCCAATGCATACAGAACTTACGGCAATCGAACGATGGCAAGTACACCAGAAAAAAAGAAGAAGAGTAAAGAAAAAAGGGCCTACAAAGTGAATGCTGGGTGCTTCCTTCTTTCCAGGAGCAGGGAGACTTCAAAAAAACAAACACCGAGCTCTTCCTTTCCTAGCTGCAATTAGTGTCCGGGAGAAGGTCTGGAAGATGGATCAAACTTTCTAGGGACTGACTGACCAGGCAACCAATGCTCCTAGAATATGGAATAACCCATGCTCTCTTAGAATCTGAAATCCGGGTCGACATCCATTGCCCAGGCGAATTTCGCAATAAGTGATTTGTTGAAAATCTGTCAAGCAAAATCAGCCAAGGGAAGCAGGTTCTCGTAAGGACTGGTAATGTAACAATGGGGCCAACATTTGAAAATGTGGTGTTAATTAGGTATGGAAATCGCAAGGCACAAGTATCAAATGAAAACTTCACTGTCAGAAGAATGCAACTTCAACCGTGAAATACCATAGCGAGGTTATCACATTTTAAAAGGTGGTATTAATCCTATAGGCAATGACAATAAAAAAAAAGTCAGAAACTTTTTTTTTTATATACACAGTTATGGGCTAATGGTTAGCCACCCTCCAGGGTTACAGATTTCCAACAATCTATTAAATATTTATAGTAAATATTTGTAAGGCAGGGAAATAGAATGGCACATTGGCACAACAAGTATGCTACACTAAAGTGTAATATAGATGTGCAATGAGAAAATGCTTCTATCAACTTAATAAAGGAGCAGCCATGCAATAAACTCACAGGACTAAGAAAAGAAACTAGTAGTTGTCCTGGAACCATGATACCTTCTCAATAGGGACTTCATGGCGTTTGCACCATGCGACAGTAATTCTTGGATCAAGGTAGTTGATCTTTGACGTTCCTAGTGCTACCGTCTTCAAATCCTCTTTTATCTTCTTATCCATCTCCATCTTCTCTATCTTCGTTTCAATCTGCGAGATCTTCTTTTCAAACCTGCAAGTAGATTTTGTGAGATTTCCAGATCAACTGTTTCTTCAAATATACAAAATATGATATATCTGTGATTGAGATGTTACGCTTCAGGGGCAAAATTTCTCTTTGGTTTCCCATCTTTATCATTGCCTAGAGGTTTTCCTTTCTTCACTTTGCCCATGTCTACTTTCAATTCATCCCTCTGGGCCTAGAGAAAAGAAGTAAATGATGACAGAGCTGGTAAGATCAAGTCAAGGAAATAGTAAAAGTTTGAGCTAATCATTTGCAGCAGATATCCAACCTTTAATTCATCAATCTTTTCATTCAATCGAGTCATCTGGGATTCATGTGATTTTGAGACAGCACGCTGATGGTTACAGATTATTGCAACCTGAGTAAACGACAAGGCGCAGTTGAGACAAATGATAAGTGCTTCAACTTTTTCTTAAAGAGTAAAAGATTTACCTCTTTGTTTGCTCGTTGATAGACAGCAATTTTTTCAAGAAGAGTTCCATCTTCTGTTTCTTTGTGCAACTGTGATATCAGCACAAATACATATTTCTTTACACCATAATATATTATAACATAACATGTTAGTCACACAAAAATGTAATGTATGTACATATTCTATTTGGAATATGAAAAAGAAAAGATAAGTGCAATAACTGAAGATACAATAATCTACATGGTATTGACCAACTAAATATTTGTTGTTGACTTGAGCTGCAGGTGCAAGTATAAATATTACAGTACTAAAACAAAATAGTACAGCAGATCCTCCTTAGTTGTCTTCCTCATAATTGACTTCAACTAACCAGAACCCTTAGATTCTACGCAAGCCTAAGTTCAACAAAAGAGTAAAGAATGGACATGAAGAAAGGAGTGAAATTCGCTTCGAACTTACAATCCCATCCAATGTGATGGAAGCATTATATGTACGGAACACTTTTGCGGTAAGCCCAGGCATTAAGTCCTTTAAATGAGCATTTAGTCTAGTTGTATCAAGCTTGTCAAAGATCTCAACTCCCGCTTTCTTGCCTAGAAAACCAGATAAGCAAAGAAGATGTGAATGATTTAATGAGGGTAGGAAGAGAGGGCAGAGGGGAAAAGGAGAAGCATAGGAGAGGGGTACCAGCACGGAACTCCTCAATGGCCTTGTATACAGGCAGTTCAACCTCTACAGTGTTGAAGTATCTTATAGAATCTTTACCGAGAAAGTCAAACTGTAAAGGTCACGAAGCATCGGATATAAATCAAAATTAAATCATCATATTGAGTAATCATGCATAACAAATAATGAAGATCAAGACCTGCAGCTTATTTGGAGGCACACAAGTAACATTATCAACCTTCAGTGTACAACAACCAACAGTATCAGCCTCATCGTCATCCTGAAAAGTATTTGAAGTAGTGACTAAGCATACATATTCATGATAATATATGTCAATATAGCTCAGAGCTAAATAGAAATGAAAAAAAAATGTAGAAGATTATGTGCTGGAAGCAATCATAGGTTTCAGTAAGACAATACCTTTTCATTGCCCGCCCTAAGGGCTAGCTTATCTATAAGATATGTTGCCACCGCAATTTGCTTCTTCGCCTTATCTTTGCTCCTGAAATCCTTTGTGTAATAATCACGAATGTTGTCTATGTGATCCTGCCATGGGCATGCAGAAAAACAATTATCTGTACATGCAGACTCAAAACCTCCATGACATGCACAATGAACTTCCTCACCTTCAATTTTCGAGACTTTTCATATTTCTCCTTGTCACTCTGTCCCTTCAGTGAGCTGCTTGCTGCCAGGAAAACATACTTGAAATCTTTTTGGCTTATTGGATCGTTCCAAAAGGCCAACCATGTAACGGTATTGTCATGTTTCACTTCTTTCCAGCTGCAAGACACATGATCAATCAAGAGTGCACAAATGCTAGTAGCCCCTTCACAAAATAGTTTAATATGAACAATTGGAAAAATCTTATGGTACCTTTCTCCAGGTATTGGACACTCTGGGACCGGAACCCCTTTCCCAATGTTTATTGTAATGTCACTTGGTCGAATGCGTCGCTTCAATTTTCCCATCTAAAACAATGCGATAAAAAACATCATAATGAAGGTGCTCATTTCAAACAGCAAAAAATTATGTAATTCTATCTGCACCTTTGGATGCTCTCCACGTCCCCTGAACAAGCCAGGCGGCTCTACTCTGAAATTACCAACCTGAAATGAACAAACATTTTAGCTCAGAAGAACTGCACACAAAACGCTATTAATATAGCACAGTAGATGGCAGATGACACAAGTTCTATGCAAGTATAGAAAAATGACGTTAGGAACAACTAAACAATTTAGCATTGACAAGAAAAATATCTGTCATACACTGAAAGGCATTCATCACATCTGGCGCAAAAATCTCAATTAAGTAGTACGACGAACCTAACAATCTAAGATTTGGCAATGGACAGGTTATGTGACTACACAGTATTAAGGGGAAAAAAACCTTCTCTTTAACACCATCCACGACAGCCCACATATACTTTTCCTCTTGTTTCAACTTCTCTTCCCGCAAGGTTTTCTTCTCCTGTAAATAAAGGATTTGCAGGTTTATTCTTCAGATCATGGAGGAAGGATAAATCTGCCTTCTCTAAGCCACTCAAGTTTGGACATGGAATGGAACTTGAGTCATAAGTCACTAGAACCCAACTGTGCATTTTTCAGAGATCACATTAATATGCATTACAATTTTATTCTGCAGAATAAGTCAGACATGCAGCTTTGCTATAGCAAGTTGTAAACAGCTACCTCTGATGTCATCTGCTTCTTCTTTTCCTTCTCTCTAAGGTGCCACTCATAGATCGGGGTGAAATCACAAAGCTCAAATTTCTTAATAACATGGCTTTTACCAAGAATTTTTCTCCAGTCATTGAAAAAGTTCTCGATAAATGTTTTCTTGGATGCATAATCAGTGTCTTTCATCACAGCAAACATGGTTGCAACCTGCAACACAGAGAATTAGCAGAGGAACAAATACATGCATGCATGATTTGGGTTCAGGAGCAACCTAATTACTACATCTTTCTTATTGCTAAGAATCTGAAGTTGCAAAATCAGGTAATAAATCAGCTAACGATCTCTATATCACCTCCTCCTGTTCTGGAGTCAGATCAACAGGTTGCCCATTGTAAAGCATTTTGATACCATGAGGCTTGTATGGAGGGGGGAAAATAATGCCATTGTGCTCCAAAGTAGTCCATTTCTGTCCACCACCAGATCCAGGAGGAACCTTCATTGTCTTTGAGAACTGAGAATTTTTCATTGTTTTCTTTGTTTTCGTTTTCGTTTTCATTTTCTTGATATCCTTTTTAGAAGATGAAGGACTCTTCTTCACAACATTCTTTACAGGTGGCTTGCTTTTTGAAGACTCACCCATTTTCAATCTTTGCGAAAGTGGTATGTTGTCGTTGTCATCTGCCTTCGATTCTCTTTTGACACTTATAGAGGCAGAACAATCTGAAGGTTTTGCCTTCTTAAGAGCTGAACTTGTTTGATTATTATCGTCACTTGGCCTTTTAATTGAATTTCGGGGTGCACTTGAATTATTGTTTAACCCCTTGTTGGTAGATAGAAGCTTGCCCTTGGAATTTGATATACCCGCGGATGCACTCCCAGTAACTTTTGAAAACCGGGCAGCCAATGGCTTCTCATCCTCTGAATCATCAGAGGCATTACCTCCATTTTTCAAAACTGCATTAGTGGGCAACCTACTGGACAGTGGTTTCTCATCCTCTGAATCGTCATCAGGTTGCTCAATTTTAGGTACAGCCTTCCCCAAAACTGCCTTACTCGTGCTATTGGAAGCCAGTTTGGTTGGATTGAGCTTTAGACTCAATGGTTTACGATCATCATCTGAATCATCTGCCTTCCGACCTCCAGTATCAACTCTCTTTAATTTCCTCTCCTCAACCTTTTTCCTTAATCCAATTGGTTTATCATCATCTGAATCATCTGACTTGTCATGTTCCACATGAGGTCTTTTCAGTTTACTCTTATCCACTGCATTACTCTTTTGACTATGTTCTGCAGAACTGTTGGGCTGACCAGATCCCAAAGGCCGAGGGTTCGAACTGGCCGAGTGTGGCTTCTGTGGCAGCAGCAGCCTTGAAGCACCGGTCACCCCATTCTTCTGCGGTTTCGAAGCCACAGCTTTGGGGCTCCTAACAGGTGCAGCATTTCCTGACGAGCCCTCCTGCTTTGAGGGGGTGGGCCTGTTCTTCACAGAGGTACTCGGCCTCTTGAACGAAATCGGGCCGTCTTCGTCATCGTTGTCGTACATAACAGGATTGACAACAGCCATTGCTTCCTCAAGGTGGCCGTCTGCAGGATGAAACAGACCAAGTCAGCCACACCTGCAAACACAGTTAACTAATGTAAGCCAACCGTAGGTGACATTCTGTCATTCCAACACACAACAAAAAGGCACAAAATTGGATCGAGCGAAGCAGCCTATGCACAAATCGCATCATCCTGGAGGCTATGTAGGAGCAAACTGCCTCAGGATTACCGTTTCCCTCGTCTCCTGAATGGCATAATCGCCAGAGACATCCAAACAGCCATCCTAAACACAGCCGAATGCGAGTCAGGACATGGTTTTCCCCCTGTTAGGACATCATACGAAGATCAATACGACGCGCGACACCACCCAAACCACCAACCCCTCTCAGATCGGCTCCCCGCTCCGGAAACGAACGCGCCTCCCTCCAGACGCCGGCGGAATGGCGCAGAAATCCCCCGATCCACCGCCACAGCCCCCACCGGACCATCGGCGCGACCCAAGACACGCCACCCCGGCCCGACCTGAGGGGGGAAGGAGAAGATTCAAGGAAGTATTGAGCGAGACGCACCTAGGGCCCGCCCCCCGGGGCGGAGCGGGGAGGGGAGAGGAAGCAGAGCCTCCGTACGGATCCCGCGGCGGGGGGCTGGGGAGGCGGCCTGCCCTCCGGCGAGGCGGCGGCGGCGTCGTCGAGGCGAGGCGGGACTAGGGTTAGGGCTGCGCGCCTGCGTGCGCTGCTGCTTATCTATCGCCTCCTCACCACTGCTCGTATTTCTATCCCCGCCCGCCCTCGTCTTCCTGCCTCGTGTTTTCTGGCTCCGTTTTTTTTTTTTTTGCCTTTTTTCGTTGCTTACGGGGAGAGACGGGCGAGTAGGAGAGAGAATTAGGGGGACCCACCCGCAGCGAGAGTGATGGAGCCCACTGGTGGTGGGAGTGGGTTGGATCCCACCTGCAGCGAGAGAGAGGCCGGCGACACAGTGGGGCGCACGCCCGTGGCTGGCTCGCGGCTCACTCGCTCGGTGTCTGGGCGAGCCGGAAGCGGGCGCGAGGCGGGGCCCACGTGTTTATGGGTGCCCGACGCGGAGTGGGGCCCAGGCGTCAGTGGGCGTCAGTGGGCGTCTAAGTGGCGCGTTGTGGATTAGGGACGTGATGCTAGAAGCGGGGGGTTTGCTTGGAGAGGAGGCCGTGATTTCGCTTCCTGATTCGGAAAGGTTTCCATGATGGTGTGCACGCCATTCGACTTAAGTGGACAATTCATAATTGCAACGCTTTGGATTATTTGTCATTCAAGGCAATAACCATGTGATCTTGAAAGGAATTATTTTGTGCAAGTTATAGACTTTTGTGGAATAGTTGACAAGGTTGGTAACTCTCACATTATAGTACTCAGTTAGATATCTGCTTAGCTTTTCTGATACTTTTAAAAACATTAGAATGCCATGACTCAGGAACTAAGATATGTTTTGTGGAAAGATGTTGTCTAAAAAAATTGGTTATCTATGCCATCATATAAGTTAGTTTTAAGATGCTGTCTTAAGATAATATGAATAATGTTATAGACAATGATTGATGGTTGTATATACCATTGTATATGCTCTAAGTTGCTCAAAAGGTGTATTTAAATGTCTCGCTGAAAATTTGGAGTAAGTTTGAGGGAAAAGTATATTGGTTGAACAAGAGAGAGATAAGTGCACTGCAACTCTCAAAGTAATATCTGGAAGTAATTAGAATTATGTACAGTTTTTCCTATCCAGTTCTTTTGAAGCGGTCGTATAAGATAAACGTATATTATTCTATAACTTTCCATGTTTATTAAATTCATTTATTTATCCGCATAAGTTCTTTTATTTATGAAAAACCCCTGATAAACTGTCGGGACCCCCCTGGCGGAGGTGAGTCTCACCTGTGCTTTACCTGTACTAGTCCCTGGATCAGTAGCTAGTACACACAGATAACAGAACTTGGATCACAACATTAATTTACATATTAAATATTATATCAAAGTGCGCCAAGTGGTGAGGTTATAGAAGTCTGGCTCGAAGGCCTTACAAAAGCGGAAGTCTAAGTTTTTATAACTGTAACTCCAAAAGTGGTAAAATAAAATAATCCCCGCAAGCAAAGCTGGAGAAACGCAGCACTAGGCGTCGGTATACTCATCGTCCTGGACTCCGTCGGCGAAGATGTAGGCTTCGGGGTCTCCATCTTCTGGGTCGCACGAGTACTGCGAACCTGCGCGTTGGATTGCGCAGCCCCACGGTAAAACACGAGGATGAGTATTGGTGCAAATACTCGCAAGTCAATTGACATATGGTCATGCATGGCTTAGCCAAGGGAGAGGTAGGGCTTAGTTGCGGAAAGCAAGTTTTGTAATAGTTCACCTAAGGTTTTTAAAGTGATTTAGAAAAGAAGTAAAGTAATCAGATCAATTGATAAAACATTTAAATCATCCGGCCTCAGCTTGCTCATGCCCGAAGGTTGACTCACGATGCAAATCGTGGTTTTTATCCAAAACATTTTCCTTACGGCTAATCCACCGAAAGACATCTCCTCACAGCTAACCACCGTAGGCTCCCAAAATAAAACACGGCACCTGCCGATTTTCTTCTTTAAACATTGAGAAAGAGAGGGAAGAAAACTACCATTGTGGCAGTGCCACCGTCGTCTGCCCTTGACCGTGGGCACGGCTTTCTAGAAAGTTGTACACTCTGCAGAGGTCGTACGCTTTACCCATGAGAGGTGGTTTTTCCTAAGAATCACCCAAAAGAAAATAATCACCACAAGGCCTTTGACAATCTAGCTCCTAGCTTGGTATCCCCTCTAAGGTTTCCACCGCAGCGCTGGTATCTCTAGTTGGCTGAAACCCTCTCTTGAGCCTGGTACGTCGGCGAATGCTTCGCTCCTACTCCACCACACGAAAATGTCCAAACTAAGAGTTCGAAGGCTACTTAGCCAGGGCTCGCCCATACAAACACTCATGGTCGCGCTGTTGTACTTAGTCTTGACAACCATAAGGTCGCGGTCCTTAAGGACTGGGGTGGTTCCCACACTGGACCCAAGTCTCGTGCTCACTGCACCAGCCAATCAATCCGTTCACCCGAATCAAGTTTTGCAAACACTTTCATAAACCCCAGGCGACATACCCGCCACCTGGCACTAACAGTTTTCCCACAGTAGCACCCTGCTACTGCTGATCAAACGAGCATTTACAAACAGAGGGATACTTTGAATCAAACAGATATTAAATCAGGGGTGGTTTTATTCATCATGTGGCAAACCATTAATAATGTCTAGTAGCATGACTAAGTAAGGTTAATTAAGCTAACCAAGGGTTGACAGGTAATTACGAATTAATTAGCCTAAGATTATCAAAAATCAAGATTACTGACATAATTAGAGTGTGTTAGGTTCTTAACTAAACTCCTACCAATATGACAGTGATTAATCATCGTAGCCATGCACATTTAATAAACTTCTAGGAAAGCATTTGTAAAACTGGGCATCAATATGGTCGAAGGTAATTAGGGGAGATTTCAACAATGACTTGCCTTGGTTGAAATTGTATTCTTCCCCGGCTTGGTCCTCGGTTCCAGGCACGGATCCAATCGAATCTAATGATGGCAAACAACAAGCATTTAAAACAAGAGGTAAAATAAAATTATGCATGCAGAAATGAATGCGTATGTATGAATATAATAAAACCATGCTTTCATTTGTTTTAAGATTTTTAGAAATTGATCTTATTTTTAAAATGGCATGCTTCATTAAAAATGATTAGATAAAATTTTTCTATTGAATTAGAAATATATAAAATAAATTAAACATAAGATAAATAAATTAATATTGTTTTTATCTTATTAAAATCTTTCAAAAACCTAAATTCCATTTTAAGTAGACATAAATAATTAGCATAATATTAAATGTATTATTTTATATTTAGAAAATCATAGAAATCATATTAATATTCATGAAATTATGCAAATGATATTTTAAATTAAAGTTCACATTTTATGAATTTTTAGAAATTTATCTGACTAGAATTAGGTTTTTGTTTTTAAAGATATAAAATTTACAATTCGCTATCCTAAAATTAATTAGAAAGAGAAAAAAGGAAATTGGATGGTAGGTGGCTCGGCCTAACTCAGGCGGCGGCTTGACGACGTGGTGGCGACCCTAAGACGGCTAGTCTGGCCATGCCATGACACGCTGCCTGAGATCTCATGCTGCCATGGCGGTGGCGTGCATGGCCCAGGACGGCGAGGGAGGGGCAGCGCTGGCGACGGGGAAGGTGGCTAGGGGCCTAGGTAGGGAGAAGAGCCAAGAGGGGGGAGGCGTTATGATGAGGACATCCTGTGCAGCAGGTGGGAGACCAGTTCTCAGAGGAGGGAGACCAGGTCCCAGAGGCGGCAGACCAGTTCCTAGAGGCGGGAGACCAGGTCTCAGAGTCGGGAGACCAGGTCCCAGCGTTGGGAAACCAGTTCCCAGAGGCGGGAGACCAGGTCCTAGAGGCGGAAGACCAGTTCCCAGAGACGGGAGACCAGGTCCCAGAGTCGGGAGACCAGGTCCCAGCATTGGGCAACCAGTGATGAAGATATAACCCCAACACATACTACACCTTCACATGCCATCCAAGGACCAATTACCCACAGCTATGCGAGGAAACTACAACAAGAGGTGACTTCACTCTTTTGCTGAAATTAATATTACAAATTAGGAGACTTTTATACTACCTAAAAGTTCTACACTCTTGTTGCTTAGGTTTACACATGAAGAAATGGAGGATGCTCAAGCATGGGGGAGGTACATGAACAAGGACACGATGTGGAAGCTAACATGGATACTGCTCAAGCTATGGTGCAACATGAATCGCGACTTCCAAGAGTTAGGCATGCCAACCTGTCAGGTTTAGGTGGTCATAATGCATATGGTTGAAAAAATAATTGAGTCTACTTTCCAACGCAACAAACGGCGGGTCATTTGGACTTCCCAGTAAGGAGTAATGACCATTTTATCGAAAAATAAGAGCTGTTAAATGTCATATGAGAACACGAGATGACTTCTCCTTATCCAAGAAAACATTCATTAGGTTCTATTTGCTTTCACACCTAAACTAGGAGGGATGTTTCTAGTATAAATACCCATGTACTCTACCCATTTGGAAACTTCTGGTAAATCAAATACAAACCCCTTTTGTTTAGCTGTGTGCTAACAAATCCAGAGAGTGATCTCTACCCCTTTGCTCTTGTGATTTCCCATGGGATTGCAGAAGCGGTCGCATCATCGACTCCCAATCGATACTCCTACCCCATTGATTGCAGATTGTGTTGGTTGGTTTCTTGAGAGTATGGTTGGACGAATCCTCGATTCAGGTTGCCGTATTGCGACGGTGGTTGGCTTCAAGTTCATTTGTCAGGTTGCACTAGTTATCTTGGCTGTTTTCAGCTAGTTATCGTGTTCGTGATCCTACGCCGTGAAGATCGGGACCAAAGGTCGCATCACGTTACCTAGCGGGAAGCTACGACGGCGTGCGAGGTCAGGGCGGCTTCGGCGGTGAGCTCCGACGACAGTGGCGGCGATGACCTCGTAAAATGGAGCCACGGGGTGAGAGGAAGGAGGTGGTGGAGGGAATTGGCCGGGAAGGGGCTCTGCTAGCGGGTTAGGGGAGAGAGGCCGTGAGGGTAAGGGGAGGAGTGTCCGAGAGAGGGTTTTAGATAGGATTGGGGGAGGGGCAAAAGGGGAAACAAGCCAAAAGGGAAGGGCCAAAAGAAAAAGGAAATCCCAATTGGGAGGAAAAGGATGACAAGTGGGACCCACTTGTCATAAAGTGAGGGAAGAGAGAGGGGGTTAGGGATAAGGCTTATTTTTGAAATAGATACTTGCTAAATTTTCGCTAACTTAATTTGATGTTAAATTTTACTTAATTTAAATTTAAATTTTGCTATTGTTCTAACTTACAATGGAATTATTAATTAATAAATTGCTAAGCTAGGTTTTAGCAATTTAATCATTTTGAATTTAAATATTTTAAAAGCTAAACCCTTAATTAGGTTTTTAGGAAATTAAAATATAGTAACATGCACATTTTCAAAAATGGTTTTTGATTTTGACAATTTTCATTTCATGATGCCCCACACTACATGCCATGATTTATGCATTTTTGAAATTTTTGAAAATGGGGATGTTACATAAACATCGAAGGAATGAAAAGTTACATTCATTTCCTACCAAGATCCTCCGAGTCCCAGCGATCCACCTTTGATAAGCTGTGTCGTGTTGCTTGGTTAGACCATCAAAATGGAAGATTATAAAAGCCATAAATAGTCCATATAAAACTCTGATCTAAAGCCTTATCAAAACATGGATCCTATTTAATCCTTGGTGCAAAGTTTCATCTACCTCAAGAAAATTGAACATTCTTACAATTACCTCTGCAAGTTCGTGCTTCAACTCTTTAAGTAAATTAAATCATACTCACACAAAGTAACACGAAGTGTAGGAGTGCATAAGAATTTAAGGTAATTTGACAATATTTGATCAACAAGCAAATCATGATTTGTTGGCAGTCATCCGGCCTGTTAACATTTTGCTAGCCAAAAGGATCTATGCATGATTTGATCATTAAGGATTTTTTTTATCAAGAGATGTTTAGCCCTTGTTGTTGGAAAAATCAACACTTTTAGGTTTAAATTAATCAGATAAATCATGAACACAAACTGATTAACTAGCAGCATTATGCAGCACAAATATATTATAGACATAGATGAAACAGATGTATTCATATGTCCCTTCAATATACTTGTAAATAGAGACAACAGGAAACTGTCAGTTGGGGCATAGAGCGGTACGTACCGATCTTCCTCGGAAGCAAAACCGGGAAGAGACGAAGACGACCCGTTACGACGATGTGGTAGTCGAAGAAGATCGAGGCGACGACGTAGAGGATGAGCAGTCACGCAGAGCACTTCCCAAAAACCTTATTCGCCCTCTCCCGGTATAGGATCTCAAGGGCGACGATTTCTGAAAACCTGCTCTCCCGATGGCCGGTGCATGCCAGCACAATGGGACGGAGTAGTCAATATGTGGTGGCGTAGCGGATTGGAAGAGACAAAACCCCTAGCTTCTAATCTCTCTCGCTCCCAGGCGGTGGCCATATGGTTTATATAGGATAAATCGACGGTCAAACGTGTCACGAGTCATGCCACGATCGGACTTGCCCGATCTCATATCTCGTAACCGATTCTGAATTTTCGGAGAGCAAAAAGAAATAAACTACAAAAGGAGACCGCGTGTAAGTTCAAGATAGGCCTTAAGTGTCTTGTGTGATTTTGGTGATTAATGGCAAACGCTATTAAATGCCAAACAATATTTGATCTTGATTTAGTGCTTGACAAATGACAAACCTCTAATATGATGTTCATTGCTATGAGATTAATATGTTCTTTGCCAAATTTATTCTAATATCATACTAATAAAGGAATTCTTTATGTCAAATGGATAAGCTATTCATCCTTACAAGGTATGTCGCTTTGTAATTATCTTATGAGACTAACAATTTGGTTGATTGATTTTTTTTGTCTCACACATACAAATGGAATAAATAAGCGAAGTCGAGGTATGCAATTTGGTATTCCACTCATAATCATTAGTACATTCCTATTAAGTAAGCACTTATTATTATTTGATTATACTTATGCTCGTTGCATCATGACACATTCATTTGAGCATAAATATATTGTTAGTTCATGTAATATTGCTTGCTTACTCTTTGGAACCCTTGTTCGTATATGCCATCTATTAGTGATCCCGTAATTGATTCATTGATAGACTTCACCATGCTCGAATAGCTATGTGCATATATGCTCTTCATGTTTATTCTCATATGCACTCGTTAAGTGGAGTTTACCATGTTTGTTATGTCGTCTCTTAATTATCTCTCTTATTGGATCAATAACTTCACTTGTCTTGAATTATATTGTACATGTGTGCTTCCCTCATATACTCATTCATATACATATTTGGTGAAGTTGGAGATTGAATTACTTTGATTGCTTGTTATGCCCTAGAATTTGATTTAACATCTTTTGGCATCTTTCTCTCATGTGCATATTGATCTAAAGCCCTCTCATTAGATGCACCTTAAGAACTATCTTATGTGAAGTGTTTCATTTATGTTAAGCCACATAGTAAAACGCTTGTTGAGTTTAAACCATAGTTAACATTAAATCTATTTATTCATATTGAGCTTTTGCTACTAATGCCTTTTATGTGGTGATGTGAAGAGGATTAGGTCCTGCGGAGGTGAATGACGATAAAAGGGTGTAATGAGATGATGGCCAAATTGAGATCAATAAGACGAGAGAATTGCCAAGAGTTGATGACTAGGTTGAGACCAATTGGACGGGACGATCATCAAAGAGGATGATCAAGTCGAGATCAACAGGACCATGAAGTCATCAAGCTTTGGGATTGAGTTGAGGTTGATGAAACAAGGGCGTCATCGCAACTAGGAGAAAGTCATCAAGTGAAGGAAAAGAAATAAATAGATGATGGTCAAGTCGAAGTCAACAAGACGAGAGGATCGCCAAAGGTTGCTGATGAGGTTAAGACCAACGAGACGGATGATCATCAAGGAGGATGATCGAGTCGAGGTTGGTGGGACGGAGAAATCATCAAGATTTAAGGTCGAGTCAAAGTTGACAAGACAAAGACATCATATCAAGTGTGAACGCATCATGAAGCGGTTGATGGAGAATATCAAGTTTCAAGAGGATGCGCAAGACGAAGGTATGGCTAGTGTAGGGCTAAGATTGTTTTCTAGTCTTTTACTAGTCTTGGTGATTGGTTGGAAGATCGGGTTGATAGGATAGTCGCCGTACTATTAAGAGGGATCCGGATTAGTGTTGATCGGATCGATTCCTAATTCTCGGGTGATGCACACTTACTCCTAAACCCTAGTGAGGTGTCAGGGTGTCATATAGGAGTGAGCGAGAAGGAGTGTGCGTGGTTTCGAGCGTGTTTGTGCGCCTGTGGCGCGGTGTCCAGCGCCTCTATTATCCATCGGACCGGGTCTAGTGGTCATGAGACTAGATCTGTTGGAGTGCGTCTTGCAGGTGTATGTCGGCTATGCACTGTTCTGTAGTTCACCAGACTCTCCGGTAGGACACAGTACAGTGCACATGGGGGACTGGGTCCGCTGGCCACCGGACCCCCGCTACTTAATGGGCACTGGACTGAGTCCGGTAGGCACCGGAATGAGTCCGGTGGACTCCAGTAGCGAGAGCGTATAGGGGCGCCTACACAAGTAACTGGATCCGATTTCAGCGGACCATTCACACAAGTGTCGTTTGCCCCGATGAGGCAAGCGAGTACGCTCATGTTCTTCTCTTTCTCTCTCCCACATAAGGTAGCAGGGTGGAACACACTTCACTATTTAAGTAGGTGTCTTTCCATCTCAACGAGTAATATGATAGTAAAGAGTTTCCACATCTCTTTCCATATGTGGGCCTTTGAGTTTTTAGTAATTACTCTCAAATACATGGGCTAGACCCATCTATTCTAACACCTGTCATAGTGAAAAAAGAGTTATCTTTTAAGTCCATGTTATACGGTATATGCACAATTAAAGTGTGTTTCAATAAAAGAAAATGTGTCTTCTCAAAAAAAATTGTGTACGTGTGATCTTTGAGGTGGCACGTGTCCATGGTTGAGAGCCGAGATTTGCTAGGATGACCTTGTGCGTACGTGAGGGTATAACCCATCGGAGGTTTGGTGACCCACACCGGTGCCCACTAGGATTTTAATGACTTAGCGGGTATCCACAAGCGTGCAGATCAGGAGTGCAACCATTTGTGCTTGCACTAGAGATGTCACGAGGCTCCAAGTAAGACCAAGCGTATGCAGTGGAAGTGCGTACATGCGTGTGCTGTGAGTTTTGGAAATACAACTCTACAAGGGAATGGAGCTCTACGCGCATTGGTCGCCGTTCGATCTTGCGCCAATATTGTACAATGTCTCTACCTTCTCTCTCAACAAATTTTGCAAAAAGACCCTTCTGCTTCTTCCAATTGCCTCTTAAGGTCCTTCCTCCTTTCTTCCCTCTTCTTCCTTCCTAGCTCCCCTTCGGCCCATCCATTGCTGGAGGCCACAACGACGACTAGGGCTGGAACCGAGCCGAGCCTGAGCGAGCCAAGGGTTGGCTCGGCTTGGGTTCGTTTTCTAAACGAGCTGGCTCGGCTCGGCTCGTTTAGAATAACGAGCTCAGATCCTAGCTCGGCTCGGGCTCGCTAAAAGCTCGGGCCGGCTCGTGAGCTCATGATTTCATCTGACGAACTTCATCTCTAATCCAAGCCGATAGGCTCGTTTCCCAACCTGGCTGCTGGTGCGGCCCCAACGCCGCCTCCGCAGTGGACCTCCGAAGCGCGGGCACGTCGGGCTCCGACGAGTCCCAGTTGGGCCCGGACCCAGATCCAGATCCGGACCCGTGGTTCCACCCATCGCCGCGGCCGGGGCCCAAGAGGCCGTCGCCGTCGTTGCCGAAGAAGAAGTCGCCCGCGTTGGAGCGGGGCTTGGAGCGGCGGGTGTGGAGGTGGGTGCACGAGCGGCGGAGGTGGAGAGGCTGCAGTGGATGGTGGTGGTAGGGGAGGTGGCGGGGGTAGAGGAGGTGAGGGGCCGAAGGAGGACGGGCCTGGAGAGCGGCAAGGAGGCGGTGGTGGCCTTGGCGGCGGAGATCTCCATGGTTGGTCGGTGGGTGGGCGAGGGTTGTGTGTGGAGGGAGGCAAGGAAAGGAGACATGGGCTCGTGTGCAGCGTGCGCGAGTGGAAGTTACGTAGTGGTGCCTGGTGCGGGTGGACCTATTTTTGGGCTGTGCGCATGCCTAGAGCGTCGTACGCGTGTGCGAAGATGTACCGATTGATTCACCATGCGCGTGGGCCAGAGCTGGCCTAGGTAATTTGTCCTTGCTATGCACGATGCGACCTATCTTTCTTTGCTATAATGCAAACGAGCCTTCGATGAACGAAGCGAAGCCGAGCATAGCTCGGCTTGGGCTCGTTTTCTGTGCCGAGCTGCAAAGTGGGCTCGAGCTCGGCTTATTTTCAAACAATCCAATCCCGAGCCGAGCCATTTCCTGAGCCAAGCCCGAGCTGCTCGCGAGCTGCGAGCTCAAGTTCCTGCCCTAACGACGACCTCCATGTGAACTACCGCCCGGCCGCGCCTGGCTTCGACCGACTTCGGCCTGGCCCACTTCTCCCGCCACATCCTACCACTAGTTACCACCGCGCCACGCGATCGCGACCATCGAGATGATCGCCGAGCCAAGACCGCCATGCCACACACGCCGCCACGAGACACTGGCGGCTCGGCGATCGTTCTTGGTCGCAGCCACCGAGGCAGTGGGGTGGCGCGAGGAGGGTTTGGTCGTGCTGGAGTCGGAGGGGAGGAAGAAGAAGGACCGGTGTGTAGTGTTTTGCATTCTTGGAGGTTTTTTTTTAAAAAAATAACATGAGAGAGGAGGTGGGTGACATGCACGAATCGAAAGGCAACTAATGCGATTTTCCACATCCTTGTGGAAAATCTGCGAGTTTGTATGGATCCACTTGTACCATCTTTAACAAAAAAGACTTCTCTATAGCCTACCGCAATCTTGGCTGCGCAAATATATTGTTGGTGTGTGCATGGGACTAGAAATGCATATATCAATAGTATAATTCTTTTTTAGAAAATAGTATAATTTTTTGTTTGAAAAATTTGTCGCGGACACTCAAAGTATAGACGTCCCACGTAGCACAACCGGCCAGGATTCAGTTGCGCTCAGAGAAGATACCAACCTGCATTGTTAGCTAGCACAATATGAGTTATTGGATAATTAAAATAGTCTGTAAAGCTGATTTAAACAGCCACTATAATACTTACATTGTTAATTTTCAACCAGAAAAACCACTCTACACCCACAGGCAATGTCTGAGTATAGGAGTGACCTAGGTTCCGCATTGTTCTTCCAGACCAATGCCCTTTTTCATCCGTCTCCCGCAGGGTCTTCTGCCGCATAGCTTTAACTTAGAACTGCCCGTTGGAATAGACAGCCCGCATGAAAGGTGGGTGAGTACACAAGTACTCAACAAATCAAATGATTGGTCATTTCTCAACTACCATGAGCTAAAGTTGTTAAATAATTAATTCACCAAATTCATATATTTAATCTTTTAGTACCAACATTGTACCCTTTGTCTACTCATAGCACTAAAAGTACACCATATGAACATGGTGTAAAAATAGGTACATATAACAGGAGAACAATTATAATAGAAAATTTAATCTACTTATATCTAGATCACAGAAATCACCCATTAATATAGCTTCATATATCGGAAGCACGGTACATCGATGCTTTAGGGATTTTAATTCTGCAGAACTTGCCCAGCTTTACTCATACAATGCAACGACCTAGCTAGGGTCGAAGCACCAAATATCTGAGTTGTTCTATTGGACTAGTTTTCACCCAGCGAGACCCCGTCCACCCTTTGACCATGGGAACCTATAGGTCGATAGGTTTTTTCACCCATAACAGAGTGGTTCTGTAACATACCTCAAATTTTCAAATTTTACATAAAATTTTTTTCGCACAAATATTCAATTATCACATCTAACTTTCTTTTTAGAACCTTTCCAAACCAATCCTAAAAATTTAGCCTTTTTCGGAGTCATCTACTTTTTTTCTCTTAAAGAAAGAAGTCTATTTTAATTTTCCAGAGTATAAAATCATATAAAATAATAGTTTAAATCTTATATTTAAGTTCTCCTCATTTTCTGAATTTAAGGAATCTAATATCATATTTTTCTGACCTTTTAATAAATTTTTATGGATTCCTAAAGATTATATCATTTCTGGAAATAATATTCGGATTTTATAAATTCTTTCCTTTCGAATTGGGAATACGCTTCCTTTCGAATGCGCTTCAACAGAGCCCCTTTTTTTCGCCGAAATCCAACTTGGGCCTAAGGCCCAAAGTCAAAATAAGCCAACTCAGCCCACCGAGCTTTAAGTAACAATGGACGGCCAAGATTGAACCACGACGACGCAAAGGAAATCCAATGATAGATAACATGCTCCTAGCCATACCGCTTCGGTATCTAATCTTAGCCGCCCAAGGATGATCCAACGGACCAGGAGCAGCCACGTCGCTTCTTCAACCCCAGCCCACAGGACCCGTCATCCCCGACATCGGCGCCACAGTCTCTGCCGCTGTTTCCGCTGAAAAATCCAAAAATCGCCACTAAAGCTCGCTGCCGCCCCTGAATCCAGCCTCTCCAGACTCCTCCCGACTCCACGAAGCTTATCCGCCACCTCGTCGGCTCAATCCAACCATGTAGCGCGGCGAATCACGCTCGGACACGCCACCAGCGCCGTCGCCGTCATTTTCACGAATCCGTGGCCACCAAGCCACCTTCCGCCTATAAAAGACCACCCTCGGCCTTGACTCGACCCAAGCCACCTCCTCCACCCCACCTATTCCCCTATAGCTCACCGAAACTACCTTCTCACCGGAGCCCGAAGTTATGCCGCCGCTCGACCTCACCGCCGGCCACCACCAGCCCCCCTCAACCCCAACCTAGACTACCAAAAGGTAGCCCTTGCTCCCCTCTACCCTCTCCTGCCCTTCGTCACCCTACTCCGGCCACCGCTCACCGCCAGCAAGACCAACCTCGACGAGCTCCCTCTTCCGTCACACCCTCTCTCACTGACACTGGGCCCCACAAGTCAGGCCGCCCAAGCTCATCCTAGATCAGGCCAGTTTCGGCCCAAAGTCACTGGCCCAACACTATTCATCTGTTTTTCTTTTTCTTTTTCTCAAAGAAATCTTCTGAATTTATTTTAATAGCAAAACTATTCCTAAAATTCTGCAAAAATTTACAAAAATCTAAAATAACTTGAGGAATTTATTCAAATTATTAAACCTGAAACATTTCATAATAAAAATTCAAATAAAATCCTTTTTACAATTCTAATTATATAAAAATATATATATACAATTTAGGAAAATTCTCCAAAAATTCTAGAAATTATATTAAATTCTTAAAACCATATTTTTGACTATTTGAACCCATATTCTCAACAAATTCCATCTCGGAACTCCAACAAGAGAATTGTTGTTGACCCCGATCTCTAGAATTTCGTCGATCTACACAAATAATTCCACGTACACGTAAATTCCGGCGATACTCGTTCTATCTTTGATAACAATAGTAAAAAGAATAACTTTTGAATATCTCTTCAATATCTCATTTCAAATAATCAAATTCCATAATTCTTTTTAAAATCATACTACCCATCACCTTCTAACCCTCATATCATGTTTTGCATTTATATTTTTATCGTTACTAAATTCCATTATTTTAAATTTCAGATTATATATCGGAATACGAGAATCAAGAATATTAAGAGAATTCTGAGAATATATCTGAGTTTGAAGAATGCTACCCTGAAGGCATGTTTTCCTATCATTTGATACATATTGAAATTCCAATTTTAGTATTATTCTACTATATATTGCATTATTTTCTGGCTATTTATTTACATATCATTTAATTAAAATATGTATTTAAAATTTTGTACAGAATAGTTAGTCCAAACTCCACAGCCAAATGCTATCCCAGATAATTCAAAATTTCACCAAAACCCTAGTATAAGGAAATCTAAATATTAAAATATTTCAACAGGCAGGATAGTTAAATCATTGTCTATGTGATAAATGAAGTTATTGACATGGAAATGATCATTTAAAAAATGATGAGAAAAGGTTTAGGCACCAGTCATTCAAGGTTACCGTAATGTCTGTGTGGACGAGGTATTGCTTTAGTATTTTTGCAATACTTGCTTGGTTTTCGGAATACTTTAAGCAAGTGAGTTATATGCAATTTCCAGATGTTTTAAGCAAGTGAATTACTAGCACGGTTATCGTAGTGATTGTGCGGAGCTTGGCATCCTTGGATTGCTTTTCGAGTAACTGTGCGGAGCTTAGTATTTCCGAGGGTTTTCTTCAATATCTATGCTGTGATGCTAGATATTGCAAAACTTGAGTTATTAAGATTAGAAATGACACATTAAACACCCAACCGTAATACCGGCCATTTTACGGGTAAAACTGGGTAGGTTCTGCGGAGCTGATAACTAAAACATTAATGGACCTTACTTCAGGTATACGAAGTTGTGTCAATTAGGTAATACCTATTATATTCCACATAATTCATGCATTTATAAAAAGAAGTGAAGCATCTGAAAAATGAATAGTAATGGAGAAAGAAGATAGTTCATTTTAATCACTTTGTATTTTAAAATTGATTTAGAGCCTACCTATAGGTTTCATAAATTATTATAAATACTGCATGATACACCAAAAAAGACTGAATCACTCCTTTGAATCAATCTGCATATAATTAATAGTTACATTTATATGGAAACCTGCTAAGTATTGTCAATATACTTACCTGTTCTTCGAGATAATCTATTCATATTAAATGAATAGATCCCGTTACTATTGCAGATGTACCTTTTAACATTATTGAAGAAGAAATGGGATACTTCGGCTTAGATGATTCGGATTTTTCCTTACTCGCAAGTTTTCTTTAGAATTAAATTGTAAATTACAAATTTTGGTATTGTATCATGTAACCAAACAATAGTTATGTAATAAAGTACGCTTATTATATCGATTCTAGTTATTATATATTTTGGGAGTGCAATTTTCCATTATTATGAATTTTAGGAAATTGGACCCCCACAGGTTCTCAGTTGTTATCGAGACCTGACATGGGGACTGAGGCCACTATATCCAGCTGTCAGCGACTTATTGCAACCATGGAATACCTCATCCAATAGTCCAAAACATTTCGATGTTTGATTTCTCGATTGCAAGGAAGGGCGAAATTGTGTTATGTCATCTTGGCATAAGAGTAGTATCCTTAGATGCTTTGGGTAGGAATATACATGACATAGTTCACCCCATGGGGACTATCAATCATTCAATTATCTCTAGTTTCATACTGGAGTCATCATTTTCCTCTATCCTCAGCATGAAATTGCACTAATCTCAATGTTATCTAACTATTTATTTAACTCGAACCTTCTTAAATGATATTCATTTTATGATTATATCCTTGTCATGGTGAAAATGACCTAAGCTGACAAGGCCCTTCATCGTCTTGAATAGGGTTTGTCTATCACCAAGTAAATTTCATTCCTTTTTATTTGGTCCTTGTTAAGATGAATATGGTCTACAATTGACAAGGGAATCCTATCTCTCTGAACAGGAAATAACTATCGCAAGTCAAATCATATCTAAATTGTCTAACAGGTTTTTTCTATGTTTAAAGTATCTATGTAAGACAATTTTATAGAATTCCTTAGCACCGAAGTTGACAAATGATCAAGGAACATGTGACTTGGCTTTCAGGGTCAAAGCCTTCTGCGGGTTGCTGTCATCGGGGATTATTGGCTACGCACCGGAGCTCTTCCTAGGACAGCACCAACCAAGAGGATCGTGGGGCCCGATCCTGACGGGAGTACCGATAGGCCACTAGCTCTGTGAGGTCGCCATGCCGCCGCGACATGAGGTCTTTTTGTGGCCTAGTCCGCACGAGGGCGAGGTTGCCCGGAACCGTCCCTAGGTACCAACCTATGGGTGCAGGGCTTTCTCAAACGCCTTGCACGCCGTGGTGTGGTCCACGAGATTCAAGCCTAGGTACATAGAGAGATTCAACGGGACTCAAAACTCGGATGAGTTCCTCTCAGTGTACGCCACCACCATCCTTGCTGCTAGGGGTGACAAGGCCGCCATGGCAAATTATTTGCCTACAGTTCTAGAGGGCCCTGTCTGGACCTTGCTATTCAACCAGTGTGACGGGTCCATCCATGACTGGGAGCAACTCTGTGATGCTCTGACAAGCAACTTCCAGAGCTGCTACACTCGCTCAGGCAAAGTGGAAGACCTCCATCGTTTGATTCAGATGGATGGTGAGTCGCTGCGCGCTTTCGTACAACAGTTCATCAAGGTCCATAACACCATCCCTAATGTTTTGGATGATGCAGTGCTTCACGCGTTTAAGCAGGGGGTGACAGATGTCTACTTCACCCAAGATTTGGAGTTCAACACGCATCTCACGGCCAATGAGCTATTGAGAATGGCTGACCGCTATGCCAATGCAGTGGAGGCGGTGGATTGGAAGAGGATGCTCGACGAGGGCAAGGTTACGCCCGAACCTAGCGTTGAGCCCTCAAAGAAGAAGAAACGGACATCTACGGAAGGGAAAAAGAACAAGAAGAAGAAACTCATCCCATACTGTTGCAGCCGTGGGGCAGGAGCCCACACTCAAGCCCGAGCAGCAGAAACAGAACTCCTCAGGCAAGGGAAAGGCCGAACCCCTCAACGCTGCAACGACGACTAGGGAAAGAAGCCCAAAAGTGGCAAGTATTGCCCCCCATCAGGTTTACAGGCATGATCTACGGAATTGTCGTACCTGGATCGCTTGTATGGAGGACTTCTACAGTGCCAAGGGCCCAATGCCCACCTTGCCTGAGCCGGGCGAGAGTAGCAAGGGAAAGCGCCCTGCTTGTGATAATGAGCCAGGCATGGATGAGTTCCCCAAGCCTGAGAATCACATCGCCGTGATCTTTGGTGGTTCCTCTGCTTATGCCTCCAAACGCGACCTCAAATAGGCCGCCCAGGAGGTCCACCATATCGATCAAGGCAAGCCGCAGCTCGAGCAGCTCAAGTGGCCCGAGTTACCCGTCACATTCTCCAAGGATGACTGTCCCCTTGGAATGATCAAGCCTTAGAAGCTTCCGCTCGTCGTGGTCCCGACCATCAGTTATATGAGGGTGGGCTGCGTCCTTGTTAACAGGGGGAGCATGCTGGACCTGATTTCAGTCTCAGTCGTGGACGAGATGCAGATTCCCCGCTCTAAGATCAAGGACATTGCTATGCCCTTTTATGGGATCATCCTGGGCAAATTGTTCAAGACCCTTGGCCAGGTCGTGCTACCTGTAGGGCTAGAACTTTAGCTCGTCGCTCGCTCATAACTCGCTCGGGTTTTGGATCGGCTCGGCTTGGGCTCGTTTCTAAATGACCCCAGTTCGAGCCTAATTTCTATCTCTTGTACCCGAGCGAGCCCGAGTCGAGCTGAGGCCAGCTCGCTCGTGGCTCGTTCGCCTCCCCTAATCTACCCAGAAACAGTGAAACCTAGCTGCCTCTGCCTGATCACGCCGCCGCCTCCTTAGTCCTCCCGTTGCCGCGTCTACGCCAGCCACCGCCTCCCCTTGGTCACCTCCCCTTGCGCGTCCTTCCCAGCCGTCTGCATCCTCCCAGGCGTCCATCCCCGCCGGTCCCTGCCTCCTCCTCAACCGTTGTTTAGATCCTAGCCGTCCGATCCCGCTGCCGCCTCCTCAGTCCTCCTTCTTGCCGTGTCTACGCCGGCCACTACCTCCTCTCGGTCGCCTCCCAGCGCGCGCCCTTCGCTACCGGCCGCTTCCTCCCCCGTGTCCATCCCCGCCAGTCGCTGCCTTCTCCTCAACCACCTTTTGGATCCTAGCTGCCCAATCCCGCCGCCGTCTCCTCAGTCCTCCCCGTTGCCGCATCTACGCCGACCACTGCCTCTCCTCGGTCGCCTCCCCGCACGCGTCCTTTCCTATCGGTCACCTCTTCCCACGCGTCCATCCTCGCCGGTCGCTGCCTTCTCCTCAACCGCCATTTGGATCCTTGCCACCTGACCCCGCTGTCGCCTCCTCAGTCCTTCCCGTTGCCGCGTCTACGCCGGCCACCGCCTCCCCGCGTGTGTCCATCCTTGCCAATCGTCTCCTCTCGCGTGTCCATCCCTGCTGGTCCCTGTCTCCCCCTCAACCATCGTTTTGATCCTAGCCGCCCGGTCCAACCGCCGCCTCCTACGTCCTCCCTGTTGCCACGTCTACGCCGATCACCGCTTCCCCTCGGTCGCCTCCTAGTGCGTGCCCTTCCCCGTCGGCCGCCTCCTCCCCGGCGTCCAACCCCGCAGGTCGCTGCCTCCTCCTCCTCAACCGCCATTTGGATCCTAGCTGCCTGATCCCACCGCTGCCTCCTTAGTCCTCCCTGTTGCCACATCTACGCTAGCCACCGCCTCCGCTCATTTGTCTCCCCGCGCGCGTCCTTCCCCATTGGCCGTCTCCTCCAGCGTGTCCATCCCTGTGGGTTGCTGCCTCCTCCTCTACCACCGTTTGGATCCTAGCTGCCTGATCCCGCCGCCGCCTCCTCAGTCCTCCCCATTGCTGCGTCTACACCGGCCACCGCCTCCTCGCGTGCATCCTTCCCCGCCGGCCACCTCCTCTCACGTGTTCATCCCCGCCGGTCCCTGCCTCCTCCTCAACTGCCGTTTGGATCCTAGCCGCCCGATCCCACCGCCGCCACCTCGGTCCTCCCCGTTGCCGTGTCTACGCTGGCCACCGTCTCCCCTCGGTCACTTCCCCGCGCGTGTCCTTTCCCACCGGTCACTGCCTCCTCTCCTCGGTTACCGTGTCCCCGGCGGTCGTGTGACCGCATCCACCAACGCCAACGTCGTGCCGTCCGCTCCTGCAGACTCACGAGCTGATGAGCCTCACGAGCCAGCTCGCGAGTCGAGCGAGCCTGAGCCGAGCTAGATTTCTAGCTCGACCATTTTTACGAGCCAAGCCAAGCTGGCTCGTTAGCCTAAACGAGCCCGAGCCGAGTGAGGCCCAGCTCGCTCAAGCTTGGCTCGTTTCCACCCCTAGCTGCCTATGACCTTTGGAGGGCCGGCTAACTTCAGGATAGAGCTGATCACATTCGAGGTGGTTGACTTTGCCTCTACTTATAATGCCATCCTTCGTCATCCTGTACTATCTAAATTCATGGCTGCCACGCACCGCGCTTATCAGTGCTTGAAGATTACGGGTCTTGAAGGAGTGATCACAGTGCGGTGAGAGAAAGCCACAAGGCCACCTTAGACTGTGATGAGCAGGCTTTGGCCATTGTGGGGCAACTCCCCCAACGCAGCCCGAATCAAGAGCCGAAGAAATCTACTCGGCTCAAGGCTACCCTCCAGCCAGGAGGAGAGACCAAGGAGGTGCCTCTGTCCACAGAGGAACCAACCAAGGTCATTCATTTGGGGACTTCCTTCCCCAAATAGGAATTCGAGCTCATCTCCTTCCTTCGGGCAAATGCGGACGTATTCGCTTAGGAACCGTCTGACATGCCCGGGGTCTCAAGGGAGGTGATTGAGCGCAGACTAGCGGTCCGACCTGACAAGAAGTCAGTCCAGCAAAAGCTTCGCCGTTTCTTTAAATTCAAGCAAGACATAATCCGGGAACAACTCGGGAAGTTGCTCAAGGCTAGCTTCATTCGTGAGGTTGACCACACCGAGTGGCTAGCCAACCCGGTCATTGTCAAGAAGAAGGGCGGCAAATGGCACACCACACCGGGCTGAACGCGGCTTGTCCCAAGGATAATTTACCGCTGCTGCGAATAGACCAACTGGTTGACGCGACGGGGAAGTCATCCCTCATGAGTTTTTTGGATGCTTACTCCGGTTATCACCAAATAAGCATCTCCCCCGAAGATGAAGACAAAACTACCTCCATCACCCTGTTCAGTACCTTTTGTTATACGACCATGTCTTTCGGTCTTAGAAACGCTGGGGCTACGTTCTAGCGCCTTAAGCAAAAAACGTTCCCTGACCAAATTAGCCACAACCTAGAGGTGTATGTGGATGATACAGTGGTCAAGAGCAAGTTTGAATTGGATCATATGAAGGATCTTGAAGAAACATTTTATAACCTCAAAAAACATTGAATAAAATTAAACACAGACAAGTGCACGTTCGGTGCCTGTCGGCAAGCTGCTTGGCTACACCATTGGATCACTTGGGGTTGGTGCCAACCTAGAAAAAAATCAAAGCCGTTGAGAAAATGAGGCCCCCTCCAACGTTAGGGAGGTCCAAGCCCTGACCGGACGTATAGCGGCAATTAGCCGCTTTATTTCCTAGCTCGGGGAATGCAGGTTGCCTTTCTTTAAGGCCTTACGCAACCACGACGGTTTCGAGTGGACGGAGGAAGCCAACAACTCCTTCAAGGAGCTCAAGAAATACCTATCCAGTCCATCAGTGTTGACCACACCACAGCCCGGGGAAGCCTTGTTGTTGTATTTAGCAGCTACACCCCAAGCCGTGTGTGCTGTCTTGACCGTGGAAAGGGAAAGCACCCAGCGGCAAGTCTACTACGTGAGTGAGGTGTTTCATGGATCGAAGGAGCGCTACCTAGAGGTCCAAAAGCTCCTCTATGCCTTGGTCATGTCCTTTAAGAAGGTAAGACACTATTTTTAAGCATACCAAGTAATGGTCCCCACTAGCTTCCCGCTTGGGGAGATCCTTAGAAACCCTGACACTAGTGGTCAGATTGCTGAGTGGGTGATGGAACTGGTTGAGTTTGATATCCAGTTCTCAGCCCGCACGGCAGTCAAGTCCCAAGTTCTAGCCAATTTCATGGCTGAATGGACTTGCGCCGAGCAACTTGAGGACGGATATTGGACCATGTAGTTTGACGGCTCGCGCTTTTTCGAATGCTCGGGGGCTAGGGTTGTTCTTATTTCCCCTAAGGGTGATCAACTCCAGTACATTATACAATTACACTTCCTCGCGACCAACAACGCCGCAGAGTATGAAGGCCTCTTGGCCAGGCTCCGGGCATGTAAATCGCTCGGGGTCTAACAATTAACGGTAAAAGGGGATTCGCTGTGGTCGTTAACCAAGTCAACAAGGAGTTTCAGTATTCTGATGACTCAATGGCGTTGTACCTGGTTGAGGTGAGGAAGTTGAAAAAGTACTTCAAGAGCTTCGAAGCGCTTTACGTGCCTAGGAAGGAAAATACTCTGGCCGACCAACTATCTAAATATGGGTCCTCACAAGAATCCGCAATGGCAGGAGTGCTCATCGAGCAATTGTATAAGCCCTCTATTACATCTCTGGATGAGGCAATTGAGACGAGCGGTAACATCTCACTCCTTGAGCAGGGTGCGGACTCGATGACGCCATTTGTCCAGTACCTGGCACATGGGACATTGCCTAAGGATGAAGCTGAGCGCTCCAGGCTTATAAGGCGCGCCTCCCCATACAGGCTTGTGGAGGGGATCATTTACCGCAAAGATATGCTTGGAGTATTTTCAAGTGCATCTCCCAAGAGGAGGGAGTCTACCTCCTAAAGGATATACACGAAGGGATATGTGGCGTGCACTCTTCCTTTAGAACTTTGGTTGGCAAGGCCTTTTGTATGGGCTACTATTGGCCCACTACATTGGCCAACGCCCGACGCATCGTGACGACGTGCAAAGTCTGCCGATTCCATGCCCGGAAGACACACTTGCCTGTCCAAGCACTGCAAATGATTCCTCTCTCTTGGCCGTCCTCGACTTGGGTATTGATATCCTTGGTCCGTTTCCCCGAGGTCGAAAGGGTTGCAAGCACCTAATTGTTGCTATCCAAACGTCACCAAATGTATCGAGGCCGAGCCGATGTCGGTCATCACGGCACAAGCAGCCAAACGCTTTTTCCACAGCCAAAGTTTGCTTCGCCTCTATGACTCACCCGCAGAGCAACGGGGTTGCCGAGCATGCTAACGGGCAAATTGTCCAAGGCATTAAGAAGAGGGTGTTTGACCAGTTAAGCAACCTCGGTCGGGCATGGGTGGACGAGCTCCCTTCCGTCGTTTGGTTGGTTCGCACCACGTCTAGCCGGGCCACAGGAGAAACCCCTTTTCAGCTCGTGTACGATGCAGTGGCCATCCTGCCCGCTGAAGTAACGCTTGGCTCTCCGCGAGTCAATTTAGTCGATGAAATCGACCAAGGGCCAGAACGGCTACTCGACCTCGACCTCCTTGAGGGCTGCCGTGAGCAAGCCTAAATTTGCTTGCATCCTACCTGCAGGCTCTACGTAGGCACGCGGCTAAGTCAATACAGTCAAGGACCTTGTAAGTTGGTGATCTTGTCCTACGTCGCGTCCAAGACTTATCTAGAGCCAATAAGCTTACTCCCCATTGGGAGGGTCCATACAGGGTCATCTCGACAACACGCCCGAGGGCTGTATGCCTTGCCATGGAAAACGGGCGAGTTCTAACCAGCACGTGGAACATCAGCCAGCTTCGCAAGTTCTATGCGTAGGTTCTTTTTCTATTTTTCTTTAATGTTTTTGTTTTCCAAAAGGCCGACTTGGGCTACATTGTAAGTACGACCAAGACTAATGAACGTCGTTCGGGCTCCTAAGCCCATTTCTCACACGTTCTTTGGATTTGGTTACACTCCTTGTTGCCTGGGCATTTGCTCTCTTGTTAGCACTTACCCGGCGTGTGATAACCCTTGTGTGCCTAACACTCGCGCTGCGTAACTAAGACACAGGCCCCTTTAAAATCTCGCACCTATAAACCGATCCTCATCGCATGGGCAACTCTCTTGGCCGGTTCAAGGGTTCAGTCAAAGTTATATCTGCAACACAATATGGGCAGCCCGCAATGCTTGTATCGCGCGGTTACTCCTTCCCTGTGTTCGTACACGGGCTCGCAAATTAGGTGCCCAGGCACGAACACAGCGGGGGTTGGGATAGGGAGCACTCGACGGTGTTTTCTAACTGCGGGTTTTCGTTATCTTTGTTGTCTTGTGTGTTTTGGTTCTTTATCCGTACGTCTTGGTTCTTTGTTTTTGCAGGCTTCAGCATGAGATAGAAGGGAAAATCCACTATCATTCAACATATTATAAAATAGTTTGTACATGGCAAAAGGAGATACAAGCGAGGCCTAGTCTACTGATCTTCAAAGGCCGAGAGCCTTTCCCTCAGCTTATCGAGCTCATCTTCGAGCTCCAAGACCTTTCTCTGCGTAGCTCAGCCCTTAGCAGCATCTTCGCGCAATCGCTTTATCTTCTCCTGTCTCTTCATTTGGCACTCGGTCAGTGTTGTGACCTTCATCTCAAGTGCCTCCACCGCAGCAACCTTGGCCTTCAGGGCTTCTATCTCCTCATGCTCCTTCTCTAGTACGACCACCCTCTCCTCCATGGCCATTAACCTGGTGTGCTCGGTCTCGAGCTGTGGCCTAATCCAGGCAGCCTCCTCTATGTGTTCCTTGGCCGCTGAGAGCCGGGCATGGAGGATCCCTTGCCCAACGTTGATGCTGGCCAGCTTGGCACGCAGATCCTCCAACTCCTTGTCCTTCTCGACCTCCTGCCGAAGGAACTCAGACTTGAAGTGGAGCATCTTAGTGACATCTTCTACGGTGGCCTTGATCAGCTGCAGTACCCAAGGTAACTTGTTAGTTATACTCGTTTTACGCTGACTTAACTTGTAGTAGGTTAAGTTCCTACTGTGGCCGCACACACTGTCATGCGTTGCTTGAAGTCGTCCAAGCTGCTCCCTTCTTGAAGGAGCCCGTACGACTCTAGGATCCTTGCCACGGCTCCTTCCCATAGCGCAAACGTCTCCTCCATGACCTTGAAAGTTGGCTCGGGCGTGTGTGGCTCCGGAGACAGGCTCCTTGGCACGTCCTTCGCTAGGGAAGAGGTGTCCGGCAGGTCCTGCGCCGGGAAAGGGCTTCCAGGCGCGTCCCTCGTCTGGAAAGGGCTGCTAGCAAGCCGGGTAGCCTCAGCTTTGTCCGACTCGGCTCCTCCCACCTTGCCGGGAAGGCTTCTTCCTCCCAGAGCTCCACCACTTGGCCTGGGGAGGCTATTTCTTCCCGGGTCCCCTCCTTCTCTTCCTCTTGAACTCTGAGCTCCATCGCGCTTGGGGACTATGAAGGCATGTCTCTTCCGGCTTGGCAGAGTACTGCTTGCACGGCGGCTCATCATCGTTGGACCCTTTAAAGTCCGACTCCGCCATGATCTTATCAACCATTTCCTCCAAGAGGTCTGAGACGACACGGTCTAGAAACTAGTTAATTTCTTCCTAGATTCGGCGCTCTCACGCTGGAGAGGGAAGGTGTTAGAATATTGAAGCCTACTGCTTGGTTGAAAGTGTTTTGGGGAGTACCTTTCTTTGAAGACTTCTCCGCTGTGGTCTTACCCAGCGGCCCGGTGGCGAGCAATACAGCGCCCCCGCCCACCTCATCTTGGTCACCCTCCGTGGCAACCTCAATTGACGCCGCGTAGCTGGTAGCCACCTTCTTGACGTGCCGGGCCGCCGCCTCGTACGCTTCAGCTATCTTGGGGTCGATGTCTTCCATGTTGACCTCCTGGAGAGTGGCTGGGGCCTTGGGCCTCTTCCCGGCTGCCTTGCGCCTACTAGGCGGGGGAGGGCTGTCTCCGCCATCCTTCTTCTTCTTGCCCGGTCTTTGCCTGGGCAACTTTTTTTTCCCGACGCCCTCTGGTGTACCGGACGGGGAGCGGCCAAGCTGCTTCAGGATCTCAGCGTTCTGCCGCTCCAGTTCTAACTCCTCCTTCCGCCTTGCGTTCTGCTACCATAGCAGACGCAAGCGGTGGTCTTCCCGGGCTTGATCCGCCAGCTGGTACAAAAGCACCACTCGTTCCAGATTAGCGCGCTTAAAATCTCTCCACCAAAGTTTGACGTCACTTACCTCAACACGGTCTTGGTTCTCTGATTGATGCCTCATCGGTAGGGCCCAGATTGAGGTCGTTGCTCGGATCAAAGCTGTTTCCTAGGCCGGTGCAATGGGGTGCACCGTATCCGCTGCAGTTTGCTTCCCCTACCGGCGCGGTGATCGCTGTGTTGGCGGTTTGGCACCGATGACGAGGCGGCGGAGCTTCTGCAGACGGGCTTTTCGGCCGCTCACGTGGCCCCTTTGTTGCGCTTTTAGCTAGCATGCAGCGCGTCGGCTCCGTCATTGTGCTCTCAATCATGTTATTCTCCTGCCCAATCAAAGAGAAAAAAGGCAGCGTTAGCAAAAGCATGTTGCCTAGGCTTATGCGTTTCAAGTTTTGGCAACTCACATGCTCGGAGTGCTCCAGGACATTTCGAGGGCACTCCTCTAGTTCCCGAGTCTCGTCGTCCTTGGAGTCCTTGCTTCGTGGCACTCCAAACAACTCGGAGACACGCCCTTCGATCCACTTGGCGGAAGGAACTGCAGGGGGAAAATAAAAGTGTGAACCGGCCAAAGAAAAGTATAAATTGAGACCGTTGAGAGACCGAGCTTTTGATCTTACCTGCGTTGTCATCACGGGTGAAGTCTTTCCACCTGTTGACTTCGTAGAAGGGGTGCTCTCTTCGCTGCAGGGGGCTGATCCGGTGCGCGATGTAGTCTCGTGCGATTTTCTTGCCGATCAGGCCAACTTTACCTGCACCGCTATCTTCTGATGAGGATCTTCTCCTCTGGCTGGACCTCGGGGCACGGAGGAGCTTTCCCTTTCTTCGGGATAGCGCCAAGGAAGGCAAGGGCGCTGTCCGGGCCCTTCTAGGCATAGAACCACCTATTCGCCCACCCCGAGATTGAGTCCTTGAGGTGGAACCTAGGGTAGGCGAGTGGGGCGCTGGCGCGCAGACGAAAGTACACGCACCCTACGGGCTGATCCGAGTGGCGGAAGAGCTCATAATATTGCAGGAATAGGCTTGCTGTCAGCAGCGTACCCAGAGAAACTTCGCACAAATGTGTGGAGATGGACATCATTAAGGAAGAGTTCGGGTAGAGGTTGATTGCCTCTACTTCACACTATGCTAGTAGCGCCTCCACGAACTCGCTCTCGGGCGCCTGCAGTTCATTGATGGTGTAGAGTTCGCATGATATGAACTCCTCGTCGCTAGGCTGTGGGTGGGGTCGTCCCCGGGATGGCGCCACATCCCAGGGTTGAGGTGGCCTTGCTCCTCCATCTCTTGGAGACGCTCTAGCGAGATCTGAGTCCTCCCAAAGATCGCCATGGGCTTTGGCGAGGGGTGGAAGCAGATTCAGGACGTAGAGCTTTGGGCTCTAGAGGCGGTGGCGCGGATGAGAAGAGAGCGAGAAAGCAGAATGCGGAGGATTTAGAGTTTTCGGCACAAGAGAGGGAAGTGGGAGATCTTTGCCCCCTATGCCTATTTATATGTGTGGGGCAGTTCTGGGCGTGGTTTAAGGCACAAAACGACTAAAAACCGCTGCATGTCATGTGCCGGTGCGGTTTTCGAAAACTGCCCCTGTTATTGTGCGCCGTGTCCAGCAACTAGTAAATCCTGATTTTTGACTATTGGTAAAAACCGTTGCTGGTGCTTGTGCCCGGCGCGTGGTGTAGAACTTGCCCGGATGAATTGCCGCCCGGTCCGGAGGCGACCCTTGCCCGGCCTGGGCACGACATGCCCGGTAACGTAGCGATTGCCTGGCTCTTGTCTATAAAGGGTCGGATGCGGCAGCAGAACTATATTGCTAGTACCAATTCCCCATTTTGGGTTTAAAAGCCTCAATAGGAAGGCCCTGCCAAATAGTTTTTCACTTGAGTTTCGAGGGCTAGCTATCGAGGATTGTTCTACGACCCATGGGCCTTGGCTAGTCCTAGCGGCTCTGTAAATCGACAAGTGCCTTGGATGTGGTTCCTAAGATGGCCCAGTTCGAGCAGAGCTTTTGCCCAGAATGGCCTTGCCCGAGGTGGCCTTGCCGAGGGTGATTCTAGGTGTTGCCTGGCTGAGGGTTGCCTGGCTCGCCTTGACGTCAGCATCACGACATGTCCAGGCCGGGCAACGTTGTAATACCTAGGGTTTTGCTTGCCCGGGCACCGACTTAACAAATTGACGCGTTAGAACATGCCACATGGCCACGTTTTCCACGATGTGGAAGCTGTTGCCTACGATTCGTGTGAGACGTGCAACGGATTTGCGTGCAACGCGTTAATGGCTTTTCCACCCATGGTGCATGCAATCGCTTCCTAGGATTTTAGAGCCGGCGGTTAGGGATAGGTCCTATTTATACTCGTTTTTCAATCATTTGAAGTGTTCGGACGACCATATGTTGTAATCCGAAAGAACAGATAAAAGAGCTCCTTGTGCTCTGGAATTAGTTCACACTAGAGTAGGTCTATTATCCTTCCTAGAAGGCTCGAATCAAGATAAATTCGTTGTGTCTTATTCGTTTCTAGCTCATCTAAGCCAAGAATTATTGACATCTCAAAATACTATACTTTGGTAAAAAAGGGGTTTTTGAACCCTCAATCAAGAAATAAACTCGACGTCAATCGCCAACACAATAGTTTTTCTTATAATTATAATCTTTTGGTCAATGATATAATAAAAATTCTATTTATTTTAAAAAATCCAAATCCTAGATGGAACGTGACGAGCTATCCAACCTGATATTTTTCCTTGTACACGTCCCAATCCTGCTAATCCCCTCGAGCGTGCCTCGGTGGTATCGAAATCTCGACGCATGAGCCGGGGAGCTCAATAAACAAGGCCCATGGAGCTCCAAAGCTGAACAATGCTCAGATTACCAAACTGCCCCTATAGGCTTGTCAAACTCTTTTTTCTTTTATTTGCAAACCCCAAATGTCAGATGAAGTCTTAGGTGAGTTTAGCTGGTTGTACTGTTCGTCAGTTGTTTGATTAGTGTGATAAGAATCAAATTAAAGTTTTTCAGGCTATCATCATTCATTGAATGTTTTGTCTTTTTTTTTTTTGATAATATGATTGGAAAGACATGTTGGAGAATGCGAAGGGCCTACCTAGAATATGATAGGTAAGGAAAATGCAGGATTTATATAAAAACACAGATGCAGGCCCATAGGAATATAAAATAAAGGAATAATGGTTCAAACATCACCGACTCACCGCTAAGTTGTACCTCTACATACGCCATTACCATCTCTATTTTACTTCTAGTATTGTTTTTGCATAAACATGGTTCATTTACAGAGGAATGCAATGCTATATTCTGACAGAAGTTTTGGAGAAATAAATATGTGATCTGCAACACAATTTCTGCTTTATTAAAAAATATTTGATCCATACAAATTTTAAAGAAAACTCTAACTATATGGACGAACAAAGTACGATGTCGGGGTCTAACCAGAAAGAGACATTGGCAGTGTTCTTTTCAGCGTTTGCGTTTGCTTATAAGTTAAAAATTTATATTTTCTCGATAAGAACATCCGAGGAATCAAAAAATTATAGAAAAAATGGTTTTGAGAACTTTGAGAAGAAATAGTAAGACCTATAAAAATTGGCTATCAAACGTCAGAGCGTTTGACTTGTATGAAAATAACAAATTTCCAACTTATAAGCAAATGCAAACGCAAACGATGAAAAGAACACTGTCATTACTCTCCCTATTTATAGGTAATTGCCGCTTTGGATATCGTCACGGTTTTCAAAATACACCTTTAACCACTAATTACTGCTAAATTTAGTTATAAAACCCATTGAAATTATATGATTGTAGAAGTATTATTCGAGACAATTTACTCATATGATTTTCATGTACTCACGATCGAAAGATATTTATAACTAAAATTTTAAAATTTTTACCTATGCATACTTCAAATGATAGATATTTTTGCCGGGAGGGGTCAGCAAATTCATTCGAGGGCAAAATGGTCATACCATTACGAACCGATTAGTTAATCTGACAAAAAGAACAAACTAATCAATTTCTCCGCTCGATCCTATCATTTACGCTCTCTTCTTCCACTCTCCCATCCCCCCACTCTCCCACCTCCGATCCCAGCTCCCATGGCGCTTTCCATCTCCACACCTACCTCCTCCTCCCTCATCCCCGTCTCCCGCCAGGTGCCCTCCCTCGCTCAGCCTCTTCCTCCTCCCTCCAACGACCTCTCATTTGTCCGATTTGCCGCTTCTCGCTCCAGTTTCTTGGTCCATCTCCTGGTCTCACCCGTTCTCGATGCTCCAGGTTGGCAGGTGGAGTTCAACAGCAAAGTCGGCTAGACCTGTGGCTGTTAGCATCCGGAGGTCGGTTCTGGCGGCGCAGGCCGCCGCCGGCAACGCACCGTCTTCCTCTGTGAGCGGTACTGGTCTTGGTTTCCCTTTGTCTCTCGGCTTCTTGTGATGTGCTGCGTGTTGTTGAATCTTGATTCGCTCTGCTTGGCTTTAGAGGTGGTCACTGAGCTCGGTGCGGTGTCCAGCTTCAGCGAGATCGTGCCGGACACCGTCGTGTTCGATGATTTCGAGAAGTAATTGTTAAATCTTTGCTCTTGTCTAATTTTATGCTTGAATTTGGTTGGTCGATGGAAGATGATACATTGTAATGTTATCTAATTGCAGGTTTGCGCCAACGGCAGCCACGGTGAGCTCTTCCCTGCTTCTTGGGATCGCCGGGCTCCCAGATACTAAGTTCAAGGTGAGGAGCTATTGACATGTTAACTGAATCTAACACTGGAACAGTGACATGATTGGTGTTTTGGGCTGTGCGATTGCTGTAGAGTGCTATTGATACTGCGTTGGCAGATGGTGAATGTAACGCATTGGAGAAGCCTGATGCCCGGATGTCCTGTTTCCTTACCAAGGTCTGCATATTGCATTTCGGTTTCAATATTACCAATACTGTTCATCTCAGTAGTTGAACTGAGAAGAAATTTGGCAGGCTCTGGGAAATGTTGGAGCTGAATTGGCTCATCTTGTCCCTGGGCGCGTTTCAACGGAAGTAGATGCTCGGTTGGCTTATGACACCCAAGGGATTATCCAGAGGGTATGAGCTTCTTCCTTACTTTGTTGTTCACTTTGCTTGACTGAATATATACCTGATGTATAAATAATTCTGTGGACCTTCTGTTATCATTATGATCTGCATAGATCATAGATGGTTATGTTTGTCTATTTATGATCATGCCTAGAGTGGTTGGGAGGCTCTTTCTAACAATGTCTGTGTGTTACCTTTCTTGGTGTTTGACCTAGTGAAGTACCTGAAGTGTGTGCTTCGATGTATTCCAGTATATATATGTAATAGTGATAGCAAGACCTATTCTGTTTTTAAGTAAAATGGAATTGGGGTGTGCCCCTTATGCAAAAAAATGATAGCAAGATCTTCATTTATTCGAATATAATTTTTATATTACCAATGCCAATTTTTTTGTGTATTTTTTATGCAAATATGAATGACAACAGTCAGTAGTATCAAGGTAATCGGTGGCATTTCAGATGTAGGATACTAGCATGAGTATCAAGATATTGCCAGGTTATTTTGATGTTTGTGAAACACCTCTCTGTTCTTGATTACTTTCAGCACATTATAATACAAGTAATATCTGAATAAGTACCACTTAGCTTTAATGGTTCAACGTAGATTTGAAATTTTTCATGAAACAAGGATCTTATTGGTTCTGATGGGTTAAAACTTGTAAGGAACAAAGCAAACACTACTGTTAAGCTTGATATTTCACTTGAAACTGGAATTGTCAACTGATTAAAGGGGCCATGTTGGAAGAAAATGATACATGGAATTGGGACAAAATCATGTCTTTGTTTTTGACTACATTGAATCCTTTTGATCATTGTCATACTCAATTTGCCAACTAGCTCTGTCATTAACAAACAATTGTACTGTACTTATTAGAGATCATTGTATAGTCTTTTTGTTCCACATTTCTGCTTCACTTTGAACTGTTCCACACAATCATACTGTAGTCATGATGTACCACTGAGATGTTTATGATAGCTGTTCCCAAACCTCGGGCTGAGCTTGTTAAGCTACTAATTATCTGAGTTTTGGCACTTAAAGATATTCTTACTGATATCCTTGTCTGGCTGACGGCCTGGCGCTTGTGACTAAATCATTAAAATATATTTACGATATGTTTATATTTAGGTGCATGAACTGTTGAATCTATACAATGAACATGATGTCTCATCAGAACGCCTTTTATTCAAAATTCCAGCTACATGGCAAGTAAGTATGCAATGCACTAATCTGGAAGCTCTGCCTAGTTGGTACCTGCTGTCTTTATACATTTTTGCTGTCAAATTGTTTACAATTAGGGTATAGAGGCCTCAAGGTTGCTCGAATCTGAAGGAACTCAAACACATTTAACATTTGTTTACAGGTACATACCTTACATGTTGCTTCTTTTTATTCCAACCCTATTGCCTGTATCAGGGACTCATATGGATGTTTTTGCGAATGTTTTGAAGTTGCAATGCTTGGGTGTGTGATAATTTCGAAACTAGGCAGGAGAGCAGCCTCCAATTCATTAAACATGGGAATACTTATAAAGTCTGAAAGGGCCTAATCAAAACAAATTCTTATTTTCCATGCTTCACTTTTTTGCCTATAGGCCACATAAGTACATACCATGCTTTGTATTAGCACGAGAAGAGGTTTTCAGTTGAATCTATTTGGTACTGGTGAATTGTAATTAGTTAGTAGGCATTACTAGTTATTAGGAAGAACAGGCTTGCCGCTAAAGGACATCCACTATTGCAGGTGTACTCACTTAGTCTTGCAATTTACATAATATGGAAATATCGAAGAGAAATTTCTTTCTCCACAGGACATGGAACTCTCAACTGTGACCTAATAGCTAATACCTGGAACATAATTTACAACCATTTTTGGCTGATCATTCTTCTTCAGTTTTGCACAAGCAGCTGCTGCAGCACAAGCTGGTGCCTCAGTTGTACAAATATTTGTCGGACGTATTCGAGTAAATTCCTCACATCCTCTTGCTTTCATGGCATAGTGTGAAAATTGAAAGTTGACCAGAAATTATGCAGGATTGGGCAAGGAATCATTCTGGTGACCCAGAGATAGATGAAGCTTTGAAGAACGGAGAAGATCTGGGGCTAGCTTTGGTTAGCATCAGTAACTCTTTAATTTTGTTGCAGTTTCTTGAGAATTTATATCAACATAAGCCAATATCTGTAAAGAGGAGCTTTTTAAGTTACAAACTTGGGATGTTTTGGTGCTTGGTTTGCTTTTGCCAGTAGCCCTGTGTCTGGTGCCTGATTATTGAACTAAAGAAAAGATTCAAAGTCCTGGAGCTCAACTAGCAGCAAGTAATTTTGAAACTATGCTTGGATTGATTTTAGCATTAGGCATTATTTTAGAGTCCATTTGATTCCCATCATCAACAATTTTGAGCACACCATGTGTTGGTTTGCCATGTTGCCCTTGTTATAGCATATGTATAATTAGCACAACTAATGTAATTTCTCCATATTTAAGATGGGCTTCCATTTTCTGCTACTTCATTAGGATTTACCATTCTAATAATCCTGAACTATAATGCAGGCAAAGAAAGTTTATGCCTACATTCACAGAAATGGTTACAAAACAAAGCTGATGGCTGCTGCCGTACGCAACAAGCAAGATGTATTTAGCCTTCTGGGGTAAATTTTTTAATACTCAATTTTCTTTATAGACTGTATATCCAAGTTGATAGTCAAGGGTGTTAACGTGTAGTGGACAAATTTTTCTTAAATGTAGGATTGATTACATCATCGCACCTCTGAAGATATTGCAGTCTCTGGAAGAATCTGTCACTGATCCTGATGTGAAGTATGGTTATGTCCCAAAGTTGACTCCTGCTCTTGGCAAGATGTACAACTTCACTGAAGAGGAGGTATGACCGCACATGATGGATCTTGTGCTGAATTCACATATCCTAACCGTCCAGTTGGCCATTGGTTCTTTACTATAATTGAAATTCATACACAGTTTAAATAAAAAAACACCTTTAGCGATCCACCAGAAAGCTGAAAGAACTGTTGAATCCTTTGCATGCCAAACATAGTCTGGAAGTTGGGTCCTTCAGTGTACGATGTACCACCCTTCAAAAGAACAAACTCATCTTGAAGTTTATAGTAGGCATAATCATGATTCAACATTGAGCTGAACTGCTAAGTTCTAAACGATAAAATAATCCGTAACCTTGAGGCAGATAAAAGAAAACAGAGAGACATGAGAACTGATCATCTTGTGGTTTTGATCTGGTACTTGTACACTGATCGCTTGCACTTCCTATGATCATTGATGCAGCTTGTGAAGTGGGATCAACTGAGTCTAGCAGCTGCAATGGGGCCAGCTGCTGAAGAACTACTTGCTTCTGGTTTGGAGGGATATGTGAACCAAGCACGCCGCGTGGAGGAGCTCTTTGGGAAGATCTGGCCTCCTCCCAACGTTTGAAGACATGCCTATCCGAGATCCTCAGTGCACCACAGGCTTTTATTTCAGCATAGAGTAATAACAACAGCCAAGGATAGTGCTGATCGGCAGTTGCTCTTTTGCTTCGAAGAACGCTCTCTCATTACTGCACTGTAGTTCACTATATAGCGATTCTCACGATGTCCTGAAAATGCGAAAATATCTTCGTTTTGCTAATTGGTTGTTGCCTGCGTCATATTTCAACGTTGTATTGGGCCTTGAATAAGCCAATTCTTATCTGAGCATGTTCAAAGTGGTTTAGGTTTATTTGACTAGAAAATTAATTTGTTTTTTTAGTTTGGTTTTTTTTAATTTTTTTTAGTTTGGTTTTTTAATTATAAAACCACCTCTAAAGCTCTTAAAAACAACATAAATAAAGAGGATTAGCTTCGAGAAATAGATTCAAAATCTCTCGAAATACAGTTTAACATTTAGTTTAGTCAGCTTATTCGTTTAGCCACTCTGAACATATTTATATATATGTCATGCATGCATGCATACATACATACATATATGTGTGTATGTGTGTGTTTTGTGTGTGTGCGCGCGCGCTCTTAGCAAAGCCACTTTGAACGTACTTATGTATGTGCTTCTTTGATGACACATAACCTAATTCCCTGTGTTGCACATTGCACTATATGCTATTAGCGCCAAAACACTTTCTCACCATCCTCCTGTCAGTTCGCCATAATTCACTGCCGTCGACGTCCCTGTCCAGCCCCGCATGGGCTTGGTCGCGGCTGCCGCGGGGGCTTTACCCATTGCCGCGCTGGCTTGGCTTGGCGCTCACCGTGGGGCCTGGCCGCTGCTGCCACGCTAGAGGTGAGTCTTACTCAGCCTGTCGGACTAGACCTCGTTGTTGAGCCTGGAGTATGCTATGGGGCCTACCGTAGGGCCTGGCCACCGTGTCTCCTTGTTGGTCACGCGAGGTGACATGAGAAGTATGCTGCAAAAGCTCTTAGCGATGGGTATGATTGGTCCAAAGATAGGTATAGGGTCATCTGAGTTGAAGTTGGAGCTGATGTCAAATGATGTGAAATTGGAAGGGAGCGGGAATTATGTGAGCTGGTCTCGAAGAGCTTAGTTAATTTTAAGAATAAAAGGGGTAGAAAATTATCTGCAGGAGACTTGCGTTGAGCCTGGAGACAAATCAAGCATGGATTGGAGGTCGTGGAACACCACCAATTCAATGGCAGTGGTGTGGTTGTTGACGTCGATATCTTGATCCATTGCTCAGATGGTAGAAGCGCTGCAGAATGTGGCATACATATGGAAGACGTTGAGCAACATGTACTTTGGGTAGGCAATGTGATGACGATGGTAGAAGTCTAGAGCAAGGTGGAGGCTCTGAATCAGGGAGAGAAGACTGTCTAAGAGTATGCTAGTGAGCTACATCAACTATGGGCAGACTTGGATTACTATGATCCATTGCAATTGACATCTACTAAGGATGTTGAGATTAGCAATGTGCAGTTGCAACGCAGATGGGTCACACATTTTTTGAAGGGGCTGAACTTGGAGTTCGAGAGTAGAAGGGTTGTCATGTGTCATTTGGCAACTTGCCAACTATGGAGGAGGCTATTTTAGCTATGGTATAGGAGGAGATTCATCTGAAGATGATGAGTGACAACAACAATGTCAAATCAACATATGCTATCTCTAGCGGTCGGGAGTGCTACAACTTTAGAGAAAAGTGGTATCTAAGTCGTACATGTTTGTTCCCACGCTTTATTGGTGGTCGAGGTAGCGATCGTGGAGGAAGAAATGGTCGCAGAGACCGTGGTGGTGATCGTAGAGGCTGAGGTGACGACTGTGGAGGTCGAGGCAAGGCAGGAATGGCCCTAGAGCCAGTCTGGCTGTGACGAAGGATAGTGAATCTATCACTCTGACTGGCGAGCAGGTTGTGGAATGGACGAAATGGCAGCTGAACAAGGTGTTGTAGACTCCACATGGATCTACAACAACAACCATTGTTATCTTTGGTAACATTGCCAACTACGTCCATGTGGGCAAAGATATTCAGGCACATGCACTTGCATTCACATATAGAAATCCTCATGTTGATTGGATCATAGATTCAGAGGCATCTAGGCACGTTACTAGATCTCATACTGTCTTCTCTACTTACACCCCATAGTCATTCGAAGACTATTCAAACAGTTGATGGCACATCCCAAAGTATTCAAGATGTAGGATTCGTAGAACGCACACTGTCTTTTGTGTTGTCCACTATTTTGCATGTACCTTTCTTTCTAGTCAATCTCTTTTCAGTTAGCTTATTTGTCGATCAATTCAAATGCACTGTTATGTTTGATGAGGATTCATGCTAGTTGCAAGAGAAAGGAATCAGGAGAGGGATTTGGACTGGGGTCAGGCGTAATGGACTGTGGTACATTGATCAAGAAGATACGACATTAGCTGTGACTATATTAGCAAGAGAAGAAGACATCATGTTGCACCATCGCCGGTTAGGACATCCATCCTTTGAGAGCTTGCATAAGATGTATTTTGAGTTGTTTACTAGGATAGACTGAAGTAGACTTGTTTGTGATGCTTGTGAGTTTGGGAAGCATACTCGGTCTATATATCGAAACATCGGTCTTCATAGTCATGAACCTTTTGTATTAATACATTCAGATGTTTGGCATCCATGTTCAACCATTTCTAAAAGTGGCTTTAAAGGATTTATAATCTTTATCAATTGCTACACTCGTATGACTTAGATCTATATGTTGAAGCAGAAGAGTGAAGTTCTACATTGCTTTGAGAACTTCCATAGGATGGTTGCTATCCAAATTGATACAAAGGTTCGAATCATCTGAACAATGGCACTAAATATGTTAATAAAGAGTTTGTTGCATACCTTTGCAATGAAGAGATTCTTTATCAAACCACTTGTCCAGGGACCCTACCACATAACAGGGTAGCTGAGAGAAAGGATAGGCACTTGTTGGAGGTAGCACACTTTTATGTTTTAGATGAATGTGCTAAAGGGATTGTGGAGTGAGGCGGTGATGACAACATTGTATCTAATCAATCACATGCCGTCACGGATTCTTGGGATAAAGTCTCCAACTAAACTGTTGTTTGAAAAAAAGATTTTAGGGTGCCTCCTAAGGTGTTTGGATGTGTGCACTGTGTTTCGGATCATCATCCATCTGTTGGCAAGCTTGATCCCCAGTCAATGAAGTGTATCTTTATTGGCTACTTGCCTAGCTAGAAGGGCTATAATTGTTGGAATCTAGTTGAACAGAAGTTGTTTGTGAGCATGAATGTGACATTCCGAGAGTATGAGCCGTATTACAAGTGCGGTGGAGATTTGGATCAGTTTCTAGAAGAACTCCCTCCTATCACTATTAGTGACAGTAGAGAGGGGGAGAATGAGAAGAGCCTAGAAGAGGAAGTCATTGTTGGGATAATTCCATGTCCAAGTGGCCCAGAAGAAGAACTTATTGTTGGGACAATTCTATGCCCAACTGTGGTTGAGAGTGATGTCCTAGTGAGAAAAGAATTAAAGATTTATCAACAAAGACAATTTGGGAAATAGGGGAAGCATGGGTTAACAGAACCACCACAGTCTGAATGGTACACTGAGCCATATATGGCCCTAGTTGATCCAGTAACAAATCTCTCCTTGAGTTTCCCTTCTCCAAGTTCCTATAGAAATGATCATCACTCCGATCCTCCTCATTTAGAGTTACCTATTGCACATCGTAAAGAATCTAGGGTTGTGAAGCCTCCAGTTCGATATGGCTTCGAACATGACATTGCAAACTTGTCTCATACTCTTATGTCTCTTCTGCATACAAAGCATTCATTAAATCCTTTTAGGAAGTGCATGTTCCAATGGACTGGCAAGTTGCAAAACAGGATCATAAGTGGGAGGAAGCTACGAAAGAGGAGCTCAGAGCGCTCTAGAAGAACAAGACATGAGATCTTGTTCCTCTTCCACTTGAAAAAAGAGCAGTGTGATGTAAGTGGGTCTTTGCAGTAAAGCAAACCCTCGAAGGAAAGGTTGATAGTTAAACATATGGGATAGGCTATGATGAGAATTTTGCACCAGTAGCTAAGATACCAATAGTAAATATGTTGATTTTCTGTGCTGAAAGCTTTGACTGGCCTTTGTATCAGCTAGATATGAAGAATGCATTCTTACATGGGGATCTACAAGAGGAGGTATATATGGAGATACCTTCTGGTTTTGAGAATGAGCATACTGATGGAAAGGTTTGTAGGCTTAAGAAGTCGCTATATGGACTAAAGCAGTCTCCACGTGTGTGGTTCGACAGATTTAGACACGCAGTCTGTGGTACGAGTTTCTCTCAATACAATGGGACCATGCATTGCTCTACAAACATAGAGGTTCACGTATTACCATATTGGCGGTCTATGTGGATGATATTGTGATCACCGAGATGACGAGGGAGAAATCCAATGCTTGAAGAAGAAGCTGGCAGAAGAATTTGAGGTAAAGGATCTTAGACCCATTCGATACTTTCATAGGATTGAAATTGCTCGCTCCCCAAAAGGAATCATTCTTTCACAGAGGAAGTATGTTCTTTGACCTGTTAGCAGAAACTGGTATGATCGGGTGTTGTCTAATCTCTTCACCTATTGATATGAACCATAATCTTTATGCTGAGTCTAGTGATCCAGTTGATAAAGAAGCATACCAAAGAATGACTGGTTATCTCATTTATCTATGTCACACAAGACCTGACATCTCATATGCAGTGAGTGTGGTAAGCAGGTACATGCATGATCCAAGAACTGGACATATAGAAGTTGTTTACCGCATTCTTCGATACTTGAAGAATAGCTTTGGAAAAGGTATTTGGTTTAAGAAGAATCAACGTCTGAATATTGAGAGGTATTGTGATGCCAACTGGGCAAGCAACAAGGATGATAGAAGGTCTACTTTTGGATATTGCATCTTTGTAGGAGGTAATCTTGTGTTATGAAAGAGCAAGAAGCAAGATGTTGAGGCATGATCTACTGTAGAGGTAGAGTACCAAGCAATGGTGGTGAGTCTCTGTGAGATAATCTGGATGAAGGGACTACTATTTGAACTTCAGGTTGTCGGGAATGGTCCTCTGGTGTTGCATTGTGATAGCAAGTCTGCAATCAATATTGCAAACAATCCGGTACAACATAACCGTACCAAGCATGTGGAGATTGACATGTTCTTTATCAAGGAGAAGATATATGGTGGAATGCTATAGGTGAAGTATGTAAGGTCACGTGAACAGCTGGCTAACTATTTCACTAAAAGGCTAGGGCCTAGTGAGGGTACATGTTTTTTGTAATTATATTTATATATATATATATAGTTTTGCTATCGGTAGTCGCGAAGCACGGATCGTGTTTGCGAAATCGTTAATCGAATTGGACGATCCGAACCGACCACCTCCTTCGTCTCGCTAAAATCTCACTACTGACAAAATTTCATATTTTTTGAATTTTTTTACTATTAATTTCATATTTTTGAAATCCGGGATTATTGGAGGGTCTACAACTAATTAGATCATGGATTTTCAAAAATATGAAATAAATAGTAAAAAAATTCAAAAAAATATGAAATTTTGACAGTAGTGAGATTTCAGCGAGACCAAGGAGATGGTCGGTTCGGATCGTCCAATTCGACATCGATTAAGAATACGACGCTGCTAACGGATTTTCCGCGTTTCGCGACTAACAATAGCAAAACTATATATATATATACACACACACGCGCGTGCATTACCCTCACTAGGTCCTAACCCTTTCACATATTGCACATTGCACAATAATGGTAAATAAATTGCTCCAACTTTTCATCAGCATGCCAGACGTCTATCATGTTTTTGTCCTTTGCATGTTCTGCTGGATCAATCTAGGGCTGGAACTTTGGGCTCGGGCTCGCGAGCAGCTCGGGCTCGGCTCGCCCGCAAATGAGCCCGAGCCGAGCTGCCTTCCCAGCTCGTTGCGTTTTGCGAGCCCGAGCCGAGCCAGAGGTGGCTCGCTCGTGGCTCGTGCGCGAGAGGGTGAAACCCCGGCGGCCTGGCCCGGGTGGAATTTGGAAACGAGCCCAAATTTCAACTCTTCGCTGCCTACTGCCCACTGGTACGGACCGACCCCGACCCCGACCTCGACTCTCTCCTAGTCCCTGTCGTCCCCAAGACCCCAACCCGAGTCCCACTCCCACACAGGGTTTTAAAACCCGAAACCGGACCCGAAACCGCTAACCTGGCGGGCCGGTTTTTCGAAAAAAACCTGTAAAAACCGCTAGAAACCGCCGGAAACCGCTCAAATTCAAATTCAAATAGCAAACGGGCACCGGGCGAGCCACCGGTTTTTCAGCGGTTTTTGCCCAAAAACCGCCGTTTTAGCGGTTTCCCGGCGGTTTTTGGCGAAAAATCGCTACAAAAAAAGGAAAAAGTGGAAAATAGAAAAAAAAGAAAAGAGGTCTGAAAAAATTTAAAAAAATTGGGAAAAATTATAGATTGGTGAGATATATGTGTTTGTAATTTGTTTAATTATGGAAAAAATTTGGAAGACTTTTGATAAATATATGACATGTTAAACATATGAATATGAAGTTAATAATTTGAACAAGGTAGTGTCAACAAAAATATAAATATGAAGTCAATTTGAGCATATCAATATGAAGTAAATAATATGAAGTCAATAATGTGATATGCATGGTAGTTTCCAACAAAAACATATATTCGAACTAGGAAAAAATGGTTTTTCACTTTTGCACAACTTTCTTCGCATAAAATACCATGATAATAATCTCAATTTAAAATTTTGCTTTGTATAGAATGTTCTAAAAAACTTCTAGTTTTTTATAAGATTTTTTTAATTTTTTTAAAATATTAAATTTAAATTTAAAATTTTAAAACCGGTGGTTTCTCAAACCGCCCCTAGCGGTTTGGCGAGAAACCGCCAGTTTTTACTGGTTTCTGCCGGTTTTGGAACCCTGCTACCACACTCCCAGTCCCAGCTGCGCTCCCATCCCCAATCCCCAACCCTAGCGCCGCCGCCTGCCCGCTTTGCTCCTCACTGCTCGGCCGGCTGCCCACCCAGCTCCCCACGCCGACTTGCCTCTGCCTACTTACTTACTTGCCTTGTGCACATCTGCGCTCTCGGTGGTCTCTCGCGGGCAGCGCCGCTTTTTTCAGTCCATCGCTTCAAATCTACTTTGCCGCCACGCCGCCGCCTGGCCGGTGGCCGCCTTCCTCTCTCTTCTACCCCACGGCCACAGCGAGACGGCAGCGGTGGCCTCCTCGTCCTTATTTTCTCTGCTTCCACGGTACGGCCCTCGGCCCCGTTCTCAGGACTTCCCATCTCATCTCAAGTTCCTAGTCCAACGATGCGGCCTCCTCCTTCTGCCCGGCGGCGCCGCCCTGCTCCGGGAGAAGCTTGCCGGTGAGGCTGCTCGGCCGCCGGAGAGCCCAGAGGAAGCGCAGGAGCTCTGCTATCAACGGCGCTGCTTGGATCCATCCTAGTGGCCGGCCACCGCCCTGCTCGGCTCCGTCCCTCCTCTTGGTCGGCGGTGCCACCCTGCCACACCCCGCCTCTAGGCCGTCCGCCGCCTCGTTCAACCCCTCGTCCTATCCGGCAGCGCTGTCCAGCGCCTCCACCTCTCCCGCTGGCCGGCCGCCGCCCTGCTTTGCCCTAAGCTCGCGAGCCGCTCACGAGATGCACCGAGCCCCGTACGAGCCCGAGCCGAGCCTCTTATCTGGCTCGGTCAGTATATCGAGCCGAGCCGAGCCAGCTCGCCCGATCGAACGAGCCCGAGCCGAGCCAGGTCTGGCTCGGCTTGTTTCCACCCCTAGATCAATCTGAACTCCAAACTGAATGTTTTCTGCAAATGCCATAGCAATGGTGGCGACAATTTCTTGCTTCAGGAATCGGTGTGGGTCTAAGAAAATTAGGAAATCAGATCATCCGAGTCTCAGGTCTTCTATAGAAAGCCGCCTTCTGCTAGTTGTCCACTTCCTATTTCCAGTGAAAATGGGGAAAAAAAAAAGAACGGCTGGTGGCTAACTGACCACTGATTCAAATCAATGCTACTACTCTTCACTCTTTTCGATAATCTGGTGTTTCTTTTCGGCTATGGACCTGTGATGTGACACTAATTGGCTTCTGTTATTGCCAAATGTCAAAGATCTCTTTGCATGCTATTGGAAATGGGAACAAATTGGTGATACCAGCTGAAAATTTCCACTTCAGGATCGACCTGAGTTTTGATTACTGTCATTTTTTTAAGACAATGGAAGCATAACTTCTAGCCTCTATTCCAATAAGGGATACATAACCATTATATAACCATAAGTTAAACACTTATTACAATCCAAAGGCAAAGAACCAAAATCGATACGCTAAATAAATTGTTGTGCTAAGGCTAAGCTCAAGAAAAAGAAATAAAAAAGTATCTGTTTTCAGGCTCAAAACAACCAAATATTTAAAAATGCTTAACTACCAACTAAGCATACATGACAAATATTTGCACTAAGAAAATAACGGTTAGTCAAAAAATTAAGCAAAAAATTAGTCAAAAATCTTCACTATTAGATTGCAATCCAACCCTCCTCCTCTTATCTTCCTCCTCTCCCCTGACCCTAGCCTTATTCGCTCTGTTCTTTTGCTGCCCTATGCCTCCGCCTCTTGCTAGAGCATGGTCACCGTTAGGGTTAGGGATTGGGGGTGCACGGTTCTCTTGGCTTAGATGGAGGCCGGGGAAGTGAAGGCCCAGCGGTGGGAGGTAGTGAGGCAGCGATGGTGCCGCCGGAGATGCGGGTGGCCAGAAGACGGTGGACGGTGGTCACGGGGAGAGAAGGGGGTGGTATACACGACCGGAGTTAGTGTTGTTGGGGCGATAAAATGATGAGGACAGAGCGGCGAGGGCGCCATCGGTTACCAGTAGGAGGTCGATAGGGTTGGGGGTGTTGGTCGAGGCGAGCGGCACTCGCTAGAGGGGAAGAAGGGAGCAGGGGAGGCTCCGAAGGCGAGGAAGATGAGGAGGAGGGGGTGGCGCGTCGACTGAAATGTGTGTTGGATTCAGTCGAATAGCACACAGTTGGTCCTAGAAAATAATGGCTGGCAGCTAGAGTGCAATATTCTGTCACACTGTTAGCGTGTGCTTACCGTCCTTAATTAACGCACATTTTCACGGAAAATTACTGGATACAGAAAGAAGCTGTAACTCCATCATGGGTCGACGGTCGGAATGGTCGGTGGTTCACGCCGATGGCGGCGGATCAAGTGAGCATCTCACCGAGGGAGAGAGAAATTAGAAGATAAAAACCTTCCATCTCCACGCACGCCTTCCATTCGTTCATTGGAATTCCCTTGCTACTTACGTCGCGCCATCTCACTGCGAGAAAGAAACCCAAGGCGTTGAGGTTTCTAAAAATTCTACTTAAAAAAAAATAATTCTACCATGCATATATACATGCACAGTGGATTTAGAAAGAAAAACCAGATCATGCCTTTCGTGAAATCATAACAATACCTTAACAGAAAGCCTAGATATTTATACAGCCTAAGAAAGTTACAGGGAACGTTGGGCGTAAGCCCCCAATAATGATATTGTACTCATGGCAACATGTACAACCAATAGCTTGGCATTGGGTCGAAAGGATTTTACAATTACAGGAACCCACTCTAATTTCCCTTATTCTAGCCGATTGGATGGTTAATGAATACTTTGCACTCTAGATTTTTCTTGAGAATAATTATTACATCCCGGTGAATAACCAAATCAAAAGAGCCAAATCAAGACAAAAGGGCGTCAGTACATCGGAGGTGCTATAAACTCATAATAAATATATAATAAAAGACTTAAATGTGTTTATATACTAATATACTACAACCAGAGTTACATTATTTGGACTAGAGGGTGCTAAGGTCAAGGTTGTCAGCGCCGACACTATAGATCCGCCTTATATTCAAGGCAACATATACAAGAGCCACGTGCATATATGTAACTATCTTAGACCGTAGCTTGATATTGGATCTAAAAGGTTTTACCATTAGAGGAGATAGCTCTCCAAAACTTGTTTCTACTCTAGATTTTTCACAAGAAGAATTAATAAGCATCCATGGGTAACAAATCAAATCTTGCCAATGGAGATTTTTTTTCATCTTGGAAACAAATTAAAGCACCTTGGAAACCTCATTTTATTCACATCATGGAAATGGATCCTCTACGTTGCCTTTTCTTGGGTACTCTCCCTTCTCTTGCCTCTTCTCTTCTTTTTCACTTGTTTTATACTCTGAAAAACCCACGCACCGCTCACGAAAGAGAAGCAAAACCCCTTCTTGGCCTGCACTGCACACGCCGCAGGACGAGAGGGAGGGAGGGGGGGGGGGGGGGGTTTGTAATGCGTGCGTACGTGGGAGTATCGATGGCGGCGGCGCTGGCGGCCGTGGTGCTCGCGGCCGTCGCGGCGTCGGCTTCGGCGGCGAAGGCGGCCGGCGGCGGCGCCACGTACGAGGTCCGGTGGGAGGTGGGCTACATGACGGTGGCGCCTCTCGGCGTCTCGCAGAAGGTTCGTATATACATACAACTCCCAGCGAAAGGCCAAGGATGCTCTCTCTCTCTCTCTCTCTCTCTGATCTCCGTTTTGTTCTTGATTTCTCGCGAACATTTTGTCCATCTCGTTTATTCTCCCACAAGTTCTTTTGGTTTTTCATATCTTTCTGCCACGCCAAGTTCTTGATTTTGAACGAGAAAAGGCCTCGTTTTTAGCTGTCAAATTTGATCTTGATTTTTCAACGAAAAAGATCTCGTTTTTAGCTGTTAATTTCGTTCTTGGTTTTCAACGAAAAAAGGTCACGTTTTTAGGTGTTAATTTTCACGCTTGTTTGATGAACTTGTCTTAAAAATGCTTTTTTTTTTTCCCCTTCTCTCCATCTTTTCGTTGTGCATGAGCGGTTTCGATCGCACGACCTCGTCGTGGTCGGTTCGCTTCGTGTTCCACTACATTCTTGCAGGGGTTGATGCGCAGATTTGTCTTAATTACAGGCAGTGTAACCGCCTACCACGTCTCCGAATAAACCTGCAAGTGCAACGACGTTGCAGATTCTTCTCCGTGATAAGCGGCCAGCTTAAAAATAATTCGAAAATGAACGAACTGATCTTTTCAATTCTTTTAGCGAATGACTTTTAAATTTGGTTCGGTTTCTGTTTCCATTCTTGTCCTGGTTACCTCTTGATGTGCTATTTTTTCTACTATTATTCAAAGATTTTTTTGGGTGTGTTTTTTCCATATCAAAGTATGGTCTTCTCAAATCCTGGAGGCTGGGGTACAAATCGGTTTGCAATAGGAGACACCTCATGTGCATATCAACTAAATACTATATTTTTTTTGCTGTATGATTTGGGGTTGGAGTCTTGGAGATGCAAGATTCTGATGGCATGGATGCAAATACGCGATTCTTTTTCAGGTGCTTGCGATAAACAACCAGTTCCCCGGGCCGCTCCTGAACGCAACAACCAACTGGAACGTGAGGGTGAACGTCCAAAACAACCTGGATGAGCCCCTGCTTCTCACATGGTACGGTTGTTTTGCTATATCTATCAGCTCTTTGATTCCTGCATAAATATAGAAACTTTTTATGGAATATTAAAATAAATACGAGTCATCCATTCTTCTCGATCTAATGGCTTAGATTGACTTTGATTTTTGGTTTAGATTGACTTTAATTTTTTATACTACCACAGTAGTATTTATACGACGATGATAATATATTTTTTTAAAAAAGATGTCCTCTAAATGAATGATTAGATCTAGATTATATTACCATCCTATTATATTTACCATTATGTACAGTAAAAAGCTCTAAATATGTGGTAAGCCATTTCCTTATATATATATATATAGAGTTGAGCTATTGTCAGCCGCGGCTGACGGATCGTTCCATCAGCCGTGGCTTGTTCGCAAAATCCGTGATCGAATTCGACGATCCGAACCGACCATCTCCTTCGTCTCACTGAAATCTCACTGCCGACAAAATTTCACATTTTTTTTGATTTTTTTACTATTTTTTTTCGTATTTTTGAAATCCGGGATTATTGGACGGTCCACAACTAATTAGATCATGGATTTTCAAAAATACGAAATAAATAGTAAAAAAAAATCAAAAAATGTGAAATTTTGTTGGTACTGAGATTTCAGCGAGACAAAGGAGATGGTCGGTTTGGATCGTCGAATTCGATCACAAATTTCACAAAATTCGCAGGCTGGCTAATCTGAACGCCTCCGTCACCATGGCTTAACTATATCATCACTCTCTCTCTCTATATATATATATAGAGAGAGAGAGAGAGAATAGCTAGTGTGCTATAGATCCGTGCTATCCACGAGGTTTGGAAATTCTGAGACCGAAATAGACGATCCGAACCGTCCATCTTATTCATCTCGATGAAACCTCACTACACACCAAATTTCAAATTTTTTTGAATTTTTTACTATTTGTTTCGTATTTTTGAAAATCGATGATCTAATTAGCTGTGCACCCTCCAATAAGTCCAGTTTTCAAAAATATGAAACAAATAGTAAACAAATTCAAAAAATTTGAAATTTGGTGTAGCGAGATTTCATTGATATGAACAATATGGATGGTTCGGATCGTCTATTTCGGTCTCAGAATTTGCAAACTCGGTGGATAGTATAGAGAGATCCGTGCTATCCATAGCACACTAGCAAATCTCTCTCTATATATATACACACACACACATATACATACATAGAGTTGGGCTATTGTCAGCCGCGGCGTGTTTGCAAAATCGGTGATCGAATTCGACGATCGAAACCGACAATCTCCTTCATCTCGTTGAAATCTCACTACTGACAAAATTTTACAATTTTTTATTTTTTACTATTTTTTTGTATTTTTGAAATCCGAGATTATTGGAGGGTCCACAACTAATTAGATCATGGATTTTCAAAAATATGAAATAAATAGTAAAAAATCAAAAAATGTGAAATTTTATCGGTAGTGAGATTGCAGCGAGACAAAAGAGATGATCGGTTCGGATCGTCGAATTCGATCACCGATTTCACAAACTTCGCCATGATGACCATAGCATCACTCATATATTAATATATTAATATATAATATATATATATATATATATATATATATATATATATATATATATATATATATATATATATATATATATATATATATATATATATATATCCATTTTGGTCCAATTAAGTAGTGAGTTTTGTGAATTGGTGGGTTTAGATGTACTTCCATTTTAATGGTGCCTCTTGGCCTTCTTGTTAGGCTTAGTGTGATATATGCCTTGTGTGCGCGTTTGGAGCATTATGTGGGTCTAATTGATCATTTTTTGATATAACCATGCATGCACATCGCTTTGTTTTGTTCACTGATTTTCACAGCTCAGGTGCTTCCATGCATAATTCTCTGTATCATTAATCCATCATATTTACAAATTAATATTGCTGTGCCATCTTTTATCAAAATATTACTATGCCATTTTCATCAATTATAAGATGAAGGAACTATATTTCACTGTAATTTTAATACGCTGTTTCTTCTTGAATGAAATCTGTGCATCCAATCTGTTTTGTAGTAGCAATTAAGACACAACATCGGCAATGTTAATCACACATGATGGTAAAATATAAAACGCTAGTATCTGAGGGTAATCGTGTACATTCCATCTTTTAAAAGGGCATCTAGCCTAGGCCTTGCACAAGCCGCCATTGGCGCCAATTTTCTCTCAAGTGAAACGGAGTGCTCTCCTATGGCTATGTATGGATGGCAGGGATGGCGTCCAGATGAGGATGAACTCATGGCAGGACGGCGTCGCCGGCACCAACTGCCCGATCCCTCCCGGCTGGAACTGGACCTACCAGTTCCAGCTCAAGGACCAAATTGGCAGCTTCTTCTACTTCCCTTCGCTCGGTCTCCAGCGAGCTGCCGGCGGGTACGGCCCGGTCACCGTCAACAACCGCGCCACCGTGCCTGTCCCCTTCGACCAGCCTGACGGCGACATCACCTTGTTCATCGGAGACTGGTACACCAAGAGCCACATTGTAAGCTCTCAGCTCTTGTGTTTGTGATTGCAGTTTAGTGACAGTGTCAGGGATCTTTCCTGATTTCTGGCGCAAGCATGGTGTTCATCAGAGAATGAGTGAATGACTTCTAAATATGTTCATACATTAACCCGAACATAGTAAGAATGTGATACAATAAGAAGTATCAGGACAGAGATCATATGATTTCTGGATTATTCTATGATGCTTTCATATTTTCTGAAGATTTCATCTTGTCTTCATGAAATGTGAGGATTGATTTCTGTCCCATGTAGGAATTGAGGAATATGCTAGATGATGGCAAGGATCTTGGGGTACCGGATGGAGTACTGATCAACGGAAAGGGCCCTTACAGATATGATACCGCACGGGTTCCAGAAGGCCTTCAATATGAAATTGTTGGAGTTGAGCCAGGTAAACTATGTCTTTCATCACACATATATTTCAAATTTGCAGCTGTACATGTGCCCAATTCTAATGTTTTTCCACATTATTGTACAATCCTGATTTAAACTAGTTATGAGTCAAGTTGTTGTTTACGGATATTCAAAATTTCCAAGTATAATAAATATTTATTGTGCACCATTTGTGTTTGAATTTGGTAATGTAAAGACGCATACTTCAAATTCATGGACCAGGAAATGAAATAGTATTTTGTACATTGCACAGAACATTATTAATTGTCAATTTGGTAGCTGGAAAGATCAGATTTTTTCTGTTTATTATTGTGAATTAGAAATGACATGTGTGAACAAAAGAGTACATTGATTGGAAAATATCTAGTTGCATTTGGATATTAGTCATATTACTGTCAAGATTGTTTACAGATACATCTTGTTCATCAGTTATGGGCACTACTGCTAATGCTCCGAAACTGCCTGTCATATGAAGTAAATGCTCCTAAATCCGAATTATTTAAACAGGCAAAACATATCGCTTCCGTGTTCACAATGTTGGCACATCAACTAGCCTCAACTTAAGAATCCAGAGTCACAACATGCGTCTAGTAGAGGCTGAAGGAACCTACACTAGTCAGCAGAATTACACCAACCTTGACATCCATGTGGGACAATCATACTCTTTCTTGGTGACCATGGACCAAAATGCAAGCACTGACTACTACATTGTGGCAAGCCCAAGGTTCGTGAGCAACCCTCGCTGGAATGAGGCCAATGGTGTAGCCATCCTGCAGTACTCAAACTCCAAAGGCAGTGCTTCTGGCCCACTCCCTGATGCTCCCAATGATTTCTATGACAAGTATTACTCCATGAATCAGGCTAGGTCTATCAGGTCAGTACCGATGACATGAACAAGAGTGCTCTGTTGTGTTCTTAACTTGCTAGTATCTTTGGCACTTGGCCTGTCATCTACTTTGAGCTGCATTCTGCTGTATCTTTAGCCTCTGTGATTGTGCTGTTCTTTGTTTTGTATTTTGCTCATCAATATAATTAGTTGTAAAGATTTTTTTTTACTCGTATGGCTGTGTTTGATGTTTTCCATTAAGAGCCATTGCCATTGCTCTTTCAGAATGAATGTGAGTTCGGGCGCTGCCCGTCCAAACCCACAGGGATCATTCCGCTACGGTTCTATCAATATCACCCAGACATTTGTTCTGAAGAACGAGTCACCCTTGCGCATCAATGGGAAGCTTCGAAGGACGATAAACCGGATCTCGTACTCCCCTCCTGAGACTCCACTGAGGCTTGCTGATCTCCAGAACTTGACTGGAGTCTACAAGACTGACTTCCCCACAATGCCAAGCAATGCACCACCAAGGATGGCCTCATCCGTGCTGAACACTTCGTACAAGGGCTTCCTTGAGATAGTCTTTCAGAACAATGACACTGATATTCAGACATACCATCTGGATGGTTACTCATTCTTTGTCGTTGGGTACGTTATGAACGATCAAAAATCTTTACTTATATTCCAATCTTGAAATCAGCTGATTGAGCATTGCCATGTTGTGAATTTCAGGATGGATTACGATGAGTGGACACCGGATAGCAGGGGTGCGTACAACAAGTGGGATGCCATCTCTCGCAGTACTGCTCAGGTATGCAAATCTTTGGAAATATCTTCTGATCATGTGTCAAAGTTCTATTCTTTTTTGAGCAAAAGTCAAGGTCCTATTCTTCACAGCTGCATCCTTGGACATTCTGCACAAAGCAAAATTGTGATCTTTGCCAATGTCAATAGGTTTTCCCTGGAGGGTGGACTGCGGTTCTAGTCTCGCTTGACAACGTCGGGATCTGGAATCTCCGCGCAGAAATTCTGGATAAGTGGTACATTGGTCAGGAGGTCTATGTGAAAGTTGCTGATCCACTGGGCTACAACGTCATTGAGATGATCGCTCCGGACAATATCCTGTACTGTGGTCTACTGAAAAACATGAAAACGTATGTATAATTTGGCTGAACATTTCTCTCCTTTGGTGCATTCGTTCTTGAGCTGCAACTTACATTCTGTTTTCAAAACCTTTCAGGCCTCAGTTTCACCAGCAAAGCAGCAAGTCTCCTGCTCAGGCTGCAGCACGATGGAGTGCCGAGCTTCTTGCATCTGCGTTGTTGATCATTGCGGCTGTGATTTTCAGTTAACTTTGTCAAAGTCAGAGAATTTGTTAGTTAGGCTTTGCGGGGATAGAAATCCTACTTGTGGTTGTCAATCGCATAGTTTGCAGCAGGAAAAACTTTGGTGGTGATTCTAACTTCCTTGACTGCAGAACAACTTGAAAAGTTGTTTGTGCAAAGGCCAAAAACTTTATGCTTGAAATGAAATGCATGTTTGTTAGAGGCCACTGCGATCCGGCCATCTCATGGCCTGCAGTGATTTGGCTCCCCTAAGACCAAAGCATGGTCTTGGGTCTAGGTCTCATTAGACCTGCTACATCCATAGGTCCAACTAGAGCTACAACTAAGGTTCTAGACTCATTCAACCTAAAAGACTAGCCTAATAGGTGATGGCTGCTCTATCTTTTAAGTTGTGCTTCCTACAACCAATAACTAATATGGGACTAAACCCAACAATCTCCCCATCACACATCGAGTGATCCACCCAACAATCTCAGCCATCACACATCGGGTGACCTAACTCGACAATCGTTCGATCCTTGAGATATTCCAGGTTTCAGACATAAAGCTCTGATACCACTGGTTTATCAGATGCGATTTGGGAATGACACCGAAGGCACAGTGTTTGGTAACGCAGTTTGTCCCTCGCCTACATCTACGAGGCAATGATTATGGATGCTTCTCCCCAACATCGCAGCATACCGGCTGTCCATGTTACGATTTATGATATGCGATCTAGGAATGACACCAGAGGCACAATGTTTGGTAACACAGTTCGGCTCTCGCCTACATCTATGAGACAATGATTATGGGCACACTTCCCCAACATTGCAACATACCAGCCACTAGAGTCATAGCCATATGCCGGTGGCGACCCCTTCGTGCCTACGCCACTACTATTTGTCTTTTTTATTACATCGGCAGTGCCCTCGAACTAAAGGCGTAAATCAGGAGTACGCCTCCACTAATACTGACAGGTGGGGTCGTGGACCCACATGTCAGTGGCTAACAGTGCTTAAGTGCGGGAGATTTAAATGCTAATCACTGTTAACATGAGTCCTACATGTCAGCCGAGCAATGGCCCGCTTGGTTCTCCGGCTGATCTCCGGCGGACCTTCGGCGGAGGATTAGCGGCACTACGGTTCACTATCCTAGTGATTCATGATCGAGATGGGTTCGGCTAGGCGAGGCCTAGGACGTCCTGGCCGAACATCGCCGGTGGCGAGCAAGAATGGTGGTGCCATGAGTGCGCAGTGGAAAGCTATGGGAGCATGCTTATCCGGCGAAGGGAGGAGGTGGCGGCCAGTTTGCTTGTACGGGGAGCAACTAGGAACTACCAGTGAGCTATCTGAGGTGACGACGAGCTCGAGAGAAGATGGAGTCGAGCTGGCACCATGGAGGGTGGCGGCCGTCGAAACAGGGGCGTCGTCGCCGGGGAGCTCTGGTTGTTCCTGGCCAAAATTGAGAACGAGAAAGTGAGGGGAGGTGCCTAAAGGAGCTAGGGATAGGAGGAATCGGCCAGCGACGTACCGAGTCGACAGCGAAGCAAAAGAGGGAGAATTCGAGCTCGATGACAGCAATGGCGGAACGAGGGGAGTGAGGACGAGCTGAGGGTTCTAATAGGCAGGGAAATGGCCGACGGGCGAGGGGGACGCGTCCCGCTGCGAAGGGCTCAAGGGTGACAAGACGGTGTGGCGCGGAAGCGCAGCCCAGCAATGATGACAGGAGCGGCGGGGAGCAGCGGCCGAGGCAGAGGAGGTACAGGATGCGAGGCACAGTGCGAGCGACGTGGGCAGCGGCTTGGGACTGGCAGGAGAGGTGCGGAGTGGCAGCGGCGCATGGGGCACAAGGAAGTGGTGCGGCAGCGGCGGCCGGCACGGTAGGCGTAGACCCACATGAACAGGATGTGCGCAGCACGTCCAGTGGGCGTGCACAAAGAAAGAGAGGGAGACAAAGAGGGAGAGAGAAAGCGGCTCGATCTAGGCCGAGTGGGCTTGGGCTAGGCGGGGCCTGGGTTGGGTTGGGAGAGGGCTAAGCCCAAGAGAGAAATTTAGATTTTTTTAAAAAAGAATTATGAAGAGAATTTAGAATTTGAATTTAGGAAATAAATTAGAGTTTGTAATTTGATTTACAATTCAAATTTGGAAATGAAATTCAATTTTTTGAACAAGCTACAATGCTCAATTTTGAATTTAGAAAATGAGAGTGCATCTCAATTTGAATTTGAATTTAGAGATGGAGAAATTTTTCAGATGGTGAATAGTAAATACAGGAAATGCAATCAAAATTTGAATTTTTGAAAATTTTCAAAAAGGGGCCCAAAATGGGCTGTTACATCCCTGCTAACTCCTAGATACTCCTTGCATCGGCGAACTGGCCGCCGTTCCCCACCCTTTGCAGTAGAATTATGTTCCCTTAGCTTCTTTCCACTCGCGCCCATGGCGCCGCCGTTCTAACTCGCTACCAGCGATGCTTCGGCCAGGACGTCCTTGGTCTCCCTTGGTTGAACCCATTTCGATCATAAACCAATAGGATGGTGACCGTAGCACCGCCAGTTCCCCGCCGAAGGTTCGCTAGAGTTTGGCCGGAGAACCTGATGATCCCGTTGCCTGGCTAACATCACCTCAACGTCAGTCGCGAGACGGAGTCGCTAACGTGTGGGACCCACGCTAACAGTGTTTAGCGTTTAAATCTCTACGCTTAGCCCTAATAGCCATTGACATGTAGACCCCTGGCCCCACCTGTCAGTATTAGTGGAGACGTACTTGTGGTTTACGTCCTCTGTCTGTGGGCTTCAGTCGGGCCGTTTTCGCTTGTGGACCGAACCACCCTGGGCCGTATAGTGTTAGATTCGGCCCATTCCTGTTTTAGAATTTTCAACCTTTTTCCTATTTAATAATTTTAGAAAGTATAAATGAGTTTCTAAAAATAGTTAAACACCTCCTAAAATATTGAAAAATTGATGATAAATACTAGACAACAGGCTAGATTTAATAAAATTATAACCTTGCACAGTAATCTATTTGTTGCCATTGTAAAATAACAGTAACCCTAGTTTAGCCTTTTTAATTAAATTAATTTTTGGTTACCAAAAATCTTGATAAAATTCTAGAAAAATGCTAGATTTAGTTTTGGACTGAAGAAAATTATTTTAGCAGATTTAAATAAATTCTTGTGCCTTGGAAATTCAATAGAAGATTTTAAAACTTTTTTCTTAAGTATTATTATTGCTAGAAATTTGTTAGATTTATTTAAAATACCTTTTGAAGTCTGAAAATTTCCAAATTTTCACATAATCTTTTCCAACACTGGAACAATTGAATAAAAATATTAAACCTAATTAACTTCTTGTAAAATTTAGCAAAATAAATGAAAACCCCTAAAGGCTTTATAGAATTAATATTTTAATACTTTAATAATTTCTAAAAATGACTGGGGGAGAAATGCAACAACCACGGATGGGGAATCATGGGCTTTTGTAGTGAGCGACAGGGGAGGCCAGCTACCAACAAGATCCTTCAGTGAAGGGGGGCCAACAAGGGTGGACAGCCGCCAACACGATTCATCAGAGAAAAGGGACGTCGGGGGAGGCATCGCCAGCGAGATCCTTTGAGAGGGGAGGGGGGGGTGGGCAACAAGGAAGGTAGCCACGGGTGAGATACTTCAGAGAAGGAGGACGGTGGGGAGGCTAGCTGCTGGCGAGATCCTTTGGAGAAAGGGGCGACGGAAAGGCCAAGCCGCCAGTGAGAGCTCCTTAGGGTTTGGCCCTGAGGAGCGATTGGGGATTTGTGGTTCAGTCTAGATCAGCGAACGGGCAAGCTGCCATTGAGGTTTAACGGATGAGACGGATTCTATGTCGTTTTGGTAAATATTGGAACGACACAACCTTTCATTGGTATTAAAGTGCACCAAACATTTTCGTTGATATAAAGGAAAATGTGGTGATCTTTGAATGTCGTAGAACCAATTTTCCCTTTGTTTTTGCCTAGGGTATTGTGCCAAATCATGAGCTGTTATATGTTTTGTGCAGGCACAGCCGCACAGGAAAAAAACTGAAGTGTATATACAGGCAAGGAATTGGCCAGTAGGAGGCGTGGAAAGAAGCGAAGCATGTGTATCAGCGAATCCATCTGTAACATGGACGTTGTCTTGCCCTGATGCCGCATGGATGCTGGTTGCGAATGTTGGCATTTGGGGAGTTTGCTGACCTTGTTCATTTGAACTTGTATGATTGGTGCACGAAATTCCGCAAGGTAGCTGAAATATTTCAATAGCTTGGTCTAAGGATTACGCATTTACATGAGCAGCTGAAATATCCAACAACCAGTATATGGTATTTTCTATTGGTAATTGGTGAGAATAATTAGCAAGAGTACGGGAAGGGACCGAGTATATAAGAGCATCTCCAATGGTACTAGCTATAAGAAATGATCATGTCATCTATAGATAGTATGTAGACAACCTCTCCAATGAATTAGCTATAACATTGTCTATAATATTAAATACTGGTCCACATGTAATACATAATAAGTGTCTTGAAATCAGTTATAGCCTAGCTGTAAGTTAATAGTCAGTCTATATCTCTCTTCTCCTTTTCTTTCTTCCATCTAAGCAAAATGCTGAGTTGGCACCCTTATAGCTAGCTGAAATGGCACCATTAGAGATGCTCTAGCTCTCCTATCTCGACTGAACACGCTGGTATATTGTAACGAGTGGATTCACACGTGCAATGATCTCAACTAAATGTACGCTCCAAACTCCAAAGCAAAGAAAGTGCCTTAAATACATTTATACATGCGTGCATGAATGTCTATGTAAGCCGAACTGAACTTTGTGGATCAAAAGCAGAAGCCAGCAAGCTTATGCCATCTGTAGGTGCCTCTCTAGTTTTGGCTCTCTATATCCTCCATTTAGCTTGTCATCTGAATTTTTTTTCTCTCTATCTTGATACCTATTCCAACACCTCACTAAATATTGCTCCATACAGGGATGGCAACGGGGAAATTCTCCGCGGGGAGTACCTTCCCGCTCCCGTCCCTACGAGATATGAAATTACCCGTTCCCCGTCCCCGTCCCCGTCGCAGGGACTGTTTTTCCCTGTCCCTGTTAGGGTACGCGGAGACCCCACGGGGAAAAAATCCCCGTTTAGTACCCGATTATACATTGCACTATTCTAAGTTGTTGTCAACCAATGAATAGATTAAAAAATTAATCTTCCAAGTACCAAGCTGAAAGCACATGAACATTCTTAGATACAATATAGGAAATAGTTCAACACAGCAACAATGAATACATAAAAATAGTTCCAACACATTATCTTTGGGCCCTAGAAATTTGGTTGGTAAATATACATTTCGGGTCCCCGTCCGGGAGAAATCTTCCCTGTCCCCGTCCCCGCCATCCCCGACGGGGAATAGATTTTCCCCATATCCATCCCCGTGGGGAACAAAACCTCCCCATCCCCATCCCCTAATAGGGGAATTCCTCGCCGGGGAACGGGGCCCCATTGCCATCCCTAGCTCCGTAAGGAACCGGATGCCCAAGAGGGGGTGAATTGGGCTTCTAAAAAATTTTACATTCTATTTAATTTTATACTTGTGTTCAAAACTTAAACAAATATGGAAGCTAAAGATCAATTCTTTGAACACAAGTAATATGATAATTAGATAACAACCCTAAAGTGATTACACCAAATACACCTAGGCAATCAAGATATACAATTAAGTACAAGGTGAATGCTATGAGGACTAATCACTAGTTCAAGGATATGTAAGATCAAGTTTAATCTAAGAGCTAGTAACGATCAACACATAGCAAGGGGCTAAATAGCACAATAATCATCTCAAGTTATGGCAATGAATATATGAGCACAATATGTAACCACAAGTGACACGAAGATTTTTTTCCCGTGGTTCGGAGCTGAACTCCTACATCTACATTGAGACAAATCCTTGCTCCTCATAAGGACCGGCTCCCGCTCGAGCCAACCGCCTCGTCTCTACCAGTAGTCGCTAGTTTCTCCCCTCCAGAGGTGGTAAGCACCAACACCATGCACAAGCTTCGTCTAGGCCTTCTCACAACCTCCGCTTGAGAAGATCACCGGCGCACGACGTCTCCCACGCTGTCTAGGCGCTAGCAAGCACCAAGAGTAACAAGCCCGAACCCTTTGATCACACCGGATCAAAACTCAAAAGTGATGCATTAAAACACACTTAGACACTCACTAATACCCTAGGTGAAGGATCGGGATGACGCCTAGAGGGGTGAATAGGCGTAATAAAAATTTATCACTAAATTTAATCACAGCGGAAACAAAGGGTTCAGATTGTCCGAGTTCACCTCGGACTGTCCGAGTACTTCGGATAGTCCGAAGTCTATTCGGATAGTCCGAAGGATGCAGAGTAAGAAAACGAGCAAGAGTGAATCTAGGCTCTTCGAGAGATATCACCTGCACCAAGAGTGTTAGTTAGGCTAGAATACCTATGGGTGATGTGTAGTCAAGAATATCTTCTTTACAAGCAAGATCACCACTTGAAACACCAATATTTGAATTCAAACACAACTAGGATGAAGATGAAATCCAAGAGATGAAGACGGAGACTCAAAGATTTTATCCCGAAGTTTGGATCCTTGAGGGGATCCTACGTCTCCGTTGAGGCGGCACAAAGCCCGGGTCTCTTTCAACCCTAATCCTCACGGCGTTGTACAAAGCACTCACCGGCTTCACTATCTTGAATCCTTTCCTTTCGGAGGTGGATTCAACCTTCACAAACTTCTGGAGGCTCACCACACGAAGCTTGAGAGCTCACCGGCGACTCCTAGCCGTCTAGGAGTCCTCAACCCCCAAGAATAATAGATCGGCGAGAAACCCGTGAGAGGATGAAACCCGGTGCTCAAGATGGACCTTAGCAAGCTCAAACTCTTCAAATCTCACTTGTCTTCTCCCTCTAGTGAATCCAATCAACGAGATCAAGAGGGGAGAGAAAACTAGGGCTCAAGGGGAAAGAACCGGAGCAATAAATGTTCTGAGTGAATAGTGTAGTGTCTTAGGTGGGAGAGAGATGGGGTATATATATGAGTCCCAAAACTAGCCGTTTTCACTCAGATCTATGTAAGTTCGGATAGTTCGAGTAAATACTCGGATACTCCGAATAGTGCAAGTGACAGAGACAGAGAGACCCATCTCGGATACTCCGAATAGGATCTTCGGATAGTCCGGACCTTTGGATACTCCAAGTGATTCTGATACTCCGAGTGAAATCTCGAATAGCCCGAGTAATTTCTGCCTGGTGAAACAGAGAGGTCCAGCTCGGATAGTCCGAATGATGACTTCGGATACTCCGAGTCATTCGGATATTCCGAATGAAACTTCGGATAGTTCGAATAGTACTTAGCAGCAAAGACAATTTTCTTCCTGGGAAGACAGAGGGGGCTAGCTCGGATAGTCCAAATAAATGTTCGGATAGTCCGAATAGAATGTAGCATTCTGAACCTGGATTTTGGAATGGGTGACATGGGTTTATAAAATTGTAATTTTGCTAACTAATTTCCATCATGAGCATCTAGAATATCTAAACACTATTTCCCGTCAAATCCTTCTTTATAGTACGGCTATCCTTAGACTCAAATTTAAAATAAATTGTATATTACAAGTCTAGATACCGTCTTTTACTTCATTTGATTTGAGGGTCCGTCTTTACTCCTTAATTCACTGTTGAGGACTAAAATCTGACGATAACACTTAGAAATATCATTAGTCCCTTAATCATTTTGTCATTAATCCCCAAAACCCGTAAGGGGGCCTAGATGCACTTTCACTAGGGCTCACTCATTGTTTTCCAATATGAGGATCTCCTAATCTTACACTTCTTGACACCTCACATCTAGGAACTCATCCAAGGTCCAAGAGGCTACAAAACTCGGCCTAAAACCCTCTATTTATAGGCCTTAACCCAAGAACTAGCCGTTAGGCACGAAAACTGCCGTTACAAGCTCACCGGACTCAGTCCGGTGGCTACAAATCACTTGAGCTTGTTTTTGAACTCCACTGGACTCAGTCCGGAGCCTACCGGACTCAGTCCGGTCAGGAAACACACAAAAAACAGCTCCGCCAGACTCAGTCCGGTCAACACCGGACTCAATCTAGTGGAGTAGAGAGACTGTACCACCTCGTAGAAAACATCCATATCTCCTAGCTCGGGTGTTGAAATTAGGTGATCTTGGACTCTACAGAAAGCTAAGAACAAGGGCTATCCAACTTACAAGGTCTCACCACCTCACACCCAAAGGATAGGTGCAGAAAACATAAGAAATTTAAAACAACCCTAAAACTCTCCCTTTTCAACACCACCGACGTTTCTCTCTCTCTCACTACACACTTCCTACGCCCTTGACACCTTACTTAGGCTCAACCTAGAGTTAAGGAGACCTAAAGTGCATCACTTGAGAGTTAGAAACCAATCCGATCAAAATGTTCCGGTCCCCTCTTAACAGTATGGCAACTATCCTACCAACCCGATCTTTTAACCATTCACCGAGACAAGTAAAAGACTAGAAAACAACCTTAGCCCTACACTAGCCATACCTTGGTCATAAGCATCCTCTTGAAGCTTGATATCCTCCATCAACTGCTTCACGATGCACTCACACTTGATATGATGTCTTTGTCTTGTCAACTTTGACTCGATCCCAAATCTTGATTTCTCCATCCCACCGACCTCGACTTAATCAGCGTCCATGACGATCATCCTGTCCCATCGGTCTCGATCTCATAATCAAACTTTGGTGATCCTCCCATCTTGTTGACTTCGACTTGACCATCATGCATTGATTTCTTCTCATTCACTTGATGACTTTTTACTAGTTGCGATGATGCCCTTGCTTCATCAACCTTGACTCAATCTCAAAGCTTGATAACTTCACGGTCCTGTTAACCTCAACTCGATCATCCTCCCGGACGATCGTCCTGTCCTATTGGTCTCAACATTGTCATCAAATCTTGGTGATTCTCTTGTCTTGCCATTTACAATATTTGTCATCAACTATGTTTGTCATTGAACAATAATTGTCATTAAATATGTTCGTCATTAATCTTCAAAATCACAAGGGCTACTTGAACTTACAATCTCTCCTTTTTGGTGATTTATGACAAATCTCTTATCAATTTCACTAAATGACAGTATAACCCAATAATCAATATAAACAACAAACATTCCCAAATAATCAAACTGAGGGTGACAATAGATAGCTCATAACAATTCTCCCCCTTTTGGCGTTAATCATCAAAAAGGACTATCACCCAAAGCATTCACATTTTCCCTCCTTTTAGACTTATTAAGCACAAATTATTAGGAGCAAAGCATAGCAATAAGGAGCAACGAATAGATCATCAATAATACTCTCCCCTAAATCTAGCGAAGATGTGAAAACAATAATATCCAAGATTTAGGCAAAGGTTGAAGTAGGTAAGCAAGATTGTCATGAATCAAGTGATTTAAGTGAAGAATATGCATAACAATGCAATGAAATACCACTTGCAATAGATTAAACCTAAAACACCAAAATCATAAAGCTAAAAATATGAGTGAAGTACAAGCTTATGATTTAGTGGTGTAAGCAAATGAAAAAGGACGCACCTCTTTCAAAATGTTGTCCATATCACATTTTTACTCTTTTAGCGTGGTGTCATCCATATAAACAATTTTGAGCTTAATCAATTTTTAGTGAACTTGTAGGATACCACATGAAGGTTACCTTGAAGGATATGTGGTAAAAACCTAGAAAATTACTCAGCAAACATGTTAGATGATACTTGAATATTGAAATATAATTAAAAAAATTAAGGATGCCACTTGAAAGACATGCTCTACAAAGATATTGCATGATGGCACTTGCGAAACTATTACATGATAGCATTTTAAATGATACCACTTGTAAAACTATTTCATGATACCATTTTAAATGATTTACTAGAGAAAACATATAAGGCATCACTCACAAGGAAAGAAGTTTAAAACTCGTTCAAACAAAAATTTGAACTTACAATGAATTAAAAATAGTTTATTCAAAAGCATTGAGAGATAACCATGAAGATCAAGAGCAATTATGAAGAGCAAATGAATATAGAGGAGCTTAAATATTAGTCCATGCAAGAGCTCCCCCTAAAATTAAGCAATCAACCCATTTGATAAGTCAATTTTGTACACGGGAATGCAATGACATTTAAAGATGTGGTCATGTGAAGAGATACACTCTTTGTCGATTCTCATCCATCACACGCTTAGATCGGTTCCGATCAACTTGCACGGCCTTAGATCCCTCGGACTATGGAAGTTCCGTCCACATCCTTCATCCCACCGGCGACATTGATCCTGCTCTGATCCCTTGTACATGCATAGACAAGCAAACGATTTTCAGGAATAAATATCTTCAACTTGACCCAGGTTAGTTCATGAATGTCAAAATTGTATTTTAATGCTCTTCAAATATGAAAACTGCAAACAGGAGCTCAAAACAGATTATAGCTCTTAAACCATTGCTCAACTGCAAAAATCATCAACATGAAAAAGCTCTGTCTCGAAATTATCTTTGAGAGCTATGAAGACCAAAAATTCATTTGAGCAAAGAAAGATCTCAAAAAATGCAAAATAGTGAGTGTAGAGGCAAATGTTTCGGAAAAAAGAATACCACTTGGTATGACACTTAGGCTGAAAACTTTGAGTAAATGAGCTCTCAATTAATATTAGATGGATCATGGAGCTATGTCTTAAGTCCACTCAGTTTTCATCTTGAAAGGATATGCAAACAACTCAAAGATATGCAAGATTACAAGAGTTGCAATGTGCTGAAAAATTCAGATTTTGACAAACAATTAGAGCTTCAAAACAAGGTTGAAAGATGACTTAAACTTAGTTCAAAATTCTGAGAAAATTAGTCAATGTATATCATCTATGGAGCATCAAAACTCATTATAATGACTTACTCATATTATGAACCCATATAGAGATACAAAAATCATAAGTCAGCCCAAAATCTGTCCAAAACTGAAAATTTCAGCAAGCTGTTCAAAACGAATTTTGACCAAATCTTGGTCAAATGAAGTCCATAGGCTATGAAATTTTGTAGAAATGATCTATGGATCTCCAAGAAACTTTTTCAATAGGAATTTCAGAAAAAGGAATTTCCAATCAAAAGATATGTCAAAATATGCATTGGAGGTTAGATTTTGACACAGTCAAAAGAAGTCAACATTCTCTCAAATAAGATTAAATGAATTTGAGAATTTCCAGATCTGAACTTAACATACAGGAGAAGGTTTCCAATAAGAATTTTCAGTAAAACAACTTTCTTTTAAGAATTATGGTGAGAGATGCAATAGGGGCAAATGATCTCTACCAAATCCTCGAAATGGATCCCAAAAGGTTGTAAATGACAATTTGCTCTTTTATGGCTTCATATGAACTAAACAAACACTTTGAAGCCATTGCAAAATAAATCAAAGTGAAAGATAAGAAAATATGCTATTGTGGCATAAAAGAAAAGGAATCAAAGACAAAGCCACAATAGAATTAAAATGGATCTTTGCAGGCAATTTTAATGCTCTTTACACATAGAGCCAAATCTAAATATGATGAGCTCCCCCTTACATAAAGGGGCCTCCTATAAAGAATTCTTCCCCTTAAATTATTTTGAGATAGGTGAGGAGGAATATCAAAATTAAGGAAAGATAGGATTAGCAAGATAGAATAGATAAGAGAGATTAAAAGTCGAGATCGAGATAAAGACATGAACTACCTTAGAAATACCATTTGTAAGAGCCAAATGACATTAGAGATGAAGGATGAGGTAGTTGTCTAGAAATCACTTTTAAAAAGAATACCACTTGGAAAATATAGGTCAAGATGGATCATAGTGGTATTTAGTAAAGAAAGATGAGTGAAATCTAGAGAAGTTGTCCATGACTCTAAATATTCAATAAATCCAATCCAAAATGTTATTTGGAGCATTTCCAACAAGGAGAGGTCATAAAAAAGCATTGAAAACAGTTTTTAGTAAAATAGGTCTTTTGGTTGAAAGATAAATGCATTTTTCATAAAACTCTCCAATTTTGGCCAATGAGCTTGAGAAGGGTATTTTAGTTACTAAATGGTTCATATGTGTAGGGACCCGTCAAACGGAGTCGAATCCCTGCCGTGCTTTTACCTGTACTAGTCCCTGGATCAAGTAGCTAGTACGCACAGTAATACAGTTTGGATCACAACCATCGACGCACAAATAAACCACATCAGAGTACGGCCAACACGGCCAATTATTACAATAGTTTGGCACCACGGCCTTACAAACAGCAGCGGAAATTTAAGAACATTGCTCGACTTAAGACAAAAACACCAACAGCGAAACTCCAACTCCACACAGGCAGAACTGAAGAAGCACGCTCCTAGGCTTCGGGGTAGTCTTCATCCTGAATCCCTTCGGCGAAGTCCTCGTCTTGATACAGCTCCTCATCGGGGTAGGGACAATGCTGATCGGGACCTGCTCGTTGGAATGAGCAGCCCCGCATAAAATGCGAGGGTGAGTATACAAAATACTCAACAAGCAAGGCTGACTAATATGCAACTAAGGTTACAAGGAAGGGTAAGGTTCTTTTTGCATAAAGCCAGTTTTGCAAGTTTTATCTAGATTCTTGTAAAGGGTTTGAAATGAGTTAAGAGAAAAACAAATATTTGGATCATTTCCTTTTTGAAACTCCGGCCTAAACCGGTTTTGCCCAGACCTGGCTACTCACGGCACCCACCGTGCAACACCCTCATCGCTCACAGCACCCACTATGAGGAGAGAAAACAAAACACACGACACCAGTCGTGGTTTTCCTTTAAAACACCTTTTGAAAACAAAAAGGTAAGAAGTACCATGAGGCAGCTCCCGTCGTCTGGCCCTGACCGCGACACGGCTATCATGATAGTTGTACACTCGCAGAGGTTGCACGCTTTACCCATGCGAGGTGGTTCTTCCTCGGGTGCCCCCAAAGAAAAATGGTCACCACAAGGCTTTTCTCCAACCTTCCCCTAGCTAGGACATTCCCGCTGAGGTTTCCACTGCAATGCCCCTCTTGCGCCTGCAGGACAACACCGATTGCCTACTCCACCGACTGGAATGCCCTAACTAGAAGTCCGAAGGATACTAGACCAGGGCCCGCCCATACAGGCACACATGGTCGCACTGTTAAACTTAGCTCGTCTACCTCAAGGAATCGGTCCTTAGGGACCAGGGTGGTTCCCGCACTGGACCCAAGTCTCGTGCTTACTGCACCAACCTTGCAACCAGCCACCCCGATCAGGTTTTATAAAACATTTTACCCGATAGCACCCACTATCAACTACACCCATTTGCAAACACGACAGCACCCACTGTCTTTTAAAATCATTGAGTAAATAAGCATTTAGATTATCATGTCCAAGTTCCATGTGGTTGCAACTAAGCATAACTAACATGATTTAAACCTAGTTCAAGGGGGTGAAGGCAATATTAAACAATATAACTTTAACCTAAGGTGACAAGGAAGGTTTTATATATCGATGTTATTAATTGGGGTTTTAGCTAGCATCTAACCAATTAGCATTTTTAAATTTAACATAGCATGCAGTTTAAATAACTGTTAAAATCATTTAAAAACATGGGAGCAAGATTCAGCACTTGCCTTGATCAGCACTTCCCTGAAACTCTTCTGGACAGGGGTTCGCAAAGCTATCGTTACTAGTTCCTAAAAAGAGATTTAAACCAAAATAAACTAATGCTCCAAATAAAACATGTATGATATGTATGCTCATGTTATGCACAAATATTGCCAAACATGTTCAGTTAAATTCCTGGTTCAACTAATTCCAATTTTTTTAAATTTTCTTATTAACCTAAATCATCTATTAAGCGATCTAAAGGCATTAAGCAATCTTAACAATTAAACAGTAGTTAATTTATCCTAAAATTCTATGAAAGTTTACAGAACAGTAATACACATTTTTATGGTCATTTTAAAATTTATTTGGCAATTTTAGACAAGTGAATTACCCTAAACAATTTAAACAAGGTTTCTTAGCATTTAAATATTCCAAGTAAATTTTGAACAGTGACAGTAACAAAATTGACATATTTAAATAGGTTGCAATTTTGTGAGTCTAACAAAATTTGTTTGGTAATTTTTGGATTTTTATACTAATAGATATGGATTTTACAAGTTATAGGATTTTCTGGAAAAAGGAAAAGGGGCGGCTCTGGTTGGGCTGCCGGGCCGGCTTGAGCCGGGCCACACGGCAATGAAGAAGGAGGAGCCGAGCGGCTGCTTGGCTCGGCCTGGGCAGGGCCCACACGGCAAGGAGAGAGCAGGGAGGCGGCGAGCAGGACGGCACGGCAGGCATGGGCGCCAGATGATGGTGGCCATGAGGGGTGGGGAAGGGAAGAGAGACCTGGGGACGAATGGCGGGTCGCTGGGGCGCGGCCGGGCGGCGAAGAAGCGGCGCGAGAGGCGGCGGTTATATGGCTAGCGGCGGCGAGGCGGCAATGGAGGCAGGTGAAGGGCCGGGAGTTTCACTGAGGCGAGAGGAGTTTGGGGCGGCCACGGACCGGGTGACTGAGGATGGCGAGCATGAGCCGGCCGGAGGGAAGAAGAAGGCGGCGGCGGCGGCGCAAGGGCCAGGGGGGCGGCGAGGTCTAGGAGAATCGGGAAGCACGGGAACCCGGGGGTAGTCCATCGGGGCTGGGAGGAGCGGCGCTGGCCGGGCGACGAGGCCGGCCATGGGAGTAGGGAGCACGCGGGCGCGAAGCACGGCCGCCCTAGGGCCAAATTGGCCGGGGAAAACTCGCCTAGTCCTAGGGGAGCTCTAGGGGAAGGAGAGGAGACTCACCGCGAGAATCACCGAATTTGGAGTTGAGGCAAGGGGCGGCGAGGAGACCGTCATGGCGTCGGCGGTGAAATCCGTCGCCTCGGCGACGAAACACAGAAATTGATCGAGGAAAAGGTGAGAGGATGGCCGGGAACACCGCCCTCGAAGGATTTCGCAAGAAACGGCTTACCCGAGCCGAATCGGAAGGAGAAACGAAGGGGAGAATGGAGCTCGGGCGGGGGGTTTGAAGAGGCGACAGGAGAGAAGGGGACGATTAGTGGTGTTAATCACCACTAATCGCTAAACGCCGCCATTAGGGAGGTTTAATGGCCACCCAAGCTAGTGGAGAAGATGAAGGAGGAGGGTCGCTTCTGCGTGAAGGAGAGGAGGTGGAGGGAAGAGAGAGAGAAAGGAAGAAGAAAGAGGGAAGAAGATGACAGGTGGGGCCCAGGGAGGATTTTTAAATTTTTAAATCTCTGGTTTATTAATCCTTTAAACTACCAAAATACAATATATTTTATAAATTGATAATTATTTGCACAAACATATTTTAGTTTGCAAAATTATTAATTAACAGGTAACATTCTCATTTTATTAGTTTTAATTTAAATTGTTTTTAATGCAATGCAATGCACAATGCCATGCTATGCAATGAGTTTTTATTTTCCAAAAATGAGGATGTTACAAACCTCCCCCCCTAAGAGGAATCTCGTCCCCGAGATTCAGGAGATCCGGAAAACAGGTCAGGGAACTCTGCCCTTAAATCCTCCTCACGTTCCCAAGTTGCCTCTTCCTCCGAATGGTTACTCCACTGAACCTTGCACAATTTGATCACTCTATTCCGGGTCTGACGAGCGGCTTCATCCAAAATCTTGACCGGGTACTCTTTGTAAGACAGATCATGCTGCAAATCGAGCTGTTCCAACGGCATCTGATCTTCTGGCACTCTCAGGCACTTTCTCAATTGGGAGACATGGAAAACATCGTGGACATCTGACAACTGTGCAGGCAGTTCCAACTGATAGGCTACTTCTCCTCTTTTGGCCAAAACTTTGAACGGACCGATGTAACGAGGTGCTAATTTTCCACTGACTCGGAATCGACGCACACCCTTCATCGGAGAGACTTTCGGTACACAAAATCTCCTTCTACAAATACCGGTTCCTGGGCGATGGTCCGTGATAGCTCTTCTCGCCGCGATTGGGCTGTCCTTAGCCTCTCTTTGGATCGGTCGAACTTGCTCATCACTTCTTTTCGAAGGTCGGCCAAAACCATGCTCTCACCCGCCTCATTCCAAGAGAGAGGTGTTCGCACTTCCGTCCATACAAAGCCTCAAATGGTGACATCGCAAACCGGCACGGTAGTGTTATTATAGGAAAACTCGATACGGCAAGTGCTTATCCCAATTCTTGGCATTAACCAACGCACAAGCCCTTAGCATGTCTTCCAACACTTGATTAACTCGCTCGGTCTGGCCATCGGTCTGAGGATGATATGCTGAACTGAAATTTAGGTTGGTCCTCAAAGAATGTGCGACTTTTTCCCGTAACTTAGAGGTGAACCGAGTCCCTCTATCTGACACAATCTTCTTCGGAACTCCGTGGAGACATACTACTCTCACCAGGTAAAGTTCTGCCAACTTGTCCCCGGAATAGGTTGTCTTCACGGGAATAAAATGCGCTGACTTGGTCAACCGGTCCACAATTACCCAAATAGAATCATGACCTGACTGAGTCCTTGGCAATCCCACAATAAAGTCCATTCCGATTTCCTCCCATTTCCATTCAGGCACCTTTAGTGGTTGAAGTAGTCCCGCAGTCTCGATGCTCGCTTTAACTCGCCGACAGTGTCGCAGGCTACAAACTCGCAATATCACGCTTCATCCCTGTCCACCAATACGACCCTTTGAGATCTGAGTACATCTTGGTGCAACCGGGGTGAATGGACAACTTGGTGTCATGAGCCTCATTCAAGATGACTTCCTTCAATTCTTTCTTGTTTGGGACAAAGATCCTCTTGCCAAACCAGAGGATTCCTTCAGAATCTAATGAAAATCCAGGGGCTTTCCCCTTACTCATCCTTTCTTTTATTTCTGAGACCTCTCCATCTTCTTGCTGAGCTGCTCGGATCTGACTTGGCAAAGTCGGTTGCAATTCCAACATGTGGACACAACCCTGATCTACCAATCCCAAATTCAGTCTTTCAAATTCTTCATGCAAAGCTGGCTGACTTTCTAACAGCAACTGATTGCTGTTATAGCTTTTCCGACTTAGGGCGTCGGCCACAACATTAGCCTTGCCCGGGTGGTAATGGATTCCAACATCATAATCCTTTATCAACTCCAACCACCTTCTTTGTCTCATATTTAAGTCTGGCTGAGTAAATATGTACTTTAGACTTTTGTGATCAGTGTAAATCTCTGTTCTATTTCCGATCAAATAATGCCTCCAAATTTTTAAGGCATGAACTACAGCCGCCAATTCCAAATCATGGGTTGGATAATTAACTTCATGAGGCTTCAGCTGTCTGGATACATAGGCTACCACTTTTCCTTCTTGCATCAAAACGCATCCGAGTCCAAGCTTGGAAGCGTCGCAATAAATCTCAAAGTCTTTATGCACATCGGGCAAAATCAGCACTTGGGCATTGTTAGTCGCTTCTTCACTTTTGGAAGCTGTCCTCACAAGTCAAGGCCCAAACAAACTTATGATCCTTCTTCAACAACCGAGTAAGTGGCTTGGCTATCCGAGAAAAATCTTCAATAAACCTCCGTAGTACCGCCATACCAAGGAAACCTCGGACCTTGGTCACGGTCTTGGGTGTTGGCCAATCCAACACATCTTGGACTTTCCTGGGGTCTACAGCAACTCCACTGGCTGACACCACATGACCCAAAAATGCTACTTCCTTCAGCCAGAACTCACATTTGCTAAACTTAGCAAAAAGCTGGTGCTCCCGAAGCTTTTCCAACACTAATCTCAGGTGTTCTTCATGCTCTTCTTCACTCCGGGAATAAATCAAGATGTCATCGATAAAAACGACAACAAACTTATCCAAATACTCCATGAATACTTTATTCATCAGGTTCATAAAGTAAGCAGGAGCATTGGTCAGCCCAAAAGACATTACCGTAAACTCGTATAAACCATAACGAGTTGTGAAGGCTGTCTTGGGAATATCTCCTTTTCTTATTTTGATCTGATGGTACCCTGACCTTAGGTCAATCTTCGAAAAGACACAAGCTCCCTTTAGCTGGTCGAACAAATCGTCAATCCGAGGCAAGGGATACTTGTTCTTGATAGTTACTTCATTTAAAGACCTATAATCCACACACATTCTCAAGGTCTTATCCTTCTTCTTTACAAAAATCACTGGAGCTCCCCAAGGCGACGAACTGGGTCGGATGAATCCTTTGGCTTCCAACTCTTCCAATCGCTTCTTCATTTCGCAGAAGATTGGCGGACAACCGATAAGGTCATTTGGGCAATCGGTCTTTGTTCTGTGAGCTAACTCAATGATGAACTCTATGTCCTCGTCCGTGGCATTCTGGCAAATCATCCGGGAATACATCCGGGAACTCCTTTGCAATAGGAACTGAATCCAACACTATTAGGTTAACTTGTTCAGGGAGCTTGAAGCTCTAGAGGTTAAGTCCGATTTGAACTTGATCGCTAATCCTTCACCATTGACCGGAAATGGCTCGGTTGGCACAATCGATTTGACCTTGATACTTGGTTAGCCAATCCATGCCTAGGATCACTTCTATCCCTTGGGATTCCAAGACAATCAGTTCGCTAGAACTTTACTCCACTAACTTCTATTTCCAAACGAGGACATACTTTATCGGTCCTCATAGAACGCCCCGTGATTGGATAATCATGGGAGTCTTAAGACCGGTTATATTCCGCTTATTTGATTCCACAAAACTTTTTGATATAAAGGAATGTGATGCACCGAATCAAATAAAAGCGTAGGATCTGCATCAATTTACAAGGAACTTACCCAAGACCACGTCCGAGCCCGATTTGCTTCCTCACCGTGACATTGTTCACTTGGCCTCTTCCAACGGCCGGGTCTTTGAGTCAGGATGCTCCACGACCTCTTCCGGCAGGGTACGGCAGCAGATCCCAAGTTGAACGGAACCGCGCCATCGCTTCTTCTCGCGGACATCGCTTGCAAAGTGCCCCCACCGATGGCGGGTGAAGCATGCACACCGGCTCTTGTTGTTGTTTTGCGGTGCTTGGCTTCTTTGGTGCTCGACGAGGTGTTTGAGGCACTTGACGCCGTCTTTGGGGTCCTTGGGACAATCTGTGGCGGAGGTCGGCTTGGCTGGTACTGCGTGAAACGGGGCCTGGAACGCTAGACCCTTGCTGTGCCATCTTCCTCTTGCGCTTCTCATTGCGCTGTTTCTGAATATCTTCCTGAACCAAGGCCTTGTTGACCATCTGCTGAAAGGTAGCATAGTCATTGGAGGCCAGGAGTGCCTTGATATCTGGGTCCATGCCTTCCATGAACTTCCAGATCTTGTCAGCTTCTTCAGCAACTTCAGTAGCTGCATACCGGGCCAAGTGGTTGAACTTGTGCAGGTACTCAGTAATGGACATGTTTCCTTGCTGGAGACGGTGAAACTCCCGCCTCTTCATCTCCAAAATGCCCTTTGGGACATGGGTGTCCTTGAAGGCTTGGTAAAACTCTGCCCAAGAGATAGCTTCAGCATCTGGGTGGGAAGCACGGAAGTTCTCCCACCAAATGGCAGCATCACCTTGCAGCTGGTGACCTGCAAAGCTAACTCTCTCAGCATCTGTGCACTGAGCTATGGCTGACTTTCTCTCCATCTCTTTCAACCAATCCAGGGCTACCAACGGATCATGGGATCCTGAGAAGATGGAAGGCCTGGTCCTCATGAACTCTCCAAAACGGGACTGCGGCTGCTGGTGCTGACCATGGACTGGGGCAGCAAGGTTGTTCAGGTTGTTGGCAATAGCTTGCATGGCCTGCAGGTGCATTGCCATCATCTGCTCAAACTGAGGTGGATACGGTGGTGGTGGTGGCAGGTTCTGATTGTCCTGAGCAACTGGTGGCAAAATGGCAGGAGGTTGAGCTGGCTGAGCTGGCTGCTGACCGGCTGGCGGTGGGTTCTGGGGAGCTTGCTGAGTTGAGCCACTTCTGGTGTTCACCATCTGACAGAAAAGGATAGGGCTCTAAGGGAGGGAGAAAACATCCAAGAACCAAAACACAACAATTAAAATAACTCCAAATTCGATTAGATCTCCAAAATGCCAGTTGCAAAACAAAGCAGCTGATAAATACACCACAAGCCGGTGTAGCTATTACAAAAGAGGGCGCACAAGCCCGACAGCGTTTCAACTAACTTATTCATTAATAAGGGTACTGGAGTCTACAACTACTCCGAGTCGGACAGGCAGTCCTCAGCTGCCACGCGCTCCTCTGGGTCCTCCTCCTCGCTCTCATCAGAGATCTGGGCCCTCCAAGCTGCGGAAGAAGAAGGTCCAGCAGACTACAAGGGAAGGACACGACGAGCAGAGACTGTCGCCGAGTAGCGTCCCCTCGGGCCCACGGAGGTGTCCGGAGTAAACCCACGCGGTGGCAGGGGCTCGAAACCAGGAGGGACGTCGGGCACGCTGGCGAAGCTGGTGGTGACGGAGCCGCAGGTGGAGGAGGTGGAGGTGGTGCAGACTGCAGCTGATTGATCTTCTTTAGCGCCTTGGCTAGCCTGCTCTTGTAGTACGTCACCTCTCCCTTGAGGCCACAGCGGTCTTCATTCAGCGCCTTGATCGCCTCGCTCGTGTGGAGCTCCAGGGGGTCGTGGCCGGTGTTGTCGCGGTATTGGTTGGGCAGCTCCCCCTCAAGGTTGAGAGGGAACCACCGGTACGGAGTGTTGGCCACCACCTCGGTGTAGCGGGCAGCCAGGTGAGCCATGGCAAGCATAGGCGCCCTCTGCATCGCTGCCTCCCGGTCCAGCCTCTCGGACCAGCTCCTCAGGGGGCTGTGCTCCTTAGAGTCCCCTGCGGTGTGGGCCAAGAGGTTGACCCGCCACACCCTCTGTCCAGCCTTGTCGAAGCTCTTGAAGCAGGTGTACTGGGGCTTCTTGTGGAAACCCAGCTCCTCGATCGTGGACCGGCTACCAATAAAGCCTCCCAAACCTGGTCCAAAAGAGAAGTACATGTCCGACATCTACAATTTTTGAAACAGGGAGATCAAGAAACAATTTTGATCAAAGAAGTCAAAGATGTAATAGGACGAACTGAATTAGGTAATTAAGAAAAGAGTATAACAAGGACAATTTTGGAAATTACTTTATTCATAATATACAAATCCTAAGACTACTCCCAAAACTAAGGCTTGCTCTACAGTCCGGCTCTGATACCAACTCTGTAGGGACCCGTCAAACGGAGTCGAATCCCTGCCGTGCTTTTACCTGTACTAGTCCCTGGATCAAGTAGCTAGTACGCACAGTAATACAGTTTGGATCACAACCATCGACGCACAAATAAACCACATCAGAGTACGGCCAACACGGCCAATTATTACAATAGTTTGGCACCACGGCCTTACAAACAGCAGCGGAAATTTAAGAACATTGCTCGACTTAAGACAAAAACACCAACAGCGAAACTCCAACTCCACACAGGCAGAACTGAAGAAGCACGCTCCTAGGCTTCGGGGTAGTCTTCATCCTGAATCCCTTCGGCGAAGTCCTCGTCTTGATACAGCTCCTCATCGGGGTAGGGACAATGCTTGATCGGACCTTTCGTTGAATGAGCAGACCAAGATAAAATGCGAGGGTGAGTATACAAAATACTCAACAAGCAAGGCTGACTAATATGCAACTAAGGTTACAAGGAAGGGTAAGGTTCTTTTTGCATAAAGCCAGTTTTGCAAGTTTTATCTAGATTCTTGTAAAGGGTTTGAAATGAGTTAAGAGAAAAACAAATATTTGGATCATTTCCTTTTTGAAACTCCGCCTAAACCGGTTTTGCCCAGACTGCTACTCACGGCACTCCACCGTGCAACACCCTCATCGCCACAAAGACCCACTATGAGGAGAGAAAACAAAACACACGACACCGTCGTGGTTTTCTTTAAAACACCTTTTGAAAACAAAAAGGTAAGAAGTACCATGAGGCGGCTCCCGTCGTCTGGCCCTGACCGCGGACACGGCTATCATGATAGTTGTACACTCTGCAGAGGTTGCACGCTTTACCCATGCGAGGTGGTTCTTCCTCGGGTGCCCCCAAAGAAAAATGGTCACCACAAGGCTTTTCTCCAACCTTCCCCTAGCTAGGACATTCCCGCTGAGGTTTCCACTGCAATGCCCCTCTTGCGCCTGCAGGACAACACCGATTGCCTACTCCACCGACTGGAATGCCCTAACTAGAAGTCCGAAGGATACTAGACCAGGGCCCGCCCATACAGGCACACATGGTCGCACTGTTAAACTTAGCTCGTCTACCTCAAGGAATCGGTCCTTAGGGACCAGGTGGTTCCCGCACTGGACCCAAGTCTCGTGCTTACTGCACCAACCTTGCAACCAGCCACCCCGATCAGGTTTTATAAAACATTTTACCCGATAGCACCCACTATCAACTACACCCATTTGCAAACACGACAAAGACCCAATCGCCTTTTAAAATCATTGAGTAAATAAGCATTTAGATTATCATGTCCAAGTTCCATGTGGTTGCAACTAAGCATAACTAACATGATTTAAACCTAGTTCAAGGGGGTGAAGGCAATATTAAACAATATAACTTTAACCTAAGGTGACAAGGAAGGTTTTATATATCGATGTTATTAATTGGGGTTTTAGCTAGCATCTAACCAATTAGCATTTTTAAATTTAACATAGCATGCAGTTTAAATAACTGTTAAAATCATTTAAAAACATGGGAGCAAGATTCAGCACTTGCCTTGATCAGCACTTCCCTGAAACTCTTCTGGACAGGGGTTCGCAAAGCTATCGTTACTAGTTCCTAAAACAGAGATTTAAACCAAAATAAACTAATGCTCCAAATAAAACATGTATGATATGTATGCTCATGTTATGCACAAATATTGCCAAACATGTTCAGTTAAATTCCTGGTTCAACTAATTCCAATTTTTTTAAATTTTCTTATTAACCTAAATCATCTATTAAGCGATCTAAAGGCATTAAGCAATCTTAACAATTAAACAGTAGTTAATTTATCCTAAAATTCTATGAAAGTTTACAGAACAGTAATACACATTTTTATGGTCATTTTAAAATTTATTTGGCAATTTTTAGACAAGTGAATTACCCTAAACAATTTAAACAAGGTTTCTTAGCATTTAAATATTCCAAGTAAATTTTGAACAGTGACAGTAACAAAATTGACATATTTAAATAGGTTGCAATTTTGTGAGTCTAACAAAATTTGTTTGGTAATTTTGGATTTTTATACTAATAGATATGGATTTTACAAGTTATAGGATTTTTCGGAAAAAGGAAAAGGGAAGCTGGGCTCATTTCATTTGGCTGGCTCGCCGGCTTGGCTTGAGCCGGGCCACACGGCAATGAAGAAGGAGGAGCCGAGCTGGCAGCGGCTCGGCTGGGCCGGGCCCACACGGCAGCGGAGAGAAGGAGGAGGGGAGCAGCACGGCTGGGCATGGCGGGCGCCCCGGTGTGGCGGCATGAGGGGGGAAGGGAAGAGGAGACCTCGGGGACGAATGGCGGGTCGCCGGGCGGGCGGGCGGCATGAAGCTAGCGGGCGCGGAGAGGCGGCGGCGGCCATGGCGGCGGCGGCGCTGGCCAGCGGAGGCGTGTAAGGGGCCGGGAGTTTCACGAGGCGAGAGGAGCTTCAGGGCACGGACCGGGTGACTGAGATGACAGGCGAAGGCCGAGGGGAAGAAGAAGGCGGCGGCGGCGGAGGGCGGGCTGGCCATGGGGGGGCGAGGTCTAGGAGAACGGGAAGCACGGGAACCCGGGGTAGTCTCACGGGCTGGGAGGAGGCGCTGGCCGGGCGACGAGGCCGGGCCATGGGAGAGGAGAGCGCGGCCGAAGCTACGGCCGCCCTAGGGCCAAATTGGCGGGGAAAACTCGCCTAGTCCTAGGGGAGCTCTGGGGAAGGAGAGGAGACTCACCGCGAGAATCACCGAATTTGGAGTTGAGGCAATGGTGGCGAGGAGACCGTCAGCGGCGTCGTGGTGAAATCCGCTGCCTCTCCGCGATTTAAACCCGAAATTGATCGAGGGAAAAGGTGAGAGGATGGCCGGGGAACACCGTCCTCGAAGGATTTCGCAAGAAACGGCTTACCCGAGCCGAATCGGAAGGAGAAACGAAGGGGGAGAATGGAGCTCGGGCAGGGGGGTTTTGAAGAGGCGACAGGGAGAGGAAGGGGACGCATTAGTGGTGTTAATCACCACTAATCGCGAAACGGCCGCCATTAGGGAGGTTTAATGGCCACCCAAGCTAGTGGAGAAGATGAAGGAGGAGGGCTGCTTCCTGCGTGAACAGGAGAGGAGGTGGAGGGAAGAGAGAGAGAAAGGAAGAAGAAAGAGGGAAGAAGATGACAGGTGGGGCCCAGGGAGGATTTTTAAATTTTTAAATCTCTGGTTTATTAATCCTTTAAACTACCAAAATACAATATATTTTATAAATTGATAATTATTTGCACAAACATATTTTAGTTTGCAAAATTATTAATTAACAGGTAACATTCTCATTTTATTAGTTTTAATTTAAATTGTTTTTAATGCAATGCAATGCACAATGCCATGCTATGCAATGAGTTTTTATTTTCCAAAAATGAGGATGTTACAATATGAGTCTCAAATACCCTTTAGAGCCAATTTATATCAAGAAATTTGATCCAAATGGTAAAACGTGCTTAAGTGCTAGAAATTGACAATTTTTAGTCGAGGCAAGTTTTTTTTGGTGAGTTTCAAAACCTCATAGTTTGAGATACGTTGGTCATTTCAAAAACTTTTAAATACAAAAATGTTTGTAATGATCAACTCTAGATTTTTGGTATTGAAACTTTTCAAATTTGGTTTAGAATTAATTCTATGAAAAATACTAAAGAATTGCAAAAATACGGGGACGGTTCTGTCCTCCACCGTACTGAGTCCGGTCACCGCCGGACTGAGTCTGTTGGGGTACAGAGCGGTGCATACTCCTAGTGGATCTTGTCTGTCTACCACCAAACTGAGTCCGGTGACCATCGGACTGAGTCCGGTGGAATCCAGAAGAGTGCACGCTTGGGAGGACTCCAACAGATTGAGTCCAGAGCTCGACCGAACTGGGTCCGGTCGCCACCGGACTAGGTCTAGTCGCCACCGGACTTAGTCCGGTGATACCCAGAAACAAGCATATCCCATGCTTTTAACACTTCGAAGCTTTGCAAATATTTTTTTGGGGACAATTTGAAAAACATTTTTTTGGCTAAAAGCTTGTTTTTGATAAATATATGTTTTTCTTTAGCCAAAACCTTTTGAAAAACATTTAAGAATAATTTTAAAATATTTTTCAAATAGATTTTCAAATTTTACACTTTAAATTCATATTTTGACGAAAATGGCTTATTTGAAAATTCAACACTAGCACTTAATAGGTATGACACAATTAGGAAATGTGATATACATGCATATGAATTAACACCTATCTCTAAATGTGCCGCACTACTAATCAAGCTCATAAAGCAATAGTGAAAGTTTGAACATAAGCAAGATAACAAGATAAATATATTTTCATGTAATGCATTAAAACTACCTACACAAGGCAACATGCTTGTAATTAAATTTTTACCAAAGGGGCATTGGTTGATGATGGTGACTTGAATATCCTTATGCTTGGCGTCAAGTGATTAGTGGTGAGATCCACCTTTTTCACAGTATGCCAAGCCTCCAATGCCTCTTTGAATCCTATTAAGCACTTCAAGCATGTTTTGGTACCGAACTCTTGTTGGGTCCATGAATGTTAGTCACAAAACATTTTGGTGCCTATGTAGAAGTCTTATCTTTTGAAGTAGCATAAGCACAATTAATCTTGCTAGTATTAGATTTGTCCTCAGAACAATTAGCAAAAGGATAAGTCTTTGGTTTATGATTAGTAGCAATGAAGCAAAGTACACATTTTTTTTTTGATAAATTTCACATTGGGGCTTATCCTACCACCATCTTTGGGCAAATCCCAGGGATTATCTCCCAATCTTTTTTTGCCCAAGGTGTTCCCTTGATCCCTAAGTAATTTATCAAAAATGATGGTTTTAGGAACCCAAATGGCCTTTTCTTTTGTTTTAGTAGAGCTAGCATTCCTAGCAAACACATTGCCATTTTTATCTCTTTTAAGTATGTAACGATCATTAACAATAATGGGCTTAGGAGATTTACCATAGGGACAATTCTTACCAATATTTTCCTTTTCCGGACAATTGTAGCAAGTAAGCTTTGAGGCATTCTTGATCCTTTGGACTTGCTCCTTGCCGGTTTGCCTCTTCATGGATGTAGTCTTGGCCTCCGCCTTGTTAAGACATACCAAGGCAATGTGCCCTAAGTTGTTACATCCAAAACACCGAATGATCTTGCCGTTGACTTGTTGCTTGGGATTCCTCTTGAGCTTGTTCTCTTGAATTTGAGTGGACTTGGGATGTCTTGATTTGTGCTTCTTTTTGCCATTGTCCTTGGGGATGAAGGCTAGCTCTTTCTTGTTCTTGGTGGATCTTTGATTGCCCAAGATGGCATCAAGATTGGCCTTTTCCTTGTAGCACTTTTCCAAGTCCCTTTTCAATTTGTCCACTTGAACATTGAGCTCTTTATTTTCCTCTACAATATGGCTAGTATTGCAAGCACAAGAGAAAATAGAAATATTTGTCGTAGAGCAAGACGGTATATCAAACATTCTATTGCAATATGTGGACATATCATTTCTAGGTTGGAGGGAATAATATCTAAACATGAGAAATCGTCTAGAATGTTACAAGTTAATCCTACATCCACATTGATAGCAATGGCATCCTTGAGGAGGAGATTTTCATAATATTTCTTTAAGGTATCATATGAATTTTAAAGCAAATCAAGCTTTTACTCCAAATCAAATGTCTTCCTCATCTCCTTCTCAAGGTTCTCATGGAGCTCTCTAAGCAAATGTATTATTTCATTGTGAGATGGCTCATTGTCATTTACCTCATTATTACCTTGAGCCATATAGCAATGAGGCGTAGTAGGAGGTGATGGAGGCTCATCATCAACGGAGCATGATGTGGAGCAATGGTCACTAGAATTTCATTTTTCGAAATCATCTTCTTGCTCAATCATGGAATTATTGTGAAGTCTTTGAATAAATCTCCACATATCATGAACATTGAGGTGGCAAACTTTCTTTTGAATGTCTACGCTCAAAGCATTAAATAAAGCATTAATAGTAAGAGTGTTGCAACATGAGTTTTTCTTATCCTCAATGGTTAGAACTTTCTAGTTCTTAGGAGGAGAAAAAACAATATCTACTATCCACCAAATATCTAGATCCATGGCCTCAATATAGCATGTCATACGAATTTTCCAATAATTATAATTGTACCATCAAACATAGGTGCATCACCTAGGTGCCTAAAATCCCCCATGGTCATCCTTTAACTCTCTAGACGGTGAAGTCTATCACGTGAGAGCCCTAGATCTGACACCACTTGTAAGGAACCGGATGCCCAAGAGGGGGATGAATTGGGATTCTCAAAAATTTTACTTTCTATTTAATTTTACATTTGTGTTCAAAATTTAAACAAATGCAAAAGTTAATGATCAATTCTTTGAACACAAATAATATGACAATTAGATAGCAATCTTCATGATTTCTCTGTCCCACCGACCTCGACTTGATCATCGTCCATGACGATCATCCTATCCTATAGGTCTCGACCTCATCATCAAACTTTGGCGATCCTCTCGTCTTGTTGCCTTCGACTTGACTATCATCCATTAACTCCTTCTCCTTCACTTGATGACTTTTTCATAGTTGCGATGACGCTCTTGCTTCATCAACCTTGACTTAATCCCAAAGCTTGATAACTTCACGGTCCTATTGACCTCAACTGGATCATCCTCCTTGACCATCGTCCCGTCCTATTGGTCTCAACCTTGTCATCAACTCTTGGTGATTCTCTCGTCTTATTAATCTTACTTGGCCATTATCTTATCATACCCCTCTGTCGTCATTCACTTCCACGGGACCTAATCCTCTTCGCATCACTTTATAAAAAGCATTAGTCCCAAAAGTTCAATATGACTGAATAAGTTTGATATTCATGAATAATTAAGCACCACAAGTGTTTTATGATACATATCACAAAGCATAGGAACACTTGTCATGTGATAACTCTCAAAAATGCATCTTGAGATAAATAACTGACCTATATGCACATGAGAGATAGATGTCAAAAGATATTTAAATTATTTTTAAGGCACAACAATTAATCAATTCAATTAGTCTCCGATCTTCACATATTTTGCACATGAAGAAATATATATGAAGGACACATGTGTATTTAATAATTAAATCATACGTGAAGTAATTGATTCAATAAATGAGAGATAAATGTAATCATGAATCAATAAAGGAGACACAGTAAGATACATGCTATACTTCACTTATGAAGTGCATATAAGAATATACAAGACAAGCATATATGCACACACATACTCAAGTTAAGCATGGTGAAATCTGTCTTATGGAATCACATGAATAATGGTAATATGATCATATATCCATATGTGCAAGCTATCAATCCATATGTCAAGCTTGCAAGATAATTATGCATAAATAAATATGAGAGAGCAATGTGCATAAATATAATCATAGATTCGGAGCTCAACATACACTTGCACTTGAGGAATGCAACAATAAATATGAGTGGGATATAGAGTTGCATATCTCAATTTGCAATCCATCCTATTTGCATATATGAGACTAAGGAAGAGCAACAATCAAGTGTTAGTCTCAATGAGATAATTAACACAAGACGTACCTTGGTAGGATGGATAGTTTGTCCACTTGATATAATTGTTCCTCTATTAAAATGAGACTAAAGTAGAGCTTAGCATTAAACTTGTTAGTCCCATAAGAAGATTAATCACATATTAGAGGTTTGTCCTTGGTAAGCACTAAATCAAGCATTAAACCATAGTCGCCATTTTCATAATTTGTCATCAACTATGTTTGTCATTCAACAATAATTATCATTAATTTTCAAAATCACAAGGACTACTTGAATTTACATGCTCTCTATCTTATTTATGCAATATTGTAATCTTGAGTTCTAACTACCATGAACTACAATGCAACAAAAACAATACAATATTAGTTGGAATTAAGCTAAACTCATTAATATTTTGTAGTGAGGGGAGGGAAACTCCATAAAAAAGTTCTCTACGACTGCTAGTTCGCCAGAGCTACAAAAGAGTTAGGGCTCCACGGCGACTAGATCGCCGGAGCTACAAAATAAAACTACTACAACTATATGCTAAACCTACCATCTATTCCTCATTCGTGGCCCTGTCCGAATAGTTGTCATGTTTCATCGAAAATGGACAACTGTAGTCGGCGTTGGGAACAAAATCTGGGTTGTGCCGCTGTGGGACGGAGGATGTGAAGTTGGCCGCCCTTAGCTCACAAGCCCGACGTTCGCACTCTGTGGGGTATACCTCTGGGAGCTACACCATAGGACCTCAGCGTTCTGATTGGGCGACGACGTCAGTTGCATGGGTGCTAGCGGTGGCAACACACTCCGGGTCAGTGGCGGAAGTGGAGGAGGAGTCTGTGCTAGGGGTGGAGGAGAAGCTATGTCAGAGGTGGTGGCATGACGGCGTTTGAACAAGCCAGGACAGCCCATGGCCGCGTTTGTCCTATTATAACCCTAGCCAGAAAATTGCGCGCCTTCCCATTGAGAAAATTGATAATGTGCCACTCTCCAGAGAAGGATTTACCATATTGCCATTCTCAATCTACGAAACTTTAAAATGCCACTCTGTATATTGATGCCTTGATTCGTTGCCATTTTTGGCTAAAACAAATCCACCCCATTTCCCCTTTACTAGGCACTAGAAATGACGGATTTGCCCCTGCCTTCTTCCTTCTTCCTCTCTTCTTGTTCCTTCCTCTCTCGCAACCATGGACAATCCCGCTGAAGCTCGCAACCATGACCATCGGCAAGCTCCCAAGCCACGAGATGAGCTCCCATGGCCAATGACGACGAGCTCCCCTAGTTACAGGGAGTGGGCCTAGAGTTGGGGAGGCGGCGGCGGCGCAGAGAGGAGCTCAACCAGGATGAGAAGGTGGCGGCGGCCACGACAAGCTTGGCTAGAGATGGGGAGGCTGCAGCGGCGCGTGGAAGAGCTCGGCCGGGACATTAAGGTGGTGGCGGCGTCCATGGCAAGCTCAGCCGAAAACGAGGAGGCGGTAGAGGCATGCGAAGGATCTCAGCCAGGACTGGAAGGCGGCCGCAGTGTGTGGAGTGACTGGGAACGGGGCGACACCAAAGGGGGCAGCCGGTAATGGCTCCGATGATGGCGCGGGCAAAGGAGGTGGCCGGTGACGGCGACAGTCAGGGGAGGCGACAATGCTATCAGAGGATTCTGCGTCCACTGCCCCGGCTTGGGACTTGCCGATTTCGGTAGCGCTCTACATGTCATTACAGCCGTGGCCAACCTCGTTCTCCTTCGCTCATGTGACTACTTTGTCCTCCACTGCAAATCCTCACATTTTGCAATGTCCTATGACCAATATTCACTAAAAATATAAAACCGCATACGGGTAAATAATATCCTACTTCTAGGGGTGAAAACGGATTGGATAATATCCATCCGTATCCGGTTTTTATTGATTTGGAACCTATTTTCCTATCTGAATGGATACGGATAATTATCCAGATTTTTAAACGAATATGGATACAGGTTGGGTATCCATTGGATATTATCCATATCTGGTTGTTTGCTATCTGGACATTATCCATATACAGATACAAGTTGGGTTTGGGCTTACATGCTTCATGCTTATCTGACGTGTAGGCCGGTGCTGACGCGTGGCTTGGCCTAGATACTGTTGTGTGTGGGTTGCTGCACGGGTTTGCCGGCTATTGCATGTGGCTTGTCCAGGCCTAACTACCGCTGCCATGCTATGAGGGCCTATGCTCATGCTCTACGCAGGCCTTCCAACGACCAACCTAGCTGTTGGTGCATGCTATGCATGTACGTGCAATCATGCATATTGCAATGATGCTACACACGCACTATTGCACTAGCTACTTATTTAATTTGTCCAAGAAAAAATGTATTTATCCTTTAAAAAGCAAAATATTTTCCTTCTCCAAATAAAATATATTTTATTTTATGTTATACATGATTAATATTTAGGTCACTTCCTAGTAACTAATAAAATATGGTAAAACCCGTTTTCGATTTGTATCCACTCCGTATCCGTACTCATTAGAATATGTATTCGAATCAATATCTTGTACTATTCATATTTGAATCCGTACTCGATAAAAAAATACGAATATGAATGTGCGAAGACCCCTATGTGATCCGTATCGAATCCGTTTTCACCCCTACCCAAACTGTAAAGTCCACTGCTAGCCCCAAAATCACGCATCTTCCCCTCCCCCCAGTGGAGAACCCCCTCGTTGCATAATGCATACACGGTAAACCAAATTGGTAAATTGAGCGTCAGATCATCCACCTTAATCCTTCCCCAATTGAACCTATCCGATATTCTGATCCAACTAGAGCACGCCACCATGGCCACCTTGATCCCCCCACTTTCCCTTCCTGAGGGCGATGGTGATGGCATTGTCGCCCTGAGTTGCATCCTCCTTGACACCCAAGGCTATATCGCCGGCCACCGCAACGCCACAACCGCCACAACCGTCATGAGCTCCGGCCAGCACATCGAGGTGACCTTCCACACCGCCTGCTCGCCGCTCCCTTCTCACTTCTGCGTCCACTGCCCCAGCCTAGGACCCGCCAATTTTAGTAGCTAGCGCTCCGCAGGTCATAGCTGCCGAGGCCAACCTCGTCCTCCTCCGTATGTGCCTCAAGTCAGCGACTACTTCTTCGTTTACAAGGCGCACCCACAGAGTCCATTATTGGATCTGCTACCACACCCACTCTCGTTCTTCGAAGACAACCAGTCCACCCCAGGGTTTTCTTTATCGGTAAAAAAAATTTGGCGGCGGCGGGAAGGCGAGGGAGTGACACGGCGGCGGCGGCTAGGGCGGCTGGGCATGAGGCGGCGGCGGCCTGGGCGTGAGGGTGTGAGGCGGCGGCGGGGACGTGAGGGGGTGAGGCAGCTGCGGTGGCACCTGGAAGGTGAGGCGGCGGCAAGGAGGTGAGGGCCCTCACTACGGTGGCGGCCTGGGTGGTTGGGCGTGAGGGCGCGAAAGATTTGGGATTTGGGGAAGTGCGGGACTGCAGGGTTGCGGCCACACAAGGAAGAAGCTGGCCGAAAAATTTGGTTGGTTCGGCTATTTACCGGGCCTCATTGGTAAAACGGGCAAATCGGGTTTACCACCGATTTTCGGCTGGTAAATTTTTCCCTGAGTTGAGTACGTGTTGTGCAGGCCATTACATGGCAGCAGTGTGTGGCGCGTGTCGCAGTACGTGCAATGCATAAGAGTGCATGCATGGGTTGAGCCAGAGTGCATGTGGCACCGTGTGTAGCGGTTGAATTGCATTGAAGGAGGCCGACGCTGATATCTATTGCAGAGAAATGGTCAGCACTAGCTAAGCTAGTTGCATGTATAGGTTAGAGTTTGTTCCATGTTGTTTTAGTGTGAAGTCATGGCAGTAGATTAGGAGAAGTTATTGGCATGCATACACAACGTGCAAGTGTGCATGGCTTGCATGCAGGAGTTAGTGGTAGAGATAGGCTGGTAGGTAGTCTATTTATTTGCATGCAGGAGTAGTTCGGTCGAGCCGGCCCGCACTCTGCGCAGAGCGAGGCCCGCGCGTGCCCAGTCTAGGACGTGAGGGATGCCGCACGTTGCTAACTACCCGTTGCACTCATGTAGGAGGATTCGCGGCCTCCGTTCGTTTCCATTTTTACTTTAAATAGCAATGAGATGGACCAGAAAAACTGCAATGATTCTGCGCCACAAAAATTACTCTCCATCTTCTTCACGGTTGTTCGAGCTGTGTGAGTGAATTGCAGGTGTTCGACGCATCACCGGGCACTGCTGACACCTGGTACGAGGTATGTATGATTCGAAAGTGATAGCTCAAGGCCTTGATTACCTGTATAATTGTCTATCTCAACTCGTAACCAATTTGTGGCCTTGGTGTTGTGTTTCATCTACAGTAGCCTATAGTTTCGGACCTGAGAGCACAAATTGATTAGAATCAACTTGAGCATTATGCTAGTTTTTTTGTTTTAATTCTTGCTTCGCTGGTGCAATCCTCTGCAATATTGACATAGAAACTAAATTATGTAATAAGCTTATTTTCCTTTTGTGTATGTCAATTCTCACTACCACGGATTGAGCCTTCAATCCCGGTTCCAAATCAGCATCAATCCCGGTTTTGGAACCGGGATAGGCAATTCGGGACTGATGGTATGGAGCCATCAGTCCCGGTTGCTCTCAACCCGGGATAGATGTTAGAAATATATTTAAAAATATAATACGCACATATGGCTTCTGCGGGACTCGAACCCAAGATCTCGTGACTCCCCACTCACCCTTCTAACCAACTCACCCACCCACACGTTCTAATATAACTAGGATATGTATTCCTTTTAAAGATTCCTTAGATGAGGCTTTAGTCGGTCAGAATACCTAACCGACTAAAGGTTTATTTTGATCCCGGTTGGTATTACCAACCGATCGGTGAGCTTCCATGCCATTGGGCTGTACTAGCTCTGCATGGGAGGAGCATCAATCCGGTTGGTATTACCAACCGACTAATGTGAGCGATTTAACCGATTGAAGCCTTGGAACTACTTAACCGGACCGATGCTACTATTAATACTGGTTCGTATCTTACCGGGACTGATAAGCCGATATGGAAGGCTGTTTCTCTAGTAGTGTCTCTATGCACTGAATTGCTTAATCATTTTTGTATTAAATGGAATATGCCTGAAATACTTGCTCATGTTTATATCACACTATTTTCAACAAATCCTCCACTGATCCTGATCTTGTTCTTCCTGATGTGTCTTTCATATTGTACTATTTAGCAGCACGTTTTGAGTTCAGAAAATAATACATGCATATGCTTAATTGTGATCTAGAGTGGTTTTTGGTGAGTTGATTTATTTGTATATGCGTAATCTACTCTTTATACATATAATTACTAATACTAGAATATTTCCATCTTAAAACATTAAAAAATAGTAAAAAATAATGTCATCTATGTCGACCAAGCCTGAAATGGGACAGCGTTCCGAGTCGTGGATGGCGGCTTCGACCCTGTTTCCTATGACAACACTGTTAATCAGGTGCGTGCTTAAATCTCAATTTTACTTTCAGGAAATGTGTCCAGTGTTTAGAGATTATACCTAATGTCGTGCACTCTAGATGGCAAACATTTTCCTTGTAGATTGCAAATGAGGCAAAGAGGGTCGTTTGGCGTCCGGAAGATGATGATGTATTTAATTTGCACTAGCTGCGTGAAGTTGCTAGATGATGATCGCATACAGCCAAGGGGACCCTTGACTGATGAAGTTTTAAAGAGCTTATCTGAAAGGGTCCTTTCCAAGACAGGAAAGGGATACAAAGAAAACTACTTAAAGACAGATGGGACGCGTTGAAAAAACTGCATGATCTCTATTGTTTCTATGCGACGGTGAAAAGCAACATCTTATGGAAACAACAGAGATCGTACAGTTTTTTCAACGCGTCCATCTGTCTTTAAGTTGTTTTTCTTTATATCCAGGCATATTCCATTTAATACAAAAATGATTAAGCAATCCAGTGCATAGAGAATTGACATACACAAAAGGAAAATAAGCTTATTACATAATTTAGTTTCTATGTCAATATTGCAGAGGATTGCGCCAGCCAAGCAAGATTAAAACAAAAAAAACTAGCATAATGCTCAAGTTGATTCTAATCAATTTGTGTTCTCAGGTCCCAAACTACAGGCTACTGTAGATGAAACACAACACCAGGGCCAGAAATTGGTTACGAGTTGAGACAGACAATTATATAGGTAATCAAGGCCTTGAGCTATCACTTTAGAATCATACACACCATGTACCAGGTGTCAGCAGCGCCCGGTGATGTGTTGAACACTTGCAACTCACTCACACAGCTCGAACAACCGTGAAGAAGATGAAGAGTAATTTTTATGCCAAGGAATCACTTCAGCTTTTCTGATCCTTCTCATTGCTATTTAAAGGAAAAATGGAAACGAATGGAGGCCGCGAATCCTCCTACATGCGTGCAACGGGCAGTTAGCGACGTGCGGCATCCCTCACATCCTGGACTGGGCGCCTGCGGGCCTCGCTCTACGCAGAATGCGGGCGCCGGCTCGACCGAACTCCTGCATGCAAATAAATAGACTACCTACCAGCCTATCTCTACCACTAACACCTGCATGCAAGCCATGCACACTTGCACGCCGTGTATGCATGCCAATATGTTCTCCAAATCTACTGCCATCACTTCACATCGTGGCTTTGACTAAAAAAACATGGATCAAACTCTAACTTAATACATGCAATTAGCTTAGCTAGTGCTGACCATATATTTCTCTGCAACAGATATCAGCGTCGGCCTCCTTCGATGCAATTCAGCCGCTCCACACGCCGCCACATGCACTCTGGCTCAACCCATGCATGCATTCTTACGCATTGCACGTACTGCGACACGCGCCACACACTGCTGCCATGTAATGGCCTGCACAACACGTACTCAACTCAGGAAAAAATTTACTGGCCGAAAATCGGTGGTAAACCCGATTTGCCAGTTTTACCGGTGAGGCCCGATAAATAGCCGAACCGGTCAAATTTTTCACCCAGCTTCTTCCCCGCGCAGCCACAACCCTGCAATCCCGCACTTTCCCAAATCCCAAATCTTTCGTGCCCTCACACCTAGCCACCCAGGCCGCCACCGTAGTGAGGCCCCTCACCTCTTCACCGCCGCCTCACCTTCCAGGTGCCGCTGCAGCTGCCTCACCCCCTCACACCTCCCCGCCGCCGCCTCATGCCCTCACGCCCAGGCCATCGCCACCTCACGCCCAGCCACCCTGCCACCGTCGCCCAGGCCGCCGTGGCTCTGCCTCTCATCTCCTCCCCTTCTTCCTCGCACAGCAGCTTCCTCATGACACTGTGAGCCAGCACCCCCTGCTGCGGCGCCCAGGACACCACCATTCCCCTGCTGCGCGCCGCCGCCTCAAAGCCGTCCGGCAAGCTCACCGTTGCCGGCTGTCGGACCGAGTTCGGCCTGACCACCCACAGGAACGGCCTCCGGGCTCCGGCTGTTGAGTTTATTATGGAATCGGCAAAGGTGTCGACCTCATCTGAGCCCATTCCCTAGCTGCATCAATAGCATGGCTTTGACCAACCGTGTAGTGAGGCTGGAGTTGTCAGGTTGCTTGTCCGGATAAATTCTTGCGCCATTTCCTTGACGCTCTTGGAGATTAACAGTGCTGTTGAGGCAATGAAAGTAGAGGATTGGTCAATCCATGCATGGTATAGTGCCTCATGAATGGCAGCCGATATGTCATTAGGAGCAAGTTGATATCGGCACGCAGAAGGATCATGCGCTGATGTCACAGGCGAGAAAGCACTCCGTTGCGCAATTGTCCCTTGTCGGCGTCATAAGGGACCGAGATGATACCTTCTAGTATAACGTCGCTACGGTCCGTCTCCTTGTGTCCCATCGAGGATGCAAAAAAGTTTGTTCACGTCGAAAATTAGATCGGCTAAACACACAGTGGACCTAGGACTTAGAATCCCCACCAGCACTAAATCCGATGATTTAAGGCGTGCCAGCACGCAAGGTAGATAATTAATTAGCTTATTTAGCCGATTAACTCCGATGACAATGTCGAACCTGTTTAATCTTAAGAACAAGTCAAAATAGTTAACAGATTCAAGAGGTAATGAAACTATTGGTTAAAATTGGATCTACACCAATAAAATAGAGGATAATGAAAATATCGGCTTAAATAAAGATCTAAATCAATATTTTTAAAGATAAACAGACTACTACTAAACTGATCTGATCAAGAAAGTAGTAGAACGGAAGGTAAACACACTATCTACTAACTTGTAAATCCAAGCAAGTCAATAGAATGAAGATAGAAACTAATCCATTGCACAAAACGGCAATGCACAACAATATTGAGCGAAGATAGTGTTCTCATAATGTCTAAGCCAATGCAAACCCGTAGATCGAACTGAATCGAGATGATACTTACATGCAAGCAACTCATGGCAGGTTTGTAACATGTAGTTGATCGAAAAGGTGATACGCAACAAGCCAGTCGCAAACAAAATATGATGAAAACTATGACTAAAGTCAACGAAAAGTAAAGTACAAGAAAAATTGTATATTTGATTGATTGGTATTGGATCCTTTACACGTCACTATCAACTACATATTTGTACCGACTTATTAGCTAATCGACTAGGACACAGACTCGTATAATACACAAACTCTGACTTAAGACTTGATTAATTTATCTAAGACTCTATCCAACCTTTCCTAAACTAACCAACACAGATTTTCTCCGATCCTTCCCTATTGGCCTAGTGTTCTTCCTTTCCCACTTTAACCCTTCTTTAACTGATCCCCGATGAATTTTCCATACCTTTCCAAAAAGATCGGTGTTGACGCAAAAACTGCTTTTAGCGAAACTCACACTGGCTTAGGAAGTTGGATTCCCGATAGCTTTGGAAGCAGGGTTCATAGCATGCTAGCCAATTTGACCTACAATCAATAAGAATAGAAGCAATTGGCTTTAGATAGCCGATTAAATCTATGACGCGAAGGACCTGTAACACTTGTAAACAAATCCAAACAGAGGTGAAAGGTAACGAAACTACCGACTTATATTAGATTTAAACCAATAGGCTCAAAAGGGTAAACAGTCTACCACTAAGTTGATGAAATTAACAAAGTAGCAGAAAGATGGTAAATAGACTATCAACAAGCCGATTAGATTATTTAGTTGACAGAACGAAGGGTAAACAGACTATCGACGAATAACAAGATATAAGCCAATAGAATGAAAGATAAATGTGTTGGTCAATAGAAAGAAGGGTAAAATCTAACCCTAGTTGAAACAGCGATGCGCATCAATATCAACTAAGACAATATTTCAGTAAACCAAGCTAGAAGATCGGACTCAACCGAGACAGTACTCACCTGGGTTGTACCTTGAAGCCGACCGAAAGGCGATGCACAACAAGTCGATCAAAAGCAAAATATGACGAAACTACTTTAATGCAACGGAAATAAATAACAGGTAAAAAGTAGATGTGTTTGATTGATGTGACGATGATTTACACGTCTCAGGGCTAAGTATTTATATAGACTCTCATATCCTAACTCAAACTAGGACTCTTATTCGTAACCGATAGAGACTTGATCTTTATCTTCTAATTTACCTAATAATATCTAATATACCCTGATTTAGCCGATCCGTACTTTCCTTCGTGCCCCATCAATCCGGTCGGAACTCTTCTTGCCATATCCGTTTCAACCGCTTGGACTTCTCTTTTTCATCTGTTTTTGGCCCATATTTCCTTCAGGCCCAAACCAATTTCTAGAAACTTCTAGGACATCGGCTAATTCCAAAATTAGGTGTCACCACATCTGGAACAGCAGACTCGCCACTGCCATCAGGAAGCACCGCCGTCCATAGAAGCCACCACCGACCTTGCTCCATTGCTCTATCCACTCTGGTCCCCAAACAAAAAATGGAGCTTACCACCTTGCGAACCCATTCAGTCATTTTACTAACCCTATCCCACTACCGTGTCACCATATTTCCACCCATAGCCATTGCCACTACAGAGCTCTGCCACTGGAGCACGGTGCCTTCGCCATGGGTCCGACCGCTGCCATCGCTGGTCCCTTCCGCATGGACACCGGTGGAGGACGATGACCAGCAAGCTCGGGGAAGAGAGACCGTTGGAGAAGAGAGGATCTCCCCGCGTGGACCTCCTTGATGGCCACATGGCGTGGCCATCCCTATCGGAGGAGGAGACTCATTGCAACGTGGATGCAGGCGGCGGTGCCCTCCATGGTGATGTTGGGATGAGGATTTCAAACCCGAGCGCCTACAGTAGGAGCACCTCAATCGGTGGTCCGTGGACGAGTAAATCATGTGGCATCTGAGGAAGCCCATAATGCACCCAACATGGTTGTGGGTAAGTGTCTCATACACTCAATACCTATAATTGTTCTATTTGATTCAGGAGCATCGCATTCCTTTGTCACAAATCTTCACAACTAAAAATCAAATGGAAACCAATGAACTTAAGCATACATTATCGGTGAAATCACTAAGAGCAAAAATGGAAACCAAATGGGGATGTTTGGGAGTGAAAATATTGATTAGTGGGGTAGAATTTAAGGCAAATATTGTTGTCCTAGACATCCAAAGTATTGATGTTATACTAGGAATGGATTGGTTATCCAAGCATAACACAATCTTAGATTGTGGTGAAAGAACCATGAGTATACAAGGTTCGGATGGGAAAATGGTCACGCTTACTTCTGTGAAGATGGTGGAACGACAATTAATGGTTAATATTGTGCGAACACTGAAGGTGGAAGAAGTACCAATAGTGGCTGAATTTCCAGATGTTTTTCCCCAGGAGCTGCCAGGAATGCCACCTGACAAAGATATTGAGTTTATAATTGATTTTGTTCCAGGCACGGCACCAATATCAAAGAGACCATATAGGATGCCTATTGATGAGTTGGTGGAATTAAATAAGCAAATTGAGGAATTACAAGAGAAAGGGTTCGTAAGACTAAGTTCTTCATCATAGGGAGCCCTAGTTCTCTTTGTTAAGAAGAAGAATGACCGTTTGAGGATGTGTGTAGATTATCATTCATTGAATTATGTGACAATCAAGAATAAGTATCCTTTACGTAGGATAAACAATATTTTTGATCAGTTGAAGAAAGCAGGAGTATTCTCCAAGATAGATCTTCGATCAGGATTTCATCAGTTGAAGATTCAGGAAGCGGATATACTGAAAATTGCTTTTTTCTACCAGGTGTGGACATTACGAGCATAAGGTGATGTCGTTTGGACTTACCAATGCACCTGCTTATTTCATAAACATTATGAACAAGTCATTTATGGGTTACTTTGACAAATTTGTGGTTGTGTTCATCAATGACATATTGGTTTATTCCAAGGATGAGAGAGAAAATGCAGAATATTTGATATTGGTTTTGCAGAGATTGCGAGAGCATAAGTTATATGCTAAGTTTAGTAAGTGTGAATTTTGAAAGAGGAGAGTAGAATTCTTGGGGCATGTAATAATTAAGGAAGGAGTGGTAATTGACCCAGGTAAAGTGGAATCAGTTCTTCATTGGGAATGACGTGATACGATTACCAAGATCTGGAGTTTTCTTGGAATGAGGAGGTTTATAGAAGGATTCTCGACTATTGCTAGACCCCTTATACAATTGTTGAAGAAGGAAAAGAAATTTTCTTGGACACCTGAGTGTGAAATACGTTTTCAAGTGTTGAAGAAGAGGTTAACCACTGCACGAGTCTTGACCCTACCAAATGTGAGCCGAGGATTTGATGTGTATTGTGATGCATCAAAGCAAGGGCTTGGTTGTGTGTTAATGTAAGATGGGAAAGTCGTGGCATATGCATCAAGGCAGTTGAGGCCGCATGAGTTAAACTAGCCTACTCATGATTTAGAGTTAGCAACAATTGTACATGCTCTGAAGATATGACAACATTATCTCATGGGGAAACGATGTGAGATATACACAGATCACAAAAGTTTGAAGTATATTTTCACTTTGTTGAAACTCAACATGAGACAAAGGAGATAGGTAGAGTTGATAAAGGATTATGATGTGGGAATCAATTACCACCTAGACAAAGCAAATGTAAATGTAGTTGCAGATGCTTTGAGTCAAAAGGGCAGACATGGTAAAGCGGGAGTACCTCGACCATCAGCGCATCTGGAAGAGGAATTGAGGAGAATGAGATTTGAGGTAGTAACATAGGGCTATGTAGCTGCTCTAGAAGTTAAACCAGATTTGGATGATCAAATCAAGGAAGAACAGAAAAATGACCCTAAGCCCATGGAGATAAAATCCAAGAATAGTGAGGACTCATAATTTCAAAATTGATGGGCATGGAGCCATGTGGATTAAATCAAGAATTTGTGTACCAGATAATAAAGAGATCAAAGAGCTGATACTCAAGGAGGTGCATGCTTCAGGATATTTGATTCATCTAGATAGCACAAATATGTACTAGGAGTTGAAGGAGAAATTTTGGTGGCCACATACGAAACGGGAAGTCACCGAATATGTTGCTTTGTGTTATGTATGCTAGAGAGTAAAGGCTAAGTATTAAAAGCCAGAGGGATTGTTGCAGCAATTGAAGGTGCCTGAATGGAAATGGGAGGAGATTGATATGGATTTCATTACTAGGTTTCCAAGGACGCAATCGGGCTATGACTCGATATGGATCATAGTGGATCGATTAACCAAGGTAGCTCATTTCATACCGGTGAATTCGACATATACTAGTGATCGTTTGGTAGAACTATATATGTCCAGGATTATGAGTTTGCATAGGATACTCAAGAGGATAGTGTCTGACTGAGGAACGCAGTTTACATCTCAATTTTGACAACAAGTGCATCAAGTTTTGGGCACTCATCAGAAATTCAGTACAACGTATCATCCACAGATGGATGGGCAAATTGAGAGAGTGAATCAAATCTTAGAGGATATGTTGAGGGCGTGTGCTCTGACATCAGTTGGGATAAGAGCTTACCATATGCATAGTTTAGCTACAACAGTTGGGATAAGAGCTTACTGCAGAGTTTAGCTACAACAACAGTTATCAAGGTAGTCAGGTAGTTTGTAGATGGCACCATTTGAAGCACTTTATGGAAGGGCTTGTCGCGCTCCATTGAATTGACGAAAAATGGAGAACGTATTGTTTTCGGGCCTAATGTTATACAAGAGGCAGAGGAGCAAGTGGCTATGATTAGAGAGAGGCTCAAGACAGCTCAGTCATATCACAAGAGTTATGCTGACAACAGACGCTAGGAGTTGAGTTTTGAATCAGGAGATTTTGTGTATCTCGAGATGACTCCACTTCGAGGTATGAAAAGGTTTAATGTTAGAGGAAAGTTAGCGCCGTGTTATGTGGGGCTGTTCAAGGTCTTGGAACGACGTGGTGACGTGGCTTACCAGTTGGAATTGCTAAGTTCTATGGAAGGGGTATATGATTTGTTCCAAGTATCGCAATTGAAGAAGTGTCTAAGAGAACCATTAGAATAGACATCGTTGGAAAATTTGGAACTGCGAAAAGATTTGACTTACCAAGAAAGACCTATCAAGATTTTAGATGTGCTAGACAGAGTAACCCGCAACAAGGTGATCAAGTTCTGTAGAGTTTAGTGGAGCAACCATGCGGAGAGTGAAACAACCTACGAGGATTTTTCTTAAGTCCTAAATGCATCAGAGGATTTTTGGGAATTTTCTCTAAATTTTTCAGAGTATTTTGGTATTCTTAAACCTAAGAAAACAATAATTAGCTTTTTAGAAAAGGGGAAAGGGTTTTCTTTTTATTTTTCTAAAGATGTGCAATCTGGGTTGCTGTTTTGTACGCGTGCGTGTTAGCAGCCATTGGATGCCACTTATCTAAGTGAACCTGTATGCGTGGATCACGAGCGCCCGTTCATGTGACGTGGCTGCACGAGAGTCGTTGGATCTCGCCACTGCCTCAGTTGTCATCTCCGTGGCCGAGTCGAAGTCATCTATTGCACTGGTGCGGGCCAGGCCTTGGCGTTCGTGCCAAAATAGGGTTTCTAGGCTATTTAAACCCCTGATACACTGCGCTATGGTTCGTAGACGCCGTAGCCGGCATCGCCATGACACGAGGAGGACGGAGTCGCCGATGAGAGCTTGGGGAAGTTTTCGAGGCTGAGAACTTCGACAAGCAATTCCACCATCGTCTGTGAGTCTTAGCCTTCGATTCTTGGTCTAGAGCCGTGCTTCATTGTCGTGATCCTCGTGATGACTTGCTTTTGCTATAGGGAAGGTTGGAGCATCACCGCTGTTGAGCTTTAGGGCCACCGCCACTGTTGGAGGTCGCCGAGCTAATTGAAGGTCCCTGGAGTCACGTGTTGCCGTGGTAAGGTTCTCGGTAGTCCCTGTAACTTGCAGATTCCAGGAGCGATGTGGCGTAGAGTGTCCATGGCCGTCGGATCTGGATCTGGCGGATCAGATCGGAACGGGAGTGGTCCGGTTTGGGTTGGATTGGTTCGGTGGGCCGAGTCCATGGTGAACCGTGTCGCTGACAAGCGGGTCCCACATATTAGGCTGACGCGAGGTGTACCGTGAGAGCGTGCGTAGGCTGCGTCCACTGTGGGCCATGAGGCTAATAGGCATAACATCAATACTTCCAGTATCTAAGACAACAAGGCTTACTTTAAATTCTATCCTACTGATTGACATTTTTACTCCCTAACATCCCTATTTGGTCTCCATTTTAGCTTCCGAAGATTGTACCGATAATGTATGTTTGGGTTCAATAGTTTTCATCCTATTCTTAATTGTAAAGACTTTTGTAATAAAGGAATGCGAAGCTCTTGAATCAAATAGAACAACTGACGGTACTGAGTATATAAGAAACTTACCCATATTAGCTCAGGTGCATTTTGGGCTTCCTCGGCTGCAACATGATTAATTCGTTCACAAACCACCAGTTGAGGTGCTCCAAGGGTAGGTGTTAGGGTTTGAAATCCTATGTGATTTGCTCCCGAAGTTGGTGCTACTACAAGGATTTTTTCCCTATTACAACAGAATTAATTGTTGCATTAAGCCTGAAATTGTTGCAATATACACATATTGCAACGAAATTATTTTTGTTGGGCACTACTGCAATAATCACCATGGTAATAATACATTGCAACAAAATTTCAATGGTTGCAATAAATTTGTATATTGCAACAATTTTGTTGTTGCAATTGCAATCTATAACCACGTAATAAAATTTTTGTGAGTTCTACGTATTTCCACAATAGAAATTTCATGGCAATAGGTTAATGCAATGAAACAAATTTTGTGGCAAAAACTTAATGCAACAGTTCAAATATCATGATAATAACCTAATGCCACAAACAAAAAAGTCGTGGCAATAACTTAATGCAACAGGACAAATTTCATGGCACTAACTTGCATGCAACGAAGCAAATTCTGTGGCAATAACTCAATGCAACGGGCAAAATTCTGTGGCACTTACTGCAACAGGCCAATTTTCGCTGCACTAACTTAATGCGACGTGCCAAATTTTGTTGCACTAAATGCAACAGATTTGATTTTCGATAATACCCTATTGAGTATCCAAACAAAATTTTATATTATTATACAAAAAGATCTTACCTATTCCACAGTTATCATCACAAAATTATTTTATACAGATAATGGGAGAAAGGATCGAAGATGCAACCAAATATAATTAAATATTCAAATTCAAATTGACCAATGTAAGCATTCATACAGGTGATAAACACAAGCATCCAATATTAAATGTCAACATTCATGCATGGAAACAATTAAATTTGGTGCATTCTTCATGATAAGAACACTTTCTGGAATGGAGAATAGAACTTCAATATGTTTGTCTTCACTTCACCCAAAGAGAACCATCCTACAAAACAGGAAGCAAATATGCCTATTTGTAGTTGACTGATGATCTGCAAATAATTAATAACTAAAAGACTATATAAACTGCACGCAGAGTGCACTAATAAAGAACATCACATCAGTGCCGGTTCAGAACTGGCATCACTGCAGGTTTTTGAACCAGCACTGTGTAAGCGGCAGGTTTTGCAACCAGCAATGATAAGGACTATCAGGCAGTGATAAATTCTTTCACTACCAGTTGTGGGAAGTTAAAGACCGGCATTGATAATACTTATCATTGCCGGTTCTTTTCTCAAACCGACAGTGAACTAAACCAGCATTGATAGGACTTATCATTGTCGGTTCTTTTCTTAAACCGGCAGTGATACTTCACTGTCGGTTTGAACAACGAACCGGCAGTGATAAGCCCTATGACTGCCGGTTCTCGAGCGCACAACCGATTTTTTCGCCGCTGAGGTTTATGAACCGGCAGTGATAACTTATCACTGCCGGTTCTAGCCTAACCGGCAGTGATGGGGCACGGATGACCATTTCTGCAGTAATGGTGATTATTCACCTAATTAATCTAAATGTACCTGTTCATTTCTCAAGGGTCGTTATGCATTTAAATTTGGACAACAAATCCACACATGTGTTAGTACAGTCAAACACTAGAAACTACACTTAAAATTAAACCAATATTTATATTTGCGATGACTCTCTGGACTAAGCACTTTGTGATTAATTTGGATAATTATGACATGTGATTACATTATTTGCGTATGCTCATTGTAATTTTTATGAACATTCATGTTAGGGAAAACTAATAGCTCTTGGTTCACGATGCAAATAGCCCTGCTTTTAACGCATTTAGTCTGATAGTTAAGAGCTTGTGTGGTCTGGTAGATTTAACCATGTGGATACTCATTTGGATCGTGCATGGGTTGTCTGAAATATTTTTATTTTTGTGACATGATAAGAATAAATGAAACAGTTTTAAAAAGGAGCATAGAATTGTAGAAAGAATTTACTGGTACATATAAACAGCCAAAGTTCAACTCTTGTAAAATTTATGAGGATAGGATAAACTAGTATTGAATCTTGTTGATATGACCAGCAAATTAAGGTTATGCTTTAAAGTCACCTAAAACAATGTTGATCCAAAGTCATCCCACCAGAATTGCATTGGAATATTAATCAACTATGTAACTACAGTTTTATAAAACTAAAACAATTGTGGATTAAAGCCAAATTTTATCAAATGTATTGCTAACAAAAATATAGTTTCAGAATATTATCCATACATGTGGGTACAAGGAACAACTATATGTCTAGAATGCACGGAGACTGCAACATGAATAACGATGCTATAATTTTCTCCAAAATAGATCCACAAATAAACAAACTATACATTGGTTTAAACGAGCTTACCTTTCTATAAGGTGTACTATTTTGGCAAAGTGTGTCTTCTTGTCTTCACAAATTTTATTCAGAAATTCCCTGCACAATAGGACATGATGGAAAATCAAAAGCGAGAAAGATCACTACATAATCAGTAAGCTTAAGTGTATTTTTAAGAGTGCTATCATCCATACACAAGGAAAAGTAGAGATGCCAGGCACATATCATACACATCGCAACCATAGGCGATGAACACTAAATGGTTTTTAAGCAAAAAAAAAAAAAGGACACGACAGGTTGTCTAAGTGCATTTCTTTATCTTTTGTAGTATTTGAAATAAGCTACGAATATTACAGGGCCATTTGATTAGATGATAGTCTTTGCAAACATATTTGAGCTTTCACCCATGCATGCAGCTGAAGTTTTCTAGAGATAGTTTGTTGTGGTTGTCTAGCTTAGAAAAGAATAATGAACTTGCCTAAAAGCTAATAACCACTTCAGTTTTATTACTTTTTATCCCGCTTAGCAAATTGCATTGCATTCAAGTAGAGGTAATAGATGATAGCTCCTTTCTTCATAATGAGAGGTTCTCAAGCTGAAAATGGATAGAAAAGTATGCACTCCAACAATCTCCAGCTAGCTATTCCAAGCAGATTAAGGTGTTCCATGAATTATTTATGGGGAACATAAAGCTGAAATTGACTAAGCAAACACACAGATGAATCCTATCTAGTTCATGACAGCACAGCTAATAGCCGCTCATCTGCCCTAACTAGCAACCACATATACCAAAACCGACAAAATACCTTATATAAGCTCTATTTTCATCCAAATCGATCTTCACTGCTCTTATACAGTTTTTTTTTAGGGAAATGCTGTTATACTACCAAAATGCCAAAACTACCCAATTTGTGATCACAAAACATGTACCATAATTTTATTACAATAGCAGCTTTTGTAAACTTATCCATTGTGCCTGCACCACATATATAACAACTCACGATTTGACAACAATACCTGACAGCAAGAACACGAAGTTCTTTATTGGCACAACAAAGGAAATCAAACCAACAGCAAGAAAAAACAAATTCGGATGTCAAATGGGTCACTCTTAAGTACGACCAAAGAGAAGATTAATATATCTTTAGTGGAAGCTTAATACATCATATGGTACTGTGTATTAGGCTAGGAGCAGGTTGAACACCATTGCTTGCATTAATATCCTCTTCTTTTATAATTTATGTACAATTTTGCCATTTTCTTAATCAACAGGACAAGTTCGAAATGTGCTGTTGAGATTATTTGGCAGCATCCCATCCTACCACAACCATGAAATAATAAAGTTTCAGACTTTTAATTTTTAAGTTTATTTCCACAATAAGTTTTTAGTGTTTTTCTTGGAATAATGATAGCACTTAAACGCAACACATTCAGTTCAATACAATTACAAAAACAAATTTCTAACTACTGCCCCGAATCCCATTATTTGATTCGTCAGCTAATACAGAACACACAGCATACTATATAATAACCCCTGTTACTAACCTTGCACTACACCACATAGCCATCATGAAACTAACACTCCTGAATGTAGGGACCCGTCAAACGGAGTCGAGTCCCTTCTGTGCTTTAACTGTACTAGTCCCTGGATCAGTAGCTAGTACACACAGTTGAACAGTTTGGATCATTGCCATTGAACGTAAAAGTATATATTACATCAGAGTGCGCCAAGCATGGCGTTAAACAACAGAGGGCTCATTGGCCTTACAGGGGTGAGACTAAAAGTCTCAAAACTCAAAAGAAGACCCAAAACAACTCCACAAGCACGGCCGAAGTAGAGCTCCTAGATGTCGGAGTAATCCTCATCTTGAAAACTTGCGATGGGGCCTTCATCTTCATACGTCTCCACCTTAGGGTTCTGCTGATCGCAACCTACTCGTTGGAATGAGCAGCCCCGCATAAAAGGCGAGGGTGAGTATACAACATACTCAACAAGTAAGGCTGACTAAATGCATCTAAGGTTTACAAAGGAAGGTTATGATTCTTTTGCATAAAGCCAGTTTTGCCAGTTTTACCTAGATTTTGTAAAAGGTTTGAGATGAGTTAAGACAAAACAAATATTTGAATCATTTCCTTTTGGAATCTCCGGCCTAAACCGGTTTTGCCCAACCTGGCTACTCACGGCACCCACCGTGCAACACCCTCATCGCTCACAGCACCCACTGTGAGGAGAGAAAACAAAACTCACGACGGCGGTCGCGGTTTTCTTTTAAAACACTATTTTGAAAACAAATAGATAAGAAGTACCATGAGGCAGCTCCCCGTCGTCCGTCCTTGACCGCGGACACGGCTATCATGATAGTTGTACACTCTGCAGAGGTTGCACGCTTTACCCATGCGAGGTGGTTCTTCCTCGGGTGCCCCCAAAGAAAAATGGTCACCACAAGGCCTTTCTCCAACCTTCCCCTAGCTAGGACATTCCCGCTGAGGTTTCCTTGCAATGCCCTCTTGCGCTGCTGAGACAACACCGATTGCCTACTCCACCGACCTGGAATGCCCTAACTAGAAGTCCGAAGGATACTAGACCAGGGCCGCCCATACTGAGCACACATGGTCGCCTTTGTTAAACTTAGCTCGTCTACCTCAAGGAATCGGTCCTTAGGGACCGAGGTGGTTCCCTGATGGACCCAAGTCTCGTGCTTCTCGCACCAACCTTGCAACCACCACCCGATCAGGTTTTATAAAACATTTTACCCGATAGCACCCACTATCAACTACACCCATTTGCAAACACGACAGCACCCACTGTCTTTTAAAATCATTGATGAAATAAGCATTGAGATAATCATGTCCAAGTTCCATGTGATTGCAACTAAGCAGGGCTAATATGATTTTAAAACCTAATTCAAGGGTGTAGGCATTATTACACAATATAATATTAACCTAAGGTGGCAAAGAAGGTGTTTATATTGATATTGTTAGTGGGGTGTTTAGCTAGCATCTAACCAATTAGCATTTTTAACTTTAACATAGCATGCAGTTTAAATATCTAATAAAACCATTTAAAATCATAGGACCAAAATTCAGCACTTGCCTTGACCAGCAGAAAACCCTAAGTCTTCCACACGATGTCGGTCACGATCTCCGGAGTCGCACGCTCCTAATCGCGGAAATAACGATAAAAGAAACAATAAACACCATGCGGAAATATGGATGCACATGCATGAAAATGCTCAAGTAAAGTGTACAGGGCAGTAAAAAGGTGGTTTAAAACTAAATAAGCCACTGTACATTTTTCTGGAATTTAAATGGAAAGATTATGCACTTAAACTAATTAATTTGCTAACCAAAAATCTAAAACAGTGGGTAAAATAGTTATAAAAAATCTCATGGAAATTACAGCTGCAAGGTAAACATTTTAAAGTCATTTTAAAATTGGTTTGACAATTTTTGGACAAGTAAATCTCCCTAGATAATTAAAACAATGATTAGGGATATTTAAATAATTCCAAAAAATTTACAACAGTAAAAGTAGATAAAATTACATAATTAAATATGTTTTAATTTTGTGAGTCTAACAAAACTAGTTTGGGGATTTTTGGATTTTTCTATAATTAGATATGAATTTTGGAAGTTTGGGCAAAACACAGGAAAAGGAAAAAAAAAATGAGGGAGGGGTGGCTCGGCTCGGCTCAATTGGCTGCATGCTCGGCTTGAGCAGGAGCCACACGGCAGCTGGGAAGGAAGAGCAGGCTGTGGCTCGGCTGGGCGGGGCCCGAGGGTCACGAGGGAAGCAGGGGGCGGGGCCTGGCTCGGGGGTGTGTGGCCCTCATGTGCTGACCCCATGAGGAAGGAAGAGGGACCTCGGGGAAGCAATGGCGGGTCAATGGGCGGAGCGGGTGGCAGACGTGGCAGCCATGTGCGGTGGCAGCAACACCACTGACTTCTTGCGGCAAGGCCCGGCAATGGCGGCGGAGAGGGCAGGAAGGTTCAGGGAGCGAGAGGAGGCTCAGTGAGTCGGCCGAGGCCGGGGGCCGAGACAGTGGCGTGATTTGAGCCGGGGGGGAGGAGGAGGAGGCGGCGCTGGGGGCCAGCGGTGGGGCGGCGAGGTCTAGGAGTCTGGGGAGCACAGGGGAACTCGTGGGGTGGTCACGGGCGCGGGGAGGAGGGAGGCGGGCTGGCGGCAGGCCGGCCATGTGAGAGAGGAGGAGCACGCCGTGGCCAGAAGTTACGGCCGTCCTAGGGCCAAATTGGCCGAGGAAGGTTCGCCTAGGCCTAGGGAAGCTCTAGGGAGGTAAGGGGAGGGCTTACCGAGCAAAGGCGGCAGGTCGGGTGCACGAAGAACTTCCGGCTGAACTCGGGCTCCTCCTTGGCGTCCAATTCCGCGAACCTAGACCACGAAACAAGGAAAGATGAACATGAAAGTTGTTCATGAGTCAAGACGAACAATGTCCTCGGAGGAATCGACGAACGGAGCTCACCTCGGCGAGAAATCGCAGAATCGAAGGAAAGGAACCGAAGGTGGCTTTGGGGCGGTTTTAAAGGGATTAGGGAGGTGAAAGGGGACGGATTAGTGGTGATTAACACCACTAATCATGAACAGCGACCATTAGGGAGGACTAATGGCAATTCAAGCTAGTGGGGAGATGAAGGATCAAGGAGGAATTCTGCGTGAACAGGAAAGAAAGGAAGAAGAAGAAGAAGAAGAAGAAGAAAGAGAGGAGAGGATGGCGGTGGGGCCCACATGTCATAGAGAGGAAAAATGTAATGGGATAAGATTAATAAATTGAAATTTAATTTGGCTTGGGAGGGAAATTCAAAATGGAATTTGAATTCCAGGGTTAGGGATAAATGGAATCAATTTGAAATCGATTTGAATTTAAAATATGGTGACAAACATTTTCAAAAATCGTTTTGGTTGGAAAATTATGCAGAGGTGCTCCTGATGCATGTGATGCACATGTTTTGATTTTTGAAAATGGGGATGTCACAAATCATATTTGAATTTTGAATTTAATTGTCAAATTAAAACATTAGAGAAAGGATTTTATTTAAATTTGAATATCACTTGGGGAAAATCAAAGTTTTGTCGCTTGGGTTCAAAACCAAATATGAGTTGGGAAATAAAACATTTCCTTTAAATAAGTGAAATCCTTTTAGAGGTTTGAATCCAAACAGCATTTAAAATTAAACATTTAGAGCTTTATGTAAACCACATTCAAATCATGTTTGAAAGGGGATTTTAGTTTTGTTTAATCGGGTACAAAATCAAATACCACACAAAGGGGGGGTTTTGGGCTTGCAATAAATTGGAGGTTGAAATCCATTTCAAAACCCCATTTATTTAAGTAACAAATCGTTTCCAATTGTTTTTGAATTAAAAAGAGTTTTGAGAGCTATAGTACCAAAGTGTTTATTAAACCAAAACTTAAAGGATAATATCATTTGTTTATAAAATATTTGCTCCTTAGAAATTTAAATCTCTTTGAAAAGGGTTTTATGGAAATTCAAAATATACAAAGCGGGCTTTTAATTTTATTTGCTTGAACTCAAAATCTGAAAAAGATACAATATAGTTTGTTTATTTTGAATCCAAAACGATCTGACAAAGCTTTTAGGTTTTATAAAGCTCAAGGGTTAAAATAATTATTTTAAGGAGTTAAATATTTTCCTTATTGAACATTGAAAAACAAAATTGCTCTTTTTGGAATTTCAAATTCCTTTGGAAAGATAGCTTTAAAGGTTTAATTGTTTGGGCCCAAAACCAAACAAAACTTAATTTAAGCTTGCGAAAATAAAAACCCAAACACTTTTCTTTTAGAGTGAAACCATTTTCTTGAAAGGTAGTTGAAAACAAATTTTGTTTTCATTAAAAATCCATTTTGTATTATTTGTGAAAGTTCAAAATATATTTCAAAGGAACATATAGTTTCACTTTTTTTTTTGAATTTAAAGTTGGCAAAGTACAAGAGTAGGTTTATAAATCCAAAACCTAAATCAAGAATTTGAAAAGTAAAAGCCTTTGGGACTTTTCAGAATTAAATAGCTTTGCCACGTATTCTTTTAAGATAATTGAAAATAAAATTTATTTTGTTGGTAAATCAAATTACTTTATATTAAAAACCTTAATGTTTTGATATTGAAGTTCAAACCAAACATTTATTAGTTTATTAATACAAATCTTTTTAAAGCAACCATTTAGGAAGTGAAATTATTTTTCCTCCTTTGAAAATCAACCAAATCAATAAATATTTTGGCAAGGCATTTTGTTTGAAAACAAATGCTCTGTTTATTTGGAATTCAAATTACTTAGAATGGAAATTATAAAGATTGATATTGAAAGTCAAATAGGATCATTGGTTTAGAAAACCACTACTTAAAATGATCATTTTTATGAAAATGAAATCCTTGGGGGTTTGATATTAAAATCAAATCAAATATTTTTAGGTTTATAAGACCACCCTTAAATCATTTAGTTTAATAAAATGAAATTATGTTTATTTTATTCGAAAGAAAACCACATTTGAACACAATTCATTTTATAACCCACAACAGTTATCCTCTTTTGAAAACTTAAGCATTTACAAAGGTGTTTTATTTTCAATCAAAACACTAGTGAAACCAAATTAGTTTTCACAATTTAAAGGTTTTTCAACAGTAACATACTCATTTTCAAAAAGTTTTAAATTTTAGGGATTTTAATAACATGCAATGACATGATGCACATGAGTTTTAGCTTTTGAAAATGAGGATGTTACACTGAATTAAGTCCATTAGATTGCTAAGTTCTAGCCTTAGCTGGTCCTTCCTACCCTCCTAAACAAAAAACTAGTGTGATAAGGACCCTCTTCACCATTTCCAAATTAATGCAGGGGCATCTACAATTTGCACCCATCTTGTTAAAAACAGCTTTAGCCGTCCCCCCCCCCCCCACCACACACACCAATATAGTTGGCAGCATATCCAGCGCTAAAGGAGGATTGGGTGCTAAAGTGCTAACTTCCATCTAGGGCCATCTGATCAGGTTTGTGCAGCCAGGATCAACCAAGGTGGAGACCCCCTTCCCACTTAATACATCTTACCGAAAACTCCCTAATTGTTCTTTCTCATGAAATAGTCCCTGACTCCCTCTGCCCTCCTCTTCCAGTCTCCGTCCCGATTGTTCTCCCAAGCAGTGGTGAGAACTAGGGTTAGTGCGATGGCGGCGACCTCCACCTCGTGACCTCGATGGAACCCTCCACCCCGCACCCAGCTGCCGCCTCAACCCTACCATCAGCAGCCACTCGCGACCTCGATGGAACCCTCCACCCCGCACCCAGCTGCTGCCTCAACCCTACCATCGGCTGCCACCGTCGACCCCATGCCCAGCTGCTGCCGTTAATTTCATGGTCGGCGTTGCCATCCAACATGCGCCCAACTGCGGCCCTCGACCCAACAGTTGGCACCACCGCCCTCCAAGCGCCTAGACGCCGCGGTTCTCCCCGTGCCTAGCTGCCACTGCCAATCCCATGGTCGGGGCCGCCGTACTCCCGACGCCTGGTTTGTAGTTCTCTACATTGTGCTTGTATGAAGGATGTTACATTCTACAAAGCAGTGGAGCAACAAGAATGCTTCTAGAATACTACAACATACAGAATGTTAATGCCTTCTTTATGTTCAAGCAATGAATTGACTCTCGGAATATTGAAATCCATTTTGTCTGTTATGAAGCAGTTCAACAGCAATTATTTTCTAGGAAGGATGTATGTCTGAAAGCATTTACATATTAAAAATTATGCATTGCTCCTCAACTCACACAGAAGGACAATCTTTTGATAAATGAGTCACCAATTCTCATTATCACAGCAACATTAGTACACCAATAACGTATCATACTCAGTTACATTGTAAGTTTTTTTTAGAACAGTTACATTGTAAGTTAAAGTACAAGAAAAATAGGGAGAAAACAAATTGAGCCTTGCATCCAGGGCGTTACATACATCATGTGGGTGCCCATCATGTGTGATTCCCATTTACAAAGCCAAGAAACCAAAGTTGATGTCGAAGATCAACATTTGAAGCAAGCATACAAATGTTGAACTCTTTCTCACACACTAGTCCAAAGACGTTGATTCAACTCTTGATTAAATCTATACTCTGATCACACAGTACATAGAATTTCAATTTGCAGTGGCATCCGTCAGGCACCACATGGTTCTTGTAAAAGCCTTGCGATGAAGATCAGTTGGAGTATATGGCCACTTCACAATTAGTTACTTACCTAACGACAGAAATTGAGTAATAAACAAGAAATTGAGTAATAGACAGGAGAATATCAACGTGTCAGTATGCAACGCAACAAAGTGAAGTACTAATCTCTTGATCTAATTCCAATTCAACCGTAAATGAACTGCACAATTTCTCAATGGGTTCAAACTGATTACCTACATATCACAAAGCTTCTGCATACAAGCAAAATGCAGGGCACTACAAACCAGGCTTCAAGAGTACGGCAGCCCCATTCATGGGATTGGCAGTGGCAGCTAGGCACAGGGTGGACCGCGGCGTCCGGGCACTTGGAGGGCGGTGGCTGGGCGCATGGAGGATGGTGACGCCGACCATGGAATTTGTGGCAGCGGCTAGGCGTGGGTCGACGGCGGTGGTCGATGGTGGGATTGAGGCGGCAGCTGGATGTGGGATGGAGGGTTTTGTCAAGGTCACGAGGTGGAGGTCGCCGCCCTCGCACTAACCCTATTTCTCACCACTGCTTGGGAGAACGATCGGGATGGAGACTGGAAGAGGAGAGAAGACGGAGTCAGGGGCTGTTTCATGAGAAAGAAGAACAATTAGGGAGTTTTCGGCAAGATATATTAAGTGGGAAGGGAGCCTCCACCTTGGTTGATCCTGGCTGCACAAACCTGATCGGATGGCCCTAGACGGAAGTTAGCACTTTAGCACCCAATCCTCCTTTAGCATTAGATATGCTGCCCATATAGTTTGATGTCTTGACAATTAACAAATACAGGTAGCTAGTAAGCCTTATCTATAGATAATTATGTTTTTTGATTAAGCAGTTACATTATTGCCAGTGGCCCATGGATATTTTCTCTTTTTTATCAATAGCAAATGTACAGGACAACCAGAGTATTCATATAGATAGCCATACAAAACACCTAGCCAGCAAGTATCGGTATAGGACCCATAAAAAAGAGGTACCAGTATTGGATAATATATTACCTTCAGTAGTCTTGGCGATGTCACTGATGAAGAAGGCATTCCCCAGCATGAAGTTCTTCCTGGTATCAAGCCTGGCAACTCCTTTCAGGATCTTCTGATTCAGGTCAATAGCAACCACAGCTTCCAAGTCGACGCGGCCGGCCCTTGACAACAAGTAAAGGATTTCGCCGTCCAAACTCAATGTAGGATAAGCCATAAAGAGGCGTCCCAATGCTGCCTCGTCCTGGCCCCTCAGCTTAGGAAGCAACTTAGAATGCTTTGGGTCGACGACAGTGAGGTCAGCAACATCGATGGAGTAGCCAGGGCACCAGTCTTCCCATGAACGGACCGGGATCAGCATGCTCCATGTGGAGGCCTTCCAGCCATCACGTACCCAGGAGGAGTAGCCCGGCTTTGAGGAAAGCCATTCCAGATAGGAGGCAGGCTCAAGGGAGGGGTTGACGACCTTTCTTGATGGGCGAATTTCCATCTCGATGTACTTGATAGAGTGTTTGCATCTGCTGACACTAATGTCCCGGTAGTAGTAGGAGCAGCCCCTGAGGTACTTGCTCCAGTTCTCCCTCGCCGGCAGCGGCAACGGCATGTCGCGGAGCACGGGGTTCTCATCCAGCACATTGCAGAGAAGGATGCCTCGCCAGAGGTCGACCCAGCCGACCATGTCTCCTGCAAGAGTGATCGTCTTCTATGTCTCATGGTAGATCGTGTCTCCCTTGAGGTCAGGAGGAACCGGGCACACCGTGTCCCTGAGCGGCTCCTCCACCCGCACCACCTTGGAGGTCCACCCCTCGGCTTTGCGGCGGTAAAGCTGGAGGTCGAACTCCAATTCGTCGTCGAATATGTTCCTGACCGTGAGAGCGGCAACGACGTAGTCGCCGGCGCCACGGTTAATGAGGGCGACCTGGTTGTCTTCGAAACGGCCAAAGGACGAGGGCGGGAGCAGATCTAGCGACGGTGACTGTGGGTGCGCCCTGAAGACGAAGTAGTCGCCGAAGCGGATAAGGACGAGGTCGGCCTCGGCGGCGATGACCACGGGAGCACAGCTGAAATCGGCGGGTCCCAGACCGGGGCAGTGGACGCAGAAGTGGGAGGGAAGCGGCTGGTGGGCGGTGTGGAAGGTCACCTCGATGCGACGGCCGGAGCTCATGACGGCCGTGGCGGTTGTGGTGTTGGGGGCGTTGCGGCGGTCGGCGATGTATCCCTGGGCATCGAGGAGGACGCAGCTCGGGGCATCGTAGGCCTCGCCATGGCCAACGGGAAGGGTAGGCGGGGGGCTCAAAGCGGCCATGGTGTCCCGCTCGAGTTGGATCGAATTGGTTCGATTGGGGAAGAAGAAGTAGGGTGGATCGATCCGACGCAACGCGCAATTTGGTGTATGCAATGCAACGAGGGGCAGGAAAGGGAAGGGCAAAACACTCGTGATCTTGGGTTAGGGCTATGCAACACAAGCAGCTAGCGGAATATATAGGATAACCACCGGGGGCCAACGGGCCGCGGTCTAAGCACAGACGTCCAGAAGCGGGCCGTACCAGGACTGTATGGTCAGGCCGACTCAATTTTAGCCAAAAAATTATAAAAATTAATTAAAATGATTACAATCCAGAAATATTAATTATAAATTGAAGAAAAATTTATATATCATAAGGAAATAGAACTATATATATATTTAACTATATATATGTGCTAGGGTAGCCGATCGAACTTGGTGCCGAGGCACTGGCCCAATCCTAGTTCATTGGATTAAACTAGGCGCAGCCTAGGGATGACTAAAGCAAAGATGCCACACCATGCCATGGTCCACCCTATCGGCCACCGTTACCTTGAGTTGTCCTGGCCTGTTCAAACAGTACCGGTTGGATTGAGGTATCAGTACCACCGGTTCATTGGCTACAGGGCCGTAGTGAGCTTTCAGTACCGGTTCGTGCGGTTGGAGCCACGAACCGGTACTGATGTCCTCCTAGTACCGGTTCGTATAATGTGAGGGCATCAGTACCGATTCGTGTTACGAACCGGTACTGATGTCACGTTTCAGGAAAGTTCAAAAGAAATACATATTCTATCTATATCAGTACGCGATGGTGGGTGGGTTGGTTAGAACAGTGAGGCTAGAGTCGCGAGGTTGTGGGTTCGAGTCCCAATTCTCCCATACATCCTCGACATTTTTAAACATTTTCCAGTACTATCGAGGTTGTGGGTTCGAGTCCCGCTTCTCCCATACATCCTCGATATTTTTAAACATTTCCCAGTACTATCAGTACCGAGTGAGGGAACCAGGATTGATGCTCAAGGAGCAACAGTCCTGGATGGCCTATACCGGTTCAAAAACCGGTACTAAAGGTCAGTTCACTAGCAGTGACAGTAGCAAGCACTAGATAATTGTTGGGATTGAATAAAATCTATGGGCTAGGTGTGCCCTAGCAGCTCGAAGTCTTAAAACGTGCCCTTGAATGTTGTTCCCAAAGGGTCTATCCGATCGATCTGCTTGACCGGGCAAAATATCTGCCCGATTTGTTCTTCCACACCCGGATGATGTTCGAGCTCGATCTTCCTAAGTCATCCGATCATAGGCTAAATCGGAGCAATTCCTGGGATGACCGGCGTAGCGATTCACGTGAAGAGAGAACCCGAAGTTTTGCTCAGGAGATGCACACTCAAGCTACCACACGTCGGGGTGACAACTGGAGTGATACCCAAGGGAACTTCATCATGCATGCTCGAGCTGGCCCATCGGAGCAATACCTAAGGGAGTTCCATGAGCGGGAGCCATCATAGCCGTCCGAGGTGGGACCGTGATGCGGGCTCCATCTTAGTCAGGTCCCTGCGTCACGGGAGTCCACTCCTTCATCGTCTTCATCTTCAAACTCTCCCAGGTAGAAATCTAGGAGAGCAGTGATGTCGGAAGCTATCTGTTTTCTAGCTTGGCAGGCACTACATACCCTGTCCTTATCAAACTTGACATTTGTTAGACCGATAATGTGATTGCCTTTAGAGAGTTTGTGAAGGCTTCTCATACCAACATGGGCTAGTCGGCGATGCCAAAGCCAACCCATACTAGATTTAGCCATTAGACATATCCCAGAGTCGGGTTTATCAACGGAGAAATCCACAAGATAAAGCCGACCCCTAAGACGACCTTTAAAGGCTATTAAATCATCACTCTTTCTAATGCCTTTCACACAATCGAAAGAGAACACACAATCATAACCCGTAGCACAAAATTGCAGTACGGATAGTAGATTGTATTTTAATGAGTCAACTAAAAGTACATTTGAAAGATAAAGATTATTGGAAATAGCAATCTTACCTAAGCCAAGAATATCACCATTACCATTATCTCCAAATACGATGCTCTCATGAGGTTGATCATAGGCGTCAAGTTGAAAGAACATCGTTTTCTCTCTGGTCATGTGGTGAGAGCACCCAACTTAGACCACCGGAGAGATACTCCTACAAGAATTATGCTTTTGTTTTAAGTACCCAAATCTTGTTGGGTCCTCTTAAGTTAGTCACAAGAGCCTTTGGGACCCAAATGGATCTCACCAAAGATGCATTTCTATTTTTAGGTCCTACTCTATAAGGTAGCACCCTACCAATCTCATTTTTTTCTAAGAACATATGAAGTATTGAAAATAGAATGAGGTGCATGGGTAGAAGGTCCTTGTGCCTTAACAAAGTTGATGGGTCTTGTAACCGGGGCTACCACAATGTGGCCCTTTTTGCCCTTGGGAGGTTTGTAGCCGAGGCCGGCTTTCGTGTAATTCCCTCTTTTCTTACCCAAGTACTCCTCTAGGCCCTTACTAGCCTTGTAGGACTTTTGGAGTCCATCTTAAAGAAAGCCCTTCAACTTTTTATTATCACTTGCTAACTCTTGCATAGTGGCAAAGTTAGTCATACAAGCATCCACGTCTATGTTATACCATTTTGCACACCCATTGCTTGTGGAAAGAGTAGTAAAACAAGTTATACTTGAGGAGGTGGAGGGGCTCTTCAAGAGATCATCAAACTTTAATACAAGAGTCTCATGTGCTTCCTTTGCACCTATGAGATCCTCTTTAAGTGAAGCATTGTTGATCTCGAGAGAGACAACTTTGAACTTGGCCTCATTTAGTTCTTTGGCCAATTCCTCCACTCTTAATTTTTCCTTTGCAAGATCTTCCTCGAGTTGGAGGTTTCTCTCCTTCTCAAGGATGAGCAAGTCCTCTCCTCTCTCAAGGAGTTCCTCTCGTTGCTCTACTCTTTCCATAAGTTCATCCATTTTTTTAAGTCAAATTTCTTAAGCATTTTTAGTATACTAGAATGACTTAAATCAAACTAACCCTCACTATCTTCATCACAAGAGTCAATAGCAAGGTTGTTGGAGGATTTGGGTTGTACCTTTCGGCCTTTGGCCATGAGACATGGTGGAATGTCTTCATCATCGCTTAAGTCACCAAATAGTGACTTGGTTGGTGGTGTCACGATGGTGGTGGTGGTGGAAGCGAGTCCAATGCAAGCGATCCCTTCGTCTTCGGACTCGAAGGATGAGGAGGACTTGGAGTCGGAGTTGGAGTCCCACTCCTCTCCAATATGAGCATGTCCCTTGGATCCTTTCTTGTAGTACTTGCTCTTCTCCTTCTTATAGTGCTTGTCCTTCTTCTCATCCTTGTCCTTGTTCTTGTCTTTTTGTGAGGGCACTCGGCGATAAAGTGCCCAACTTTCCCACACTCGTAGCAAGACCTTTTGGAGGATCTTCCCTTCGATCTTGAGGAATTTGTTAAACTTTCTCGCAAAGAATGCTATCTCTTCTAAGCTGATAGGTCCATCCTTTTCATCCTCGCTTGAGCTATCTTCTTGCTCCTTGATCTCCTTTCCAGCCTTGAGGGCAATGTTCTTCTTGCTTGATCTTGCAAGTTTCTCTATGTCTTTGGCCTCCTTGACCATCATCTCATCACTCAAGAGTCGTCCGAGGACGTCGTGGGGAGTGAGAGTGATAGTTTTCCTTTTTCCGGATTAGTTATACCAAGTGGTGGTTGGTTGGAGTGATAGCCCTTAAAAGAATTTTCACCACGGCATGGTCCGTATAGTCCTTTCATCCAAGCCATTTTGCCTCGTTTACAAGCACCATGAGTCGATCAAACATGGTCTTGTAGCTCTCCCCATCTTCCAAGATGAACCTTCCCAACTTCCCGTTGATTAGTTCGATCTTGGTCTCCTTCACGCTCGAAGTCCCCTCATGTGCTATCTTGAGGGTGTCCCAAATGTTGAGGAATGCCCTTTTGCCTCGTTTACAAGCACCACATGTTGAGGAATGCAACATGCTCTTTACCTGATACTGGACCTTCTCTAGGATTATTGTCCTGCATGTATCGGTTCCACCCTTCTCCTTTTTGGGAGATTAACTTGTGGGAAACCGAGAGCTCATAAGCCGATGGTTGCTCTCCATCAGGCCTGATGCCGCACAACATGGTGACATCAAGAAGGGTTGATCCGATTGGTCCTGGTTTTAGCATGAAAGCATTGAACGTATCGGACCAAAAGTAGCTGGTTGAGGCTAACATGGGATCATTGGCAGTAGGAGAGGACATGGATAGAAGAAGGCAGTTGGCTATCCCTATGCATTCCTATTCAAAATTTTTGCTAGCCGATACTCAGATGAACTAGTTTCCCCATCCGGCTAGCTCAGTCGGCCAAGATCTAAAACTATCTTTCAGCCCTCTATATTCACACCCATGGCAAACAAGGGGAGATGGGGAACATCCAAATTAATGATGTCCGATGATAAGAGAGCTCCCACCGGACCAAGAGTAAATGTAAAAGGGAGGTCAGGGATCAGAAGAAGTACCTGAGACATGACTTCTGGATGGAGGAAGGGAAGGAAAGATGCTCAAACTTGGAAGAGAAAACTACAAGCCGATGCGGGAGAAGAAGCTGATGAGCTAGAGACGAGAACTAGATAGCATGAAAATAACAAGAGACGGTCTCGATATTTATAGCCAGAGTGGAAAATTAGGGTTTCATTGTGGCGCGGGAAGGTTGTGCGGTAAAACCACGACTTGTCATTTCAGATGAGCAGTAGATCTAGAGAGTTCAACGGCTAGGATAAGGAGCGCGTCACAAGATGGTTTCATGAACATTTACAAAATTTGAGGAGTCTGTCGGCTAATGGGAAAGATCGACTGCATAAGTTGATTACAGCTGGTAAAGGCGATGCACATTGATAAAGCAAAAGGAAATTTTCATTAAGAAGCCCGAAGGCTGGGATATACAGATGACCTATCAACTACATCACAAAAGGCGGCCTAAATCCTAGATAAGCCGATGGTTGTAGCTAATAACGAATGTTCCTCCGCCGCTCTAGTTGCTGCCGGTGGAACTGGCCGGAGAATGCGGCGCAGCAGGGTCGGCTGCAAGATCTGGTGGTAGTGCCGGATGATCGTCCTCATCCTCCTCGTCATCGAGGACAATGATGGCGTGAAGGGCATCGGCCCCAGGAGGAACAACGACGTCGGGATCCACAGCTCGAACCTCTCTGCCTCCTTCCGTGACTACTACGGCCACTTCACCGTCCCCTTCACCCTCTCCAGCTGTGAGAGGGGCCATATTGCCGGCATCATCATCGGCAGCGATATTGGCAGCGGTGTAGTCCTCGTGGAGCAGCTGGGCAATGGCCGCGTCATTAGCAACCTCTTCCTCGGCCCTAACTTCAGCAGAGAGTTCTGCTTAAAGGGCTACGGCGATGACTGAGTCATTGTCCTCATCGATGGGATAGCCGATGGGCTCAGAGTTGGTACCAGAATCGTCGAAAAAGGTGGAAGGGTAGGAGATGCAGGCCGACATAGTGGAGAAAGGAGTTTGACTACAGGAACGGTGGAAGAGTTTTGGCTAACGGAGAAGTGGTGCGGTGAAAACCATCGCAATCGCTCCTATTTATAGGGAAGATATGGCCAGTTGAAACGTCGCCGGAGGAGACAAAATCTAGAAGACGAAAGGGTTTTTGCCGCACGGCGCTGAGGAAGCCGAAATGAGTTCTGCAGGTGGGGACAAGATTAGGAAGACAAAGGAACACTGTCGTGCAACAGTGCCAAAGCCAAAACGATTTCACGCGCACTGACACAAAGTTAATGAGAGTCGTGCGAGCGCAAGGTCGATGATAAATAGCCGATCATGATAGATCTTTGGCTAATGATGTCATCGAGATGACGTAAGGCCAATAATTTTGGAACATAAATATTATGTCCCAAAATTGGGTTGACACCAAAAATTAGCAAAGGCCGATGGGCTTGAATCCTGGGCGAGACGGACTGAAGAAGAGCTACAACGGCCCAGATCGGCCAAATAAGGAAGGAAGCTGGAATTGGAAAGAGTCGGCTAAGGATATGAGAAGAGGCCGGATCAACTATGAAAGGCAGATTCGAGTCAAATCGAGGAAGCTTAATTCGAGTCAGTTTAGGGTTAGTATATTAGGAGGGTTTGTTAAATATAGAAGAAAAAGATGAGTTTTAATCGGATACGAGTAAAGAGTCCTACTATAGTTGCGTCCAGAGTCCGTATAAATAGTCTGCCCTAGAGGGCGTGGAAGGACACACATCAATCAAATACATCTACTTATTCCTGCTCTTTACCTTTCATCGCATTAGGCCTAATTTACAGTAGTTTTCATATTTAGATTTTAATCGACTTGTTGCGCATCGCCTTTAGATCGGCTTCGAGATACAACCTAGGGGTTTTTGCAAGTAAGTATTGTCTTGATTAAGTTCTATCTAGGGGCTTGCATCGGCTTTCGGTCTAAATACTATCATGGTTGATATTGCTGCACATCGCCGTTTCAACCAAGGGTTAGGTTTCACCCCTCTTTCCACCGACCAACACATTCACTGGCGGTAGATTGTTTACCCTTCTGTTCTATTATCTAGACGATCTAATTAGCTAGTTGATAGTTTGTTTACCCTCTTTCTGCTATCCAGTTGATTCTATCGGCTAAGCAGTAGATTGTTTACTTTCGAGACTATTGGTCTGGATCTGATCTGAGCAGATAGTTTCATTACTTGTTACCCTGCTTCAATCTGTTTTCAAGTGTTGCAGATTCACTCCATCACATATATAATTGGCTAAGTAAAAGCTGATTGAATCCTCTTGCCGATTGCAGGATCAGATCGGCTGGCACACCTTGGATTTAGCACCCAGTGCTGACGCAAATCCTATTTCCTAAGCCTACATCAGTTGGCATAAAGAATCCGCTTTTTGTGTCAATAAGCCTGTTCCGTACATGCCCCCCCTCGGGGCGCCATGCCCGGCTAAGCCGATCGCGACGCTCAGTTTCGGTATTTGTTGAATAGCTGATCAAACGTTACCTTCGACTTCAGTACCGACCATGACGTTCGTTTACCTTTTCCCAGCCGATACCATGTACCAAATTTAGGATCTCCTTTGGGCTTCATTGTTTTAGATGTGCCCGAAATGTCCGTAGAAATGTTCACCAAGCCGATGATGGACTTGACACTTTGGTTGATCATCTTGGTGACACTACTGGAGAAGGTCACCTTTGGTGAGACATGCTTGTCTTGTCTCTCCAGTTCATCAGCCCAGGACTGAACTTTTTCCTTTCCCTTGTTAGATACCTCGACCATATTGATTGAAAAAGGATTCAAGTCTACTTGCATTGCTCTTTTATCTTCGAACTTAAGCCTTTCTTTTTTGATAGCTGATTGGATTTGCTGCCTCAAGAAATTGCAGTCATTAGTGTTATGTGAGTATGAATTGTGCCACTTGCAATACCTCTTTTTCTTTATTTCCTCAGGTGATGGCAGTATGTGACCCTCAGGTAATCAGATATGATTTTTTTGCAATAATAGGTCAAAGATCCGATCACATTTGGTCATATCAAAAGAATACTTGTCCTCCAATCGGCTTTTGGAAGGTTTGAGCCAAGTGCATACTAGTTGCTTCTTGTTTCCCTTGACCCACTCGGCTACATTGACTTCCACAGGATCTTCATCAGACGATTCATCCTCATATGATGTACAGTTGATGTAACTGATTTTGCCCTCAACTTTCTTGAATTTATTCTTGAACTCTTTGCTTTTCGCAAATCGGCTTCCATGAACCGATACGTGTTGAGCCAAACTGCTGAGATCAGGGAACTCTTGCTCGCTGAACTTTTCCCTAATCTGTGGTAGTAGGACTTGATACGCAAGATCGGCTAGTTGTGCATCTGGCAATACCACACTGTAACATCGATTGCGTACATCTCTAAACCACTTGATGTAGTCATTAACCGATTCTCCGTACTTTTTGACGAACCGTGCTAAGGTCGCAGATTCTCAATTCTGCGCTTACATTGAAGAAGTACTAGTGAAATCGACTTTCCAACTCGGCCCAGGAGTTGATGGAGTTGGCAGGTAAAGATATAAACCAAATAAATGCTGGCCCTGACAGGGATAAAGGAAATAGCCTGACATAATGATGATCATATCGGCCCCCTTCTCCACACTGAGCAAGAAATCGGTCAATGTGCTCCATTGTTGAAGCCGATTTGTCTCTAGAAAATTTGGTGAAGTCTGGAACCTTAAACCCTACTGGGAAAGCATATTGACCCATCCAATCAGGATATGTTTTCCTGTACTCCATGATCTCTCCCTTGGGTTGGATTTCGAATTAGTCCCTTAAAACATTAGCAATCTGATTGGCTATGTTAACCGATAGAGGAGATGATCTTTCGTTGTCCGCCAGCTGCCTCTCATAGCGTCGAGCAGAGACGTCCACTAGGAATTGTCTGGTCCCGATGCGGAGCGAAGATGGTCGGACAAGCAGGTCCTGGTTGTGTCTCCGCTGGGTGATAACCCCAATACGTCTCAACGCCGGCGGCAATGTTCCTTGTCCAAGGTTCTGGGGCTGTAGGTTTAGCCGACGCGTACGAGTACGGAGGAGCTGGTGTTTGGACCGAGACTGGTGCAAGAGCGAGTATTGGTTGAGGATGCGCCTGATACTCTGTTCGCTAAGCTAGAGGGGCGTAATGCACTTGGCCAGGCATGGTCGGTGGTTGGTATGTTTGCCTTCCGGCCGTTGGTTGAGGTGTTTGGTATGCCTGCTAAAAAGATGCCGCTGGTGCCCGGGTTTGAGGACTTCGTGGTACCTCCGATGGTCTGGCCTCCATTGGGTATGAAGTCCGTAAATATGCTAGCAAAGATCCGTACCTCGTTGGCAAAGAAGTCACCGGAGCCGATGCAGCAGTTCTAGCGGCCATTGTAGCATGAATTTGTCGTTGCTGACCGATAGTGTACTACGGATAGGTTGGTACAACAGGTCCAAGGGCAAATAGTGTACCATTGGCTACCATCTCATGAGCTATCTCCTTGACGATGTTTGTGATCATCGGACTGAGTGTAGCGATAAAGGCTGATGATTGATTCTCCATAGCATGGTGTACCGATGAGTGCACCATCTTCGACACTTCTTGGGGGTTATCTCGTAGCAAGACTTGGCAAGATCCACCACCTTAGGAAGTTCTCCTTTGTGTACTGTGTTCCTGTGTCGGCTTTTCTAAAAGGCGCCGAGGTAAACACGCCTTACTTCTTCCATCGTCGCTGCCATGTCTCGACACTGCTCTTTGGTGAGATGAGCATCGGTCACACGAAGGATATTGTCTTCGCTGACATTAGCCCGATCTTGTTGATCAGCCATCGTGTCCCACTGAGCGTGCTAAAAGGTGTGTTGACGCAAAAAGTTGGTTTCGACACCAACATACACGGGCTTAGGGAGTTGGATCCCCGACAGCACCGTAACCAGGGTTCTAGCATGTCAGCCGATTTGATCTACAATCAGCAAGAGAAAACACAATCAGTTTTCTGATAGCCGATTGGATCTGTAATGTAAAGAACCTGCAACACTTGGAAGCAGATTCGGATAGGGTAAAAGGTACCGAAACTATCGGCTTAGACTGAATCTAAACCAACAGTTTCAAAGGGGCAAACAATCTACCACTAAGCCGATGAAATCGACAAAGTAGCAAAAAGAAGGTGAACAACTATCAACTAGCTGATTGGATCGTCTAGTTAACCGAATGAAGGGTAAACAGACTATCGATAAATAGCACGCTATAAACCGATAGAACGAAGGGTAAACAGTCTACTGTCAACGAATGTGTTGATCAGTAGAAAGAAGGGTCAAATCTAACCATTAGTTGAAACGGCGATGCGCAACAATATCAAGATAGTATTTTGACCAAAAGCCGATATAAGCCCGTAGATCAAACTTAACCGAGACTGTACTTACTTGCAAGCAACTCCTAGGGTGTACTTTGAAGCACAGTACTTACTAGCAAGCAACTCTTGGGGTGTACCTTGAAGCCAATCAAAAGGCAATACGCAACAAGTTGATCAAAGTCAAAATACGATGAAACTATTCTAATTGTGACAAAAAAATAAAGAACGGGTAAATGTAGATGTAGTGTATTGATGTCATGATGATTTACATGCCCTAGGGCCTAAGTATTTATAGAGACTTCCTTATCCTGACTCCAACTAGGACTCTTATTTCGTAACCGATACAGACTCGACCTTATATTCTAACTTTACCTAACTATTCCTAATATACCCGGACTTAGCCAATCCGGACTCTTTTGCACCCCCAATTAGGACTCCTCTTGCCATACCTATCTTAGCCGATTTGGGCTTTCCTTTCGTATGTTTCCAGCCTGTATCATCTTAAAGCCCAAGCCAATTTTCAGAAGTTTCTAGAACATCGACTGATTTCAAAATTAGGTGTCAACACATTGCTTTGATAGTTTCGAGGAGTGATCATATCCTATGATCATCATTAAAGAATCCAATTATGAGATAATTTATTATGAGAATGGAGAACTTCATGTTATGTTGGGTTTGTTCACTCTTTAATTAAAACTTGACCAACTAATAATTTGACTTGGAGCAGGTGACTCAAGTCAACGCTCCAGTCCCTAAGGATTGATGATTGTGATGGATTTAACTGAGAATTTATTGTGCGGCCGCAAGCCCGGTATGGGATGTGGCCTAATCTAGAAGGAGAACAACATCAGGATTGTCACCGTACTTGCGCTGTAGGTGGGGTCTTGATGAATGCATCATCGCTGGTGTATTGCAGGAAAGGAGTTATGGGGTATTTGTGTGAATATCAGGTATGATCGTGACAAGTTTGGGGTTAGTCTTCTAATAGGTTTTGTTATGATGCTTTCCGACGGGAGAGTATCACATCTTGTGGTAAAGCGTATAACCTCTACAGAGTGTAAACCCATTCGAATGGTCGTGCTTCCGGTTATGAGCGTCTTGGTGATTTTTCACATCGTAGCTACACCCTTTAATTAATTTGACTTAGGTAAGGTTTTCTAGTCATGTGCCGCTGTTAGATGATTTATGATGAATGAGAACGAGATGAGAACTATATTGAGACCTTGAGATGAGTTCTTGAGAACTTGAGACATGAGATACTGAGATTAAGAATTATACCAAGTTATTGTTACTATTAAGATTAATCATGAGAACTGTTAATTAATTATTTACTATTTCTTAAATACTTTTATACTGTTAGCAAAATGCTTTTATGCAAGTAAACCATTACCTTTACTAAGATGAGCCTTAATCTGGCCCTTCTCTAAAAAGACTTGTTAGCATTCGCGTGCTAACCCTGGCTTTTATTCAGGGTTGTGTATTCCACAAGTAGAACAAAAGTACGATTACGAGCAAGAGTATATTGCTGATTTTCCAGAGGGTGCCCCGGACTACTAGTCGCTTCCCGTTCAGTATGTACTTGTGGCCGTGATGGGACACTTTTGCTTTCTATTTGCATTAGTCAGGAGTTGATGTTATGAACTATTGTAATAAGAGGCTTCGCCGCACTCTGATTTATTTTATTAGTTAATGCAGTGTTAGTACTGATACTTTATTTTGTTATATTGTGGGTATGACCACTAATCCTTGAGACTCATACTGTTAACACAGAAGGATTTGGTTTAGTAAAACTAGGTCCCAATAGTTCCCCTGAAAAAGGTCACCACTGTTGAAGATATCAGCTTTGTCAAGGAGCATATTATATATATATCGGTTTGGGATACCTCAAACAATAATAACCGATCAGGGTACTGTGTTCATGTTGGGAGAATTCCAAGATTTCGTGAAAGAGTTGGGCATTAAAGTATTAAACTTGTCGCCATATTATGCTCAAGCCAACGGTTAAGCTGAACCATCTAATAAGGGACTAATCAAACTGATTAAGAGGAAGATAGACGAAAAGCAGAGAGCATGGCACACAACGTTATTAGAGTCATTATGGGCCTATCGGATTGCCTGTCATGAGGCAGCTAAAGTTTCTCCTTATCAGTTGGTATGTGGCCAAGAGGCAATGCTATCATTGGAAGTAAACATCGGCTCATTTCATATCAAAAAGCAGGGTAAGTTGTTAGCCGATGATTTCAAGAATTTGATGATGGATAATTTGGAGGACTTGTCTGAACATCGGCTTACAGCATTGGAGCAGATTGAAAGGAATAAAATGCAAGTTACTAAGCATTATCACAAGAAAGTAGTGCCTAAGTCGTTTGAAAAGGCTGATTTGGTATGGAAAACGATCTTACTTGTCAGCTTATAAGATAATCACTATGGAAAGTGGTCACCTACTTAGGAAGGGCCGTATCGAGTGAATCAGCTAGTTCCTGGCAACACGTATATTTTAGAAACACTTGAAGGAGATTTGTTTCCTAAAGCTATCAATGGGAAATATTTGAAGAAGTACTACCCTATCGTTTAGGTCGGGGCCTAATCGAATGTACTAAAGGCCGAATGGATGTTCAATAGCCGACGTACGAAACGTCGCCTTTAGCGTTTAACTCCGCCATTCCAACACATTGTTATTGAGATGACCAAAGCAGGTGAAGCTGTAGACTTAGATGAAAAAAGGGAATTAAATTGAAGAGGCTAAAATTAAGCCGATGAAAAGTTATTACAAGAAAACATTTGGTTGATTGGCACATAGGCAAGGATAGGACAAAACTATTTCATCGGCTTAGGGGCCGGAAAAGCATTACAATTCAAGGCACGCAGGCCTTCAGTCGGATGTCTGGCATGCAGGGGTTGGACGAATGATGGACAAGACCGCCATTGCTGTTGTTGCTAGGATCTACTGCACCTCCCATATGATGACCTCATCCTCCTTGTCCGATCAGGGGACTTCGGTGATCTTGGCCTTCTACTACTTCACAGCAATTATGCAACCTTTGACCTTTTATTTCTCAAGGGAAGCAGCAGTGTCGACATCTTCTCACTCCTTGGGGGCCTCGGCAAGTTGCTCCTTGGCAGCCTTGAACTTGTCCTTCAAGATGGCGATGTTGGTCGATATAGCATCGATCGACTTAGCAATATTAGCAGATGCATCAGCAAGCTTCTTGCAAGCAGCTTGTTGTGTGTTGGCGTCGACTGCTAGGGTCCTGAGGAGGTCTTCTTCCTCCTTTTGAGCCGCGCACCTAGAGATCCCCTCTTTGGCCAACGCCACTCCTTCTCAACGGGTGTCAAGGTCACAGATCGACAGAATGGCGTTCTGTGCGGCCTCAGGGAGGACCATGTGCAAGTCTTGCATAGGTCTCGTATTGGTTGTGTGTCTTAGAGGAGGGCATCGAAGTTGGAGGTGAGGAGGAACTCCAGCCTATGATGCTTCTCTAGGATTATAGGGGATAGGCCGGTGGAAGTCGATAAGATCCTAGATGAATTTGTCATAGGGCGGGAGTCGATGACATCATCATCCTCAAACTCTTCTAGATCGAAATCTAGGAGTCTGGTGATGTCGGAGGTGCCCGTTGTCGACTTAGGAGGAGCCTGAGTGGTGTAAGTATTAGATTACATGGTCATTTAAAAAAATGGCATTGCCTAGAACAGATCGGTACCTGGGCGATGTGGATGACAGCCAATGGTGACTGTGTCGGCTTTGGAGCCGAGGGAGGTGATTACAGTGATGTCAATCACAATGTCCTGATTACACAAGTATGGATGTTATGCAAGTTGGGCAAACATAGTATTAAAAAGAGAAGAAAGGGGGTACCTCTTGGTGAGCAATCCATGGGGTTGGGATTCGGCCGTACACTCTTCATCATGGTCGATGTCGTCGACCTGAATAGGATTATCCTTGGATTTCCTACTCTATTTGGGCTTCAGGGCCTCCTTCTTGTGGGCAACATGCTTGGATACGTCTAAAAGTATGGGATTAGTATCGGCTAAAGAATAGAAGATGCATAAAAGCCGATGTAGGGACTTACATGTGGTGCAGCCTTTCTTCATTGCCAGCTCGGATAGTGTCGGTGCGTCTGGATGAAGGTTGGCATAAGAGTAGCTGATGGTGCCGATAGGAGGCCACCTTCTTGCCTTTGTCAGCCAGCAAGGAGCACAAGTGAGAAAAGTTACAATCAATTATTGCTACAAGAAATTACGAATGTTACCCGAAGAAGTCGATTGACTGTTCAAAGAAGAACTGGGTTGGGTGGAACTTGGTTGGGGCGATGAGGTGTTTTTCATTATCTTCTTCCAACATAGTGTTGTGAGTATCTACATTCCAAGCAGATCGGGCAAGTCTGGAACCTAATTGGCAAGCCCGGTTGTGGGCATAGGGCTGAACAAATGCACGATCATGCCTTGCTCTAGCTCTATCTCTTTTGCCTACTTAAGCCAAACTAAGTACTTAAACCAGCTAAGAGAGTGCCTGTGTGCGATAGATATTGGCTTATTTAGGCTGAGTTCTCTGGCACCGCACTTCATGCTTAAGCAGCGTTGACATGAGCCGGGCAGGATAGAATCGCATGCGGGCAAGTCTAAAGCAAAGACACAAGTAGCGTAGGCTCGAGCAACCAGCATTTCATTCATGAAGACAAGACAAGTGAGGACGAGGTTTCTACTGCATCCTGCGGGGATGAGGCCGAGCTCAGGGAAGGCCGGATCCACCGCGAGGTGCTCAGATCCAGTGGCGTAGAAGCTCGTGGTGACCAGAGGAGGCAACGATTGGGGACTTCCCTTCCCCTCCAATGATGGAGACCAAGGAGTGGCTGCGGCTAGAGTAGCTGGGCTCGGCGGTAGTGGGTTGATGTGGAGATGGTTGGTGGCTCGCTGCCGTGGAACCGATTGGTGTTGCCGAGTCGGTAGGGTGGTCGGTTAGTGTCTCGACCTAGCATCCTGCACAGCAGTAGCGGCTGGGAGTTGGTCAAGCATCCCGCGCGATGGTGGCGGCCATCTCTTGGCTGAGCATCCCTTGTGGTGGTGACAGCCGTCATCTCAAGCGAGCATCCTGCGCAACAGTAACGGTCGACATGTCGACTGAGGATCCCAATCGAGCATCCGACCTAATGTGGTGGCTGGCGTCTTTATCGGACACCGTGTGCCCTATGGCACAGCTGGCGGTGGTGGTCACTAACACTTCGGTCAAGCATCCCGCGCGGCGGTGAAGTCCCTCCTTCTTCTGGCGTCTCGACCAAGCATCCCATGCGGTGGTGGCGGATGATGACTAGGTTGACCATCGCACGCCCCACAACGCAGTCAGCAGCCGTGCGGTTGTATTTTGGCTGAGCATCACATGTGACATTGATGGTTGGCGTTTTCATGCGTACCCAACAATGAGGTCGGTCGTGATGGCGGCTAACAGAGTTGATGTGCTAGGTGTTGTGTGGTGAGGTTTTGTTGAGACCACTGCTTGGTCGGGTCGCTTTCTTCTTACCCCCTCTCTCCCCCTTTGTCCTCCTCTCTTTCTCTTGTACGTTGTAAGTTTCTCTCCTTTTTAAATAGAATGGCAGAGCTCATGCTCTTTGCATTCGGAAAAAACCTTGTGAGTTGTGACTTTTTGAACACTCAATCCAGCTAGATTTCTATCAGCTCATTGTGTTCCTAATTGATTACACTTTTTCTTAATGGATGGCCCTAAGAGCGCGTACCATGAGCTGATGAGCTAACACAAACTGTAGATCCTACTAAGCATGCTTCCCCTAGAATAAATAGTAATGCACGTAATAAAACAAGAAAAAGATGTTTTGATGCCCACATGGGCATGTGTCCCCTTTATAAAAAGCACATGTTCATTCGTAGAGAGAAGGGGTCCTGCCCCAATATATACATAATTTTCTAAACTTGAGGCAATTTTTTAGCATTTTCCTATTTTTACGACTAGAAAATGCTAGGAAAATTTTTAAAATTAATAAAACGTGGTAAAATACAGGAAAAATCTTTATATAAGCTTGTAAAATAATTACGAACTCAAATATATAGTTTTTGTTTGGATTTTATGAAATATTTATTATATAAAAATACATATACATTTTGGTCAAACCACTTTTTGACCAATCAAAATCACACCCCTTTAGCTAGTCACTCACACTCCTTTAGCTAGTCAAAGGACTATTTCTAACCGATTTTGATATTTCGAGGTCTGAATTAACCCAGTTTTCAATTTTAGGGCTTGAAGTGTGTCGAGGGCCATAGTTGAGGGACAAAAATATAGTACTTTTTGAAAGCTTGAAAGTCCAAACATTAAATTCTCCCTGTTCTAATAGTACGAGAGAGCACACCCTGCTCATATGCGGATACTCTCACCTATGAGAGCATCCGTAGCAGACGCTGCAAATTGCTGTAGAAATAGAGTTTTAGAGATAGAGTGTCTGTTGGATGGAAGGAATCTTTTAGAATGTAGTGTAAAGTGTGAAAGAATTTTAGTATGAAAAAGAAAGAAAATAGAGTAAAAGAGAGAGAAATATAAATAGAGTTTCAGATATGGATGCTCTGAGCTCTGTGAGGCCATGATGCAAATGCTGGGGGTGATTGAACAGCACGCAATGGAAGGGAACTGTTGCGTGAATAGTAAAACAATGCAGGGTACGAGGCAGCTGAGGAAGGAAGCGTCCGTACATCTCTACTCTTACATATATAGACGGATGGCAGCGCTCCTGCCGGCATTTTAAAAAAAAACCATAACATACCGTACAAAATATCTAATCATGTTTCAACAATTATCACATCATCTAGGATTCACCTATTAAATATAGATTAGACATGGTGTTAACCGGATGCAAGTGGTGCCAAGGGCACACGTGCAAGGCATGTAGTTAAAATCTTAAAATTTCAACCAAAAGCTTAAACCGTTTACCAAATTCATGCATATTTCAACAAACAGGCACAGCCATGTTCTTTCTAGCTTATAGATTATGTCTTCAAAGTAGACGGTTTGGCTTGCCGAACCGTTTCTATTTGCTCTGGAGTCTCAACCCCCCGAAGAAGATGTCGCTAAAAAAAATACACATGTGAACAAAAATGTCTCGATGATAGAAGTCGAACAAAAAGCAAGAGAGGAGGAGCATCGTTTTACCTCCGCTACTTCTCCCTCCTCCCGAGAGCTCCTAGTTTTGACGAAATTCCCCTGCCACCCAGCCGTCGATGGGCGCAATCCTGCTACTACTAGCTCCTGCCGGAATGGACGCCGCCGCTAGCCGGCGCGGGTCGGCTGAAATGCATCCTCTTCTTCTTAGGGGGCAACCCAACTCCGTCGCCAAAGGACCTCCTCCACCGGCGTCCCTCCTCACCGCTGCCATCGCCGCACCTTCTTCTTCTTCTTCTCTTGCTGCTGCCTTCTTGGCATCATTGCTGACATGCGTGAGAAGCGGGCGCACTACCGCATAGAGACATTGCCGAGGCAGCCGCTGGTTCGGACGGATCTGGCCATGGGTGCTGAGGAGCACCGTGAGGAGCTAGATCTGGTTGGATCTAGGTGATGGGGCGGGCGGAGCAAGCCGGGTGGTCTAGATCGGGCTGGACGGCACCATGCTTGCTCTAGCCGGTGGCTGGTGAGGTGGAGACTACCAGTGCTGTGGGTATTGGCGGTGACCCACTGTGGAGCTCACAATGGATGGCTCGTAGCAGGACAACTGAGTGTGCAAGCTACGTCAAGGCCTTGGGGATGGTACGTTGGTCATGTCAAAAGCTCTTGGGGACGATGCCGAGATGTGATGGTAGGGCGCCGAAGCTTGACGAAGATGCTCCTTGGTGACGCAATGAAGGTTGTGGCGGCCGGATCTGGCTAGAGGTGGCTAGATATGGCGTGGAGCAGCACGGTTTTTGGATGGTGGGGACGAAGAGAGGCCGGGGAGGATGCGGAAGAGCTCCAACTCAGGGACGCTACGTCCACCGCCAATTTCTCGTCGGGGAGACGGTGGCGGCAAAGTAGTAGTGTGCGACGCCAGTGAGGGGCAAGGACCCTGCATAGAGCTCGGCGTGAGCTTGGGAATGTCAAGGACAGTGCGTTGTTGGTCCTGCTGTGGACGGCACTACGTGGCAGAGGACCTTGCAGGCGATGGTGGAAGATAGGATCATTGTGGGTCAAGACGGTGGCAAGGCCAGATTTGGCCGAGCGCATAAGGCTTCAGGAGGTGCACCTCGTGATGGTGTTGGGCGTTGTAGCACAAGGCTAGATGGATTCATCGCAAAGAAGTTCAGTTGTGACTGGCTCTAGAACGGCGATAGTGGCAGTAGCATGTGAGACGTTGGTTCGATGATGGAGACATCGCTTGAGGTGTGTGACCCGAGAGGGTTGGGTGATGACCGAGGTAGCACTGGGTACCCTGTTGGGACCAGTGGTGACTGGTCCCGGTAGCGGCGTTTTTTTCTTGTTGTGCAGTGTTTGACTCTATGCCAAGTTGGCGCGTAGTGCCATGATGTGTTCGATGCTTTGCATCTTTTTTATTTTTTCCTATATTTACTTCTTTAATGAAATGACAGAGCTTCAACCCTATTATTTAAAAAATGTGTGGATTCCATGTGGGGCCATGCTGATAGACCAAGGAGAGAGACAAAATAAACGCTTTCTTTTATTTCTTACAAGTATTGTCTATAACCATATAACTATTGTACATGTTACGTATAGATAACTTTAGAATCAATTTATACAATGATATACAATAATTTTTTCTTTACATATAACATGACTTGGTTCTCGTACTAGAGACGACAAAAGGATTATAAACAGCCAAATTCTCTATAATTCAGCTCTCATTCATATCATTATTTGTTCTACATGGCATGATTTATAGACGACGGATGTTATACCATATACATGCTCTAAATATAGATGGTTACCGTAGCCAAATCACCAATCAAGATCAAATTATAAAACAATTATGAGAACTTAAAACTAATTAAAACTCTAAGCATATCCATTAATTCCAAAATGCCGTACCAGCAACACGATTGCGAAGAAAAGAAAACATAGCCGCTAGTCGAAACTCGCTACACAAGATCGTCATACCATCCAGACTAGCCGCCGATGGGCTACACTTCAACCCTCTTATTTTTTATATAAAAAAATCAACTACTGAGGACTGACGGAGTAACAATGTTAAAATTAGCAACTGTGTCTGTTTAAAGAAATCTAGCATGCGAGGTTGTCAGGCACGGCAATCCTGATTTTAAGGGTGGTATGAAGGGGAGTCCATTCAACCTTGACTGAGGGTTTGACTTGGCAGAAATCAAGATTGCAAGAAGAGTTTACAATGTGAGTCCACTGCAAACTGATGAGTATATTTTAGAAGAGCTGTGAGTATATTTTTGTTATTAATGTCGCATTAGTCAACTTAAGTCAATTTCAGGCCACACTAAAACAACAGAGGAAAATAAGTAAAACCACTTTTGACCAGCATTTGGAATAACTCGTCTGAACATTGGTGGCGAACTTTTCTTGCCCATCACTTTCATAGAAACTGGCAATTTTTGTGTATATGATATATGGGCAACCCATTCATCCATCAAAGACATCCTGAATAAAATTTTGGAAGAACTTTTGCTATGAAAAAAAACTGTCAAAAATTATTATGCAGTACACTATCGCATCTTGGGTAAAATGCATGCCATCTGCTTGCAAGTATCGGGTATGCAGTTCACTGACTTGTTCTCCAGAGGAAAGGAACACAAAACAGTGGCAAGTCCATCACCTGAACACTATGGTGACAAGTCCGCTTTGTGGTTGTGATCGAACCTGCTGACTGACACCCTCAGCTCCACCTATCATGGAGGCAAATTAAAGTCCATTTGGGAAAATTAAGCGTGCCAATGTTTTTCTTTGTCGATGCAGCAAAGACATCTAAGAGAACTTTTGTTTTCTCTGTGCGACCATGGTGATTATTACTCTTGAGGACAGTCCAATCGCATCCCAGCATCCTTTTACCTGATAACCTCGAAGCAATATGATCTTTGACAACTTGGCCTTGGCAAGGGGAAGTTTTACGGCATCTACAGAGTACGCGGTGAAGTCAAGTATCTACTAGCTTTCGACAAATTGTCATCCCATCCCCAATTGGCACCTGCAAATATCTCAAAAATATAATATCATTAATTTAGATCCAGTACTACAGCATGGACAGTTGGTATCAACAGATAACACACAAGAAGGGCATGGGGTGTCATATGATGCACCGAATCATGTTAATTAAGTGATACTGGTATCATGGTCCTCATTTGGTTTATGGGAAAATTGATTCTGTGGCATGGAAAGAATACCAGTTTTGGTTTTTACCATCTAAGTTGTTTGGCACACTTAAATACCACCGAAAGTTGAAACTGTTCCTCCTTTTACCATTCCATCCAAGTTGTTGTTAACTTTCACCATTTTGCCCTCCTCCCCTTCTCATCCACCTTCTTCCTCTCCCCTTCTCCACCTTGTCACTGCATGGAAGAGAGGAGGCCGGCCAGCGCGAACACACCGGAGGCAGAGTGTGCAGTGGCGGTAGACGACACAGAGGTGGAGGCGCAGGGCGGTGCAGCGAGGTCAGTCCAGGTGGAGGGCGCCGCGGCGAGGTCGGCCAAGGCGGACGCGGAGGGCAGTGCGACGAGGTCGACCGAGGGAGCTCAGGGACGGAGGCGGCCTGCTGCTGGAGAGAAGACTCACCAGAGATGGAGTGCGTGGTGGCGACAGCGGTGGATGACAAAAGCGGGGGTTGGTGTTGGCATGGTCGGCCTAAGCGGAGGCGGAGGGCCGTGCGGCGAGGTCAGTCGAGGCAGAAGGCAGCGCGGAGTCGAGGCAGAGGGTGGCGTGGTGAGGTCAGCTGAAGCGGAGGGCGATGCAGCGAGGTCGGCCAAGGGAGCTCAAAGGCAGAAGTGGCCTGCTGCTAGAAAGAGAAGGGAGCAGATTTGGGCGAGGAGGATGGCTCGGCGATCGACAACATGCAGCGATGGAGCAGCGGCAGCTAGAGGACGATGCGGATGGGCAGTGCAGTGAGGTCAGTCGACAAGGCTAGGTGCTAGGTTGGTCGGTGGCAGCTAGATATCGGTGCCAGCCATGGGAGTAGGAGAGGAATGTGGAGACAAAAGATAGAGAAGGAAGAATACAATGGGGGTAATTCAGTACTTTCATAATATGTTTTTTCACAAAAAAAAATAGCACATGCCTAATGGGAGTGGGGCAGAATGGTAAAAGGGGGAACAGTGGCAACTTTTGGTGGTATAAGTGTGCCAAATAATTTCGAAGGTAATAACCAAAACTGGTGTTCTTTCAATGTCACGGAACCAATTTTCCCTTTGTTTATTGATTGCAAGGATATATTTGTAATTGGAGCAATACTACACATTTTTTCTTCTCACAGAAGTTGTACAAATACCAAACGGTTGGTCTATCAAAGTGTCTGGATACAAACGAGTTATAAAGGTCATCAAGCAGTTGAACAGATATAAACTAGTGAAGAGGACTCAACACCTTTAGGAGGTGTTTGGATGAGGGGGTTTTCTTTGTGAAAACATGACAAAGGCTTGAATGTGCCCCAATAAGACAAATAGAAATTTTGAACTTCGGATATGTACTGTGCTGGCGATGCAGTGATGTGCACATCACTGCTAGTGCTCTTCTCATGCTCTAAACAGCAGAATAATCTTGTAGACACACAAAAGCTTTTCTAAGGCTTCACGATCAACATTTGCAAGTAATGGCTAATAATTATGCAATAGACTGAACATATGAGAGATGGGGAGAGAGGAAGAGACCATGCTGATATTGACACGTATATCCTCCAAAAGTTTCTTATTGAAGTTCCTTATACTGATTGTCTTCGGGTCATTCACCTAAGAAAAAAATTTCAGAAAAGTGCTATCTAATTGTCTACCCAGTACCATCTCTATCAGGTCAAAGCTCAAAAGAAAGAACTTACTAGTGAATCAGCAACTTTTCCATACCAAAGGACATTGTCAACTACAATTAAACCACCAACTCTTACCTACAATAGAACAAGATATAATTCCCAGCACATTGAAAAGAAAAATACTATGATCGTTATGGATGGAAATTAATCATTATAGATAAAATCATAAAATTTGTGGCAAGAATGGGGAAGAATCTTCTACAGTATTTTGACTTATGAGAAAAAACAATGCAGAACAGAGAGTAAAAGACCACAAGTCTTATAAACCAGAGTTATAAATAATCCAAAATGTAAACTGCAGTCTGAATCTTACTAGCTTAAGTAGAAGTTCAAAATATTCCTCATACATTCTCTTGTCTGCATCAACAAATGCAAAGTCATAACTAGAAAAGAACAGAAAGGGAAAGGGTTAGTTAGAATATGTATGATGTCAACTAATATGACGATGGATTATACCATGCCAAAATTACTATACCTGGAAGCTTCACCACAATCGAGTAATGACCTTAGGGAATCTGCAGCTAAAGCATGTTTGACATCAACCTAAGCAAATTTAAGACAGATCAGCATAGAAAATATAATATGCAAGAGTATGAATTATTCCTTGAATACTAGTGTACTATACATTCTAGGCGATCACAAAAAAGGGTAGACATTTCAGTTTTACAAGTGCTTAGAAATTATTAAGGAGGAAACAAGTATTGATTCTGCACACATAGATTCCCAACAAAACAAATGTGATGTATTCAATGGTGGCATTCCTAATTTATTCAAATGCAGCATGCTACATAAGTCGGTACAAGGTGAAACAAATATAAGAATAATGATAAATAATGCACAAAGGGGAATAACTAAAACTAAAAGAAGGTTTTGCCCTGCTTTTGAAAAAGTGTTTTTTTCCATGATCTATATGGTTGGGAGAATTTTGCACCAAAAATGTTCTTCAACCTACTGAAACATCACATGCAATGAATTGTAAATTTAATTAATTTATAGACAAGGATCTAGGAAGTAAACTACACATACAGGAAATAATCTGGTTCATTGTTTATGATATACCAATCTCATCAAGAAAAAAGGGCAAACAATCACCTTGTGGGCAACACCAGCACGCTGATAGTATTTTTTGGCAACTTCAAGGCATCTTTCGTCCCTTTCACAAGCGACCAAACGGCCTGATTCAGGAAGCACTAGAGCAACAGCTAATGATGAATATCCCTGTGAAAAGATTGAAGTAATGCTAAGATAAGGTCAGTGAATTTGCTATGCTTTTTGCTTTTCTACAAAACTAGCTCATTCACAACATCTAGAATTTTTCCACAAAAATAGCTCCTTCTCAAGATCTAGAATAATCATTAACCATTGCAGCACTTGACTAGTTGACACAAACAATACATCATGCATGACATTATTGTCCCCAGGAGGAAATACTATTTGGAGGAAGGAAAACATGTGCACGATTGAAGCTTCAGCATTCTGAAAGTACCATATGTATGCTTTGAAAAGATGCAGTGCCTATCACGGCAAATTGGCAACACTTTTCCAGGGAAAACAACAGACACCAGAGATGTTACAGATGATCTCTTAACCCACTAATGTATACTTCTTTTTCTTTCTCACACGTATGTGTGAATTCTATGTCTGGTGAGCTATGACAACACATCAGCAACTAATATAACATCAATGTAGCATGCTTGGGCTCCAAGAAGGAACAATAACTTAAGTACTATTCAGCATTTACTGACTGAGAGTAAACTGTAGGAAAATCTAAGTTATAAAACACTAGGTCCACATACAGTATAGACGCCAACTTCAATGCATCGCTGTGCCCCAAGTGTTTGCACAAGCATTGCTAGCAGCTGGCCCTGTGCAGGACAGACCTACCAAGACAAAGCAACAAGCTGAATGTTATTACCATTATACAGAATTTTGGTAATGTATGATATGTATCCAAGGACTATCATTATATTTTCAGAAAGAAATATTATAATTATGTAAAAATGGGATGTCTCCAGAAAAAAAAAAAAAAAAAAAAAGACTATTCCAGTAAAAAGGGGGAAAAGAAGCAGTAAAAGAATAGTAGACTTGTCCTCGAACAATGATTTGGACATAATTTCTGAAAAAAAAAAAAGCCTAGTTGTAGTATCAATACGCACATATATAATAAACATACATCATATACATGTGCATTCCATGAATACCCAGAACGTCCATGGAAGTATGAAACATGCTGACAAGTGCCAGCCAGCGCCATGGCGCTTTAGATAACCCAGCATGTCAATAAACTGTGAATTGCAAATGCTGCACTGGTGCCGCAGTGTCATTAGCGCATCGGACGTTTGGAGGCTCAACACTTGAACGGCGGATGCAAGGCTACTCTCCATCTGAATTCTAAAGCGTATTTCTAAGTTCATGCATGGTGATGTACCTGCATCTGGCTTCCTCTCATGGCCGCCGTCTCTTCGCGGAGCTCCCGAAGGATCTGAAACGCATTGGTCAGGGCTCAGGACCTAGCAAAATGCATCCCCCAAATTGCAGCAAACGCTGGTTCAAGACGAGAGGGAGGGGGAGTGGGGAGGGAGCGCACGGGGTGCTCCCGGACGTTGGCGAGGAGGTAGTCGTAGAGCTGCGGCACCATGCCCAGCTGCTTCCGCCCGGGCCGCGCCTCCTCGACCGCCACCGCCGCCGCCGAGGAGGAGCACATGCAGAGGCGGCGGCGCCATGCCGGGGACGGGACGGTGGCGGGGGCAGCCAGAGTGGTGGCTAGGGTTTGGAGAGCGCGAGGAGGCGTGGCGCAGAGCGCGGGAAACGCGGCCGGCGGAGGAAGGGAGGCAGCGACGGCGAGGCGAGGCATCGTCGGCAGACGGCAGAGGCGGAGGCGGCCGCCAAACCAAGTAGAAACGGAGGCGAGGAATGGCCTGTCCGCGTGAGCGTGGCCCGCATGTCAGTGAGACGGGCACTACGCTCCACGATTGCAATGGCGGGGGGCCTGGCTCGGGCAGCAACTGTTACGTAGGCCCACTTGGAAGTCGGAACACGAAAATGATGCACGAATTCTACGGGAATCGAACTGTTTCCACGTGAAATGGATGTAAAATTCATGTGTTTGAAAATACACACCATTTTTTCTCAATAAAATTATGCAACAATATATTTTTTTTCTAGCTGTTATTGTACTCATACTGCATACAAGAGTTGCTCCTTAGGTTAAGGCCCTGTTGTTATCAGCTTATTTGTCTTATTTATCTTATTTGGAGTAGGGCTTATTTTTGTTTAAAATAAAAATGATTTGTTTTTTGAATCCTTTTTTCATCTCAAAAACTTGTTTAAAACCTTTAAAACATAAGTCGAACGAAGCGGATCTGACTCTCGAGGCTATCTCGGAAAGCTCTCGAAGTTAGAAGAAAAGTCAAATAAGACAAATAAGTCAGATAAGATAAGCTGAAGAGAACAAGGTCTAAGCCACAGGGTGTGGCCTAACCAACTAAGGTTAGAAGCACGGGGCGTAGCGCCACCATGTGTAATTTACCAAGGATTTATTCATGAAGCTATCTCTTCTAAAAAAATTTAAAAAAATTACACCCATTTGCATAAATTTACAGTGGTATACAATAAATTTTTCTAAAAGAAAAAACAGGGCTTTATCTTTCCCCTTTCTTCTGGCCTTCACCACCTTCTTACGGCCACCTTCTTACCTTAGGGCACGAAGTTGTTCTACACTTGTCTACTCATGTTCCTAGCTGGAGAATATAGTATAAGGCCCCCATATCTTCAGCCTATCTTCTTATCTTACCTACTTATCTTCGAATCGCGTCAGCATGGTTCCGGTTTGGGGTGCCTACGTCTGTAGCAATCCAGTGCCACCGATGGTGGGATTTTGGTGCCTGTCCTTGTTTGGAGCTTGTTTTCAGGCTCAAATGATTTCGTTCTATGGGCAAGGAGTATCCCTTCTCTTAGACAGTCAGGGTATCGGGCAGAACGGTAATCAACAAGCAGGGTCATGGAGATGTCGGTGCTTCGTCGGCTTTATATTAGTTTGTTTTAGATTGTTTTGTTTTAGTTTGGTTTGGTGGCTTCGGGTAGGTTGTCAAGATTTTGGATCTGAAGTACGCATAACAATCCTTGATTTGATGTTGCGGCTCGACGTCAGATTACTGGAAAAACTTATTTGGGATGTTCATGCATTTGCTCCATCGAAGAAGAAGCAAACCTTCAGAGATGTGCAAAAAAAACTCCTAGCAATGTGATCTTAACACAGCTAGTGGAGGCCATATGCGATGGATGTCAAAGCTTCCAATTTCGCACAAGACAAATGCTGATGGATGTTCTTCGTATTGTTTCTAGTAGGAATGGGTGGTTCTATGAGTCAAGTCTCTTCGTTAAAGTGTTGGATTGTAATGATTTTTCTATGATTTATTAATAGTGTTGTTTATTCTAAAAAAATTGGTTTTCGATTTACCACTAACTTTTTGTCCTGCACCAAAACACATTGAACAACACAGCTGTGTTTATTTTCCTCCAATAGCTTGTGGGTTGTGCAAAATTGTTTTTTTTTTTTGCATCTATCAGGCAGGCCACTACGCTTAGCGTGTCTAGACCCTAGATTGTTAGGTCACTACACCAGCAGCCCAACATAGAGCAACGAGCCAAGGTCTCTTGGATCATCTTCTCCCAAGAAGCTAGCTCTCTCACCCTTATAAAACCATGCTCCACAATTTTGGGTTCCAAGATGACCCTGAACACCCCCTTAAGCTTCATGTCATCATCATCAAAACACAAGCACTTAACACACATAGAACGCATAGAAAGTAGAAACCTTCAACGTCCCTTATAAATATTGATGGATTGGGTCGCTACACCAATAAGCCCAACATAGTCTGGCAAGAAACCTTCAGCATCACTTAACACACATAGATTGCAACGGTTAGAAATTAGAAGTATAGCAAGGGTAGCCAAAGGCAGCATATTATATAAATATAATTTTTTTTTCAAGGAAATGGGTTCTAGATAAGAATTGTGTCTGTGACAAGAACTGGTTCATGTTTGCCTGTTTGGAACTTTATGCATAGACCTTGTCTTTACCCAGAAGTGATTCCCTTGTGCTTGGACACCCTCGATTGAGTGCTCTTAGAGGTGGGAGTGCTGGTGGCATGCTGAGGCCCCTATTTGAAATGAAAATTTTTGTCTATACGAATCAAATTGCTTCCTATATAATTTATCCAAAACTAATTTTAGAGTAGTAAATTGGCTATAATGTACTTTTAGAATGCATGACACATATCAAGCTCTTTTAAGGGGAGGGCGCATTTAGATATGGCTATGGGCCCATGGCACATACCAGACATAACAAGAAGCAGCAGCACGCTACTTATTTGCAGCACGTAACCATCCCTATGCAATTTATCTATGATTAATGCATGTTTTTTTAAAGTACAGTGTAAAGTACAATGTATGAAAAAAGGGTCTGTAACATAGCCAAGACAACAAGCCAGAAAATCAACGCAAATCCAATAAGACATGAACAAAATTAGTAAGACATGAACGAAAATTAATCAGATTTATCCAATGTGCTGACTAGCGCTTTACTGACATAAGTAATGATGTTTACGGGCAAAATATGGGATCATGGCAAAAATTTAAAACTATTGTATCTGTGGCCTGCGGGGTATCCTCCAATCTCGTGGATTTTGTTTTTCAAAACAAGACAGAATGATCTGCTAAATTAACCTAATTTGAGTAGGGGTCAAACAATCACGCGTGCCAAGGGAAAACGCCACCGTGGATCGATCATCTTCGGAGGAAGAACCATCTTCGCCAGCGGTCAATGCGCGTAGTCAGCCACCTGCCTACCTCTAACCTGCACCATCCAAAGATTTATTGATCATTACAAGGGTGCAAAAAAGATCGATACTACCTCGCCAATGGTTAATGAATTACCTAAGCCTGTTCCAGCGCGATGCACATTGATCATCTCTTGTGTTTCTTCAGCTTGATCTGCTTCAGGACGTGCTGTATGGCTTCTAGCATGCTGGCCTTCCTGTTCTCTTTGTTGTTCCAGAGCTCAGAGACAGTGTAGCTACCGCTAGCATTGTATTCATTGATCTCCAGCAGTGCCATGGTCACGGCCTGGTAGACCTCCTCGCCGAGCTGCGACTTCAAGCCCACCAGTTTCTCGTCATGTTCATCAATGATTTGCTGGGAACACGGCGCATCGGGTTAGTGCTGACATGCTAAGAGATGATATGGTGGCGGGCGTTTCATCATGTATTTGTCAGGGAATTGAACTACAGAAGTCAAGATAGAAGCTTCATTAATTCCATTCAGCGTGCATACCTCAGCCTTTGCACCTGTGGTCACTATCTTGAAAGGATGCCAATTAGCATCCTTCAGATGCTCCTGCCACGTGGAGCAAAATTCAGCCGCCTTTAATTCTGCATTGGCACCATATCTTTCCTTGCAAGCGCTAACAAAGGGTTTCACATCCAGTTCTCCCATCCTCTTGACTCCAATGTTGCTACGAGGGCCTAACATGTCTGTCATGCCCTATAGAACATTCACACAAGCTCAAGTCTCAGCAAGAATCGAAGGACGGTAAGATTGAACTTTGAAGGAAACCAAATCTAAACAAGGTATAGGTATGCATATCTTGTCAAAGAAAAACACTGGTATATCACATTACCGCAATAAGCTCTTTCTTTGCATCTTGCAGTTCATCATTGGTCATCCTTTCTTTGACAACAAGAGCTTGATTTAGAGCTTCCAGATCATCCATCTCCTCAATTTTTTCATTTAGTTCCGCAGTCAGCTCCTCAGTACGTTTCATCACATCGACACCCTCTCCCTCCATGTGTTTCACCACCTGCAGCCTACCTTTCAGTTGTTGTATTTCCAGCTCCAGCTTTTGCTTTTCATCCAGCTGTCTTTCTAACTGCAGGATTTTGGCCAGAGCAATCTCCTTCTCTTTCTGTAAGGTATTTGCAAGCCACGGTAAATTACAGAACATGGGAATCGAAGAAAAAAAAACTTGAATGAGATCAACAATTAGGATGGCAAGGGTTCGGACCTTGTGTTTCTCAACAAGCTTTAGCACGCTTTCATTGGCTTTCTGTTGCTCAATTCTAGCCATGTGGAGGGAGTCATTTTGGTCAGCATTCTGCAGGATTAGTTTTTTAAGCAGTAAGACAAATAGCAAGCTAAAGACTTTTAGAAAAAGATCACCATAACTAGATGGTAAACAAAATGCTAACAGCAGATAAAAAAAACAGAGATAAATCACCTAGAAACATGTCATCCCAATCAAGACTGCCATTGCTACTCACAAAGATTAAATTCTAGTAGAGGTATGCAAATGTCAAACAGTAACATAAAGAAAACTTGGGGTATACATTGGTACCTTTTTCCTGTCTTTCTCCAACTTTCTTCGTTCCATGTCAGTTTGAGCAACTAATTCGTTCAGTTGCTTGGATCTCCTTTGGATGTCACTCTCTTTCTCATCCAATTGTTTTCTCAGCTGATCAGTCTCTTCAAAGATCCTCCGTGAATGTTCACGGGCAGCGGTCTGCATATTTCGCATTTCTGTAGAGAAGACAAAACAAAATACAGTAGGCATGATCATTTTGGCAATACAAACAACTCTTAACATTCATACAGCTACAGCAGGAGGAATTTTACATATGCACAAGAACAGAACAATTCCATGTGTGTACCTTCATTGTAACGTTTATGCAGCAAGTCGCTTTCTTCCATTGCCGTCCGAAGAGCGAGATTCATTGCATTGCATTTGCACTCCAGCTCCAGCAGATACTTGCTCTTAGTTAAAATCTGGTTCGCCAAGTTAGATATGAGACTGTCGGTCTTGTGGGACAGGTCATGCTCCAGATCAGACACCGTCTTCAGGCCACCATTTTCAGACAAGAACCTACCAACCGGATCATCAGATTTGTAGTCCTCTTCTTTCGCCAGCCATCCACAAACAAACTTCCCCCGACGATCAGCCTCGTTCCAGTCCATCTTACCCAAGCGCTTTGATTTCAGATAGTTGTGGAATGCCAAGGCGTTCTTGAACCCAATCCAATCCTTGGTGAAATGCACAACCGCATAGCCAGTGTGCTCACCCCTGGAGCAGTACACTGCATTGAACTGCAAGGGGTTGAACTCAGCTAGCTGCCGCATCAGAGCGGCTCCACCCTCCTGCGCCTGCTCAGCTGGGACGTTTGCGAGGATGCCCATCCATGGCCACACGAACAGCTCCTGATCTCGCACCGGCCTCGGAGGATTGCTCAGCGCGACGGCCTTCCGTGACTGCGGCGAGTCCGCCGCATCGGCGTAGTCGATCTTGAGGAGGTTGGCCAGGGCCTGGTGGTGCGCCTTCACCTTCGGGGCGCGGTTGGACGCGCCAACCCCGACGGCGTGCTGGAGCAGCTCGTGGTGGCGGTAGTCCTGCTTCTTCTTCCCCGGGCAGAAAGGGCACCTGAACCTGTCGCTGCCGAGCCTCGCCACGAGCTTGCCGGCCTTGAGGTCCATATACGACTTCTCGGCGTAGTCGTCGATGTCCGTGTCGCTCAGCTCCGATGACTCGTCGGAGCTGCACTCCATGGCGGACCTGAGGGAATCGAAACATTCAGGTCAAAACACCGCATTGGACACGAACGTTGGTGAGTGCGCGTAGGTGGGAGTGGCACCACGTCGCCGGCCAACTTAAGGCGGACCGAACTCAGCATCTCGAAGGGCGGCCGCGGGACCGGCGGCGGCAGCGGCCAGCACGAGGCCCTCGCCCTCTCACCGGAGAGCTACCCGCGGCCGCGGGAGGGGTGGTCAGTAGTTGGGCTGGATTGTTTGGGCTTTGGTATATGGGGTTTACGTATTTAGGCCGTGAGAGCTGGGAGGTTAGCCCAACTCAAACCTGCGGTGGGCTTGGAGCATTGGAAGCTGGCAAACTCGGGTTTTTTTTTTGGTTTCCAGGGCTAAGAAGCAAAATCCGAACCGCTTTAAAAAAAAAGACAAAAAATGGTTAATTCAATTTAATTTGACTATTTATTTTAATTTTGAAAATGCATGCCCCTAAACTTGGGGGTGACCCAAACAATTTGCATATCTTTATAAAACTGTAGTACTATACACAATGCATGACTTTCTGAGCACATAAATAGATATACATAATTAACCCGATTCCATTCTATTTCCATCGGGTACCATCTAGAAGGTCTAAAAGCGACCCGAACCATTTTTTTTTTTTTGCGATCTTCATAAAAATCTCTATACAATACTACAACATTGTACCGTGCATAATCAAATTTACATAATTAACCATATTCCATTTTATCTCCATAGGCTATCATCTAGAGGGCAACCCAATTCATATAGAATAATCAACGTTGCATCTCGCTAAGCGCACGACTAGATATACATAATTAACTAGATTCCATTCTATTTTCACCCTCTACCATTTAGAAGGTGAGACAAAATTTTTGCTTGTCATTATACAACAGTACATCGCGCAGAAATAGATGTACTCATATATACAAAATTAACCACATTGCATTCCCATCCAAGCATCTCAGATAGATGTGGGGTTCAGAGGGGGAAAGAGAGGTTTGTTGCACTTTGCACATACCACATCTGACGATCCTCCAAGACCCTACCCTGTTGTGACCACCTGCCATGATAAAAAAAAATAACCAAGGGCGATCAACTAATCGCCGGAGTAATTAATCTCCCAAACTCATGTAATTAACTGGAGGCCATTCATGTTGCCTAAGAGTCCAATCCAAGTAGCACAAGAACGCAGGAGGGAGGACGCACATGTGGAAGATGCGAGCAAGAAGCGAAAAGAATCAGAATGGAGCTAATCAAAAGAAAAGATGAAGAACAAAATGGAGGAAACTGAGAGGAAAGAATGAAAGATCAAGCTCCAGATTAAAAAAGGCTTGGTTTTTTTTTGGTCTTGTGGAGAGAGCACACCACTGCAGCATCAATCGATCAAAAGTAAAGTTCATGATCTGCTTCTTTGGTTCCGTCTGAAACACGGGCACACGCACGGCGATCATTCCTAACCACGCCGAACGAAGATGAAGAAGAAAAGGCAGAGTAGAACAGGGGGAAAAAACGCAAAGGAAGGCGAACTGCCAGCACGTACATACAGATATCAGACATTGGACCCAGCACGAACAAGAAAGGAAAGAAGAAACATCTAAATTAAAAAGAGAAAGTGATCAGGGATGGAAAGGAAAGAAAGGAGAGGCTGGAGTAGCTTTGTTTGTCGCCAATGAGGAGGAAGAGGGATCCAAGAAACAGCATGGAAGCAAGGCGCAAAGCCAAGAAGAAGAAGATCAAGTAGCTTTGAGAGACAGACAGATCCAAGAAGAAGCACGGAGACAGTGCAAAGACAAGAAGAGGAGCAGGCAGGAGGGAGGAAGAGAGAGAGACTCACGACTCGCTAGCGAGAAGACGAAAAGCTCTCCCTCCTTTACGCCAGGAGAGAGATGGGAGGAGCAGAGCTTCCTCTTATAGCTCGGCGCGACCAACTGGCAGCGGCAGGTCGAGCTGCATCCTGGCCATCGCCTCCGCCCTAGCTACCCGCATCCATCGATGGCTGAGAGGATGTCGAGAATGGCAACCGGCGTTGGACGTGCAGCACTGGATGGCAATGGGCATGTATGTGCCGCTGCTGCACCGGGCGTACGTCAGCGTGGTGGGAACGAGAGAGAGCTAGTGAGTAGCGAGCCTGATCTCTGATGTGTGTGACTGCTTTTCTTAGGAGTTTTGGGCGAGCTGTTGGAGCATGAAGGCGATCAAATCGATCTAGAAAGGTCAGCACGAGTGTATGTTTTGGTTTACAGCCACGTCTCGCATGCTTCGCCATGTCTCATGTTAGGCAAGTTCAATCAGGTTAGACGTATGTTTGGCTCACAGTTACATTTGTGATAAAATTCTCCTTTTTTCAACGGATCCCATGTGTGAGTGGTTGGAAGAAGTAGGATAAGATTCCCGTGAATTTACTAAAGTGTGGCTATAATTTTGATAAACTATACTTAGTCAAGTATGACAAAAAAGAGTTGACAAAACTTGACAAACTTAATAATTAAATCAAACAGACCCTCGTAGACACCGAAGAGTGGTTGCTAACCCAGTTAAGTGGTATTTATGTTAATTTGTTAAGTAACTCTGGAACAGCGGCCGGTAAAAGGAGCGCCCATGGCCTAAATGGATATAAGGCGTCGAGATGTCTAATAATTAGGCGTTCATGGAGTTCAAGTCGCATTGGGAGTCTGGGACGTAGTTGTTATTTTTTTGTTGTTTTTCTCTCTCCTTTTTAGATGCTTTTATTGTATACTAGAAAGGATAGCGTGCTTGCGCGCACGTCCCGGTTGTTCCGTTGGACGTAAAGTGCATGATTAAATATAACCTCCAAAGCCATTGACATCAGAAAAACATCATTGGAGTTTAAATAGGTCGAATAAAAAAAAGAAACCAACAATACATCTAGAACAACCAAACATGATTAGAAAATTTGACATTTATTCTAATATATTATCTATATCCTATAGCCACAATCAAAGGCAGCCAGTCGATGTGTCCACGTCAATATGACTGCCTTATTTTGCTGCTACTTTAGCGTGAATGCATATGTTCAGAGGGAAGAAAGTCAAGAAAGTAATTAACTAATGTTGCAAATCTATAAGCCCATCTACAATCAAATTGAAAACCTTAGACTAACCATCAAAAGAAAATAAACACGCTGCATGGCAGTGAAAAATATCAGAAATCTCACCAGATCTTACTTGCTTTTTCAACACTATTCCCAATTTGACCTCTTGTCTTAGCCTTTGTACATAACTCCTTTCATAGCCATAGACTCACACATCTTTGAGTTAGCATCCCATACGCTGTAAAGCATTGTCTGCTTGAAATGAATATATAAAGTAAGAAAACGAACACAATTTATGTACAGCTTGAACACTTATAAGAATGAGGATATCACACAATAAAAAAAAACTTGAATTCAAGCTAGAGATGGCAATGGGGACCCATTCCCCGTTTCCCCGTGGGGAATTCACCCATTAGGGGACGGGGATGGGGAGGTTTTGTTCCCCGCGGAGATGGATATGGGGAAAATTCATTCCCCGTCGGGGATGCGGGGACGGGGATGGTGATGGGGTTTTCCCCGCAGGGATCCATATATGGACCCGAAATGTATATTTGTCACAAATATAATGTGTTGAAACTATTTTTGTATATTCATTGGTGATGTGTTAAACTATTTCATATGTTGTATGTAAGAATATTCACATGTTTTTAGCTTAGAACTTGGAGAATTATTTTTTTAACCCATTCATTTGCTAACATCAATTTAGAACCGTGTAATGTAATGAAGACTAAATGGGTATATTTCCCCACAGGGTCCCCGTATACCTAAACGGGGACGGGGACGGAGAAATTTTCCCCCCGTGTGCGGAAATGGGGATAACCGCAGAGGATTTTTACCTTCGTGGGGATGGGGATGGGGATGGGGAGATGATCCCCGGCAGGGACAACCCCGTTGCCATCTCTAATTCAAGCAAAGCATCAGTATAGCAATTTCGCTAATTTCGTAACAGGATATGGCAAAATAGAAATCCAAGTTAAATAAGCACCTATAATGTGACAGGTGTAGTGGGAACTGGGAAGTAATGCTACAGAATTTACCTCAGCTCCCATCTTCTCAATGGATAGCATTTCATCAACGTAAACATTTGTAAAACACCATTGTAAGTTGCTATTATATAAGAGGCGCAATTGATGGGCATCTTCCATGTGGCTTGGACTCTTCTTTTGCCTTGTTGCGGTCCGACGGATAGCAAGATGTTGATATAAGCACAAAAGGAAACCAAGAACACTAAATGCAACTTCCACAAGCAAAACCCAAAAGAAAATATGAAGAAATTCCAGCAACACCAAGAATCAGAGAAAGCTCAGACAGCACGTCTAATCCATGAACCAGAAGTTAACGCTTAATTTTTCAACCACAGAGCGAAGGGGGAGGGCCAACGCTGCATCTGCAGAAATCCAAAATTTTCAGTGTACTAAGACAATGTAAAAGGATATTTCTGAAGCATAATTTACCAGGATGATTTAACATTTGGCCAACAGAAAAATGGAATTCTTGGGACAAGGGGGGAAAGGATATTTCTGAAGGGATAATTTTGCACGTCCTGGTCGTCAGAACTGTGCACCGCCGATGAATTCAGGACGTGTTCAAGCATGCATCACTGCATCAGTGACACCGCACGCACATAAGGAAACGGAAGTGGGAAGAAATCAAGAATAGAAAAAAAAAGGCCTCTTTAGGGCTCTCTCAGTCAGTGTCAAATCAGTCCAGACGAAAGGCAAGGTGGTGTTTTCTTGACCCAAATCTCCGACAATTGCGGGACTAGGATGACAACAGTTGTTGTTGGCATTGGTGATGGCTTTGATGGCAATGTTCGCATCGACATGGTTCCGATTTGGGGTGCCCACGTTGGTAGTGATCTAGTTCCACCGATGGTGGGATTTTGGTGCCAGTCCTTGTTTGGAGCTTGTTTTTAGGCTCAAATGATGTTGTTCTCCGAGCAAGGAATATCCCTTCTCTTAGGCGGTCAGGGTATTGGACAGAACGATAATGGACAAGCAGGGTCATGGAGATGTCGGTGCTTCGTTGGCTTTATATCAGTTTGTTTTAGATTGTTTTATTTTAGTTTGGTTTGGTGGCTTCGGGTAGGTTGTCAAGATTTTGGATCTGAAGCACGCATAGCAATCCTTGATTTGATGTTGTGGCTCAACATCAAATTGGTGGAGAAACTTATTTGGGATGTTCATGCGTTCGATCCATCAAAGAAGAAGCAAATCTTGAGGGATGTGCAAAAAACTCCTAGCAATATGATCTTAACACAGCTAGTGGAGGCCATATGCGATGGATGTCAAAACTCCTAGCAATGTGAATCCTAGATTGTTAGGTCACTACACTAGCGGCCCAACGTAGAGCAATGAGCCAAGGTCTCTTGGATCATCTTCTCCTAAAAAGCTAGCGATGAAGTGCTCTCTCACCCTTATAAAACTATGCTCCACAATTTTGGGTTCGAAGACAACCCTGAACACCCCCTTAAGCTTCACGTCATCATAACCAAAACACAAGCACTTAACACACATAGAACGCCTAGAAAGTAGAAACCTTCAACGTCCCTTATAAATATTGATGGATTGGGTCGCTACACCAACCGGCCCAACATAGTCTGGCAAGAAACCTTCGGCATCACTTAAACAAACGTAGGTTGCAACGGTTAGAAGTTAGAAGTATAGCAAGGGTAGCCTAAGGCAGCATATTATATAAATATAATGTTTTTTCAAGGAAATGGGTTCTAGATATAAGAATTGTGTCTGTGACAAGAACTGGTTCATGTTTGCCTGTTTGGAACTTTAAATGCATAGACCTTGTCTTTACCCAGAAGTGATTCCCTTGTGCTTGGACACCCTCAATTGAGTGCTCTTATAGGTGGGAGTGCTGGTGGTATCCGAAGGCCCCTATTTGAAATGAGAATTTTTGTCTATACGAATCAAATTGCTTCCTATATAATTTATGCAAAACTAATTTTTGAGTAGTAAATTGGCTATAATGTACTTTTAGAATGCATGACACGTATTAAGCTCTTTTAAGGGTTTAGATATGGGCCATGGGCCCATGGCACATACCAGACATAACAAGAAGCAGCAGCACGTAACCATCCCTATGCAATTTATCTATGACTAGGAAGAAACCCGCGCCCACGGCGCGGTCGTTCCTGCTTTGCCTCAAAGTCATCTAAATAAGACGGACACGCATTTTGTATAGAAAAAAATAGAAGAGAAAAAAGAAAGCGAAAACGTCCATTAAATTTCAAAATTGTTCTAATTTTAAATTTTTTAAAAAAAATCTAAGTCTTTTATGGGTCTTCTTTGTGGAGCCATGGTTCTATTTTTGTAAACTTCCTTTTTTATAGATTTTTTAAATGGCCTAAAAAAAGAAAATAGAAGAGAAAAAAAAGAGTGAGAAATTTTTTCAAACTAAAAATTTCTCTAATTTCAAAAAACTTTCAAAAAATTTAAACTTTCTATGAACCTTTTTTGTACAGACATGGTTCCATTTCTGCAAGCTTTCAAATTTTTGGAAATTTTTAAATGGCGTAGGAAAAAGAAAATAGAAAAGAAAAAAGAAAGTAAAAGAAGAAGGCAGAGGAAGCAAAAACGTTTTGAAATTTCAAACAATTTTGGAAAATATCCAAACTTTTTATGCATTTTTTTTGTGCAGGCATGGTTAAATTTGTGCGAACTTTATATTTTTTGGAATTTTTAAACAACGTAGAAAAATGTAAATAAAAGAAAAAAGAAAGTAAAAGAAGAAGGTAGAGGAAGCAAAAAATTTTTGTAATTTCAAAAAAATTTTGAAAACATCCAAACTTTTTTGGACCTTCTTTGTACAGGCATGGTTCTATTTTTACAAACTTTCTATTTTTTGAAATTTTTAAACGGTGTAGAAAAAAGAAAATAGAAAAGAAAAAAAACAGAAGAAGGAGGAAGCAGGCAGTGCTGGAAAAGAGGGAGCTGGGAATCGAACCTGGGTCTGAGAGTTGAGTTTCGGCATGGGAGTTGAGTTTCGACACGGAGAACCAGCCCGCCAAAGCTCCCACCTCGTCCAGGAAACACGGTACGAATTCTTTTATATATAACTTTTGAACGGACGGCCGGATCCCATTTTGTCCGACGATCGGACGGCCGACGTGGCCACCGCGAGGAGGCCCCAATCCCTATCGTTTTATATAGATATAGTTTATTAATGCATGTTTTTTTAGCTTGTTCACCAGTCGAGCTACAATATGACTAACAGCATTACGCGAATATCACATGATGGCAGATAAGGTTAATTAGGAATAGGGGGGAAAAAAAAAGGGAAAAAAGACACGAAAGTGTCGAGACTCAATGGACATGGCATTACTAGTGTTGCAAGGATGGAATCAAAACAGTTGAAAGTACTATTAATCATGTCGTATGCACCAAACGTACGCACAAAGTATATATATACTCCGTCTCACAGAATTCAGATTCTACTAAACGCCCATAAAAATGCGTAAACTTGCCGGGTAGTCCCGTGCACCCTGTTCTATACAAATGATGGGTTCTCCGGGGCTTTGAAACGTGCCTTCACAGTTTGCTGGGTTGAACTTTCACAGCTTTGCAAAATGACTTGAAGTAAAGGGTTGGTCTTGGAGATAGAGAAACAGAAAAAAAAAATACGTAAGAGTATCGGTAGCCAAAGCTCTAAAACACTTTTCATCTGATTTTTTAATATAGAGTGGCTGCTGAAGGAAAAAAAATCTTTTAGAGTGGAGTGTAAAGTGTAAAAAAATTTTAAATGATAGATAGAATGCATAGAGAATAGTGTTATAGAGAAGAAATTTAAAGTGTCTACCAGAGATGCTCTAAGTTGTATGAAAAAAGGGCCTGTAACATAGCCAAGACAACAAGCCAGAAAATCAACGCAAATCCAATTAGACATGAACAAAATTAGTAAGACATGAACGAAAATTAATCAGATTTATCCAATGTGCTGACTAGCGCTTTACTGACATAAGTAATGATGTTTACGGGCAAAATATGGGATCATGGCAAAAATTAAAAACTATTGTATCTGTGGCCTGTGGGGTATCCTCCAATCTCGTGGATTTTGTTTTTCAAAACAAGACAGAATGATCTGCTAAATTAACCTAATTTGAGTAGGGGTCAAACAATCACGCGGGCCAAGGGAAAACGCTGTTGGCCCAGGAGCTCCCAAACTCACTCGAGCACAAACTAAATCTCTTAAAGAAACAAAGAGGTTAAAGCTGCGTCTAGTATTGATTGCATCTCATTGACTTACTTATACATCTCAGGAGTCACAACAACATACATAAACTACCTAGTTCTATTTATAGCCAACACCAGCAAAACGACTTACAAACAACCGATATGCATGCAAAACGGATGATAAAACGACCTACAAACTTAGCTAAAACAGCATGAAGACATGCTTGCAGACAAACGACTTACAAACTTAGCTAAAACGGATGATAAAGCTGTGCTTCTGCATGCATGCATGCACATCTCTTGCATTGGCCAGCTACCTTTGCATGCACATGGGCCCCACCTGCTGCATACACGCACAACTCAACTTAGGAATTCTAATCCTAATTGGCTACGTCTTGTGCCATACAAGTTCTAATTTGCTACTATGAGTTTGACTCAAATAACTAGCTCATTTTGATAACACACAAATCGACCTAATCTAAATATTTTAACAGCTAGGTCAAGATTAACCTAACAAACGCCACCGTGGATCGATCATCTTCGGAGGAAGAACCATCTTCGCCAGCGGTCAATGCGCGTAGTCAGCCACCTGCCTACCTCTAACCTGCGCCATCCAAAGATTTATTGATCATTACAAGGGTGCAAAAAAGATCGATACTATCTCGCCAATGGTTAACGAATTACCTAAGCCTGTTTCTTCAGCTTGTGTTTCTTCAGCTTGACCTGCTTCAGGACGTGCCGTATGGCTTCTTGCATGCTGGCCTTCCTGCTCTCTTTTTTGCACCAGAGGTCAGAGACAGTGTAGCTACCGCTAGCATTGTATTCATTGATCTCCAGCAGTGCCATGGTCACGGCCTGGTAGACCTTCTCGCCAAGCTGCGACTTCAAGCCCACCAGTTTCTCGTCATGTTCATCGATGATTTGCTGGGAACACGGCGCATCGGGTTAGTGCTGAGTGCTGACATGCTAAGAGATGATATGGTGGCGGGCGTTTCATCATGTATTTGTCAGGGAATTGAACTACAGAAGTCAAGATAGAAGCTTCATTAATTCCGTTCAGCGTGCATACCTCAGCCTTTGCACCTGTGGTCACTATCTTGAAAGGATGCCAATTAGCATCCTTCAGATGCTCCTGCCACGTGGAGCAAAATTCAGCCGCCTTTAATTCTGCATTGGCACCATATCTTTGCTTGCAAGCCCTAACAAAGGGTTTCTCATCCAGTTCTCCCATCCTCTTGACTCCAATGTTGCTACGAGGGCCTAACCTGTCTGTCATGCCCTATAGAACATTCACACAAGCTCAAGTCTCAGCAAGAATCGAAGGACAGTAAGATTGAACTTTGAAGGAATCCAAATCTAAACAAGGTATAGGTATGCATATCTTGTCAAAGAAAAACACTGGTATATCACATTACCGCAATAAGCTCTTTCTTTGCATCTTGCAGTTCATCATTGGTCATCCTTTCTTTGATAACAAGAGCTTGATTTAGAGCTTCCAGATCATCCATCTCCTCATTTTTTTCATTTAGTTCCGCAGTCAGCTCCTCAGTACGTTTCCTCAGTACCTGTAGCCTAACTTTCAGCAGTTGTATTTCCAGCTCCAGCTTTTGCTTTTCATCCAGTTGTCTTTCTAACTGCAGGATTTTGGCCAGAGCAATCTCCTTCTCTTTCTGTAAGGTATTTGCAAGCCAGGGTAAATTACAGAACATGGGAATCGAAGAAAAAAAAACTTGAATGGAATCAACAATTAGGATGGCAAGGGTTTGGACCATGTGTTTCTCAACAAGCTTTAGCACGCTTTCATTGGCTTTCTGTAGCTCAATTCTAGCCATGTGGAGGGAGTCATTTTGGTCAGCATTCTGCAGGATTAGTTTTTTAAGCAGTAAGACAAATAGCAAGCTAAAGACTTTTAGAAAAAGATCACCATAACTAGATGGTAAACAAAATGCTAACAGCAAGAACACTATCCATACATAGATAAAAAAAACAGAGATAAATCACCCAGAAACATGTCATCCCAATCAAGACTGCCATTGCTACTCACAAAGATTAAATTCTAGTAGAGGTATGCAGATGTCAAACAGTAACATAAAGAAAACTTGGGGTATGCATTGGTACCTTTTTCCTGTCATACTCCAACTTTCTTCGTTCCATGTCAGTTTGAGCAACTAATTCGTTCAGTTCAACTAATTAGTTTGAGCAACTAATTCTCAACTTTCTTCGTTCCATGGCAGACCTGAGGGAATCGAAACATTCAAGTCAAAACACCGCATTGGACATGAACGTTGGTGAGCGCGCGTAGGTGGGAGTGGCACAGTGGCACCACGTCGCCGGCCAACTTAAGGCGGACCGAACTCAGCATCTCGAAAGGCGGCCGCGGGACCGGCGGCTAGCCGGCCGGGGGCGGCAGCGGCCAGCACGAGGCCCAAATTTGGGTGACCCAAACAATCTGCATATCTTTATAATACTGTAGTACTATACACAATGCATGATTTGCTGAGCACAATACATAATTAACCCGATTCCATTCTATTTCCATCGGGTACCATCTAGAAGGTCTAAACGCGACCCAAACCATTTGTTTTTTTTGGGATCTTCATAAAAATCTCTTTATAATACTGCAACATTATACCGTGCATAATCAAATTTACATAATTAACCATATTCCATTTTATCTCCATAGGATATCATCTAGAGGGCAACCCAATTTTTTTTTGTGCGTCTAATTCATATAGAATAATCAACGTTGCATCTCGCTAAGCGCACGATTAGATATACATAATTAACTAGATTCCATTCTATTTTCACCCTCTACCATTTAGAAGGTGAGACAAAATTTTTGCTTGTCATTATACAACAGTACATCGCGCAGAAATAGATGTACTCATATATACAAAATTAACCAGATTGCATTCCCATCCAAGCATCTCAGATAGAATGAAAGATCAAGCTCCAGATTAAAAAAGGCTTGGTTTTTTTAGCATAATTTAATTTTTGCCACCGTAAAGAATGTCATTCTAATATTTGCCACTCCTCATGTCAATGACATGTGGTTGACATGTGGATTATGACACCACATGTCATTGACTCATAAGTGGCAAATATTATATTGTCACACCTTAGTAGCAAATAATAGAATGCTTTTTTTTTTTTAATTCTCGTGGAGAGAGCACACCCCTGCAGCATCAATGGATCAAAAGTAAAGTTCATGATCTGCTTCTTTGGTTCCGTCTGAAACACGGGCACACGCACGGCGATCATTCCTAACCACGCCGAACGAAGATGAAGAAGAAAAGGCAGAGTAGAACGGGGGAAAAAAACGCAAAGGAAGGCGAACTGCGAACGCGTACATACGGATATCAGACATGAGACCCAGCACGAACAAGAAAGGAAAGAAAAAACATCTAAATTAAAAAGAGAGAGTAATTCAGGGATGGAAAGGAAAGAAAGGAGAGGCTGGAGTAGCTTTGTTTGTCGCCAATGAGGAGGAAGAGGGATCCAAGAAACATCATGGAAGCAAGGCGCGAAGCCAAGAAGAAGAAGATCAAGTAGCTTTGAGAGAGAGAGAGAGAGAGATCCAAGAAGAAGCACGGAGACAGAGCGCAAAGACAAGAAGAAGAGGAGCAGGAAGGAGGGAGGAGAGAGAGAGAGAGGGAGATGAGAGATGGTGGAGATGGGAAGCGCGAGAGACTCGACTGCAGGCAAGACGAGACGATCGAGATGGGAGGAGCAGAGCTTCCTCTTATAGCTCGGCGCTACCAACTGGCAGCGGCAGGTCGAGCTGCATCCTGGCCGTCGCCTCCGCCCTCCCCGCATCCATCGATGGCTGAGAGGATGTCAGGGTGAGCGTCCAACCCAAGGGGAGAGCCGAGAATGGCAACCGGCGTTGGACGTGCAGCACTGGATGGCAATGGGCATGTATGTGCTGCTGCTGCACCGGGCGTACGTCAGCGTGGTGGGAACGAGAGAGGGCTAGTGAGTAGCGAGCCTGGTCTCTGATGTGTGTGACTGCTTTTCTTACGAGTTTTGGGCGAGCTGTTGGAGCATGAAGACGATCAGGTCGATCTAGAGGGGTCAGCACGAGTGTATGTTTTGGTTTATAGCCACTTCGCCATGTCTCATGTTAGGCAAGCTTAATTAGGTTAGACGTATGTTTAGCTCACAGTTACATTTGTGATAAAATCCCCTTTTTTCAACGGATCCCATGTGTGAGTGGTTGGAAGAAGTGTGATAAGATTACCGTGAATTTACTAAAGTGTGGCTATAATTTTGATAAATTATACTTAGTCAAGTATGACAAAAAAAGAGTTGACAAAACTCGACAAACTTCATAATTAAATCAAACAGACCCTTGTAGACACCGAAGAGTGGTTGCTTACCCAGTTAAGTGGCATTTATGTTGATTTGTTAAGTAACTCCAGAACAGCGCCCGGTAAAAAGAGCGCCCATGGCCTAAGGGTAATCTCAATGGGTTATTACTAAGTGCATTAATTACAATATAAGAAACCAGGACTACAATGAGTTGTTACTATAGCTGCTACTAAAATTAATTAGATTGTTTCATACTTGTATAAATCTATGTGTTGAGGAAAGTACGTGGCCCACGGTGATTTGACTCACTAACTTACCTACGGTCCCACAGGAGGCAAGCTCGGGGCTAGCAAGCTCGCGCCCGAGCTTCCCCGTCTCGGAAGCTCGAGCCTCTCGCTTCCCTCGGGCTTCCGATGTTCAAAGGATCAGGACCCGAGGCAAATCATGCCACGCCGCGGACAGGATACGCTTCAGGTCCCCAGAGTCATCAAGAATTAAATACGTGCACTGTACCAAGGAGCGCCTAGCGGCAGCTTCTAACGGGTTGGCGGCCGGTCCCGTCAATCGCCCGCATGGGCAAAGACACGTGCTGACCGGTAGCGGTCCGGCGCGGTGATCGGGAGATACACTCGATTACCCGGTAGATTTTGTACGCTACAAAGATGGCAAAAGGCAACGACAATTCAGCCAACAGTAGTGAACTCTGATGGTTGGAAGGCGCCTATAAAAGGGGCATACAGGCCACAACAAAGACGACACCCACTTCTGCATACGCACAACACATTCGGAGGATAGCTACTATAGAGCAGGAGCACTTGCACTCTCGTAGGAGCTCTAGTTCCCGACGGTAGTTCTTCGTGCCCAGGTAACTGTAGGAACACACACAGTGCCTTGAGCACTTATTGTACTCGAGGCCCGGGCTTCCCAAAGCCCGGACTTCACCCCCTTGTACTCGTTTAAGCTCGGCATTAAACGAACACTGGACGTAGGGCTGTTATCCCGCAGTGGAGGCCTGAACCAGGATAAAAACACTCGTGTCATCACTCCCCGCAATCCGGTCTCGACGCGTCCGACCGTGTCGGGACTAGGTCTTTTCCTTCGGCAGCGTCCGGCCAAGCAGCCGGGCCTCGGTCCCGGGGACAGGGCCGCCTTCGGGCCTCGCACCCCCTTTCCTTGCTTATTGGCGCTGCGGAGGTTCGCTTCCCAGTCGCCGACAGCTGGCGCCCACCGTGGGGCCTAATTGCGGTCTTCTCCCCTCGATCGAGTCGAGGATGAACTTGTTGTCTTACGACGACATTGATACCGTGGACCTCAACAACGACGATCGCGACGATCTAGACGACGTTGACGAGTCGTATGAGGAGTGGCAGGCTGGTATCCTCGCTGGAGTTCAGTCCGACGAGATGGAGGTGGAAGCAACACCCACCTCAGGAGTAGCTGTTCGCTCCCCAGCTTTGCCTGGCCAAATCGGCACTTCGCTGACTCACGTCAGCGAAACCCTCATGGAGGGACTGGAGGAGGACCAGTCCTGCGCACGCAACTGGCGCCCCGGCCCATCGAGGCCGGCAGTGGACCGGTGCGTACCCATGGTGGTAGAAGGTGCCGACGGCACCGCCTCCGTGGGTGACACCGACATGTCTCTTTCACGGGAGCCTGCCTCACGCCATGTCTTTGCGGCGTCAGGTGGAGCGACCCCGCACCAGCCACGTCCTGACCTAAGCGGAGAGTACCAGCGGCGTGAGGCCGCTCGTAGCCTCTTCGCCGGGTCAGTTGGGCGAACTTTGGCGGACATCCATCGCAGGCCTGCCGGCCCGACACCCGCCGCTCGCGCTGCACGTGTGCACTCGCCCACCACTACTGTCACCAACCTAGTGCTGCGTAGTCAGCAAAGGGTTAAGACGATTGTCCAGGTCATGCGTGACCTGGAGAAGGACCCGCGAGGGTTCACCATGGCCGACCTAGGCGCCGCGGTTCCTGAAGGCCTAGAGGAACTCGCTGGGGATCTCGGCGAGCACCTCCAGGCCCAGTCACACACTAGTGGCTCCTCGAGGCGGCGTGGCCAGAGCATTCGGTTGCGCCGACAGGCATCCACGTCCACAGCGGACGGCGCTCCTCAGCTCACCCCAGGCGGAGTTTTTCCCCGCCTCGGGCCGCTTCCGGGCGGTTGACCCCCCGTTGGAAACAACGGGGCCACCTCTGGATGCCCGGCCTTCTCCCGAGCTTTGCGCGAGGCCCCATGGCCTGGCAAGTTCAAACCCGGGAGCATCGAGAAGTTCGACGGGAGTAACAATCCCGACGAATATCTCGCTGTCTATACTACCGCCATCCTGGCCGTAGGCGGTAATGAGGCCGTAATGGTCAACTAGTTCCCTACCGTCTTGGAGGGAATGGCCCGAACCGGCTGTTCAACCAGCCGAGTTCGACACGCACTGGGAACAATTGCAGAAGGCGCCCGGACAAACTTCTGTGGTCGCACGCACGCTTCGAAAGCTGGAAAGCCCGAGACCTCAAGCTTGTGGTCCAAAGGGCGGAGAGGACTGCAGACTACGCCCGCAGTTCGCCCAGTCGCAACACCATTCCGCCGATCTCGACGAGGCCATCGTTGAGGCCTTCAAGGAGGGAGTCGCGGAATACCCGTTCACCGAGGACCTTGAGCTCCATCCGGTCCATACCGCGACCGATTTATTTCGTCTTTGCGGAAGGATACATCAACGCCGAGGCGGTGGAGCGCAAGAGAGGGAGGACGGAGGAGAAGGCGGCGTCCGGACCGCACGGATGCCAAGAAGGGTGACGCCGAGAAGAAGAAGAAGAAGAAGAAGGAGCTCGCCGCCCCAACTACGCCGCGGCGGTAGAGCCCGAGAGGCCCGCTCCTCTGGCGGCCGCCTTGCCGCCCGCCCGCCCGGCAGTGGCGGAACGGCCGGGCGCAGTTGCGAGGGGGCGAGCTCCCGGCCTCGGCCTCGACCGCCTAGGGGCTAACCTCCGAACAACCGCCATCGCTTTCAGCCGGGAAGACGCCACGACTGCGAATCGCAGAACGTGGCCCGCACGGTTGGAGGACTTCTATGTCGGGCGCGGTCCCAAGCCCGAGCTCCCCGACCACGGGGTGCCGGACGATCGGGCACCTCAAGGCGCCCATGGCGACGCCTTCCAGGAGCCTCGCGCGCACGTCGCCATGATCTTCGGCGGCGCTTCTGCCTATAGCTCGCGACGCGAGCTTAAGGCCGCTGCCCGAGAGGTTTACCACATCGAAAGGGGTAAGCCCGGAGGCGCACCCCTGCGGTGGTCTCACCAGTCGATCACTTTCTCCGGGAATGACTGTCCCCCCGAAATGACTAGGCCCCAGCGCTTGCCGCTAGTGCTTTGTCCCACCATCAGCCACACGCGAGTCGATCGCGTGCTGGTGGATGGCGGGAGCTCCTTGGACATCGTCACTGCTCAGGTTCTCGATCAGATGCAGGTCCCACGGTCCAAGGTCAAGGACATTGCCATTCCCTTTCACGGCATTGTCCCTGGGTCGTCGCTACAACCGATCGGGCAGATCGTGCTGCCCGTGACGTTCGGGACCCCCAGAACTTTCGGACGGAGTACGTCACCTTCGAGGTGGTGGACTCCGAGCTTCCGTACAACGCCATCCTTGGACGCCCCGCGTTGTCCAAGTTCACGATGGCCACCCACCACAGCTACCACTACCTGAAGATGCCGGCCCATCACGGGGTCATCACGGTCAAAGGCAGCCACAAGGCCGCAATGGCCTGTGACGAGAGCGCCTTGGCTATGGTCAGATAGCTCCAAGAGCGCGGCCCGGCCAAGGCCGAACGACCACCAGTCCGCCCCAAGGTGGCCCTGCAGCCGTAGGGGCCCTCCAAGGCAATCCCCTCTCCGAGGATGACCCAACCAAGGTCGTCCACGTAGGGGTCAACCTCGAGTCCAAATAGGAACTCGAACTCGTCACCTTCCTCCGGGCTAACGCAGACGTGTTCGCGTGGGAACCGTCCGACATGCCCGGAGTCCCAAGGGAGGTAATCGAGCACTGAGCTAGCTATTCACCGACAAGAAGCTGTCGACAGCCCTACGGCGCTTCGGTGGAAAGTCGACATCATCCGTATAACTTGGCAAGCTCCTCCAAGCCGGCTTCATCCAGGAAGTCGAGCATTCCGACTGGCTCGCTAACCCAGTCATCGTCAAGAAGAAGGGCGGGAAGTGGCGAATGTGCGTCGACCATCGCGACCTCAACGCCGCCTGTCCCAAAGACAATTTTCCCCTGCCGCGCATAGACCAACTGGTCGATGCAATAGCGGATTCGGCGCTCATGAGCTTCCTGGACGCCTACTCCGGCTATCACCAGATCGCGTTGGCAAGGGAAGACGAAGAGAAGACTGCCTTCGTGACACCTTTTGGTACCTTCGCTACGACCATGTTCTTGCTCAAGAACGCGGAGCCATGTTCCAATGACTAATGCGTAAGACGGTCCACGATCGATAGGACGAACGTAGAGGTTTATGTAGACGATGTTGTTGTAAAAAGCAAAGTCCCACGGGACCATGTGACCGACCTTCAGAAAACTTTTGCTAATCTTAGAAAGCATCAAGTTAAGCTGAATCCTAAAAAATGTGTCTTTACTGTCCGGTCTGGGATGTTGCTTGGCTACATAATAGGAAAGGCGAGCATCGGGGCAAACCCCGAGAAAATCGAGGCCATCGAGAATATGAGGTCGCCAACCTGCACCAAGGAGGTGCAAGTCTTCACCGGGCGGATGGCGGCTCTCAGCAGATTCATATCTCGTCTCTACGAGCGCAATAAGACCTTTCAGAAGATCTGCGCAAGCACGATGGTTTCAAATGGACGAAGAAGCGAAGCGCCAGCCGAGCCAAAGCGTTACCGCCCACGCCTCCCGTCCTAGCCACGCCAAAGCTCGGGGAAGATCTACTCCTCTACTTGGCGGTTGCCCCGTAGGCTGTGAGTGTTGTACTAGCAGTCGAACGCGAGGGCAAGCAACAACCTGTCTACTACGTAAGCGAGGTACTTCACGGACCCAAGGAGCGGTACCTTGAGGTTCAGAAACTCTTGTACACCTTGCTTATGGCCTCGCGAAAGTTGCGTCACTATTTCCAAGCCCATCCAATTACGGTCCCAACGAGTTTTCCGCTAAGGGATATCATCCGAAACCCGGACGCGAATGAGAGGGTCGCAAAGTGGGCGGTCGAGCTTGGTGAATTCGACATCAAGTTCGTACCCCGAACAGCGATCAAGTCCCAAGTCGTGGCCGACTTCTTGGCTGAGTGGACCGGCCCGGCCAACCCTTCGGGAGGCTCACCCGAGCTCGCAAGCCAAGAAGCGCACTTGACCATGTTCTTTGATGGGTCGCGCCAATTCGAGTGATCAGGCTGCGGGTTTGTTCTCATCTCTCCCCAAAGAAAACAAATTCAGCATATAGTATAGCTTCGTTTTCCAGCAACGAACAATGCTGCGGAGTACGAAGGCCTCCTAGCCGGCCTACGAGCATGCACTGCACTCGGCATAAAACGGCTAACTGCGAAAGGGGATTCGCAGTTGGTCGTCTGCCAGGTAAACAAAGAGTTTGATGTTGCGACGACTCAATGGCGCGATACTTGGCGTATGAGAAAGTGGAGAAGCACTTCACGAACTTCGAAGTGTGTTACGTTCCCAGGCCGCTAATAGCCCGCCGATAAGCTCCGAAGCTTGGCTCTCACAAGAAACCGCGCCGACGGGTGCTCGTGGCAAAGACCTACTAAAGCCCTCTATTCCTCCGGAGAAGAGGCCCCCGAGAAGACGGTTGCCTCGACCTAAACGACCAGCACTGCTTTGCCGTTTAGAGCAAGCGTAGCGACACTGGATGACGCCATTCGCCCGGTTCTTGACGATGAGACACCGCCACAAGACACACCGAGAAATCCGGCCCAAAGACAAGCCCGACCTTACCGATTACTCGGGGGTTTGTTGTACCGAAGGGGTTCTAATGGCGTACTTTGCAAGTGCGTAACCCAGGAGGAAGGAAAATTTCTCGTCCGAGATATTGACGACGGGATCTGTGGGGCCTATGCCTCTTTCAGAACCCTAGTGGGCAAAGCCTTTCGAATGGGGTACTACTGGCCCACTGCGTTGACCGACGCAAGGGAGCTAGTAAAACATTGCTCAGCCTGCCAATATCATGCCCGGGTATCCCACCAGCCCGCATACGAGCTGCAGACTATCCCGCTAACCTGGCCATTCTCAACATGGGGAATCGACATACTTGGTCCGTTCCCCAGAGGCCTAAAGGGGTGCACGCACCTGTTCGTCGCCATCGACACTTTCACTAAGTGAATCGAGGCCGAACCGGTGTCGAGCATATCAGCCCAAACGGCCAAGAGGTTCCTTAGGAACAACATCGTGACCAGGTTCGGCGTCCCAAGTAAGCTGATCGCTGACAATGGGACACAGTTCACAAGCGAGCTATTCCAGGATTACTGTGAAGAACTCGGCATGAAGGTCGCCCTACCTTCGATAGCTCACCTACAGAGTAATGGTGCAACCGAACGCCCGAATGGGCAGATCATGCAGGGCATCAAGCACCGAGTATACGACGCTCTTGCCGAGCAACGTCACAACTGGGTAGAAGAGCTACCCTCGGTGCTTTGGGCAGCCCGGACAACCTCTAATCGGGCTACTGGTGAAACCCCATTCAGGCTTGTATACGGCCCGGAGGCGGTCTTACCCGCCGAGCTAAGACTTGGTTCAGCCCGCGTTGACTTTGCAGGTCAAATCGACAACGACGAGGAGCGACTGCTGGATCTCGACCTATCCGAGTCCTGCCGCGAGCAAGCACTATCATGCAGTGGCAAGATACCAAAGAATCCTCACGACGGCATGCGGCTAAAAAGGTACAGACCCGGACCCTGCAAGTAGGCGACCTGGTTCTAAGACAAGTTCAGAACCTGGCTTACGCCAACAAGCTCACCCCAAGGTGGGAGGTCCAGACACGTCAGATCGCCCACAGGCCCGGGTCAGAAGATCGGCTATGCCGGATGGTAGAGTCCTCAACAGCTCCTGGAACATCGCTCAACTTCGGAGGTTCTACGTCTGAGAAAAGGTCGTAAGTCTCCATTCCCCCTCTCTTTTCCTTTTGACCATCCTACCATCCCCTGGAGAGCCCCCAAACTAACCCCAGCAACCTAAACTTATGATCGGGGTTGGAAGAAAGCTCGGGCTGTTCCAGTTTACATCGGCAGAATAGTGGCTACGCAGAAGCCAACCCTCGGGATTCCTTTGCACACGGGTAAGCCGATATCCATCGCACCATGCAAGATCCCGCTCGAGCACACGCTTTCCGGCCCTATATCATAAGCTGCATAAACCTGCCACAGGCCCGAGATACCTCTAGAGTCCAACACTCCGCCTCTCACAAAGAGATGAGGCTAGGGCCACAAGCTTCGTTCAAAGCTTACGGTCCCTAAGCCACGCCCCAGCTTCTCTTTGGAAGCTCGGACGCGGCTCGGGGGCTAGGGTCGAATTTTCAAAAATTGATCTCTCTAAACCACAACCGACCTTCTGTCGAACCAGAAGCTCGGTCGTGGCTCGGGGGCTAGGGTCGATTTTCCAAAAATTGATCTCTCTAAACCACAACCGACCATCTGTCAAACCAGAAGCTCGGTCGTGGCTCGGGGGCTAGGGTCGATTTTTCAAAAATTGATCTCTCTAAACCACAACCGACCTTCTGTCGAACCAGAAGCTCGGCCGTGGCTCGGGGGCTAGGGTCGATTTTTCAAAAATTAATCTCTCTAAACCACAACCGACCTTCTGTCGAACCAGAAGCTCGGTCGTGGCTCGGGGGCTAGGGTCGATTTTCCAAAATTTGATCTCTCTAAACCACAACCGACCTTCTGTCGAACCAGAAGCTCGATCGTGGCTTGGGGGCTAGGGTCGATTTTTCAAAAATTGATCTCTCTAAACCACAACCGACCTTCTGTCGAACCAGAAGCTCGGTCGTAGCTCGGGGGCTAGGGTCGATTTTTCGAAGGGTCGATTTTTCGAAGAGTCGATCTCTCAAAAGTTGATTCCCCAAGGTTAGATACCCAAGCAAGAACTTCCAATCTTTTCTAAGCCACGCCCGAGCTTCTATTCAGAAGCTCGGCCATGGCTCGGGGGTTAGGATCGGTAGGACTATACTGCGCCTTTTAATCCTTTCTTGCCTATACGACTACTTATAATAGTTCGCACGCAGGAAAGAAGACAAAGACAAAAGGGAGCAGCAACAACCGAGAAACAGCTTTATTGAAAAGACTTTGAAATGGCTTACAAAGCCAGTTACAACAAAGCCTCAACGGAGGCGCCACAATGCCCCGACAACCTCATTGGCCACCTCGGCAAGCGTCCTCCGTCGCGGCCGCAGCTGACTTCGTCAGGGAGAGCTCCGCGGCGAGGAGGTCGCGCTCCTCCACTACGCGAGCCACCTCAGCGTCACGAGACGCCTCCACCGACTGAAGGCGCCCTTCGAGCTCGGTGGCACGGTCGCGTTCGGCCGTAAGGGCCTCCAGCGACCGGCATGAAACCTCCTTGGCGTCATCCCGTGCTGCGGCTAAGGCCGCCTCAGCCGCCGCGGCTCGAGCCTCCAGAGCGACTGCCTGGACTAAGCTCGAGCGAGCTTCCTCGAGCTCGACGGGTGCGGTATCGGCCCGCCGTCGCTAACGCGCGCCCTCCGCCCGCAGGGCCTCTTGTTCGGCATCGTGTTTAGCCCCAAATGAGCAAGCGATGCCAACAAACTCGCAGTAGAACTGCACCAAGAGAATAGGCTAAGGGAAAGGGAAGACCAAGGCAGGGTCGACACAAAAACGACCAAAACCAAGCTCGGAGACACTTACCCGCCTAGCGATCGCTGCAATTACGGCTTCATACCGGGCCTCGAAAGTGCCCCTGGGCGCGGGAGGCGCCACAACCTGGTGGCCCGAGCTATCGCCCGAGCTACTCGGCCCCTCGGACGCTTCCTCTGCAGGCCCGGCCGAGCCTCCCGCGGGCTCGCCCACCTCTCCTGTAGGACCGACCGAGCCTCCCGCAGGCTCGGCCACCTCTCCTGCAGACTAGCCGAGCCTCCCGCAGGCTTGGCCACTCCTCCCACGGGCTCGGCCGAGCCTCCCGCCGGCTCGGCCACTTCTCCCGCAACCTTGCGAAGCTCCTCGACGACGGCTCGGTGATTCCCCACGAGCCCAAAGAAGACTTTACGGATGAAGGCATGGCTCGGGGGAGAAATCAGTCTGCACCGCGGCATCCACCATTGGCCCCCTCCCCATTCGGTTCACCAGCCACTCCACGAGCGACTGACCGGGGACTGGTCGGAGCCGGATGGACTCTTGACGGCTCCATGCGGCGAGCGAGAGGTGGTGCTCAACCCACGATGGTGTCGCTGAGATCCACCCCGAGACAACCAGCGGAGCCACGCTCCACAACCGCACTGGGACGACACTGGCGGCCGTGATGACCCGGACAGGCCAGTCGCAGCCGAGAAGGAGCGTGTCGCTCGCGTCCAGTGGGGGAACGGGTATGTTACTCCTGTCAAAAAGCTCCTGAATGCCGCGAAAGTCGATCGGGCGCCACCCGGTCAAGATCCGTCCCTCGACACGAAGCGGCGCCAGGCGCTCGGTGCCGTCGTTGGTCTCCACCTTCACGAGCACGGCCTGGGGGCGCACGTCCTTGCATGCCACCAACGGGAGGACGAAGGGCCTCGAGCCCCGGGGCCCGGATTTGCCCTTAACGGGGTCGTTCTCCCGGGCCACCTCCTCCGGCTGCACCGGAATAAGTTCCCCCGCTTGGGGAGACAGCGCGACTGAAACCAAGGAAGAATCAGAGCATGCCCGATCGGCCCGAGAGCCATAACAAATGAAGAAAGGAGACAGGAGAAATCAGCGAGCGCGAGCAACTTACGTGCAACCGCAACGTCCGTCTCGGCCAACTCGTCGTCCGAGTCATCGTTGCGGCAAAGACTACCGACGCCTCAAGGCTGGCTGGATATCCGCAAGACCGCCGAATCCCGAAGCTCGGGAACCTCGGCCGGTGGGTCGGGGGGACGAACCAGAGCCCTAGGCGCCGCCGCCATGTAAGGGGGCAGCTTTGTTCGAAGCGACCGGTGGCTTCGCCGAAGGCGGTCGCTGTTTCGCGGTTCGACCTTTCATACGGAGCTAAACTCGCTACCACCGCCGTCAAAGTAGTAGCTCGCGAACCGCCACCGGCGCGGGTACGGCGGGCCTGGCTTCCACTCCTGCTTCCCCATACAAAACAGGTCATGGGACGTCAGCCCACGCCCACGAGAAAACCGCTTCCAGGGGCCCCTAAGCCCGCAGAAGCACGTACATCGTCCATGACATTGCGGATGCCCGAGCCTGATGGCTCGTTATGGTTTGCGGGCAGGAGAAGCCCCACAGCCTGGACCACGTCATCCTGGGGCAAGGCTGCGAAAGAAAAAGAGCGGGAACATTACAAACACGCCTGAAGAAAAGCTCGGGTAGAGGATTGCAAGGTCGGGAACAGAGACTTACGAGAAGTACCTTCGCGGGTGAGATCGTCCCACCCGCGGATCTCGAAGAAGGGGCGAACCCGCTTCCTCAGCAGGCTCACCCGGTGCCTGGTGAAGTCGGCTACGATGTCGAAGCCATTAAGCCCTCGGCGGGCCAAATCCCGGATCTTGGCCGCCAGGGCTACCTCCGCCGGCTCCAGCGCGGGCCGGGGCATCGTCACCTTCCCAGGGCTCGCATTCGCGAACCATAATCGGCAGTCGTCGAACATCTTGGCGTAGTACCACCGCGACGCCCACCCCCCGACGTTCTCCTTGGCTTTGAACACCGGGTACAAGGGCTTCATGTCGCGGCGGAGCTTGAAGTAGGCGCACCCGCCACATTGTTTCCGCCGGTCGTGGTCAGCTCGTAGAAGTGGAGGAAGAGCCTGACCGACGGCTCCACCCCGACGAACACTTCGCAGAGATGCGCGAAGATCGTCAAGAACAGGATCGAGTTGGGATTGAGATTCACCAACTTGATCCCGCACTGGGCCAAGACAGCGTCGACGAACTCGGATTCCGGAATCCGAAGTCCGTGAACTACGAAAAGCTCGAAGCAGACGAACTCCCTGCTCCTGGACGAAGGGACCGCCTCTTTGCCGGCCGCCCTCCATCCGCCGACCTCGACGAAGCCGGCGGCTTCCAGCCCGTTCAGGTCGTCCTCAGTCAGGAGGCTCCACGTGAAGGGCACTATCGGGAGAGAAAAGATCGGAGGAAGGAGACGGCAGAAGGGGCAGAGGAAAGAAGAAGGCAAGGCAAACAAGTAGCACAAGAAGGCGTGAAAAGAAACGGCGAAAGGGGAACCGCCTGATATAAACAGGCAAGGGGAGACGAACCGTCGCCTGTCCGCCGGGAGACGTGGAAACCGAGGAGAACGAAGCGGCGCGCATAACCGCGCCAATTTGGGATTCCCGCCGGTCAGGCCCCACGCGAAATGGCGAGCATTTCGCCGGGCGATTACAGATAAACCTCTGAGCGGCACGCCATCATCCCGCTCGAGGCTCGGGGGCTAGCTGTTGGGGAAAGTACGTGGCCCACAGTGATTCGGCCCATTAACTTACCTACAGCCCCACATGAGGCAAGCTCGGGGCCAGCAAGCTCGCGCCCGAGCTTGGCAAGCTCGAGCCCGAGCTTCCCCGCCTCGGAAGCTCGAGCCTCTAGCTTCCCCCGGGCTTCCGATGTTCAAAGGATCAGGACCCGAGGCAAATCATGCCGCGCCGTGGACAGGATACGGTTCGGGTCCCCAGAGTCGTCAAGAATTAAATGCGCGCATTGTACCAAGGAGCGCCTGGCGGCAGCTTCTGACAGGTTGGCGGTCGGTCCCGTCAACCGCCCGCATGGGCAAAGACACGTGCTGACCAGTAGCGGTCCGGCGCGGTGATCGGGAGATACACTCGATTACCCGGTAGATTTTGTACGCTACCAGCATGGCAAAAAGGCAACGACTAATTCAATGGGCCAGCGCAAGTTACAGTGGTTGGAAGGCGCCTATAAAGGGGCATACAGGCCACAACAAAGACGACACCCACTTCTGCATACGCACAACACATTCGGAGGATAGCTATCAGAGAGCAGAGCACTTGCACTCTAGAGTTTCTAGTTCGGCGGTAGTTCTCCGCCCTGTAATCAGAAGAACACACACAGTGCCTTGAGCAGTTATTGTACTCAAGGCCCGGGCTTCCCAAACCCCGGACTTCACCCCCTTGTACTCGTTTAAGCTCGGCATTAAACGAAAACTGGACGTAGGGCTGTTATCCCGCAGTGGAGGCCTAAACCAGGATAAAGCACTCGTGTCATCACTCCCCGCAATCCGGTCTCGACGCGTCCGACCGTGTTGGGACTAGGTCTTTTCCTTCGGCAGTGTCCGGCCAAGTGGCCGGGCCTCGGTCCGGGAGACAGGGCCGCCTTCGAGCTTCGCACCCCCTTTCCTTGCTTATTGGCGCTGCGGAGGTTCGCCTGCCAGTCGCCAACACTATGGATCTTCTATACCATGGCCATGAAAACATATATAGGACATTTGTACAAATGCGCCATACTGGATCGCTAGTAACGGAGATGGACTCCCCAACGCACGTTTTCTCCTTTTCTATCGTCTAGGATACTGTGAAGTACTCGTTGCTTAAACTAGTAACCAGGTCTTTCTCTCTCCACTTTAATTAGCTTCCACATCAGCTGCATATCACCTTAGTAACAAGCTTAGTAACCCTATTGGGAGTGCCCTAATGGATATAAGGCGTCGGGACGTCTAATAATTAGGCGATTGTGGGGTTCGAGTCGCACTGGGGAGTCTGGGACGTAGTTGTTATTTCTTTTGCTATTTCTCTCTCTCCTTTTTAGATGCTTTTATTGTATATTTTTGTTCATTTCTTTTGGTTTCTTTATTCTATACTATTTTTTAGGTGTTTTTGATTGTATATTTTTTTGTTCCTTTCTTTTGGTTTCTTTGTTCTATACTCTCTCTGGAGGAGGTGTTTTTTCAATTGTATTTTTTTTTGTTCCTTTCTTACTTTTTTTTCTTTTTGGACAGGAGGAGACGTGGACCGTGGCGCTGGCTTGAGAGAAGACCAGCTCCGGCAGTACCAAAGCTGTGAGTGGGAGGCGGCATCGACACGATACACCGCCCCCTGCCTAATAGTCTTGACTCAAAAATAGCAACCATGATCTGACCTGCAGGCTGCAGTAGCCGATGATAAGAGAGAGTTCTATTGCATACTATGCCATATAGCATATGTGACACTTTTTCTCTCAGATCCGTCAATCTAGCTACACAAATCTTAAAACATCCAAACTGACCGACAGATCGAAAGATACCACTAGGGTGCCACAGTATTTTTTTTTTCCCAATAATCGTAGGGTAATGGAGCTTCCGGGCTCATTCCTGGGGGTGGAAGCGCTTATCTTCCAAACAAAAAGATGGCATAAATCTACCAACATGGTTCCAATTTCCAGCATTGCACGTAAAAAAACGCTACTCAACTCAGGAAGCGGTTCGCAGCAGAAACACAACGACCCTATGTACTCTCTGCAGCTAGGACTGCACGGCTCGAGTAAAATGCTAGGCTGAGATGAAACGGCTTGGTGAAGCCCCCGAAGCGTTGCAAAAAAAAAAAGAAAAAGAAAAAAAGGCCAAACTAAGGACCATTGAACAGTGAGGAATCAAGGAATGCAAATTGTCCAGGAACGCGCCTTATGAACCAAGCAATGGCAAAACTGGCACGGATAATATGGTTATGCTCAAAACTGTGAAGCTTAGATGTTGAAAACAGGGCAAAATCAAGCCTCTGAGAATGCCTCTAGAAATGCAAGCACAAACGGACGACCGGCAATGCCAATGCCGGCTGGAGCTCAAGCAGTAATAAATATCCCTAATAAAAAAAAGGCCTCCTATGTACGTTGCCCGGGTTGGGCTAGTCTTCTGGGCTCAAAATCCGTTCTGCCTGTTCCCGGCCTTCGAGGATTTTTGCTGCTGGTCCAAGTCATGGTTGAAAGCAGCGTCCAGGGCCTGGAAAACTAAACATGGTCAGATTGCTGACGTTCCAGCTGGGGAAAACTCAAATCAAGCATTTTTTTTAGGAAGATCCATAGCGGACGGTAGCTGTAGTTGGTTCATTAGTTATGTACGAGGAATGAAAAGAAAAAACATGCAAAACATGTGGAAATGTATTCCGTTAGTTTCATGGAGAAAGGAAGAAGGCCCAAAGTTTGCTAGAGTCGTCAAGTTCAGATAGAGCTCCTTTAACAAATGGTAATGAAATACAGTGAGGGAATGATGATAACCTGGGTCATGGGCTTTACAAGCTGAGATATTTCATGCCTTACATCAGGTTGCGCGGATTCCTTAATATTCTGCAGGTAAGAAGTTGTACACGTGATTCGTCCACTTTCAAGCAGCCAAAATATTATCACAAACATCCATTAGTAACAAGGCAAACAATTGCATAACAATGCATATGAAGAGAAGGTGACAACTGTGCTGAGGAAGATTACCTGCAACTTTTGATATATCTGTGTCATTGCATCCTTAAGCCTTTGAACCTGTGAAAAAGTACATGAACATTGAATAATTGACATAGAGAGAGATGGTCCTGAAAATATAGTTCACGGCTCAAGCAATGTTTGATTGTATGGATCACTTGCATCCAGTATCAGAAAAAGAACACAAATATGGGATAGTGCTCAAGACAGCCTATTGCATGGGAAAGACAGCTTATGCCGGCTCATGTCCGCCCATTATCCTCACCATACAGTTTTTCTTGGGGCCTGTGTGCATGTTAGGATGTCTTTGATTCGAGAAAGAAATTTCTTAAGCTAGAAAATTTACAACCAGGGGGAACAGTGTCAGTGTGATACTCTAATTTTGTAGGCCTTTCAATCCCTTTTTATATTCTTGCGTCTTGTGGAATCCACCCTCGAGATTCTTATTTTCTATGCCTTTCCACATGTGCGCTGCTCAGTCAATATAGGGCGAGAGGATTTTGACCAGTCATAAATAGGAAAGAGGACAGAAGCAAGAAAGCTCCATGCATGACCTTCATTGCGCTTTTTTGCAACTCCATGCTTTAAACAAGGAGCCCTTATGATAGATATAGTGCAATAAGAGCTCACTCTACACTCTGAGCCTAATCATATGCAAGGCACACGATGACCCAGACAGCCAGACCTACTGCTCCTTGACTTTTAGGGCCAATTTGGAAAGGGGAATTTCAATCCAAATCCTTAGGATTTAGTTCAAATTAAACTAAATCTCAAATCCCCATCTTCCAGATAGGCCCTTAATGAACACTAATGCAGTTTTATTTATATGGAAGTACATACCTATGACTAACCTGGTATCAGTGCATGCTCAAAAATTTCAATCTATATACCTGAGAACAGATACATGCCAAAAACAAGTTGATGTGTATACTTAGTAATAATTATTACATGTGAGTTACTTGACAGCGCACACCAGAATTTGACAGCTATATATGATCGTTGGTACATTCCGTATACAAAGTGTATGCATGCACGGGCAGTTTGTTATAATATAATTGTTGGCGCAAAAAAATGAGATACTGTTCATGTATGTAATCAATATTCCTGTACAACAGGGCTATGAAAAAGTATCCAATTTTACATCTAATTCTTTTTCAATTAGCTTGCTTCAGATACTAATTCTTCAATTAGTATCTGAAGCAACCTATATTTGTCTTCAGTTTCAATCCATTTAATATTTTGTGGATCGATGTTGGCAAGTGGATTTGGAATGAGGTTAGTCTCATACTCTCATGTTAGAGCAAAAGGAAACAGATGACCCACCAGCGGATTTACATCCTCGGCATTGTGTCCTGCACTGCATGCAATTAATCTCATTTAGTACATTACTTCTATTGGCATGAGTGGTATCCAGTAGAGCCGGCTCATTATTTCTCTTTTGGGTAAAAGAAGCCCAATAATCAGTGATCAAGATAGCTCTTACATCTAGAAGAGCCATGGTGCATGGTGCACTCTAAAAGAATTCTTCAAAAAGAGCTACTGAAAAAAGGTGGACGCTTAAAAAGAAGCAAAAACATTACCCAGAACACATCCCTCGGCCCTCGCAGGTCCCTCAGTAAATACAAAAAAGTAAAGGGGCCAAATTTTTTAAAAGGACCAGCCGTTAAGCTGTGTATTCATCTTATTTCGTAAAAAAAAAATTAGTTAAGCTTGCTTGCCAGCACACAATATTGTTCCAGGCACATGAACATAATCTGTCGTAATCTATATGGAAAATATTTAAGGAGGTCACATGTGTCAACATGCCAAGTGCAGTAACCCTCAAGCTCAGCAAATATAGATCAGTTGCCACCCTGCCGATATATCTATTACCTTACAGGAGTTTAATGGCTGCACAGCACATCCTAAAACACCCGAACCTCCATGAGCAGCTGCAGAAACTAATGGCCCTGAATAAGGAATATGTAAAACTACGCACAGCTTAGCCACTCTTGTTGTATATGCATATAGCAGACTAGCAGTCTTCCCATCTAGGTAGACTGCCCAAAAATAGTGAGATAACTATAGTGGGAACAAAACCATCAATCTAGCGCATTCTTGACTTCAATGTTACGCTGTGAATACCAAAACTGTACTGTATAACAAATATTATAATGGTTTCCTTACCAAAATCAATGTGATAAGCAGAAAGCCAAAAAAAGGTGGTTGAACAGCACATCCAACAGCCAAACAAGAAATAAACTGGTGGTGGTTAATTTCCAATCACCATACTGCTTTCATCCAAGTAGTTAAGGTGAGGAAACCGACAAACATTTAGTAACTCACCAGACTCCACAATTAAGACTGGTCATTTGTGGTCAAACTAATTAGTTGACCTGGTGCTTATAATGTGCAGTAAAAAATTCTCATTCTTGGAGGAAAAACTACATTCACAAAATCATTATAGGAAACAAAATCTAGCAAACCATTAAGCTACTGGTACTAAATTCCACCCAAATGCCGCCCGTGGGTTACAAAATACTGCTGACAAGGTTGACAGTGATATTATACCTTATTATAAAGGACTGAAGTTGTTATTGGGTATGATGACCAAAAATGGCGCAGCAATTCCTGGATAGCCATCCAATGCTAAGAAAATAGACAATTTACAAGAAACTCCATCAGTACAAGAGTAAGAACGTATGCATATACAAGGAACAATACTAGTAGAGTGAGAAAAGATTTTAGAATGTTCCACAGTATCAAAAATTATATATAACTAGATAAAAAGGTAACCTCCAAATCAAATCTTAAAAACAAATATTCTAGCACGCCATGTTAAAAGTAGCAGTACATCTACATAGAAGGTTGACAGGAGCAACATCATTTTTTTGAACTAGAATAGGAGCAACATCTCACATCCATAAGCTCATCTCGTGTATGTTGAGGCAGCCGACCGAGGAGACTCTCTTGGGGATTCTTTAGGTTAAGTCTTCTTGAGCGTGAAATTCCTTCGTTCAATTCATTTAGAACCTAGGCCCATACCATGTAGGTAGTTAGGTTTTCCTGCTCATGCAATTTAATACCTTAAGAATAGAGAAGACACAGTAGCAGCAATACAATTTCATGTAAAATATGCATTTGTATCATGTGTGGGCAAATTTAAAATATTCAAATGTTGATAAGTTCAACAAAGTTGAAAAAGACGGAATGAATGGATCGTACATATTAAGTTACAAAAGAAACAATTGAAGATAAACTAGTTCACCTAGCAAAACTGATACTGTTCTTTTGGTGATGCCAAGTTGCATATTATATAAGGTGCAAGAAATGTATCAACATATTTACACCAAACAGTCAATGCATGCTTTCTTGTAGCTGACACATATTAAAGCTAAATAAATTTCTGCTAATCACAAAAAAAACAATTGGTAGAAGTGTCTATAAAACGCTGGGCCTATCCCCATGCTCACACAAGCGGATTGGGAGTTGAATAGTTCATTGGTTGTTTATGTGCAACTATTCTTCACCAAGTTTTGGTAGAGTGTGTTAAGGGTATTAGTGATATTTCTACACTGTTCTAGGGTTTACCCTTGTGTGTGTCTTGTACTCTATATATATCGCTGTGAGATGTGCAATATAGTAACCATTAATTCACACTTTCATCACTGTCTCACATTAACATGGTATCAGAGCCAGGTTTGTACTAGCACAAAGAACCGCCACCCCACTCCAACAAACTGCCTAGATATTCAACACCCATGAAAACCATGTCTAAAGTTCTTAAGCAAATCTTTTAAAAAAAGATACAGGGGAGGCTATGCTCTATACGTCTACAATATTTCAATATTAAACTCAACATCATTTGTGATATATGAAAAAGACAGATACTCAACGAATAGTGATTGCATGCTGTTCACTAAGTACCTATCTCTTTGAATCTCACAGATGAAATTGAATTCCGTCTCAAAATTTTGCATGGCTGTAGAACATACTTTTCCTATATATGTTCCTTTTTTGGAGAATTTTTTGGAACTAAACACATGGTTTTCACGGGTTTGCAACATTTAGGTTTTTTTTTACGCCAGATACAGACAATTAACAAGAGTCACCCACATTGGATGAACAACCACACGGCAAAAAGGAAGATGAAAGAGTAGACCAGCACAAAAGATAAAAGACCTGGAAGCTTTACTCTGTGTGGCGAAAGAGTTATATTATCTCTCTTTAAATTGTCATAAATCAAGCAAGGGCTAGCTCTTCTTTTTATTAGAGTTGAACCCCAATAATAACCTGCTGTGATGATCGGATCTAGGGGATGGAGAGGGAACACCGGCAAGGGGATCTCGCTAGCGGCAGCACAGCGCGTGGCATGGAAGGAGGAAATAAGAACCTGATTCTTTATTTGCTTGATTAATATGACGACCGGCTAGTCCACTATATAGGACGCCTCCTAACAAACATATCTAAAAAAATAGCAGATTGAAACTAACAAACCTAACAAACATCTAAGCTGCGGGTACTGTTCACCCGTGAATAGTGCTCTCAGCACCTAATCTAGTCTTATCCTATTCCTGTTGGGGCCCACATGCACATAACAACTTCACCAGTCTTAGCGAGACAGCTAGATGGGTCACTGTTAATACATGAACAGTGCTTTCAGCACCTAATGTAGTCCTATCCTATGCCCGTTGGAGCCCACATGCACATAACAACTTCACCACCCTTGTCGAGACAGCTTGTCCTCGAGCTGTTAACTAGGGGAGCTGCGGAGCACTGATGCCCGAGTGTAGCCTTGGCACCCATTTTGTGCTCCAGCTGGCTACGCCGAGCACAACATGTGGTCTCTGCATGTAGACATTTTGCCTGAAACCGTGCAGCCATGGGCCGACAAACATTGGGTTCAGTTGGAGCGTGACACCGCCGATGACGTCAATGTCATCAGCGACATCATTTTTCTCCTTGCGTCACGCATTTGGCTCCCACATCATGCACCTCCTTGATCTCTTAACGCTTGTGGATCTATCAAGTGCTAATGTTGGAGGTGGTGGTGGTTGCAACGGTGACAGTTTCCGCTTCGACTTGTTCAATGCCCCTTGCTTTCATGACGATCTAGCTTGCTGTTAATGGAAACGAGTTGCACGGTGTGGGTGTCCAACATCTTGCGGATGGCGTCCAATGTCTAGTGGATGCCGTCAAACTGAGCATTCATGGTGGTCGTCATTTCTGTGATCGCAGCGAGGAAGTCATCGAAGGTTTTCCCAGAACCGGAGTTCTCGTTGCTGGCCATGGAGCAACGAGTGGCTCTGATATCAAATGTGATGATCGGATCTAGGGGAAGGAGAGGGAATGCCGGCAAGGGGATCTCGCCGGCGGCAGCGCAGCGCGTAGCGCGGAAGGAGCAAATAAGAACCTGATTCTTTATTTGCTTGATTAATATGATGACCGGCTAGTCCATTATATAGGATGGCCTCCTAACAAACATATCTAAAAAATAGCACATTGAAACTAACAAACCATATCCCCTAGCAAGCTTAACAAACATCTAAGCTGCGGGTACTGTTCCTGTTCACGCGTGAACAGTACTTTCAGCACCTAATCTAGTCCTATCCTATGCCCATTGGGCCCACATGCACATAACACCTGCCTAGTTACCACTAGATTCTCATTGTTCCCACTTCCTAGTGGAGTGCGGAGTGCCACATAATCACCATCTTTGCAAGTGTCCTGACGGTTGTGAACCATTAACACCGCTAACCGACCAGGAACTGATATATGAACTCATGGTATTCAAACTAGTAGCAATTTTCTAAACCCGTTGTAAATTCCCCATGATTTGACCAGTATCCAACAATTTTATTTAGTAATTAGTACAAAATCAGCCTTACTAACAGAGCTGGATCTCTCAGGGAAACAGGGTAAAATGCCCACAAAACTAACTATAAAAGATTTGGATTAGTTTCTCAAGTAAAATAATTTACCTTAAGTGTCACATCTGACTGAACAACCGGACAGTTCAATCCATTAACTTTTACAGAAGATATCTGATCTATCAAATGATGGAATGCGTCATCTGTGCTCAGACTGCAACTACGGGATTTTCTTCCATCATTGCCACCACCTAAAGGTCTAAGAGCATTTGCTTGTTGGGAATCAAAATATTCTCGAGGATCCTATCAAGAAAAGTAGGTCATACTAATGCATAATATTGCAATATCTTACTGCGTCTGATACATCTATTACTAATCCATGAGAGCCAATTATACCTTTATACAAAGTGGTGCATACGGGAGGCTTCGTGGAGCTTGCAGATCGTCTATCTCAGTCATGCGGGCCACTTTTACCAATCTCTCATGATTATGATCATCAGCACTAGAACTAGAAGGTGGTTCTGCAGTAATTCATCAGCATAATAAGGAACAATTTCAGGACGAAAAGATACAAGACAATGTGGCATGGTTTCTAACCCTTCTTGGACCTTGCAAGAGCTTCAGCCAGAGTCTTCGTGTCAGTTAATTCCACATCTGCAAAACATGCATAACACAATATAATCACCTTACAGACTGAATATATTATGTACTAACATTAGCGAAGCCAATAAGCCAATGCAGGAACTCCTCGGTTGTGAAGGAGAGAGTGTAGCACCAACACAAAGCAATTACTACGAAGTTATAGTTCACAACCAACCATAAGTTCAGGATAGTTGATTTGCACAATTACCGAAGAATTATATGATTCAGGCTCAATTGTCAAAGAAGAGTCAGAATACATCAATTAATGGACCGCAAGCAAAAAAGAAACAACATTCTCATAGTTGAACAACCAACGTAAGTATAGAATCTAAAAGAGTCGATTTTTCGACTCAAGTCCAAAGCTTCTACCTGAAGATCTACCTTCAAGAACAACAGCAGCATGCCGATTCAGATCCTGAGAAAGTGTTCTTCTAGCCAATTCACTGTCAGTGTCAACTGTCTCTTTGCTGCCATCACGGAGAATCCCATGGTCCTACATGCCAGAAAAAATAATAATATGAATACCTAGGATGAGCACCTCATGAGATGAGATTATAATAATAATTTTGCTCAATATGAGGAAGACAAGCCACTTTTATCTTTGTGAAAGTGTAGATATAACAAAACATGAAAACAGTAGCAAGAATACAAACACACCGGAAGATGGATGTAGTCGTCACCTGCGTCTGCTTCCATGTCTAATGTTGGATCAACTTGTTTTATCTGCAAACAGGAACTGAATCACTAAAGAAGAAAGAAAAATCCCAAGCAACAGAACCAAGGCATCAACATAATATGTAGGATCACAAAAATAGACAGGTAGAATCATACCTTGAACTTTGCCTCCTTGGCTAGTATATCATCGTTCTTCAAGAAGACAGCTAATTCCTCATCTTCAGCAGCCTCAGCTGCTGCTGCTACAGTATTTTTTGTCCTAAGCAGATACTCAGCTCTACAGTATTTCGTCCAAAAATCTTTTTCTGACATCTTTTCTTGGATATAATTACATGAGAGGATGAAGGGAAAAAAGAGCAAATGAGAGATCAGCATCTGCTTTACCATGTTAAGCCTAGACTTCCTAAAGGATAAGTTAAGGCACAGGATATTAGTATAATGCACATGGCAGTATCTTACCTTATTTGGAACAAAATCTAAAAATGCTCGATGGACGGCTGGCTTTTCTGCAAAAATCTGCAAAAAGAAGAATACAAATGATCTGTTCAATACTTTTAACCCATCAACTCATTCCAATATCCAAATATACAATCTAGTACTTTAGCACTTGCTTGGTAAATAATGCATGCCAGGTATGAAGATTTTAAATATCAGGTAGGGGAAGCGTAGCAGTGGACTACTTTTTAATAATGGATAGCATATATCAGAGATATAGCGCTTGCTACGTGCTCAGTCTGAATCATTTAAAATATAAAAACGTACTTAAAACTACAAATCTCAAGCATAACTTGTGTAGAACATCCAAAATACCAAATCCCATATGCCTACAGCAAGGCTAGCATAGAAATAATAAAAGCCACATAGTGTTTGTTAATCAGTATTCATCTTCCAATGAAGAGAATGGGAAATCAACATCAGATTCAATGGACTTGGGGAATATGGAAGATTAATAAATAGTATTATGTGGCAATATGGAAGCTCAATCGATGGAACGACCAATATTAGTGAATGCTGCCAAATAAGAGGTAATTTGAATATTCTGGGCAATAAAACTGATACAGTGTATAGTGGATAGTGGATGTTCCAGCATGATATGTAGGCAATATTAAACAAAACTACAAGAACAACCGATTAGTAGCGTCCAGGATGCCTTGACCACTATAGCGGGCTATAGCAGCACTATAGTATGATAATTAAAACATTGCCAAGTACACATGAATATTTTTTTTTATCAAATGTAGCCCAAGGAACCAGACCAAAACCTGGTTTAGGACCAGGACAAGCTATGCAAAGTCTGGGTCCAATGGCCCAAAGGCAATCCCTGGCTGGTCGGAATGCAAGATTGCTTTTGAGTGGCCCAAGCCAACCCAGCTTTTAATCAAGTCTAGCTACGCATATACAATGAAAATGTAATTTACAGTTGCATGAAGTAAAAATGACCTAATGAGGGATCATGCCCCTGTGTGTGCCAGGTATTAAAGGTCCTGAAAGACTGAAACACGACAGGACAAGAACTAATAGTTGATCAATAGACAAAATTCCATCAGGTGCAAAGAAGATATACTGTTTTATTTTTCATATAGCATAGCACTTCACCTATGAAAGTTGAGAACATAACAAGGTGGTGCAACTATGCAGACCTGCATCTAGATGATGATTCATGCCAACAATCATCAAAGTAGAAGGAGTGTACCTGATGGATAATCTCAGTAGTGAGATTGAAAGTAACCTTGTTTGTCTGTGAAAGGTTCAGGAAGTAGAAATAAGTAAATTAACATCATCGGCTATCATTGTAATCAGTTTCTGATAGGATAGGATAGGATAGGATATAACAGGAACCAACATAATATAACTCATTAGTATAGAGTTCAGGGCCTGCAACTACAGAAAATCAATAACATACCCGACCATCAGCTGATGGCCTAACATCAGCTAGCATGGCACTTTTGAAACCTGGCCTTTGTTTGGATGCTTTATTTGCTTCATCATCAAGTAAATTCTACAAAAGACCACAAATAAATAATGATTTCAAGCGAATGGATTAAACATTTAGATATCACAAAATAAACAGATATTTGCGTTTTTGTACAGTGGGCTTTACCTTTCTTGTTGCCCAAAATTCAGATTCTTGCAGAATATTTCCAAGAACAAACTTCTTATGCAACTTCTGCAATTCACTGTAAAGAGAAACAGACTTTAACAAATCTATAATACAACATAAGTGTATTTCGCCTTTTGTTCGATATGATAATTTGTAGACCTGTGTGTGTACATTACCAACTTACGAATATAAAAATTCCATGGGTAGTTATACTTAATTAACATAGCAGCATGAGTACATGACCATACTCCTGAAGTGAACTAATGATGGACGAAGTGTTTAAAATAATTCTTGGGATCAACCAGAAACAGAATCTGAATTACATGCCGTATAAAAAATGGAAATATGAAAACATTTGCTCTTTATTTCGTCTCTTTGAAAGGTGTACATCATATATCATTTCAAATATCAGCCGTTCTACCAACTTAGTGATGTGCCACAGATTTGCAGCAAAACTCATGAAATTGACCAGTAAAGACTAGTAAAAATATAGTTGCAACATTACCTTTAAATAGAAGAACCTAAAAAACCAATTGTATGTGTACAAGAAGGAAATTTTCGAATCAGTTGATCAATTTAAAAACAAACTGTTAAGAGCTCAGAAAATTACTTCGAGAACAAATTTGATCAAAATACTGCCCCTTAGCATTAAATTATCATCACTACTTCATACTGTTCTGACCAGAATGAAAGGGTGGATGCAATTGAATAGTGGCATTACCTATCTCGCAGCAATTTCATCCGTCGTTCCATTTCTGCAGCACTGAGCTGTTCTGGACCAATTGAGGCAACTGAGTTTTCAGTAGTTGCAATTGGTCTGGGGGGCACAGTACCTTGATGTTTTCCTAAAACTCTAGCTGAAAGAGAGATGCAATATGTTATTTATATGTTCTGTTGGGCAATAACTGTACCTACTACAGTCTACAGGTGAAACTCAATCAGAATCTTTGAGTCAGCACCCAAATTGACCTTAGCCCTCAAACAAAAACATTAATCAGTTTCCAAACCATGTGTTTGTTCGGATTGTTAAATATGTGATGGCATTTTTAAGTAGCAACTTGCTAAAATGTAAAATTAAGTCTGACAGAAGAGGATAAGCCAGGTAGATTATCTATAGTAATGTAAGCATGGCTATTTGATACCTAAAAATACGCTGCACTTTGGCAAAAAAAAAGTGCATCTGTGTGTTTTTTCATGACCTACATTTGATATCTTATGAAGATACGGTTAGATATTCTAAGGTGTCATTCACAAACTACAGAAGTACAGAGTGATCATTACCTACAAAGTCACGACACAAATCGCGGTTAGAGACGTTGTCAAACTCAAACATGTAACCTCCGCCCTGAGGAAAAAAAAGGTATGTATAATTGTAAAACATCCTCCTCGATCAAAGAAATGAATGTCGAGCGTATGCTTATCAAAACACTCAACAGCATATGCTTTAAGTTAATTGCCCATACCTTGTCAGAATCTTTTGAAAGGTTCAATAATGGTGGTGCTGGTTTGCTACCATCTACTTTGTTGAACTTGTGACCTGCCGCACAAGAAAAAAGAAATTACAAATTACCATCAAGCACATTGGTGACGTACACATACTCAATTCAACTGTTTCACCATGCACAACCTACTCTACACAGCTAAATGTATAATCCTGGATTTATGGCCTAATTATTATCTGTTTGTTAGAACCAATCACACAGTAAATCAGAAATCACATTCAATAAATGCTCGCCTAATTGTGTTTAGTTTGCTAAACATCACGACAATGAAAATCCTTAAATTTTTCACAGCATTCCAGTGCTATTTTTGTGAAACCAGCACTACATATCAACAAAGGAATTAGTACCTTTGATGCTTCGGAAATCAACATTGAGCTTCATTGCAGACCGTGGATCATTAGGAGTAAAAATAAACTTGTCTTCATTCTGCAATTACAAGAACAAAGAATAGTCATTTAGATCCGACAAGCTCATTATTATTATCACTCATTCACTTGCAAGCAGTGGCCGCGGAAGGAACATAAATATCCACTCCATTTGAAAGATGACTACACAAAAGTTTTTCCCACTAAGTCAAGCAACTGCTGTTCCTCCCTGCATAAGCACAGAAGAGAAAAACTGCACAAACAGAACAAATCTTTGGAGCACATTCATGACTTGTACACATTCCCGACTTCCTGTGCATCAGCCAGTACTTCAATCTCCGGTCGGAGTAGATTCATCTCACAACTAAACCCCTGGACTGGACGAGCTATATACAATAGCTCTGTGGGAAGCACAAACCGTCAGATTCTTCAACCCATGATCTCGCCACGGGCATAGGCGCCATGCTTCAGTCAGCTCCGTTTGGCATCCAAATCGGAAGGCGACTTGAGATCAATCAGCTGGCACCCCGAAACCCGATCAAAACCCCTCCCGACCGAAACCCCAACGGACCGAGCAGCAAATCGATACGACAGAGATTTCATGGGGGAGGACTGAGGAAGCGGCGGGGGGCGAGTAAAGATGGCGCGCGCACCATGCGGAGGACGCCGGTGGTGCCGGGGTCCTTGACCGTGGTCTTGTACTTGGCGCCGACCGTCATGGAACCCATCGCCGCCTCCTCGCACTCGCTCTCGCCGCAGCAGGGGCGTACAAGGCGAGGCAGCTAGGGGAGGATCTGCACGGTGGAACCCCTCGCCGGCGCCGGAGCCGATGCGGGGTGGGGTGCCAAGTAGGAGGACGGGGCGCACGAGCGCTCGGACTACAGTTCGCCTCGTCGGCACAGACACGGTCTCCAAGACGGGGGGAGCAGGGAGCCAGGGACGAGACGGGACACTGGAGCTGGTCGAGCACTCGAGGCTAGGGGCCGGTTACCATGCGAACAGACTTACGTCAGCCAAGAATAGGGCTGTGCACGGTTTTCCGAACCCAAAAAACCGTGCCAAAAAAACCGAACCGAACCGGTCAAACCGGTTTGACCGGTATTTGGTATACGGTATGGTATGGAAAATTTAAGCCATTTGGTATTCGGTATATTTGGTATATACCGCATGTAAACCGTGGTATACCAAATAAACCGAATTAGTTTTCGGACTCAACTTATCAAATAAATTTACTTAAAGAGTAGTTATGTAAACCATGTACTTATGTAAGAAATATAATCTCTTTAAGCCTCTATTCAATCCAATATAAGAAAAATTAGATTGTTTCTAGATATTTGGTAATGTTTCTTGAGAATGATATTACCATGTGCCATAATATTGGTAAATATATATTTCATATTGTACAGTCACTTCAATTTGATAAATGTGGTATTTACCGATATCATACCGAAATATTAGGTATATACCGATACCGAACCGAGGTTTAGTTTGGTATATTTGGTATCTCATTTCAATTACCGTATTAGAGAAAAAACCGTATTTACCGAACCATATTTACCGAATATACCGTATACACACCCCTGGCCAAGATACGTCTTCTGGGACAAATGGGCCGTACCGGGCTAGCCCGGTTACAAAATGGACGACCCATTTTGGCCTAAAAATAGTTTAAAAATTAATAAAATAACTGAAATTCAAAATATATATTATAAATCGAAAAATTATACATCATAAAAAGAATTCAAAATATATATTATAAATTGAAAAACTATACATCATAATAAGGATTATATGATTACATATATTTTAATTTTATTTGTTTCATATGTAATCAAGCTAAACTGGGCCAACCCGCTACACAAACCGAGCCAAGCCAACCTAGCGGACCGAGGTACCAGTCCAAACCCGGTTCGCTGGTAGTTCAATGGTGAATTTATTTAATTAATATTTATTTTAAATCTTTATTCGGAAATACTCGTAGAAAATTTTAAATTACAGAATTGGGCGCTGGTCACCCCTAGGTGGGGCGATCGCCACATAGACAAGTGACAGCTGTGATGACCGTTAAGAGGATAACGGCCCGGGAGGGAGCTGTTACTCCCTGTCGGAGCCGTTGCGGTGGAGCCCACCTATCGTCTTAGTATAGGGCGATCGCCCCTAAGGAGATTGAGAGAGAGAAATTCATCGGCCCACACCATAATCAAACCAAGTTGGACTTAAGAGTTTTCAATGGACTCACCTTAGGCCGGGCTGAGCAGTGACAGACGGTTTGGCTTAGGATATCTACTCTACTATTTTTTTTAAGGATAAGAAAGTCCCAAGGGCATACTAGTTATAAGAATTGAGTTAGGCGCGTGCGGTCCCCGAGGTCACGGGTTCGAGCCTCGCCTGGCTCCCCTTTGTCGGCTGTTTGCATTTGTCGCCCTATACTAGAGCGATAGGTGCGGCCCACCGCACGAGGGATAACGGCCCATTGCTGTACTCGTGCCCATTACCGTGGTAACGGTCATTGGACAGATCGCCCGTCTGTGATTGCCCCACATTGGGGTCGCGGGTTCGAGCCCCACCTGGCTCCCATTTTTCGGGTGTTTGCACCTATTGCCCCTGTATAGGGTGATCGCCCTACACTGGAGCGATAGGTGCGGCCCACCACATGGAGGATAACGGCCCGTTACCGTACTTGTGCCCGTTACCGTGCTAACGATCATTGAACAGATTGCCCGTCTGTGATCGCCCCACATTGGGGTGACCAGCGTCTAATTTTGTAAATTTAATTTTTCTATGAGTATTTCGAAAAATATTTAAAATAAATATTAAATAAAAAATTTTGTTCAGTGGCTTTAGGATATGGGTCTGGCCTATTGGGGTGGCTCTACGTTTAACCCACTAAACAGCCTTGGTTTAATCAAGATTAAAGTTTAGCTAAAGTTTGATGGTGATGAAGTGGCCCTAATCAATCTCGGCAGTCAATACTCTGTCCAACGGTTTTATACATTGCGATGATCTTTTTTATTTAATTATAAAAATACTATCTATTTATTTGACTTACTTTGTTATTTCAGTGTGTCGTATATAAAGAAGATTTCGATTAATTCATGATACATCAAAACACTTCATTTATCTTGCCTCTTTATTTTAGCACCGTGTATTTTAGGAAGCTTTCTGTCTATTCAAAAATATGACAAATCAGATGATGTGGAAGCACAATACAATCAAGCTAAAAGCAGAACTGAGGCTGTCGTGGTGGCGATGATACAAAAGCAAACACTGTGGCAGTTGAGTATGAAAATAGAGCTAAGAGCAAGAGTGAAACATAACAAATAGCAGTATATGACGTGATGAAAAGTATCTTTTATCAAAGCACGGGTGCTTTGCTCACCTGAAGGACCACATCAACCTCCTCAGAATCTAGCTGCCTCGCGATGTCTACAAGACCACGGTTAAGGACCCCGGCACCGCCGGCGTTCGTGAAGCTTATTGGATCAAAATGACTATTTTGTTCCTGTAATTGCATAATGAAGATATGTTTACTTTTACTCCCCATGATCCGTGCTCAGCAGTGAAGCTCAATGTTGACTTATGATTGATTTATGAAGTATTAATTGTTTTTACCGTAACAAATATTTACCCTTTGTTTATAGGGTTAATTATTTCCATGCCACTATAAAAAGGCATATCTCGAGAAATGCCAATAAAGGTGTTGTCGACGATTGCGAAACAGATTTCCCACCAAGATTACTTATTGATTGAAGGACTAAATGACCCATTTCTGCCAAAGGGCTTTTGTCATATATGCGTCGAGTCGCCGAGATGGAAAACAAACTCGGGACAGAGATTTCTTGGTTCAAACCTCTCGAAAAAATATAATAACCCTACCCAGTCGCATGGGTGCGTTTGTATATTGCTATTGTTGATGTCAATGCCATCCCCCCTCCCATGAGGGAGGTATTTATAGTATAAGGTCTACGCAGTCCGGGTCCTACACGACTTGGAAAAAATCTATCTGCATTAACCTAGATTAGTCCTAGAATCCTACCGACATTATAAATATATCCTATAAACACGCTAACTTAAACCCCAAGAAACATCTATTTTCAAAAAGCTTCGGACTCTGGATATAGGAGAATTCCCAAGCCAGCGAGAACGTCAGTCCGATCATCCTCATGCACCTCCTCAGGATCCATGATGACACATAAATCGGCCCACAAGCAAAGAGGCCTACTCCCGAGCATCAATCACCGGGGTATCAGCCCGAACTTAACATGCTCGACTTATTCTCTTTGGGAACGCGCCCCAAGAGCATATTTTACACAGAACCTAGCCGCCGGAATATCTTATCTAATCCCCAACAGCTAACCCCCGAAGTTCAAGCGAAAAGCTACTTGGTCTGCCTTTCTCGTTGAGCCTAACTGTCGGCGGTTGAGAGTGCGGGCTCTTAGGTGCCGAGCTTGTTGAATTAGGGATCAACGGGCCCCATGAGCAGTTACAGGGACGTTCGAAGAGGCGAACTCGACCAAACAACCTAAAAGAGACCAGGATTTTTACCCTGGTTCAGGCCCCTCGGAACGAGGTAATAGCCCTATGTCCAACAATTTGATTATATAGGGGTATGAAAGATGTGTTACAAGAGCGCTCGAGCAAGCCCGAGCGCTCAGAAGAGAGGAAGCACTCTCACTTCCCTTGTGGTGACTAACTACGTGCGAAGCCCTTCTAGGAGTGAGTGTGTTTCTGTGAGTGTTTTTAGGTCGCGTGTGTTCTGGCATGCCTCCTTATGCCCTCACCACCTTTTTGTCGCAGGCACGAGGCCATCTATTTATATCTGTACAAAGCTAGCAACTCCCTGAGCATACAGCCTATAATCTCGAGGTCCATACGCTGCCCTGCGGTCCGAGCGCTGTTCCTTGACTAAGGTCGCACGGAGGGCGTCATGCGCCCATCCCTCGGAATGACATGGTGAGTCATGGCGCGTGATAGTAAACAGTGAACTGTGACGGGGGCAGGCAGTGGCCGGCTTGACCAGCCCTGCGACGGGACACAATATTGCGGGTTACGTCAACGCGGGGGCACTTTGGAATGGAAAACGAGGCCTGTTCGAAGCCACCGCATGTCCTCCTGATGATACCTGAGCGGAGAAGGGCCTGAGTACCGTGTCGGTGCACAGCCAGCGTTGCTCGGAGACCCCGAGCAATAGCTCGCCCATCCCGAGCAACGCTCTGGGATACTTCATCCATCCCAAGCAACTCTTTCGGGACACTGATCATGATTACGGGCTAGACTAATTCTCGGGTAATTATAAAATGCCATCAATCCCCGTCACTAACAATTCGAAGGAGGGATTAGAAAACAGTGGCACAGCGTTACCACCTCATACGAGCAAGCCACGCTTGGGAACGAGCTCAAACCAAACTAGACCAATAGCACCTCATCCGAGCAAGGCATGCTTGGGAACAATCTTAAACCACCGAGCACGAGCTAAACTCACCTGACCCAAGCAAGGACTGGGTGGATAATGCTCACCCCAACGGTTACATTGTCCATAACATCTACTGTAACACCCTGTGGGAATCTCGCCACACATGTCGGCCCACGATTTATGAGCGTGTCATTTTAGGCGGAATAGTTAAGTCCTTTTAGTTTCTCCGCTCACATTATAAATAATTGTGCACGGTGAAAACATCCTTCACCTGCTTCATTCCCCGTACTAGAAACACTTAGCATGAGATAATCCTACTGATCTCCTTCTGCCTTCTTCTTCTTCTTCCCATAGTCTCCCATTTACCTCTATGGCCAAATTTAGTCTAAGCTCCATTACCACCGAGCGTCTGGTCGAGCTTGAGAGTTTAGGCCACCTTGACCCGAAATCATGGCAAGCGCCTGGAGCATAAGAATACTTGAAACCGACAAAGAATGAGGTCGTCTTCACCGAGCTCTACACCATGCACGATCTCTGCACGCCAAAAACTAACTTCGTCACTGACATCCTAGCGCATTGTGAGTGTGAACTTCTCAACCTTAGCCCGAACTCAATCCTCATCCTCACCATCTTCATACACCTGTGAAGGTTTCCAAGGCATCATGCCTACCGTGAGTTTGTTTCTTTACTTCTACTCCCTTTTTCGCATGGGGAATAACTCCACAATCGGCTGCATTTATTTCCGGCTACGCTTCTCATCTCCTTTCTCCTACCTCGTCACGGTCCTAAAGGACTCTATCTCCGGATGCGCTGAACAGTGGTTTTACCTTAAAAAAGCTGTAGACAGTCACCTTTGCTTCTGCAGAAAAAGTTTTGATCAAGAAGAGCGTTCCCAACCCTCCCATTCAAGCTAACGAGGAGAGGTGGCTCAACTTGCTCAATGAGCTTACCTCCCACGGGCTCACCAGTCAGGCGATCATAGAAGACTTCCTGCAGAACAGGGTGTGTCCCCTTCACAAGAGAGAGCATCTGTTCTGCAAAATCACCGGCTGGCAAGATTTCACTCGAGAAGCGGAATTAGGTATTTTTCATGCTTCCTATTATCCTTTTATGCTCGGGCAACATCCTGCTCTCGTCTTCTTCCACTACAAGAAGAACCCCCTTTTGCCAACGCATACCTCCCAACGTTCTAACCATGCGTTGATAGTTAATCTTATAGTCACACATTCTTTGCGTTGTAAACTCTATTCGCAGTGATCAGGTGGACCATAACAGATGGAATCCGTTGCAAGGGTAAGCGTTGCCACTTTCTAGTTATAGCTCTATTTTCAGAAATAATCTCTTAATAAAATAAAAATAAAAATATAACTAAAATATCTCAACAAAGTTAATTGGTTCAGCCGGCGCCAAATCTAATCTCTCCCGCAAGTTTTTTCTCCTGTTCCCACGTGATGCCCCATCGCCGGCACGCCCTTCCTCCATCCCATGCCAGCGCGCCCCATCCCACGCCCGCGCGCCCTCACCTCCATCAACGAGTAGAACATCTTACACAGTTACATTGTTGTATTTCAATAAGGATTTTCATTGGTTCCACTAAAGCCAATTTAGTTGTGGAATATTTTCACTCCACTTAGGAGTCAACGATTGGGGACGACAAGGTTTGCTCTTGAGAAGCAAGTCGTCAATGAAGCTACTTTCTATTGCCCCGATGAGTGGGGTGGAAACCACAGTTGCCTTATTGTGCATTAAACCTCTGTTGTTGTCCATATGTATAGAAAAGTCTATTCTTTTATTACATTATAACTGTTTCAAATTTTTACGTTGCGAGAGGGTCCCTATCTCATCGGTGATGGAAGCATCTCCCATGCAAGACAGTAAGATTTAACTATTGTTTTTCGAAAGCATTATGTCGTCTGTTAAAAATATCATCACTGGAAAATTTTTACTCTGTTTATGTTGGTTGGTAACTCGTCACTATGCCAACATTTTGGATGTCCTTCTATAACGGTAAGAATGGCGGTTCTGCAGCTCATCCTTATCTTGATGTTTCGCACATCGATGCTCATCTAGCAATCTTGTCCCTCCAACATAGGGTCACGCCGCTCATCCGCTTATCTTGATGTTTTTGCGGTAGGGAAGCGATGTTCTTGCAGATTCAGACATGCCACTTCCAGGGATGTCTCGAGTGACCTGGTCTTCATTGTGTTTCTATAACAGAATTTAATGGTAGACTTATGCTCCATACTCATATTTTGTAGAATCAACAACGCAATGGAATGAATTGTTTAAAGTCCAAAGCATTAGTGGTACGCAAGTCTTTGTTTATGCATCTATCCAATTAATTCTTGTTTATATGATAAATGATTCTTAACAAATTTTATATTAGATTGTTAATTATGTGAACATGTATGTATATGTGTAAACTAGATTGGCACTACAGTATATCTGAAGAGTTCCAAAAAAGGAAGTAAAAATGTGGCCATTGCTACTACTCAGAGTTGTGATCCAAAAGCTACACATAATGGCATTCAGCTAGGAAATGAATTTTGGTTAGTCAATGTCATTGCTGCAATGGATAAATATGAAGAATTGATACAACCCATCAAAGGCTACAAATTGTTGGCTCATGCAGTTGGATCAAGCACTGCATGGCCCTCAACTCTTATATGATGCTCCTTTTAATTATATTACTTTGATAGTGCATTTTTCGTAATGCTTCATTAACTATAATAAATTTTCCTTGCTGGATTGAGAAGATAAATGGATGATGCTGTTAAGGACATACTGAATGCAAATAGAGGAGTTGAGACCATTCCAAGGACATGCTGAATACAAAGAGAGGAGTTGATCAGACTTGCAAATGATTATTCATTGAAATGTTTTATTATTTATTTTTTAAGTTATTGATGTATCGAATACAATATTATTTCGGATGGTATCGTGGGTCTAGTGTGACAACTTCAATTTATTATATATATATGAGGGTTTGAACTTAATTACCCCTTTCTGTTATTTAAAATATTGTGAAATAAATAAATCATCGATAGTTCTTTACAACGCATTATTTTCCTATTACCAACGCATTTACAAGTGTGACGGTAGATCCCCGCAACACATTATTTTCCTATTACCAACGCATTTACAAGTGTGGTAGTAGATCCCCGCAATGCATTATTTTTCTGTTACCAACACATTTACAAGTGTGGCGATAGATCCTCACAACGCATTATTCTTCCATTACCAACGCATTTACAAGTGTGGCGATAGATCGTCGCAACGCATTATTCTCTCATTACCAACATATTTACAAGTGTGGCGATAGATCCTCACAACGCATTATTCTCCTATTACCAACGCATTTACAAGCGTGGCCATAGATCCTCGCAACAGCCCCAGTGGCCACGCATCTTAAATGTGTTGGTACAGATCCTCACAACACTTATACGGGCTTTTAACAACGCATTCATGCGTTGGTAAAGGGGGATCTCCTTGCAATGTTCATCCTTTGTAGCCCTAGCGCTTCCTATGTAGATGCTCGGATGGTCGAGCTCTTTGGCGCACAGAAGGAGCAGGGAACTTCCTCCTCGGCACGTCCGGGAGCGCTCTGGAAGTGCTCCTAAGAGATACATGATTCTGATTACCCCTCCTGTCCGTGCATGGGGAAGCCTCTCACTCATGCCCGTGCTTGTGACCTTGGAGTGTTCTCTAACTGGCACCAGAACACAGGGAATGGTGCTGAAAAAACAAACAAAGAAGGTCCTTACCCGAAGACTCAGAGCTCTAATTCCCAAAGCTGCCTAGGAAGGCGTTTGACCAGAGTCAAGCATTCAATAGATTTACAATGCACAACTTACTTGAACGAACGATTCTTTGTATATAAATAGAGACTAAAGAGATATCATCAAATAAAACATATTAGTCTCAAGTGGATTAGTCAATAAATGCTTGTTATAAAATAATATTTGTTATTAATTAGTGTTTGTTATTAACCACCAAAATCATATAAGGACTATCTTAAACTTACAGTTTCTTTTCGATGGTTCTCAACTTTTCAAATTATAATCTACGTTGCTTTTCAGCTGCAATGAACAATTAATGTCACGGTAGTGGTTTATGTCATCGCGTCTCTGGCCATCATGGTCACACAATTAGGCTCTGCAAGCCACTGAAGCCAAGTACCTAGCAATGGACACCAGTGATGTTGCCATTCATCCTTGACTTGAATCGAAGCATAAGAATCAGACTAACTTCGGCCTAGTTGGTTCGTAGCCACAGCTTGCAAAATCTTAGATTAGGCAAGTTTAATGGAGTTAGGTTACTGTTTGGTTTATAACCACGACTATGACCAAAAATTTTTTTTTGCCAAGCTGTTCTTACGCGTAAGTATGTAAGAAAAGTGTTGCAAATTTCACCACATTAGTCAAAAGTGTGGTGAAGAATACATTCATCATCAAACCTTAGGAAAAGAAATATGGCAAGCGTTAGCAATGTTATTATACAAACCTAGCAGACATATAACCTAAAGTACTGATATTTTTTGTTATTATTATTTTGGTCGCCAAAAATCGTCATCTTTTCTTCCCATGGGGTATAGTTTATATGCATGGTATTTTCAGTCCATTCTAAAGAGAGGTTTGGGCTACTTCTAGAACTGTACAAAAGTAGTTGTAAAGCATACCATTATCTCTTTTCTGTCTATCGAGCTGAGCGAAATGTTCTTGCTTTTTTTAATTGTGTAAGAAGTATTCCCGCGGCTCTTATACTTAATTTTAACAAACTACATTTGAAGATGCGCTCTTATTTGTTACGAACGAGTGCATATTACACTCCTAACTATCAGAAAAGACTATTATACACCTAACCTATAAAATCGGTTATTTAACACTCTCATATATCAAAACAAGATCATTTAACACGTCAAGTGGTTTAGAAGAGTGGTTTTGGTGATCTGGCAGCGATTTTATCTACGTCCCTTGCACACGTGGCATAGGTAGTGTCTTTTAGACTCTAAAAATTATAGAAAATTCTAAAAAACACTTTGGTGTATAATGACCAAAGAATAAATATTTTTAGAAATTTTGAATATATTTAAAATTTTGAAACTAATTATTTCAAAATTTCTATTGAATTAATTAAAGAAATTTAGTTAGGAATATTTAAACATTTTAAATTTCTAAAAAAATTGCAAGATCCTCCTATACCAGAGTATATTTTAGAATTTTTCTACAATTTTAGAGTAAAAAAACTAATTGTGCCACATGTGCATATGACTTGAACAAAATCATCTGCCACGTCACCAAAACCACCTTTCCAAGCCACCTGGGGTGTTAAATAATCCAGTTTTAATAGATAAGGATGTTAAATGATCGGTTTTGTAGTTTACAATGTACAATGGACTTTTTTTAATAGTCGAGGAGTATAACGTGGACTTATTCCTATCTGTTCTGATGACAAGTTCTTCTGGCTCTCGTACCTCATTCTTTTATTTTGCCTAACGGCTACGGTCGAGACGTGGGCGATAATTGCCTTGCTTGGGCCACAAATATCTAGCCCACTATGGGATGGCCCAGACCTTAGGCCTGCTCAACCTCCAGTTTCTTAACTACGGCCCACCACCATCCGTCGCGGTGTCCTGGATCTTCATCTACCTCTGGATCGTCGTCTTCTCTCTCCATTGCCTCTCCATCACAGACGGCGGCGTGCGCATGAGAGATTGGTTGGTTGTTACCTGGGTTTTGAGAGAGCGAGGGATAGGGAATGAAGAAGGAAGAGCTCGACTACGTGCTGGTGCCGCTGGGGCTGGCGCTGATGGTGGGGTACCACGCATGGCTGCTCCTCCGCATCCGCCGCCGCCCAGCGACCACCGTCATCGGTGTGAACGCCATCAACCGCCGCATCTGGGTCCGCCACATCATGGAGGTCCGTACTTTGCGTCGCGTGTAATCAATGGATCGACCCATCAATTCCTTTAATCCGATCGGTCTGATCGGCTGGATTTCCTCGCGCGCGCGCCGCCTCTGCTCGCCAGCCGGCCGGCCATATCGCCGGCGTGGTAGTGCGTGCGCCTATTTGAATGCGTTGATTGATTCCACTGGTTGATGCATCATGCATGCATGCATGCATGGGTGCATGCAGGACTCGTCGGGCAAGCACGCGGTGCTGGCGGTGCAGACGATCCGGAACAACATCATGGCGTCGACGCTGCTGGCGTCCACGGCCATCACCCTCAGCTCGCTCATCGCCGTCCTCATGTCCAGTAGCGGCGGCGCCTCCCCCCGCGGCCTCCTCCCACTGGTGTTGGGCGCGACCGGGGAGGCGGCGCTGTCGGCCAAGTTCCTGGCCATCCTCGTCTGCTTCCTGGTCGCCTTCCTCCTCAATGTGCAGTCCATCCGCTACTACAGCCACACCAGCACCCTCGTCAACGTGCCGCTCCGGGTGCACCGCCGCCCAGACCTCGCCACCGACTACGTCACGGCGACGCTCAACCGCGGCAGCTACTTCTGGTCGCTCGGCGTCCGCGCATTCTACTTCTCCTGCCCGGTGTTCCTCTGGTTGTTCGGGCCCATCCCCATGTTCGCGGCGTGCGTTGCCATGGCTTTCGCGCTCTACTTCCTCGACGTCTGCGAGGATTGGGAGGAGCAAGACGACGGCGAGGGACTCACCGGAGACGAAGGGAAGGCGGCGCTGCATGGAGCAGGAGACCAGCAGGTGTAGCGTGTAGGTGTAGCTAGTTAGTGATGAAGTAATTAACAAATAATTTTAGGACATATTTTAATTTGATAAAATTTTTGAAGATAGAATTTGATCGTTAAACTTCTCTATTATAGGTTATTATTTGCCACAAAATAATATTGTATCAAAAGCAATTTGAAATATAAACATATTGATATAGATTTTATACACTAATGATGCATATAATATTGACTAATTATTGATCAAATGTTACAAAGATTGACCTTTTAAAATCAAAATACATCACATAAGTGGACGGAGCAAGTACTATACATCATTACAACATAAATGTTCATATACTAAACGTCTTATCGCAAAACAGTCAAGGTTAATTAAGCCACAACAAAGTTATCACAGATACCGCAAACATCAATATTACTAGCAATGGTAACAATAGTATATGACAAGACTAATCACAAGAAGTTCTAGTTCAAAACCATCTGAGTAGCTAGCGATGAAGTAAATAACAAATAATTTTGTCACGTTAATTAGATGGCAGATGATGAGGACATGAGGTGAACTCATGTCCTGATGGCACGGCTCAAATGCTCTACCACTGTATCGGATCCCGTCCGTACAGAACCATAATCTCAACCACAACCAAACACCACACACTGGCATGTTAGGCCCAATATCCAGTTATCCATGTTATTGTATATTCATGTCCAGTGAATATCGGTTCACCGTTCTGAGGCAACTTAAGCCTAAATTAATAATTGGATCTGAGCAATGTCTAAGCAAAATTTTAACCAGACTTAGGAGTCTAACAAGTTTTAAAACATAGACTTAAGAGTCTAATAATTGTTTTGATCCTAAACCAGGTTAATTCAAGGAATGATCGTCAAGGCGATCAGAGTGTGATTCAACAAGTAATGATCATCAACACAATCATCATTGGATATCGATAATTCAATAGAACAGGCATGATATATCATGAATTTAACAAGGTAGGTACTGATAATTGAAAAGCATGCAATTGATACTTAAAAGGAATAATTTAATGAAAAACTGGGATCAACATGATCTAATGAATGTTAACCCGCACTAGGAAAAGTTTAAACTCTCCCTAGTAAAAGTAAACACCCTTTAAGGGAAGATGTTAACTCGCCTGGGTCCTGACACTGTTGAGAGCCTTCTTGCTACTCTACGAAATGTCCTTCTGGCTCTTCAGCGTCTATTAACTTATTCGAAGAACAATAAATAAAGCAGCAATGTGCAATAAGAAAACATGATGCATGGAATGCAACTCGCTTAGCTAAGCGATCGAGGACTGACGTTAAGTCTTAACCTAGATATCGAGAAAGTTCCATGATCCTGCTACTATATAGTAACTTACAAAAAGATAAAGAATGGTGTGAGCGTTTTGAAGATGATATGCGCATGATGAATAATGCTACCCCTAATAGTTTGCCCATAGGTTAGCCAATAGTTGTAAATGAAAGATAGTTTTGTAAGAAGTATTTCCTTCAAAATAATAATAATTTGCTGTTACTATGGTCCAATTAGTTGGATTTTGTTTAGAAGTGAAAGATTATTTCCCAAAAGAGGTTTTACATTACTCTCATTGGGTAATTATGTATAATTACCAAGCTAAACCAAGATTCAATATTTTAATAATTTCTTTAATGGTTAGTAGCGTCTTTGTAAAATTTTAGGAATTTAAAAGAGTTCATTTTTAAAATAAATCAGGTTCAGTTACTGCATTATAATTCCTTAGGAAAATTAGTTTAAAAACTTTAACAAATTATCCAGGGAGTGATAACAATGCAAAAATTGTATAATAAATTTAATTAAATTGTAAACTAAGTTTATGCTACTTTAGAAATATTTTTATGATTTTAGGAGTTCACTACTTAATTTATCTGAATGGAAAGGCTATTTATAAAATACCCTAAAAGGAATTTCTTGAATTAAGCAGACGGTTAAAAATGAGTTATTGTTCTTAAGTATTTTTACTAAAGCCATAATGTCTTCTAGTATTTAACATAATTTTTCTAGAATTTTTGGAGTCACAAAAATATATTTAATAATTTGATTTTATTTACTGGTATTATCTAAATGGATAAAAAGCTAGAAAATCCCTTGTGCACAGTGTTGGGCTGGCCCAGGGCGCAGCCCGCATGAGAGCCAGGCCGAACACGGCTTTCCTAAATGCGCGCGCGTTTAAACTGAAAGCATAAATCAAAGCTTTACGTGACCAATAATATGACATGTGGGGCCACGGACCCACAAGACAGTCTCACAGCGGCGGTTCCTAGAGGAGGTCATCTTCAACCTCGGGTTGGGCAGGCGTGGCGGCCATAGGCGGCGAGACGGGGTCGGCGCCGGCGGGGAAGGCCATGACGGCCCTGTCCAAACCCGAAAATGGGTTCCCCCCAGCCCGGCACACCCACTATGCAAGCGGCGAGGCCGGAGGTGATTAATAGTGGCGGCGCGGCGAGCTACAGCGGCGGCGGCCGCGGCAATGCACGGCGCTGACGAGGTGGGGCCTAAGGGGCTCAAAGGAGGGTTCCTACGGCATCTACGGGGAATGTAGGTCATACCTATAGTGTCGGCGCGGCCGGAGGAGGGCTTCGTTGTCCCGGCGACGGAGGTTGGGACAATGAGCATGGCGACTGTAACATACCCATATTTCACTATTTTACCATAAAAATTTTTTCCGCAAAAGTCATATTTAAAATTCTTTTAAACATTTCCTAATTTTCCAAATCCAATACCTATTTAATACTAAAAGAAAGTCATATCCTTTATTTTTCAAAAATATTTATTACATAAGTAGTCAATATTATTGCATAATTAAATTCCCCTCATTTTTCTATGAATTTAGAAATTTATTTCATATTTTTCGACTTCCTACAATTTTCTACAAATTTCTAAACCCTTTTCCTTTTACGAAAATTTCAAAATCGCTTTCCTTTTGGGAATCGCTTTCCTTCTTCACCGGAACCCCACTTGGGCCTAAAGCCCAAGGCCGAACCGGCCCATTTCTTCACACCGGTGCTTTAAGTGGCATCCAACGGCCAAGATCAAATCGATTTGATCTAACGGCTAAGGACCATACCGCTTCGGTCTTTAAATCCCATCCATCCGAATTGATCCGATGGCCAAGACATGTCCACGTCGCCCCTCCGACCTCAGCCCACAGGAGCCATCTTCTCGATCCGCCCGTCCCCCGTTGTTTTCGCCGGAAAAGACGCGCGCCGCCATTGGAACTCGCCGCCGCCCCTAATTTTTGCCTCTCCGGATCGCTATCAACCCCGCGAAGCTCATCTTCCACATCGTTGGCCTCATCTGGCCACCACGCGCAACCAATTGCACGCCGACGCGCCGCCAGCGCCGCCGCCGTTGTTTCTTCAATTCCGTCGCGGCCAAGCCATCCCCCGCCTATAAAAGGCCATCCCCGGCCTCGGCTCGACACAACCCACCTCCTCCACCACCTTCACTCTCCTAAAACCCGCCGGAGCACCCTCGCCGGAGCCCGAAGTCTTGCCGCCGCTTGATCTCGTCGCCGGCCACCGTCAGTCCCTCCCGACCCAAGCCAAGACTACCAGAAGGTAGCCCTCTACCTCCTCTACCTTTCCCGACCATCGGTACGCCCGCTCGACCCATTGCGCCATGGCCGTGGCCGTCCCGACGAGCTCCCCTTTCCTCACACTCCCACTCACTGCCATCGGGCCCCACATGTCAGGCCGCCCTGTGCTTAACCGGACCAGGCCAGCCTCGGCCCAATACAAGCCCAGCACTGTTCATCCCTATTTCTTTTTCTTTTTCATTATCCAGAAAAGCTTTTTGAATTTGTTTAAAATATCAAAATACCTCCCAAAATTCTGCCAAAATTTTCAAAAATCTAAAATAACATAAAGAAATTAATAAAATTATTAAACCTAATTATTTCATAATAAAATAATAAAAAATCCCTTTTATAATTCTTATCATGTAAAAATACTTATACTATTTAGAAAAATTCTCCACAAATTCTAAAAATTATATTAAATTCTTAAAAATATGTTTTGACTATTTTACCCCTATATCTTCGACAAATTCTATCTCAGAACTCTAGCAAATTTTTGTCGTCGACACCGATCTCTGGAATTTTGTCGATCCACACCAAAATTCGCACGCATAATCGATAAAAATTAGAATTCATCTTTGCGGAAGAAATACCCATTTTATCCCATCATTTATTTATCAAAATTATTTATGCATTATCATTTTCTCTCTTGCATAATATTTCTTCATTTCTTGTATTTATTGGAATTTCTTTTATTTTCTTATTCTTAGATAACTAAGTAGTTGTCTCAGGATCTTTTGATCAAGAATACGGAGGACACTTTCGAACCCGAACCCACTACTAGAAGAAGGCGGGTTTTCTACCCTTGAAGCATATTGAAATTCCTAATTTCATTTATTATTTATTCTTGCATTTACTTTTTAGTTACTTATTTATGAATTATCTTTTATTTGAATTATGATATTTAACATTTTATGTAGATTAGATAATCCAAACTACACAACCAAAAGCCCTCCTAAAATGGTTAAAATTGATAATAACCTAGTATAGGAAAATCTAAATGTATAAATATTTCAACAAATAGAATAATGTTCATTTTGTCTTTTGGATAGACAATTTGATGAATAGAAGAAGGCAAATTCAAAGGTATAGGCATGAATTACCAGATGGGTAATTGCATGGGTAAGATATTGCCTTAGTGTTTTCGCAATACCTTTGGAATGCTGGCCAAGTAGTCACCGGTAATGATCGTGCGGAGGCCAGGCATTACCATGTTTCTGGGATATTGGGCCAAGTGATTCACATATTACCAGCTGTGTCTGTGCGGAGGCCAATATCGCCAGGGTTTTCCTCAATGTTTGTGCCCTGTGCAAAACATTGAAAAACTTGGGCTATTTTTGAATAGAAATGACATAAATGTCGCCCATTTGTATTACAGGCCATTTTACGGGTAAAGCTGGGCAGGTTCTGCAGAACTGATAAAGGAAACATATATGGACCATACTTCTGGAATATGGAGTTATGTCAAAATGGGTGATGCCTATTCTATTCAAATTAAATCCATGAATTTATAAAATAATGGTTGATGGATGGATAAGGATAGAGAAAGGAGATAGTGATTTATTCATTCAAAATTTCTTTAGAAAATGGCTTTATAACACTGAAGTTAAGTTTTTAATTTATTGCATATTATTCCAAGTAAATTATGACCATACTTTTCCTTGAAACAGTTTACATTTAGTTAATATTTTATTTCATATGGAAACCTGCTAGTACCATTGTGTACTTACCCATTATTGGGACTATTCATAAAAATTGAATAGATCCCTGCTCCGCTGTGGATCTCGATCTTGAACTTTTAGCAGAAGAAATGGAACTCTTCGGTTTAGAATATTAGATATGTAGAATATAAAAATAATCTGTATAATATTATAAATTTTGGTATTGTAAATGTACATTAATATTAGTTAAATAACATAGTGAGTTTGTTGTACCGATTCTGGATTAATATTTATACTTTTAAAAAGGGGCCTAATCTTTAATTTCATATATTAAACTTGGGTCCCGACAGCGACAGCATGCTCCGGTGGAACCTGGGACAAAAGGAGGTTGGGAACATGGTTATCATGCCCTGGGGGAGCTCTGCATGCAAGGAATTGAAGCACGGCTCGCCGTGGAGGGAGAATTTGAGAAGGGCGAAATCACGGCCGGTTGGGAGGAAGAAGCTCCCCCGCGAGGTACAAGGGTCTAGAGCCCGATTGCTTGGGGCCAAAGCGAGGTGAGGGAGGGAGAAGCCGAGAGAGATGGGTGGTGAGGGTGGAAGGGGCGGCTGGGGCATTTGCCGGAGGAGAGAGCTAGGGGCGGCACCGCGTTGGGGAGAGGGGCTGGAGACGGCGCTGGTCCGTGGAGGAGGGGACAGAGCAGGAGGCACTAAGGCACTGCGCCAAGGCTAGAGGAGGTGGTGGCCGGCGGGGAGGTGCTGGGGTGGAGCTGAGGCAGCACCGCCTGGTGGAGGAAGAAGGCCGACGGGGGAGGTGGCGAGCACGAGTGGGGAGCTGAGGCGGAGAGCGTAGGGCCAACAGCTGGTCTTCATGGCACAAGGGCAGAGGAAGGTAGCCACAAGGCGCGATGGTCAGAGAAGAAGTGCCATGGCTGAGAGAGACACACGGGGGAGAGAGAGAGCAGTGAGAACAGAGAGAGGGAGAGAGCATGAGAGAGAGCTCACCGGGAGAGAGAGAGAGTGAAGAAAAGGCTGACCAATGGGCCCCACTTGAACAGTGCTCAGGTTGGACTAGTCCAAGGGCATAGATGTACATAAGGAATTTCAGGAAAATGGCTAAGAAGGTCCAAAATATGGCATTCTTGGTTTTGAATTTCAAATTCAAATTTGAATTTGACAATTGGTTTTTGGTTTCTAAAATCCAACCTGGAGTGTTCATGGTTTTTACCCTAAGTTCAATGTAGATAGAGAGTTTAATTGTCCTAATTGGATTTGGATTTCCACACTACAAAATCTTGATCATTAAGTTGTAAATGAATTATTTTGATTTATCATGAACCTAAACGCTTCGATTTGGAAAAATATCTTTGACTAGCATGGGAATTAGGGTTGTAAGGGGAATTTTGCTTCAACTTATATGGTGATTTTTATTTTGCACAACATTCAAGGCCCTAAAATTTGATCAAAAATTTCTATTACAAAAGTTTTTGAAAATTCCCACATTTGGGCTGTTACACCTGCATTGCATGACGCTGCCCCCTCCTCCTCCTGCGTCAGACGTCACCGTCCGACCTCCACCTCCTCTGTCGGATGCCACACTGCTGTCACCGCCACCTCCTCCTTCCTTCTCTCCCCGAGATGGTCACAGCTACCACTAGCTCCTCCTTCCCCGTATTGGATCATGCTACCACCTCCTCCTCCTGCGTCGGACGTCACCGCCCCAACCTCCTCCTCCTGAGCCTGAAGTCGCACCGTTGTCGTCGCCACCTCCTCCTTCCTTCTTCCCTGAGCCAATCGCCGCCGCCACTAGCTACTCCTTCCCCGCATCAGACGATGCTGTCACCTCCTTCTCTCCTGCGTCAGCTACTGCCCTGACCACCTTCTCCTACGTTGGATGTCGTCGCCCCCACTTCCTTCGGTGCCGGTAGCCACGCCGTCGCCGCCATCTCCTCCTCGGGGCTGGCCAGTGGGGAGAGAAAGAGTGAGAGGGGATATAGTTGAGGAAGAGAAAGAGAAGATATAGATGGGAGAAAGAGAGATTGACACATGTGTAAGTTTAAGTGGCCCTTGTGATTTTAGTGATTAGTGACAAACATATTTAATGACAAATATTGTTAAATGAGAAACATATTTAATGACAAATTGTAAATGACAAATATAGTAATGTTTGATTTAGTGATTGACTAATGACAACCCTTTGATATGTGATGAGTCCTTTTATTTTATGAGAATAACAAGTTTGTTACTAAGCTCTATTTTAGTCTCATTCTGACAGAGAAGTTATTTATGTCAAGAGGACAAGCTATCTATCTTAGCAAGGTATACCTTATATTAATTATCTTGTTGAGACTAACACTTGATTGTAGATCTTTCTTAGATCTCATATATGCAAATAGGATGAATTACAAATTGAGATATGCAATTCAGTATCCCACTAATAATCATTGTTGCATTCCTCATGTGCAAGTGTATGTTGAGTTTCTGATTTGGATTGAATGAATTTATGCACATTGCTCAATCTTATATTTATTTGTGCATAATTATCTTGTGAACTCGACATATGTTTTCTTTGCTTGCACATATGGATATATGCTTGTATTGCTATTATTCAAATGATAATTAAACTTCACCATGCTATTAATTGTGTTTGTGCATATTTGTCTATTGTATATTCTCATATGCACTTGTTAAGTGAAGTTTATCATTTATATTGTGATGTCTCCTATATCGATCTATGCATCTGTTTATCTCTCTTTTAGTGGATCAATTACCTCACTTATGGTTCAATTATTAAATGTACATATGCCCTTCATATATATTTATTCATGTTCAAATTATGTGAAGATTGGAGATTAATTGAATTGATTAATTGATATGCCTCGGAAAATAATATAAATATCTTTTGGCATCTATCTCTCATGTGCATATAGATCGTTTGCTTTATCACATGATGCACTATTGAGAGCTTTCATATGATAAGTGTTTCTATGTTCGGTGATATTTATTATGAAGCACTTGTGGCACTTAATTGCTCGTAAATATCAAACCTATTTATATCTATTGAGCTTTCGGGAGTAATGTCTTTCATGAGTAATGTGCACAGAAATATGTCCCCGTGAAGGCGAATGACGATAAGTAATATCAAGGGATGATGACAAAGTCAAGATTAACAAGACGGGAAGTTGCCAAAGGTTGATAATCAAGTCGAAGTCAATAGGACGGGAGGATCATTGGGTGGATGGTTGAGTCAAGGTCGACAGAACGAAGGGATCATCAAGGATTGGTGATAGTCAAGGTTGATAAGACGGAGGCGTCATCATGTATGGAACGCTGTCAAGAAAAGGATGCGCAAGGTGAAGGTATGGCTACTGGCTAATGTAGGGATAAAGATGTTTTCTAGTCTTTTACCGGTCTCAGTGTTGATTGGAAGACCGTGTTGGTAGGATAGTTTTTGTACTATCAAGAGGGATTCGGATTGGTTTTTCATTGGACCATTTCCTAGCTCTTGGATGATGCACATTGAGTCTCCTTATCCGTAGTTGAGCCTAGTGAGATGTCGGGAGTGTCGGAGGTGTGTGGTGAGAGAGAGGTGTCGGATTGTATACGAGTTAGGGCCTCTTTGGTTTGTTTAGGTTTTCTGTATCTCTTCTTTGGGTTTTGGGTGGTGTAATCTTGTAGGTTGTGCAGCCATCGTTCTAAGCTTTTTGTAGAGTCTAAAATCATCTAATTTCGACTTTCGAGCTAGTAGTTGTGCCGTTTTCCGTCTGCTGGTCTGGCAGCCTATAGGATGGTGGATTGGCGTGGTCCGACATGGAGCTATGGTGGACCGGAGCACTTTGGACTCTGGTTCGGGCAGTGCATGTGTGTGGCGGACTAGGCATTGTTGTCAGGCCGCCATCAACATGTGTTGTTCGGCCCCTGGTCCAGTATCAATTGGTCCATGGCGGACCGGTTCGTGTGTGTGAGAGTGCTTTTTTCCAACGACTAGTTTCTAAAAGTGGGGTATTTAAACCACAAATCTAGGTGGTTTAAGGTGATGGCTTGGCTTGGAATTGCTCATATGTGTTAGGTGTAGCTTAGAGAAGAGAAAAAAGGGTTAGAGAGAGGGAGGGCACCATCATGTGTGATTAGGTGATTCCCTAGAGAGAGAAAGAGTGAGGGGTCAAGTGAGTGTTGTGTGCATCACTCTTGTGCTTTGATTTATCACGATCAATGCACTTCGTACTTGTTATTTTTGGTGCTTACCGGCACCTACACAGTGTGGGAGGCATCGTGCATCGGTGACCTTCTCAAGGAGCTTGTGAGGAGGCTTGGACAAATCGTGTGAGTTGCATTAGTGCTTGCCAACAAGTACGAAGTGCATCGATCGTGACAAATCAAAGCACAAGAGTGATGCACACAACACTCACTTGACGGGAGATCTCATCAAATGACACACTTTACAATTCGCGTTTCATCAAATGACACCCTGGCCCACTGTCATAGATTCAGATAGTCTCACATGTCATACACACATGCTCAAAAGCACACGAATTAGGTGTCATTTCACGAAATTTCTTCATCTTCTCTGGAGAGGAGAAACTAGCAACCACTAGTGGAGAAGAGGCGGTTGGCTCGAGAGAGAGAACCGATCCTTGCATGAGATCAAGCCTCAACATGGATTAGGAAAGACAGGCAAGTCTCCGAGTACCATGGTAAAAAGAAATCGTGTCATTTATGGTTTGCTTCTCCTTCTCATTACTCTATGTCATCTCATATGAGTTGATTGTGCTATTTACATTCTATGCCATGTATTGATTGCTACTATTCTAATTCTTGTATTGATCATGTTAACTTGGACGCCTAGTATCTAGATTATGCTAAATTGTGAATTTAGCCTATCTAGTGTTTTTAGCTTACTCTCACCCTAGGATTACTATCATCTAGATATATTACTTGTGTTCAAAGACTTAGTCTTTAGCTTGCACATTTAACTAGTCTTTGGACACGTGTAAAAAATGAATAGAAACTAAAATTTTAAAAACCTCAATTTACCCTCCTCTTGGGTATCCGGTTCCTTTCAATGTGGACCCTCTTCTTTGCCACATGTAAGCGTTGAGGTAGTAGTCCAACTCGGGATCCACATGTGCAAAATAAGCCATGTAGACATCTGTTACCCAATGTGGCCACATGAATGGCCAAATCAACCAAAATCGCCCCTCAAACCTGGTTTTGACTAGTCAAAGGATGAAATTGGCCTGATTTTGATATTTTGGGGTCCAATCTCACCCGGTTTTGCACTTTAGGGACCAATTTGGTGTCTAGGCGAAAGTTCAGGGACCAAATCGACACTTTAATGTACTTATTTGGTCCTTCAATTTTATGCTCGTTGTACCAAATAAGTCCCTAAACCTAAATATCGGATAAACTCGGTCCCTAGACTAGCAAAACTAGACCAAAATGGTCCTTTGACTGATCAAAGAGCGGTTTGGGGGTAGTTTTCACCGATAAGGTAGTCCATGTGGTTGTTTTGGATGACATGGGCGCATGATGTGGAGATCTTCCTCTCTCTCTCTCTCTCTCCTTATCTCTCACTCTCTCTCTCCACTCCCTAATAGATCGACCCTTCCTTCTCCTCACTTCCCTGACGACGGCTAGGGCTGGCTGAGGCTCGACGGATGGTGGCGGTAGTAGCACATAGTAGCAGTGTTCGCCTTGGTTGCCGCCATGTCTCCATGGCAACCGTTGCCTAAAGGTCCCCGTTGCGGCGCTCCCCTAGGTTTAGCAGTGCTGGAGGGCAGGCTGAGAGGTGTGGAGGCCGGGCTGGGAGTTGTTTTCGTTGAAGCCCCTTCCTTCTCTCCATTTCTCTCTCTATTCCCACTCCTCTACGGGCACCACCGCTTGACTCCATGGTTGAACCGCCTCGTTGTCACCTACTTTAGCTCGACGCTGCCAGACTCCATACCACCTTGTCGCCTGCTCAGGCCCGATGTCGCCTGACTCCGTGGGTACCGCCATGTCCACAGGTATCGCTGCTTATGTCCCTCTCTTCTTCTCCCTCTTCTCCCTTATTTCTACTCGAGTCAAACTGATGAGGTCATTGTGGAAGGAGGCCACCGGAGGTGGAGGTTCAAGCCCTGGCGTTGGTTCGCCAGCCAGCCACTGCCGAAGCCCCTTACTTCTCCCCCCTTTTCTCTCTATTCCCCTCTTCTTTGTGCACCATTGGCCGCCTCCATGGCGGAGATGTCTGCTCGTTGCTTGCTCCGGCCTAGCGTCGCCACCTCGTTGCTTGCTTCTTGGTGCCACCTCACTCAATATCGGTCCATCATCAGTGTCGGCCGACTTGAGAGAAAGGGAAGGAGAGATTGAGAGAGAGGGATATAGTTGCATAAAGATTAGAGAAGGGGATAGAAAGAGTGACAAGTCACATGCCATATGGCGTAAGTGTGGATGCCACGTTAGAGAAAACACTTGTGTGGACCACTTGCCTGATGGGTTTGACCTTGAAAGGGACGAAACTAGCCTAATTTTGCTAGTTCAGAGACCAGTCAAACCCGATCTTTTAGTTCAGGAACCGATTTGGTATAATGAAGTTGAGAGGCCAAATATATATGTTTTTCTATACTTTATCTGGCTTTCTTATTTTAGTACATTGTATTTGTGGAATGTTTCGATTTGTTCAAGATAAAGAAAATTAGAGGGTGTGAAAAATATGCCACAACTGAGTTTGAAAGAAGAGTTGAGAGTGTGAACGCAACACAATCGAGTTTGAAAAATGGCGGTAACCAGTGTGACTTGTGTGAGTCAACCATATTGAATATGACACAATAGAAAAAATATTATATTCGTTAATTACAACAAAGCACATACGCTTTGCTAATTTTTCTTTAAAAAAATGGCGACAGACGCAAGATCAATATATCGTGCCACAATCTCAAGCACAAGTTAAAGTTGATCTAACATTGATGAACAAAAGGAGCAAGATCCGATGAAAATGGTATTCTAAAAATAAAAGAAGCCAGTTTGACCGAGAGATCCGTGCTACGCGTCCTGAATGATGCTGCCCACTGATCCTAGTACAAAAATCGATCCAACACCCATCGGGTTACAAATATCTAAGTTTTAAACATTGACATAGTGCCAAAAATACAACATTAATCATCGGTCAATATTTAATATATCTATAAAATCTAATAAACTAGATAAGTATTTTTTTTGTGAGGAAAGTACATATCACATATGGTTTGGAGAGAAAATCAAATGCTGTTGCATTGCTACATTTGCTAATCATGCTTTCCCATATTTGAGTTCACGATCGGTGGAAGCAGGTCCTTTTGCCTTTATAAGGATAGACCTGTTGTAGCATGTTGCTATTTTTAAGGTACATAGATACACGAGTACATTATTCACACTATAAAGGTATCTCCAACGAGGACACCTCGAGTAGCTACATGGATTCCACCTCAGTTTTTTTCTTATATGGCGGAGAGAGGAGAAGAGAGATAAAAACTAGCCACTCCCTCCATCCAACAATATAAAGTATATTTTTTAAATGGACTTATCCATCAATATAGGGCGTATTTCATATTCCAATACAAAATAAATGTGCTGTTCCCTCAATACCCCTAATAAATACCTTACTTTAACTTGTATTCCTAAGTGCATGTATTGAATAGAATACTTAGAGATAGTAACTAGGGGTAGTATTGTAGTATAGTCAATTTTAATGCATCATATATTGGTCTATATGCAAAACAGAAATATGTTTTATATTCTTGGACGGATAGAGTATTAACTAAGAGTTAGTCTATAAGGAATTCGAAGATGCATGCATATTCTTATATATGGATCCATATTAATTTTAGAGACTATGTTATAACTAGTCCATTGGAGATGTCATCTATTTGCTATCTATAGATGATATTTGATTGACTCCACTATTGAAGATAATCTAACTCACACATACGTGTACACACGAATGCACATCCTCTATAAAGGTAGAATCTAATTATTAGAGGCTCAAGGGCCCCCCTGGTGCTGACACATATTGTCTCTAACTGCATGTAAGCATCCCATCCTGGCCCCGGAAATGAATAGTTCCCTTCCACCGGCGAGTTTTTTTTTAAAAAAGCTTTAAACCCGATCGAACGAGCGCTTTCTTTTCTTCAACTAATTCCACCGTAATTTTACCCAAAAATAAGCAGCTCCCGATCGCGATTATGCTCAAGATTGTACTCAAAGTCCACATGATTCATCTAAGTCTGTGCTGCTACAGCTGTTAGTCATCGCGCGATCTGTGGACAGATGGGTCGATTGGTCAAGATCGATCTTGTGATGATCACCAAAAATCTCCTGCAAATTAATCAACACGTGCATGCATTGATTCCCCTCGATCTCTTGAGGGAACCGAGGTAGAGATAGTGCACGCCGTGTGTACGAACATATACAATTACACACACAAGTACAAGCATACCTGCCATCGATGATCTCTCTTGGTCAATGGATCAGCAGAAAGCTTCTCTCCAATATTTTTCTCCGGCCGGTTTGTGTTCCCTGTTCTTCTCGGTCGCTCTTACATAATGTTCGGAGTGGTAGAGTTGAATAAATTAGTTGTCTGAGATAAATGTTAAGCTAGACTTTGAGAAATTCTTAAATATGCTTCTCGAAGCTTCCACGTCGTTTATATTATTTTAAAGAGTTTTAGGGGTCGCTTCATGATTAAAAAAACTAAACTAAAAACCGAGCGCCTAGCTTAAGCTTTAAACCTAAGTCAAACTAAAACAATATGCTTTTAATATCTTGGTGATTTAGAGATTGGCACATACATTATTTCATGTGCGGGCATGTTGTTAGCTTTTTTTTTTTTGAAAAAAGAACTTTGTTCTAGCCTTTATGTCGTGAGACCACGTAGCCTTAAATGTGCAGCACACCACGTGGATCCTAGGGATAAAACCTGGATGCGTATCTGACTTTTCCCGACAGATGACCATCGGTAAACATGCATGCTCCATGGTATAGTGATTGCTAAGATCTGAGACATTATCTGCGTGTGGGGGGTGGGTTTGTAACACCACAGGCGCAAAAATAGCAGATACATGCGCGGGTGGGGAAAAAATTCAGCGTGGTGATATAAAGAACGCGAAATTAGCTTGTAAAATAAGAGCATCGGGATAACAGGGGTATTGCCAACTGATCTGAGTGTCGGGAAAGGTGTTCCATGGTATAGTCAATTAAGTGCAAATCATCTAGTAGCTTGCAAACATGGTTAATTTCTCAACGCTTCGATCAGTTAGCATATATGCATGATCTCTCAACGCGTCAGTTTCTCGCTGATCTCCTCGCAGAATTAACTAAATACGCTAGCTTCACCCAGAAAACAAGGCTATTTTTAGCTGGATGTGTGCAAGACTTCTACACGGTTTGGCGCATAAGCTGACGATCGATAATGCTACATATTGCTATGAATGCATGATCGCAAAGCGTACGTTTTAACATTAGGCAGTAGAACGGGAAACGGTACGTAGCTAGCCACGTTTTTGCGGAGCCTTGCAAGCTACACCGACGACGTATATATGCATGTACGTTTGCATGTCAACATAAAGCAGCAAAAAACTTTATTAGGTTTTGTCTTGAAAAGTGACTGATATGTGTTGTACACAATATATATATATGCACGTGTTTCCATCTCGTGTCTTGCCGATTATATATCCAACATTGTCAACATGTGAGATCGAGGCACCCAATGCAAGAACGGCAATCGGAGTACGAGGCTAGCTCGCACGGTTTTTTAAGCTGAAGACTCGCTTTTCACAATCTCGCAATCTCACGGATGGTTATTTAAAAGGGAGTGACTAAGAGCAAGTCGTCTGATACTTTCTCCGGTCATAAATATTTGATCTTTTTGATTTGCATAGTCTCCAAGATGTAACTTTGATCACTAATTACTATTGTCATTTATTTTTAAAATCCACTAAAATTGTAATATTATTGAAGTACTTTTTGAGACGAATCTACATATATAATTTTTATGTGCACAATCTAATTATTTAAAAGGATATTCGTGACTCAAGTTTCAAAACTTTGACTGGCACGTATCTCAAACATCAATTATTTATGACCGGAGGGAGTAATAAAATAAGTGTCAGTCGATTATTAATAAAATTGCATTATAACTATACTAAAATTGCACATTCTAAATAAGTGCAAATTTAGTTTTACCAGTATACAATTTTAGATTGACTGAAACAAACATGATGGTTTGAAACATAGAAAAATAAAAGCATGTAAGCACGTGTATTCGACAGATTTATGCATCAACAAAACATAGAAATCAACAAACAAAACTGATGATTGATAAGTAGCAATTTTGATACTAAAATTGCATCTTTGTAAGATGTGCAATTTTAGTCTTACTAGAGTGCAATTTTAGATTGACTGATAGTTAAAAAAATTTCAGTTGCCTGAGAATTATCAATTTTGGATTTTATATATATATAGTGTGTGTGTGTGGGGGGGGGGGGGCAAGATTATCACAAATGGTACTTCTATAAGGATCTTCAATATTGTTATATGCCATGAGATAAGAACCGTAAGTGATGACCCAGCTATCACAATTAATTGGTTGTGATACTTTATAGTCGGTCCGTTCTTAGAGCCATGTATATGTGATAGTTCAAACGATTATGAAGTAAAAACTGTTTATAAAGTATCACACGTATGGTTTTTTTAATAAAATCCATCTATTATAATAATTGTGTACGTGGTCATGATTTAAAACCTTAAGTGACAATACTCCGTATTAGGCCAGTTGATTCGATTGATTTTGCCGACTATGTTTATTCTAGATATGTAGGAGAGAAAGGCCTATGGATATGTGCATCTTTGGCTGGTGTAGAGGCTGTAAGCTATACTTCCATTATCCCAAAAAAAAGGAGAGAAAGACCTAACCCTAACCATGATCCTTCCTAATCTGACCGCCCTCCAGTGTCGCCCTCTTCCCTGAGCGTCATCGCCACGGTCAGTGACTGCCAATAGTCTTTACCAGTTACCACTGATGTGTAGTCGATTCAGCTGCAAGGCGGAGGTAGAGCACTAAACACATCTCTCCTACTTCCTTAGGAAAAGCATGGCACGGGTGGATCGGGGAGAAACCAGTTGTGACAAGGCCAGCTATCAGAATGTGCTCTACTTCGCCGTGTTCTTGCTTCTCATCGATGCCGCTCATCGTCTTCGTCATCCGTATATATGTAACACATGCTACAATTCAGCTGGAAGGAGAGTGAGTGGTATCATTGAACCATTGTTGTAAAAATCACCTGCATAGGATGAAAATAAGGTCCACGATCCTGTCTTCTTCCTCGACATCAGCTACGTACTTTGCACTGTTTTGCTGACTTCATCAAGCCTCTAATAAGTCAATTGTATAACTAATCTATAACTTTGTTATTCGATCTCGAGTAATTTTGGAATATAGATATGTTTTGCCTACCGCAAGAGCTATTGTTTGTGTCATTGGTGATTTATGAGATTTATCTTCCGATATAATCTGGAATTAAAATATTGCCCACCATTAATTCTAACACCATCGTGACCAAACAATTTTCAATCTCTCGATAAAATCTGGAATTAAAATCTGCATGCTTCCCGCCCCCTATCGACGTGCTAATGTGCTTGGCCTCCACAATGCCAGATGGAGCCTGATCCTCGTCGAAGGATTCAACATCCACGACGTCACCGTGCCTCCGCATCGCCTTTTTTTTTTTTTTTTCCATTTTCTTATAAACCACGTGATTTTTTTAAAAAAAATTACATGCCAAATAATTCAAACATGTGAATACTATTTTGGGGGATTTTTTCCCTAGATTTTGAATTTGAATTTCAAACTTCGTAGTTTAGTTTGGTTGTATCGTTGATTTGCCCTATCGAGTCGAGACGGCACGATCGATTATGAATATTGAGCTTATTCGACGATAAGGTAAACCCTGCCCACAACTCAACTCTTGTACGCTTCGATCGTCACTAATTTTGCTTTGTTTTGTTGCTAGATCAGTCATGCGGTTAGCTATGCTAACAATCTTTCCGCCATTGTATCTGCAGATTCTATCTTTGCGTCCGGTACAGTGTCAAGCTGAGCCTTGTTCTTCTACTTTACATCAAGACTGAAGTGGTATGAACAGATAATTGATGACGCGTTTAAGGCGTTTTTCCTAATTTTGCTGCTATGATGCGTGCAATCTTCGAGGGAATTAGAGACTTTTTTTAATTGTTATCAGTTGTAATGGACACCAGATCCCATATTAATATTTATACAACCTTCCAATTTTCATTTTTGAATATTACCCACCTTTTTGCCCTGATACAACCCAGAATCAACGGTTTCCACTGACAATTCAACAACTGCATGAGCATAATCACCACTAATTAATGTTTTTTTAGTGGACAGTCCTAAAATTACCCGCGATAAGCTCTAAAGGACATCATAGTTGAGGGACTAAAAATGAACCTTTTTCCACTCTTACAACACATTTTAAGTTTGCCTCCCACACAAGGTATGTTGCAATCTGGATCACTTGCAACGCACACGATCGAAGGCATGGCTTTCTTTGTCATGCCTTGTTATCTCTGCACATCATGTCATCAAGCACCAAGCTAAAGCCTTTCAGTTCTGCAAGCTCCCATTTTTGCCCTATAAAACGGCCAGAGTCAGGTCCCATAGGCGTGTGGCTCACACACACTTCCGTAGTAGCTCGACGTCGCTCTCTCTCTACCTCTCTAGCTCTCGCCATGGCCATGCAAAGGAACTCCATTGTCCACGCGTCCACCTCGCCAGCGTCTGCTCCTGCGCCGGAGGCCAGCAAGGTGGACCAAGAACCGGCCGAGGTGGTCGTTTGCCATGTCGCCATCGCCGACGACGGCGATGCACAGGGTGACGGCGAGGCCGGGGGCGTCGACTACTCCGGCCGCGCGCAGTGGCTCCGCGCGGCCGTGCTGGGCGCCAATGATGGGCTGGTGTCCGTGGCGTCGCTCATGGTCGGGGTCGGCGCCGTGAACCGGTCCGCCAGGGACATGCTGGTCTCCGGCTTCGCCGGCCTCGTCGCCGGCGCGTGCAGCATGGCCATCGGCGAGTTCGTGTCCGTGTACGCGCAGTACGACATCGAGGTGGCCCAGCTGAGGCGCCGCCGCGCGGGCGGGAAGATCAAGGCTGGGGAGGGGGAGGAGGAGGAGGAGCGTCGCCAGCTGCCCAGCCCTGCCAAGGCGGCGGCCGCGTCCGCGCTGGCGTTCGCGGCCGGAGCCGTGCTGCCGCTCCTGGCCGGCGGGTTCGTCCGCCCGTGGGCTGCCCGCGTCGCCGCCGTGTGCGCGGTGACCACGGCCGCGCTGGCCGGGTTCGGGGCGGTCGGCGCGGTGGTCGGTGGCGCCAGCCCGGGCAAGTCCGGCGCCCGGGTGCTGCTCGGCGGGTGGGCCGCCATGGCCGTGTGCTACGGCGTGCTCAGGCTGTTCGGCCTCGCCTTCGGGGAACAAGTGTCAGCCGCCGCTTAAAAACATGGAGTTAACTACATTTGCCGGTGGGTTAAGCAAGATATAATTACTACAAAAATAAATCGTAGCCGTGCAGTTTGTATTACACAGGAATACAATTTACACGGATTGATTAAAAAAGCCTCTTAGCGATGTCTATATTAGGCATCTGGTGTAGCCTGAGGCCTTGAGCTACCAAATTCTCGATAGAACATGGGGAGCTATTTCAAACTCTCAACCAACACATATACTAGAATCCAAAGTGGCAAAATCAAGCGGTTATGATCTATAACAATGGAAAGACAAAACGTGAATTTAGGTGTAGTGCACCTTAAGCCACCGAATTCTCGACCGGAACATATGGAGCTGTATCAAACAAATAAGTTTAGGTTAAAGCATAGTAGAATCTAGAATGGCGTGCACTATAAGAGTATCTTCAGCAGATACTCTAAAATCATGTCTCTATACACTCCTTCTAAAATTACTATTCGTTTTCTATGTTTTCATCATCTTCAACGGAACCTCTATTCAATGAAATAGAGATTGGTATAGAGAGCCTCCAAATTTAAAGGCTGAGAGAGAGAAACTCTAAATTTAAAGACTGAAATAGAGACTCTACTGGAGGTTGAGGACCTCTAAATATAGAGAAGATTTTGTTTTAAAAGCTCTGTTTCTGACGGGACAGAGGGAAAGATGGGAGTTTTAAGCGAGGACCAAGGAAGGTCTAGTAACTTTTGAGCTTCCAGCCCAATAAAAGCCCAGGAAGAAGAAGAAGCCCACGAGGCTGGATGAGCAACGAATGCAATACATGATAATGTAAGGGGCTTCACGCGAAGATTCTGTCCTGGCCGCGTAAGCTTGATCGGACGGCTCACGATATGCCCCGCCCACCTCTTCTCGCCCTCCGCCATCGGCCGCCGCACCGCCGAAGCCCACTCCGGCGACGGGACCGCCACCGTCCGCGCTGACCGCCTCATCCGCACCACGCGCGCGCTCCTCTTCCGCCGGTCGGCAAGAGCACTGGCAGCCTCGGTGGCCCTGTCGAAGCCGGCCCGCACAAGGAACGAGGCGAAGGGAGCCGGAAGCGGCGGTGAGCTAATCCCCCAATTTTTTCTCCCCTCTTGGCTGATGCTCAGATTTCTTTCCTACGGTGTTAATTTAGTCATATGCATTATGTATGGCCAAACGTTGTGGCTATGGAGAATCGAGTTTTTGTTCGGAAAATTAGGGTTTCATATCCTTCTCAAGCAGGGCTGGGTGGGTGCAGAGGCCGGAAATTACTTCCGTTGTCTTAAAAAAATATCCTCCTCAAGGAGTTTTAGTTTCAATGATGTTCTTATCAAATTTAAAAGAAAATTTTGGACTGTAAAAATTGAATCTATAGGCAATTTTACCTTGTGACCCAAATTGTTCCTAGGAATTTGGATGCTATTTATAGCTAACAATTTTCGATATATGATATCATACATCCTCTCTGTAAGACTAAATTATTCCATACAAGCTGAACTGTCAAACTCTCTCTCTACAATATTTTCATTTGACATCAAATGCTTTTGTCAATGATGCCCTATTTTTCTCTCTTTCTTTGCTGAAGATGATGAGATCAGTCTTTGACCCCTTTGATTTGCACATGGTACATTCTCGAGTAAACGCCATTGCTTACTGAGACCAATGTTGCATGGCTGCCCATCTCAACCACCTCACCTCTGTCCATCACGACGATCATATCTGCGCTTGTGATCGTGGATAGCCTGTGTGCAATTGTGATACTGGTGATCTTGTTTGATAGCTCATCTCTGTTCCTCCACTCCTTGGCACCTAAAGAACTCATCACCACCCTTTCAGATTCACCGTCAAGGGCGCTTGTCGCCTCATCAAGTAGCAGTATGACTGGCCTCTTCAGTATGGTTCTTGCAATAGCTATCCTCTGCTTCTGACCTCCGGAAAGTTGACTTCCTTTGTCCCCGACCACTGTATCATACCCATTTGACAGGCTGCTGATGAACTCATGGATGTTTGCCTCCATTGCAGCCTCAATTATTTCTGTCTCCGACACACCTTCGTTTCCATAGCTGATGTTCTCTCTTATTGATAAGTTGAACAAGACTGGCTCTTGCTGAACTAATCCTATCTGCTTTCTCAGACACCTCAGATTGTAGTCCCTGATGTCCTTACTGTCAACAAGTACTCTTCCTCTGGAAGGATCATAAAATCTTAGCAGAAGAGCTAATACTGTGGATTTTCCTGAACCACTTGGCCCGACCAATGCGACCCTTTGGCCTGGTTCAATAGCTAGACTGAAGCCATCCAGTATGATCACTTCTGGCCTTGAGGGATAGCTGAAGCTGACATCTTGAAACTCAATGTCACCTACAATCCTGTCTTCACAAGGCGCTTTTGGTTCATCTGGCACAATCCATGTTTCTCTGTCAAGTATGTTGAGTGCAGGATCCAATATTGCGAGTGCCGACATGACCATAGGGATCAAAGACCATAACTCTGTGATGGAAGGTATTGTCATTGCAAATGCTTGGTATGATCGTACACAGTTTGCAAATGTTGCTAGGTTCTTGTCAAGTAGCACGATCGTGTAACTCAATGCGATGGCATGTGTTGCATGCCACAAGCAGAGGGCAACCCCTTGTACTGCGCCATACTTGATGCTCTCTATCCTGCTTATCTGCATTGGTTCTTGTAGTGACAAATCTGCTTTCTTAAGTATTTCCTCTTCCTGAACAAAAGATGCCACAGTGCGAATATTGCTAACAGCCTCCGAAGTGAGTGAGATGAGCTTCCGGTGAGACATAGAGGTGTCAGTGGCAAAACCTTTTGCTGACCTGACTTGTACAAGGCCAGCGATGAAGTGACATGGCATCAGAGCCCATGCAACTAGACCCATTCTCCAGTTCACTATTGTGCTTAGCCCTGTTGCTATCAAAATTGAAGAGATACATTGAACAATGACAGCCATTCGATCAGATATAATTGTTTTAATCATGGAGGTATCACCAACAACACGTGAGGTCAGGAATCCGACACTGTTCTTTGGTTGTTCAAACCAACCTATTTCATTCCGAAGAACCACTGCATTTATTTAAGAGAAATGATGTTACATTCTAAGCAACAACAGACTGTAGACTACTATGTTGAATGCAACTTGTGGGAGAGACAGAACTTTATGTTCTATCACCAAACCTGAAAAGAGGGCTTCCCTTAGGTTATTCATTGCCCTTTCTCCAACCAGGCCATATATATAATGCTGGAAGATGTTACTGAAAAATGTGAGCAACCCGATTAGGAACAAAATTATCGAGTACTTGCTGACTATGCTCTTTGCATCTGGCTCGAAGTATGCTATGCCAACCGTCATGATAAAGAAAGCAAACACAGGCCTTGAGACCCCAGAGATTGCTGCTGCTGTGGAACCCAGAAGAACCTTTCCTGGCACCAGTTTAAAAGTTCCAAGGAATATTCTGTGAAAAGCAGATGTTCTCTTTCTGAAACCTTGCTTCGGTTGCTGCAAGGTCACTTCTAGTTTCTTCTCTTGTTCATGTGCAGCGAAAGATTGTTCTTTGTATGTTCCACTGTTTTGTTCTTCTTCGTCCTGATCAGTAAATCTGTTTTTCCCAGTCAAAATAAACTAGTGAGTAAATTATACTCCTATTCCTAGTAACCAAGTTAGATACCACTGGTCTAGTTGCAGAAAAACATATTTTCAGCTTTTTTGGATGCATCTTCTGGTATGTATGTGTCATGGATGCACACCTGCTTGGGTCCACATCCATGACAGTATGGCTTCTGGTACTCTTCATAGATAGTTGCATGTGTACGGTGCCATGATGGATTTCATAAGTGGACATTATACAATGTGAAAAGAAGTGTGCAATTTATTACACTTACCTTTCTTCATTCTTGCCAGATTCCTTCTCTAGATTTTGCATATTGCATACGCTTGAGTAGAATGTACTTTTCTCCAGCAATTCTTCGTGCGTTCCAGATTGAGCTACTCTTCCATTTTCCACAACAACAATCTTGTTTGCATTTATGATTGTTGACATTCTGTGGGCGATCAAGATAACAGTCCTCCTTTGCATAGCTCTGTCAAGAGCTTCCTGAACTAGCTTCTCTGATTCTGAATCAAGTGCACTTGTGGCTTCATCAAGGAGAAGAATTGGAGGATCTTTTAGAATAGCCCTTGCAATTGCTACTCTTTGTTTCTGACCTCCGGATAGTTGCACACCTCCTCCTCCTACCTGAAGTGATTCATAATAAAGCATAAGAGCAATGCTTACTATTTTCTAGAGTTGGTATCTAACTAGATTTTCTATAAAATAGCTATTTTTAATGAACATATGAAACATTTTGCTACTGTCATACTTAATTTCTTATTAGTACATGAAATTCCTAGCGAACAAATGAAAGATAACCATACTGAACTTGAAAGGTAGTTTGCGTTTTTGTAAGGCTATTTAAAACTATGTGTTAATGATTTGACATAGTTTGATTCACAACCATAGAAAACAAAGATATTTGTGAGGATTTTCACTGGTATTTGCTTCATAAACATAAATCTTACCTCAGTTAAGTATTGGTTTGGAAGTTTGGATATAAAAGAGTGCACATTAGCTGTTTTTGCTGCTTCAATTATCTCTTCATCAGTTGCATCCATTTTGCCAATTTTCAAGTTATCCATGATAGTACCAGAAAATAGTGACGGTTCTTGAGAGACTGAACCTATATTCGTCCTCAGGGACTTCAGATCTAGTTCCTTAATGTTTTGGCCATCAATGAGAATGTCACCTGCATTATTACACCATCTTATGAACATGAGCAAAATCTGAAAGTTTATATTCTACAAATCACTTGACCTTTTCCTTTTTTGTGGTGTTGTTTTGGAGAATCCAGATTATGTTTGATGTGCCAACATCTCATTTTTCATGCTTGTGTAGAATTTAATATGCAATTAGTGTAATGTAAAGTTGTAAACGCAAGTATGCTGGACACAAACTATGCGCACCAAATGAAGAATATACATATCAGCAAATATTTATGCAGAGACATAGAATATGTCCTAGAAGCTTACCTGATATAGGATCGTAGAACCTTTGAACCAGAGAAATCACAGTGCTCTTCCCACATCCACTGCTCCCTACTAGAGCCACAACTTTGCCTGCCGGTATAGCCAGCGAGAAACCTTGGAGAATTGGTTTGTCCTCACGGGATGGATATGCAAAATGTACCTCTCGTATTTCAATATCTCCAATGACCTTCTCTAACTTTTTTCCATCTGACTCATAACTTATTGCCGGATTTCTTTTGACAACCTTAAATACTTCTTTACCAGCAGCTTTTGCTTGACTGAAGGACTGAAGATCTGGCGCTGCATTTGATATATATCTGAAATCACAGATAAAAACATCATCCATATCAACTTTATAAAATTTAAATTTTGGAAGAATTCTAATTTAGAATAATCATGCCAGCTGCTAGAAAGATAATTCTCAGTATTACATTGCACCCGAGAGGATGTTAATTACGGCAGCAATTACTTCGCCCCCTGTCGCAGATCTTCCTATTACTGCAACTGCTCCAACATAGATTGTCAATGAATAAGAGCAGAAAGTTGCTATCTGTAACATTCCCAAACCTAGTCCTTTTGTCATTGCCTCTTTCTTGCTTAGCTTGTATTGCTTGTCCATGCATTTGGTGAAGGATTTCATCGCCAAGTATTCTCCAACAAATGAGAAGACAGTCTTGATATGTGATAGAGTCTGCTCACAAATGTGTTGTATAGTTACAAATTTATTATGGCAAACCTACTTAGTTTTGATAGCGCATTCATTTGGTACCTGTTCTACAACAGTGGTTGCTTCAGAGACCAAAGTTGTTCTTGTCATTGACGCACCAACCATCATTTTTGCATATGTTGCTCCAGTCACCAGGAGCATAGGAACAACTAGCAGAGAGAGCATACCCACCTCCCAGCAGCACACAAAGGCAACAATGACAGCAACTACGAATGTGGAAAAATTGGACATGAAGTGACCCATCTGAAACAGTAAGTACATGTTCATGATTTGTTAACAACCTTTTGTACTTCGGTTTGGATTAGTGAAACCATCCAGTGAATGTTCTAAAATGCAAACCGATACCTTCTCACCAATTGCGTCTTGTATGACATTCATGTGGTTGGTTGCTCCAGCTATGATGTTCGCGGTGGTTAAGTCAGTGTCAAAAGCTCCAACTTCTTGACTGAGCACTGATCTTAGATATGCCATCCGCATGCGTGCCATTTGTCTCTGACTTGTATACATCCAACATGCAATTTCTGCACCAAGTTCATTGTGGCTGAAAGGTAAGACGGTTCATTGGAATATGACCAATGCTATGCATATTGCCTGTGTCCTGATTCCTGATCATGTGGTGTTTGCTTGTTGATGCTTATGTGGACAAGTAGCTACATAAGAAATGGTGTTGGTGTGTTACTATGAAATTCCTATCTTTCACCGTCATAAACTTTGTTTTCTGCTCATTTCTTTTCGTTGTGATGTGTTGCTACTCGGTTCGAACTTTGAAGTCATCGGTTTTGTCCAGTTATATCCAGTTGACTGATTACTAGATAATTCGTGGTTAAGGTATTTGACAAAAAATGGTCAAATTCTAGCCAGCTTGAACCATTCACTTATAAATTCACTGTTATTTCAAGGAATCCCCTTGATTTCAGCACTTTGGCAGTTTGGCTTATGCTAACGAAAAGTCACTTGGTACCAGCCTTTAGCTGCCGTAAACTTATTAATCGCACTCTGCTTTACATGCAAACTTGCATAGAATATCAGGCATAGCTTAATTTAAGCTACTTCAGGTCCTACCTAATTTGACCAAAGTTGGATGTTATGCAGGTTTATTTTTGAAATAACCTGCATCCCTATACAAACATTTTCACTATAACTGTGCTGTCAGGTTTTATTAGTTCCTGTTGTTCTTCAATCTTCATATATTCTCAAAACAATCATTATTTTATATACAAATATTCACTTTTTATTGTGCTAACATGTTGTAGACTTGAAGTAATTATGTTCTTGGCATGCAGCCGTACTTATCAAATAGTTTAGCTCATTGCAAATTTCAGGCTTGCATGGATTCCTTCAGACCTCCACTATGTTCTGTTTATAATAACTTAAATCCTTTTACAGTATCAAAAAATAGCAAATCTATAAGATTGCACTCACCAATCATTCCACCAGGAAGTGTAACAATTGCCAAGGACCACATATATGGAATTAACTACAAACGAGAACAAAATTGGACACTGTCAATGACATAAACCAACAGTTTTTCTTTTAGCAAAAATAAAACCAAACCATTCAGTAAAACCAAATAGTATCTTATTTGATAGCTTGAATTTTTGGATAGAAGGTGACCTTTGAAAGTTCATGGACTATGGCCTGCCGATCGCTTCTATTGTCCCCGAACGCATCGACACATTTCCCAAGTATGTAATATGACATGGAAGGTGCCATGCCATGGATGAAGGACCCCATGGTCCCCAGCGCCATGAACAGCCAGTCCAGTGCATCGGCATAGCAAAGCAGTCCAAAGAACGGGAACGGCTCGTTGTCCGCCGCAGCCGGCGATGTTGGTGGTGATGTGCTTTCCTCGTCATCCATACTGCCGGGTTTAGATGATTCAGCTGGACCGTCTCTCTCGTTGATGAGCGGCATTTTTTCTGGTGAACCTTTCAATACTTTTGCAGAAGAGTAGCAGGAAAGACTGAGCTATATATATAGTAACAGACAACCATATAGCTACAAAAAATGTTGGGACGCTCCATTGGTATTCTCAAGGCTCATATGTTGACTAATTTAGCATGGCATTAAATAACATTAGCTTATAGAATTGGTCTTAGCGGCTTCCATTCTCAATCACAACTGTGTTGCTGACATGATGCAGCTTGTCAGTCTTTATATTCTAACTTGCAAGAAGTGAACTGTTCTTTTGATGACGTGTGTAATTACTACTCAAAGTCACATCTTCGTGAAATAATAAGCATGAACCTTTAGTTGTTGTAACCAAATCTGTACGGGCATGAGGCAGCTTTGTATTCATCTACAGATCACATGAGGTCAGGCCAGCTGCTGTCTAATCCAGATTACCAAGGACACTTGTTTTTTTGGTGAAAGCTACTCTATTGGAATTGTATCTTACTTTACATGATCCTATTTCCTTCCAAATTCCAATTTAATAAACTTTCTAGCTTCCTTGTATTACAGGATGCTCTGTTAAACTTCTTTCAAGTTTCTGTTGCAAAAAAAAAAAAAAAAAACACAGGCAAGGTGTCTAGAAATAAGCAAGGTAGTTTCCATTCAAATCTTAATCCACCATCTAATGCGATATGTTTGCAATGTTACCATATGTGATTTTAGTATAGCCCTGTTTTCCATGGCATATATTTTCTGCTTATAATATTATTTATGAAAATAGATTATGCAAGGTTCTTCAGATAGTTACTTAAAGAGATCTTAGCTCAATACTTGATGGCTCAGGGCACAGGGGAACTCACAAACCTAATTCTTCACATTCCCCATAGCTGGTGATCGACCTAGGATGCCTCTGTTGGTTAGTCTTGTATTGATTAGGAATAATAAGGTGACTGTTACTTACATATGGCAGTGGAAATGCTCCAAGTAATTGGAAAATTATTTTAGTATGAGATTATGGAACAGACCAGTGTCCTGGTGGTAGGCAGGTGTTCTAACCTCCCCGCCCACCATAGTTCGAGTCCTAGGACCGGCTCAGGTGCCCACCTTCTTCTTTATTTAAAAGTCACATTTCGAAATTTTTAGTATGAGATTATCCATAGGTGTCAAATTCTTAGTGAGATGATAATACGACTCATTTTTTTCAACTCATGGACTATGCTCTCCATTAAGAGATAGCTATGTTATTACAATCTGTCAAATTACAGAAAATGCATTTAAACAACACCATAATTCCTGACAAAGGAACCTAAATATAATTTCATTGTCACTTGGCCACAATGGGACTTCATCAGACAGCGGGATCAATCCTTCATGTTGCTTTGCAAGTGGAATAGCCTTGAGTAAACGCCATCATCTGCAGAGATCAAAGTTTGGTGATTACCGATTTCGACCACCTTTCCTTTGTCCATCACGACAATCATGTCTGCATTCATGATGGTGGACAATCTATGTGCCACTGTGATACTTGTAATTTTGCCTGATCGCTCATCTTTGTTCCTCCATTCTTTGGCGCTTAAAGCACTCATCACCACCCTCTCAGATTCACCATCGAGTGCGCTAGTTGCCTCATCAAGAAGCAGAATGGCTGGCCTCTTTATTAGAGTTCTTGCGATAGCTATCCGTTGTTTTTGCCCTCCTGAAAGCTGGCTTCCTTTCTCTCCAACAACTGTGTCGTACCCTTTTGGCAGGCCACTAATGAACTCATGAATGTTTGCATCCATTGCAGCCTGGATTATTTCAGTTTCTGAAGCGCCTTCACTTCCGTAGCTAATGTTATCTTTGATGGATGAATTGAACAAGATTGGCTCTTGTTGAACTAGTCCAATCTGCTGCCTGAGCCATCTGAGATTGTAGTCTCTTATGTTCTTGTCATCAACTAGCAATCTACCTCTGTTAGGGTCATAGAATCTCAATATTAGAGCCAGCACAGAGGATTTTCCTGCACCACTTGGGCCAACCAATGCTACTCTTTGGCCAGGTTCAATTACAAGATTAAAGCCATCCAAAATGGTGACCTCTGGTCTCGATGGATAGCTGAAGCTCACATCCTGAAACTCGGTTCTCCCCACGAGCCAGTGTTTACTTGGCCTTTCTGGTTTATCTGGCACTATTTGTGTCTCTCTGTCAAGCATGTCAAATGCAGGGTTCAATATCGCAATGGCTGACATGACCATGGGAATCAGGGTCCATAGCTCTGTGATGGAGGGTACCGTGAGTGAGAATATCTGGTATGATCTTATGCTGTTTTCAAATGAAGCTTGATTCCTCTGAACAAGAACTGTGGTGTACCAAAGTGCTACTGCATGTGCAATATTCCACAGGCAGAGTGAGATCCCTTGGATCACCCCATACTTCATGCTCTCTATCTTGGTAATTTTCATGGGTTCTTGCAGTGATAATTCTGCTTTTTTAATTATTTGGTCTTCATAAACAAAGGATGCCACGGTTCGAATGTTGCTAGCTGCCTCTGAAGCAAGGGAAACAAGTTCCTGGTGTGCTATAGCAGAGTCACCGTAGAATCCTTTGGCTGACTTGGCCTGAATAAGGCCACCAATGAAATGGCATGGCATGACTGCCCATGATACTAAACCCATCCTCCAATTGACATACATGCTTACTATTGTCGCTATCAGAATCGAAGAGATGCATTGCACAATGACTGCCATTCTATCAGATATGATGGTCTTGACTGTTGAGGTGTCGCTGACAATCCGTGAGGTAAGAAATCCTACACCATTCTTTGGTTTTTCAAACCAACCAAGCTCATTTCGGAGAACAGCTGCATCGTATTCAAATGAAAGCTCATTATATTGCGAACAATGAAAGGGTATATAGTGTTGACTCTTGCGAGATATTGAAAAGATAACAAAGAGACTTTTCATGACATACTTGAAAAGAGGTCCTCCCTTAGGTTTTTCATTGCCTTTTCTCCAATAACACCATAAATAAAGTGCTGCAAGATGTTACTGACAAGTGTGACCATCCCAGCTGCGAAGAAAATCAAAGAATACTTGCTGACTTTTCTTTTTGCATCTGGATCATAATATGCTACACCAATTGTCATGATGAAGTAACCAAACAAGGGCTTTGATATTCCAGATATGGCTGCTGCTGAGGAGCCTAATAGAATCTTTGCAATGTCGTCTTTATGCAGGCCATACCAAAGTCTAAAGAAAGGGTGTGTTTCCATTCTGACTTCTTGCTTTGGTTGCTTTGAGTTTAGCCGTTCTAGTTTGCTTTGTGTTCCCTGCTTTGTAGAGGACTGCCTAATGTTTGCTTCATCGTGTTGTTCTTCTATTACATTATCAGAAGAGCTGTTTAATAAATCAACATAAAGGAATCAGTATTCATCTCATTAAAATCTCAATACGCACAAAATTTTATATTTTTTTTACTTTTTGTTTAGATTCTATGAAAATCTATGATCTAAACAGTTGCGGAGCCTTCAATAATGCTGATTTTGAAAAAATGAAATAAATAGTAAAAATATAAAATTTTATGCGTGGTGAGATTTTAATGAGATGAACAAGATGGCCAGTTCAGATCGACGTTTTTGGTCTCAAATTTTTCAAACACGACGTGAAGCACCATAGCTCAACTCTCTCTATATATATGCTTTTCTGAGTATCCCTTAACCCTTAAAAGTTTTGCAATTTCTAGTTAGCATCTTTGTAACAGTGAAAGTCAGTTTGATTTCAAACTGTTCACTTTCAGTTTTAAAAAATCGTCAGTCGGGAACCATAAGTACCCAACACGCATATACTATTTTTTTAATTGATAAGAATAAAAGATTGATGAAGTAAAGATTTTCTTTAGCTGCGTTTTACTTTACCTTGCTGCCCTCTTTCCAGCTTCCTTCTCAATATTTTGCATGCTGCATACATTGGAGTAGAATGTGCTTTTCTCGAGCAACTCCTGATGTGTCCCAGTTTGTGCTACTCTTCCATCCTCCACGACGACAATGATGTCAGCATTTACAATTGTGGACATCCTGTGGGCTATCAAGATAACTGTCCTCCCGTGGATGGCTCTCTCAAGTGCATCTTGGACTAGCTTTTCTGATTCTGAATCAAGGGCACTTGTTGCTTCATCTAGAAGGAGAATTGGTGGATCCTTTAGCATTGCTCTTGCAATAGCTATTCTTTGTTTCTGGCCTCCTGACAACTGCACGCCCCTTTCTCCTACCTGAACCAATTAAGATGGCTTTAGTCAGGCTCCTTGTCAATTCCATAATTTACCTTGCGCTGTCACATTATGCCTTGCAATGTGCATTCATTATTCTTGTTCCATTAACTCAAAAAATGGGTTGTTGTACTCCTTTACCAATCTATACTTCTATTTGTCTGGCTTTCTTTGCGAGCTATAAGCATGTTTCATTGTCAGTGAAAGCTCGATGCATTTTTTGAGTAATAGGGTAGGAGCTCTATTATTCCATTAAAAAAAGAAAAATACAGAAAAACAAAAACATCCGGTACCACACACTGCAGCGCTATGCCCCCAACCTAACCTATAGCCCGACACACCACCAACCCTAGCATATCCAGTGACCCGGTCACACCAACAACACGTCCCACCGCCAAGCTCGATGCATTTTCATGTTGGACATTCAGGTTTTCACATGTGATTAACATATTGAAATACTCATCCTTATCTTTTTAGCTATCAGTTTCTTTGTAACAAAAGTAAATAACATTATTACCGAACTATCAATCATGAGTCTTTGAAAAATTAAGTTGCCATTTTCGGAATAATTCCATATTTATGTTAATATTATAAGTTCAGGTCTTATGCCATTTCATGCCTTTATCAAAACCATGAATAGATACATATTGTCCCTAGAATAGGATAACTTTCCAGTTACATAAAAAAAAAGTTTCCCATCTTTTTTTTGCATTTCTTTGATGAACACGTGTACCTCTGTTAAGTATTCATTGGGAAGTTTGGATATGAATGAGTGCACGTTAGCTGTTGTTGCCGCTTCAATTATCTCTTCGTCACTTGCATCCATTTTACCAATCCTCAAGTTGTCCTTGATAGTACCAGAAAATAGTGATGGCTCCTGAGAGACGGAAGCTACATTTCTTCGTAGGGATTTCAGATCAAGTTTCTGGATACTGTGGCCATCGATGAATATGTCACCTGCAGCATTGGGCCTCGTCACTGACTGAAAAGTTTCTAACTAGTTTATCTTGTACTGTATTTGCAGTTACTAACTCATGACATCTGACCTTAATTATGATGTAGAATATTACAGTTAGCAAACTATAATACTGACTTTACACATCCATATAGTTGCACTAGGAAGATGGCAGAAGCCTACCTGAGGTTGGATCATAGAACCTTTGAAGTAGTGAAATAACAGTGCTCTTCCCACAGCCGCTGCTTCCTACCAGAGCAACGACTTTGCCTGCGGGTATGGACAAGGAGAACCCTTGGAGAATTGGCTTATCCTGGCGAGAGGGATAGGCGAAATGAACTTTACGAAATTTGATCTCCCCATGAACCTTTTCTAGTACTGCTCCACACTTTGCATAACTTATGGACGGCTTTCTTTTGATAATCTTGAAGACCTCTTTTCCTGCAGCTTTTGCTTGATTAAAGGTCTGAAGGTCTGGTGCAGCGTAGGTAATTGATCTGAATCGATGTAGCAAAAACCATTTGAGTCTAGAATACATGCAAATAAAAAGAATAAATATCAATAGTACCTATCTACCTCGCTAAGTATTTCAACAGTAACGTTTAACCAAGAATCTCAGTTGACACTTTGCTTTGTTTGAATTGTGACTTCACTGTTTTCATATCGACAAATTAATTTTTGAATAAAAATAGTTTAGTGTGACCAAACCAAACAGGAAGTCTGTAGTTTTATTACATTGCGCCAAAGAGGATGCTCATGATAGCAGCTATCGTGCCACCTCCTGTTGCTGTTTTTTTGCTTACTGCAACTGCTCCGATCCAAACCATCAGTGCCCATGAACAAAAGGTCACTGCTTGGAACAAGCCCAGTCCTATTCCTTTTATCATTGCCTCCTCCTTGCTTAGTTTGTATTGATTATCCATGCACTGGACAAAGGACTTGATGGCCCAGTTCTCGCCGACAAAGGAGAAGACAGTCTTGATATGCGACAAAGTCTGTTCACAGTTGTATACTGGGGTTACAAACTTAAACCTTTGTAGGTGGTCGTTCATATTTCTCAATTTCTATTTGCTCAAATAACTTGGAGCTAACTGATCTGCATGGTTACCTGCTCTACAACAGATGTTGCTTCTGAGATGATAGCATTGCGTGACAATGATATGCCATTTATCATTTTCGTGTATGTCGCTCCAATGACAAGGATCAGAGGAATGACCAGGAAGGACAGCATCGCAACTTGCCAGCAGCTCACAAATGCAATTATTATACCAGCAAAGAAGGTGGAGAAGCTTGCAACAAAATGACCCAGCTGCAGAAAGTGAGGTCAGATGCAAGTTTGACCAAAGAACTTCAGAAATCTTAATGATAGGGTTCCATATGATTGTTAAATAAATTACCTTCTCACCAATTGCATCTTGTATGACACTCATGTGGTTGGTTACTCCGGTGATGATGTTTGCTGTGGTTAAGTCAGTGTCGAAGGCCCCAACCTCTTGATTAAGCACTGATCTCAGAAATGCTAGCCGCATGCGTGCTGTCTGTCTCTCACTTGAGTATATCCAGCAGGAGATCTCTGCAGACAGGTGATCAGAGGAATAGTTAAGTGGTGTTTCACCAGTTAATATTGTTATGCTGTTGCTCCTATAGTCCTATTATATCTCCTATGATTCTCATTAAGTATAAAAGACTAATGATGACAAAAAAAACTGTTAATGTGAATGGAGAGAGTAGTGTGTGAATGGTTGGATTGCATTGACAGCCCAAGGGGCAAATATATTGAGCACAAGAGGAAAACCCTAGAGGAGAAAAAGACTATTCTACCCACTTATAGGACAAATGACTACAATACCCTTAACGCCACCTCTCAAATGCAACATGTGTGCAATAGCATTGCATTTGAAAGAACACACTACTAATAAAAGGAAAATCTAAAATCCGTGTCTTGTTGATGTTGTCGAAGTGTGTAGCTCTGGGAAAAATTTGCCGAACTCTATAATGAACTCATCCATCCGGTGTAACCGACGGTGACGATGCATGGCTCCAAGGAGAAGGTACCGTAGATCATAGTCTCGAAAGCATCATCACGAAAGGAGAGCATGATGCGTCACGAAGAAGGGCGGTGCGACGACCAATGAGCAGCGATTGAGAAGCCAAAACCAAGTCTTTGTGAAGATAAAGACTTCTACAATCTGCAAGGATCTCCGGTGGTGCTAGCAACATCAGGGAATGAGGACAACCGGGATGATGAGTATAGGTGGAGCAATGTCATGACAAAGGGAAACGACAAAGTAGAGAGAGTGGCCAAATCTAGCTGAGTAAGGAGGATGGAAGCATGACAGCATAGATCATAGCCTTGAAAGGCATCATCACGTTAAGGGGGTGTGATGCGTCATGAAGAGGGAGGCCGTGACGACCAAGAAGGATCAAGGAGCTATGGCAGCTGCCATGGGAAGAGGAAGGAGATAGCAAAAGGAATCAACTCATTTGACGTAGAAATGATGCATTCACACAAGCATCGACGAACTGATAGATACAGGAGCAACAGACTTGGATGGACGTGATGAAAGCAAAGAATAAGACCCTAAAAATAAAGATGCAAGGATATAGGCAGCAGACAGCAAGATGTAAGCAGCAGGAATCGAGATACAAGCAGTAATGGATAATAGCAATAGGCAAGGACAATGGACAGCGCTAGGTAAGCCCAAAGCAGCACCAAGGAGACACCAAGAGTATAAGCACCAATGGCAAAGTGATGACCCAAGGATGGTGAAGAGCAACCATGTAGAGTAAGACCTGACGATGGCGATGCCGGCAATGTCAGGGTATGAAAAAAGCCAGGATGACCGAAGATGGCAGAAGAACCAAAGGCAATGTCAAGAGAGGCCGAATTGGTGGAAGGGGATAAGAGGAAGACCAACAAAGAGAGAAAACCCAAGGAATGGGTGATAAGGCTGCATAAGCATGCTCTTGATCAGAGAGTGACAGCCTGATGTCACGGATAAAGGGTCATGGATAGGTGGTAGGTGGTGCTGGTTGAGGTGTCGATGCATGGCAAAGGTGCTGATGAAACTCGAAGCGGCCGTGAAACAAGGCCAGAAGGTGGAGCAATGGCGTTGGATAGCGCGATAGGAGCTCCAGGGGCAGCTTGGCTCGGTGGAGGCTTGATCATGTAGAGGCCAGAGTTTGGTCAGGCTGGTAGAGCTCGGCGGCAACTGGTGGAGCTCGGGGACGACATCGACTGATAAAGCAGAGTCAGAGATGGGGATGCGGCCTGGTGGAGTTGAGACGTAGAGGGGCCGACTTGAGGCTCGTCTCTGAGCACCGCCGTTGCGTAGGGGGGCCGAAGGCGCGGATGGCGGTGGCTCTCCTTGCTCCTTGGCCGCTGCTAGTGGCCGGATAGGGCATAGGAGACGGCTCCGGATGCTGCCGTGGAGCTCAGGGCAATGCCAACGAGCTCCACCGTAGGGCCAAGCAATGGGAACGCCAGATCTGGTGAGCACAAGGCAAATCCAGCAAGGACGAGCTCGGGGAGGCGCTGGTAAGGCCCGGAGCGGCGCAGATTTGCAGGAGCAGAGCCTCCCTTCCATGTGCAACGATGGCCGGATCTTCACCGAGCATAGCGGCGGCGGTGGCAACGGCTCTTGAGGCCGGATCTGGCAAGGAGTCGCACGGATCCGAGCTAGAGAGGAGGTGGTGGCGCTTAGGAGGCTCGAATCGGCGACGTCGGTGACGAAGGAGCCCAAGCCGGTGCTGCTGGCTGCTCCGTCCAGACCTGGACAAGGAGCAATCGAAGGCAGCACGACAGGAGGATGCTCAGACGACGAGAAGGCCACGTCAACGGCCGCAGCATGGAGCAGAGACAGTGGCGAAGCAGCACAGCGACGGCGGCGGCTCTGGAGACCGGATCCAGCGAGGAGTCGCACGGATCCAAGCCGGAGAGGAGGTGGCGGCGCTTGTGGATGCGGATCCGGCTTGAAGTGGCGCTATGGTAATCAGGGCTGCACGTGCAGCAGTGGCGGCACCAGGAGACAGGACAGGGCTCCATCCCCTCTCTGTGCTTCCCTCTTCGTGCTTGCCTTGGAAGAAGAAGGCAGAGATGTTGACGCTGTTGTACTTGATAAAGAAGAGGTTGCTGCTCCTTGATGGAGAGGATGGAGGCCAAACTAATGGCCACCACTGAGAGTGAAGAGTGCTCCTCCCGGGGCAGCGGAAGGATGGCTGGCTGAAGCTAGGGTTGAGTCCGATGCTCTGATACCATGTTAATATGAATGGAGGGAGTAGTGTGTGAATGGTTAGATTGTATTGACAGTCCAAGAGACAAATATATAGAGTACGAGAGGAAAACCCTAGAGGAGGAAAAGATTATTCTACCCACTTATCGGACAAATGACTACAATAGCCTTAACAAAAACAATATTTCTAATGTATCATTCATTCTGCAATTACTATGATTTTTTAAAGAATTTGTAAGGTGCTTTTATTTCATTGCAAACAGAAGTAAAAACATTAGTAATTGGGCAAAAAGGCACCTGCAAAAATCTATTCTGAGTTTTACGGCCTAATTTATATAAAATGAGCCAACCAATGAGCAATACTGCAATTCAAGGCCAGAACCACAGGAATGCACTTCAAGGAGTGCTGGAGTTCCTGCTTTTGGTTTTTTTAAGGCACCAGGATCGAGCATGCAAATAGAGCACTGGGGGTGTTTCTTTCACCAAAGGAAAAAACACATGCATCATTGCAGAAATGAAAGGGCCCTTGACTCGACTTACCAACCATTCCGGCAGGAAGAGTAGCTGCTGCCATGTACCACACATAGGGAACCACCTTTCAGCAACAAGAAGGAAACAAACGGTGTAAAAGCCATTGCAAACGAAAATAATTGAATTTCAAAAGACAAGATGGGTGAAGAGACTAATGATAAGCATGCATGTTGATGTTTTAGCAAGTTCACCTTATACAGTGCATGGACCATGCCCTCCTGATCATGTATGTTGGTTCCGAAGGCATCAAGCGCTTTCCCAAGAAGGAGATAGCCGATTGGGAATGCCATGCCATGAATGACGGACCCGATGGTTCCCAGGGCCATGAGGAGCCAATCGACGGAATCGGCATAGCAAAGCAGCAAAAAGAATGGAAATGGCTTGTCATCAGGGCCATCTGACGACGACACGGAGACTCTGCTCTTCCTTTCGTCCATGTCATCATGTTGAGACGATGAAATGGAGTGGTCTTCATCATGGACCGTCGCCATTGTTCTCAGTGATCTTGGCGACCTTATTGCAGCAGAGCAGCATCGGTATTATAGGCATAGGCACTGCATACTGCGCGTGCATGTTTACATGTGGATGCTGACAACCATGTTCTCCCAAAATAGTTTGAAACAAGCACTAGCTTTGGCACTCTCAAGGTTGAAATAAAAACATGCTGAGCTGGTAAAGGGACTCATTAGCATATTATATCCGTTTTATGTAGTGGTTTTTGCTTTAGTTTTGGCACTGTTCTGTGTGTTGCCAGTCTCGTTTTACATTGATCTAGATGGAGGGAAATGGGCAGAAGACAGTGGGTCTGTTTGAATAGAGAAAACAGGCGAAGACCACCCGTATAATGAATCAGTGAAGCAAATGAGAAATTCTAGGAGAGAGGGTTAACTTCCTTTTTATTGTTTTCCATATTTTCACTATGAAGCACCAAGAAGCCACATTATCACGCACTGTTAGTCAAGTAATTACCTTGTCAGGACTTTTTTAGCACGTCCATTGAGAAGCCTACTAGTATCTCACTTTAAGGATTCCTAGCCCTACCAATTAAATACATTTCTTGGCTACTAATCCTAGTTTGGTGATTCCTTCCTCTAAAAAAGAAGGCATGGTGATTGATTTGTTAAGATCAATAAGATTTGATCTGCATAATAGGCTAATGAGTGTTTACATGACCAAGGTGGCTCCCGGGAATAACTGGGGCATAATCTTAGCATATGCCTTTTCAGACTGCACATAAGACGCAAGGCTGTCGACATCGCCTGTCTTTGCAACCAGCCCTGAATGTTTGTTTGCACCTGCATCAGTTTGCTGATGCATTTTTGTCCAAGAAGGAATGTACAAAGGGAAAGAATGCAACGTTTCTCCTCATTGCCAGAGGTGATGAGGAGAAGCCCGCAGTGTTCTGCTGCATGTTCCATGAACATAATGCTCATTTCTCCTCAGAATTGACGAAAGCTAACAGCTGCACCGTCTTCCATTTGTGCAGGTTTCTGTTTGCAGCACAGAGGCAAAACATCCCGACAGCCCAAGAACCCAGGATTGATCTATGAAAGAACCGGCAAGTTTGGTCTGTTCCTAGATTTCTGAACAAAAATGCACACTGATTTGCAGCCAGCTTCAATCTCCAGGTACAGAGGGGTCAATTGGAAGGCACAAAGAAGACAATTCTTGGGCAAAGGAGCTTTTGTTCCATTCATCTATGCTGATCAGATTACACTTAGAAGCAGCATATGCTACTGAGGCTCTTTTGTTTCCTCCCTGCAGGGACTTGCATGCAGATTACATCTTTCCAGAGATCATCATCCATGTCATTTTCATTGATGGGATGAGGAGAGAATATCCGGATGATGTCTAGAAGGAGCCAGGGAATGACCCATTCAAATGCCTTGTTAAAAATTGGAATCGCTATCTCATGTGTTTGTCTTCCAAGTTCTTTTTTCTCTCTCATATTTCAGCTGATGCATGCAGTCTTCGGATTTTGTCTTAGGTTTGGGATCTAGCCATCCATGTCTACGAGAGAAAAATCGTGAAACTTCCCTTATTTTGTACTCCCTCCCTCCGATAAAAAAAAACTATCGCTGTTTTGGACATTGATACGGCAACTTTCTCTAACCTCATTTCCTGTAACACTATTTATCACGTCCTCTAAAAATTTTTCTCCATCTCCTAAAATTTTTTCATACTTTACATTACATTCAAAACATGCGTTCCTTCGGTAGCCCTCTTATCCCTAAAAAGTTAAATAAACAGTGTTTTGCAGGACCTTCTGGGAATGCTCTAAGACAACCTACATGTTCGATCTAAATATTTAAAAAGATATAGTTAAAGTTTTAAAAGTTTGAGAGCACATATGGAATGGATGGAGCAGTAACAAAGAACCTTTACTAAAACATATAATATTTTGAAACGTCAGGAACTCTAGAGATAAGGATGTTAAAGTCTACTCCCTCCGTCCCTAAAAGAATGTCATTCTGCGATTCAAAATTTGTCCCTAAAAAAATGTCATTTTAGAGCAATAATTGCTAGATTCCCCTCTCACCTCTATAAAGTACCTATAGATTCCCTCTCACCACTATAAAAAAAACCTATATATTCTCCTCCCAACACTATAAAGTACTCTAGATTCCTACCTATATATACTCTCCTTAAGGACAGTCCCAATGGGCCACATAAGCGGTATCTAAGCAGTTTCCATACCATGCCACATAGGCAAAAAGCTAATGTGGAGTGTCATTAAAAGAAGAAAGAGAAGAAAGTGGTGTCTCATGCAAGACATCACTTTTTTTATTAGACCAAGACGCATAGACACCACGAAAGTGCCACTAGGACTCCAGCAATTTCTCTGGCACGCGTGATCTACTTTGGATTTCCTGCGCCATACGAGATCCAAATGGATGTTATGTGTGTGTGGCTCTGCTCACACCGGATTATAGCACATGCATGAGTAATGACTTTGGATTATTAAACATACACACTACCTATTGGAGATTTGTATAGACATCACATAATAAATGCTCTATCTCTCCTCTCCAATGCTCTAGACATTGCTATACACACTATCCATTGGGACTGTCCTAATCTACTCAAAATTTTCCAGAACGACATTCTTTTAGGGACGAAGTAGTAACTGTCTAGGATAGGGGGATTATAATGCTGCTAACTTTGTAGAAAAGATGGATTATAACGCTGCTGATAGTCTTGATTGACTCAACTGAGTGCGTAGGAATGCTCGAGCTCTTCAACTTTGTTGTACAACTACAAAGGGGGCGTTTGGTTGCCGTATGAGCTCAGCCAGGCTGTATGAGCTCAGCCAGGCTGGTGGGAGCCAGGCTGAGGTGATGCAAGAGATGTTGTTTGGTTGGTTATATGAGATTGGACAGGCTGAGCAGAGATGTTGTTTAGTTAGCTGCAGTAGAAAGGGAGGGGGATGTACAAATTCAAAAGATGAAAATCAAAAACAAAGAAAATAAATTCAAAAGTAAAAATAAAAAAATTTAAAAAATACTGGAACAAAAATAAATTCAAAAACATAAAATAAAAATTCCAAAAACAAATACTAGAAAATCAATAAATTTGAAAACAAAAAAAATAAAAATTCAAAAAATTCTGAAATTTTTTCAATACCTTGTACTTGAATCTACGGTTCCATTTTTTTTGTTTCATTGAATTTAGATGTCGTTTGAATTTTTAAAAAAATTCAAAGGAGGAGAAAAACTAGCTATATCAGACTCGTTGCTAGCCGTTGCATCAGGTCGACTGGCCGGTAAACAGCCGAGCCTGACCATTTCTTGGGAGCCAGCCAAGACAAGAGTTTTTGCATGAGGTCGGTTGGCTCCGATCTTCACGCAGCCAACCAAACACGCGGTGGCTGCACAAGACGAGCCAGGCTGAGCCGGATGCGGGCAACCAAACGCCCCCAAAGTTTCTTGTTCCCCCAGAAGCTCGGAACTCACACACATCCAGCTCTCTGTCGCACCAGTGATAGTTCACCTTTCTTAGGTTTTATTTTCTGGGCGTTTAGCACATCATTCTCGACCGGGAACATATCATGTGCACATATCACATTTGTGCACATATGCACATATTAAATCTGGGCCGTCCAAATCCTATCTAACGGTGCCTCAAAATCTGTGCCGTTTGTTGGTGCCAGTGGTGAGGGTGTAAATGCAAAATTTCGAGGCACCGTTGGATGGGATTTGGACGGCCCAGATTTAATATGTGCATATGTGCACAGATATGATATGTGCACAGGATATGTTCCTTCTCGACCAATATTGGTTGCGTTTAAATTGTGTCTGAAAATGCTTTTCCTAAGACAGTGAGGTCTCGCCAACTTCGTCGTCTTTGTCCAAACATGTCAGTGAGAGTTGATGTGAGGGCTCCTCATCGTGGTGACCAAAACAGTGGGGTCACCGCATGCTAGGCCCATGTGTCAGTGAGGGCGAGACAATGTGTTGCGCATTTGGGAGGACGCAACATTCCGTAGCATAGAAGGGCTCCTGCATGAACAAAGGCAGCGGTGGGAATCGGCCGTGCCGTGCCGGCCCGGCCTAGGCCCGTCGTGCCTCGGGCCGGTGCAAAACGGGCCAGCACGGCCCGGCCAACAATTCAGGCCATGCCGAGCCAGCACGGACCGCCCAAATCAAGGCCGGCACGGCCCATAAACCTATCGGGCCGGCCCGAGCATGGCACAGGCAACAAAACAGCAGCATTAAATAATTTTTTGTAAATTCATATGTTGCTCAGATGAAAAATTTGTCAACACGAAAAAGATGTGTCTCGAAATTCTCTACAACTTTCGTGTTAAAGGAAAATTCATACGAGCACAGTAAAACATCGAAAATATGGAATTACATTACAGATACCGTTGGCCCTAAAGCAGTCAGCACGCTAAATAATTTTTTATAATTTGCTCAAATGAAAAAGTTGTCAACACAAAAAAGACGCGTCTCGAAATTCTCTACAACTTTTGTGTTGAACAAAAATTCATACGAATGCAGAAAGACCTTGAAAAAATTATTTACTGATTCGTACTATAGTTCGGGCCGGGCCGGGCGACACGCCGTGCCTGGTTTCTAGGCCCGGCCCGGCACGGCCATTCGGACCGGGCTGGCTTGGCCCAATTATTTTCGTGCCGAGCCGTGCTTTGGGCTCTGTTTTTTGGGCCGTGCTCGGGCTGGCCCGAACGGCCCGGCCCAAACTCTCAGCACTAAACAAAGGTATGTTTGAGTTTTTTTTTAAAAAAAAAATAGAAGGACAGGGTTTTCAGGATCTCGAAAGCCCACAAATCAAATGTTCTAACTTTTTGAAGACACATATCAAAGGCTAGCGTTTTAGCCACAACCATGCAACCATTCCAAAATAGAAATATGGACTAATTATCTTATATACATTTTGCGTAGCAAAAACGCGCTCTCCCGTGGCCACGTCGGCCAGGGAACGCTGGCGTTCAAAAGTTATATATAAAAGCAGCCCTCCCGCAGCTCCTAGACGAGGCGGCAACTTCGGCAGGTTGGTCATCCGCATCAAATCTCACGTCGCCGACCTGGGCTCGAATCCCAGCCGCCCCCCTTTTCCAGTATGCTGCTTCCTCTGCCTTTTTCTTTTACCTTTTTTCCTTTTCTATTTTCTTTTTTCTACACCATTTAAAAATTCTAAAAAATTAAAAGTTTGCAAAAATGGAACCATCCTGCACAAAGAAGGTCTATAAAAAGTTTGGATGTTTTTAAATTTTTTTGAAATTAGAAAAATTTCAACTTTAAAAAAATCTCGCTCTCTTTTTTCCTCTTCTATTTTCTTTTTTTGTAGGCAGTTTAAAAATTCCAAAAAAGGAAGTTTGTAAAAATAGAACCATGGCTCCACAAAGAAGGCCCATACTCTGTTTGTTGCCGCAAAGAGTTGATAATTAAACATTTATTTTTGCAGATTGCCTCTCCTACTCTATAATATTTGCTCATCTCATGATAAAAACTGTTGTAACTTGAATTACTATATGAACTTATGATGAAAAAAATTTACATGCGCCGTGGGTGCACTATCCGTTCTAGTTCCACACATACAGCAAAGAAACGAGGGGCCACAAATGTCCCTGCTGTCCGCTGATAGTGTAGAAAGGTGGCCACTCGCTGATGAAATAGACGGCCATGAAAGTGTGTACAGGTTTCAAATTTCGTTTTGAACACCGAAAACAGCCAGCTGCCCAGTAGCGATTAATTCGTGAATTTCGAACGAATTTGGGTACAACCTGGACAAATTTGAATTTCTAAAATTGTATTTAGCTGCAAATTTAGGTGGTTCGCAAAAGGTCGTTCACTGCAGTTTACTAGAAACTGCTGGAGCCCTAAAAAAAAGCAATCTAAAAAAAGTGGTCTGTATTTTTTTTTACTGCACGGCGCAGGTATAATATAGGCACAAGATTATGGTTATCCATAAGGTGTTCGATGAAAGACCTACATTAGGAAGAAACACATAAGAGCTTCTCACCACTAACAGAAATGTGTGACACATTTTAGCCATTAGGACAAGCATATTCTAGCCATCAGAGATAGTGACTGAAACGAGCTGCATGGCTTCGGTCGGCAAAGAAGGCCAAGGTTCAAAAATACATGAAAAATTCATTTTAAAAAATATGTCAAACATTTCAAAACTTATTAATACTATTTTCTTTTTTTGGTTAATTTTTTTTTGCTGATTTTGAATTTAAAGTTGGGCCTGTTTTGGATCTTAATAGTATGCTGATTGCTGAATCGGAAGTAACCACCATGAAGAAAACCGCAAAAGCAATTCGATTTTTTGTGGCTTTTGAAACCCTCTATGTGAAGATGGAATGAGCATAGATCCTATGTGGCACGCATGTCAGCCGAACATTTTTTTTCTCTAGTTATTTTAACGGAGCAAAGCTAGAGCTTTTTTAAGCCCACTATATTTCAAGTAAAATGGATGCATACACTAACACCCACACGCTACTCACGTGTATCCAAACCACACACAAAGGAATAGATTAGACGCTCAACGGCATGTGTTGTCCCACTTAACCGCACACAAGTGTGTTTGCCTGTTCGATGCACATATCGAACCAGATCGAAGGTCCAACAGCTACCGTTATGAAAGCACGTATAATCTTACCAAACACGCACACGTGTATCCCAAGAGAAAACCCCTGCCCTAGGAAAATCCCAGAGAGGTGAGACGCCGGGTTAACCCACATGGCTTGGTTCTCAAAGCTAGAGCTTTTTATTACGGAGAGGAGCCAGAGCAAGCTAGAATTTTTTTAAAAAATATTTATTTTAATTCGATTTTTCAGAAATAATCGTCGGAAATAGAAAATAACAGAATTGGACCCCTGGTCGCTCGGTACTAGGGCGATCGCCCGGTATTAGGGCGATAGGTGCCCAAAACGGCTATTTGCCGTAGCAGGTAACGACTATAAACGGGGCAAGATTCGGTGACCGTTAGCTACAGCCGCCTATCGCCCTATAATGGGGCGATCACCCGGTATTGGGGTGATTTTTGGCCTTTAAAGCCCCAGGACCCCTTCTCTTCTCTGCCTGAGCCTCCCATTTCCATTTCCATCACTGAGAGCAAGCGAGAGCAGGGAGGAGGAGAAGAGGAGAAAAAGGAAAGAGAGGAGAGGAAAAGAAGAGAAGGAAAAAAGGAGGAAAAATAGAAGAGAAAGAATAAAAATAGAAGATAGTTGAGGCGCCATTTTCGCGGAGGTAAGTCTGAAAATTTTTTGTGCAAATAATTTATTAGACAATATTTGTATTTAGAAATGCAATGTGGTAGTATTGTGTAGATGTGAAATGTAAATATTACGATGAAAACCTGGTAGGATAGCCATATGCTGTGCGGTTAAAGTTTTGGAAAAAAAAAATTGGACGTAGCAATTAAAGGTAGTAGATATGCATTTTTTAGGGTTACGAGAAATTAATAATACATATAGTAGTAATGCGTAGAAATTAAAGGTAGTAGATATGCAATTTTTTAGGGTTAGGAGAAATTAATAATACATATAGTAGTAATGTGTAGACATTAAAGGTAGTAGATATGCAATTTTTTAGGGTTAGGAGAAATTAATAATACATATAGTAGTACTGCGTAGAAATTAAAAGTAGTAGATATACAATTTTTTAGGGTTAGGAGAAATTAATAATACATATAGTAGTAATGCCGTAAGAAAAAAAAAGGGTAGTTTAATTATTTATTTATATCAGCAATTTCCAGTAGGATCGTCATACGGTTTATATATTGTATTTTAGAGTAGGGACATTTGTGATTATCCCTTTTAGAATAATATGTTAAAAACATGGTAGGCTAGCCACCACTACAGGAATCCGATTTATTTTAAATGGGCGAAACCCATTTAAAATAAGCTAAAACCGACAACGGATATTTTCGCTTACCGCCAATTTAAACTAAGCCGATTTAAAATAGCTAGACAAAAATACGAATAATTTCAGAGGCAACCGATTTAAATTAGACTATTTTCGTCGACTTAAGCGGCCGACGACATTACTTCGCCGATGAGCAAGCATGAGGAATAATGACGTGGTTCATATTTTCGTTACCAAGCCGACGAAAATCTAGCCACTGTGGCAAACATGTAGCGACATGGCAAGATATATTTTCGTTACCGCCGACGAAAATAATGAAAGTGACGTGGCGAAGTTATTTTTTAAACCAGCCGACGAAAATAAGGTGTGAACACCGTGCCTATGATTGCTTATTTTAAACCGCCGATTTAAAAAATATATATATATTTTAAAAAATAACATAAAAGCTAAAAAACCCTAGAAAATTACACAATTCACAGAAAAATCACACGATTCACATAAAATTCTTAGAAATTCACAGAAATTATGCCATCCACATGCCATCACATAACATTCATCATTTACATCATCACATACATATTTGACATTCACGTGACCACATATCATTGAAATGGCGTAAACGCCATTTGACATACATAAAAGTTTTAGATAGTGTCCAAATAATTATACATGACCACATATCATCGCATTGGCGTAAATGATAAGCATAGAACTAAAAATAGTGTTCAAATTATTCCATATCAGTACATAACACGATAAGCAGTCACATAGAACACGGTTAACATAAAATTACATTGTTCAACTTGGAGGTGTGTGGAAGTTGTGGCCACTACCTGCATCACCCCCTGAATTGAGATATTGGTCGATAGGTGTCCCCGAACCACTAGCAACATTACCTCCAACATTTGTTCTCGGTCCAGCAGGCGGTGTTGTTGAACCCTATTGGAATCAAAGCGATTATTAGTTAATTTCACAGGAAAGACCAACGTTCTAAAAATGACAAGTTAGTAGTAAATACCATTTGCGGGGATTAAAAGAAAGGAGGTACAGGAGGAGGATGAAATGTAGGCAAGTTCACAGCAGCGGATCCAAGGTGCGAAGCTAAAATATCCTAAAAAAATTATAGATACAAGAACAAAAACAAATATAATTATTGTGACACGAATTAACAAACTAAATGATTAAATTTATAAAAAGTACACATAATTTGGCCATTAGCACTATATGTAAGCATGGATCATCAAAATTTGCCATTCGACTTCATGCATGATATAAATTTGATAAATTTATTGAAAATGATCATGTCAAGTGCTTTAAGCGTAAATGATCAATTCTAGTGTAATCGTAAACAACTTTACTTACTTGAAAGTATTGTTGTTGTTGTGCTTGCCATTGAACAAAATATGCTTGGGTTTGCATTGCACTCTCGTGTTCTTTGTCTCAACATATCTGTTGTTGCCTCATCGCCTCCCGTTGTTGCCTTAACTCCTCTAGTCTTGCCTCACGTGAGCTCCGTGCACTGCTTTGGGATGATTGAGATGACCTCGCCTCTCCTAAGGCTTCACTCGAATCGACGACCCCATTGAACATGGCAACCGCCATGTTTCTACCACCACCACTTGTGTACAAGGCCACAAGATCGACATCTTCTCTCCGCCAATCGTGTCTTCCCCATGACGTTCGACCATTGTTTCTCCGTAGCGTGTCTACAATATTAATTAAGTTAAGGCAATAATATGGAATTGCATTTAAACGGAATGTACCACGTCGATACTACTAACTGTGTTCTCGTCGCCGATTTAACCGCAAAGTCGTTACGTGTGCGAGGATCACCTCCTTTGTGACCCGAATATATGCTTCAATGTAGCTTGGCGCATTGCCGCTTCGATCTCCTATAGCTCAATGTTAATTAGTAAGCATAAGTATAACTGAAGTTAAATACAATAGAATTACACCATGTCGAACGTACCATTCGACGCGTGAGACGAAGATGTCCATCGGCGCCATACCGCTGAGTCACCCTTGGACCCGCCTGTCGATTGCCTCTCTTCTTGCGTGGATCGCTCCACTAAAGTCGCCGACGACCCGAGGGCACAGAGCGCTGCCATTCATCCGGCATTTCAGTAACCAAGGCAAGTCTACCTCGAGGTACTCATCCTCTCGAAGGTAGATCTGTGAAGCACCTAACTTCTTGTTCATGTCCTCCTTTTTGATCTTCTTGTAGTACAAGCACACCGCTTGTATACGAGCATTTGACATCATGTCCTTGGTCACCCTGGTTGCAGCCTTGTCAAACACATACCTAGCTTTAGCTGCAAGTAAGTCCTCCTGACCGTCTGGCAAACGGTACCTCTCCTAGTTAGAAAAAATTATCAGTTAGACAATTTAGTATAGACGTCAAAATCTATTAAATAAAGTGCAACCAATATCATTACCCAAAAGTCTTTCCACACCCTCTGTGCAACATTTCCCTGTTGGCCATCTATAGCCAACGTATAGTGATCCCACTTCATTGCTGGCTGAGAAACACCTTTAACCACAACCATCCCTAGATAGTGGTACCGACAGAGAGATCCTAATGTAGAGTTCACAGGCCTTAACCGATTCCGACCCTCCCAGGCAACATCAATCCATTGCTTGCAAAATACAATTTTCAAGTAAATTTTAAGTTGAATACAATCATCAATAGTTAGTTTCAACAAATTTTAAGTTGAAACTTACCAATCTCCATGTGGCACGATCACCTTTCTTGACCTGGGGTCTGTAATTGCGGGAGGTATCAAATTAGATCCCCTGTACCTGAAATATACGCATAATGTTAAGCATAACTAATAAAATATATAAATGCGTGTTGCTTCAATAATTATTACCTAAAGACGGTTTCAGCATCTTCCCCCTCATCCCCTGCATCATCACCACAATCACCATCTCCAGAAGTATTATCTTCCCCAGCCCCATCTTCCCCAGCCTCCTCATTCTCCTCCTCTACCTCAACCTCTTCACTATTCCCACCTCTATCTTCATCCACATTCTCCCCCCCCCTACCTGTACAAATAAGATGCAAAAGTAAGTATCATATGAATGTAAGAGAAAATTTGTATTAATTACAACTACAACCTCTGGTAAAGCCTCCTCTGATGGAGCAACCTCCCGCGAAGCGTCGTCAAGGCATCTCTGGAATGCGTTTCATCGACTCTGCTGAGAACTACTGCCCATAAATAAAGAACCGCTTGTTGAACCTAGGCTTTTTGAAGATGAAGATCCATCTTTCTTCTTGTCCTTTGAAAGCAACTTGTCACCAATATGAACAAACGACCTCATCCTGTTTCTGAAAATGTAAAAGACATTAGTACATAACAAAAAAACTATTAAGATTACATAATAAAAATGCAATATTTATGTCGTTACACTGATTAGAAGTCATCGGCATCGGGAGGTTCAATGGTAATATGCAAACTACCACGTTGACGCTGCTGCTGTTTCCTTTTTTGAGTACACAAGTCACGCCTTTGTCGTTTCTTTTTGCGAGTATCATCCACAATAATATCATTAGTGTCGCCGACTATTTGATCAAGTGCCAACCCAGTCTCTATTCCAAATGAGTTGGGTAAGTCTCCTTCTTGGTATGCCTCTTGACCGTGGTTATCGATCTCATTGTCCACATAACAATCATCTCCAGGGGTGTTCAACCGGCAAGGAGGATTGACCTTATGAACAACCCACCACGGTGCCAAATACGACTTGTTGCATGGATATGACATATAATAAACCTGTTCAACTAGATGAGCCAGTACGAATGGATCGTAGCCAGTAAGGCGCGACTCATGATTAACTTCCACCATCCCTATTTTGTTGTTACGTTTTGTTCCTTTCTTGGGATCAACGCTAAACCAATCACAATAAAAGAAGACTACCTTGAAGTCTTTTGCCCCTCCGAACTTGAACTCTACTATGTCCTGAATAACGCCATAAAACTCGGTGGCACGACCATTCACGTCATACGCCTTAGTAACAATTCCACTATTCGTTGTGGCTGCTTGTGGGTGTTTTGCTTCAAATTTGGTGGAACGAAAGCGCCATCCGTTGACATCATAACGTCCATAACTCTTTGCAATTGTGCTTCCATGTGATAATTGGCGTAGGTCCTCATGTACGTCACATTCCCTCATGCACTGCAATAATAGTTAAGTTTTTTAAGTGAATTAGTTAAATACAATTTGTTATAGCTAAGCGTTTTGAGAACAATACATGTTGTCGAAACCAAGTGACGAAACTAGGACCACCGTGTAAACCCCGACGTCGTAATTTGTCAAGTTGTTTAGGGGTAGGTTGTCTTGTGGATCTCCAGTGTTGATCGTCAAACAACCTGCAAATTATTCAACGGATATTGAGTATTTGTGTGTCAACAGATTTATGAGGATATTCAACGGAAGTACTTACTTGAAATACTTGTCCATTTTCTCGATGTTGGCGTACATATACAACAACGCGGCATTCCATTCTTCCGGAGACAGCTCGTGATTAGAACTACCACCCATGGCTTTGCCATTCCATTGGAATATTTTCAGATTACTGACAGGGGTGTGATCAGATGTGTGGTACTGTGGTATATGAGCATTAATGTTGTGTTCATCTGCAAAATTTGTACTCACGTAATACGATATCTCCTTAAGATAGAATGCTTCTGCGATACATCCTTCAACTCTTGTTTTGTTAAGCACAGTTCCTCGAAGTTTTTTCAGGTTCCGTTCTATTGGGTACATCCATCGGTACTGTACAGGCCCTGCAACCCCTGCTTCATATGGCAAATGTACCAATAGATGTTGCATTACGTTCATAAAACCTGGTGGGAATACCTTCTCCATCTTGCATATAAGCACTGGTATGTCCTTCTTCAACTTTTTCATTATTGTTTTATTTATTTCCTTAGCACATAGCTGTCGATAGAAGAAACTTAGCTCTGCCAACATTGTCCAAACTTCGTCCTGCAAATAGCCACGGAACATTACAGGTAGTAGTCTTTCCATGATAATATGATAGTCATGGCTCTTTAAACCATTTATCTTGCCTGTTACAATGCTCACTGCTCGTCTTAGGTTCGCTGCGTAACCATCGGGAAATTTGACATTTTTCAACCACACAAGTACCTCCTTTCTCTCGGCAGGTTGAGGCAGTAGGGAGCACGTGGCTTCCCTGTCTGTCCGGCTTCATCTGACCTCACCTCAAGGGTAGGTCGATTACATATCTTAGCCATGTCCTTACGTGCTTTAATATTGTCTTTTGTTTTGTCTTTGAAATCAAAAATCATACTGATGATGCTTTCTGCAACATTTCGTTCCTGATGCATCACATCGATATTATGTCTGAGGATTAGGGATTGAGTATAAGGAAGACTCCAAATGCAAGATATGTGAGTCCAATTGTGCGTCTCTTTGACCCCTTCATATCCATCCTCTGTATTGACTAAATTATTATGCCAAGCAACAATCTCATGACCGGTCAAACGTTTCGGTGGCCCTTTACTAATGGTCGTGTCTTTGCGGAAAGCATTGCTCTGTGTCCTGAATGGGTGATTAGGAAACGTGAAACGTCGATGACAGTCGAAGAAGCAGAATTTGCCACCGTTTTTCAAACGAAATGCATTTGTGTCACCCATGCATATTGGACAACACAATTTACCATGTGTGCTCCATCCCGAGAACATGCCATATGCAGGAAAATCATGAATAGACCAAAGATATGCACCACGCATGTTAAAATACTCTTTTCTGTTGTTGTCATATGTCATTACCCCATTCCATAACTCTTTTAACTCATCGATCACGGGTTGCATGAACATATCTAAGTGCTTTCCTGGATGGTCAGGCCCCGGTATGACAAGGGTTAAGAAAACGTACTCATCTTTCATGCATATTGAAGGTGGCAGATTATATGGAATTGCAAAAACGGGCCAACATGAGTACGAGGCCGCACTTGTGTTGAAAGGTGTGAAACCATCAGTCGCCAACCCAATACGCACATTGCGGGGGTCTTTGGCGAAATCTGCGTCATATTGATCCAACGCCTTCGTGCCTCAAAGATCGAAGGATGGCCCATTAGCCCATTGTTCTCACGGATGCCTTCCTTGTGCCACCTCATATGCTTCGCAGTCGTCCTAGATAGGTACGACCGTTAAGGCCTTGGTATTAGGGGCATGTGTTGTAACACCTTAACTGGCACAGTTGTCATCTGCATATTCCCCTCTTCGTCGACCATCTCCATATATCTCGATTTCACGCAATACACACAACGATCCTTGTCCTCATGTTGCTTCCAGAATAACATGCAATTGTTAACACATACATCAATCTTTTGGTAAGGCATTTCCAAACCGGCCAACAGCTTCTTCGAACGGTAGAAGTCCTTCGGCATCTTATGAGGTTTTGGAAGGATATCAGAAATCAAATCGACTATATCATTGTAACAACTTACAGAGAGATTGTACTTCGATTTTATAGCCATGAGTCGCGTCACAGCGCCTAGCTGTGTCACATCTGTAGACTCATGTAAAGAATCTTCTGAAGCAGAAAGTAGCCTAAAGAATTTCTCGACCTCTGGCCCAGGGACATCCTCAAATTGATGAGCAATATCATTGACCGGCTCATCCATTCTATCCTCGACTCATCCGATTGATCGACATAATTCGACGTCGCTCCTATTGGTGACTCGCCATGCTCGAACCAAGTCAGATAATCCGGCATGAAGCCATATTTACATAGGTGATGCTCCATAGTAGGCTTGGAGTGTCGAGCAAAGTTCCGGCACCTAGAACATGGACATTTCGCCAACCCCCACCAGAGACGAGGAATAAGCATGATCCACAAAAGCTTGTGTCTTAACCATCCATTCTTGGGTGTGTGCCCTGTCTTGTCCAACCATCGTACATCCATCTCGATCATCTCCCATTTTGTATGCTATATTGAATGCATGAATAATTGTGAAAGTGAGGTTCACATCCTAACAAGAGATCTAGGTAAGGATAGGTCCTAAACCCACCTAGGAATAGAGGTTAAGCCAGTTTTTATGACATGTCGTACAATTGAGCGAAAGAAGATATAACCCATTGTTCTCTAATACACGACCGGTTGATGTGCATCGGAGAACAAGCGGGTTCTGTTGCGAAATTGTCATTCAATTATACGACATGTCATAAAACCGAGCTTAAAATCCATTCCTAAGCGATCCAAAATCGTGGACAATTCCTAACGACAAAGCTCACAACTTAATGTGAACCATGTCGCTCCCTTAAGCGGGTGACGATAGGTTGGGTGACTTACGTGTATAAAATAATTAAATTCGATACATATCATTTGTGTGTATGAAATGATTAAATGTTAATGCTATGAAAAGTAAAATTAACCCTTCATTCAATGAAGTGATACAACATAAATAAAATAATAAGCAATAATTATATTAGGCTTCAACAATAGTAAGAATATTAACATACAATGTTGCAAATATTTACTCATATATAAATCATTACATTCTCAAATTTAGAAACTAAGCAAATTGCATAATTCATAATACCTACGTAACATTATGCAATTAACATAATTCATAATAATTAACGTACATATTTATCTACACAAATAAAATCACAAATTGATAATAAAAATTAAACTCACGTAGAGAAGGCGGACGACGGCGGCATGGCGACGATGGCGGCGCTGAAGTGGCGGCGGCGGCGATGGGGCGGCGAGGCGGCGAAGGACGGCGGCGGCGGCGATGGCATGGCGGCGGCGGCGGCGGCGTGGGCGTGCGGCGGCGACGGCGTGGGGACGCCGGTGGAGCGGCGGACGGGCGTGACGGCGGCGCGCGGGCGACGGATGGCGCTAAGCGGCATGCGGCGGGAGGAAGGGCAGGCGGCGCGCGCTTGGCCAGGGCTTAAGAAAGGGTCGAGAAGTGTAGGTCGAGTCACCGCGACGCTCATCCATCCTCATTGTAATGTAATTTTTTGGCTATGAATGTCGGCCTACCGATTTAAATTACATTTCCAGTAGGCGAAAATAATATTAATGTCGGCCAGCCGATTTAAAAATACAAGGAAAATAATGCCCGTGATGACGTGGTTCTTATCGGTTTTCATATTATTTTTAAATCGGCCGAATTTAAATTACTATTATTATTATTATTTTTATTATTATGTTAAATCGGCTCGACGATAATAGGCCCTGAAAATTCAAAATTTAGCGCGCAAATGGCCCAACTATTGTAAATCTTACCGTGTTTATTTAAAATACTCGTGGAGATGTCTCGTCTACCGAGTTTAATTTAAAATAGGACGTGAGAGTATGCGTCGGCTAAGGCCGACGGCTATACCTATTTTTCGGTTTTCCTGGCCGACGAAATAATATTTATAATTACGTCGGTTTGTTCTCGGCCGACGAAAATATGTGTGACCGTCGAAAACAAATCGTTTTCCTGTAGTGCACATATGTCAGGCATCCTTAGAAATTAGTGGAGTGAACAAATTTGAAAATAGATAGCAGAAATAACGAGGAGTAAATGAATGACATAGGATGATGTAACAATTATATGGTAATACATTATGTTGTTAGATAGACAACTGATAAATTTCTCGGTCGGACGTTGTAGGCAGCATGTCGGAGAAATTGTATTTTCAAATATTTTACGGAGATGGGGAGATAGCACAGAGGGCGGATGGAGTGGATTTGTCAGCATTTTCTAGAGTTGTACGGGGCATATCTAGACCGAGCGATAGGACATACAGGGCTTTGTTGGAGTGGATATTTCGGATGTTCAATTTGGATGCCCAGACTTTTAATTTGCGGGTTAGAGGCGAGTAGTAAGCCGTATGCATAACACCTGCTTTTTATGGAGAGTTGATTCCTATTAATGCGACATCATCATGGAGGAGCTATGTTGGGTTTGCCGTAGAGCGGGGCTGGCCGCTGATGTTGCTGGTACAGTGCTACCCGGTAGCTCCATCAGTGTCGGAAATTCGTGATGTCGGGGTAGATCATACGGAAGAAATGGAGAGAAATATGCCAGAATATGATGATGAAGGGGACGAGGAGCCTGGAGACGGGGGACACGAGATTGGCGGTAGCAAGGGGATCAGGGGTGCCGAGGAGACAGTTCTGGAGGCGCAGGGGTTGGCCGACGAGGGGGAGAAGGTGGAGGACATAGTTGACCTGATGGAGGAGGAGGACGGTGTGGATGAGGAAGTTCCTGATGCCGAAGACTCGGATGAGGAAGACAATACTGCTGAGGTGCCTGTCCCTGGGGCGTGGTCTGATTATAATTTTGAAGACCTAACAGTGAATGAAGGGAACAGTGATGCATGGGAGTATCATGATAACGAGGTCATGCAGGGGGCCATATATAAGGACAAGGAGGCAATGATGAACGCAGTGAAGTACTGGGCAATGTCTTTGCGATGGCAATTCAGGGTAGTGAAGTCTAGCAAAAAGGAGTACGACGTGAAGGGCGTAGTTGATTCGTGCCCATGGCGGGTGCATGCATACAAGAGGAAGTGAAAGGACTATTGAAAATGCTCCATTGTGATGGAGCATGACTGTGAACTACAGGAAGCGGAGCAGAAACACAGCAATCTGTTGTCCACTTGGGTGGCAAATGTGTTTTACTGTCAGATCGTGGACAATCCGCACCTGTAGGCTCGATCTATTATCACAGCCGTAGAGGAGAGGTTTCAGTACAAGATTAGCTATGCAAAGGAATGGAGAGCAAAACAGACAGCTTTACAAATACGGTTCGGGACTTACGAGGCTTCTTACGAGAATATTATACACTTGCTCAGGGCAATAGCACATAGGAATCCCGGTACATACATCGACCTTGCGGAGTTCCCCGCGGACGATGTGTGCCCAGGTAAGTAGGTCTTGCAGCGGGCCTGCTTCACCCTTGGCACATGCATAAATGCGTTCCGACACTGTCGCTCGGTCATTTGCATGGACGACACATTCCTCACGGGGAAATACAAGGGCCAGATTCTTACTGCAATCGCGGTGGACGCCAACATCCAGGTTCTACCGGTCGCATTCGCCTTCGTGGAGGGAGAAAACACGAACAGCTGGTACTGGTTCCTTGAAAGAGTCAAGCTGGCAATTGTTTAGGATCACCCTGATATTTGTATCATCTATGACCGACATGCCGGGTCGCTAAGGGCGATCGTGGACATGTAACAAGGGTCCGACGTCGTGGGTGCAGCAAAGTGGCCAGACCCGAGGAGCAGGTGGTGCATAAAGCACATGGGTGCCAATTTTTTTGTCAGTTGAAGAACAAAGAGCTTATGAACATGTTCAAACGACTGTGCAAACAGAACCAGCGGAGGAAGTTCGACGCATTGTAGAGGACGTTGGATGAACTAACCAAGAAGCAATCACTGAATTCAAGGGATACCGCTAGTTCGTCAAGGAACCCTATGGTCCACCATGAGGAAGGAGACGACCCCACAACCTTGTGTGCGCTCCCAACCGACGCACCAAACATTCGGCGCAGGCTAGGGACAAGCATAAGGAGTTTCACGGATTGGATACGACACGAGCCGTTGGAGAAATGGTCCATTCTGCATGACGAGGGCGGTTCCCGTTATGGAATAATGACAACGAACCTGGCGGAGGTGTACAACTGGGTTATGAAAGGCACGAGATGCCTTCCTTTGGTGGGTATAGTTGAAGGTGTGTTACTAGGTACGCAAAGATATTTCATTGACCGATATATGAAATCCGCTACATGTATGTCGGACAATCGACTGTTCTACTCAACGGTTGTATCTAAGTGGATGGCCAAAAAAACACGCAAGGCGCAGAAACATCGCGTGACACCGGAGAGTGGCGTGGAACGGAGATACCACGTGCACTGCGTGACCGCTGTCGCAGAGGTGCCCACCGGGAAAGGACGTCCCATCTGTGCATAATCCTAGCTGCTGACTGCGAGTGCTCCTGACAGAAGCCACGACTGCTGCACTTGCCATGCTCTCACATAACTGCGGTCTCGCAGATACACATCAATCATGTCGTCTGTAAATCTCGCACTACTATTACAAGCAAAGTGTTTTCAACACGTGGCATCATGAGGTGTACGGGTACCGAGTGGATGGATCGTTCACGAAAGCCCCCCTTCCGGGTCATCGCTGGGTACCGGACATCCGAATGTTCAAGCAGAAGGCCAGGCGTCGAAGGACACGGCGTATTCGGAACGATATGGACAAGTCTGAAGCGCGTCGGCGAACTGAAGGATCTACGGCATCGGAGGCTAGGCCGTCAGTATCTCGTCGAGGCACACACTAAGTCCATGAGCTTCTATTTATATTATGTACTTCGTTACTTTGAGACTACAACCATTTTAATTTTTTTATGTACCTTGTAATTTGGGATAATCATTTGTTGAAGCCGCAGTCATCGCTCTGCATGTGGAAATGAGAAAAAGGTGAGATGAAAAAGTATTTAACCCAGGACCGTTGTCGGGCTGGTTACTCACTGCAAAGTACGCGCAACGGTAGAAACGTCGGCCAGTCCATCCTTTGACAACATGGTCAAAAGTTTGTACAACTGTGTCCACTCCATGTGCACAATGTGGCCATCCCCTGTAAAAGTTTGGGTCTCTTATTATGGTTGGCTGTGTGTTATAGCTAGCTCTCGTCCGAATAGGCAAGTTGTCGCTTGGTAGACGCGCTTCAGATCCAGGACCAATTGACGCCCACCAGGCTTGTTTGATCCAACCGTTCGTGGAGTGTTATGAAGCCATATGTGCAATGCGGTAGGCAGAAGAAGAACGCTATGAAGGAGAAAATAAGTATTGAATGTAAGTTCAAAGAAGAGGAAATGTAACCAATGTGACATTACACCAAGCCTCCACGAATTTATTGAACAAGACAGGAGGAAATAGCAAAGTGATGTTTTTCTCTACTCGCCTCCCTCCTACTACGAAGCCAACCCTTCAGTTTGTAAACCAAGCATGGAGTTTACACACACAGAGTGAGAGTGAGTGTGGGAGTGAGAGCGACGTCGACTATGCCTCCCATTATATAGGGCGAGGAGTAATTAACGAATTGGATTAATTAGTTTGTTAAATATGCTAATTGACATCGTTTACTAATTAAACACGTGCTAACAGTGCCCTACAGCTGCCTATATCAATGTAGCCCATTCATTTCGTCGATACAACAGTGCATGCACTGCTAGCATTGCATGCCAGCTGATCACCGCTTTTCAGCGCCCGGTCACATCAACTACAACATCCAGCAATAATTTCGCCACACTGCTGACCAACAGTACCGCTTTTCACCGTCCAGTCACATCAACTGTAGTAGCAGACCTCGGGAGGGATGCGTACACTTCCATGAACTCCGTCCATGCACCGAACAAACTTCGCTATAAAAACCCTTCTGCCTTCGGGTCCTCTGCGCTGCAAATTCCCTTTGAAACTCGCATATTACTCCGGCCCATACACTCCACAAATCTCCTTGTAACGAGCAATGGAAGCCTCCGGCTCTGAGACCCGTCCGAGGAGCAAGTTTAACACCACCGTGCCAGAAGGGGTCAATATTCCAATGTGCTTATGCGGTGACCTTTGCAAGTTTGTTCAATTCGACGAATGTTTCTCATATACTTACCAAGGAGGTTCTTTATGTGTGCGAATTACGAGTACGATCCACCCAAGGTTGTCTTTGGCGAGCGTCCAAAGGTACTTGCTCACTCTCTCCTGCCTGATTATATCTACCTACATGGCACATGTAATCTGAACTAACTTATGTTCAACAAATAGTCTCCCCTACCTCTCTGCGATTTCTGGCAGTGGCTAGACACGGAGCAATCGGAGGAGGACAAGAAACACATCGAGCGTGAGGTCCGTTGGAGGAGGCAGTGGTTCAGGCAGCGCCAGTATGAGGAGGAGCGAGAGGAGAAGCGCAAGCGTTGGCAGGAGGAGTACCGCAGGCGTCAAGAGGATGTTGAATGTCAGGCTGCTGAGGCACGAGAGGCTGAAAGGGAGAGAAAGCACGAGAGGGCACGTCGCGCAAAGGAGGCTAGACCTGATGCTACCAGTAAGGGAAATATCCCCGTTATACTCAGTAGGAACTTTCTTGTAATCCTGACAATAAAAATTTCCTAAAAGCACTCTACCTTCAACGCTATAGCTGCTGGCATGCGAGGAATGCTTTGTGACAAGACGAACATTTTTTCTTTTTTAATCTAATAATAGCAAAAGATAAAAATTCAAACTGTCGGCTCCTTTCAAACAAAATAACAAAATTTTCCCTTCGTAAACCCTAATTTCGGACCACGCAAATTCGGTATACCCTATTTCCGAAAACATACTAAAAATATAGAATTCATAAATCGATCAATCCCTTTTTGCAAATCAAACAAATTTGGCAATTTGATTTATATATTATATTTTTTATTTATTTTTCCATGAGCTCGGCCGTCGTCACCGTGGGAAAAGTCGGGACTCGGGACAGTGGTGGGGTGGAGACCTTCGATACGGCACAATTTTTATGTCCTACATTTTGAAACGAAGCCGGGACCCCATTTATTTCATTTTATTTTATGACACATTCTGAAGCACACGTTTTCTTCTATTTAGGACTACTGTGCTGTACTTCACATCTCCACATTTTTTCATGGCGAGTGGGGGAGTCTCTTCACGACCATATGTGCTTGATGCATGGTAGGAGTCTTTTGACCCTAGATAGCATGCTTATCCTCCTTCGGATGATATGCGAGTCATACAATATGGGAACTGGAGAGATGGCCCTCCTTTGCTACAAGATCGTCACTTTTCCGTCAGTTTTCGACTGGCCGACATGCGATTGTGGGAACCCGCCGTTGTGCAGTAGTTTGACCACGTGCGCGAGGGTTCATGGGTCGAAGGTTCTACCAATGCCCAGATTACAATGTAAGTTCCCTGGTATTTACGCTATGCTACCGTGAATACAACTTACTTATCAGTTCTCTTATCTCCAGTTACCAGACGTCACGTGCGGTTGGACTCGGTGGATGGATGAGCCATACCCGGCAGCAGCGTACACCTACATAACATACCTGCACACAAGAATCGATCACTGATTCTTGTGGGCTATAGTGGATGCTAGAGGAGGGCTGGCGCAATCAGTAGGTCAGCAGAGGTCCGCGCGCCCTCCCGCCCTCCTAGGCAATCCATGCCGGTACGTCAATCGCATAACCAGCCAGTGCTGGACCAATACTATCAGTCGAATCGATCATGTCAGGACCATGCATGTCTATGCGGATGCCACTACCCCGACACACCCAACCGTTGAAGTCCTATGTCGAAGAGCCATCATGCAAGAGACTTACCCCGTGTACTACGACACAGAGTGGGAAGCGACTGCTCGGTGTGCGGCCACTTGGTGTTCATGCCAATGCCACAACTCTTTCACCCGTCCATGGTGACTACCCATGCATGCCATCGCACCTTGTATGTCATGCCAGCTTTCCAAATAAAAAATGCTACCTACATATTTGTCAAATCCCCTAAAAACATGATGTCCGAATCCATATCCTACTTGCATATACGTGTATGTCTGAAATGGTTATAAACTTCTTTGACTCCGACGACGATGCTGTGATGGGAATAAATGCTACCAACTAATTTAGATCAATGTACATATTTTTTTAATACTAGTGTATTTTTTTTTCATTTTTACAAACATTGAAATAAACCTAATAAAATTTGGGCAGGCAGTGCTGCTATGTGAGGGTGGCGGACGTGCATGGGTGGGCAGGCAGGTCAAGGTGGCGGACGCGTTCGCCACCTGGGTCGGCGATCGCCGTTTGCTGTGGCGTTCGCCACCTTGGTTGGCGCACGCGGTAGGGCCCTCCCACAAATACCGCTCACCATTGTACCACAGTGCAATTTTATTTTTTAAATTATATATTTCATCAATTTGTCCTAATATATATCATACATATGTATAAGGTAGGCATTTCTTTAGGCCAAAAAAAAATTTGGGCAGGCACTATCGCCCCTGTATAGGGCGATCGCCCCATATTGGGGCGATATGTCTACAGCCAGCGACGGCCAGTGACGGCCAACGACGGCCGGTGACGGCCAGGGACGGCAAATGACGGCGGAGGGCTCCTGTCGCCTTATATTGGGGCGATCGCCCCATATCGGGGCGAAGGGGGTCCAAATCCGTAATTTTGCATTTCGGACGATTATTTCCGGAAAATCGAGTTAATTAAATATTTTTTTAAAAAAAATTGAGCAAGCTAGACCTATGCATGAGCCGCAAAGCTGCTATATAGGGCCTCAGAGTTGGAATTATCTTAATTGAGCAAAACTAGAGCATTTTCATGGAGAGGAGCCAAAGCAAGCTTGACCTGTGGCAGAGCTGCTTGTGTTGAATTTTATTTTTTTTTATATTTAAAAATAATTCGAAATAAATAAATAATATTCCATTTAATAAAAATAAATAAATAGCCTCCGTCGCCACCCCATACGGCGGGAAAGATAAATCGCCATATCAAAAGCGAAATTTTGAAATTCGCCACCCCATTTAGCGGGATTAAGCCCACCCGAGGCGGGGCCTAGGGTTAATAGATCGCCACCCCAAATGGCGATATTTTAAAAACCGCCAGATTCGATTGGCGAAATTTTGGCTGGTTTAAATCGCTAAATGGGGTGGCGAACTATCGCCTATATCCATCATGGCGCCCGTGGCGAGGTTGCCTTGCGAGAGCCCGAGACAAGACGGAGAAAAAAAAAAGGAAGAGAGGTGAGGAAGAAAAAAAAAAGAGAGGAGAGGAAGTGGAAAAGAGGAAGGAAAATCACCGCCATCTACGTTGTGTAAATTTTCTATATCTTGTATTATTGTTTTATTCAAAACATGGTAGGATAGCAATATGAATGTTAAAAATTAGTAGTAAGTAGATAGTAAAAGGGATATTTAGGATATTTGTAGGAATAGAGTTTAGGGTTTTTAGGGTATGTATAGATTATCGATAGGGTATATTCTTGGCCTTTTTAGGAGCAGGATTTGATATATATAGGGCTAGGGTTTATCGCTTCGTATGATATTTCTGAGTATTGTTAGGGTTTGTTTACGGTATTTTTAGGGTGGAATTTGATATCGTAGGGGTAGGGTTTACATATGTCGTAGTGTATGTATAGATTATGAATACGGTATGTTTACGGTAATTTTAGGAATGAAATTTGTTATTTGTAGGGCTATGGGTTTGGGGTTGGTAGGGTATTTATAGATTAAGATAAGGGTCTATTGATGGTGGGATTTACGCTTTCGGATGTAATTAGTACATACAAAAATATCTCGAGTTAAAATGATAGCTTTGCCTCAATTCTTGAGGTCATACAAACGTAGGTTTGATCCTCCTCCCATGAGCTTTAGATGAGGGAAAAATATAGACGACTTAATATTCGCAGACCCGTGTAATAATTTGCGTTGGATGGTTTATTTACTGGGACAAATGTCGAGAAGTTATATTTTGATTCACTATGGGGACGGAGAGATTATGTATGGTCCAAACGGGGTGGATCTTAGTAATTTGGAATCAAGTAACACTAGGGATATCGAGGCTCACCGAGAGAACGTTTGGGGTTTACAAAACTGGTTGTTACGGACGTTCGGCTTAACTCGTAAGAACATGTGATGAAGGTTAGGGCCGTGGTCACCGTGCTAGGGGCGGTTTCTTTTGGGAGTTGATGCCGATATTGTGTACACGGAGTTGGAGGCGGTATATTGAGATAGGAATTGAACGCGGCTTTCCTCTAGTGTTGCTTGCTCAGCAGAGTTCAAACCAACCGGTGACTCAAACGAGACACCGGTGCAAGAGACGCCGCCTACCCTTGGTCAAGAAGGGCAGAGGAGGGTGAAGGGCAGGAGCACGGAGGAGGAGGGAAGATATAGGCGGAGATGACGGACGGAGGAGGTTGGCACCGAGCACCCGGGAGAGATGAGGCGACCGGTGTCGTAGATGAGGGAAGAAATTGAAGTGCTAGTACAACCGATGGAGGCAGAGGATGAGGCGACGAGCAAGTACCCGACGAGGACATCTCGACGATGAGGCAAGTTTTGGAGATCGTCCGGCCCCAGTGAGTGGAACTCGTACAACTTCCAAGATTTATGTGTGAACCAAAGTAGCGGACTTCATGGAATTACGATCGAACGAAGTGACACAGGATCAATGTACCCTAGTAAGGAGGCCGTTATGGATGCGGTGAAGTATTGGGCATTATCTCTTAGGAGGAATTCCGTGTTGTCAAGTCCAAGAAAGTCTCAGATGATGTTCAAGGTCGTCGCCCCGGATGTCCTTGGAGGGTACATGCATTCAAGGAAAGTGGGTCGACATGGATGTGTTCGATTGTGATGGAGCACAAGCTGTCGGTTGGAGCAAACAAGAAGAAGGGCACCGGAACCTAAGTTCCACTTTTGTTGGAGTGGTGATGTATTCACAGATAGTAGACAACATAAGTTATGAGCCACGGTCGATAATTCGGGCAATTGAAGAACAATTTCAGTACAAGATAAAGTATGCCACAGCTTGGAGGGCAAAGGAAGGCTTTGGAGAGGAGGTTTGGTACATCTGAAGCCTCATATGCCAACCTTCTGCGCTCTCGCAGACCATCGATGCAAGAAACCCCGGTACATACTACGATATCAAGGAGTATCTTTGCGATCGGGTGGACACCGGAAGATGGTTCGAGTGGCGTTCTTCGCTTTGGGACCATGCATACGAGCCTTCCCGCATCGTCCCCTGTCCTCTGTGTGGATGGTACATTCCTAACCGGAAAATACAAGGGCCAAATATTGACAGCTATTGGCATGGATGGCAATAACCAGATATTGCCGATAGCGTTTGCATTTGTGGAGGGGGAGAACACTGATAGCTGGTACTGGTTTCTAGAGCGTGTGAAACATGCAGTCGTGCTCGGGAGACCAAATGTTTGCGTTATACATGACAGGCATGCAGGTTTGCTGCGAGCAATTGAAGAAATCAGGAATGGTTATGACGACCGTGGTAATGCACAATGGAGGGACATACAAAGCAGGTGGTGCATGAGACATATGGGAGCCAATTTTTCATCACTTCAAGAATAAGCACCTCATGAATCTCTTCAAAAGGTCAGGCAAACAGAATCAACAAAGAAAATATAATAAATTATGGAAGACCCTTGACGAGCTAACAATGAAGCAGATCGCGAAACATCCACCGCACGGCAGCAAGGAGTACAAACTCTAGTATCGAGATGCTTCTCAGATTGATTAAGGATGATCCAAAGGAAAAGTGGTCCTGTTATACGATAAAGACGGAGCTAGATATGGGACCATGACCACAAATTTAGCAGAGGTATACAACCTGGTGATGCGAGGATGAGGGCTTTGCCTCTTGTCGCAATTGTCGAGGGAATTTCGCACCGTACATGCAAATACTTCATGGATCGACAGGGTAGCCTCCATTGCAATGGGGACCATCGATTGCTATCTTGCACCGCCATGACAAAGTACATTGAAGAAAAGATTACGAAGGCACGAGACACGTAGTTACACCGATGGGTACCGCCGAGCTTCGTGATGAGATTATATGCAGGATAGAGGCCGCCGCGGTCATCGATCATAGGGCAAAGCAGAGTGCGTGCTGCGTGAAGACAAGTGCATTTGCTCATGCCGCAAGCCTCTCGCTCTCGCACAAGCCATGCTCCCATGTACTTGCCGCCGCTAGTATAAGCGATCATCCAACTTTGCCGTATGTCTCCGAATATTATTTGAAACAATCCATCCTAAACACATGGCATGCAGAGATTTACTGCACGCCACGTTCGGGACATTTACGGATCCCCTGGCCGCACACCGACATGTACCGACAGGAAAAATTGAAGTGTGATCTTGGCGTCGACAAGATCGTAGGATCCGTGAACGATATGGATCATCCGAGGTGGGAGAGTTGATACCGATCTGGAAAGTGCAATGAAACAGTCACACATACATCAATCGCAACACACGGATTGGATCCGTGTTGTATGACTTGGATGCTTGGGACCTTCCGGTCAGCGCGGATGGGCGGCTACCGATGGTTGTTCTTGATGTGATGGTACTCGGCCAATGAAATGTTAGTTCATATGTAATATGGTATGTTGTAGTTCAAGTCGATCGCATAGTACGCATTGTTGTAATATGCTATGTAATATGGCACGCTCAATTCAATGTTGTATGGAATTATGTCGCCCTTTGTATTTTCACAGCTTTGTAATATGATACGTAATATGAACCGTAATTTCGTATGTTTCAAAGATGGTTTGGCATATGGTATGTTATACTTCAATGTTCATTACGTAGTAATTTTACGAATTTTTAACGTCACTATCCACATTCTATCTCAAACCGTAATCGCCCCTAACCATTATTTTTGCAGAACACGACAGATGGCCGATCGGGGTGCACACCGCCGCCGCGTGAGCTTCTCCCGCCACGCTGGACCGCCGCACCGCCTCCTACCTTTCTGGAGGAGGGTGCGATGCTCGGCGTGTTCCGCACCAGACGCCGTCCGAGCACCTCAGCTTGACGCCTTGCCGGGTTGAGAGGCACGTGCTCCATTAACTCTGGCGTAGATATTTTGTAATATTACCACTCGCTAAATCTGAAGTTTTCCCGAGTTGCGCTGTCCGCCTACTACCCTTAGCCGGATGATCGAGGCGACGAGGCGCTTTACTCGACAGTCCTCTGGCGGCTTCGGTCGACAGTGGAGACCGGAGACGACACGTTCCATCTCCCATGTGGGGAGATGGCGCCACCCCGCAGATGTGTCCTTCTCGCTGGGCTCGCCGTGGCGGGCGCACCTGTCGCCGCGTGGACGTCTCCTCGAGTGGCGACGGAGCTCTGGATCGCCGGGCGATCGTCCGAGCCCCGGTCTTTGGGTCTCTGAGCCCTTCCCACGCCCGAGACACACGCCCGCCAAGAGGTGGATTCTCCATTCACGATGACGCAACCGTCAAATTGCTCTCCTCGTTCTCCTTGGCGCAAGTTTAGATCTAACATCGTTTTCCACTTCTCTTGAACAGTGAGCTCATCCACCCCGAGGCGGACGAGGGATGGTGGCGAGGCACCTCGAGGCGTACTCTCCTGTGGTTGTTGGTGGGTAATGTTCACCGCAAGACGGACGGCCACTGTGGTCGACAGCACCTCCTCCCCACGCGAGGGAGATCGCGACGCAGCAATGACGCGGTTCCGCGAAGATTGGGCCTCCGCCGTCCTCGCGGTACGTCTGACAGGCTCTGTGTGACGCCGTCGTGAAGACGGACGCAAGAAGCCGTGCTAAGCGGTGCCCCTACCTCCCAGTGTGGTCTTACGAGAGGATCGCCATCAGGCGGCCTCTCATGGATCATCGACCGTCTGGCGTGGTCTACTACCACGCCACTCGGAGGACCTACCACGATGGGCCTTCTCTCGACTCGCCACGGGTATTCATTCGAACTTTCCAAGATTCATCATGTATTTTTGTACCGAGGACCCACTAATTTCGTCCTTTCATTTTGCGACCTCGTGGGCCCACGTGCAGACCCACGAGGTTACGGACCACGTCCGGCAGTTGGACGAAGCTTCTGAGGTGACGATGTCTGTGGACCCCTACACCGCCGGCGGGTAGACGATCAGCGCTCGCACTACTCGCCGCCCTTGTGCGGCGGGACCAGCCTCTTGGCCGACGAGGTCGCCTCTAATCTTCGACATCTTCGCCGAGGATTACTCGCCGCACGGGTGATGCTGGCGATTCGGACGACACCGTGTGTTTCTCTCGCCACTCACCCACGCCGTGCCTCCCGCACTCACTTTGTAAGACGCCCTCCTTTACGCATTATGTTTCATTATAAATTCAATTATACCTAAGTGAGCATTGTTCAGAGGTCGACTAGACGGGCCACACTAGGGGATTCTGTGGGCACCCGTCATGGCGCTACTGGTCGAGAGGTGGGAGGACGCCTTGCAGATCGCGTCGAGGAGGACGGAGAGTACGACCCGGCCTCGTGCCCGGCCTACTTGCGCTGGTATCAAGGCCTGCGACTTCGGACGCGCGCTGGTCACACCCCACGGCCGAGGTCGCCCGCGTGGCGACCGTGACCGACATCGCACTCCACTTCATCGAGCTCGGTCGGCCTACCTTGCGGTACTACCTTCCTCGACGATTCTTTACCTTTGTCCTTATGTTCTTTGGTGCTTACATTCAGTAAAATGGGCATTTTCAACATGCAATGCAATTGTCCTTACTTTCAGCACGATCTTGTGCGCGAGTCCTACGTCGACGCGGAGAGCGCGGTGATGCGTTTGCAGGGAGGGGTACAGATGACCCCGACGGAGATCCTGGACACCTTTCTCAGGATTCGTGACAAGACCTGCGCTCGTTGAGCCTTACTTCTGCGTCGTTCGTCGAGACGCCCACCCGCTTCGGTGAGAGGCCTCAGATTCCCCACGTCCGCCCTTCTTCTAGCACGGCAGTAATACAAGATTTAAAATTGTCATATATCGTTCGCACAATAACACGGTGTTCAACTATGTACCAGGCCACGCTGGCCCTCGCTTCCGACCGAGGTCGCCTCCCACTGCCTGGGATGGGCACACAGGCCCGCCTTGGTGAGCGTCGTGGACTTGGACTCTGGCCACGAGGCGACCTCACAGTCCCACCACAGAGACCGCGGTGGACTTGAGACTCTGAGCCTGGCCCGTCCTCCGTGAGGCTGGGCCATCCTCCGTGAACTGCGTCTCGATTCGTCCCTACCCCGGGTAGATGTGCGAGGTTAGAACCCTCCTGTCGCTTTATAATTTTTGTACGTGATTTCAATTGAAATTTAACTGTCAGATTATCGTGTCGTCTCACCGACGGATCGGGGCAGCCAGACGCTACCTCCGAGGCGGACTGGGCCACGCCTACTACGACGTGGACTCCTTCTTCGCCCTCGCGCCGACGAGCTCGCGCCTCTCGCGAGACCGAGCCACCCCTCCACCGACTCAGACGTCGCGCAATGAGCGAGCCACACTGCCCCGACCGAGCGCCAAGACGGGACTTGCACCTCCGGACCGCCTTACCTTCCCTAGTGGGCAACTTCGACGGGTCGCAAGCCTGGCCGGAGGGGTCGGTCGAGAGGGTTCGCCCAAGAGGGTCGTGATGTATAGATTAGTAGGGCCCCTAGTACTAATTTAGTTTGACCCTTGTATTTCGACCTTGTTGGGCATTTGCTTCTATATGTTTTGTTCACTTGTTCTGTTCTTCCTTGCGTATGTCTTCCGATTTTCACAGTTATACTTTTCCGATTTTTAGACGCTGGGGGCATACACCGTCGGAGGCGGCGTCCACATAAATATGGTAGGCGCGCTATGACGCCCCCGATTTTGCCATAATTTTTGGAGATATCGGGTGGGCTGGTGACCTACGGAAACTCACAAGTGAGCACAATTCTGGTTTTTTAACACAAAGTTAAGCTTTTCGATTTTAGACCCGGGGCATACACCGTCGGGCGGACGTCCACATAAATGTGGTAGGCGGCGTTGCGACGTCCGGTTTTTCATACTTGATGTTCTTTTCTTCTTTATCTTGTAGGCCGAGAAGTAGTCTACTCTATCTCCCTCTTTTTCGTCGGTCACATCAATCGCATCAAAGATCCATCAATAATGAAGGGCGCTCACGACCAACATTCCTCTCGTCGTCGGTCACATCAATCGCATCAAGATCCAAAGAATAATGAAGGGCACTGGCGACCAAGCAGTACCGCCGGCGTCAATCACATCAATCGCATCAAGAAGACTTTCGGGAGGATCGTGACGCTTCCATGAACTCCGTCCATGCACCGAACAAACTTCGCTATAAATACCCACCTCCATTCGGGTCCTCTGCACGCAACTTCCTCTGCAAGTCCCATACTCCTCCCAAGATACACTCCACAAATCTCCCCATAACAAGCAATGGCGACCTCCGGCTCTGAGACCCTCCATGAACAAGTTTAAGACCACCGTGCGGAAGGGTCAATGTTCCAATGTGCTTGCGGTGGTGACATGCAAGTTTGTTCAATCCAACGAAGATTTCTCATACACTTACGGAAGGAGGTTCTTCATGTGTGCGAACTACGAGTACGATCCACCCAAGGTTGCCTTTGGCGGCGCCCAAAGGTACTTGCTCACCCTAACTTTGCATAATTATATATACGTACATAGCGCATGTGAGCTGTACTAACTTCGTTGAACAATTAGTCTCCCCACCTCTCTGCGATTTCGGCGTTGGCTAGACACGAGCAATCGGAGGATGACAAGAAACACATCGAGCGTGAGGTCCGTTGGAAGAGAGTGGTTTAGGCGCCGAGATGAGGAGGAGCAAGAGGAGAAGCGCAAGCATTGGCTAGAGGAGTACCACAAGCAACAAGAGGACGCGAACGTCAGTCAGCCGAGGCACGAGAGGTCGACAGGAGAGAAAGCGCGAGAGGCACGTCGCGCAAAGCGAGGCTGGACTCGACGCTACCGGGAAGGAAATATCCCGTTGTACTCGAGAGAAACTTCCTTGTAATCCCGACAATAAAAATTTCAGAAGAGCACTCTACTTTCAACGCTATATCTGCCGCCACGCGATGAATGCTTTGTGACAATACGGATATTTTTCTTTTTAAATCGATAATAGAAAAGAATGGAGAATCCACTGGGGAGGACCATATTCTAAATATCGCCCAACCAAGCAGTAAAATTTAGCAAACCTCGCCTTTCATCCGTGACTTTTAGGTCATAGGCCATGAGAATATAAAATAAAGCTCGCTCGATAGGAGGCATTTGTTTAGGCCACAAAAATGATAATATATATACTTTCATATGTAATATATATCATATGTACTTCAAATGAATTATTGCTCGTGTCGTCAGGCTATTCGCCCCACTACATGCCTTGACAGTCGCTCTATTTGCCCCCACACATGGTCGGGACGGTTAAGGCCCATTTCTTGTCGCCTTTCCGATGATTTATTCGATAAACACTTCATATTTAATAATGAAAACAAAATTTTAGGCAAACATCGCCCTTTCAGCAGGCGATTTAAATTTCGCCAAACCAAATGGCGATTATTACCAACCCCGCACACCTTTGGTCAGTGGGCAAATATCGCCATTCCAAATGGCGATTTATATAAATCGCCCAACCAAATGGCGATTTTTATAAAATCGCCGTTTGATATGGCGATTTCTCTTTCCCGCCGTATGAGGTGGCGACGGGAGGCTTTTTATTTATTTTTATTAAATGGAATATTATTTATTTATTTCGAATTATTTTTAAATATAAAAAAAAATAAAATTCGCTTGTGTTCTAGCCTCTTGGCAGCGTGGGTATCATTCTGGACCGTGAATTCAATGGAAGGCCCACATAGATGATTAGGCTGACCAGCCCATATACTATCGGGCTTTCTACCATCCCGGACCGAGCAATTTTTTCTGAGGTCAGAAGTCCAAAACCCCTCAGTGAAGCCCAAACCGTCACCACTCTGCCACCTCCGCTTCCGACTCCGCAACCAGCACCACCGGTGGTCGCCGGCGGAGGCGGCCGATGGCCTCCTCCTCCTCCTCCGGGGGCGCGGGGGGCGCGCGGCAGTGGCGCACGGCGCTTCTCACCCTCCGCGACGAGTCGGTTGCCTCGCCGGCCCCCCCGGCCCTCCTCGCGCTCCTCCGCCGCCTCGTCCTCTCCCCCGCGTCCTCCTCCCTCGCGGCCTCCGCCTCCGCGCTCTCCCCTCACGAGGTTTCCTCACGCCGGTCCCCTCGTGACCCCACTAGCTTTGGCTCGGTTCGTGTCGGCCTCACCCGCTGTGGTGTTCATGTGCAGGTGGGCTCGGATGTGGTGTTCCTGGCGGAGACGGCCGCGGCGGTGGCCCCCTGCGCCGGCGCCGACGACGCGCTGCGTGGTATCTGCCACCTGGTAATGGTTCTGTGCTTCCACGCGGTCGGGATGTTATAGCAGTCGGTCGAATTTAAGCTGCCTTGCCTTCACGTTTGATTGGATTTGTAGTGTTAGCGAGATAGATCATTCTGAGCAGTAGCCTCAAGCCTGTGTTTTGTTTGGATCATGTGTACCATGTGAAGTTTCGATCGGATTTGGGATACAGCATTTCTGTTTAGTTTGAACTCAAATTTTGTTTTAGCATTCGGTGTTTTCAGCTTTCTAGTTGGAGCCATGATTTTAGCCATTTCACAGTTGCTTTTGAGTACATTCCCTCTCATTTTGGTGAGAATTTGTGATATGACGTGCAAATATAGTAATCTACTATCAGGTATGATGAATTTGATAAAAAGTTGAGACTGTTGGCCTGCAGTGCTAATTTGTTGCAAAGTTTTTTTTTCTGCTGAAAATCTACTTTTGCAGATTCATGATGTCATGTGCAAAACAAATATGGAGATCAACTCTTCTGGTTGGCTTGCAATGTTAAAGTTTCTTGATGCGCTTGTGAAGTGCTCAATTGAGGGTGTATGTGTGAAGGGCCTCTCTGTTAGGACAGCTGCATTGAATACAGTATCTGAATGTTTACAAATTCTCAGGTTAGATTAAGATTACTATATATGCTTTTTGCAAACAGCTTCCTGTACTCATTTCCTTTGTGCTAAATACTAACAGCCTAGTTAAGTAGTTAATTGACAATGTGGGATGATTTTTATGGTTTAGCTCTACATTTATTGAAATAATACTTACTTGCCTTAAGAGACATGCTTCTACATTAATCTAGGCCACATCCTTCTTTAACGGGCCTAATAAAAGAGTGTGCATTTCTAAGCATGGATCATGACCTCATGGGTGTGCTACACTTTAATGGTTAAGATATTTGTATATTACCAAAAATTAGAAAAAAGAAATTCTACATATTATGCTACGTAAGGTATGGCTACCTGTAAAATTCTATGAATATATGCAATACCTTTTGGGAGAGACAAAAAAAAAAAAGAAGGTACCAGCAATCGTATATTTTCACATATATTCAGTACCCCTTGTTTCTTTTGTATGCGTCACATACTACCAAGTTTGGTACTGAAAATTTCTGTTTACAATTGTACCATGATATACTACATCATGGGTTTTTTCCAGATTTTCTGCTGCATTTCAAACACCACAATTTTTTTGTCCAAACTTAATGAGTGTAGGTATACCCATGTTTAGTTGGATCTTTATCCTTAGTAAAATGATGATTCTGTATTAGCCCACTTGTAGCTAGATTTCTTCCTTTGTGCTTTAGTGCTTTGCTTCCAGAAAGGTTGATAATTTTGATTTTGGCAATTCTCCACTAAAACTTTCGATTTGCTGTGAATTACCACCTGCATTTTGAGTTTTGTCAGTTTGCCACATATAGTTTTCAATCGAGCAAATAAACACTAATTAGTACCGTGGAATCATCCACCTGCATTCTTGTCTAAGATAAGTGATGACAGGAGTATTCTTACTACCTTCCATAAATAAGTATATATTTGCAATGCATTTAAAAAGTATAGGTGGTAGGCAAATTACCATAATTAAAAGTAAAGGTGGGATGAATGGTGAAGTTACTGTTGGCTGAGTTGTATGTCTATGTTATATTGGGCCTTTAATGGGCCAACTCTCATATATATATATATATATATATATTTAGTAGGTAGGAAAGCAGTTCAAGGCTCCATGATTGAATACCCTATGTTGTGCTTTGAGATTCGTGTTGTTTGACATATACATCTTTATATACCTACTAAATAAAATATTTGAGATGCCAAACTCCGAAAAAAATTAAATTCATCTTCAGTTTAAACTAGTTTCAATTATATTTATCTTAAATTTAAAAGTAGTTTAAACTGGAGTTAAATTTAATTTTTTTCGGAGTTTGACGTCTCAAATATATTTTTAGTGGGTATATAAATATACAAATACCAAACATCATGAATCTCAAAGCGTATCTAGTGGTAATGGATCATGGAACCTTATGTAATTTCCCTATATATACCTTTATGTTGCTCTTCATTTTTGTCTCCCCTTCCAGGTTTTTGAGCAAGAATTTTGGAAGTAGTTCATTAACTGAGAATTCACATTCACTCAGAGTACTTATCTCGATTATATCATGCTTGCAAGCTGAACTGAACCTGTCAGATAAACCTAATGGTGCTGGTATTTCTTCCCATATTTCTGGATCAATGAATGATAAAAATTCCAATATCTGGGATATGGAAATCTCTGCATTTTCCTTGATGGAAGATATACTATGTAAGATTGCATCAAGTATATCGGAAGATTTATGGCGGTCTGTTGTTGAGGTTAGTAGTTTTTGTCTTCTTCATTCTGCCTGGTGCTTCATACTAGGCATTGAATGACATATCAAGTACTACAAGGAAATTAGCAGCATTGTAGCATCTGATATGCAAGCTGCATGGTTACTGTTATAAAAGGGAGATGTGTATTGATCTGTAGGCCAAGGGCCCGTATATATAGGGTACATGAAAAGCCTAGATAAGGCAGAACCCAGATAAGACAAGGGCTCTAATACCATCCTAATATGATAAAGGACTCTGATAGCATCCTAATATATCTCTAACAGTTACTTCTTCCATGATTGATCACCTAGACTTCTACTGTCAGTTGATGATGCACCAAATGCTAACAATTCTAGCACTGTTTGATGCATATTGTGCACCTGTTCTGTGGCTTGATGTTTTGAACATTCAATCTTCTCTTTTAACTCAAATCTCCTATTTCCCCTTTATAGGTCTTGAGAAAAGTGATGGATTTTGTGACAGTAAGGAACCTTGTTATAGAGAGTAGCATCATGTCAAGGTTAGTACTTTGGTTGTTTCAGGTTATCAGGTATTACAGTGAAATGAATCAGAGCTAAACATTATTTTCTTGCAGATTTTATACTTCCTCTCTTCGTTGTCTGCATTCAGTTCTTTCAGAACCCAAAGGTTCACTTTCAGGACATGTAAGTATAAACAGAAAAAAAAATTCTATGATTATAGAAAATATGCAGGCTTTTCTTCTTTCTGATTATAACACTGTGAATAAATTTTAAGGTAGCAGGGTTTGTGGCAAATTTACAAATATTTTTTGTGTATGGGCTAAGGTCAACTTTGCCACCTGCATTAACTCAAAAGGAAAATAAAATTGATTCGAAATCCAAGATATCTGATCGTGGACGATATAAACCACCCCATTTACGAAAGGATGATAGAAGAGGGAATGGCCAATTGGACGGTCGAAGTTCGGATAGTGAATCTTCTCGATATGATTTAAGCTCATCAGATTCAGATCTGAGTGATACTGATGGGTATGCAAAAATTGGAGACCGTTACCGAAGTTCAAAGGCTAGATTAGCTGCCATTCTTTGTATACAGGTATGTAGCTACAGAATACGTTTTAATTTTTAAATCATGTATTATCATTCTTAATTTTCACAAATCTATTTTGGCTATTGTTTTTGTTGTGCGTTTGTACAGCTTGGATGGGATCTTAAAATGGAGTTATCTTGAAATAGTTCTCTTTCATTGTTAATATGTATGGCTGTTGCTTTTTTCTTAGAATGGTGGATGGATGAGGGCACCCTTTAATAAATAGCAATTGTTTCTGAAGGAAAATTAACTTACATTGAAAGATAAGCTGGGTGATTTCTCTACCATGTGCTGATTTACAGAACTATTGTTATGGTTCAATTTTACGAATTGATGTAAATTGTTGGAACACCAAAATTTTTTAACTTATATGAATGTCTACATGTCTTCTCTATCTGCATCCACCATGATCTAACGAGAATATTCCAGTCCCACTAATGTTAAGAGACACCCTCATTTTCTTCTTGAAGTTTGCTAATTCAATTGCCAGTCATGGAAAAGCTAATACTCATAAAATATTCAATATTTCAGTGTGCTCATGTTATTTAAGGAATTATCTTACACCCCTTTTCTGACTTTTTTAAGGACATCTGTCGTGCTGATGCAAAGTCACTTACTTCACTATGGCCATTACTTTTGCCCGAGAATGATGTTCTCCAACAAAGGTAAACTCTTCTGTGTACAATGGGTGTGATGATGTTTTTCAGCCTTACTATCATCTAATTGTATGTTCTGTTACTTGCACAGAAAATATCAAGCAACTCTGATGACATGCTTGATTTTCGACCCTATAGCGAAGGTACAAGTCTGCGTTACCTTCTTTTATGTCGTTTGTGAAATTTCTCAACTATGGCCTGCTCACCTATGACTGAAATTCATCATCATTGTTTATAGTATTTGGCTATTCTGTTTATTCTTCCTTTGACATGGTTGTGCGATGTCATTGCGATGCTAACTCCACTTGTGTTTTGAGATAAGTGACTGAAGGCATTTAATTGTCTTAATGCCCACTCTGAATACATACTCTCTTCTGCTTTATTGGAAAAATCTTGCAGTCTAATAAGCTTGTATGAAATGTTTGCTAAAAAAGTGATCTGGGTCCTTGATAATTACCTAAAAAAGTGATCTGGATCCTCGATAATTACCTTACTCCTAACTCAATCCAACGCTTGATTTGCCCCCACCTTATTTTGATCTCCACCCCACAACTAAAGTTAGTGCAGTCACTTTGGAGTTTGGACAATATATTGCTCTTTGATAACTTCTACTCTTTCCCCTTTCTATTTTTTTAAAGACATGTGGGTGTTAATGGTAGTAAAGTCACCTACATGCCAGTATCTGTAACATATATGAATCAGGGCCTTATCAATCTAGTGCTTTTCCATTTGGAAGTTCTTGTGTATGCAATGGACATGACCTCTGAGTTAACTACGTACAGGTACGTGTTGAGGCAGCCTTGACCATTGCTGCCATGCTGGAAGGACAAGCCTTAGTTTTGACACAAGTTGCAGAGTACAAGGAATCATCCAAACGTGGATCTTTCACTACATTATCATGCTCGCTTGGTCAAATTCTGATGCAGCTGCACACAGGTAGGGGAGTTAAGTGACATTTTCAAACTTCAACATTTCAATATTCATTTTCTTTGCCCAAGAGAATTCACCCTAATGACTACTGTTCCAATACTCATTCAGCACCAATAAAAGAGCTAATCACACTTTTTACACTGTATGATCAGCCAACACAGCTATTAAAAAACAAAAGAAGCTTACACAATTAGGCACAGAAAGCATGCCATCACAATTAGCAGAGGGCACAACCACAAGAGTATGAGGACAGAAAGCGACAACAAGATGCTACATCAAAACTTGTCAATGCCCAGCATTAGTCCATCATAGCTCCAGTCTGTCTTCTGAACACCTTCGGTAACTTGCCTCTGGGCCACAGAGGGGACCAGACATACCAATCAGTGAGCAGTGACCATATCCCTCCCACCCTCAGTAAATCATAAAAGCTCCAGTCATCGTCTTCTGAACACCTTCAGTAATTTTCCTCTTGAGTCACGGAGGGGACTGCATGTTTCAATCAGTGAGGAGTGACTTTATCCTCCCCACCCTGGACATCTTTCTGTGATTGGGGATGTTTGGCTACACCTGATTAATGTATTCTGGAAGCTACTAGTCCCAGATTCTTATGGACTGTTGGTCCAGGCTCATCCTGGAGAGAACACACACATTGTTTCTCTCAACACGCAGAGAACAAACGAGAAACACTGCTCTTTGGCGTGCAGCCCTCACAGCAAAATACCCTCCTACGATGGCCTCACACCACCGTCATGATCTCCACGACTCCACGCATAGACTCACGCACGCACATTGGCTGGCTCCATCGCTCGGTCTCCTGAAGATTCACTCATGCACAAGCACGACTCAAACTAACTTAAGCACTTCATGCAACTAGCTCCGCTAACTAGCTTCCTAACTAACTCAACTAATCTTCAGCCATGCATGTCACGTCTAATGACTCACTATATGCAGCTTCTCTTATGCACATGCAACAACTAATGTCTAGCTAATGAGCTGACACAACTCAAAACTTTAAATCATGTCAAGATTAATCCAACAAGGACAAGTATCATGTGGTCAGTGGTCACTCAAAGAAGACTGGTGCCTTACAACATCAAACATCACTCCAGAACAGTACTTCCCTATCACCACCACACCACCACTAACCTATTTAGCTTTAGTCATAATGTCATTTCTACATCTGGGGTCTCGTTTCCAGAATTGAGGCCATTTTCCTTTTAGTAGAACTCATTGGCCCTAATTGAGACCTTTCCTTTTCTGCAGTCATTGCTCTTAGCCATCTACTGTCCGTTCATCAGATCCTTGTGCAATTTGTAAGAATTTTGTTTATTTTTTTATTCAAGTTTTACATGACGTTCTGCCTCTTATTGGCAGGAACATTGTACTTGATACAGCGTGAAACTCAAACTACGTTGCTTGCAGCATTGTTCAAAGTTCTCATCCTTTTGATATCTGCCACTCCGTATGATCTAAATCTCCCCTTGTTTCTCTGTTCCCTTTACTTTATATTCCGTATAATTGATAGTACACAAGACGAACAGGTACGCTCGCATGCCAAAGGAATTGTTCCCAACTGTCATTACAGCCATGTGCAGTAGATTATTGGACAGGCACTCAAATAAGACTGAACATTATGCCTTGCTGGTTAGTTTTTGAATATTGATTTCTTTATTGAGGAACCAATGGTCATATCCCCTGAACCTTACATGAGTATGCAACAGGTTAATGTTCTAAATTGTTTGGAGGTAGCATTTTCAAAAGTGCCATCTTCTTCACATGTCTTTGGAGTTCTAATTCAAGGTGGTCGTGCAGGTTAGACCCTCTTACAATTTCAAATTTAAAGTTAAATGTTTTGGACCTATTATCTGCCTTAGATTTCTCAATTTGTTGCTGGCTGCATACCACTAAACTAAATTAGTGTCTTAGAAGAATTTCAGAATTGATGCAAAATCTTTGGGTAACTATTGAGCTGTGACATTTCTTTACAATGTGAGCTTTTTCAGGACCATCACATGCTCAGCAAGAGTCAAGTGTGTTAACTGTTCTTCTTCATTGTATAGAACTGGAAATGCATTTCAGTGTCAGATGTGGAGCTCTCCAGGCAAATCATTATTCTTTTTATGCTTAAAGATTGCTTTTGCAATTCTTTTGTCCATTATCTGTTTTGAGACGATGTATTATGTAATTTTATTACTCAATTTTGCTACACCTTTTTGTTTCTTTACTTTTCTGTTATTTTGATCTCAGAACAAGATATTTTCTCTTATTCTTCCAAGCTGCAATAAACAGTAACCCCGGTACTGTAGCGTCATGAACAGTACCCACGGTACTGTAGCGCGGTGCAGTCTGTTATGCATTATTAGATTAGGTAGTTAAGATAAGGTTAGGGTTTGTTAGAGATTCGACTCTATCTATCTATTAGGGGTCAGCCTCTCTATATAAGAAGAGCAATGTATCCATTTTCATCAATAAAGAAATATAGGTCTTAAGACTATCTATCCCTTGCCCTTGGAGTGCGGTTGCCGGCATCGGCTTGATCGCGCTCCTTGGGTCCAGGGCCATCTAATCCTTGTTCATGACACTCCCTTGTTTATATTGCAGTAATGCACTTGCCATTGATATACCATGTTTATACAATGTAAATAATGCTTCATAGCAACAATCATTTGCATTAACATAAGATACAAACCTGGATAATAAAAATAGAAAAATATGAACCACCAAATATGATGTCACCATATAGATATGCTTCATATGTTCTTACATGTATGTTTGCTGTGCATGTGCACATGGCCATATTAATAAATTGCTTGACACCCTTATTGTAGGACATTTATATTGAATGTCCTTGCAGTTGCTCCATAAGTTGAAACTCTTCTGGTACTATTCATCCTTTTTTATTTCTGCTCAGGTGTTGAGATCAGTGGTTCATAATTACCCAAGCTGTGCAAACATAATTTGGGAAAAAGTTCGAGACATTGTTCTTGATTTATTGCAAATGCAAAGCTTCGAAGACGAAAGATGTGATGTAAACTTTGGCCCTCCTAAAGAAGATTCATCAATTAAGGGAAAATGCCTTGTGGCTGGCATTAAGGTAATGTTTTCTGTAAATGTTTTGGAACCTTGTGAATGAAACTGTTGATGTGAGCTCAATCTATTCAAAATAGGCCTCATGGGCCAGCAGAAATGTACAAATAACAGAAAACCCCTAGTAGTCTAGTACATATACATCTAACAGAAACTTGATTGTGTATGCTGTTGACTTATTGCTTAATAGATTGTTCTTTTCTGCCATATCGCATGTGGATTCTGTTGTGCATTTGTGGGCATCAACCTTTTCTCCTTGTGGCCAGATGGATGAACTCTTGATATTGTGTTATTCCCAACCTTGCATTCTTGTTTTTTTTTTTTTTTTTTTCCCTGTAGATCAATATGGTACATATTACTATTACCTAACAATGATTTAGTTTCATCATTAGCAATATCAATATAGTGTATAGGATGTAATACCTGAAGTCGGATATATACTTAACCTTTTCTCCTAACATAGGATGCATGATGTTTGAATTTCATTATCTTGTTCTTAGATTATATTGTTGATAATTTAATATATGATCCCTGAATATCCTTGGTTCAGGTTATTTATGACTTTGCCTGCCTGTTACAATTGGGAAGGGGGAGAGGAATTTAGAGGGAATTTGTTGTGGGAAGAGGCATGGGAAGTTCATTTTTTATTCCCATTCCCTTGTTAGGTATACAATGGGAATTATATGTTGGGCTTTAATAGAGTTATTTTTCTTTGTTTGGCTCATGAGTTTGGGCATGGGAAGACAAGACAACATTACTTAAGTGTCCATCAACCATTTATCTAAACACACGAGGAAAAATAATTTGGGGAATATTTTAGTCTTTCGGCTCTAAATTGCTATTTCCTTCAATAATAATGGCTTAGCCAGGGAATAGATCGAGGGAAGTTGAGCCCCTAAATACCCATTCCTCTTCCCACCTTAAATCTTATGTCTCCAACCAAACAAGATTGCAAGAAAATTACCACCTCTACTCCTAACTTCCCATTCCCTTCCTTTAATTCCATCCAACCAAATGTGCCCTGGTTACTTGTTATATGGCAATTATGTTTTACCTGAACTTGCTTATTATGTGAGGGAAACTTTCAGTTCTAGTCCTGACCATACTTAGTTATGTGATCATTTATTAATATGTCAATCCAAAATTTATGGCTCTATCTGTCAGGTAATGGATGAGTGTCTGCGTGTTTCATCTGGATTCAAGGGAGCAGATGACTTCAAAGAATGTAGATTGCAGGATATTCAGCAAATTTCTGATTGTACAATAAACAAAAGTATTAAATCTGCACCTCACTTTGAAACTGAAGTCCCTGGTCCATCAGAAAATTGCGGTTTGGACATATCACTTGGTACTAATCGTTGGATTGAGGTGATAGAAATGCATCTCGTTCAAGGACTATCCCATGCCTCTGCTATGGTAATTTACCACCTGTAGAATGTGTTGCACATTTATTTTGATATTACCTAGAACAGAACCTGTTATGCTTTATTTATTGTCAATAATCTGTGGTGTTGATGATAACATAATGAAGCAGATTAGCAACAAAATGTCTGCCACTTCAGTGAAAGCAACCAGCTAATCTATATTTGAACCAGTGCTACCATTTATGTTTCCTAATTGAACATTGCAAAATCATCTTTCTTAATTGTGTAATGTTCGGATAGTTATGTTTTAGGGTACCCTATGCTCTATGTTCAGTACGAAAGGAATCTGATTTATCTTGTGACATTTGCCACTAAATGTGAAGAGTATTGTATTGTGTGGATTCTTGTGTAATTGCTTTTGTTAGCTGGAAGCCTGGAACTCTGGAAGTATTCCATCTTTTGTTTGTGTGTGTTTTTCCTGGACTAAATAAAATCTGTTTATTTTTAGGTCAGGACAGCATCACTTACATGTTTTGCTGGCATGACTTCTGATGTTTTCTTCTCCCTTCCAGAAAACAAGAGGGATTATGTGACTTCCATATCTGTAAGTATATTGTCTCACTTCTTGTTTGTTTCGTTGTGTTATCCGAGCCTGCTTAGAAATGTCATTCTGATGCAGTGATGCTGTCATTGTGTAGGTTCATGCAGCATTGAGTGATGCAGTTCCTACTGTGAGGTCAGCTGCATGTCGAGCCATTGGTATTGTTGCAAGTTTCCCCCAAATACTGGCAAGGTATATTTCTTAACTGTAGCATGCTGAATGCAAGGTACTTAAATGAGTATGATAACGTACTGTTTCATCCTGCAGTCCTACTCTACCTGGCAAGTTCATAGAAGCCATTGAGTTCAATACACGAAATTCATCAACACCAGTATGATGTCTCTCCTTCTCTGTAATGCTTATCCATTCTTCTCATTTTGTACTAAATTTTTTCATGTATTCTGTATATAACATAATACTGTACCATCAATATAAATATTTAGGTTCGTATCACTGCTTCATGGGCCTTGGCAAATCTTTGTTCTTCTATTCGTTTTAGAGCATTGGAACTACATACGGATGCCTCTGTAGGTATGGTAACAACAATGGTTGCATCATCTACTATTTGTGCCAATATAACATGCTTATCTTTCCAATAATTGCTTATTTGCTTTCAAGTGCAGGTATACTGGACAAACCAACCATATCTTTGTTAGTTGAAATTGCTTTGCGCCTGGCCAAAGATAGTGAAAAGGTAGGGTGGTCTTAGTCAACTAATATGCTTTTATTTTAAATTTGTTCATGGGCTCCTATGTCTATTTTAGCTATGAAGTAGATGGATTATTGGAGAGACATTATTCAATCGTGAAGTGAAAAGAAATGGAGCTGCCTGTATGTGTCTGTTTAAAGGTAACACTGATAATTTTCTTGTTCATATTTTCATTCAGGTAAAATCAAATGCCGTTAGAGCCCTTGGATATCTTTCAAGATTTATCAGATTCAATCATCATTCTGATGCAGTTAATGCGTCAAGGTTGCTTAACATTCTGTATGCATCACTTGCTATTTTTCTTCGTTGGTTTCTTCAGTTTACAGTTTTCTGGACTTTGGTTACAGTGGTTCGGTTTTCTATGGAGATCCTGTCTGGCTTGAAAGAATGGTGCAGGCATTGGTATCTTGTGTGACAACCGGAAATGTAAAGGTACAACAAGAAATGATTGCACCTAAAAAACCGAAAATGTTTGTGCTAAGTGCCTTGTTATTCTCCACAGCATTATACTGGTTTCTGAGCTATTTTCTTGTGTTAAGGCAAGAGAAAAACTACGCATCTTTGCCTTGTTGTTTTATCCTTATGAGCAACACCTCAATTAAAGGAATATAAGTTCAAGAATTTGTCTCTAGTATAGTAGTATTTTTCTAGTATCTATGATAAATTGATAATTGAAACAGTTGTTGAATGTAAAGATTCTTTACATGAATAACTGGTTCCATTTGACATGTCTTTTGTCTTTTATTCAGGTTCAATGGAATGTTTGTCACGCTTTTAGCAACTTATTCATGAATGATACATTGAGACTTTCTGATTTGCCTTGGTATGTATTTGTACACATCAAATTACCTTGTTCCAGTTGCTTCAAACAACTTAGGATGTGCATTTCTCTCAAGCATCACATGCTTCATTCATCTTCTGAAAGTATTTTGAATTAAAAGATATACATGCTATACGCTCATAGAAAGATGAAAAACAACATGAAAAGAAGATTATTTCATATATTCTAAATCTAATCAATAACAACGTTCACCCAGATGTTCTGTTTTCTGTATTTTGTCTTCGGCATTGGAGCTAAACAGTCAGAAATTAGAAGAATGAATATTTTTTGTCATCGTCAACCATTTCAACTGGAAGTGTCATATGATAATAGTACTTAAGGTTTCTACGATAATGTCATGGGCGGTGGCCCATGGCCCACCCATGAACAGTGCAGTGACACTGTTCACGCGCTACACTACCGAGCCACTCTTCATGGGTGTAGAAATAGTGGTTGCCCATGTCACATGCACAGCAGCACAACACTGGAAATCTTCTGATTGACTGCACTTGTGGTATTCCATGAATTAACTTCACAGATATTTAGCTTCGATTGCCTCATAAACTAAGATTCATAAACTAAGATATGTTGGTGTCATCTTATGAAGTCTGTTGATCACGATAGGCCTCTGTAAATGCTCCAAGCCTCCAACTTCATTTGTATTTAGTGGTCCTGATTTTCAGCTATTCTGTGTAACAGGGCATCAAATATTTATAGCATACTTCTAATACTACTCCGGGACTCAGACAATTATAAGATAAGGATGCATGCAGCAGTTGCCTTAGCAGTGCCAGTCTCAAGGCTTGGTTAGTCCCTGCTTTTAATTTCCGCTTTTGTTTTGAGTGTTGATCTTCCACATTTTGCAGATACCGTATCATGCCAACAGAGCAAAGCTTTAGTCCATCACTATTTAGATTGTACTTGCTCATATTATGTACTAGATTGTTTTGTTTTGTCAGACAAATACATGATGCTCTTGCATTTTTTTTTGAGCCAAATGCTCTCGCATATTTCATTTTGTTGGATATTTGTATCTGCACTGTGCACTTATTCTGCAACTGAGTCCATGGTGCTGCTGGATGCTTACCTTTTTCTCTGTTCTGTATAGATTATGGTAGCTCATTTCCAGATGTTGTTCGAGGCCTTGAGCATGTTCTTGAATCATTGAGTTCAAACAATTCATCGTCTCCTTCAAATTTGAAACAAAGAGACAATCTTGAGAAACAGGTTAGTGTTGTTGATGCTTATATAGATTTTATTTGCACCGAAGCATGTTTAGCAGCATTGTTGAAACTTTTGCTCCTCTTTTTTACAGCTTACATTTACTGCTCTTCATTTGCTTGGTTTTGTTTCACCAAAGGATGATCAAAGCCTGAAAGATTTTCTTGTCAAGGTGAGGACCTCTTAGTCTGTGTATTAGTATCTTCTATGTGGTAGTCTTCATCCATAACAATGTTGTTAAGTGGCAAATACCAGTCAGATACTAAGGTCAGATTGAAATTGTTAGAGCAAGGTCAGTTTCAGGAGCATTTGTTGGTCCTGTCTGTCATGAATGGGAACATGAAACATAGAATACTGATTTTGCAGAATTCTTAGGGGTCAGAAATCTTTAGTCAGTTACTGGAAATCTGGAAAGGAAACATATCCTTCGTTGATAGCATTATTGCAGTACTTACTGAATACAGATTTTTATTCTAGATTTTGTGTGTGTGTGTGTGTGTTTTTTTTTTTGGGGGGGGGGGGGGGGGTGGGGATTTTGTTTACGTCTGTTACTTTGTGTTTTCTGTGAGTTTATTATAGTTTGTTTTACATGTTTTACAAGAGCATCTGTCTACTGTAACCATGTGTAATATATAGCATTTAGAGTGACACCTGAGGCTCTGTGCCCAAAAATATTCAGTTACCCTTCGAATTCTTGTGAGCAGAAAGCATCCTTTCTAGAAGACTGGCTGAAGTCATTATGCTCATCTTTCAACAATGCTGAGGACCAGCCTTTGGCAAGCGAGACCACAAATGACGAAGATGGTTTCAGCCCAAATGTATCACAGAAAGTTATGCTATCCTCTGCCGTGAAGTCCTTGATGGACGTGTATACAAGTGGAAATCAGCAAACTATTGCTCAGAGATTTGAGCAATTGGTTAGAAGCATAGCATGAATGAAAAATATCTATGGTGGTCTCCACCTCATTAGCATGCAGCAAGATCTTGGTTGTCTACCTCTCGGAAAGCCAACTCACATATGGATTGATTCATAAGGCTCCCAACAAAGAGAGGCAACATGACTTGTTCAGTGATATATTCCATGAACCTACCAAAGCTGCTGAGTTGAGCGATTTCAGATCCTACCAGTCATGCACAGGCTCCAGGCAGCTAGTCGAATTCTCAGATCATTCCAAGATTGCATCCACGTGTTGTATTCTTTTGTAAAATAGTTTTTGAAATTCTTCCAGGTGCGGTCATATTTCATATGTAAACTCTTCGATTATTTAGCTTATTATTGTTAGTGTGAATATATGTAGCAGCTTTTTATTGAGGGTTCTTCCACATAAATTTTTCTAGTCAAAAGGAACAACAATACTAGACTCATACATTTATTGCTAATGTCATGTAAACAGTAATGTCATAGACTATTATGGATAGAGAAAATTACAGTGTAGTCCTTTGAACTCGTAGGAATTCTTATTTAGCTTTCTGAACTTGAAATATACTTTTTCAGTCCCTTCAACTTTATCTGTTTGCATTCTAGCCTCAAAACCATTAGGATACTGTTAAATGCTGAGGTGTCCATTAGATTTTCGTTAATTGTTTAGGTGGTTACTACACGTGCGGTTTTTAATGATATGGCATCCATACCATCTCTTTCCTTCTCTCTTTGAAAAAATCAAATTAAATTTTTTTCAAAAATTCAACTATAAAAATAGGAAAAATTCAACTTTACAAAAAAAAACCATTTTTTTGGAATTTAAATTAAAGGTTTTGAAAACTTGAATTTCAAATTTTGAAACTTTAGTTTTAAACTTTTGAATTCTAAAACTTGTGAAATTCCACATTTGATTTTTTATTTTTGAAAATTTCTAAGTTTAAATAATTTGATATTAAAATTTTGAAGTTGAGTTTTCGCAATTTCCAAATTCAAATTGTTGGCATAATCAAAACATTTGAATTTTATTTATAATTTTGAAAATAAAAAATTTCTCAAATTCAAAATTTCTTGAAATTAAAAAATACAGTGAATTGAATTTTTCAAAAAATTCCCAAAGTTGTTTTTATTGAGTTGAATTTTAAAAATTTTCAAAGTAGATTATTTTTTAAGGAGAAAGGAGAGGGAGGTGACGTGGATGTCATTTTATTAAAATAAGAGTTAATTAGATATATGTCACGGCTAAAAGTTGCCACTTTAGAAATATGCCACTGAAAAGTCGATAATCGGTCCTATACCATTATAAAGTTGCAAATCTCACATATATGCCACTACAAAACTTTTATATTCCTTCTTCATCGAATTTACAACAATTCTATTCTTTACCATCTCTTTTCCCCTCTCTCTCTCCTTCCTCCCTACAGGCCAAAATCTCTAGCGAGCTCTATCGACGAACTCCAATGCCACCGGTGACCGAGAGCTTGCCGCACTCCCGGTGCCTCCTCCTTCTTCTCCTCTCTCCTCTAGCTAGATCCCGCCTTCCCTCATCACCCCTCAGTATCGCTAGGGCCATAGTAGCGGCGACGACAGTGAAGCAACGATGTGGCGGTGCTGTCGTGGTTAGCAGTGAGGGACGAAGAGTGGAGAAAGAGGGAGGCGTGGAGATGCTTCCCCCGTGCTTAGGCTTGCTCAACGATGGCCTACAACGACTTAGCAACGAGCGGTGGAGCTTCGGCATTGCATTGGCGACGCTCCTATGGGGGTTTGGCACGAACACAAGGTGGAGGAGCACCAAGGCAACGTGAGCAACAAGCGACGTGGTGCTCCTAGGGCTTGGCTCGGTTTGGTCCGAAGGGGACGGGGACGGCGGAGCTCGGCCAGAGCTTGCACATGATAGCAAAAGGAGGTACCAGAGCTCGGAGGAGGGGAGGAGGTCGCTGGAGCTTTGGGTGGGGGGGGGGGGGGAGGGTTGCAGCTTGATCTGGACTAGAGTTTAGGATGGTGGATGGATGTGAGGAGAGTGGATGGAGGGAGATGCTAGAGGAAAAAGAAGAAGATGATGGCATTTTGATCTCAAAACTTCATAATGGCACATATGTTAGAGTTACAACTTTGTAATGGCATGGAGCCGATTATTGACTTTTCAGTGGCGTATTTCTAAAGTGGCAACTTAGCGGTGTCATTTATCTAATTAACTCTTAAAAACACACGTATGGTAACCACTTAAGCAATTAACGGAAAACTAACAGCCACCTTAGCATTTAGCAATATCTCTAACGGTTTTCGATCTAGAGTGCAAACGGATACCAGTTCAAAGACCGAAAAAAGTAAATTTCAAGTTTAAGAGCTAAATAAGACTTTGCTACAAGTTCAGAGGGGACGATAATGTAATTTTCTTTTATGGATATGTAGTGGGTTTGAATGCATGGTTAACCTGATCATATACCACCAGCATGATGATTGTTCGTCCGTATGCCTTATCCTCCCACTCATATTGGACATGTTAATGCAACAGAAAATGAATGCCGGCCATTTCAGTTGGGGCTGCCGTTAGCGTTAGAGGTACACCCCAGTAGCATTCATCTACCAACCGCTATAAATGGCAATGCATTATGCACTGTTCCATTGTTCCAATGTTTTAATCCATAACATTAGTGCTACACTGTTTTCTCAGCTGTCATGCAGTAAATGTATTCCTAATTTTCTGGTTTAGGAATTGTTATCTTCAACTTATTTTTTTTATATTATCTACTTATCTCTCCAAATCGAAAAGTCGAATGCTTTAACTTTTCAAGTCTGTTATTTTTTTGAAGGTGCGTCGTAAAGCTTTTGGAAACAAGTCAAACGAAGTGCATCGGACTTTCGAGCTACTTTGAGAAGCTCTCAAAATTTAGTTTATAAGCAAATAAGATAAGAAGAAGAGAACAAACCCATAGAGATCTGTTTTCTTCATCTTATCTTATCTACTTATCTTTTTATTTGCTTATAAGCTGAATTTCAAGAGCTTTCCGAGATAAATTGAAAAGTATGGTCCCTTTGGTTGACTTGTTTATGGACCTGGTTTTGAGATAGAAAAAAATGGACTTTAAAAGCCAAAATGTCTGGAGTTCTAATTTGGAGATAAGTAGATAAGGTAGATAAATAATCTGAAATTAGTATCAGCACCTTGAGGTGTAGCTGTATTTGCTTGGAAAGCACTGGTGGCTGGTAATGGTGAATGTGTAACAAATTGACAGTAATCAATATCATGGCAACAATGCAGCAGCTGTTCCGGCCTTCTGGGCAACTCGTGCCTGTGGAGTGTGAGGCTTGACCTTTGGGGGCCCACTTGCTGGCCCATTTCTTCTTCGGTCTCTGCTCTGTTCTGTCATTCTGTGTTGACCAGGTTCCACTTGACATCAACACACTTTTTTCTATTTATGTGCTCTTGTACTGTCATCTGTTCTTGGTTGTTATGTTTTTGCTCCAGGCCGTTTTGCGAAGAGGATTTCTTTTTCTGCCCCCCTCTAAATTTCTGCTGGAGAGGTTTTTGCAGAAATCTGCATTAGAATGATACCTGGAATTTTTTTTTTCTTATGAGCCTCTAAAATGATTTCTTTATTGAAAATATGAAGGCTTACATCCTCCTGAAGGTATGTTAGTGGCAATTAAGTGCTCAATAAATATCACCATTACCTAGCTAGTTAGTATTTTTCACACCCCTACTAGATTGAACAGAGCCATAAGGGCAATCCCACTCCACGGTCTCTACATATCCTTACTAAAGGTGCCACCTTATTTTACAAACGATGGAAGAGACAATACCCCTAATGCAGTGTATCTTGAGTGGTTCCATAGCAATAAATAATTTTACCTTTTCCCCTTTCTCTCCCCAGTCACCATCTCCTTCAACCTCTCTCCGTTGCAGGCTTAGATCTGAGGACGGGCACAGCGAGCACAAGGGCAAGGCGACGGTGACCAACACTGCGAGTTCAAGAGAGAGGCGGTGGCTGGCAGGCGTGGGAGCTCGATGGCGAAGTGGCGGCGTGGCCTGGCGCAGGGACCGGGCGGCAACCGGCGCGGAGACCTCGAGGGCGAGGTGGCGACGTGGTGCCGCATAGAGAGCTCGTGGCGTTCAGAGCAAGGAGCTCGAGGGCAAGACTGTGGCTGGTCGGTGCAGGAAGCTCCAGGGAAAGGCGGTTGCGTGGCATAGGGAGCTTGCGGCGGCTAGCATTGGGAGCTCGAGGGTGAGGCAGCAGTTGGCCAGTGCAGGGAGTTCGAGAGCGACGCGGCGTTGTGGCACGGCGTAGGAAGATAGTGAAGGCCAGCGTGAGGAGCTCGAGGGTGAGGCGGCGACCGGCTGGCATGGGGATCGCGGGGAGGCGATGGGCCGAGCTGCGTGGGGAGCTCATGGCGATCGATGGCTGTCTGCAAGGGGACCTTTGCTTGCTACAGTGGTCTCAACGGCTGGCATTCAATGTGGTAGGAAACGATCTACTACTAGTGCTATATTTTATCGTCTCTTCAGTGGGAGCATTTAGTGAAGAGGCGGTCTCGAAAACAAGGAACGCTTGTGCTCCCCCTCCATATTAATTAGCCTGCGGTGTCACAATTTAACCGAGGTGGCTTCTTTGCAGACAGTGAAGAAACCTGTATTGAGAGTGTTCTGAGAATCTGTTTGGTTGAGTGGATGAGAGTGGATGAGACCATTCCATCCAGTTTTTTGACCTGTTTGATTTGGGGACAAGGGTGGATGGAACCATCCCAAAGACAGAATATTCCTCTCGGATCTGGATGGAGAGTGCATAAAAAAGTCACGTCTGTGACCATCCAACTTCTCCTCACTCCAAATCCAGTACTCATCCAGCCTACTAAACAAAAAACAGGCTCATCCCATCCACCCAAACCAAACAGGCTGCTCGGATGGTTCCATCCACTCTTGTCCTCAAACCAAACGCATCCTAAAGTCCGTTGTACTTGCAGACTATGAACATGGCAATAATCAATATGTCACCACCAACCAGCATTCATTCTACAGCCATATGCATAGAGACGTACAAGACAGAGGATGGTCCAGGTTCTCCAAGAAAAGAGCATGTACATCACATATGCTGCCACAGAATGGGTAAACATTTACTCCACAGCCCGTAGGCCACATGAACAAAATACTGGAGAATGTGCACACCACATGCCATAAAACGGCCAGCACCCAATCAGTCGATGCTCCACACGCAAAGTTGCAGCCATTTAGGGCAAGGGCCTCAGCTGCCCCTCTTGGCGCCACCAAAATTAATTGTTTTGACACCAATCCATCACTTGTTGCTCGGTGGATACATTTGAACCTTCCAAAGCCTCTGCACTCTATTGACCAACATCTCCAAACCCTTCTGTCCAAACATCTGCCCAACATATACCTGTATAGAAAGTATATGAAATTAATTAATTAATTCTATTGGCCATAAAATTAATTATAAGGTCCTGATATCTTAGCCTGTATCTGTTTGATGTGCTTGTGCATGCAAGGAAAGCCATTAGTTCCAGGGATATGTAGGTTCATCAAACACCGGTGTACGTTGCTGTTGGTTTAGTGGCCTGGCCTTTCAATTTCCATGAATGACACTGTGTTTTTCTGCAACTGGTACAGTTAAGAAAGATTCCTCGGAGATTTTCCGTATGCAGTAGGGATATGCAGTTTTTATCCTCATCTAATTGTCATTTCTTCTGATCAGTGGATTGCTGGTTACTCCACGGAGTATTGACCGTCACCTCTAGTCTAGGTAAAAAAGAACTTCTTTTCTGCAAGATGGGACGTACTATTACAAGGGAGTCTTCCTCCCCGACAAATTCAGGGATTATTTTTCTATCTCCTACTTTTTTTTTACGGTTCATCCTGGCCGTATATACGTGTCTATATGGACAATGATATAGATGACTGATTTTTTTTTTTTTATGATAGAGAAGAGCACCAAGGTAAGCCACCACTAATTATACATATCAATTCACGCATTCTTCATACCAATTAATTAAGGTTTTAAAGATCTTGCTCACGCAGTACGTTTATGGATAGAGCTCGATGATTGATCGAACGCCTAGAACTGGTATAATCTTGTAGTCACTAAATCCAGCCTCGAAAAATATCTTCCTCCACTCATGTTCATCTCGTTCGCATCCATTGACGATCATCGTGAGGAGATCCATCAAGACCTGTGTCTCCTTGTGCTTGGAGTTCGACGGCCCCGATCCGACCACCATGTCGAGGATTATTGTGCATATATTTCGATCCTAGTGTGGTGCGAACTGACGACAACATTTTACATTTTGCTGTTGCGTATTTCAACTTGGCCAACGATAGGAACGTTTGGGAGCGGTGAAGGGCGGTTCTCGCCGGAGAGGTTTACCTCTCGTCGGCGATGGCTGGTTCCTCGCCAGGGATGGATGGAGTTACTTCGGTACGTGTCCTTTCTCAATTGGCGCTGGTTATGGATGGTGGGGAGTGCTCCACGTCCTGAATTTCGTCTCGGTCCGTGCATCAGAGTGGTGCATTGGACTGGACTCATGGGGTTGGTCGCCGTAGTGGAAAAGGTGGAGTTATCCAGGGCAGTTTGGGCCATAGTTTCCACAATAGCGCTCTCGCTAGAATCTTCGCTCGGTTCTGGAGAGAGCGGCGGTGTGGAGCGGCTAGGGTTCCATCTGCCGAGAGAGTGCGGTGGAGAGGGATGGTTGGTGGCGACCACAGATCCTTCGCTGAGGTGGTGACCTCTTCGATGGCGACGAATCCAGGTGGTGGTGGATCTTCGCGCGGCAGTTTTGGGTCGCGCGGTGGTGGCAGGTATGTGGGTATGGGGGGTAATGGTAGATCTGGGGGTTTGGATGAGGGAAGAGGTTGGCAGGATCAGGGCAGAGGAAGTGGATGACGTGGTGGTTTTGGACAAAGGGGTGGATGGAGAGGGGGTCTCATGGTAGATCGCTTTGGCCGTGGGGATGGTCGAGATAGTGGAGGAAGAAGTTCCTCATGGACTTATGTCAGAAATAGTGATTGGGGGGGGGAGGGGTAATGGAGTTGGATCTAGGGGACTGATCTCTTCTGGGGGGTCTGGTTCTTCCTGGGGAGATGAAGGTCAGGATGGCAGTACTGAGGGGAAGATGGCTGTGAGTTCAAACTGGATTCCAAAAACTCAAAATGAGTTGGGTGCTGGTGGTTTCATGGGGAATGAATTTGAGATTGGAAAAAAAGAGGACAAAGAAATCGACCCTTGTTTCAGGTGTGGTAGAAAGGGACATTTACTCGCTAATTGTTCTCAACCTTTGAGGTGTCTTAGGTGTGGACAAGAAGGGCATATGGCGAAGAGATGCTCAGATAGACATCCCTGGGAGTTTATTGCTCCTTGCTGTGGTTTTCAATGTGAAGAACTTGGTTTTTTTCTTATTGAGGATGTCTCGGTGGAAGATTTTAATAAGGCTAACGAATGCTCGGTGATTATATCAGTGGAGAAGGGGGAGACTTCTGAGGAGAAGTTGGTGACAGAATTTAAAGATTATTTTGGTTCTATTTGGGATGGAGATGTGAAAAGATTGAAAGGGAATCAGTTTTTACTTCAATTTCCTAATGTTAAAGAGGTGGAGAAGATTTCTCGTTTTCCTAATATGAGGATGTCCTACTCCAATGCTGAGTTGAAGTTTTCGCCTTGGAAGGAGGAGGATGAAACTATTGGTTATTTGCAGGAGGTTTGGTTAAGAGTTAGGAATGTGCCGAGAAGAAAAAGAACCTATCAAATTGCTTGTTATATTGGTTCCTTGGTTGGTGTTACTAGACAAGTTGATAGAAGCAGTCTGGGTAATTTAGATTATATTAGGATTAAGGTAGCAGTGAGAGATGGTTCCTTTATTCCTGAGAAAGCAGAGGCAGTGATTGGAATAGCTATCTATGAGTTTATTTTTGAGACAGAGGAAGAAGTGGATATGGATCTTCTGCAGGAAGGTGACATTGGTATTAGTATTGGGAGTAATACCAAGGGTAAGGAGGCAACTTCTGCTGCTAAGAGACAAAAGTTTTCTGATGAATGTGGAGAAAAAGTTCAGAACAATGTTCAGATTCCTAGTGGTGGGAAGGGGGGTCAAGGGGGTGGCAAATCTGTGGGGGTTTCTAATTTCACAGGGAATATGAATGAGGTTTCTGGGAGTTTGTCTCTTGCTTTGACTTTGGCTAAAGTTAATCAGGTGGACAGATCTTGTAAGGCTAAAAATAAGAGAATGGTGAGTTATCTATCCCAAGATAGTAGCTGTTCAAATGATGATATGGCGTATGGAAAGGGCTGGAACCTTAAGGGCTGGAACCTTTGTTCTGATAAGGGAAAGGATGGGATCAATTATCACTATGTGCAGAGCTCTGTGGGGGTGTCGGTTGTGGAAGATTGGCTTAATACCTTGAAGGTTCAACATTCCTTGAAGATGGGGTTATGGGGATTTCAGTTTCAATCTGCTTTAGTTTCAAAGTTCATATGCAATAATATTGTCCTCGGGAAGGAGAGGTGGAGTGGTCTAGTAGAGAGGTCAATTGAGAGTGGGGTCTCTCAAGTTCAGTCCAAGAGGTGTAAAATTGAAGAAGTGGTCAACAATTCTATTGATGCTGTGATGAGGGATGAGGTGGAGCAGATGGGTGGACAGGGGTTGGTTGTTTTTGATAACAGTAGTGCCGGGGGAAATGTTAATGCTGATAATAATGTTAATGAAGGGGTGTTTGGCAGTGTATAGCAGGTCTGTGTTGAGGGAAATCAATATAGTCAGGATAGTTTGAGAGAGTTTGAACCAGAATTTTATTGTGCAGCCAGTCAGAAGAAGTAAAAGGTTGCAAGGGCGCACTACCCCTATTCTTCAAAAAGCTTCTAAGTTGGTTTAGAAGAGAGATTTTCAAGGTACCTGTTCTAACCCTAATACGTTTTCTGTTCTGGGTAACGAGCAATTACTTTCTATTGCCAAAAAATGTGGGGTGGATATTTCTGAATCTGAGCTAGAATGCATAGATGTTTTAAAAGATCTTGAAAAAGCTAGGGCAGAGGTTTATCAAAAAGTTTAGAGAAGGAAAATAACAATAACGAAGGGGAATTATTGGATGTACAACTTATAACCTGTGAGGATAATATTTCATCCTCAGAGGAGGATAATTGGGAGGATGATAACTTTGCCAGAGTGATAAGGAGGAGTAATAAGAAAAAAAGTAAGAAAAAGAATTCTAAGAATAAAAGGAAAAGCATAGATAAGGTGAAGGTTCCTAAAAATAACTCTGATAAGGTGAGATTAGAAAATTCTGGAGTACAGGGTGCTGTATCTCTAACTGTTAAATCAAAAAGAATAAGATGTCCATGATGACTGACAATGCTATTAATGGTTTGTTCTGGAATGTTAGGGGATTGGGTAAGAAAGGCATCTGCAGTTTTATTTATGAGGAGATAAGAAAAAATAATATTGGATTTATAGGGTTGGTTGAAACCAAGAAAAAGTGTTATGATGATAAATTTTTTAGGAAAATTGATAAGAATCATGAGTTCCAATGGAACTGGATTTGTTCTATTGGTAATTCTGGGGGTATTCTAGGAGGTGTTAAAGATGATTTTTTTGAGGTGCTTGGAGTCAAAAAAAGGTAGGTTAATCCTGCACCTTCAGATTTGGGATAAAAGACATAAATGCCAGTGGAGTTTACTAATTGTATATGGTGCTGCTCATTTTGATCTTAAAAGGGAGTTTCTTGAGGAATTGGCGTCCTTTTGTTCTTTTGATAATTGGCCGATGATTGTGGGGGGAGATTTTAATATGATGAGATTTGCGCAAGATAAGAACAAGGAGGGGGGGGTTTGATTTTACTATTTCCTCTCTTTTTAATAATGTCATTAATACCCATGCCTTGATTGACTTAAACTTGAATGGAGGTCATTTTACTTGGTCCAATTGTCAAACTCATCCTACGTTGGAAAGACTAGATAGGGTTTTTATTAATAAGAAATGGGAAGATTTGTTTCCTCTAGTAAATCTTTGCAAGCTTCCTAGACTTTTATCAGATCATAATCCTCTGGTTGTGAAGACTTTTAATAGTAGACTTGGTATTAAACGAAATTTTAGATTTGACCTGAGCTGGTTAAACAAAGACGATTTTGTGGAAGCAGTTAGTAGGATTTGGGAAGTGCCTGTTCAGGTAGAAAGCAGGTTAAGTGCGTTTCTGATTAAAATAAAAAGGGTGAAAAATACCTAAAAGGTTGGGGAGCCAACTTATATGGACATGATAAACAAATGAAAGAGGCTATGAGAAGCAGATTGAAAGAGTTAGAAAAGAAGGAAGAGGAAGGGGCTTTAGACAGTAGAGTGATCTCGGAGAAAATTAGTCTACTAACTAAAGTACATGTAATTTATGAGGAAGATGAGCTTTATTGGTTTAGTAGATCACATCAAAATTGGTTATTAAAAGGGGATTCTAATTCATCGTATTTCATAGTGTTGCAAGTGGTAGAAAGAGAAAGAATACTATTTTTAAACTTCAGTATGACGAGGATCAAGCAGTGGATGATGAGGGCATTGTGAAGTTAGCAACTGTTTTTTACAAAAATCTTTTTGCTACTGATATGGATGATAAGAGCTCTTTTCAGTTTAATGGTTAGTGGACTAACGAGGAAATGGTTAATGAGGAGGAAAAAACTATGTTAACAAAACCTTTTCTTGAAGAAGAAGTGAGAAGTGATAATTTTTAATATGGGTACTAATAAGGCTGCAGGTCCAGATGGTTTTCCTATTGAATTTTATCAAAAATGCTGGATGATGTTGAAAGATGACATTATGGGGATGTTTCAGGAGTTCCATGAAGGAAGGTTTAACATGAGCAGAATTAATTATGGAACCATTATTTTACTTCCCAAAAAAATGGATGCTGTTCAGGTTCAACATTTCCGACCTATTTGCTTGCTGAACTGCATATACAAAATTTTTACAAAGGTTTTAATCTTGAGATTTGAAATAGTGTTAAATAGAATGATTTCGGTTTTTCAAAACGCTTTTCTGAAACAACGCTTGATCTCTGAGGGGATTTTGATTCTTCATGAGGTGATTCATGATCTGGAAAAAAAAGGTGATTGTGGTATTTTTCTCAAGTTAGATTTTGAAAAGGCGTATGACAAGATGAGGTGGGATTTTTGTAACATACCCAAAATTTCAAATTCAGCATAAAAATTTTTCGCAAAAGTCATAAATATACTCTTATAACCATTCCTAATTTTAAATAATATTCTAAACTAAACTCCTATTTATTCTCTAAAGAAGATACCCTATTCCTCTTTTTCTAAAAATAAAAATCCTATAAAATAATAAATAATATTTCATATTTGAATTCTACTCATTTTTATGGATTTTTAGGAATTTATTTCATATTTTTCTGAGCTTCCTATAACTCTATATAAATTTTTAAAACCCCAAACAGATTTCTGGAAAACCTTTTCCCTTTTTAATTTAAAACCTTCCGTTTTGGGAAAGACCCGGAATGCGCTTTCCTCTTATGGAAATACGCTTCCACTTATTCCATCCCACTGCTTTCACTCACTTACAAGTGGACCCCACTTGTCAGTCTCCCTATTTCTTAATCTATTGGCGCCCATTGGATTTTAATCCGACGACTGCCCATTGTTCCTTCTTCATCCCCACACCGATTCAATCCGATGAATCCAACGGTACCCATTGATTGCTCTTTTGATCCAACGGCCATCCACCGTCTTCTTCCTCCCGATATTTCACCGCCTTTGTCCATTCCGGTCTTGCCATTGCCGCCCACGGAAAACCCTCATGCCGTTTCTAGCTCTCCTCAGCCGCCGTTTCTCCACTATGGACAAGTCGCGCCGCCACCGAGCTACCTCGCCGCATCATCGCCCTCATCTCTTCCTGAGTACCCGCCAATCCGACGTCGCCGCATAGCATCGCCGCCGCCGCCAATGCTTAGCTTGCCGTGCTCTCTACTTCACCTTCTAGCCTATAAAAGCCCCTCCCCGACGCCACTTCACCACCAAGCCTCCTCCTTCGCCGTTCATTTTCCCTCCATTACCTTAAACCACCGTATCCGCCGCCTCCTTTCCCAACTCCGGCCAACTTCTCTCTCACCACTACGGCCCTTCTCCGGCCTCGACTCCTATATATAAAACACTCCACTTTCCCCCACAAATCTAACCCGACCTTCACCCAAACCTTACCCTCACCGGAGACCCCTCCTCACCGTTACCCTGTCACCTCGCCGCCACGGCCTCGCCGTCACGCCAACACCGGCCATCTTGAACCCCCACAAGACCACCAAAATAATCCCTATATTCCCAATTTCATTTTTTCCCACTCAATTGCTCGCCGTCGGCTGCCGTCCACCGTCGCCGGTGACCTCCCCGCCGATCCCCTTTCAATTACCTCCCTCTCTCACCGACACCTCGGTCCCACCCGTCAGCCCCTTCAACCTCACCCCTCACACTGACCATCTGGTCCCCCTTGTCAGTCCCCATCAACCGCAGCAGCCCAAAGCCGTATTGGGCCAAGCCCAGTAATTAGCCCAGTAAGAATTTTCAAACCCCTTTTCCCTATTTTCTATTTCCATTCAGACTGTTTAAACATATTTAAAATATCAAATCTCTTTTATAAAATCTACAAAAATTCAAAAAATCTAAGATAAGATAAAGAATTATATAAAAATATAAAATATCATATGTTTCTAATAAAATAACCTAAATAAATCTTTTTACTCTCTCTTTAAAACATTTTAATTAAAAATATAGAAGAAGAATTAATAAAAAGTTCCTATATAAAAATTCCTTAAAATAATGTTTTATATCTAGAAATAATATCTATGCATTTTTAAACCTTATAAAAATTCAAATTTAAATTTAAAACCCTCTCTTTAATCCAATTAAAACTTTCCTTAAAAATAAAATTAATATAAGATTTTGCCTAATAGTTTTTATATAAATATTTACATAATGCCCAAAATCAATTCTTTATCACTATAAGGTCAATTAGAAATGTTCCAATATAAACTCTATAAATATCAATTCATCATAAACAAATTATAAAAATCTCTCCACAATAATTATTTCAACCATTACCTTACGCTGCCCAAAGTACCCATTTTTATCAAAACTCCTACCCCTTTTCTTTTGATTTACTTAAAATATTTTTAAGTGGTAAAAAGAATAACTTTTGAAAAATCTTCTTTTTACCCTCAATTGGTTCTATCTCGGAACTCCAACATGAGAAATGTTGTCGACCCCAATCTCTAGAGCTCAATTGATCCACATTTTTAAATAAACACCCTAAATTAACAAATCCATATACTAACCTTAACCATATACTAACCTTAACCTCATGCTGCCCAAAATAACTATTTTTACACAAAAATCTACCCTTTTTCCTTTTCGAAAATATTTCAAACTTTAGAAAATCATACAACCCATCACCTTTTTACCAAACCCTTTTTATTTATTTAAAGACTCTTCTTATTTGGATATTTATTGGAGTTTCTCTTTTTATAACGTATAGATGACGAACTTGGCCCTCTGGAAACTTTAGACATTTACCATAAATGTCCTGAAAATACAATAAGTGTGATCCGATCTCCAATTAAGGCAGGTTTTCTTATCCTTGATGCATTTTGATATACCTACATTTTTTTACTTATTATTTATTGCATATATTTTCTAGCTATTTATTTATATATTCTAAGTACAATTTTTATCCAAGCCCCAATACCTTAAAAAGCCACCTAAAAATAATCAACCTCTAATAAAACCTAGCATAGGCAAAAATATTAAAATTTGATATTCTCATGAAAAGATGGAGTTGATCTCTACAAATAAGTTAGATAACTTATTTGTTGTGGAAAAGTTGTAGTCTGGAAGATTGATTGTATTTATATAGAGTAATTCGGAAACAGTGTTTTGTTATTTGGGCCGTCGGTACAAAGAAGTACCAGCTCAATAACATCAGGTGGAGAGAGTGTGAACTCCTTGGAAATCGTTACTCTATAAACTATAGAAGCAAATTCGGAAACAGTGTTTTGCCGTCTTGGGTTAGAGGAATCAAAGAGTTTGATTGACACTCAAGGGCACTAGATATTTGCTCTGTGGTGTGAGAATATCTAGATATCGTTTGCTTCTATAAAAACTTGGGTTTAAAATGAATAAGAATGACACATTAATCATCCATCCATATAAGAGAGCTGTTATATGGGTAAAGCTGGATAGGTTCTGCAGAGCTAATAACAAATTCATCGATAGACCTTACTTCGGGTATATGAAGTTGTGTCAACTGGGTGATGCCTCTCTTATTTACCAAAATCCATGAATTTATGAAAAATTGTTGTCTGGATTGCAAATGAATAAGGATGGAGAAAGTTGATAGAATTTGATCTATTATTATTAAATTGTTTTAAAATAATGATAGGACTTTTAAAGCTCAAATTTGCATATTCACCATAAAAGCCTTACTATTTCTTGAACCATGTTTTCATATAATAATAGTGTTATTCTCTTAAGAAACCTGCAAGTACAATTAGTACTTACCCACGTTATGTGGGCAATTTATTTCTTTTTACAGGATCCACTTTATAATCAGAATGGACATTTATGAAGAAGGGAATTCGCATAGGACTGATTTCTAAGATTTACCTTATGCTCAGGCTCTGCCTGTGGTGTATGGGCATGTATTTTTTTTATTACCAGGCTATATTTCATTTCCGCTATAAAATATTTTGTAATATGTAATAAATTAACCAAGCTGTACTATTTCTGAATGCAACTGAAATCCTAGACAGTTGGTGTTCTAGACATTTTCTGGTAAATTTTTACTGAAAATTTGGTCCGTCACAATTTTCTGTTTCACTGTTTGGAGGAAAGGGGTTTCCCCAATAATTGGTGTAACTGGATCAGATGTGTGGTGAAAAATGGAACTATGAATGTAAGGATAAATGGTAAACAAGGGCATTACTTTCAAAGTTGCAAAAGGGTGCGATTGGGGGATCCGTTGTCACCCTTGCTTTTTAACTTGGTAGCTAACTGTCTTACAAAAATGATTTCTTTGGCTCAGCACCAACTTTTGATTCAAGGTTTGGTACCTCATTTGATTGACAGAGGGCTGTCAATTCTTCAATATGCTGATGATACTATTTTGTCCTTTCAAAATAATTTAGCTCATGCTAGGGTTCTAAGTTTATTTTATATTTGTATGAGAGAGTGGCAGGTTTGAAAATAAATTTTCAGAAGAGCGAAGTGTTTGTGGTTAATGGGGATCCTGAAATAGAGGGCTGTTTCTCAGATCTTTTCAATTGTCCCATTGGCTATTTGCCCATCAATTATCTGGGGGTACCTGTTAGTGGGAGTAGATTGAAAAATAGCAACCGGGAGAGATTAGTTGATAAGATTAGGAAAAAACTAAATAGTTGGAGAGGGAGCTCTCTTTCTAGGGGAGGTAGATTGGTGCTAATTAATGCTTGTTTGTCCTCCATTCCAGTTTATAGTATGTCAATTTTTCTGTTGCCTAAAATGATTATATATGAAATTGATAAAATTAGAAGGGCGTTCTTTTCGAGGGGTAATAGTCATAATAGGAAAATGCATCTGGTGAAATGGGGGAAAGTGTGTTCACCTAGAGAAAAGGGTGGCTTGGGGATTAAGAATTTACACTATTTTAACATATGCATGATGGCCAAATGGTGGTGGAGACTTGAGGATAAATAGGGGTTGTGGCAATCTATCATTCGGAAAAAATATGTGAGTAATTGCTCTGTTCAAAATGCGAGTTTTAGGCAGGGAGATTCACCTTGCTGGCAGGATTTAGTTAAAATAAAAGGGTGGTATGTTAAAAACCGGAAGTGGAGGGTAGGTGATGGAGAAAATGTGGATTTCTGGAAAGATCACTGGTTTGGAGATGTTTCGCTGGTTGAGAGCTTACATGAGGTTCTCCAAATTTGTAACGATCAAAATATCACTTTGGCAGAGGCCAATAGGAGAGATTGGGGTATTTCTTTTAGAAGATGGCTAAATGATGTAGATAGGAGGAAATGGCAGGATTGGACTCTCAATTTCAGAGAGTGTTTCTCTGGGGAGGATGATAAACCAGTATGGAATTTGGAAAAGAAGGGCAGATTTTCAGTTAATTCATTGTATAGAAGCATGTTTGGGCAATGGAATAATCGCAATTATAAAGTGTGGAAAGCTAATATCCCACTTAAGATAAAAATTTTCATGTGGTTGATCGAACATGATGCTTTAATGACAAAATTTCAACTTAGGAGAAGGAATTGGGGGGGGGGGGTGACCCGACTTGTTGTTTCTGTGGAAATATAGAAACTACCAATCATCTTTTTTTTGGATGTGTGGTGGCTAAATGTGTGTGGAACATAGTAGCAGTGGCCCTGAATTCGAACGTGAGACCCTCTAACCGATTACAATATCTATCTTGGATCAAAAAATTTGGCCTGAAGGGGTTAATCTATATGTTGTTTGTTTGACAGCAGTTCTCTGGACAATCTGGTTGTATAGAAACAAAGCGTGTTTTGAAAAATTTGTTCTGAAGTCACCCCATGTGATTGTTCATTCGTTATGTGCTACGTTATTGTATTGGGCAGGGGCTCAAAAAGAGGATGCTGCTAGTATGCTAAAGATGGGGGCCAGGGAGTTGGAGAAGACCGTCAACAAGATCGACTCCAGGAGGGCGGGCTCGGGATTTCAACTCGTTGGAGCTTCGGTTGGAGACAATGGATGAGGATGTTTTGGTGCTGGGGAGTACATGAAGATTGCTGTGGTGCCGACCCAAGAGTTTTTGTGGTGATCTGGTTCTGTTTGGGTTGTAAAGTTTCTGTCTTCGGTGGTTGTTGTATCAGGTGGCTTTTGGTCGGTCTGCAGGGCTGTTTCTGCTACGTTTGAACTGTTGGTTTCTAGTCTAGACTTTGTTAGAATCTTTTGTTTGAAACATGGCTGGATGTTTGTTTCCGTTTTGTCATCTGAAATGGAAACAGGGGTATCTCCCCTTATGGAAAAAAAGAAAAGAGATGACTGATTTTTATAGCCAGGGGCAGATCCATCGCCAGGATTGGTTGGGCCGCAACCCATGCCTAGATTTTCTTATTTTTCGCGCTGCCATCGACTATGGCATAAGAGACCCAATTCTCTGTGCTCATTCTCTTTCGTCTAGATTATCTTGTATCCTAAGTGGCAATGCTTATAGATAATTAACAAACACATGCTATTGTATATGCTCATAAGCTTATTGTAATTTTCAAAAGGCAAACGTTTTAACTTCTCAAGCTTATTTTCTTATATTGACTAGGCTTCTTTAAGGTCCAAAAACAAGTCGGATGCCGGTTTCTTGAAGTCGTGTCGAAAAGCTCTCGAAATCATTATTTGAGTTATTAGACTACACTAGATTGGCAGGCATTTGCAAACCAAACTAACTTATGTTAAGACAAATCTATCATGGACGAGAGGGAGGAAGAATGGATAAGCTAGCATGTACGCAGGCAGGCAGCAGCAAATCAAATGGAAGCCATTAATACACGGCCGAAAGATTAGCAGCTTCATAAACCCGCCGCCACTCGTGCAGCTTAATTAGCTCCTTCTTGTCGTCTCCATATAACACGCTGGCTCGCCGATTAATGCGTGAGCATGACACGCGTCAACAGCAAACGCAATATTAATTTCCAGGATAACATGGATGCACCTCAATTTTTTCTTTAGATCATGGATTCATGACACATCTAGTGGAGGTGTCGGATATGTTGCATGTACATCGCTATTTTTTTTGTAAAAAAAAAAACTTGAGAGATAAATTGATCGTCTGGTCAAATCTTTAGTGAAGCTCACGTTGAGAACCTATCCAAAGTTCAGTCAAATCAAACGTTTCGGTTTTTTGAAGCCGACCGTTTCAGTCGTTAAGTTGTACCTGTAGTTCTATCAATCTTTTCTCAGGTCCTCTCTTGCATGGCAGCACCTCTCCAGTGTAAACGGTGACATGTTCGCGTCTTGGGGCATCAGACCAACAACATAGCTCATAGCACGGTGCGCGCGAAGGCAGGAGGAGGAGCCAAGAATAAATATCACGGGCATGCGTAGTCCAATGAACGTGCACGCGTGCAACCCGGGATTCAATCCCGGATATCCTGGTCTCAGGATTAAATCCCGAGGAAGTGAGACATCGAGGTCTGATCTAGGGATCGAACCCGTGATGGGCTGCTCGCTCACCAGCGTGGCACGCGTAGTCCCACTGAACACGCATGTATGCGCACTGGGATTCAATCCCGGGTGTACTGGTCCTAGGATTAAATCCCATGAAAAGTGAGACATCGGGCTTCGATCCAAGGATCGAACCCGCGATGGACTGCTCGCTCACTAGTGTAGCACGCATAGTCCCACTGAATGCACATGCGTGCACCTCGGGATTCAATCCTTGGTGTACTGGTCCTAGGATTAAATCCCAGGGAAAATGAGACATCGGGTTCTGATCCAAGGATCGAACCCACGATAGGCTGCTCGCTCACCAGTGTGGCACGCGTAGTCTCACCGAACGCGTACGTGTGTACCCTGGGATTCAATTCTGAGTGTACTGGTTGCAGAATTAAATCCCAAGAAAAGTGAGACATCAGGGTCCGATCCAGAGATCGAACCCGCCATGGGCTGCTCGCTCACCGGCGTGCAAGCCATTCCAGCTACGTTCGGTTCTCATGTACACCCACATTTCGCAGTTCCGTCACTGGCCATAGCAAGCTAAACGTTGGCAGGTCATCCATCCTATTCGGAATCAATGCAACCGAATGCATGGCTGAATTTTGAGAAGCGGTGCTAAGAAGTCGGACCATTAGGCCACGGGTAAGGCTAGCTGGTCCTATTTTACTATGTATCTTCTATTTACAATCTTATCTTACTATTTATACTCTGTTTCTATTTTTTCAATCTCTACATATCTCTCTTTTATATTTTACTCATAAATCTATTTTTACTGTTCACAACCTTATTTTTAGGTAATAGGGCCAGCCACAGTAAAGATACATGGTCACCATTAAACATACCCTTAAAAATCTTTGAGAAATGGCTTCAATAACATAGAGAAATTGCTTTCGAGAAATCATTTGGTTTGGTCCAAACTTTGTGGCTTTTTATTGGGCAAAAGCTGGAAGTAGCCGAATTAATGTTCTAAATGGACCAGCCAATAAAATCCTCCCTAAATTAAAGCATTGTTCCGCTTATCATTTAGTTCAAATCAGGCTTAGACTTAAAACTTAAGCCTAGTTAAATTGTAAGAATGGCTTAGGCTTAGACTTAAAATTTAAGCCTAGTTAAATTGAAAAGTTACATTTTAGCATTTTTAGTCTAACTTTTTCAAATCATGAAACCACCTCTAAAAACTCTTAAAAATAATATAAACGAAACAAACCAGTTTTGAGAAGCAGATTTAAGAACCTCTCGAAGTCCAGCTTATCATTTAGTTCAGATAGCTTATTTATTTACCTCAGCCACTTCGAACATGCTCTAAGACAAGCCGAAAACCTACAAATGTGTAAGTGTAATGCGTGTACTTACTTTGATTAAATTTAAGACATGCCGGAAACATAGAAATTTGTAAGAAACATTCTAATTGTTATAGTAAACCTATCCAATGATCGCTGTTTTGGGCTAATCGATCTATCTGTACGATATATGGCACGATAGTGTTATGCATGTCCCTTTAATTGTATCACTTTTTTTTTTCTCATTGTACAATGTATACTGCACCATTTGCGTCTAATTAATTAGCCTTTTTCCATTTCTATCATGTGCCCCGACCGTGCATGACTACCAGAGCAAATACAACAATTAATCCCCCCAAGATATGGCATATGAATGAATCACAAACACAACAAAATACACGACGTTTTTCTTGTTTCGCCTCCTCACAATACGTCATTAGATAAGCTTCACCTTTTATTTCGACCATCTATTTCTTTTTTATTTTGTACCGTGCATGGTTACTATAGCAGATAAGACGATATCAGAAACAGGCGTTTTATTATTTGCTACGCTTAAAGATGTGACAATTTAATATTTGTCACTCATGAGTCAATTGCATGTATCTCCATGACCCACATGTCATTAACACGGGGAGTGGCAAATATTAGAATGACATTCTTTACTATGGCAAAAATTAAATTATGCCTATCAGAAAAATAAAACATCAAATATATTACAGTGACAACGTTACATCTTTTCTTCGGCCACTCGATTGCTGGGTCCATGTGTTAAGACTTGTAGGATTATGTCAGTTTGGTGCGTCTTGTAGGATATCACGTATAAATATGACGCTCACGTATTGACATGAAAAGCTGAAACATTCGATAAGCCTGTGCTTTTCCTTCCCTTTCTTATTGAATTATCCATTTTACGCCAGTTTACTCTTTACACGGTTGGAAAGTGATGATATTGTCATCGTGGATAATCCATCGTGTCACTAATTTTTCTCGCTCGTCTCTGTGGGTTCTTTCCACATTCACATCCAGTGACGTGGAAATAATGGTAAGGACATAACAAAAGAAAAGCACACATATCCATCTACATTGTCCACAAGAAACCCTCACAAAAACAAAACAAAAAAACCCCAAAACAAGAGCCCACAAAAAGCAAAAAACAACAAACCAAATCCTGGTCATTAGGTCCAAATCTACATCTCCAATTCTCCCTGTCACACTAAACTAAACAAGTATTTAAGTACTAACAGGAGGGGCCTAATCACAGCACATTAGGTTAATTAAGCTGGACTGGAGCACAAATCAAACCACCAACCCACCACCGCTCTCCTCCTCCCTCCCCGCCACGGGCCCCACCCGTCAGCCTCCGCTGCTCACCTCTCCCGCGACCTCTATAGAGAGAGAGGCTAGAGAGAGAGAGAGAGAGAGCAGAGGCGTGGAGAGAGATGGGGGAGGAGAGGAGGGCAGGGGGAGGGGACGAGGCGGCGCCGGAGGCGGCGGCGGCGCGCGCGGCGGAGCAGGCGCGGGAGCTGCAGGACGCGGTGGCGGCGCTGCTGTCGCGGACGTGGGCGGAGGAGGAGGCGCTGCGCCGCCGCGCCACCGCGCTCCAGGGGAGCTCGCGCGGCTCCGCAAGGAGGCCGCCGCCGCCGCCGCCGCCGCGGCGCACGCTTACAGCGAGAAGGTACGCGCTTTCTCAGTGCTCGCTCTCGCTCGTGCCTTGTCTTGCCTTCGTGTGCGCGTCGGCGTGTCGGCGGGGGAGAGCTGGAGTGAGATCGCTTCACGGGCGTTGGGTGCGCCTAGGGTTTCCTGTGCTGCTGGCGCGGCTCCGCTCGCCGCCTGGGCGGGCGGTACAGCAGTGAGGCGCCGGATCACCGGGGAGATCTGCATGTGTGGAACTGCAATTCAGCGTGCTCTGAAAGGCTCAAGTGTCGGTAGAGCCAAGATGCGCTTGTGGAGGTTGTCATGCTTGGGGGCTTTCGAGTCCATATCTTCCTAAATCATTGTGCCATTACACGTGCCTGCTGCTGACTGATCGTCACAATGTGCATGCTTTTGCTTGTGCTCATGTGGCAGTGGCCTGGGATGTGCTTGTGCAGGTTGACGAGGACTTGGATCGAGCAACGTGCCTCATCAGCGACGGCGACATTGCGTCGCTGCTCCCAAGCAAGGCACATGGTAATTGGTGTTCTTTTGAGCTTGATCTTGTTGTTGGGCGTTGCTGTCTTCTTTTCGGGCGTGAAATCTGTTGTTTTGATCTTGTTTTCCTTTTTTGTGGGGTTGCAGGTGCTTTTCTGAATATGTTTTTGGGTCCTGTGAATCTGCGGGCGACAAGGAAGGAGGTGCAGCTCAAGGTGAAGGAGGAGTACAATAGCTACAGGGTATGTGTATAATCACTATTTCGGTTACTTTGTAACATGGGGACTCTGGATGGACTGTATCTATTTTCTCTTTGTGCTACACCAATAGATAAAGATTTTTGAAATGTGGTTTGCCTTTTGATCTTAGTGAAAACGTACAAGCTGGACAACTCTCTGTTTTTCAATGGCTCAAAGCTTCTACAAACTACAAAGTGAAAATTGCATGCTTAGCAATATACAAGATTTACAATGAGGTTTAAATGATATCCGAGTCAGCTGGGGAGGTACAAAATTTGTATTAGAGTACAAATCAGTCAAGCCCAATAGACATAATTGCTACTTTTAGTTATTCCATTTGTATCTGACACTGTTCGGTCAACTGTGGTCTATATATTACTCTACTTCTGCAAACTGTGGTCGATTAATTAATGTCAACCTGTTCAATTAATGAGTCACATAAATCCACTCTGATTTGCCAATGTCACGATAACATTGTAACTCGGCTTATATAAATTTACAGAAATGAATAATGTAACAATCAATGGCCCCAATGACCTGCTCACTCTTCCTAGTGAAAACAAAACACCTGGTTGCTGATGAATTCAGCAATGCAAACTTAATATGTAATAGGGCTCTTGTACATCCAATATTTTTTTATCATTCATCCTGTCAATAATCCCATAATCCCATCACTGTAGAGAAAACCTGCTTACCTCAGATGCTTATTTCAAATAAAAAGTTGTGATGATGATGATGACGATGAAGAAATTAACCTCCTTCCTGTGCAAATTGAAGGGCCAAGTTTTGAAGAGGAAATTAATGAAAATATTTTACAACAATATTATGTTTGATCATCTTTGAGTGTACCAATCTATAATTGGATACATACTTTTTATCTGCATGTGTTGAAGGAAAGTTACTTCAGCTTTTATGTTAGATCTGTGGGTAACTGTGTGCAGATATGGATAATCCTGACTCTGTCCTGTTCGTAATTCTTTTTTTTCCCCCCTTTTTTTCAGGACAGGACTGCCTTACTGTTTCTTGGTTTCCCAATGATTCTGTTGTTTCTTCGATCATGGTTATGGAATGGATGCTTTCCAGCATTGCCAGTTCAGCTATACCAGGTACAATCTGATTCTTTTTCATCACGATTTGGTGACACCGTGACAGCATGCACTAATGCTATATTGATGCCATGGCAAAGATATACTGGCAGCTTATTTTATTTTTTGTTTGACAGGCCTGGCTGCTGTTCCTGTATACAACTTTAGCTTTGCGAGAGAACATATTGCGAGTTAATGGAAGTGACATCCGTCCTTGGTAAGGAATAATGAAGCTCTGGCTATTGTGGATTCAAATTCTTTAGTTCTTGCATGGTCGCATGCCTGTGTTTATCAATATTTGCATCTCTCATTTGAAGGGAACATAATGATGTTCTGAAGCCTTAAGTTGTATGATAGATGATGATAAAAATATTCTTCTGTTCAGAAGCTATCCATCCACTTATAACATGGTCCTGGTTATTCGTTTGTCCATTTATTTCGTGCATTTGGAACTTAAAGTTGTTTTTTTTTTCGTAAGGTGGATAAGCCATCACTATTGTGCCATGTTGATGGCTCTTATAAGTCTCACATGGGAGATAAAGGGACAACCTGACTGTGCATGTAAACAGGTATTTCATTCTAGATCTTTCTGTTCTGTACTGTGCACAAATAGGTGCTAACCTGTACCATTCTTTCGCAGAGGGGTGTTGAGCTGTTTCTGTGCTGGGCCATAATGCAAGGTTTTGCCATGATGTTGCAGAACAGATATCAACGTCAAAGACTGTATACTCGGATTGCTTTAGGAAAGGTACTATATTCTGATAAAACAGAGAAAAAAAAACTAGTTCTTTGTATCTTTACTCTGGTGATCTCGGCTATTATTTTCATTATCAGTAGCTGCTGTTCTGAAGAACCCCAGGATGTTGGTGCAGTTTACACAATTATCATTATCTTTGCATCATCTAGCTCGATGCTTGCACTTTAAGCATCATGTGCCTCTTGTGCTACGTTCATTTACCTGTGCAGTCATGTGCTGGAACTTTAGTCGAAGTAATTTTTTATTACTGGAATTTCCTTTTTTGGCAGGCTAAAAGAATGGATGTTGTGTGGGGAGAGACTGCTGGTGTTGAAGGTCAATTGTTGCTGTTGTGTCCTCTCCTCTTCCTCTTGCAGGTATGGTGTACGCTCATGATAGCAGGTATTGAACATGCAAATATCTTGCCAAGCTCATAAAGAATAGATCACTTTTCCTCTTCCATTTCACCTGTGATAGTCTCATTTTTTTAGCAATACATGATGTTGTGCTGAAAAATTTCCTATTTTACTTTCTTCAAGGATATTATCAGGCCATTTATCTAGATAGTATTTTTATACTATGTAGTGCGCATGCTGGCGTCATGTGATATCAAGTTATAATTTTCTCATAAATGTGTTTGTCTAGGGCTTTGAGGGTTATGTTGGGTTTTTACTTCTTCGCACAGCTCATACAGGCATTATCCCTGAGTGGCAGGTCAGGAACTTTTGGCTTTTCATAGACCAGCATTCTGTCATATTTGATCCATGTCATTAACCTATGCACGCTTTCACAGGTTGTGGTCTGTGGGATCCTGCTGATCGCAATGGCAATAGGTAATTTCGCTAACACAGTGGACACATTGATGGCCAAGTCCAGGTTCAAAGCAAAGATAAAGAAATCCAAGAGCAAACGGGACCTTGACTCGTGTACCTCACCAACTGGTTCATCACTGGCAAATTCAACAGCCAGAGCTTGAAAAGGAGACAAGAGTTTCACCGATCCTATGAACATTGCCCATGTTCAACCAGGGCCTATCACCATTGTAAATCATTAGTTTTTTTTTGGCCACCAGCTCCTAGTCCTGACTGTCTATGTGAAAGCTCATACTCATGTAATCATCAAACAGCTAGGCTGCTGATGGTCTCGGGTCTCGGGTTATCAAGAATAAACTGTTCATTTTTTTCCCTTTTTTTTTAAAATTCTGAACATCGAGTGGGCTAGATGAACTTAGGACTGTAAGATGTAGCAAAATTTTCCCGGTATAGTTGTTGTGAGACTTACACTGTCAGAATCAAACATGTGAAGTTGTATACAGGCTTTGACCCTGCCTTTTCTTTCTTCATAAGAGGTGCTTTCGTTCTTGCAGGCTCTAGTTTTGTGCAGGTCTGTTCGTATTTAATTGGTTCATTGTTCAATCTCACGCCATGTTTGGCTGGAACTCTCGAATTTATGGATTGCAAATAGATAGTTCATAATGCAATGACGACTCTGCAAGTCATCATAAGTCCCCCCTGTGAAGATATTTTTTGGATAACCATTCTGGAATTGATGACAACTCTAATCAGAAAATAGGGTTGCTCAGAAGAACCTTCATGCTTCTGTAGTGCATTACTGCCAGAAATACATGATTGAAATTATACATACTATAAAGTGGCTATCAAAGGTGGGATTTCAGGGTATCTATATCGGCCGAAAAAAACTGCCCGTCCGATCTATCCGTTGGCCTTGATTTGACGTCCAGCGTGCAATGCTGGTTTGCGAATGCAAAAAACCCCTTTGATTTTTTCGTTTTACAATCACGTCCTCGGTTCTTGACAACCCTTCGATTAGCCGATCAAACGGCCCTCGCTGTGTCACCTTTGAGTTTAGCCCATTCAGTTTTTCCATTCCCAGCCCGCCGTCCTCCCTGTGGGCCCCAGCTCCGAAGAAATAAAATCGAGGACTCATATTTGTGCACATAGCGTTAGATTAGGATCAAACTAACACCGCACATAAAATAATACATTGAGCTGAGATCAAACAAGCCATTCTTTACCGAATATATTACATATACAAACTAAAAGTATTATCTAGGTCGGGCATGTTATTACAAACGGAAATCTAAACTACTTTTGAACAACTAACAGAAGCGAAAGTAGCGGGGCGGCAACAGGTGAGTGACTGGAGTAGACCTTTAGCCTTCGTCTGATCCATCTTCTTCTAACCCGTCGTCTCTGTTGAAGCAGTCGTATGGGTCTTCGTCGTCTTCCTCTTCACCTAAAATGTGAGTGGGTGCGACTGTGAGCGCAATCAACCGCGCTCGCGAACTAAAATCTTGGTGGATGCAGTTGAGAGATGCAAGGCCAACTTTGGTGGGGTGATAGATATATTTTATTTGCTGAAAATCATACTTTAAAACATTTAGGGTTGAAAATCCTATTGTATATGACATTTGTAAAAAAAAAATTCAAAAACGTATTGGGCCATATATATATGCCAAAGGTATTGAATACCAACAGAACGGCGATATCTCCACAATCGGCAGCCTAGCTCCCATCGTCATGGTGAGCTACCTCCGATGTTATGGCGAATACGTGCCCATATTACTCAGGTGCACGATTCCCATCTTCGGACGAACCCGTGCCCATACACAATTGGTGCACGTTTCCCAGGTAGTGGCGGTGGACTCACCCTCTTCGCCAAGAGGTGTGATCCCCTTGAGGTCAAATAAGGCCTGGATTCTCAGATCCAATCAATAAATTCTTGAATGATTAGCGACTTTGTTCACACTCAGGCTAAGCAAATACCCGAGTGTATGGATTGTTTCTTTGGCTAGTCGAGTGCAAGGAATTCTCCGGAATGGGGCTCGTCACATTTCCATAACTATGTACTCAAGATATTCACTAAGATTAGACCGTCCAACACAAAGCCATTCAGATGCTTCAGTGTCGTAATCTTAATCCGAGGAATGTAACTCTGTCGTGATACAAGTCATGCAAATGATGGGACCGTACCTTAGAGGTACCTGCTCCGCGTACGGTGTTTGTCGGAATCAATTAGTATCGTTGATAGCAGGCTATACCGTTGCACTTGCACCGTTGATAGTGGCTATGCCGTTACTTAGCTTGATTCGTCATCCTGAGGCTGTACCGTTGACAGCTAAGAAAGTGGTCCATGGACTCTAGACTTAAGCAGGTCTAAGCCATGTTTAAAGGCTCACTAGCCATAAAATTTAGTTTTCTAAACCTTAGATTATCAAAGGATAAGATAGGAAAAGTTAAGATAAGGGGTTATGCTTATCAGCATAACTCGTAAGCATTGTTCCCCTAGGCGGCGCCTAGGCGCTAGGCAGTGGCATCCCGCCCCGCCTAGGGCCTAGGCAGTGACCTAGGCGGCTAGCCCGCCTTTGTAATCCGAGACAGTAACTAGGTGGTTCAAGAGGTAACCTTACGGGGTGTCTGGATAATGATTATATGGTTTTAAATGGTGATTAATGATTATGGCTTGATTATGTAGAAGATTTTATTTAAAAAATTATAATTTTTTCTCTAACATCTTAAATACGGCATATAGCGTGCAAATTAGTTTAGCCGCCTAGGCGGCGCCTAGCGCCTCGCCTAGGCAGCCTAGGCGCTAGCGCCTAGCGCCTCGGATAACCATGCTCGCAAGGAGGGATTAACTAGACTGGCTTTATTAGCATTTGGAAAATATCATAATATGTTTAGAAATCCATTTTTGGCATGCAACTATCAGTATAAATCAACACAGTTCGAAAAGAAGAATCAGGTAAATAGGAATGGTCAAGGAATTTTTAGCTCGCCTGTTTCTTCGTAATCTGGATCTTGTACTTGATCTTCTTCCAATGGGTCGTCGGTCGTCTCGTTCTCTAGATTATTAAATAATCCAGAATAAATATTTGGCAATAGATAGATATGGGTTGTTAGGGAAAAGAGTTATTTGAAATCTCGCGCAGATTTTTCCTACTTGTTAATTTATCTATTCATTATACCTAATATATAGGTTTTGGGGTGAGAAAAACATATATAACTTAAATTGGAATTGAATTTTTAGTAACTTTATAAGTCTATGTATTTTTACCCCTTAAATTTTGGCATATATATGTATATATATATATTATCCTTAGGTCTTTCTTATTTAATTTATTACTTAGTTTATTTAGTTTTGAATTTTCATAGAAGTAAACCTTACTGTAAATCCCAAAATTTTATTTTTATTAAGTTCCTAGAACATAGTAGTATTTTATAGAATTTTTGCATAATTTTTGAAAGTTGTTTGGTATTTTTAGAAATTATAAAGCAATATACACGTTTCTTTTATCTATTAATTGAATTGGAAAAAATCTTAGAACAGTAACGGGCTCGGGCCGTTTTCGTTCGGAGCGATTCCTGATGGGATCGGCCTCACCACCACCGAGTCGTCATGAGGCGGCCCATAAGCGTCGTGTAGCCGGCTGACCAGTGGGCTCCACTGGTCGGCGGCTGGGCGAGGCTGACGCGTGGGCCAGTGGTCCATAGGTCGGAGTCCGAGCGCGGCCGGGTGAAGGCGCACTTCACCAGTGTGTCTTCCGTATGGGAAGGCGACTCCAACGGGAAGGCGCGGTCACTTGACCTGACGGGTGGGTCCACGGGCCCACCTGTCGGTCTCAGCCGAGAGAGTGTCGCGGGATTTTTAAATCCCGCGCACTGTTGCGCTGGGTCCACCTGGCAGCGAGGGAGGAGGGAGCACCGCGCCGGCGTTCATCCGCTACCTCTCCGGGCTGGATTCCGGCGAGGACTCCGGCGGTGGTTCTAGGATGCTAGGGGACCGATCTCTTCTGCTTTATGTGTCCTACGGGTATAGGGCACCTAGGCGCAGGTCATCCCGCCGGGGATTTGGCCGGCGGCGAGCCGGGACGGCGGCGCCATGGCCGGAGCGGCCATTAGCTACGGTGAGCTAGTTCTAGGGCGATTTGGGCATGTTTTATTTCGGATTTTTCATGAAAAGGCATCAGGGAGCTTTGTGGGAGCTTACTTGATGCTCGGTTGGGGTTGAAAGGGTTCGGGTTGAGCTAGCGACGGCGAGGCCGAATGCGGAAAGAGGAGGCTTCATCGGCAGCCTTCCCTGGTGTCCGAAAGCTCAGTCTCGTCCCCGGGGAAAGTGGGCGACGACCTGGGGATGCTTCAGTCCGAAGATGAGAGCTCGAGCAGCTTCGGCTTGCCGGAATTTCATGAAGGGGGTGAAACGGATCGGGAAATGCAAACGGGAAAAATTGGACGTCAAGCTCCCTTATATAGGGTCGATGACGCGGCTAGGGGCAATCCCGACCTTTGGGCGACGAGGATGGCACCGGAATTTCACCTTCCCGGGGTGGATTAGACTGGGTTTATTTCTAATTTATTATCTTTATTATTTTCTTTTCTCTATTATTTAAATTTTTAAATTGGGGTGTTACACTCCCTCCGTCCAAACCCTAGCCCACCTCCGCCTCCGTCTCTCTCATGCGGCGTCGCCCCCGTCCCCGCCCCTCCTTCCCGTCTCCACCTCCTAGCCATCCTCCCCGTCTCCGCTTCCTCCTAGCTTCTCTCCCCGTCTCCGCCTCTTCTTCGCCTGTCTCCACCTCACCGCCCTCGCATTGGTCCCCTCCCTCCCCATCGCCGGTCATGGACGGCACCGCCCAGGTCCTCTCCCCGTCATTAGCAGCCACCGCCGCCACCGCGACCGTCTGCTCCCTCCTCTAGTCTCCCCCCGTCGCCGACCAGCATCCCCGTGATGCCCTCCTCCTCTCCTCTAGTTTTCTTCAACCTAACGTTTTCCCCACCTTTCCCAGATTGGATCTCCTCTTCCTTTCCTCTTCTCTCTCCAGCGATCTTCTCGCTTTCTTTCTCCACCATCAGCAGCTCAACCTCTGCCGCCACGCCCCGTTCCCCTTCTTCCGGCTCAAATTTGCCACCAGGGCTTCTCCACAGAGGCAGATCTACCGCTGCCTCACCCCGCCGCCAGCCGCCACGTGGTGCTCATGGGGTTGGGTGCTCATGGGGTGCAGACTAGAGGTGTCCCCGACGCGGCAGGCGGTGGGAAGAATGGTCCATGGGTGTTTCTGTCGTGTGATTCTAGCATTGCTAATTTGGAGGAAAGTAGTGGCATTGATAATGAGAGCTATGTGGTTGTTAATGAGGAAGACATCGTTGATGGTATCGCGACCTTTGTTGCTAGATGCATTCTTGAAGATCCAAAGTCCAAGTACATCTTGATGTTTTATAAATGCTTCTTCTTTTCTGTCCTAATCTTTTGTTTTTCTTGCTCTAACTGTTTAATGTTTGGTCTAAATCAATTATTATCACCCGCAGATCTACAAAAAGATATGCCATGACAACCTCCATCTTGTTAACTATATACTAAATGGGAAATATATGAAAACGTTTCATGAAATAAGTAGGCAATGGCCATCAACTAAAACAAAATCGCTAGTGTAGAAAATAATTTTGATGTTTTGCTTTTCTCAAATTACCATTTGATGCATCACTTGGATGTGAAGTTGCTCGCCTACTTGTGGTTAGTGCTTTGTGTTGCTACTAGATTTCTGTTCACATATAACAAAACCGTAACAGACTATACACTAACATATATCTTTTTAACCTTTTTATTTCTGATCTTTGTGGAAACCAATTTTTCAGACCTAGGGTGTATAGAAACTAACTGTGATTGACAGTGGTTGTGTTATCTCTTTGCTAACATTTTTAACTGCAATTCCATACATGGCTTTCACTGACATGTCAATTTTTATTTTTAACTTGAGCATAGCATCTACGTCACCTCAGCCCATACTTCATCCCCAAGATTTTGATCAACATAGCAGCAGGTCAAGTCAACATGAAATATGGTTTGCAGGTAAACTTTTAGTTATTGTCAAGTTCTACTGATTTAGTTGTGTTGATTTAGTTGTACTGTTGTATATGAATATCTTTCTTACATTCTTTCCCTTTTTCAGAATGATGCACAAGCGCTGCAAATAGTCTTGAGTTTAACTGGGATTAAAGAAGAACTAAGAGGTTATAGTAGCTGAGCTTAGTAATCGTGTATTCTTTATCCACCATTAGAATTCTTATTATGTATGGTTTGCGACCATACACTTTGCGTCCACCGGAACAACCGGGATGCGCGCATAAGCGTGCTATTATTTCTAGTATAACTTCTTGATGGTCCACATCCCGCCCCCCTCTACCTGATAGATTGATAAAGTTAGAAGAGCTATTTTAATTTGAGATGTTGAACAAATGTGAAACCTTATGATATTGAAGCTTATACAAATTAGAGTTTGTTATGAGAAAGCTAATTAAAGCACTATTATTAAGTCTAACTACAGACTCTAAATGAAATCGAACAGACACTAGGAATACAGAAAATAGACAGAATAATGTGTTAATGATAATGCAGTTGCCAATCGGTGAAGCCACCGCTGCGCCGTAGCTAAAAGATTAACAAGGTTGAGAAATAATACAATCTAATATAGTGCACATGTAAATGTAATCCGTCTGGGCAGGCTCACAATCTAGCTTTAGTCATGATCCGGCTGAGCTAACCTTGCTCATTTGTGTCAAAGTTTAGGCGAACTGACTGCTCAGATTATACAGCCAAACCAAATTTCTGAAAAATAGAGCAAGACGTGTGGCATTCCAAAATGTGTTGATTTGCATTTTGTACTTGCATGTAATGTCAGAAATGGAGATGTTTTCCTTCAGAATATACATTTGGCTAATAGTGGGGACCGGAAATCATCCCCTAATTTACAACCTCATAAAAAATGGGTGAAAATTATGGCATACAAAACATTTTTTACATGCATCTTTTCTCTGCTCCCCTATTTAAATTTAGAATGGATAGACTGCAGTATTTCTCAGAATGGCAGCATGACTTCTGGGTGGATAGAAACCTAATTCTAAGTTCTGGGATGCCGGCCAAGCAACCGGCCTTGTGCTGGGAGCAGAGAGCACTGCCACTCTGGTTGGCCCTCGGCCTCAAGAAGCTCACCATCGACACCACAACCATTGTGGGTATTGCCAACTGGCCTTATATTTACTTGTTTTACCTGCAAGTGATGGTTGCAAAACTGTGTCACAGATCAGTAGAGGCAATGCCTTAGACCAGGCAATCTACAAAGCAGGGCAGTAGATCGATTGGCGTTATGAGATGCTTGTAGTTAAAGGAAAACAAAAGGTAACAAGGTTTAGGTCCCGGATGCCTTCCTGCCTGGAACAGGGAGACAAGTGAACAGATATGGTTACTGAGTGGTGCGAAGAATTATTGGAAAGTTTCAATACCTTTACATATTCCACAAAAGGGAGTAGAAGATGCCAACAAAACTGATAGGCAACAAAGAAGCAAAATAATCTGAGTCTTCCACTTCCATGGACAAGAATTAAGTCTAAACTCTCGTCATCATGCTGAGCTTTTGGTGCAATAACTGGAGATAGTAACCCCTGAGCAGGCTTGCAAAAGTGATTGCAGACAAAAACGCCAAGAAATTCCCCTTTCCTGGTAACCCAATTATCTTTAAGGCTACCATCAGTTTGCATACCTTTCCTAACCTCATGACCATTACAAGGCTGGTCATGACAATTTTCAGCCAGTAGCTTCAATTCAGGATTTCTCCCAGGTGATAGAGGTAGATAATTCACCTCAAATCTGTATTTTGGTAAGGACAGAAACTTTAGAAGGCCAGCGATAACGTAACGGAAGGGCCCGAACTGCCGGCGGAAGTTCTCAGATAGTTGCAGAACTGGAAAGAAAACAAAGACATTTGAGGTCATAAGTTTGACTAAAAACATAGTGCATAAGGCAATGGATATGTAGAGAGTAGAGACAAGATGTATTAGCATAGTAAGAGCACAGCCAATCTGGAATTGTGGCTTTGTGCATATTATTGTAAATCAATAAGAGGTAATTAAGCAAGAATTACAACAAACGGTGATGTCATGAGTGATATCTGAGGTGCAAATTACTCTGCCGTATACTTGTAGCGCAGCAAATTTCTATTTCTATTTCTATTTCTATTTGTAAAGGTACAAACAGAAGTGCTCGGAGGAGCATTTCAACTACCCAAATAAGAACCACCACACCCCTTTCTGTAATCCTAAGTAGCTAGCAAGATCATGGGTATAAGTTATGGTGATTGTTGATGATTTTACCTCTTAAGTGTTGATGTATTACATGATCTCCAGACACCTGATATAAAACCCCTTCTATTCTTATTAATAACTAAGCCAAATAAGAACAAGAATTATCACTTTCTTGCCAGAGGCTATAACTTACACAGTTGTCTAGCCAGGTTATATTCTAATTTCGAACAAAGACTAGCAGCATTTGAATCATCTCAAAGGTAAGAGTCAAGATATCATATGCACAGCTTGAGCATTAGATGTGCAGAAGAATGAAAACATACCATCAGCTACAAAACCATAGTAGGAAGCCGTCAAACCAAAATGAGTAACTCCGGCTTGGATCCATTTTACAGCAAATACATCTAGTGGTGTAAAACCACCCTACAAAAGTATGACCTTACATATCAATATGTGCAGTAAAATTCAAAAGCATTGCACGCGTCCACGCGCACACACAGAGGGAGAGGGAGGGAGAGAGAGAGATGAAAATTTCAGGGTTATCAACAGAACTCATGAAAAAAATTGATATCAATTTGAATTTGAACATAACATAACCAAATTACCTTAGCTAAAGCCATTGCAGCAGACACAGGATCCCTGATACCAAGAACAGTCCACACTAATGAATTATCAGAACCAGCAGGAATTATTCCAATGGGTAGTTGAATTGCCTCTTTCATATCATCTCTACCAAGTAAGCCATTCAAAACCTGTATTTATAGAAACATGTACTTAGTAGTAGAATGGATATATATAAAAATCATTTTTATTGTACATAGATAATCCGACATGCCTGCAATGCATGCAAGGTTTGGACAAGTGTCACTGCTACCCAGGGCCTGATTTTTTCTTTTTTGTGTGTGTGTGTGTGTCTGGTGGGTGGGGGTGGGGGGGAAGGGGAGGTATTTAGTAAAAGAACTGTCATGGGAATCCAAGCACCCCTTAGTAGTTCAATCAAACTACAAATCAGAACCGCTACAGATCAGTGGCAACTATGAGCTGAAAACATCCAACACATATACAGTTCATATGTACTGAGTGCAAGGAAGTCCACCTACGTGCAATAAAGTGAAATAGGTTCCCAGTTCAGTTTGTGTAAAGAAAGGAACATAGGAATGAAGATGACCTCAATACCTCGTTTACGACTCCATCGCCCCCAACACATATAATTCCTGTAAACAGCAAAAATAGTAGTGAACTGAACAGTGGAACAGAAGGGCACACAATTGCATAGAAAAACAACTGATATTACCATCAGTGCAAGTGGCAAGGTCAATGGTAGAAGCAAGCACCTTTGCATGACCAGCGTATGCTGTTTCAACAACTTCCATCACAAAGCCTGAAAGCTGCACCAGATCAAATTTAAACACAAAATAATATAAATAACAACATAAAAGTTCTAAAAAACGTATATACCTGGTTTCTAAAAACAGAAAATTTTTCCTATTGTCTTATGCAAATTAAGTAATGCAGAAAACTAATTTGACAGCAGCGAACTCATCATTACGTATGAAAGAAGATGATCCTTATTACACTTCATATAAGTTGAGTTCTTTCTAGATAAAATCAGCTGAAAATTTTTAAATTCTGATTGCAAAAAGGAACATGTTACCTTCAATATCAACTGCACTTTCTTGTAGAAAACTTCACGAGAGCTCCGGAATCCAGAATTAGGATTCAAGATGACTAGTACTTTACGATTGTTGCCTTGTATTGTATTTGATTGGCCTTGCAAAACATCAGCTGCTAAATAGTTGGGCACTTCCTCTCTGCAAGAGGTACCAAGATCTGAGGAACAGTGTGATACAATCTGCCTCTGGGTGCAAAAGGCAGTCTGCCACCAAATAGATTTCCTTGATTTGCAATGCAAAAGCGTCTGACCAACTTGGGATCTATGCAACTTAATGGTATTAGAACGCTGATGGTGGCTTCTTGAATGGCATGGGAAGTAGGTAAAACATTCATTCACAGCACTACAGGATACCTGTCATGGAGGTTACAAGTTACGAGAGTGAAATCCGAGGTCAACAGGCAATGCGAAAAGCAGTTTCATGCCTATGTTAAGATGAAGGCTAATTTTTTTTAAAAAAAAAAACAGCACCCATGGCAACTTTGACGACTAATGATTATTGCATTTTATTTTTGTGGAAGTAATTTCAACATGAATTTACATATATAATTTCCGCATATATAATCTAAATATTTAAAAGATATAGATAACCAAAGTTTCAAAAGTTTGACTGCATGCGTCCCGAAATTACTTGATGGAGGGAGTAGTAACATGTATCAATGAGACGTTAGATTACTCCTTTTTTGGTAGAATTTCCCACCATATCAATATCAAATAATGTGCAAATTGAGAACGATAAAGCTATGTAATCATAGAAAAATACTCATATATGACTTATCACACCCGGAGGAAAATTAGTGGTTGCACAACAACGCACAAGCTCCATTTTGTCTCACCGAGAGGAAAGGGAGTAACTGCACAACAATGCACGAGCGATAGATCTCAAAGCTTGCAACTTTATCCTCATGAGCAGTACAATACATATGGCAAAAAAAGGAAGACAGAATAACGGATCCCATCACCAGAACTGTGCGTTTGTGCTCATTAAAAAAAAAATCAAGCACTACCCAAAACGCCAGAGTAAAAACTGAAGAGGGGAAACCGAATTGATCCTCCAATTCTTGTCCCATCTTTCTCAGACTAGAGAAAGCAAGAGCCTTCCCCTCCGCATCCTCTCGTTCTACTCAGCAACCAAATCTCATCTACGGGCACACGTGGATACAAATACGAAACATACAAAGAAACAGAGGCAGGAGAGAAAAAGAAGTTCACCGGGGGATGGGATCTGACGAGGCTTCTCGAGCTCATGATCAACCTTGGCGCGACGAATTGGGCCAGGGCAGCCGACGGTTCCAAATCGAGAGCCCCTCCTCGACTCAGCAGCGCGGCCGGCACGGCGCCGCCGCGGCGGGGACGGAGAGGAAGACGGAGGAGGGGCTAGTGTGTGTGGGAGGAGGACAACCATGGAGAGTTCTTGCCCTTTTTCTTCCCCTGCCCTGGCAATGGCATATTCTCGCACGGAACTTTCATTCGTTCATGGCCGTACAATCTCCTGAACACGATCAGCAGCCGTCCAATTAGGAATCGACATTTCATGGCTGGATGTGAATATGAAAAAATTAATCATTTATACAATATTCAATTCGCATTTAATAGATTACGGCATATGTTTATGAAACTAAGGAAGTACCGTTGACGGCCACCGCCTCAAACGGTTGCCGCCACACCACACGGCAGCCGCCACACAAGACGGTGATAGCAAGGACAGCACGACACGTAGCGGGGACAAGGGACATGTGGGCGGACACGTGTCACAAGCTGTACGCTGCAGCCACCCTATATGGCGGTAGCGATTAATTAGGCGGACCCTGTCAGCGCTATGCCAGCACCTTGTCGTGCGCTAATCGTTACCCTGGCCAGTGCCTTTGCTATATGACAAACCCTGGTTGTTTTTGCCGTCCCAAATGACGGCTGCCACGGCTGCCGCCGTATAGGGTGGCAGCCACCATTGTTACTTCTCCAATTTCATAAATCTGTTGTATAATCTATTAAATAGGAATTACATACTGTATAAATGACTAGTTTTTTCAATGTGAATATATGATTTTTTATTATGTTCGAGCACATTTTATACATAGTTGAAATTTTATACACAGTTGAAAAATTCGAAGTAAATTTGTGTTTGGTTTTGGGTTAACGGGTTTGATCCATCAAACAGCTCTAGTTTAATCAGAATTAAATTAATCTGGTCGACGCCAACTGTTCTTTTCATGTTACAATAGATTATAATCTACAACGGGATATTTGTTATTTTTATACAAGCCAAATGCTTTGTCACTTAGAGCCTTTTTTTAAGATCTTAGCATTTCTTATCGAAGCTGTCAAACTAATTTTTTTTATAATTTTTTCGATCTTTATAAGTCCTTACCGAAGACTCACAACTTTTCATATTATAATTTTAAGCTGAATCTAGGATTAGCTAACCCAACAAAAGTGGCACATAGGTTACCCTCTTACTAACCCCATTAACATAGTCAAATATGTGAGGTTTAATGGATTAATTGCCAACACAAAACTTGGGTTAAGCCATAATAGAAGTAATATAGCTGTGTTAAGATTAACTAATATAATTAATGTAACATCGAACCAAAAATATCCTTATGACATATATAAATACAGAAAGGCTATGTGCAAATACGCGCCAAATACTTGCAGGGCGGTGGCTAGATCGGTAGTGCATCATAAAGAACAAAGTTTTCTTCTAATCGTACGGTTAGATCTAAAAGAGAATGGATTCTAGGTTGTGAAGCAAAACTAAAGGGTTGTGGATTAAAGGGGATGACAAAAAGAAGGAAGAGGAATGAGAGAGATATAGGATTCCAATTTCCCATATGAATGGTCTACTATTATTATTATATATTATCGTCTTTAGGCTCTGTTTGGCACAGCTCTATCTCCCAGCTTCATCTTAGATATAGAGTTTGTAGGTTAAAATAAAGTGACTTAAGTTTATATTTTTAGTTTAAAACGTAAATACGATGACTCACTTAAACATCCTCAATGTACCCACAACTCTAGCTCCATAAATTTCTGGAGCTAGAAACAGGGTGCTCCACCAACTCTACCAGTTTTGGTGGAGCTGGAGTTGTGCCAAACGGGGTCTTAATGTAGCGTAAAACTATTCTAGAAAAAATAGTAGTGCTTAACAGGCACTCACAATGCTCGGATTCAGGTAGAAAGTAAGAGCAGTAGCATATTCACGGGAGAGTTTTCAACACTTTTTTCTATGAAAACACTTACGCTCGCACATCCAATCGCGTCGGGACCCGACCAAAAAGACCGAACCCCTTTGTGCATTCCGTACTAGTCCCAAGGATTAGCAGTTAGTACGCATATTTCAAACAGAATGATATATTACCAGTGAAAATAAAATATTACATAACAAGGGCAGAGCCCCAATACAGTACAAACATGTCGACACGCAGGCCGCGAATCAGAGTTCAGCGAAATACAACATATGGGCCCACACAGCAGGGTACAACAGTATTACTACTAAATTCTCCACAAGTAGCAAGGCAGTAGGAAGTGACTCTAGTCTTCTAGGAAGTCCTCGTAGTCCTCTGCCTCGTAGTTAGCAACTGCGGGTCTTCCGTGAATTGTACCCCGACTGGGGTTCAGAAAGAGAAGGGAAATAGCAAGGGTGAGTACAATTGTACCCCCCCCCCCCCAAGTCTGGGAAAGAGGTGCAGTATGGAGCTTAGCACAAGAGGAGGCTTAGGTAATTTTGCAGAAAGCCAATTTTCCTAATTTTATTCCTAAGTGTGGGAAGGAAAGTTTTGAAAAGAAAACTTTTCTCGTGATGAAATAAAATTTCCTCGGCCGTGAACTGTCCTTCGTCCAGGCCATTTGCATTTCCATTTGCAAATCCATTTAACCTTTTTCGAAAACCATTTTTGTTGAAAAGAAAATCTACCTTATGAACGCTCCTTTTGCATGCTCTTAATCGTGAGCACGGTTATCATGATAGTTTTAACTCTGCAGAGTGGATGCACTTTATCTTCAAGAGGTATCACACCAATGGTGCTAACCACAAAGCCATTTGGGTTGAAAGCCCTAATAGCACTCGCTTCGTGAGTCATTCCCGGGCACCCTGTGGGGGATTAGCCCAACGGCCCTGGTCTTCACATTGTACAGGAAGACCAAGGAAACACAATCTAAGGCGCCGACGAACGTGGATACATCCTCCACGCCCGGACAACCTAGATATCTACGAAAGACATCACCACCAGCAAGTAGTTACTAGAGATCAGAGCTTAATGGGCCAGGTCCGTCCTATAATAGAACCTAAGGTTATACTGTAAGGCTCAGTTTGTAAGTTCATAGGAAGAGCAGTCCTTAGACTAGGAGAGAAGTACAGACACTGACCCAAAACCGTGCATATCCTGTACCATACCGTCAACCGGGTCCTCCCTAGTTAGAGCATTTAAGGGGAAGGATAGAAAAAGTAACCCAATCCCGGCATTTCTCCTGATGCTTCATTTTACCAAAAATTCTCTTACAAACATTGTAATAGCATACCAAGCGTAGGATTTAATCTGCATGCAGCATTTTTATCCTATTCCGAGGGTAAGCATGGTATCGAGGTATTTTTTTTTATATATGTTCCTATGGTGCAAAATTAATGAGGGTGCGAAAATCGTTTTGTATTTTCCGGCTGTAATAACACTAGTAACTACTCATTTTTAAAGATAGCATGCAAGTTTAAAATTTACAAATTCCTTTAAATCAGATAATGGTTCATTCAACATGTGTCAAGGGGACTTGCCTTGGTCATACTCTAGGTGCGGGTAGTCTTCTTCAGCAGGCGGTTCCACAAACTCTCCAAGTCCTATCCTCGCACACGGAATCATACAACAAGCATAACTCAGAAACTCTTTTTATAAAAACCTTTTTATAGAGCTTTTACAGAAAAGGGAATATATTTTTAGTATTTTTGGAAATACCTTTTTAATATTACTGAGCTTCTAAATATATTTATTTCTTCTGAAATGTAAGGTTTGATATTTTTCTTAAGTTCAAGGGTATGTCTAGTATTTTATATAATTTTTTTTAGAATTTTTGAAACTATTTTGCTATTTTTAGAAATTCTATTTTCATTTTCTGGTTTTCTGAATTAGGAAATGCGAAGAAAAACCAACATGAGTCTTGGGCTCTACCTATTAGCTCGCTGGGTGGCCCATGCAGAAGCCTTGGCCGGGTGGGACGATCATGATGCGAGGCGTCAGCGCATGGAGATAGCGTATTCATGGGAATATGCCCCTACTCAAATTGATGGATGGGTCCACTAGGCCCACCTGTCAGTGACGGGTGAACGATTCACAGTTTAATCCCGCGATCAAACGTTGCGGCCCCGCGTGTTAGTGACACACTATGGTTTAACCACCGATTAACGACTAATGGCTCGGGCCCACCGGTCAGTGGTACCGGCCGATGGCCTGATGCCTGCATCGTCTTCCTCCAGTCGGGCGCGACCGGAGAGGGAAGACCGATGGCGTGCCGGTGGCTCGGGCCATCCCGGCGGGCGAGCTTCGGGAAAAGGGCACTTGGCCTCACGGCGAGACCACTGGCGGTGGCGGTGGCCAAGGTTTGCGGTGGGGCTAAGGCAGCGACGGCGGACACGCTTCAATGTGGCGCCAGCCATTCCGGGGTCCCTAGCTAGGCGCAATTTTTGCTCGAGCTACTGAGAGGTACCGAGGGGTTACCTGAGGTGGCGGCGAGGATGGGGGTGGCTTGGTTTGGCCTAGTGTTGTGGAGGTTGGCGGCGGTCAGAGCAGGGCCTCCTCGGCAGCTTGCTCCGGCGATCGCTAAGCCAAAATATAGGTATGGGGGTTAGGGCGATGGTCCTGGGGATGCTCCTAGAGAAGCGAATCGAAAAGAAACTTACTGGCGGCGATGAAATCGAAAAGGGGGCAGTTCCCGGCTGGCGACGCTTCTCGAGCTCTTCGGCGAGCTGCAAGAGGAAAGAGGTCGATCGGGGTGAGGATGGGAAAGTACGAGGAAGGAGCTTCCCACGGGACTCAGTTCCAAGCCCAATGGTTTACCACAGCTCGTAGGAGATGGGGCTAGGCACGGTGGTTTCTCTTAATATATGTGATGACAATCCAACGCAGTCATATTTGACTACCCCCTTAATAAAATTTTTCCACCAACATAGGGGCAGTTCCTAGCTAGTAGTTTCAATATCATTCCTCCAAATCAGATCGTATATCTTGCAATGGTCATTGGTACTTATAATTCCACTGGTATAATCCAAATTTCAAATCCATTACAAACATGTCCATAAGATCATTGTATAACCCATGGGTACTTATCCAATCTTAATCGTGATAATTTAACAATCTGAAATCCAAGTCCGAGCGATCATATTACCTCCTAGGTATATCACAAATGAATCCTAGTTTTCTATATTCGGTCACCAGGATAAGATTATTCCTACCAATCCAAGCAAAATAAGGTGAGTCCATGAATAATTGTCATAAAACATTTCCTCACAAGACAGATAATTTGTCACACGACATAAATTCACCTAACCAATAATTAATCAGAAGATCCACCAATCAATGCGCAATTTCATAATCCTCCTAAAATCCAATGATTTCCACGAAATCCTCTGAGACCATTCAATCCAAGTAATGAACAGATCAACTTTTTTAAGCAATTCATAAATGCACCAATTGCTAATAGTCTTTAATCGGACCATCGATAATTTGTTTTGAATCACCATGTTATAATCCTTAATCATTAACTTAATCCACCGACATAGGGTTAGTATACTTCCTATAGCATCCACAAATTGATACCACTATATGAGTGATGTCCAATATAATCTTTTTAAAATCCACAAAATTTATTTTGAGCTCTTGCTAAATACACCAATCACTCTATGATATCCATTCATTTTTATCACATCACTATCTCCAGAGTTGAATTGTTCTCTCGAGATTAACATCTAAGAGATAATCAATCACATTCCCAACCTTCTTCACTATGCACATTAAACCATTACTAAAAATCATCAAACACTTCCAAAATAATTTTCCCTATATTTGATCTTTCAACTCCACTAGTGGCATCATGTCTTATATTGATGCAAACTTCTATGATGTCCAACACACATCAATCCATCCTTCCATCTATTATAAGGCTCAATCCTAATTGGTTTAGAGATGTCCATTGCCTCTTGTCACTGTATTAGTTTGATAGAAGTCGCAGCAATAGGTAAGAGAGAATAGCATAAAGAAAAGTGAGAAAGGTAGGAGAAATATCCTATCTCATTCATGGCGGTGCAAGGATAAGTTTCACACCCCACGAAATATAGGGAGAGAATAAATTAGGTTTGAATGAGAGATTGACCAAAGTGATTTTGAATGGGGTGAATAAATAGCTTATATCATACCTAGCTTGCAAACTAGTTTGAAAATAACAGTCCGGAAATATTCCTTTGAAAAAAACAAAAGGTTGTAACGAAGTAGGAAAATATGGTAGAAAAAGGTAGGGGAATTCAAAACTTAAATTGGAGATAGTTTGAATAAGCGAATTCTTTTAAAAACAACTCATGATGTCACAATAAATTTTGTTTTAAATACCTTTGCCTTGAAATACCTTTTTAACTTTTCAAAAACATTGCCTTGAAATACTTTTGCGAAACTCGTTTTCCCTATCTTTTGAACATATAAATATATGTATTTTAAAGGTACCCTTTTAAAAAATAGATTTTTTTAATAACCCAAAATATCAAACAAAATTTTGGTGCTTAGCAAAAGGGGATAAGTTCAAACAAAATCATGAAAGTTGAAATCGTGCTTTTTCAAAAAGGTACTTAATTTTAACCAGGGTTTTTAAATGTAAATCCTTTTTACAAACAATTTCTCCAGAAAGATATTCGTTGAAATATATTACTTATAGTTTGGTGTAATAAATGTTGTTTCAATAGGATCTACGTGGACAGCTACGAGGGCTTGGAGCAACTGGGTCTATTTATCCCAAACTATGGTCTAGTTAGGGAAATCTAGTACGCGAGGAGGTGTTAACCTTCAGGCACGACTCCGACGGCCGTAAGCTATTATTTTTACGGCGATCGTTATCGGCACTGATCCTTTGAGAGACCTCTCTAGCATCAGGTGAATCTTAACGCTATTATAATCCCATGCCTATATGTATGATATGCAGATGCAGAAGAACCAAAGTTAGCAAACGTAAAAAGGATTCAATAGCATTAATAAAGCTCAACTTTAACTTGTAAGGGGTAGAACACCATTTTTCTAATTAAGGCATCCCACAGCTTGCTATCATAAGCAATAATTTACGATTCTAGGCTAGGATAACGTTTTACCCATAAGTCGTAATGGCAACCCGAAGCTGAGATATCTTAACTAATCTCACATACCTATAACAAACTTGACGAGTTTGAAGGTTAAGAAACCAACAAGCCTTTTTAAAAGTGATGCCTATAAGACTAGGGATCACACTTAAGGCTATGGGGTACTATTATCAATTGTTTTAGCAACGGATATTGCGCAATTTCTTCAAACTAGAGTAGAGAAATTTGAGATACTTTAGAGTTGCCTATAGATAGCGAAGTGATGTGTTGACATATTCCGAGTTGGTCGTAGATGCTGGAGTCTTCTTGGATCCGCTGCGGTCATTTGTAGGGACGATGGTTGATTGAGGAGTCTCTTGGCTCTTTATCTTCATGTCTTTTTACTATTCTTGAAACACCTTGAGCTAGGAGGGAATTCAGGTCTCTAATGATTAGTAAGAGGGGTTTGACTAGATCTTTGAGCTAGGAGGGAATTCAGAAGCGACTCTTGCTTTGAGAAATAAACAAGACACACGAAGATATGTGAGGAGAATATGAGACAAGATAGTAGCTGAAAATGGCGGGTAAGAAGAGACAGGAGAGAAGAGTTTTACAAAATCTTCAAAAAAGGGTAGGGAATTAGAATGCAAACGGGAGGAAATAATACAACATATTTTATAATAAAGTAGTGTTTTTAAGAAAAATTCTTTTTCTTATTTTTAAATTACGGCAAGCTAACGACCAAGGTCTAGGACTTCTACAGTCGTATGCTCTGATATCAGTGCTGTCGGGTCGGTCCTTCCCCACCTCTTGATCTGCACTAGTCTCTGGATCAGTATACTAGTGCACACTATTTACATAGCCGGATCATTTCATACAAGCGGAAGACTTATATTACATAAAGTACTTGAAATAAGCCCGAAGGCTATTAATAACATCACGGCACAATGGCTCAAATTAGTCCAAGAACTTCAAAAGATCGGAGTGCGATGAGAATCAAAAGATCCAAAAGTCTCTTGCCGGCTATGCTTAAGTAATCGACTGGAGAGACGTCCTAAGCCTCGTCCTGATCGTCAGCGTACTCCTAAGCTCCGTCTTCATAACAAGCGTAGGGGTCTTGCTCATATTCACCATCTAAAAGAGTGGGTGTATGTGAGGTCAGTATCATCCAAACACTGGCGAGTTAATACCTAACCTAATGCATTTAGTGATAGAGGTTCCCACGAAAAGGTTGGGGTTTGTTTGTTTGTAGAAAGCCAGTTTTATAAATGAAAGTCTTTGACTTAGCAGTTTTAACCAAAGTTGTACTTTCAATGTGTCATTCCAAAGTTTAAGTTCCATGTTATAAATCAAATCCCATCCCATGACAGTTTTCATGCACTCTGCCAAACCAACTTCTCGGCCATCCTATTCCAGGCGTGGCACACCTGTTATGAGACCATACTACCCCACTAGAGCCCAAGTCCAAAGTTGGGTTGCCAGCCCACCCTAAGGGTCGCAACTCCAGTGGGTGTGATCCAGATCACCCGCAGGTGACGGCGCCCTCCCGCCTTTACCTCAAGTAGAGCCGCATTCAGGGTACGTCCACTCTCAGAGCCTCGGATCGTACTGCCCTCGAACCCTACTCATACTCGCATTACCGCGCGATGACCACGCATTGTGGTGTTAGAAACTATCCCCCGCAGGCAGATAGTCAGTGACTTCCCACTGTGCATCCATGATGCACCGTCTAGGTGAGCTCAACTCCACCCCAGCCCACCCACTTAGGCCTCATCCCACAATTCCCAAATTTCTTCCTTTCCCTGCTATCGTTCCTCCGTGTGCCTCGGCACACAATGTGTCGGAAACCACCCCCTCAGGCAAGTGGCAGCGCCCCTGCTACGTATGTGACTCCGCGCTCCTCAACGCACCGTCTGTGAATGATAGCCCATATTCGTAGCCCATGCTACTCCAATTGTACCGGACCCTTGTTCGTACAGAACATAATCCTCAACCTCAACCAAACACACATACTGGCATGCCAGGCCCCAATTCCATGTATCATGATCTCAAGTATAAGTGTATCATGTATTGGTGAATGGCGGTTCACCGTTCTGAGGCGACTAAGCCTAAAAATAATAATTGAGACCTGAGCATAGCTAAGCAAGTTTTAACCAGACTTAGGAGTCTAACAAGTTTTAAACCATAGACTTAAGAGTCCAGTAATTGTTTTGTTCCTAAACCAGGTTAATCAAGGATTGATCGTCAAGGCGATCAAAGTGTGATTCAACTAGCAATGATTATCAACATAATCATCATGGGTATCGACAATTAGCAAAGCAGGCATGATATATCATAATTAACAAGATGGGTATTCATAATTGAAAAGCATGCAATTTGATACTTGAAAGGAAATAATTTAATAAAAACTGGGATCAATATGATCTAACTGGATATTAACTCGCCTTAGTCCTGTGAGTGATGGGGTCTTCTCGCTGCTCTTCGAGGTGTTCCTCGGGCTCCTCGGCGTCTAATAACAGTACGTAACCCGCAATAAATAACCAAAGTGCAGCAAGAAAGAATGATGCATATAATGCAATGTGCTTAATTTAGTGTTCGAGAATTGTTGATAAGAACTAATTAGCGTATCAAGAAAGTTTCATGAGTCTACCCATGTTTGATAGTCTATGAAAAGATAACGGTGGTAGGGTCGATGGGTAGATTATGATGATGATGATGATGATGATGATGCAATAAATGCCTTAATTATAATCCCCATAATGTAGAATATAAATTTAAAATAAAATTTTGTCTGAAGTATTTCCTAAAAAAATAATAACTTGCTGTTACTGTAGTCCAATTAGTTGCATTTTATTTAATAGTAAAGGATTATTTCCTAAAAGAGGGTTTTACATTGCTCTAATTAGGCAATTATGTATAATTACCAAGCTAAACCAAGATTTAATATTTTTAATGGTTAATAATGTCTCTGTAAAATTTTAGGAATTAAATGAGTTCATTTAATATTTAAAGTAAATCAGGTTCACTTACTGCACTATAAATCCTTAGGGAAATTAGTTTAAAAGACTTAACAAATTATCCAGGGAGTGATATCAATGCAAAAATTGTATAATAAATTTAATTAAATTCTAAACTAAGTTTATGCTACTCTGGAAATTTATCATGATTTTAGGAGTTCACTAACTAATTTATTTGAATGGAAAAGCTATTTATAATTAAAAAAATGGTTTAATGAGGCCTTTAGATTCAAACAGAGGGTTTATATGGGTTACCATTCCAAGTCATAATTTTATTAGATCCATCCTACCATATAGTATTTTCTAGAATTTTATCAAGATTTTCGGAAGCCTAAAATCATTTATAGAAAATATTTTCTATTTACCAGAATCGTTTAAATAGGAAAAGTTCTGGAATTAGCCTGGAACAGTAACGGGCCGAGCCCACAACTGTTCGGATGTATTCAGCGCGAAGCGGCCCAAGATGGTCCGATATACCTTTGGTTCGAAGGCGGCTTTCGTATGTGCATAAGAGGTTAACTGAAAGCGTAACTCGTGGTTTACGCCTTCACTTACCGACACTTGGGACCGAAGGCCCACACGTCAGCCAGACGACGGTAGCCACAGAAGAGATCTTCTTCCTCCTCAGGCCTAGGCATGCGCAACGACCATGGCCGGCCGGAGTGAAGCGTAGCGTCGGCAGGGGAGGTCGGCGGCCATATCCATAGGCTAAAATGGATCCCCTCCGACCCCGCGCACCCAAAGGGGCAAACAGCGAGGCTGATGGCCACCTATAGTGGCAGCGCAGCGAGCGACAGTAGCGGTGGCCATGATTCCACATGGGGCCGGCGAGATAGGGGTGCGGTGGCCCGAGACAGAGCCCTACGGGCATCTACGCGAGGTGTGGGGACTGTCGGCATGGTCGACACATCCAGAGATGGCCTCGGTTGTTCTGGCAATGGAGACCGGCGGTGGCTGAATCATGGAGCACGGTGACGGCGCAGACTGGCGGTGCCTGGAGCAAAATAGAGGTAAGGGCATGGTAAGCGTGCCTCGAGGATGCTCCGGCTGCAAAGAATCGGAAAGAAACTCACCGAGGAGGAGGGAATCAAAAAATGGGCGAAACATGGACGGCGGCGGTGCACTCGCCTTCCTGGGCAGTGTAGGGCACTAAGGCCTGATTAAGTCGAGGACGTCGGAGAAGAGCTCCGGGGCTTTGTGACGGCGCCAAGAACGGGATGAGGGACCTAGGAATCGAGCGGCGCCAGGTCGCTGAAGACTCGCTGGAGTCTTGGTTTTCGGACAGAAGATAGTTTTGAGCGGTAAGGGCTCAAGCTTGAGCTAACAAGCCGATGGGGCAGCAAGTGGAATTGGTAGGTGTGACCCATAGCGCGGCGCCATGCGCCAGGGAGAAGTAGAATGTGAGTTTGGAGGTGGCGCTAGGACGGGTCGGTGCAGACCGCAAGTTAGCATGCAACAGAGTGGAAAATTCCACGGGGCGGTGAGGTGCAGAGGCACGGTGCCACAAGGCGACGGTTGCAAGGGAAGGGCTGCAACGGGGCAGGCTTGGCAGAGCACGGGCACCAACACGCGAGATGGAGAGGCAATCTTTTGCTCGGTAGGCAAAAACAGGGGAGGAGAGAGTGTTGTAGACGAGAGAGAGAGCCAGAGCAGTGAGAGTGAGACAGAGAGTGATGCCTGAGGGAGAGGTGAACATAGAGAGATGTTTCTCTGGGGAGAGACAGATGAACGAGAGAGAGATCGAGAGCAGAGAGGAGACAGAGACAACCGGGAGAGAGAGAGAGAGTATTAGAGAGAAGGCTGTTCACTCACAAGGGCAAAAATTCAAAATGAAGTGCAAAATGGGTTTTAGGAATCTTGATGATGAGTATTTAGTAAATTTTTGGGGGATTTTCCAATGCACGAGTATACACATATAGATAATTATATAAAATAGTGTATATATACCAATTTATGTGTATATATACTAATTCTTGTGCAACTATGAGAATTGGTTTGGAATGATTTGGGTTGGTGAATTCTTAACCCCAAAAGTATGATTTGATCAATTAGGTTTCAGATTGATGGAATTTATTATGGGCATAATTTCTAAATTGGGTTTTAATACTAGGCTAATTAGAGGTGAATTTCTAATTGAGCTAGTAATTTCTAGGTTTAGGCAAAAGGGTAGAAACGTAATTTCGCCTAGGCTGTTTAATCCTGTAGGCAAAATTGAATAGGAAATTAATGTTTTAACTTAAATGTGAATAAAAATGGGAATCAAGGTTTTTGCTTCAAGGTACTATTCCTCAACCGAAAATACTATTTATAAATTGCAAATTTGCAGCATCCTAGTAATGTAGAAACTAAGTTTATTGATTATTTGGTTTGTTACTATTCATGATCCGAAAATAGATGTACTTATATAAAATACGAGCCAGTTAAATAGGCTCAAATATTTTTGAAAATAGAAAAATGCATGACGTAGTTTTGCATTTAGCATTTTTAGCAAGAAAAATAATTTTCTTGCATTCAAAATTTTAACTTTAAAATTTGGCCCAATTTGGGCTGTTACAGTTTTTCGCCATGTTTCATCACACAAAATCAATGTTTCAATTGGTTGAACACAATGAATAGCCGAGATCGACCTGTCGTGATCGAATGGTCCACGTGGGCGCCCGATGGGAATACTCCTATTGGACGTTCGATTTGAGGCGCTCACCTTTTTTCAATAATACACCCTCTCAGTGTTGTTGCATGTTTACTCATAGAATTAGGGGAAATTTAGTTTTTAACATTGAATTCGAATGTCTTGCGATAAATCTCTACTATTATAAAGTGGCTTATGGTGGTGGTGGTGGTGAGTTCACCAACTTCACATCATAGCCCTCCATCTCTCTGAGTAAATCTCAGCCCTCCATCCAACCAACCCTACGCACCCCTACCCTGTGCTTGCCTCCTCTCACGCCTCCCCGCCTCGCCTCACCCTTGCCTCCTCCCGCCTCCTCCAGTCCCCGCCTCTCCCCCCGCCTCCTCCCATTCTTCCTTGCCCGCCTCGCCTCGCCTCCTCCCACGCACCGCCTCCTTCCCGTGCCTTGCACCTCGCTAACCCGCCTGCCTCCCTCCCTAAACCCTAAACCCACCATGGCTGTCGCCCCTAAGCCTCCGCCCGCCCATCTCAACCACGCCGCCGCCCCACCTCCTCAACACGCCCGCCACTCTCCCGGTGATATCTCCGCCACCCTGTTCCCTCTCCTTCCCTCGCCCCGCCTCTCTCACGGCCGGGTGCCCGCCCTCTCGGCCTCTCCTCTCCTCCGGTGGCATCGTCCGCCACCCCTCCTCCCCCCTCCTCTCAGCGCCCCACCCTCGCCTCCCGAGTCGCGCCTCCTCCTCCTCTGTCTGCATCACCGCCCCTGTTTCCCTTGCTCGCTCCTAGCGCCGCCGCCACTCCTCCCCTCCCACACCACCGGTGCCGGTCTTCTAGGAGTTCGGCCTCACCGAGCTGCGGGCCACCACCAAGGGCTTCAGCGCCGACCTCATCGTCTCCGAGAGCGGCGAGAAGACGCCAAACATCTTCTACCACGGACGCCTCGACGGCGGCCGCCTCATCGCCGTCAAGCTCTTCTCGCGCCTCTCCTGGCCTGACCAGCAGCAGTTCCTCAGACGCCGCGCTACTACCAAAGGTAAATGCGCCTCTTTGTGTGGCTCAACGCAATGTTTTATTCACATCTTCAACAACAAAAGTCGATGATTACTTTCTTGTTTGCCCTCTCAACTTTTTGATTTCATGTTAGTACTATTTGAGTCATTTTTGGGTGCTTGACTGCTTGCTTGCCATATTCAACCTTTTGTTGTTGAATCTGATATAAATAAATACCGACTTTTCCATGTTGACTTAACAACAAATTCATCGGATATTCCTATATATGTGATAATAACATGTTTAAGGTTTTTTTTTGGCTTTTAAGATTCATTTGCTTGGTGGGATTGGGAGCGCTGGGAGAAGGAAATTGACTGGATGGCTCTTCAAGGAATCAATTTTCCTGGCGTGATCATGATATTTGTTCAATTGCTCACTTGTGCTCATGATCTATTTGTTCAATTGCCCATTAATATTGATTTGTTGTAGTTTACTTCTATGTGTGTACAGGTGGTGCAATCCTTTCCAGAGCTCCATTAAACCAATTTGCCCTTTCGCCTCTAGGTTATGAGAGAGTTCTAGACTTCCAATATCGCTAATTGGTATTCATCGCTAGACAGTAAAAGTTATATAACTTGATGTTAGTGAAAGTGTAGTTTTGATCAATGCACTGGAGTTATATTCTCAATTAGCAATGTTTATGTGCATCCCTGGTTACTACAGTGGACGGGAGTTATAAAACCGAATCCTGTTACATGATATGCTTAAGTAAAACAATAGCACTTACTCCAATATGATTAGAGTTCAAAGCTTTGGTATCGAAATTATTTGATAACTTTGTAGATTTTTACTTTGGTATTGAACTTTTGTCAAAGTTTTGGCCAGTTTCAGAAGAGCATTTGATGTACATGCATAATAATGTACATGCAAGCCTGATGCTTCAATGCCAAGTAGAGGCCATCTGATGTACATGCATAATTATCACCCTTATTATTTTTCTTTGCTCTATCATAAGTGCTTCTCCTGTTCTCCACTGCTAGAGTGTCTGTATTGTGCCATCTATATCTGGTTGAGTAGTAATTTCAGTCTATCTTCTTAGGAAACATGATAGGCTGTGAGTTGAAGGTTATGGGTATAATGTGGCTGTGCAATGATTTGGCATGACTGTCTTGCATAATATCTTTTAATTGCGTTGTTCCTTCTACTCACATTTAACATATGGTGTGCTTATCCCCTGTTGTGCTACCAACAGCTTAGGACAATTGCCTGAGAAGAGTTAAAAAGGATAGAGTCCAATTGCTTTGGAAGATTAGGACCCATGGACTGCCTGCTAATGACATGGTATCTAATCTGGTTCTCAGGTTTTGTGTAGCTTACAGTTTATGTAACTCTTACAAATAAGGGCTACAAGCTATGCTTCAGATATTCTATTGTCCTATGTTCTACCTATGCAAGTTTGTATCATAAGTTACTATTTCAAAATGAAAAAAAAAATCAAGATGGATCAATCCCTTCATATGATACCATTTCTAAATGATTACAAGATGCTTCTCCCTGCATATGGCGGTTCCCTATATGCCCTGAATGTTGATTATGTTAAACATTGCACGGCAATTATCTGTCATAGAAATTATCATAACTATTGTGCCCTTTTATTCCTGTTCAAATTTTACATACTGACTTGTTAACACTGCAAGGACATAAAAAAAAATAAATGTTAAGGACTACAGAGTAATGTAGTTTATGAGTTATGAGTCTTATGACTGGTTCTTGTTTATGCACGGCATCCCTAATGATTAATAAACTAAGTGGATCAATGTCTGACCTCCAATCCCTGGTTCCATTCGTTCTGCTTGAAAAAAGGGCATATTGAATCTGACCATAATAATAAATCTAAACACGCTGACTATTCCCAATAGATAAATATGATCGCGTTTTATGTTTTTTTATTTTACATAATTCATGTTATGATCACCTGTGTTCATTGAATTTCTTTACTTTTTATGTATGCTTGATTTTCCACTTATGTCGATCGACGAACAAGGTCAAAGATGCAACGAAATATTATCTCGATGAGCTCTAAACTGAAACAGTGTGTGAATGGAGAAGAGGATCAAGAAATTGATGTAATATGGGAATATTAGGGACCATAGCCAGCTAAGCCTCGCTGAGTTTGGAAGGAAGATATATTGCCCGAAATGGAAAGACAACTTTATGACGATCTGAGGGAGAATTAATCCAAAAGGTACATTTTCGTATCTTATGCTAAATTTACATTGATATGTCATGAAATCTTGACACCAACAATCTGCTTTGTTTATCTTTTCTCTTGGAGATTTAACTGCAAGAACAATCTAATAAACATTTTCTCACTTACCTCTGCATGTATCTTTACAGCCTTAGAGACAATACCCTCAATTTCATTAACATGTCTGCTCAAAGTTTTATTAACCTTCTATGTAAATTTTGTTTTTGGTGACCATTGTAGAACTAGAGGCCTTTGACGAGGAAGATGCATACTTAGCTCAGGCTGTTTTTGAACATATGCAATTAAATGACAAGGAGGTATGTATTTATTGAGCATTTTGGTTTGAAAAGTTTTTTCTATATATAATATATGTTTTCCAATATATATTCTTCTCACGTAATTGCTTGCTGTGCTTGACCTTTGTCATTGCTCATACCATTATTTGGTCTTGAAAGGCATCTTAGAGTTAAATCATTTCCTTCTTGATTCAGTACTTTTGCGTGTAATTATTGGAGCTTTTGATTTCTGTTTATCTGTGAGGGAGGAACTTTCGATCTATAGAATTGCCAATTTTGGATGATTACATTTATGGCAAACATTTAGTGAAGAATTCCTGGTGACTGGTTCAGGTTTAGAGAGCCAAAACTATGGTTGAGACCTGCATCAGACAGAAGAACACAATGCAGTTTATGGAAAATATGGGATAAAACTGAATCATTGGCTTGTCAGACTAACACATCAGCAAAATCTTGTAGTTGAATGTATTCATTTTATCTACATCAGAATGAAATTTACTGTGTAAAGATATGAATATATCCAACCATTTTAATGACTTCATAATAAGTAGGTCCGATAAGTAATTGAAGCTAGCAGTGTTTATTTTCTGTGTTGTGGTATATCTGTGTTATCTAGGGGAGCAGTTTGGGAGCATATTGTCAATGACCTTCTTATTGTCAATAAGCTTTTGCAGGCATAGTTCACATCTAATTTATATCTTACAGAAACATTATGGTCTCCACATCTTTTGTTTTGAACAAAGACTTAATGGATGTTAAAATCTATGTCAGGTTGCGGAAAATTCTAAGCTGTGGTATCCAGTATGCAAACAAGGAGAACTACAAGAAACACATAATCTCTTGTACTTTCTGTAAGCTGCACCTTGACCTTAAAGATGATAAGGTAGTCTCCCTTCTCAACTTTGCAGGTCTTCCCGATACATTGAGGGTTTTTTATTGGTAACAAAATCATGGAGAACTTGATAACTTCAATATTTTCAATCAGATAAACTTGGATTTCTTGCGGGAACGGTTGGCAAATGTGCACATGGAGCATTGGACAGAGGATGCAGATTGTCGCCCAAGTTCTGTTTACAGAACATGTTTGGGTTGACTGCACTTTACATACAAAGGCAAAGAATGCAAGACTTTTGACATCGTGGTATGAATATTGCTACAATGCTGATGGTGACCATATTGGAGAGCATAGGAAGGTTGTCAATACTTGCCTAAAGTTCTATCCATTTCCTGTTAGATCAACTGTTAACTTAATTCTCAGAACTCAGAAGATTATTGTACATTGAAAAGCACACGTGTCCATTTTTATGTTAAGTGATCAAAAAATAAGGAGCCATACAAATCTAATCGCACGTATGCCTGCCTGTTTGAACTTTGGTGGGTGTGATTTTATGTTATATTGAAACAATGTTGTATATAATGCTAATAAATATTTAATAGTTGTACTTTTATTAAATAAATTCTTTTTGTTCTGTGCTTCCTGTTATCGATAAGAAAGGACATTCGAGTAATAGGTTTTTCCATAAATTTCATGTTATCCCATGCAAATTTTACTTTTGCCATACATTTTATGTTATTTTTTACAAAGCTTGTGTCTCCGTTGCAACGCATGGGCACTTAGCTAGTGACATTAAATTGGCTTGCCTTTAAACGTATGACCCTGTGCATGTGAATTCTCTTAGTTAATGACATTTCCACCATTTTCCCTATTTCCATTTTTCTTTTCCTCTTTTCCTATTTGGCTGATTGTTTTGCCCTTGCACTCACTCACAGGTGGGGCCAATGTGGTGGTGACCTAGAATGGGGGAGGCACTGGCTAGTAGGCAGGGCCCACGTGATGGTGACCTAGAGTAGGAGAGGAGGCTCGAGCGGCGCAACTTATCGACGACGAAAGACACAACGACAAGAGATGGTGACGGTGGTGGATGCAGCACGACATGGGGAACTGGCTGGTAGACTTGACTTGGCTGACAGCGAATGGTGGCGGCTCGGTCAGCGAAAAGTAGGACATGGCGGCGCTCGGTCAAGGAGAGGGTCAATGACGGATCTAACAATTGGCCAGATCTCGCCACCGACTCTCTCCCTCACCGGAGCGTCACCACATTGTCTTCTTCATCAGCCAAGTCGCCGCTGTTTGTCATCGGCCGAGTTGAGTCTACCAGTGAGTTCCCCTCGTCGTGCTCCGTCCACCACTGTTGCCATCTCCGGATTTCGTGCCGTCCATCGCCGACGAGCTGCGCTGCTCGAGCCTCCTACCCTACTCTGGGGCACCACGGTCTTGGCCCCTGCCTATTAGCCAACATCTCCTTAGCTAACACTTCCCTTGCATAGATCACCGCCATGTGGGCCCCACCTATAAAAAATTGGAAAAAGAGGAAAAGAAAAATGGTGGAAATGTTATGAACTGAAATAATTCGAGTACACATGGTTATACGTTGAAAGGCAAGATAATGTCATTTTTTGTGAGGTGTCTGGATTCAGTGCTATAAATTGAAATTTTCCATAGAATTACCAAAGGAAAAAGATCAAAAAGAAAAGAAATACACGGTTTCAAATAGGGATGCAAACGGAACGGATAATTTCCGACCGACCGACCGACCGACCGACCGAACCAATACGGATAGTGGTTTGGATATTTATACGGATATCCGGCTGTTTTTTGCGGATACGGATACGAATATAGATATTAGGATGCGGATACGGATACGGATATGGATAATGCGGATAATATCCGTGGTATAGTATCTGAAGAAAAATACGAATAATATCCATCGGATATTATACGAATCATCTCAAGGCTAAACCCCACCCACCAGCCATTATCTACTACAGTGCTCAGCCTGATCCGTTTCAACTCCTTTGTACTACTGCTGCTCAAAAACTGCTTTGTATAGTACTACTGTCTGCTACAATGCTCAGACCGAACCGCACTGGTGGACTTGGTGGTGCTTAGAGCCTTAGGCGCTGCTGGAGTGCTGGTGCTTCATGTCTTCACCGCACCGCCCTAGTAGTGTCTACAAGATTGCATGTTCTCTTGTGTATTAAATATTTATGCATACTTTAAATGTTTGATGCTTCCTTTGAAAGTCTGTATTTCGCGTATTATCCGAGGAATTATCCGTTCCAAAAAATATCCGAACCTATAGTATCCGTGTCCGTATCCGAACTATCGGTGTCCGTATCCGACACTATCCGTGTCCGTATCCATATCCGATACTATCTGTATCTGATCCGTATCTGAAAAATAAATATAGATACGAATACAATATCACTGCTATCCGACCGTTTCCGATCCGTTTGCATCCCTAGTTTCAAAGACAAAATAAAAAAAAATGTTTTTTTCGTCCTCCTACCATGCCAATCATACCGTGCTGACCCGGCGCTTTCGGCGGTTTTGCTGGCTTCTGTTTATAGGTTTATCCCCCGCACGCAACGCAGCGCAGCCCCGACGCAAAGAAAGGCGCAAAAACAATCTGCTAAAGAAGCAATCCAACGCCAAGAAACGCCCAGGACAGCACGCGATCCAGCTCTCCGCGCCCGGGAAATCCGAGGCAAAACCATCACTGGCCCTCCAGAGCATCCAGCCTCCAGGTGAGCTTGATTGTTTTCCTCAAAACAGCTAAAATTCTCTGCTTTGTCCTCCGGCTTGCTGCTTCTTGGAGCGTGCGTGGTGGGTTCTTGTTTTGTTAGTTGGAGCAGGATGATTCGTCCATTCGGGAACTGTTGTGGCCTATAGGCTTAAAGCAAGCGCCTTTCGATTAGAGGCACTCTGGAGTCTGGAGTGGTTCAAGAATTTGGTGTGGTGGTGCTCATGGATTGGGGGGAGCTGGATCCATCCGATCAAAGAGGCGAATTGATCTGATTCTATGGCAGCTTCTTGTAACTTTAACCTTCTTGGTTTGATGCTGGGTCTTGGCCTCTTGGGTGTCAACAAATACCTGGCTATGGAGCATGGACTAGTTGAGTTGACCTGGGTAGTCTTAGTCTACCACCTAGATAACTTGTTTGTGTAGCTTGCTTAGGAATTTTCTTTATCACCAGCTTATTTCTGGCTGTCGCTAGTTTCAGGCGTTGAGCTAATTCGGTTGCGGACCTTGTGGTCATACAATGGAAGAACCCTAGCAGCCAGCAGGCAAGTTTGTAGTTTGGTCACATAATTGAAGTAGTGGAACAGTGAAACTGTTGAAGAGTTATTAGTTAATACAATAGAGATCATCACCTGCCACCTGGTTAGGGGTGGGAAGTGTTGCAGGTTGCAGGCTATTTGTTCTTAGTGGTCAATTTACTTCTGTTGATTTGTTTGTAGTAACCGCATAACGCTTCTGGGCTGAATTGCATCCTTTCTAATGCAGCAAAATCTTCTAATATAATGCTTACCAGGGGTTAGTGTACTTTAGAACCTTTCTACCACATAGCATTAATCCTGGGAGATGATGCATCTTCTGCCTTTGGTAGTAGATATCTAAATTATGTCCATAATAGAAACCAGGCAAGCAATGCTTTGTACTTTCCCTATGTGTAAGCAATGCTTTGTACTTTCCCTATGTGTTTTATTCGTAAAGCCACGTGCTGTGAGTAGTAACTGTGGATAACTTCTGCATGGGCACCATTTCATGAGTTGCAGTTGTAGATATGTTAACTGCTTTGCAGATTTTGCCAATTCCTGGTTCAGTTCCCAGCTATATATCTATGAAAAGGTATCTGAAAGAAGATAGTATGTAAGTCTGAATGCTGCGATTAAGCGATAAATGCTTACGCACAGTGCTTAGAAAGTCAAGACATCATTATTTTGTCTTTTTGAGCACATGAGTACCCAAGTGGGTTGCTTGTCAGCATTTCTTTTGTTGGTGAAACACACATAGTAAACATTAATATTGCTCTGTATCTAAAAGACTCTTTTGTACCTTTATATTATAGTCTGTTATTATTCCTTTGAGGACTAACTACACTTGCTGTTTCATGTAGATGGCTTGTTCGAATGGTGAGGCTGACCACAAATGGATAGAGAATGTCAAGTCAGGAGGAGCAGTCCCTTGTCTAGCGCCTGAAGACTGTCCAAATGGTTGGGCTACTCCTCCTGGTGATGCATTTATGGTCAGAGGCCAAGAATATCTTACCACTAAGGTGAAAATACCAGGTGGGGAATATCTTCTAAAACCTCTTGGATTTGATTGGATCAAAGGCCCAGCAAAAATCTGCGAGGTCCTGAAAAACAAGAATCATCGTGTGAGGAAAGCCATTGACGAGGAAGTTTCGCGTGGTAATCAACTTTTTGTCTGGGCTTTTAACTTGCAAATTCCAAGCAAGGAGAACTACAGCGTGATATTCTACTTTTTCTCTCTGGAACCTGCTCCAGAAGGCTCGCTTATGGATCAATTCTTGAAAGGGGATGATGCTTTCCGAAAATCCAGGCTTAAATTGATAGCAAACGTAGTTAAGGGGCCTTGGTTTGTTCGAACAGCTGTGGGTGAACAAGCCATCTGCATACTGGGTAGAGCTCTTTCATGCAAGTATGTTCAAGAATCAAACTTCATTGAAGTTGATGTGGATATTGGATCTTCTATAGTTGCGAATGCAATTGTTCATTTGGCGTTTGGCTACGTCACAACACTGACTGTAGATCTAGCATTTCTAATTGAGAGTCAAACTGAATCAGAGCTTCCTGAGAGACTTCTTGGAGCTGTAAGGTTCTCTGAGTTAAATCCAGGTTCAGCTGGCATGTACGAAGTGCCATCTGTAGAGCAACAGGAGAATGCTCCTTTTCTGCCTGCGAGATTGTGGCAGGGTTTTTCTCAACTGCTAAACAACCCAGGCAGCCCAAGGGAGCCACCCCCTAGTTCCCAAAACACTAACGGGAATTTGCACAAAGAAGATGTGGATCAAAATGCTAAATGGTAAGTGCAATAGACCCAATCGTGCTACTTAGCAAGTGGCCTGTAAACTGCTCGTTATAAGAATTTCGCCTTGACAGATAAAAAAAGTGAAAAGAAAAGAAAATCTGTCATGTGACTTCTGAAAAACAATCGCTATAGGGTGAGATCCACCGATTTTTTGTTAATTGCCTCATAAACAGTCAAGCAACAAATAGCCATGATACTACTTTGACATCATTCTGCTGTATTTATGTTATCTGTGGATGAAACATTTCTCTTTTTTGACAGCTTTATCAAAATTGACACTGTGCTTCTCTTTTGCAGATATTCTTGAACCCCCTACTAAGAGGAGACGGATACAACTTCCGTCTCCCCCGTCAGAAAGGATATCTTCATTGGTTGGGGTTAATATATGAGTTCAACATTGTGTCGCAATTCGATCTTAGGAAGATTGGTCTTAGGTGGCTCTTGTCAATTACCATAGTCCAGGGGCTTGTTTGCCCCCCACATCTGCTGTAAATACTATATATAGTAGTCAACAGAAAAACTGCATCACTCTGTACATAAACAGAACTACCTTCGAAATCCAGAAATTGAGATGTTTATCCCATCCTCTTCTGGAGGAATTGTGTGAAGTGCACTGGTACAAAGGATCTTATGCTGATAAAGAGAGTGAGAGAGAGATGCATCTGATGCTGTAGTGTGATGAAAGCTACATCAAACTGATACTAGGCATCATCTGGAAAGGATAGCCGTTGCTTGCACCTGTTGATTGGATGGACCTGGAAGGTTGAGGTGTATCTTTTCTGTTGCACTTGTGTTTGCTTGGCCGACACAGATGCTAACATCATCGGTGTCATTGCCAGTCTTTGTCAAACTCACAATGGGATACCATAGTATTTGGGCATGTGTTCAAGCCTGGAAAATTTGAGTGACAAGGCCAAAACTTTGATCTGCAAGTTGCATTCCAACCGTATGATCCTAGCGATATATATGATTATAAACTTTAGCATGCCAATTAGCAGTATAACAGCCTATAAATTGAACTCCTACCGGCTACTGGTGATGATGCCCACGTTTTTTAAGATAAAATTTGCTCAGTAGGTATAAATTAGATAATAGCATCCGTGCAACATTGGATTGTATTTTCTGAAAATTCAAACAAATACTGTCTTTTTTTCAAAAGTTCAGTGTTATTTTTTTATTGTTGCGAAAATTGGATTATTTCCCATAAAATACCTGCAAAATTTCTGAGATTTTTCTACGCTCCAAAATAGCCCTCGGTATTTGTATCCCACGTCCAGGGTTCAATTTATTGAAATAGCGTTGAAAATCACAAGCTGACGATAAATATTATCATCGATCGCCCAAAATCAAATGAAATTCAAAATCTAAATTAGGAATTGCTAACGAAAACAGTCAATATTTGAGCTGTTATTGCTCGATTTGCACTGATAACCGAGCAATATTACCCTGAAATCATTTGGATTCAAACGAAAATTTCTCAGCTCGGTTTGTTCGTGAAACTCACTAAGATTTGCTTGCTAATCGTATGGCACTGCGCGAAATAGCGTTGTGGGAGCGTGGCGCCAAGCAAAGGTGTTGGACGAATTGCATGAACGGTGGAGAAACAAATTTGGACAAAAAAACACTCTAATAATTTGTTTTTTCACAAAAATTTTGCGTACCAGGCTTCAAACACAGTACTAATAATTTAGGAGTTTTTAGTCCTTTTGTTGAATTTGAATTTCAAACTTAAATTTAAATTCGAGTTGATTTCTTCATACGATTTTTCCGACGGAGCCCCACCAATGCCAATATGTGTAATTATCGCGATAAAATTGTCAATATTCGGAACCTGCTCACGTCTAAGGGGGTGTTCTTTTGGGCTTATGAGCTCTGACTTATCTGTCTTATCTCCAACTTCGAGAATTTTCCGAAGTGGCCTCGAGAGTCGGATGGCCATGAAATTTAGGATTTAGAGAGCTTTTAGACTCGCCTACGAGATAAAAATAAAACGGATTCAAAAAGTAATAAATAAAGTCAGATGAGTCAATATTAGTCAAATAAGTCACGAAATTTTCATAACTTATCTGACTAATATTGACTCATCTGACTTTTTTTATTACTTTTTGAATCTGTTTTATTTTTATCTCGTATGCGAGTCTAAAAGCTCTCTAAATCCTAAATTTTAAGGCCATCCGATTCTCGAAACTGGAGATAAGACAGATAAGTTAGATTAGATAAGCCTAAAAAAACAAGGCCTAAGTAGTGTAAAGTTGGTCGAAGAGCTAGTACCCGCAAAATTCAAAATTAACTAATAATATTCAATGATTTGCCACTCAAAAGATTAGCGATTGATTGTTTGCCTCATAACATATACAATGATATAGACAATAGTTATCTATAAATAACATTAGGTTGTTATTTTTGACTTATCTGATTTGCTGATAAACTGAATTTTGGGAGCTTTCCGAAGCGGCTTGGAGAGTCCAACACATTTTGTTTGACTTTCTTTTTAGAACTTTGTGATACATCTTCGAGAAAAAATAGACAAAAACACCAAAACATTTGCGTTTTCGAAACCGAAGATAAGCATATGCAAATAAGTTGAAAAGAACAGGCCCAACCAATCCACACAATGGTATAGACAATTCTCTTCTCTATGGATAACTTCTCCACACACACAACTTGCAGAGGTGGGTCTAAGAAAAAAGGTTATTGGGGTCGTTAGAGTCGCTGTAGGTTCGTAACACTAGACCCTGTTCTCCCCACCTTAACTTATCTGACTTATCTACTAATTTGGTTTATCTCCTGACTTCGAGAGCTTTTCGAGATAGTCTTAAAAGTCGGATCCGCTTCGTTTGACTTGTATTTTAGAGCTTTTAGACAAGTCTTCAAGATAGAAAAAAAAAGATTCAAAAAACTAAATTATTTTTATTTTAAACGAACATAAGTAGACAGATAAGTTAGATAAATCCAATAAAATGAGAAGAACAAGGCTAGCTTATAAGAAGAGGTATATATGCTTATATAAGATAGTAGCGTGGAATGATCCGAAAAACGTTGGGTTGTTCAATCCCAACCCTAATACTGTAGATCTGCCCCTGACAACTTGTTTTATTTTTTTTGTACTATAGTTAACTACAGAGAATCCATATATATTTGCTCTAATCCACATCATATGTGGTTGAACTTAGGTGGTGTTTGGTTGGAGCTATGGTAACGCAAACGCTAAGTGAAATGATTACGGTGTGAATTGAAAACATTGTATCCATTCACGTGATTTGTTTGGTTGCTCGATGTAACGTAATTAGTTTCCATTACAGCGTTTGGATGCGGCGAGCAGGTAATGAGAGCGGGCGGGACAGAAGCTAGGTGCCTGGAGCCGGCTGAACTCAGCAACTAAGCATGCAAATCCACTTCATATATGTAAAAAAAATGGATAGTCCGACTGCATCTATTTTTTTTAGGGCTTCCAGTTATGCTACAAAACATGCAAATGTGATGCTGTCCTCACATTCTGAACTGAAAATTTACAGAGCAAGGTAAAATCATGGCTTGCAATAGCTTGGACAAACACTCCTTTGACAAACATAAATCAAGTCCATTGTGCTACAAAACATGTAGATAACCAGTGAAATTGCCCATACAAACAGTCCTCTTATCATTTATGCAATAGCTATCATACAAGACAAAAAAAACCAAATTTTTTGACATGCAAATCCCATTTTTAATAACAGCAAGCACACTAGCACAGTGCACAACTTGTTTCCAAACTGGAGAATTGGATAACTTCTCATCAGTCATCACCTTCTTCCATTTTCTTCATCTAGTAAAGAACAAATTCAAACATGAATCACATCATTTCACTATTTGTATATTTTGGGCTAAATGTTCAATGCACCTCCTGCCAAATGCTTACTCACGCAAATTAGTTCAGCAGGAGCCACTCAAATTTTACAGAATTTCATTTCCACCAATCAAAAATATATACAAGTGCAAGTGCAATTGGCATATGAATAACAAAAATATATAGCCGAGTGGATCCAAAGTTGATATGTACAAAGTTTAGATATATACAAGGAAACATTACCAGTGTTTGGTTTAGAAGCAAAGTAATCAGATTACATTGGTGAAAGAAACACCAAAACACAAACATGCACACCCAAATATTCAGAACTTCAGTATATATGAAGAATACAAAAGGATTCTCTAAATAGATATATGTGAAGAAACTTTACTAGTAAACACATAGAGCTTCATCAGTTTCTCTTCTGTGTTTCATCTAATAACAGAAACATACCCAAAATTAGTATAATAGGCTTCCATTCAGAACAAGCTAGTTTGCAACTTAATTTTAATTATAGATATAGGTACAACAACATGACAAACTTTAAAATCAACTTACCAGCGAGTATTTTCAGTATGTATTCCCTCCTAAGAGACTTTGGAAGTGCTAGAAGCATACGCATGTGATTTGGCACGTTTACAAATATAATGAGACATTGACCACCTCGGTACCACCAAACCAAGCTTCAGAGCTCAAGAACGACTTTGTTCTGCAGCTTTTGTTCGGATCCTCATCATTCATTGCCTTCTCTTGAATCTCAGCTTCATGTTGCATGGATGCTGCCATTGCTCCAACATGCTTAGAAACATTCTTCAAATCATCTTGAACTTCCACAAACAGATCCAACAAAGGGTCATTGGACAAGGTATCCTTCAGTTTGTCATTGTCTTTCTTTCGCTTCTTAGAGCTTGATGATGTTGAATCAACACTTTGTCGAGGTGTATCTTTGGAGACCCTCTCTTCTTCATCCTCATGATTGTGATTTGGAACATCTTCAACAGTAATTTCTTTCTTTATATTTGTGATAGCTTCACCAAGCCCTTCTGCTCCCTCTCCTGTGACTATATCTCTCCCATATATTGCAGCTAATGTGTCATAGTAAGAGAATGCTATACCATACAAGCCCTTTGCCTCACTATGCTTCTGTAAATGCAAATCAAATACTTGTTTATTTATTGACTAAGGAGGGATATTTGTATACCAAATGCAGCTTATGAAAAGTTCATACTAATTAGAGAAAATTAAAATTTGAATATAAATTACTAGTGAAAGTTCTATTTCTTAAATTGCAAATATGGTAATTCAAAAAAGTAGTGACTAGTGACTTTAAAAAGACACTCACCTTGCAATGGTCATCATATTGTTGCTTCTCACATCGCAAAGATCTTTTGGTGTCATCCCATGAGAAACCACTTTTCCCTAACATGACCTCCATTGCCCCATACTTTGTCCTAAAGTGTCTAACCCTTGACTCAATGTGAGGCATAGCAAGAAGTCCACACCAGTAATTTTTAGCAAGTATACCCTCTAGAACTTGACAATATCCATTCTTGAATCCCCCTTCAGCTTTCCACCTTGGATCTAAAGATAACTCAAATAGTGCCTTAACTAGTTCATCATCCTCAAAATAAGTCCACCACGCATAGCGCTTGAGCTTCCAACTTGATCCATATCTGCAACTACAATTTATCTTTTAGCTTGCAAGATTTTGTAATTTGCAAAGAATCAGAAATTAAAGAAACATGCTAACAATGATGAGCATCCATTAAAAACACACAAACCTCAATGAGAAGCCCTATAGCTATTATACATCCCTTGAGCAAGACTGTTTCGAAAATTAGTCCATTCATTTGACGTCGAGATAGTTGTTATAAATTCAGGTTCACTGAATTCGCCCTCTGTAGTTTCCATTGATACCTCCATTGCTGAATCCTCACTTTCAAATGGATCTCTAGACATATTTTGCATAATCAAATTGTGCAACAGAGCACATGCCATTATAATCCGGCATTGAGTTTTGATAGGGAAATAGGATGCAGCTCTCAAAATCCCCCAACGACCTTTTAATCTTCCAAAAGCCCTCTCTACGATATTCCTAGCACTTGCATGCCTCATGTTAAAGTACTCCTCTACACTATGTGGTGGGTTTTGTGCTGTGAAACCTCCTAAATGGTACCTTTGGCCACGATATGGAGCTAAAAAACCATTTGCATTTGTGTAACCAGCATCAACAAGGTAATAGCACCCTTTGTAGTAAAAAAAGAAATGTCAACATAATTGAGACAATTAGTATATCAAGCTTGTTGAAAAATTGATTGAACAAATACTCGCCTTGAGGGACACGTAAGCCATTCGGCCTTGAGATGGCATCACGAAGGACACGGCCATCATGTGCTGAACCCTCCCAACCGGGTAATACGTAGATAAATTGCATGTTCGGGGCACAAACACCTAAAACATTTGTGACAATATCCCCTTTTCGTGATCTATACCTCCCTTTTAGCTTTGTTGGGACGGTTACCTTTATATGCGTACCATCTAATGCACCTAAGCAATTCTACAAAACAAAAATACCACTATATTATAGTCCTATTAATATTAATGAAATATGATTTGTTTTATAGAAGCTATTACCTTGAAATACTTCCATCTAGTATCGCTGCAGTCTTCAGGTATAGGTTCAGCTTTCATGAGTAGAAGTTGATGAAGTTTTAAGACCGCTAAAAGGCATAAATTGAATTGCCTACTAACAGTCTCACCACTTCGGAAGAAAAATCCTCCTATGGTCCTATTTTTCAAATGATGGGCTAGGATATACAAAAAAGAAGCAACTATCTCTTCTAAAGGCATATTTCTTGTGCTGCTCAAACCACCAGTGTCCTTGAGCATATTACACAATAGATGAAAGGTCCTTCTATCCATCCGAAGCTGACTTATACAAGCAGTATCACTCTCATGAATAAGTTCAAATAAACGGTGACTTCTAAGTTCTCTAATTCCGATCTTTCTCGCTAATTTCCAACATTTCCTTTTGTGTTCAATTGCAAACAGTACCAATATGTAATAATACATCAACACTACTGCTACCATCAGATTTCTAACAACCATGTTTCTCCTCCATGTTTTGGTAGTCAAAGGAAGACGAGCCATAATACTCTAGAAAAATAGATAAAGGTAAATTTATAATATGTATGTATGAAGAAACATAAGTAATTTAATAAAAAAATGAAGTTAGTGTGTGATAATTCGAAGTCAGAACAATTGGTAAGCTAGCTCGAGTGGGTATTTAAAATGTCTTAAGGTTATTTCTGATTCCCCATGGAAGTGATCAATCTGAATTGTTAATCTAAAATACAAATTAGTGAGTAATGAGTAACTAGGAACCAAAATTTTTAGAGAATAGTTGCATCAGGCGGTTACTATTGTCACAATCATATGATAGTTGATTCATGAAAAATGGTCATTATGATGTGGTTCGTGCATACTGGTCTGTACACATAGTTAATTCCCTTGGTGCATAACTGGACAGATCTATACTGAATTAGGATCAGACAAAATTATAGATGGTCGTGAGAGAATGAATTTCTGGATGTAGCTACTGAAAGACTGCTTTGTTTAGCAAAACCCATCGGTAGTCTATTCCGAAAGAAAAAAAATCAACTTCAATAGTCTTCTTCTTTCCTGCTTATGTGAAGCTAGTATTCCGAATCTGCTGAAAACAAACAAACAAAAAGAACAAGAAGACCAATTACCTGCTATGGTTCCTTAGATCTGGCGATTAGAAAAGAGCAAGAAGATGTTCTTGGTAATGTAGTCTCATCTGGTATGTATGGAAAAAATCAGCTAGGGTTTAGAGTTATGGCAAGAAACTAATTACACCGGGAGGGGAGGCTCTTACCGGCGAGGCGGGTTAGTTCCGCCACTGCTAGGTGTCGCCGGTATGTGCGTGGCGTAAAAGACGTGACCCGTGGTGTCGAGGCTGCATAGCTGAGAGCGCCGAGACGGAAAAGCGGGTGTAGTTTTGGGCCATGGCGTCGGTGGCGGCGGCGGTATCGGCACTTTCGGCCGAGGCGGCCAAGAATGACGACGCTGGTAAAAAAGGGATGGCGGCAATGCAGGGTTTTGGCCGGGGTAGGCGCCATGGAGTCGTAGTGGAGCGTTCGGTCCGCTCCGTATCGGTAAGAGATGACACAGCAATGGGAGTGGTACCGATTGTGGATTGGGCCCGAATCTAATTACGTGCTATCTGATAACGGCCCAATCGAAACAAGCAGATATAATGTTTTTGGATCACACTGGTATCAGATACGGCTGAAATTGCCCTAACCAAACACCTTCTTAGATGGCTTTGAAGATAGGTCTTTCTAATCAATTGCTAGTAACGCAGCAGAGGACAAATAAAAATGCCAATATTTAACAGTGTAGTGTACAATTCTCCCGTACCAAATGTAAGAAAGCATATTTGTTGTTTGTTTCCTTTGGGAATTTCTCTCTCCATCCCCTCGCGGCCAGCGCGACACAGCATCATCATCCCACCGATCTCTCTCGTCATCGCCGTCGTCGTGTTTGATCTCTCCTTGTTTCCTTCTTCTTCTGCCCCCAATTCGCAGCTGCTGCTACCGCGAATTCTTCCCAGCCTTCCTCGCTCTCGGCGGCAGCGAATCTGAGTTCGCCGGCGAGCGGTGGAGCGGCAGCGGCGGCGGCGGCAGCGGGTCCGCCCGTGATGGTCGCTCGCGGCGCTCTGCGGCGGACGCGGACATGCACAGCCCCTCCTCCTCCTCCTCAGCCGCCGCGTCGCCCCTCTCGCCCGCCGGCGGCTTCCTCTGCGGTACCAACCCCGGCCAATCCCTCCCTCTTTCTTGCTCTTGCTCCTCTGGGGAATTCCGCCGAGCGCCTCGCTGACCAGCGTGACTGGTTCGGTTGAGCAGTGAAGGACGGGGTTGACGAGATGATCAAGTATGTCGCCAACGAGCCCTCCGTCGGGCTCTACTTCGTCCAGCAGCACGCCCAGGCCTCCATGCCCCTCCTCCTCGACGTCAAGGTCCTACACTCCTACTCTCTATTCCCCTCCCCCTTCGCTTTATAATCTCTTCTCTGTTCAGCGCTAACAATGATGATGCGAAAATTCATGCCGAATCGTGCATTCAGATTCATAATTGCATTTGGTTTATTCGGGTTCCGGCGTCACCTTCTGTCAGAGTGTTTGATGCAAATTGTATGATTTGGCCCTGAATTGCGTAAGGCAGAGTTTTGATGTGTGTACTGGATTAGGGTATACCTATTTAGCAGTGTGTTAGAATTAAGACTGTTGCAGTATGGGGTTGACTGGATGTATATCCCTACCGACTACGCATATGATACCACTAAATGGTTGTTGCCACAGTAGTGCTTGACTTAATATGATATGATTCATTTTTGTTACATATCAGCCTAATTCCTATTAATCGGGCACATGTCAATCTTCAATCATATGGTTAATGGACTAATATACTTTTATGGAACTGTAGTATTAGGATAGAAGTGTTTTATTTCTGTTATTCACAAATTCATTTTTTAACATATGGTTTCAGCTGAGTGGACTTCTGAATAATGTTGTGCATCCTTTCAAAGTTTAACAGCCCATTTTACTTGGTGCGCAAGAACCAGCCTCTAATATGTTAACTAAGCCTAGAGCCAATCAATACCAAGTTCTGAAAGGCACTGCCAGTACCTGGTTGAAGTAAAGCCAATTTCAGAACATAAATCTGATGTTTTTTATTTTCAGTCAAGAGTTGTCTTTGCACCCCCAGGTCGTATTGTTTGTACAGAAGTCGAAACTTTGCTTGGGTTTTCATGCCAGGTGATATCTATTTATGGACTTTTGATAAACCACATACCAAGTTGAGTTACGTAGTAATATTGTGTTATGGAATTCCAACATGAGCTTTGTTTCCTCACCAGGGGAAGGTTGCAGAAAAGACTCATGAAGTATCATTGCATACTGAAGACATAGAGGATTCTATTTGTGCTGTGAGGTCCATGGCAGAGTTTGGACTTCCAATTGCTGATGATATGATCAAGGACATGAATAAATCTCTACAGATAATGTCAAAGGCCCAACCAAAGAGAGGGTACATCTTATACCAATCTTGTGAACTTTCTTTTGTTTTTCTTGCATTGACTTCAAAATTACATGGTTATAGAAGTTTGGCTTTTTTTACTTGTTTAGGAATAGTCATATCTGATATGATGTATACATAACTTGAAGTTGATTAAGCTTAACTCTGGCTTTACTTGTACTATCCAATAAAGTTCAAAACTCAAATGTCACTTGTCCTATGCTGTTATGCACGAAATAACTTCAGAACTCTTTATCTTAGCCAACCCCTAGTCCCTTAACATATCATTGCATTCAGGCTAATCCAGAACCCCAGTTGGGGGTTTCAATCAGGGAAAAGCTCAGGAACATGGGATGATCTGGGCACAACCAACGGTGGAAGCAGCCGGAACTATTTTTCTTCTATGTTCAACAGTGCAAAGCAAAAGGCATCCTCCCTGAGATGGCCACAACCTGATTTTTCAGCAAAAGATGATAGTAGCGAGAAGTCAGTGTCCTCTGCAGCTCCAGAATCGTTGCAAGCTGGTGGGCATGGTGCATCAACACCTTCAGATGCAGAAAAAGATGAGCTCCCAATTTCAAGCCGGTTACTAGAAAATACAGCTTCTATGAAGCAAGAAAATAAAGGTTCTATGAAGCATAGCCTGTCTGCTAGTGATGTCTCCAACACGGTGGATAGTTACAGTAAGTTCAAAGAAGAACAAGAACTCAAACTGCAAGAGTGGCTTAGAGTGTCTGAAGAAGCTGAAGCTAATAAAGAGTGAGGTGGTTCTAACAGCTTAAGCTTTGTGCCTTTGTTAGAGCACATCGGAGTCCAATTCTTTACATGGTATCTGTTCATGAACCAGAGCTTGCAATCATGATGAATATAGACCCATGGGGCGAGGAAACTCATGAACATGTCAGATTCTCTTCGCCATTGTTTTATTGATTGATAAGGCAGAGAGATCATCACTGTACTGTAAAACCACCTCAACAAGGAAGCATGTTTCTTTGCATCTATTGTTAAAATACACATCCTTAAACATGTTTTTTATACCAATTATCAATGTTTACCGAGGTGTTATTACCAAATACCTATGTCTGAATACGCATTGAAACACTACTGGAATGGATGCCATGTTCCTGGGCACTACTTACGCAGCAATGTTCAGAGCACATGTGATGTTGCATCTGCAACAAATCAGAATCCTTCGGATGAGACACACTTCAACAATATAGATTCCAATGCGATTTGAGTGATTAACTACTGCCAGATGAAAGCACACATATATTTCCAATGCAAAGGAGTGATTTAACTATTGCAGGTTGGTAACCTGCTGGAGATAAAGTTGCAACCTGAAGCTATTCAGCTGCTGTGTCTTCCACAGTAGTGGTCTCATGGAAGACTGGCTCTACTACTTGCTCTCCGTCGCCTTCTGCCTTGCCCTCTCTCTCCTCCTCTCTTCTCTCCGGCCGGCGACCGGAGAGCCGGCCACGCCGCTGCGGCTCCCGCCCGGTCCACCGGCGCTCACGGTCATCGGCCCGCTCCTCTTCCTCGGCCGGACAAACTTCGGCATTGAGCCGATCATCCGCGCCGCCCGGTCCTGGTACGGCTCGGTCTTCACCCTCTACCTCCTCCCCTCCCGCCCGGCCATCTTTGTCTCCGACCGGGCGGTGGCGCACCGTGCGCTGGTGCAGTGCGGCGCGGTGCTCGCCGACAGGCCGCCGGCGAACCTCCCCTCCCGCATCTTCTCCAGCGACCAGCACAACATCACGTCCGGCGCGTATGGCCCGCTGTGGCGCGCGCTCCGGCGCAACCTCACCGGGAAGGTCCTCCACCCGTCGTGCCTCCGCCGGTACGGCGGTGTTCGCAGGCGTGCCGTGGCAGGACTCATCGCTGGCATCGCACGCCAAATGCGCGACGGCGAGGCGGGCAACGCGGCGGTCGTCGTCGTCGAGGGGTTCCTGCACCGCGCCATGTTCCACGTGCTCGTCGGCATGTGCTTCGGCGAGGGGCTCGACGACGGCGTCGTGTCGTCGGTCGAGGCGCTGCAGGGAGAGTTCTTGACGTCGGCGATCGGCTTCCAGGTGTTCGGCGTGTACCCGGTGGTCACCAAGCTCATGTTCTGGCGCCGGTGGAAGAAGATGCTGTCCCTCCGGCGCCGGCAGGAGGAGCTGTTCATCCCTCTGATACGAGCACGAAGCGCGCAGCGCGACGTCGCCGGCGAAAGAATCGCCGTCTCCTACGTGGACTCGCTCCTCTGCCTCCGGATCCCCGAAGACAGCGGCAGATACCTCACCGAGGGCGAGATGGTGAGCCTATGCTCCGAGTTCTTGGTCGCCGGCACCGACTCCACGGCCGCCGTCGTGCAGTGGATCATGGCGAACCTCGTGGCGCAGCCGCAGATCCAAGCAAAGCTCCGAGCAGAGATACACGCCGTCGCCGGCGGCGGCATCCAAGAAGAGCACCTGCAGAGGATGCCGTACTTGAAGGCCGTCGTTCTCGAGGGCCTCCGGCGACACCCGCCAGGCCACTTCGTGCTGCCGCACGCGGCCATCGAGGACACGGCGCTCGACCGCTTCCTCGTGCCGAGGCACGCGTCGGTGAACTTCACGGTGGCCGAGATGGCGCTGGACGAGGCGGTGTGGCCGGACGCCAAGCGGTTCCGGCCGGAGCGGTTCCTCCCCGGCGGCGACGGCGTGGGCGTCGACCTCACCTGCGGCCGGGAGATCAAGATGATGCCTTTCGGCGCCGGCCGGAGGATCTGCCCCGGCATGGCGCTGGCGCTGCTGCACCTGGAGTACTTGGTGGCCAACCTGGTGAGGGAGTTCGAGTGGCGCCAGGTCGACGGCGAGCCGGTGGGCATGGCCGAGAGGCAGCAGCTCTCCGTCGTGATGCGGCGGCCGCTCCGTGCCCTCGTCGTCCAATACATTCACAAGGAGTAATTAAGCAGCACTGATAATGTAACTGAAGATTAGAACTTGTTTGTGCGGCTTGCTTTTAACTCTTTCTTTCAGTAAATGTTGATCAAAATCTAGCAAAAGTATTTGGACGTTATCAGCAAGAAGATGATTCTTTCCATTGTTATACTGATTAGTGATTACTGAGCAGTCGCATGCATGTAATCTATATCTGAACATCACAAATATTTACATGCATGCGCACCCCTGAACCTGCATATCTAGTTATCTTCGGAGTTCAGACTAGGTACTACCTTGATTGCCCTCCATCTTATATGTTCTTATAGACAGCCAGCTAGAGCACTTACAACTTGCAAGTGTTCATCAAACTAGAGCATTCCTGGTTGTTGGTAAATTGTAAGATCAACTTCAGCAGGTGTAATGTAAGGAATCACCTATTTAAGTAGGCAAGTGCACGTACCTATTTAAGTGAAACAACTGATTTTTTTGCCACGTAGGTTTCACATCACAAGTTCGCAACAGCTAAGCGCAATAATTTTCTTTGCATTGGATGGACGTTTTTTTTTTTTTGCATAGATGGTTAATGACGTGGATATGTAATCTCCCTAAGCATTTGTGCATTGTTGTGAAATAAAATATGTGAACAAATTACAATAACCGCCTTGCGGTTATTAGACAACAATAACCGCCTTGCGGTTACACCCCTTAGTGAAAAGGTGCCTCTTGGTGAAGAGACATTCTTTAGTGAAAAGGTGTCTTTTGGACACACCCCCATCTTGTTCTATATAAAGGGGCTAACCCCCCTTGTTGTAAGATGATGTACATTGACAAAAAGAATGATCATTGCAATAAAGATTACACATTGTGTCTCAATCTCTCTCAATCCTATTGTTGTGCTAATAGTTCTTCAACACGTTATCAGCACTGTCTCTATCGGTAAGTGATATTTAATCATATTGATAAATTAGCTAATGGAGAGAAAAAATGCACATCGGTATGTTCTTCGTGATTTGATTAGTAAAGAAATCATCTAACGATGATTTTGATAATTATTATGGTAATAATCACTACACGTTGCCCTTGGCGTTCACTACGAGGAACACTGAGATCAAGAAGAAAAACGATGAATAGAGGCATCGGTGGCATTTGGCGAAATAACCCAATGGCATTTTGGCAACTGCCGTATGTGTTGTACGGAAAGATGAAAACTTCTTTGTCTCAAACAAACAGAACTTGATCATCACGCATCAAGTATTGATTCCCGTCATTTTTCAATTAAATTGATTATTGTGAAGAAGATGGGAAGAAGAGGATGGAGGAGATCGGATGTACCGATCATTCCATCACAAGGTTGTATGCCGCGAAGCACGACTCCAAGTAAGTGTTTTGATCGATTTCGTTTCAATTTGATTGATCGTTCTTGGAGAAGATGATGAGGCGAGGAGAGTACCGATGAAAGTGTTAACTGCCACATCTCCCGCCTCCGATGCGATAACTGCTACCTTGGTAGTGGTAACCGCCATGGCAGGCGGCACTCCACGACTCGGGGCGGTGTCCTCGACCGCCGTTGTCTTCGATCCGTCTAGGGCCGGGCCGCACCGTAGATGCTCCACGAGCCGGGGCGACACCCCCGGCCATCACCGCCACCGACGCCACTATCTTCGTCCCAATCGGACGGGGAACGGTGGCAGTGGATGGGAGGAGAGGTTGCGATAGTGACATCGTTATCATCCTCTACTTCGGGGTGGTGATGCTTGTCTCCAAGGCGACATAGCACCAGCCTCCCTAGCATGGGCTCATGGTGCATAAGCCCTCACTGTCTTAACAAATTTTAAATTTGTGTATAGATAGTGTTATATTACTGCATATTAGTTTTCAGACTATGGACATAACATAATATTATGTTATTGTCGTTCTAATTGCGATTTCCCCTTAAAATATTTACAATCGCAATTTATATGCAGTTTGTGATACATTTGGCTCTTAATTTTTGTGCCTTTAATTTTCTAGCATTTATTTTTTGTGTCAGATGACGATTACCTTAAGTGCTAAATTAGCACAAGGCATGAGTCCTATGGCATAAACTGCGACTGTAGCGTCGTCTACACCTTAGGGTGTGGAGTCTATGTCCATGGTGAGAGTATCTCACCCATTGCTAAAAGGTCTACGTCATTTTCATTAATTTCTTGTTACCATACTGCATATGGTAGATGACGATTACCTTATGTGCTATTTTAGCACAAGGTATGGGTCCTATGGCATATTTTTATATCCATAGTGAGAGTATCTCGCCCATCGCTAAAAGGTCTACATCATTTTCATTAATTTCTTGTTACCATACTGCATATGGTAGATGACGATTACCTTATGTGCTATTTTAGCACAAGGCATGGGTCCTATGGCATATTTTTATATCCATAGTGAGAGTATCTCGCCCATCGCTAAAAGGTCTACGTCATTTTTATTAATTTCTTGTTACCATACTACATATGGTAGATGACGATTACCTTATGTGCTATTTTAGCACAAGGCATGGGTCCTATGGCATATTTTTATATCTATAGTGAGAGTATCTCGCCTATCGCTAAAAGGACTACGTCAATTTATCATTTTCTGCATTATTGCATTATTTAAGTTATTTTGGCCTAACTTAAATTGCAGAAAATCATGGAAAATGCAGAAAATTATGAGAATATGCTAGAAAATTATGGGAACCATCTTTATGGTTATTTTTCGGCTATATATATTTGGAAATATCTTGTGGATTTTTGCAATAGTAAAGTTGCTCTAAAAATCCAAAAGGTATAAAGAAGCCCCGAAAATGCTAGGAAAATTCAGAAAAATTATTAATATTATCCATGAAGTGGATAATTTTGAATTTCACCATTTTGCACTCAGTTCATGTAACCAGAATATACGTACGGGTGGTATACCTGTAGTATGTTACATGATAAATATGAGATTTATGACATATATCATTAAGATATATTTGGATAATCACACAAATATTTTATTGGTCTTATCTCTTTGTCATACAATTGTCAAATATTTGGTTTGCAATTGGTGACTACCTTCTTGGTGCGGAGTCCATTAACCATGGCAGTGATAAGATATCACCCGTAGCCATAGCATGTGAAGGTCTACGCCCATCGTTGTGACCCACCTCTTTTATCATGATAGTGACATTGATGTCACTTGCCTATTTGTTGGTGGATATCATGATTGTCAAAAAGGGTTACTTACCATAGTGGACATTAAAGGCAATTGTTCAGGTTTGAGGCAAATCTATATGGTAGATATTTGACAAAGAAAGATCATTTGATTATGCAAATTGTTTTGAATGATAATAAAAGCCACTTGTGTTGTCATGCACAACAAACCAATATTCGAATTGCACATTTTGAATGGATAAGTCCATATGTGAATATATTCACTATGCACAATAGTCTTTTGACTAAAAGACTATGTAACTAGATGTTACTTGTGCTTATCTTAATTAACAAGAATGTGCATTGAAATGTATTATTGTCATATGACATATGGAGGGAGAATTGTGGTATAATTCTCATTGGATCATCTTGAGTTTCATTATTGGCATAAGTATAACTCATGAAGAGTTTGGTAATATGTTGAACAAATAGCATCAATTTATTTTAAATGGAATCTAATGTATTTGACGTGAATTTTCCTGGATCCCATAAGACCATAAAATGGTCTAGATTGTTCTATTCAAAACCTCTTGGAGAAGAGTTCATTATTTGAGGAGATGAATAGAACATTATGCTTATTGCATATCTTACACAGAGTAAGATAACTAATCTTGCATGGAATAAAATGTGAAATTATATGTCTAAAAATTATATGCTTGATATACTTAGTCTTATGTGAAAAGTGTCTCGAACACTTATTAAAACCTTAATAATGCACCGATGTCTTGAGGACAAATGGAAATTTGTTTTTCCACGGTGGCATTGATATATAGCCAAATAATGAATTGATTCATTTAGGAATAAATTGGCTATAGTAATGAACCCGCCATGCAGTCGGACCCTCTCTGCTTTACATGCGGTCCCAAGGATCAAGCTGGTACCACAAGATTCTGTGAATGATAAACAAAGACCGCACGCTTATTACATTGAAATTAACATCGATCTGAGAGGGCGAGAGTCGCCATTTATTACAATAAATAAATGATATAAAGCGGAAGTAAATTAAATGCGTCGATGCGCCCATCCAAACGTCACAGGCATCTGACCGGGAGTCGCGGCTAGTAGTCTTGATCGCCCACGTCGAACTCGGCGTCGTAAGCAGCTTCTTCAGTTTCTTCACCTGTTCGTTGGAATGAACAGCCCCGCGTGATATGCGAGGGTGAGTACGCGAATACTCAGCAAGCAAGGTCCTTATATATATGATGCAGGATACAAAGACAGGGTTGGGTTGTTTTGCTCAAAGCCAATTTTATAAACTTTCCCTAATAGGTGGAAAATTGCAGTTGGAAACTTAAGTTAAATTAGTGACCTGTTGTTTATTAGTTTAACACAAAAACAGTCCTCACGGCGTAAAATGAAAGGCACTCACTGCCAACCCGCTACATCATTTAGATTATTAAAAACTCATGGGACTACACCAGTGGATCTTTTCCACGCCCGCTCTTGACCGCGAGCACGGCTATCATGATAGTTTAATCTCTGCAGAGAGGGTACACTTTACCCATGGGATGGGATCGCCTTTCGGAGACCCCAACGAAGCCTTTGACAAGGTCCACCTAGACTTGAGCCCGCCGCTAAGGATTCACCTGGCAGCCTCCCACCAAGCCGGTGGCCCCTCTTGCGCCTTGTGTGTCTGCAGTGGTAGCTAGCCACACCCACACCTCCAAGTGACACACTCAAGCCTAAGCTTTCCAAGCTAGTCACTAAGCCCTTACCATGTTAGCGCCCATGGTCATCTTGTTATATTGGAATAGGCATTCCACCGAATGGAACGGTCCGTAGATGACCGAGGCGGCTACCGCACACCCGAAAGTGCCTCACGCAACCAGCCAAACTAGCAATCCACCCCAGGTCAACTCACACCACGTTGCTTTTAGTGGATTAATTGGTTTTAAAAACCCCGACAGCCTCCCGCTGCCTCATTTTGCACCATAAGCTCAAATGATGTAATTTCTAGCTAAGATACCCCTATTCATGCTAAGCAACATAGCGAAACATTAACTTGGCCTAATTAAAACATAAAATTAATCCTAGGGCAGCAATAAACAGTAATATGCGCTAATTGATGATTAACACATAAAAGGTCTTAGCTACACAAGTATGTATCGAAAATTATTTACAAACATAGCATGCACATTTAAACATCTAATAAAAACTTTGCAAGAAAAATGGGAGCGATATGCTTCTAACTTGCCTTGGTTGGAATACGACGGTTCGTCACAACGTCGGCTTCCTCGTCAGCTCCCGCCACGTCTACGCATGCGCAACGAGAACACAAGCAATAAACAACCCGAAAATAATATTGTATACAAAAATTACAGGAAAATAACAGTAGATAGATTAGTGTGAAATACAACCAATAAAATTGGTTTCACGCGGATCGGAGTTGTGGTATGTGAGATACAAAATAGTGAAGATACACTGTTCACATGAACAGTAGCGCGAATGTGATTGACTGGCTTTGACCAGAGATGTTGAAGAGTTAAAAGCAGTTGTTGCGTGTCTGCCTCACACGCGCAGACAGCAAGGAAAAGAAAGAGTGAGGAAGAGAGAGAAAGAGAGAAGAGAGAGAGAAGGGAGAGAGTGCGTGGCGGCGCGGCGTTCTTGCGGGCGGCGGCGACGACCGGCGGTGGTGGCGGCCGCCGGCGGCCGGCGGTTGGCGCAAGAAGAATGACGGCGCTGCTGGATCGGGAGGCAAGTTAGCGACGGCGTTATAAGGCGGCGTCTCCGGCGGCTTTTGATGCGGCGGCGGCGACCTGGCGGCGGCGGCGGCTCGGCGGCGTGGGCTACTGCGCGCAAGCGCGCCAAGACGGCTGAGCGGCGGCGGCGATCGGCGGCGTGGCGCGGCGCGGCTTGGCGGCGGTTGCAGGCGGCGGCGGCGGCTATGGCGGCGGCGGCAACGGCGACCGGCTGGCGGCTCCGGCGGCCGGCCTCGGCGTCAGGCGGGCGGCCGGCAAGACGGCGGCGGTTTCGCGCTGCGTCGCATGGTCGCTAGCGGCAAATCGGCGTCGGCTTCGGCGTTCCACGACGGAAGGGAAGGCGACGACGGCAATGCCCTCACCCCTTTGGTGTTGACGACAACGAACGGTAGTTCCTCGGTGTCGGCGGTGGGCGGCTTCGTCCTGCACAGCTTCCCCTACGGCGAAGAAGACAGCGTCCTGCGGCTTCTCTTTCCCTTCCCCTTGCTCTGTGCCGCTGCTGGTAGCAGATGGATGGAGTCTTGGGTAGCGTTTGTTACTGGAAACGGGATTAATACAGGGAGGTTGGAGATAATCATCCGTGTTTAAGGGAGTTCGTTTTGGAGCCCGCGGCGGCTCAGGTCGTGGAGGCCGTGCGCAGTTGGTTTCGGCTTAGGCCTGGGTGTGCTGGGTTTGACCGCAATTCAACGGGGTCATGGTCTAGGATTAGAACTAATTAGATAGTCCTTATTTAATTTGATTAATTTCTTTTTTTTCTATTGTGAATTAACGATGTACTATGTCTGTAAAAATAAAATAAGAGGACATTACATATAGTATGCCATATGACATAAAGTCTATATGATTCTCTATCATATATGATTGGTTACATGCCATAAATTTATACTAAAATATTAGTATGGTTGCAATTCCGAGTTGATTTAATGCATCTACCTGATGCACATGTTATTACTCGGAATTTAAGGTTGGTATGAAAAGGGGGAGAATATTAGACATTTTATGAAAAGGCTTGTAACAATATGAATTAAAAGGCATGGTTAATAAATTAATAGGTCATTTTGGGAAATAATTGAATGTCATTTAATATATTGACCATATCCAAGTGGTGGATAATTAATATTTATGGCAATATATTAGTCGCTGAAATGTGACATTGATGCACACGAGTGCATATATGACATATGACTCAAAGTCATATACATTTGTTTGAAACAAATGGTTCCCAAATTGATTTATTATATGATCTATTAAATTAAAATGGTCATGAATGATCATGACATTGTTGACACAATATATGCATACACTGAGATGTATGTAGAATTGTGTTAAAGACATACATATTATCACTTAATTAATTGTTTTGTTCAAAAGAACAGTATTCCAATGCAGATTAATTTTGGTCATGTTAATGAACAATCAATAAATTTATGTTCATGGGAAACATTTCTAAAATTTAAAATGTTGGTGCCTAGTTTACACTAGTCATGACCATGTCGCATTAATGAATGACCTATTTCAATTGAAAATTGATATGACTAATTAGGTCATGTAATGGAAAAAATTGTAAAAGTTAGACTATAAAATAATTCTGATGACCATTGCATCCCTATTTGGGTTCTTGTCACAGATTATAATCCCATAAGTTGATGGGATAGCCCACTAAATGTGGGATAAATGCAGTTTACATGCCACTGTATCTATATAGTCTAGTTCACTGCATATCCCTGACTTATAAATAGTGCGTATACATTTCTCATATAATATCACCACTACAATATACATCTTAGGGGCTGTTGGAGGATTTTTGGATAGAAATTCCATTAATTCTATGCCTATTAAAGGGATGTTGAAATATAAAGGAAAGAATTTAAAGTATGTTGTTAAAGATCGAATCTCGGCATTAGGGGGAGAATGCCCACAAAATGGTAATGCCATGAGATTTTACCTGATGAGGATCAGGTATCGATCTTTCTAGCTTTAATAAAAGCACGCACCGACTGAACAAAAGTTTAGTCAAAACTCCTGTATAGGCGATACAGGGAGCATGTCAGAAATTTGGAGTTACCATTTACTATGAGTAAATGTGTTGCATTGATATGAAATTAATGGACAACATTTACTATAGTATGAATGGATCGCTAAGAGTGGAATACTTTGGGATAATAGTATTTCCATCTTTGCGAAATTGACTTATGGTCGATGATCTACATATGCAGGGACACCTGCGACTATTAGATCTAATGACTAAGTCAAAACAATACTCCTATACAAATAAATATCATCATGGAGATGATAATCCCAGTTATTTAATGCACGTATGTTATAATGCTGGGAAGATGGAACGACCAAGAATATTCATTTGGGAAATGATGAAATTCTATGTAATAAATTCTATTCTCAGTTATAAGGATATTGAATATGAGAATGTTTTTTTGTAAAAAGAAACATTTGTCGATAAATATTCCACCTCTGAAAGTTGCTATATACAGATATGTAACTAAAGCCCATGGCATATGGCACATGAAGATGCGCATATCGGGTTTAGGAAAAGCAACTGAGGTTGAACCATAAAAGCCAAAAGTCTGAGAGTCGTTGGGTCTAGACTTATAGGGTCATTATACAAAAAGGTGGTGATTATGGCTATGGTTCCTCTCATATCATAAATGTTCCATTATATTCTGACAAATGGCATGAATAAATATGGAGTAAATGGATTTAAGAATCCTTGGTGATATTCTTATAGGATTCATGATTTCTTTGAAAAGAAATTGATAGCGACATTGACATAAAACTCATACTTAGTATTATCTTCAGAAGAAGAGTATCTTCCTAAATTATAGAATATCTTTCTTAAAGAAAGAGTGTTTTGGGAAGAATAATATTTTCTGAAAGATGAATAATTTTTGAAAAGTGATTTTCCTAAAAGGAAAATATATACTAGTCAAAGGTTTAAAATACACCAATTGTCCATAAATTGGATAATGACCCTATAAGGCCCGATGGACTTAATTTGCCATATGAGCACTTGAAATGTGCATTTCCTAATGAAATTAGAAAAGTGGTGATATCCTCTAGTACCTTCCAGGTACGATGAATATTGGTGTAAATCATAAAATCGATTAAACCCCCTAAATAAAGACTGGTTATACTTTGCTCTATAGTGGTACAACCATATTTTATAAGTCCTAAAATTAGGCTATTTGGTTGTATGTCTAACCACTAAGAGAAAGTTTTAAAAATATCAAGACCATGGAGATTTGATATGATATATCCAAAAGATATATGAGATTCTTTGGAGAAAGATTTTTGGAACATAGAGTTCCTAATAATGATGCTTTTTGAGCATCAATTTATCAGGCCTGAGATCGAAGTCAATTGTTGACTAAATTAATGCAGTTCTAAATAGAGGATATTAGATTGACATTAAATTATGTTTGAATCTCCAAAGTCTAAATACAGTGGGATTAGGGATGTAAACGGATCAGATACGGTCGGATATCACTAATATTGTATCCGTATCCATATTTTTTTTCCCGGATACGGATCGGATACAAATAGTGCCGGATACGGATACGGACACGGATAGTGTCGGATACGAATACGGATAGTGTCGGATACGAATACAGATAATATAAGTTCGGATATTGGTCGGAACGGATATTTCCTCGGATAATACGCTTATTCGAAAACACATGCTAGAAAAAAGAATCAATATATGTCTTGGAGTGAACAATTTCACCAATGAAGAGATATAGCAGTATAGCGCTACCTACTGCGTACTGCTAATTAAGTTTAAGAAAATAATATTGAAAGCATGTAGTAATATCATATTAACATGGCAGAACAAGGATCACACACATCAATCTTGCTTCTTGAGTTTTGTTCATGTTCTTGGTGTTGGTGGGCTGGTGATTGGTGTGGTGGCCTGGGCTGGAGAGTATCGTGGTTTGCTGGACTCTTGTGGGCCGTCCGGTAGGCTAGCAGGCACTATAGCCCCTAGAATGGATTCGGATAATATCCATCGGATATTATCCATATTTTTCTTCAAATATTATCCATCGGATAATATCCGCATTATCCGTATCCGTATCCGTATCCGTATCTAGCACCCAGTATCCATATCCGCAAAAAACAACCGGATATTCGTATAATTATCCAAATTACTATCCAAACTGATTCGGTCGGTCGGTCGGTCAGAAATTATCCGCTCCGTTTACACCCCTAAGTGGGATGAATAGACATTGGATATCTATCAAAATCCGCACTAAATCTCATATTGGATATATGGTGGTATGATTTTGATAAAATCATGAAAATAGACCTAACGGTCAATTCCACCAAGTGTTGCATTATCTAAGACACTACATGAATTGATTTGGCTTAAAGCAAATGGTTTACCATAGGTGGAGTCATATAACATTTAATGCAACTAATACCCCGGTTATTACGGTTATTATCTAGAGAGATGATATGGCTTGTATTGCACAAAGACAAATGAGTTATGATACATCACAAGCCTCGAAGGCATTGCGAAATGAAATATATATAAAGTCATGTGAATTATCATGAGAGATTTATTCACTAATTAAGTCTTTATGTGGATCCATTTTCAAATGTGAAATTAGGATATGATGACTTTGTATGTTGAAAGGTCCAGGGGGAGTAAACTCTTGAACTATAACCCAAATTGAACATAGATGATCTTGGAGATCATATATTGCACTCTTTTCCTTATATGAGTTTTTCTTAAAGTTTTCTCATATTAAGGTTTTTAATGAGACAATATTGCAATACAAGTATTCATATGCAATATACTTTCTTTTCTCCGTCCATTTTTCCCAATGGGTTTTGGGAGGACTTTTTATTAAGATATATGCATATTGGTGATTTGTCAAAGGGGTATATAAATACAAACTTATGTATAATGCAATCTTTTCTCCATCCATTTTTTTCCCAATGGGTTTTTGGAAGGAGTTTTTAATGATGCATATACATATTGATGATTTGATAAGATGAGTTTGTATGAAATGTTATTTTCTTCATCCATTTTTTTCCCACAGAGTTTTTGGAAGGAGTTTTTAAGGCATATGCATATTTAATAATTTGTCTAAGGGGAGTGTTGTGAAATAAAATATGTGAACAAATTACAATAACCGCCTTGCGGTTATTAGACAACAATAACCGCCTTGCGGTTACACCCCTTAGTAAAAAGGTGCCTCTTGGTGAAGAGACATTCCTTAGTGAAAAAGTATCTCTTGGACACACCCCATCTTGTTCTATATAAAAGGGCTAACCCTCTTGTTGTAAGATGATATACATTGATAAGAAGAATGATCATTGCAATAAAGATTACACATTGTGTCTCAATCTCTCTCAATCCTATTGCTGTGCTAATAGTTCTTCGACATGCATAAGTATCATGCTGTATGTGCCTGAATTAAACCGAGCTGTCTCAAGAATATTGCTGCTGCGTGGCCATTGGAGAGTAAATTTGATCTGTGGTTAGGAAGGTTTAATCTGGATCAGAATGGCTTGAATGAACTATCTTAGGATATTTGGATCAGTTAGGCGTGCTAATCAGAGGTAATTGAAAATGTTGTGCGTTGCCTGCAGCCTTGCATTGTTAGTTAACATACAGTGCCATGTCAAGCATGGTACTAGGCTTCTAACTTTCTCCCAAGAGAACCTTTTCTTGCACAAGAATAAGAATAATGTTACGTTACATGGATGAAAAATGTAATTAACTTTCTCCCAAGAGAACTTTCTCTTGCATGAGAGGAAGGATAATGTTACATTACATGGATGTAAAATGTAATTGCTACAGACTACAGAGATGAAATCCAATGTCAGTTCCCAGGTGATAGCGGTTAGGAGAAACCTAGTGCTTCCCCAGAACTTTTACTTCCGGTGTTGATTTCTGTCTGGGTACATTATGGATGAACGGAGCACCCAGGACAACCAACCAACCTGATCATGTACAACTACGGTTTTTTTTATCTTCAACAGCAGCTCCAATTTGACGGAATTAGGTTCATCCATTGTTGTCACCTAACAGTTGAGTAGGTGATAAATTCCCTGGAAGTGAAGTAAAATGGTTGGTGGGGAACAGGGTTCCTGAAAAACAACAGAAGGCAATGAAGATAAGACCATATAAGATATCATCCCAGTGAAATTACAGGAAGCATTGGATACAGAGTTGAATGTAACTAGGGATGGCAATATTATAGTTCAATCTACACTGTGGGCCCTATTCAACTTGAAATTCAATCAGGGTCATCAACATATGCTAATATAACATTTTTTAACCTCAAAAGCTAAGCTATGGCCCAACATTCCACTATCCCAACTATAGGAGGCAACTACAGCTCCAAAGTCCAAAGAGCGTCCTATCTGCAACTGCAATAGCCGATTTTCAAATCCATCTTTAACTGTAGGCCCTAAGGTATGTCCTATAAGTTATGTCCTATAAGTTATAAGCCAAAACTGTAAGAAGTCTTAGTATGAGCACTAAGTATTTGTTGTTAAGAACCTTACGGTTGTTGATTCCATACTTGACTTATGGTCTTATTATGAGATACCAATACCTTCAAAGTAACATGCTATCATGATTTGTTTGGACAAGATGCTAATGCTGCATTGTTCCTGTCTGATTTTTTCTTTGCTCATCCTTGGATTTACCATTTTCTTTGCAGATAAAAAGTACAATTTACTGAATGCATTCTTGTATTAGTAAATACTACTAATAGATGGATGGTTGGCTGCTTATACGATATTCAACTTACGGTCGTGGCCCATATATCTTGATCTGTCGGATATGAGTATCCCTCCCGTTCAGGTGATTGGACAACACCGCAATTTGGAGCATAAATGTATTAATGAATGTTTCTCTGCACAAATATGGCAATTAAAAAACTTATGCAACTGCCAAGGACTCAGGAGTAGGGCAGTAAGATTAAACAGTAAGGTTTAAATAGAGCTATTTTTGAAATAATTTCAACTCTTGAGATGCTAAACTTCTCATGCGTAGCATTAGATCAATATTATAATCATTTCAAGAGTACTTGTGAGTTGTAAGTTCTGTGTCAAGGAAAAAAAAATGGGTATTATTAAACTAAAAGTGGTATTTAACTGCAACGTCAGATAAACTTAACAAAGCATATGTTTTTCCAGGTCGAAGAAAGTTTCAGATGATAGTAAAAAAGTTTCAGATGATAGTAAAAACATAATTAGTACCACACTAGTGAACCACAAAATGCACGCAGCAGCCTGCAAAGGCACTATCCTCAAATTTGGGTCAGCCAATATGTCTAGATGACATATGCTCATATGGAAATTCTATAGCCTAAATGCACGAGTATGTGATCAGGTAGTAATATCAGCTTTTTTTTCATCAGATTTCAATGCTAGAAGTGACCAAATAAAGTGTCCCTAGAACTTATAATCCTGCAACTGCACAAGACAATTTTGAATCATAGTCAAATTTTAAGTTATGAATGCATACCGGGGATCAGCTCCAGATAATGATATGTGAACCCATCCAACAGGCTTTGAGAGCTCCACAGTTTTAATTTCCTGGAAGCATGAATAAATTATCCATAAATTATCACAGCAACAATACCACTCAATAAAATCAAGGTTTCCAAGGATTAGTTGAGCCTTCAGCGAACAGTAATGATGCAGAAGCATAGCAGAAGAGACCATGCTTCCCCGAGAGAAAATTTGGGCACAATTACATAGTGTAATCCTATGCCATACAAGAAACATAAACAAACCATGTAATCGCAGCCTGATATCAGTTTCAGCTTAGTACAAGATTAACAGTTTAACACCAAGGCAAACTAATCCAAATCGCTCCGTAACACAGGTTTTCAAACAAACGTTAGTGGCAGTGTGTGTACCTTGAGGTTGTGGAAGCCATCCCCTGCCCGGATAGAGATCTTGCTCGGCGTGTAGCTCTCGTCGAGCTTGAAATCAACGAAGAGCACGACGAGCTGCGACGCGACAGATTCAACAGCAAATCAAAGAATGCCAAAGGAAGCAGCAGGAGCTCGGGGGCAGACTCCTGCTCACCTGCAGCTGCACCTTCTTCTGGAACTGGATGTTCACCATGTGCGGCTGTCCGCCGTCGGACCTGGCCAAAATGCGAGACCTTGAGTCCGCCGGTGCGAGAAAGGGGACGAATTGGGGAGTGGGGGTGGGGGGGTGCTGACTGCCAGTAGGTGTCGAGGTTGTCGTCGCGGAGGGAAGCGACGCCGTTGCCGGGCTTGCAGGAGCTCACGCTCCAGGCGGCCGTCTTCGCCATCTCCCGCATGTCGGCGTCCACCGACAGCTCCGGGCTGCCCTTCAGCCGCCCCGCCGCCGACGTCGCCGCCGACGTCGCCGCGGCCTCCTCCCCCTCGCCCTCGGATTCCATGGGCGGCACAGTGGGGAGAAAAGGAAGCAAAGTGGCCCAGCCCAACTTATTAGCAAAAGTATTTCCAGGCCCGGGAATATGTACGGGCAGAAGTTTTATAGGGTGTTTGGGAGAGTTTCAACTCTCAACTCTGTCCTGAGCAGTGCTAAACATGTAACTCTGGAGCAGGTAATTTCATTGAGCAGTCTCCCTTGCAGTTCCTTTTTGTGGAACAGCTTGAAGAGTGCTCCACGGAGAGTGGAGCATTTTAAACTCTTAAGCTATCTTAAGTCTATGATTAATATCTAACTAAAAATTGGTTATTTTACATCTGTACATATATAAAAGTTAGTTTACTTGCAACACCCTTTAATGGCTTAGCAAGATTATTATTAGGCTCCAATCTACTGCTGACACCTCTCCCTCTCCTCATCGACCACCAGCGCCTTCTCTAAATTATTTTACGAGTTTCCTCGCCTTTTTCGGATAATGGGCAATTGAGCCAGGCATCTCTAATAGCCACCCTATTTTTTTCTACCCTACTTCTCAACCCTATCACTGTTACTGTCCCCCCTTGTCACTATTCACCTTCCTATTTCTGCAATAGCCCATTTTGCGCAAGTTTTGAAAAATTCAAATTTTAAAATTAAAATTTGCATTTTGGGTAATTACTTTTATCTATACGAATTTTTTTTTCCCAAAATTCAAGATTTTAAAATCAAAACATAAAATTCAAGATGTTCCTATATTTTCTAAATTCACTAGTTGGGCTTGGCCCATCTACCCAGCCTTGACCCTCTTAGCCCAGCCCAGCCCAGTCCTGGCCCAATCTCTCTCTCTCCCTCCCCCTCTCTCTCTCTGCGCGCACGTCACTCCCCTGGACGCGCCGCGCACATCTCATCCACGCTAGGCCTTCCCCCTCTGTCGCGTCGGTCGTGCCACTCAACTCATGCCTCGGGCACCGCTGCTGCCGTGCCATGCCATCCTCGGCTTTGCCGTTGCCAACACGCTGCCCACGCCGTGCACGCTCATCCAGTGTCTCACACCCCGCACCCTTTGCCATGGCCGCCACAACTAGTCACACCGCGTCGTCCCGTCATCACTCCTCCCTCGAGCCTTGCGACTGGAGCACCTCCTCCCTCGCCCCGCCAGCTGATTCCCCCTTTATTTAAGCCCCCAGCTTGGCCTTGCTCTCCTCCCTTCACTATTGCCACCGCCATGCTCCGTTTCGCCCCCTTTTGCCTCGCCGCCGACTCGGTACATCGCCGGTCAATTCCTTGTGTCCCTAGTTTCTCTAGGTGCTACCCCTCATGATCCTGCCTTTAATTTTGGCTAGGAACCACTGGAGCTCCCGGGCGACGTGACCCCTGTTTCGGCCGCCGCCTCCTCCACGGTGACAGCTCGTCTCCGTCCTTCTCCGAGCTCGGCACCACCTCACGTAGCTCCCTAGTAACCCCTAGATACTTCCTACATCGGTGAACTAGCCACAACCTCCATCGTTCATCGTAGAATCATGCTCCTGTAGCTTCCTGCCCCTCGTGCCCATAGCGCCACCATTCTGGCTTGCCACCGGCGATGCTTCGGCCAGCCCGTCCTAGGTCTCTCCTAACCGAACCTATTTCGATCAAAAACCAATAGGATGGTGGACCGTAGAGCCGCCTAATTCCCTACCAAAGGTTCGCTAGAATTTGGCCCGAGAACCAGATAAACTCATCGCCTGGCTGACGTCACCCCAACGTAGCCACAAGACAGAGTCACTGACTTGTGGGACTCACGCTAACCATGTTTAGCGTTTAAATCTCCCGCGCGTAGCTCTAATAGGCACTAACATGTGGGTCCACTGCTCTACTTGTTAGTACTAGTAGAGGCATACTCCTGACTAACGCCTTCTGTCTGTGGGCTTCGGTCAGGCCGTTTTTGCTTGCGGACCAAACCGCCCCTAGGCCGCATAGTGTTGGGTTCGGCCCATTCCTTTTTAGGAATTTACAGCCTTTTTTCTATTATTTTCAGAAAGTATAAATGATTTTCTAAAAATAGGTAAACACCTCCTAAAATATTGAAAAATTTATGATAAATAGTAGATAGCAAGCTGGATTTAATAAAATTATAACCTTGCTCATTAATCTATTTCTTGTCTCTGTAAAATAACAATAACCCTAGTTTAGCCTTTTTAGAAAATATAATATAATCCTTTCTGTTTAATTGAATTAATATATGGTTTGCAAAAATCTTGATAAAATTCTAGAAAGTACTAGATGAAATATTAAACCTATTAAAATTATTTTAGTAGTTTTGAATAAATTCTTGTGCTTTGGAAATTTAATAGAAGCTATTTAAACTTTTCCTTTAGTATTATTATTGCTAAAAATATGTTAGATTTATTTAAAAATATTTATTGAACCCTAAAAATTTCTAAATTTTCACATAAACTTTTCCAATACAGGAACAACTTAAGAAAAATATTTAACCTAATTAACTTCTTGCAAAAATTATCAAAATAAAAGAAAACCCCTAAAAGCTTTATAGAATTAATAATTTAATAATGAAAAAATTATTTTCCATGGGTATAAATACTTAAGGGTATTTAAGGCATGCTCATACATATCATACGATGACACGTAGGATCTTCGCTACCCTATTTGAGTAATGGTATGGTAGACATCGATATTAGTATTATTATCATGCATCTATGCTTCGTTTCTTTTTACATATATTTAAGCATTGTCTTTATCTTTCCCGATTAGACAACGAGAATCTGAAAGGAAGATGCGGCCAGAGCTCTAATTAATTTGGGGATTTTAGCCTTTAAGACATGATGCGGCCAGAGCTCACCGGCTTATTCCCGTGTGGCAAAGAAATTTTGCTTTTAAGCCCTTGATATTTGAATAATTATGTTGAAAAAACATTATCTAGCACACCAAATTCGGACAAAATTTGCAAAAAAAAAAAATGGTGTCTATTAACAATGTCAGAATGATGTTTGATAAAATGCTTAGCATGAGGAGGCGTTGGGGTGGGATGAGATACAAACAAACACAATCTCTTCATTGCCTGTCTCAACTCGTGCAGAAAACCAAACACAATCTCTTACATCTACTCATCCTAGCTCCCACGGGTCTGCATACCTTGTATGAGCGAGGCTGAGCTCATTCGTCAACCAAACAACCCCTTAACTACTGGTGGCCTAGGTTACTTCTTTGATGAGTAGCTACCCAATTGCCCATGCTTTGTTAAGATTTAAACAATATCAAATGATGCTCTACTACATTGTGATCATTGTGTTTTGCTCATACATTCGGCTACGCCGACATACGCGATTGTTTTATGCCTACGTACATACCCTTAGACTCAACTATTTTTATTCCTCAATAATTCAGCATGCTTCCATGTTCATGCCTTTATATTCTCGGCTTCAACTATTTTTTTATGAGCACCATTGAAACATTTCTATAAGAGAAACACATTAAAATAGGAAATTAAATTAAATCAATACAAAGCATGCTTGCTAATTGAAACCTTCCAAAACACACTAAACTAAGAAAGCAATATAAATAAATGGGAAGTATCCTTATGATATTGACCGTTGGATAAAGACCGTCGGATAAAGGAGTGATGGCCAAGATTAATAAAATGCCTCATCATTCATCACTCAGCTATGAACTTAAGACACTTTTTAATAGTAGAGATTATCATGTGAGGGATCTTTGTCAATCTGCAAATCTTATCATGTATGTGCAAAACTGATTTTTTTTTTTACCCCAACAATTTTCTTCTTTGGTTAAGCCTTGTTGCTCCTGCAGACTATACATGTTTCTGGTTTCAACCTTGCCTGAAAATTATCAATTCGTTGGTACAATACTACGATGTAAGAACATATTTTTGAAGTTTTCTTAAGGTAATTAATCTTCTCTCCCTGTTGTTTCTGTCAAAGGTAACAGTTGTAGGTCTTTTATGAGGACAGGCCAGTAGCTTGTTGGTGGGAGGTTATCTAACCTCTCCACCCTCCCGAGTTCGAGTCCTAGGACCAAGTGTCTCACCTTCTTTTTTAATAGAATACTCCTTCCATTTCTTTTTTATAAGACGCGCATGTATTTCTAGATTTAAACTTTATAATCTTTGACTAGTGATTTGTCTAACAATATATAGATTTTTGTGATACAAAAAAGGTACCATTGGATTTGTATTGGAAAATATTTTCCAGTGATCATAGTTTTGTTACTATGCACAATATAGGATAAAAATCAAGTGTCAAAATATAGTATGGTGAACCGTGCTGTCGGGACCCCGGTTTTTACCAAACCGGACCTCTCTGTGTTACCGGTATGAGTCACAAGGATCAAAACTCATACCTACAGTGAAACAGAATCATGATACCAAAACAGAGCTGCATTAGCTAATAAAGTAGTTTAGAGTGCGGCGGAGCAATATATTACATTAGCTCGGAAATACAAAACTTATTAAAGCGGAACAAACATGTTATAACCAAAAGTAGTGTCCCATCACGGCCACAGCCCACAAGCACACGCTGAGTGGAAAACGGCTAGTAGTCCGGAGCATCATCCGGGAAGATCTCAACGTTATCCTGTGTGTCCTCGTATTCTTGACCTGCTCATTGAATGAACAGCCTCGCATAACAAGCAGGGTTAGCATATGAATACTAGCAAGTCCTTCGTAGGGAGGGCCAGGTTAAGGCTCATCCTAGAAAGCTGACGGTTAATTTGCATAAAATCTCTTTACCTAGAATTGTAAAAGCATTTAGGAAACATATATAAATAAGTATAAATTCTCATGATCAATAATAATATCATAAAATTCCTTTCTCCGGTCTCAAGTTCTTAGTCTCATAATCTCATTTCTCAATTCCCAAATCTCAAAACTCAATTCTCATATAACACAATCATAATTCTCATCTAGCAACGGCACACACGCCGGAATAACCTTACCCATGTCATATTAAGAATGGTGATGCTACGTTGCGAAAGACCGCTGAGACGCTCTTTAACCGGAAGCTCGGCCATTCAAATGGATTTACTCTGCAGAGGTTGTACGCTTTACCCGCAAGATACGATATCCTCCCGTTTAAAGATATTATAACAAAACCCTTCAGAAAATTAACCTCAGGCTTAACACAGTCGTACCTGATACTCACAGGTACCCAGAGAAATGCTTCCGCATAAGTCCCTGGCAATACCCCGGCGATGTTTCTCAACTTTCTCTCTGTACTCATCCACCGTGCAAGGACCGTGAGTAATCCTGACATTTCTTTTCCTTTAGATTAGGCCCGTCCCATACCGAGCTTGCGGTCGCATGAGATTATCTCAGTTAAGTGTGTCACAATCATCGGTCCTTAGTCTTGGAGCGGCAACTAACACAAACCCAGTACTCGTGCTCACATGCACCCATCTTACAATCCATCCGCTCCCGATCCCATTTATTAGATGGTCAAATTTTAATTAATGATGAATAATTCAAATCCCACCATAACCCAAAATATCAACTCTCTTATCATATATGTATTGTGTGGGATCGGATCCTCGATAACCTATCTGAGCATTGCTAAGCATCTAATATTTGAAAACAGTGGGTATTAGTACCATAATTTATCCTAGGGTCAAGGGTTTGTCGGTGGATGCATATATCGAACGGATACATGCACTAAGAAACACTATTCATTCATACATCGGTTTAATTCACATAGCGATTTTCGGGTAAAGCTATAAAACTAGGGTTCTAGAGGGAAAGACTTGCCTTCGGGGTAGTCGGACTCCGGCGGTGCGTCGGCGGCGTCAAGGAAATCCCCTTCGGCATCCGAACGATCTACCGCACGCAAAACGAGAAAAAACAACCAATAAATACATGCGTAGTAATATAATTTTAGAAATTATAGAAAAATTACGGAGTGTAGATATGATTTTTATGAATTTTTAGAAATTTGAATCGCCGGATTCGTAGATCGGATGAATCCGGTACAAATGATGGAAGTTTGAAGCTAATTGAAATTCCAGGAAATGGAAAAACACTGTAGCTTAGGTCCCACAGCGCAGCTGACCCATCTGGGTCTCTTCACCAGATAAGAGCAAGGAACGGGTAAAAGAGTTAGAGAGAGAAAGAAAGGGGAGAAAAATGGAGAGGGGGAGAGAGAGGAAAAGGGGAAAGGAGGAAGAGGGCGGCGGCAAGGTCGGCTGGCGGTGGGGTGAGGTGGGCCGGCGGGCGGTAGCTGTGGAAAACATGGGCCCTGGGTGTCCGAGGGTATACTACAAGACGTACCGCCACCTTGGGCCGAGTTAGTCGGGCCTTCCAGAAGGCAGGCTTGGAAGGCGGTGCGGCTGAAGATAACCTACAAGGACACGAATTCGTTTCCTATTCATGTTACATGGGTATAGGCGTAGGCGGATCGGTTATATCTATATCTTCCAAACACGGATCGGGGTTTCTATCAGAACCCGACCCCTACACTATATAAAAAGTGCACGGGTCCTAGTGGGGACATTGAATCTTCCTCTTGTAATCATCATCGAATCCACCCAAATACAATCCACGAGCACGGGGTAGGGTATTACCTCGCCTCGAGCCCGAACTCAGTATAATTTCGACTCTCGTGCTACCATCGTTGTCGTGATCTCTCGACGCCCATAAAATATATTGCCGGCGCAAATCGTCGGCAGTTGGTGCGCCAGGTAGGGGCTATCGTCACGATCAACTACATCGACCTCGATGGCTTCCATTGGCGGATTCGTCTTCACCTACGCTCCCGGCCAAGGTTTCATCTTCGGAGATCTTGGCTTCATTGCCGGAGACTTCGGAGAGCTTCGGTTGTGTAAACCGAACCTCGTTCGGTCCACACACTACCGGGGGAGATGGTATGCGATTCCGGCCGAGCCTCACCACTTTGGGATCTCTGCCCCGGATTCTGATCCGGAAGAGGTCCGATCTGATGATGACGATCTCGACTGGCCTACCGCGGGGCTTCCCTTCGGTTTTGGTCGGGATCTACCACTCTGTCGCCGGAAAATCCGCCGACGGTGAGAACCGGCGCCCCTCCCCGGTGATGGAGAGGACACCGAGAAAGAGGTGGTGAGAGAGCAGAACGCTCAGTGAATAAACTAGTGCTAATGTGTATGATCAGAATGCTTGCCCTCTTTCATTCATGAGCTTATCTTTTTATACAACTTTAGGGCCAGGGTTTACAAACATGAGAAATACCCAAAGTACCCTGACCCAGGAGGGAATACCCAGATTACCCTACACTCTGGATCGTCAATCCCACAATCAATGGCTACAATTGTTTTCTTACAATCCACGTTACCCTAAACTGTAACATGCCCTCGGGGGGGCATACTCTGACAAAGTTGTTGATTTGATTTGATCTGATTCGTTCTTGTCGAGGTCGTCATGAAGTCTTCGATCTTGACTGACTTGTGAAAGATCATTCTCGGTCCTCCCGAAGAGTCTTTGTGAATTCCTCGTCTAGGCACCCTTCTCCACCCTTTGACGGAAATCCCGAGGACCCTTCATACTTGAGATATACACAGAACACTTTACCCTTCGCGTATGTCCACGCCTTCCATCCACGGTCTGTCTTGAAGCTCATCTTGGATAAACTTCCTCATGCTCCCCTTCGGTTAACACTTTACGCGAAGGATCCTCACAACATCTTTGTGAACATCCACCTCTCCCAGAGATGGGTTGGCTGTCCCTACAACAGAAGCCCCTTACGGTCACGTCGCCACCTCGCCGTGGTGTCTGGCCGGAATATCCAGCCCTCCCTTCTCCACGCCGAGGTGGTGTTCCCGAAGATGTTTCTTTTGTCTTCGTTGGTATCTTTGCCGATTGATGTGACTTGGACTAGACGTTCTGACGTTGTCAGTGTTTTCGAAGTTCGTGTGTTGATCTTGTCCGTTAATTATCACACGCGTCATCATATCTGCAGGCGCCCGTTGGGATTTTCTCTTTATATATATTTTTTCATCTGCGCCCATTCGGCTTCTCAGCGGCGCATCACCACCGTTGATGTGGACGCGTGATGCTCATCCGTGTGATGGTGGTTTCTATATAAGGCTCTATGTTACTATTCTTCTTCCCCACTTGCTTTCTTCACACCCGCCGTTCCGGTTTCCTTGCCTCTGTGCGCTCCGTCCTTCGCCGCCAGTTCTTTTGCTTCTGTGCGCTCCGTCCCCCGCCGCCGGTCCCTTTTCATCTTGCACATTTCATCCACCACCGCCAACTCTCTCGCTCGTGCTCCCTCCTCCGGCCGCCGCCTGCTTGCTTTCGCTTCCGTGCTCCTGCCGTCAGTAGATCATCGCCAGTGGTTCGCCGTCGTTCTTCATCGCCGATTACTTTCGCAGGTACGTTCCTCACCCGCCTTTTTGCTTGCTTTTGGGTATATTTGTTTTGGATGTTTGGTGAGTTCGACTTCGACGAATTTGGCCGGCGAGATTTTTGCGTCATTTGCCATTTCATTCATACTCCGATCCCCGCTTTGTTTGAATAGTAACATTTTCAACTTTTTGTGCAGTTTCCTTCATCTTCCATGGCGCCAAGAGAATTCTAAGCCGCGAGACCTCGCATGTTGTCTTGGGAGGTGGGGTCGTCTAGGATGACCTCGGATATGCTCTCGAAGGTGTCAGACGGCTCCTTCGCTGATGACGAAGACTTCAGATTGCCGGGGCAAGAGACGACTCCTTAGCCAAATGCCGACAAGGCCGTCGTCTTCCACTCGCAGGTGCAAGCGGGTCTTCGGATTCCTGCACTAGCTTGGGTGGAAGTCCTTGAGCTGTACAAAGGCGCAGCTCGTACACCTCTCCCCAAACGCCGTGGCTGCTTCTTTGTGTTTGAATGGGTGTTATGAGCAATGGAGCGCAACCCAGCGCCCGAGTTTTTGGTTTCATTCACGAAGGCCGGAGGCAGGGGAAGACCAGCGGCAGTCCCTTCGGTTGTCTCAACTTCGTGGTAAAAGCGGCGCACCTCGCAGATTTTCCGTCACTAGCTCGAAGAAGAAGTGGGGCGGGCTGCTGGCTAAGCTGAAACTACGGTTTTACGGAAGGTTGATGAAGTGATTCTTCTCGAGGTATACCCGGGAGCACTGTATCAAGTTCGATAGAAAAGCTCAGCGGTTCGAAGAGGCATAGAGGTTGCTACTCGGAGGATCAACAAACGCTTCTCAATGTGTTCTCTTGCCGAGGAGTTTTATACCGCCAAGGTGGGGCGTGATGCGCTCTGGGAGGCAGTGATTGTGGATGGCGGGCGACCACCTCTCCTTCTGCGACAAGGACCACCGACCTCGGAGGTTGGAAGCGGCCATGAGAGGGCGAAGGATGTTCGGACCCCTGCGCTCAGAAGAAATCGCGGGCTCATGGTTGGGGTGGACGACGCGTCAACCGCATCCTTGGGGTAATTACCTCGGATGAGCCCGAGCCAAGAGGAGTGGGAAAAGGAAAACTGCCGAGGGGACCACTGCAGGCCCGTCTAAGCATCCCCGTGGTGAGTATTTTTCTTACCTCCATACACCTTCTTCTTCTTCTTTTTTTTGACTATTCTTCGAATTCAGCTGCAAGCGTTGAGGACGAGGAAGGGGATGAAGAAGAGGTTGAAGAGGAGGGCCACCTGGTCGAGGACGATCACACTTCACCGGACGCGCAAAGCGCCGCCAGTGGGGGAGATGATCCTCTAGACGTCCTGGTGAGCAAAACACCCTCGGGACCCATAGATCCCGAGCATGGCTCCAACGAGCTACAAGATAGTTTTGGAGCTAGGTCTCTTCCTTCGGGCCGAGGCCCCGTAACTCCTGATAGGGCCTCCTTGGATATCCAAGCAGAGGCCGATGACTATACCGCCGGCTTCGTTGTTGACACGGAGTTTTGGTTGGCCGATTCTCCTCCCACTGAAGGTTAATCACCGATCCTTAGATCTTTTTTTTTTAAAAAAAAAATTCATAAGCTTCTTATATTTTTCTTTTCTTCGGAGAGAGTTAACGACGAGCCACCCTCGGCGCCTATCCTCGGGGCTGCTGATGGCGACACCAACGCTATCTTGCCCTGGTGGCAACTGCCGTTGCCGAGGTGGGGCCTTCGTCCTCTACCCCCTGTGCCCCTGGCGCTGCTCCTGCGCTTGGCGCCACTTCTTCGGCAGCTGCGACAACTATAGAGGGTGGAGCTTCCCGAGCTACCCCTTTGCCCAGTGATGCTCCTACCTCCGGGGATTGCTTTGTTGAGCCCACCGCCATCCTCCGTGATGAACATCTGGACTCGATCCTCGGGGGGGTGCCTTCGTCAGTCCTCGATCGTTGCGAGGCGTTCCCTTTGCTGGTGAACATGCGCAACGTCGAGCCAAGCCTCGCTTTGGTAATATATACATTCTTAATATTTATTATGCTTTGTTTTAGAGTCTTCGTGTTACTTATGTTTGTATTCCCCTTTTCAGAGTTTAGTTTGGAATCGTGCTGCAGCGGCACAAGTGGTGGATCTTTCGGAGAAGTGCGTATCTCTCGAGGATCGCGTAGCTACCCTTGACCGAGAGAATCACACTCTTCGGGAAGTCAGTGCGAAGGAGAAGGAGCTGGTGACCCTTCTCAGGTCAGAGAAGGAACAGATGGAACAGCGTACAAAAACCGCCGAGGAGGCTCTGGCTGCGCTCCGCACCGAGTTCGAGGTTCAACAAGCTGAGTTGGAGTCGTCGCGCAAGGAATGCAATGGCCTGCGCGACGAAGTGAGAAATGGGGCTGTGGAACTTGGAGCTCTTCGCAGCTCTGGGGCGAAGGTCAAACAACAATTGGAGGCACTGCAAGCGGAATTACTCTTTTTGAGTCAGGCTTTTGCTAAGGAAATCACCAGACTCGGGACTGTAGCTATGAGTGCCCCCCCGAAGAATCCAGCGCTGGCAGTCAAATATTTGAAGGAAGCCATCGGGACCTTCGTCGAAGGGTCTTTGCGTTATGGATCATTGCGCGGTCGACTCTGTTCCGCCCTCTACAATGGGCTAAAGGGTGTTGGGTGCACACACTTTTTAGGTAACTCTTTTTCAAGTGTGCCCTACCCTTCGGCCTTCAATGCTAGCTCGTTCGACCGTGGTTCCCGCCAAGTTGTACAGGATTTTCTTGTTAATTTCTAGCGAGCCGGGGGGCCAGCTTACTGCCGCGCTTTCATGGCGCATGCGAGGAAGCAGACGTCTTCAACTCCTCTACCGAGGACTGCCGGCCCTCAAGCGTCAAGCGATCTTCCAACAGCTCCTGTTTCTCAAGCTCCCAAAGATTCTTCAGATCCTAAGGGCAAGAGACCAGTGGAGTAGCGTAGTTGCAGTTTTTGAGTTGTAGCTTTTCCTGATGTAATACGTAACCTTTTATTTTCTAAGTTTTCCCATTGTGTAAGCGAACATGTTTAACTATATGATGTTTTGCTGTCATTTAGCCTAAGCTCATTGCTTTAACGCCTCGTATATATCATTAACGTATTCGGTATTTCCGAAGGCCTGTGTCCGTTCCAGGTTGTGTTTTGGGTGCGCGAAGGCACGTGGCCTGTGACGGACATGATTCGGGTGCTTGGCGCCAAGGTGCTCTTAACCGCGCCCGACCTCTTAGCGTTTTAGCGTTATAACCATGAGGCTCGTAGTCTGAAGCATACCATTTGGGTGCTTGGCGCGAGCGCTCTTGGCCTGACGCCATCCCCTTAGCGCTTTAGCGCATTGTACCTTCGCGAAGGCTCGTGGCCCGCGAAGAATACGATTCGGGTGCTTGGCGCGAGCGCTCTTGGCCTCGCGCCAGCCCCTTAGCGCTTTAGCGCATTGTACCTTCGCGAAGGCTCGTGGCCCGCGAAGAATACGATTCGGGTGCTTGGCACGAGTGTTCTTGGCCTAGCGCCAGCCCCTTAGCGCTTTAGCGCATTGTACCTTCGCGAAGGCTCGTGGCTCGCGAAGAATACGATTCGGGTGCTTGGCGCGAGTGTTCTTGGCCTCGCGCCAGCCCCTTAGTGCTTTAGCGCATTGTACCTTCGCGAAGGCTCGTGGCCCGCGAAGAATACGATTCGGGTGCTTGGCGCGAGTGCTCTTGGCCTCACGCCAACCCCTTGGATAGTCTAAAAATGTCTGTACGAGAATGTTCCTTTTCTTCATTTCATTTGAAGTTACATCGTGGAGATTACATTCCCGAAGGATTTTTCCGGTCGCAGCCGATTGTCTGCGCGTGAGCCTCGTTAAAAACTCCGCTCGTAAAACCCGTTAGGGAAAAAACCGAGTCGGAGAAAAGAGTACTCACCGCTTTTACAATCTTACGGGTAATATTTGATCAGGCCTTTCGCGTTCCAAGTATTTGGAACCGGAGAGCCGTCAAGGTTGGAGATATGAAATGACCCTTGTCTTGTCTTCCTGTGGACGATGAAGGGTCCGTCCCAAATAGGTTCTAGTTTGGATGGCCGTTGTGTCATTCTTCGAAGGACCATGTCCCCTTCCTGGATTTCCCGTGGTCTTACACGCTTGTTGTAGGTTTTGCTCATTAACTCATTATACTTCTCTAAGGCTTGCTTTGCCTTGTGCCTGTCTTCCTCAACGGTATCGATTGGTGGTTGCTCCATAATGTTGGCTCCACCCGTTATGACTCGAAGGGTCTTGGCCTGGATTTCAGCAGGTGTCACCGCCTCTTCGCCATACACCAGTCTAAAGGGGGAATAACCCGTTGGTCTTGTGGGTGTTGTATGAATTGCCCAAAGTGTCTTCTCCAACTCTTCTGGCCATTTTCCTTTTGACTCATCCACTAATCTTTTCTTTAGTGATTTCATGATATTCTGATTTGCCCGTTCTACTGCGCCATTTGCTTGTGGATGTCCCACCGAGGCATAGCATATCTTGATGCCGAGGTCTTCGCAAAATAACTTGAATTTTGATGAGATAAACTGTGAGCCATTATCAGCCACTATCTCTTGAGGTATGCCAAATCTGCATATCACATTCTTCCAAAAGAAATGTTGAAATTTCTTGCTGAAATATTAGTCAATGGTTACGCTTCAACCCATTTGGTGAAGTAGTCAATCGCAACAATAATCCATTTGAAACCTCCGAGGCACGCTTGAGCTCTCCCACAATATCAATTCCCCACCTTGCGAAGGGGCCACACTTGGGGATGATGGTACGCAAGTTTGTTGGCGGAGCCTTCGGTGGTTTGTCATCCATTGACATCCTCGACATCTTTTACAAATTCCTCTGCGTCATTTGTTGGCGTTGGCAAGATATCCCCATACGCAATACCTTTCTTTGCTAGAGCTCTTGGGCTTTGATGCAAACCGCAGACTCTGCATGGGCTTCGGCGCCTCCTTTCCTCTTCTTTAGAAACACATCTCATCCATGGTGTGCCAACTCCTGACTTGTAGAGAAGGCCATCCATCATTATGTACGTCCTTGGTCGTTGTTTTGTTGTGTAAGCTTTTTTGCTATCCTCCGGTAATTCGCCATCACGAATGTACTTGACGATGATCGTTCGCCAATCTTCATCTAAGGATCGTGCTATAAGCTGCACCTCGGGACATATAGCTGCTCGTGATACTGCTTCATAAAACACCCCCTCGGGTATTTTTGTGAAGTACGCCGCTGCTTTTGCCAGCTCATCTGCTCTCATATTCTCTCCACTTTGTATGGCTTTCACAGAGATTCCCTCGAAATGCTTTTCCATTGTTCTTACTGCCTCTAGATACTTTGCCATTTCGGTATCTTTGGCTTGAAAATCCTTTGTGATTTGTCCTTCTATTAGCTTTGAGTCGGTGTAGACACCGACTCTTTTTGCGCCGAGTGACTTCGCTTTCCGAAGACCCAACAGAAGTCCTTCGTATTCCGCCGCGTTGTTTGTCGTTTTAAAATTTAGCCTCGGGGAATACTCGTACTTTGTCCTACGGGTCGATTATAATCGCCGACGCCGGCCCTTCATTGTAAAGGAACCATCGGATTTAATGCTCCACAAGGAGGTAATCTTTGGTCCATCTACGAAACTTTGGTGACCATTCAGAGATGAAGTCGGCGGTGCTCGAGCTTTATAGCTGTCCTCGGCTCGAAGGTGATGTCGAAGGGTGCTAGTTCATGACCCATTTTGCTATTCGTGACGTGGCATCTTTGTTCTCGAAGATAGATTTAAGAGGGTATCTTTGTGAGTACTTTGATCTTGAATTCTTGAAAGTAGTGCCGTAATTTTCTTGATGCCATAAGTAACGATAAGCTATTTTCTCCAGCTCAATATAGTTTCTCCTCGCCCCTTGCAACGATTCCGAGACGTAGTATACCGGCATTTGTCCTCCCGGCTTCATTTTTGACGAGGATCATTGATAAAGTGGCTTGCTGCCAGATATAAGGTTAGATATGCTGCCCCCTTCGGGCTAGCGAGTCTTGGTAATTGTTGGAGATGATCCTTCAGCTTCGCGAAAGCGTCGTTGCATTGCGGCCCCCACTCGAAGGGTGCTGTCCCCTTAATTGTGTTGAAGAAGTGTTTGTGCTTTTCTGCAGCCTTTGGGAGAAATCTTCCTAGGGCTGCCAGCTTTCCCAGGAGGCTTTGTGCTTGTTTTTTGTTTTCTGGATCCTTCATGCATTGGATTGCATCTATCTTCTCTTTGTTTGCTTCTATCCCTCGGTGTGAAACAAGGAATCCCAGCAACTTCCCAGTTTCCACCGCGAAGGCACATTTTGTCGGGTTTAATTTTATACCTTCCGCCCGCAAACTAGCGAAGGTTTCTTGAATGTTTTCGCAGTGATCCCTTCTCTTCTCTTCTTGCTTTTGACGACAATGTCATCGACATAAGCTTCCACGTTTCTTCCCATCTGTTTTGCCAGCACCTTCGCAATGAGTCTTGCAACGCGTCGCTTTGCATTCCTCGGATCGAAGGGCATTCTTGAAGCAAGATAGCCGAAGGCGTAATGAACGCTGTCTTCTCTTCATCTTCCTTTCTCATATATACTTGATGATAGCCTGAGAAGGCGTCCAGAAAACTCATTAGTTCGCACCCCGCCATCGCATCAACCAACTGGTCAATTCTTGGCAAGGAAAAATCATCCTTCGGACACGCTTTGTTAAGATTCGTGAAGTCAACACAGAGTCTCCAGGTGCCATTTGACTTTTTTACCATTACCACATTTGCGAGCCACTCCGGGTATGCCACTTCCCGGATGACTTGTGCTTGACGTAACTTCTCCACTTCCTCCTTTGCTGCTTCTTGTCTGTCAAGCCCCATCTTCCTAAGTTTTTGTTTGATTGGTTTGGCATCTGTTTTCACATTCAGCGAATGTTCTATTGTTTCTCTAGGAACTCCCTTAGATTCTCCTGGCGCCCAAGCGAAGATGTCACTATTTTGCCGAAGTAAGTTGATGACTTTTTCTTCTTCTTCTTTGGAGAGGGCAGTTCCAATAGACACTGTTTTCTCTGCATTTTCCGGGAATAGCTGAATCTTCTTCGTTTCGCTTTCTGGCCTGACCTGGGGCTTGTAACCCTTCGGCCTGTATTGGGAGTCAATCCTCTCGGTAGTCTGGATTGGCTTAAGTTTCGGTATGCCTTGGAGCTCATTCTTCCGTGCCGATTGTTGGCATCCTCGGACAGTCACGACGCCCCCTTCGGCTGGCATTTTCATGCAGAGATAGTTATGATGTATGATTGCCCCGAAGGCATTAATAATTCCTCTCCCAAAGATAGCATTATAGCGGTACTCCATATCAACGATATCAAAGCAGATACTTTTTGTTGTCTTCCTCTTGCCTTCGCGGAAAGTGACAGGTAAGGTTATTTGGCCGACGGCAGCCACAGGTTCCCCTCCAAATTCTATCAATGGCATGTTTGATGGTGTTAGTCTATCTTCAGGAATGTTGAGCTGTTTGAACGCACTCAAAAAGATGATATCCGCTGAACTTCCTCCATCAACCAGCATCCTTTGGACGTCATATTCAGCAATCTCGGCTGTGATCACGAAGGGGTCCTGATGTGGAAATTTCACGCCCTTGGCGTCAGTTGTATCGAATGTTATCGGTGGAGCTGGAGTTGGTTTGCTTGTCACTGAAATGTGCGACACTTCGCGGATAAACTCTTTTCTCTTCCTATTTGATGGGAGATTCAACGAAGAGCCCCCGGTGATGACGTGGATGACTCTTCGGTTTGGCTCCTCGACATTGTGAACCCTCTCGGGGGACCTGCGGTATTGATTTCTCGGACGCTGGTCTTGTCTGCTTTGTCTTTTCTGGTTCTGGTAGTTTTCGCGTTGTGTCTTGACGTCTCTGCAGTCCTCGGTTATATGGGAATAATTTTCCCCATGCACCGCACAGTACTTCTTTTCTTTAGTTTCCTGGTTGCCTCCTCGAAACCTGTCATTCCTTTGATAATTTTCCATTTGGTAATTGTCATTTCTTCGATCATCCCTTCTCGTGTTATCTCTTCGATTGTTGTACTCCTCTCTTCGGGGATTGTAATCCCTTCGAGGATGGTCCCCTCTTCCATTGTTATCACTGGATCTTCGCTCCTCAAACCGTTTGGGTTCAATGTTGCTTACTCTCTTGTTAGAATTATGAGGTTTTTTTATCCTCTCTGAGTTGCTCTCTTTGTGGTTATCACGGTCTTTGTTTGTATTAAGTTGGCCTTGCCTCCTCAAATTTTCCTCCTCTCCCTTTGCATATCCTTCAACCTCATCGTAAAGAAGCGCAGCTGATTGCGGGGGGTCCTGAGTTAGCTTGTGTAGAAGGGGTCCAGGTTGAAGACCTCTTCGGAATGCATTGATTACCGAAGAGTCAGAAACGTCCCTTATCTGGCATCACACAGCAGCAAATCTTTTATAGTAATCTCTTGTGCTTTCCTCCTTGCCTTGTTCCAAGGCAAAGAGGTCCCCTTCCACCATTCTTTGGATATAATTTTCTTGAAAATTGTTAGCGAAGGCATCTTTGAGTTGGTTCCATGAATGTATGGACCCTTGTGGCAATGAAGTGTACCAAGATAGCACAGTGCCCTTCAGGGTTAACAGCAAACTCTTCGCCTTAATGTCGTCATCTCCTCCTCGCCGCTTCAAGCCGCAGATCATATACATCTAGGAATTCATTTGGATCTGTTTCTCCGAGAATTTGAACACACTTGGCATCTTGAATCCTTGGGCCATTTTTGCCCGAAGGTATCTTCGAGAGGCCCTTCAATGACCTTTTTTTTTGTACCACCATTGCATTTCGCCGATGTTGCTCCTGGTTCTCTTCTGGGTATGGTACCCTCCGGGGCACGTAATGTTGTTAGGGGTGCATTGTCACAAGCTCTATTCGGAGCAAGTCGATTTGTTCTTCCAGCAGCCTTCTCCTGTCTCGCAGGATATTTTCAGCAATTGTAGGGTCTTCGTGTTGATGCTCCTGCATGGGATGGGTGGGTGGGTTTTGCTGCATCCCCTCTCGAGCGACTCCACTGGGTCCTGGCTCGTCGAATCTCCCCCCGCCCACGTCCGGGGCATCTTGGCTCTGGTTTCTCCAGCCCTGCAAGTTGATGCCAGGAGCTCCTAGAGTGTTTCTGCCGGGTCCTTGCGCCGGCGCGCCCTCCCGCCGACGTTCAGTCGTTGGCGCAGTAGCGACCGCCCTTTGGGCCACTCCCTCCATCGACTCACCAGTGATGTCTCGCTCGCCATGGGTTTGGCGCTCCGCCTGCAGACGCGCTCCATCGTGCCCGACTCGGTGGCTCGCCTCCAGCAGCTGCGACATTCCTCCTGGGTCTAGCCATCACTGCAATCGCCCGCCTCTCCCCACGGACGGCGCCAACTGTCGCAGGAAAATCCGCCGACGGTGAGAACCGATGCCCCTCCCCGGTGATGGAGAGGACGCCGAGAAAGAGGTGGTGAGAGAGCAGAACGCTCAGTGAATAAACTAGTGCTAATGTGTATGATCAGAATGCTTGCCCTCTTTCATTCATGAGCTTATCTTTTTATACAACTTTAGGGCCAGGGTTTACAAACATGAGAAATACCCAAAGTACCCTGACCCAGGAGGGAATACCCAGATTACCCTACACTCTGGATCGTCGATCCCACAATCAATGGCTACAATTGTTTTCTTACAATCCACGTTACCCTAAACTGTAACATGCCCTCGGGGGGGCATACTCTGACAAAGTTGTTGATTTGATTTGATCCGATTCGTTCTTGTCAGAGGTTGTCGCGAAGTCTTCGTCTTCTGACCAGACTTGTGAAAGATCATTCTCGGTCCTCCCGAAGAGTCTTTGTGAATTCCTCGTCTAGGCACCCTTCTCCACCCTTTGACGGAAATCCCGAGGACCCTTCATACTTGAGATATACTCAGAACACTTTACCCTTCGCGTATGTCCACGTCTTCCATCCACGGTCTGTCTTGAAGCTCATCTTGGATAAACTTCCTCATGCTCCCCTTCGGTTAACACTTTACGCGAAGGATCCTCACAACATCTTTGTGAACATCCACCTCTCCCAGAGATGGGTTGGCTGTCCCTACAACACACTCCTCCCCTTACCAGCACCTTGTGCTGACAAAGGATCGAGTCATGATCTGATTCCTGTCTTAGATCACTCTCAGATCCAGTCAGGAGTCACGACCCCTCTACCGTGGTTCGCCCCCTCTAGATTCGGAAACTCGGCTGCTGTTTTCCATCAGATAACTCGTCGGTTTTTCCAGTCTCGGACAAGGGCGAACACGGCTTGAACACACGGGGCGAGCTTTACGAGCCAAAACTCGGGGACAACTCTTTCTCGGTTAATTCCGAGTGGTTATACCATTCGATCGGTCAATTCAGGTGAAAGATTCCAGCAGATCCGTTCGCCGAAACTCGGTCGATTCTCTTTTGACGAGAGATCTGCGACGGAGGTGGGAGTTATAATCACTCCTATCGACGAGCCAACGAATCGGGATCATTGAGCCTTTCCTTCTCGGAATCCGAATCAAGAGAGTGTCAATGGGATCCCGACTTCCGCGGTGTCTCGTCTTTGGATGGCCGAGCCTCTGGCTCGCCCGGCGACCACTGAGGGAGGCTGGAGCGAACCGAATCGAAGGCGAGAAGACTTGCGCGACCAACCACGTGGTCGCACGGAAGTTCGGGAGGAACTGCGCAAACACGCATGGGAGATCACTCGGTCTTCCCAGACGCCACAGCCAGAACCTCCTCGCTCAGAAACCCTCTGGACAATGTTGGTCCTTTACTTGGAGAGAACAACCCATAACGCCGATCATGGAACAAGTCAAAGCCTTTGCCGACGGTGCGGTTATTCAAGGCACTCGGGATCAATCGGCCGACTCGGCTAGAAGCCAGACTGCTATGAGTAGTACTCGGCGCAGTCGGCACACGCGAAGTCACAGGCAAGATGCCCACCGGAGTGCAAGCCGCGACCTTCGTCTCGACATCGAAGCCCGGCGCAGGGAGCGAGACGAAGACCGGCGCCGTACTCCACCACGTCAAAATTTTCCCCGACGAACTCCTTCACCCGTAGATGGGCTGATCGACGGGATTAAGGCATTCACCCCCCGACTCCGCCGGGTAAACTGGCCTAAAGGGTTTAACCCTAAAGGCATAGTAAAATTTGATGGAGAGCGGGACCCTGAGGCTTGGTTGCAGATTTATTCTCTGGCAATCAAAGCCGCGGGTGGAGGATACGACGTGATGGCCAATTATTTGCCTGTCATGTTATCCCCTCCGGCTCAGAGCTGGCTCGCAGGCCTTCCAGAGAATTCGATCGATTCCTGGGGAGAACTTTGCGACCAATTCGTTGCCAATTTCCAGGGCACTTACGAGAAGCTCGGAACCCAGTGGGACCTTTATCAGATTCATCAGAAAAAAGATGAGTCATTAAGGGATTTCATTCAGCGTTTCACCAAGAAGAAGAACACAATCCGAGAGATCTCAGAGGCGGTCGTCGTCGCTGCCTTCCAGAAAGGAGTTCACGACCCCGACCTGATCAAGAAGATGTCTCGGAAGCCTCCGACCACCGTCAAGGAAATGTTCGTCTTGGCGGACCGATATGCTATTGCCCCGGACGCTCTAGCCGAGCGTCAAGAGGATCACCCAAGCAGGCAAGAAGGCAAGAAGGACAAGCCCGAGTCAGCCTCCAAGAAAGACAAGAAGCGCAAGGGTGAAGAGATGGTAGCGGCCGCGGAACAGGGTCGACTGAGGCCACCTCGACCCGCCGACTACAACAGAGTCATGGAGGCATCGTGTCCTTTCCATCCAAACGGAAAGCACTCGGCCAAGAACTGCAACATCTTGAAGAAGTTCGCTGAGGATCACAACAGTGATACTCCCAGAGATACCAAGCAAGATGACAAGCGCGACCCCCTCGAGGGCGATGCTTACCAAGAAACTGAGCGAGAGCTCAACTACATATTCGGGGGATCGGATGCATATGAGTCCAAACGTAAGCAAAAGCTTACCGATCGGGAAATCAATGCAGCCATTCCGGTGACCTCCGGGTATCTTCGGTGGTCTGAAATTCCGATCATATTTGATCGTTCAGATCATCCAGATCACATCTCGTGCCCAGGAAGGTATCCACTCATCTTGGATCCTGTGGTGCGGGGCGTCCGACTGCGCAAGGTCCTGATTGATGGCGGGAGTGGATTAAATATCCTTTTCGTTAAGACTTTGGACGAGATGCGATTCCAAAGACGACGCCTCACCGACGGAAGCACCGCTTCACGGTATAATTCCGGGAACCTCATCGCCGATCGGAAGATTACTCTCCTGTCACCTTTGGAACTCGGGAAAATTACCGGACAGAAAACCTCAGTTTTGAGGTGGCCGATTTTGAGACCGCATATCATGCGATCTTAGGAAGGCCGGGTTTGGCCAAATTCATGGCCATCCCACATTACACCTACTTGGTTATGAAGATGCCAGGACCGCGGGGCGTGATCACGGTCCGTGGAGACGTCAAGTTCTCCCATCTCCTCGATAGGGAAAACTGCGACTTCGCTCAGTCCAGAGAGGTGGCAGCTGATTTGGACAAAATTCGGCAGACTGTCGCCACCCTTCGCGACGAGGGCGATCTACCAAACAAAAAGCCGTCTAAGTCAGGCATCAAACTTGACGAGGGCGATGAGTAAAGAAAAGCCCGGCGCTCTTCCCCAGATAGATCAAGACGTCTTCTCATCACTCGGCGGGACGCTTGGGGGCTTGCCGCAGTAAAAAAACATCAAGCAATCGCGTCAGAACTAAACCTGACGGCTATTGTAATCCGCATTGTCGAATAAATAAAGATAAGTTTTCGCTCAACATTATCCCAACGCTTATGCAGTTCAGTTTTTGACTTGCTACTTATTTGTGCGTCAATTAAGTAGTAAGTCGGGGCTACACCTAATTAGGTGCGCAATCGCGCACCTAACCTTTTTTTTTTTCAAAACGACTCACTACCTTGAGGCTAGTAAGTCGGGGGCTACACCTAATTAGGTGCAGTCTGCGCCTAATCAATACCGAATCGTTTCTTCTCTTTTAAATTTATGACAAAGCTTTGCATAAATCGTTCCAAGTAACAAAGGAACGTAGTTTATTCGGGCAGAGCCATGACTTAAACAGAGAAAAGATGGTTAGCTTGGGCTATGTTAAAAGAAAAATAGAAAGTCATATATATGGATAATTTACGAGTTTCTACATTTTTACAGGAAATCTAACTCTAAGTTGTCCAAAAGGCATTCGGTGGTCGGCTTCACTTCCTCGAGCAGTGTTATTGCTTCCTTCTCTGAGCAGACGAAGCCATCCTTGGCAGCGTCAAGATCGATCCGAGGATAGTGCGACTTGACGATTCCCAGCACTTGACTAGAACTCGTCAGGCCGACTTCCTTGAGCCGCGCCTTCAGTTGCTCGGGGGCTTCGGTCCACCTCTGGATCAGCTCAGCTCGAGAGCTCGGCTCGTCCTCGCCAGCATAAAGCTGGCGTCGAGTTGGCTCCACCGCCGCCAAAAGCTCATCATGCCGCGCCTGCGCAATTTTGGCGTTCTCCTGAAGAACGTCATACTGCGCTAGCGTTCTCCTCCTGTGCTCTGTCAAAGAACAAGGAGTGGATGATTACATAACCGCATGGACACTGGGGGTTTAGAGCCGGTCGGGTTTGGGGGCTTACCCTCCAACTCGGCGACGACCTTCGCCGATTTCTCGGCCTTGACCTCTCGCCTAAAGCTTGGTGATCGTGGCGTCGCGTCGCACATGGTGTAGTGCTTAATGTCACCGGGTCACATACAAGACAAACAAACTCTGACTCCGGTCAGGGTACTTACACCGAAGGGAGCCCGTAAGGTCGAACTTTTCGTCTTGCAGTTCCTTGATCCGGGCCAGCAACTCTCGGCGCTCTTTGGCTGCCTCGGTCCGGGCCCCGATGACCTCCCCTTCCATGGACTTAATCTGTTCTATTTGGGGGAAGAAGTAGTTAAGGAACTTGGTTTTCCTCTCGGAATAATCGCCAAGTTCCTGCAAAAACGAAGGATGGTCACTGTCCCAACTCAAGCAAGAAAAGATTTATGATCGGGTTCCTGCAAATTAAAAAGCTTACCCGAACCATTAATTTGCACTTTCGTGGCGTACTCAAAGAGGGTTTCCCTCATCTTTGCCTCGGCCTCGTCGTCAACAAGGGCCCAGTTTCCGGCCTCGTCCCTCCAGCCCGCCAAGAGCTTTGGCTCAGTCTTCTCTGGGGAAGGTGGGGGCTGGCGGGGGATTTCTTCGATTATTGGCTCGACCCCCGCGCTGCTCCTGGCGGACGAGCTTGGATTACAGGCTGCGGAGGAAGCACCTCCTCCAATTCCCGACGCAGCTCCCATCGGCTTCGCTGGTGGGGGCACTGCATCGGATGGAAGAGGAGGGGCTCCTTGACTCGGCTAGGCAGGCCCTGATGCCGGCTCGGTCGGGTGACTCGACGGAACCTCTACAGATGGTTTCTTGAAAATAGGGGACACTTCGGTCAGAAAGGATGCGAAGAAAGGCTATCAGAAGGTGGCGGAGTTCCGCTTACCGATTGGTGGTTTTAATCTTGATGCCGGTTCCCTTTCGGGAAGAAGTTCCGCTTCGAGGCGTCGGCGGGCCTCTCGGCCTAGCTTTGAGGGGTTGAGTTCTTCTCCCCCTTTGGCTTCGCGCTACCACATGTCCTTAGGGGGTAAGTCCCCAGACTACACCCGGAAGCCGAAGTAGGCGGGCTTGCTCCTCCTTTGGGAGCTTCGCCCACCTTTGGCCCCAAGCTGTGCGGGCCGCGTTCTCCCGACAACGGGGCCTCTTCATCCACTAAGGGAGCCGAGCCCTTGCCTTTTTTGGCAGCCGGGGTATCTTCAGGTTCCTCCCCTGAGCGCTTCTCGCCCTTGTTGGTAGGATCCTCAGGGGTTGGGGCCGCGGATATAAGAGACCGGCGGCTCTGCATAGGAGCAAGGCACCCCCCAACAGTAAGCTTCAACGAGGAGATTACGCAATGTCCGACAAAAGGCAAAGAATGTACTCGAGCCTTACCTCAGGAGGTGGATGGTTGAGGGAAAAACTTCTGGGGCTCCCTGGATTCGAAAAGATAGTTCCGGGAGCGAAAAATTCGGAGAGTCGATCGATGGCGTCGGAATTGGAGATTGGGACGTCCGTCTCTTTAGTAGAGTCGGATGGCCCAGTGTACTCGAACTCGAGCCTAATCCTTTCCTTGAGTGGCTGCACGCGGCGTTTCGTGAAGGAGACAGCTACATCGACGCCGGTCAGCCCCCCTTCTTTGAGATGCTGGATCATGCCGAGTAACTCGGTCACTTGATCCATTTCAGAAGAGGGAGGGGGAGAGTTCCAAGAGGTGGAAGCTCGGGGCTTTCTCCCATCAAAGCAAGGAAGGCGGGGAGGATTGGAGCAATAGAACCACCCTGATGCCACCCTTCAGAGAAGTCCGCGTGACAAGGCAAAATATTCCCTCTTGAGGCGCTCCCGAGTTGAACCTGCCCGCCAATGACCTTAGGGGCAATGTCGGTCAGGGTAGGCTTTGAGGAAGAAGAGATGGCGGAAAATGGCGAAGTGGGAGCGATCCTAGAAAAGCCTCACAAAGATGAACGAAAATTGAAAGTTGAAGAATAGAGTTGGGATTCAAAAGGAAAAGTTCAATCCCATAATGATGAAGCAAACCGCGAAGAAAAGATGGACGGGAGTCCAAATCCGCGGAGAAGAAAGATTCAAGACAACAATCTCTTCTTGATGAGGAGTGGGGAGGATTCACTGCGGCGGCGCTAATCAATAAGCTCGACGACGGAGAAACGGCGCCGACGAGGGCTTGCAACCGCCATCGGTGGTGTTTGAGGTTGCCACCCCCGCCATTGGAATGCGGTGGATTTGGGGGCTTGATGATGGCGGCGGTGCTAAGATTGCCTGGAGGCGGCGAGAGCACAAAAACCCTAGCGGGGAGTCTTAGGGAGATGAACGGTTTGGGGCGCACAGTGTAAGCGCACTAGTTCAAACTCCCTTAAAGGCTTCTCTCAGAAGGAAGTGGGCAACATTTCGTTTCCATGTAAGGCGAGAAAGGAATGAAGCCCTAAAATTGCCGTTTCAAGACCTGGGTTTTGATCCGAGCCCTTGAGGACATGCCCAATGAGGGCTGTGAGCCTTGCACGATTTACTCGGGTACAGGTGACACTCGGGTCATTTCAGTCGGGAAAAGTAGCATACTCCTTGATGGGGTCATTGCTGGTCTTCAATTTGAGGATTGGGCGCCTCCCAAGGTAGCAATTTGGCTTTTGGTGTGCCCTTTGGGGACGGAAGTCGGTTCGGCTTTGTAGCCGGTCATGCGCGATTGAAGTTCTATACAATTGTCCTGGTGGCATATCTTCGGATCGTTTGTCGACAGGACAAGCACCACTTGGGCAAAATAAATCTAGCTCTTGGCGTACCTCTTGGGGTCAATGGCTGGTCCGATTTTATAATCGGATTAGGCGTCGAAGAGTTACCTCTTCAGTTGGGTCTCAGTGGCACATCTCCGGATCGTTTGTCGTTATGACAAACACCATTAGGAGGACCTTAACTTGGAGGCGGGCATATTCCTCTGGGAATCACTAGCTTGAATCTGCATTAGTCGGATCAAGGCGTCTGAACACCCTACGCAGGTTGTGGCATGTCCCATGTTGGACCGAATGTTGAGCTCTGCAAGTCAGGCTTGAATGCCATAAGTTGTAACAGGGAGGATAAACGCAGGGTGGCATTGCTTACTTAGTGACATCCACTTTTTCTCTGGTATGCCCCCCCGAGGGGCCATTAGCTAGTATACCGACCTGTCGGGCTGGGTACCAGGCATATTAAACGGCTTGGGAATTTTCTCGAGTTCTTTGCAACTGTGTTGTTTGATCAGCAGGTTACTCGGCAGGCAAACTTCATCGACCAAGCGAAGAGTGACGTCACTCGGGTAACATCTGAAGGACTGCAAGCTGAGCCCCGAATCAAGACAACCCAATCCCGAAGCACTCGGGGGATACTGTGGAAAACATGGGCCCTGGGTGTCCGAGGGTATACTACAAGACGTACCGCTACCTTGGGCCGAGTTAGTCGGGCCTTCCAGAAGGCAGGCTTGGAAGGCGGTGCGACTGAAGATAACCTAGAAGGACACGAATTCGTTTCCTATTCATGTTACATGGGTATAGGCTGTAACATACCCAAATTTTCAAATTCAGTACAAAAAATTTTCACAAAAATAACAATTATATTTATATAACCATTTTCCAAATTTTTAAAGAATTTTATGAAATCAACTCCTATTATTCTCTAAGTAAAACACCCTATCTATCTTTTTCTAAAATAAAACAAAATCCCATAAAATAATAAATATTATTTCATATTTGGATTCTACTCATTTTTCTGGATTTTTAGAAATTTATTTCATATTTTTCTAAGCTTCCTAGAGCTCTCTATGAATTTTTAAAACCATAAATAAATCCTGGAAAACCTTTTCTTTTTTTTAATTTAAAACCTTCCGTTTTGGAAAAAGACCCGGAATGCGCTTTCCTCTTATGGAAATACGCTTCCACTTAACACCATCCCACCACTCTCTCTCACTGACCTACGGGTCCCATTTGTCATACCCCCAAACCTAATCTAACAGCGCCCATTGTTTCCTCTCAAATCCAACGACGCACGTGGATCTTCTTCCACCTCCCACCGATTCGCCGCCTTGCTCTCCACCACCGGCCGCCAACAACCATTGCCGCGGTGCGCCATTGCCCATGGGAAGCACCGCCCGCTTTCCCTTTCTCTCGAGCCCTCGTTTATTTGCCACGACAACCGCCGCCTCGTCATCATCCTCATCTTCTCTACAAGACCACCAATCAGCCGCTGCCACCGTACAAATTCGCTGCCGCCATAAACGAGCTTCGCCGTACCCGCTACTCCATCCAAAGCCTATATAAACCCATCCCCGACACTGCCTCGCCCCAAGCTCTCTTCCTCCACTTTCCTACTCCCTTTTACTGCCCAATATCGCTGCCGTCAAGTTTGTCTTCTCCAAGTCCAGCGAGTTGCCTCCTCGCCGTTCCGGTCCATTTCCGACCTCAACCCCTATACATAAAATGCTCTACTCCCACCCTCAAACCTAATCCGGCCATCATCCGACACTAGACACTAACCACCACCGGAATTCACCCGCCCATGCTATCTCCCATACCGCCGCGTAGCTCAGACTCCGTCGTCTGCTGACTCACTGAGTCTTGAGCTCCACCGTGACCACCTAGAGAAAGCCCAGGCTCCCAATTGCATTATTTTTCCCTCAATTTCTCACCACCGACTTTCCTCGCCATCGACGACAAGCTCCACCACCGCCCTTCCATCTTCCCTGCTTCCCTTTCACCCACCTTTCTCCCATCGACGCCATGGACCCACGCCACACCGACCTCACACTCACGCCCTCTCTCTGCCCATCCGGTCCCACATGTCAGCCACACTGCAACAAATTGGGCCAAGCCCATTACTATTAGCCCAAGTAAGAATTTGAATCCCTTTTTAATTTTACTTCCATCCATACTGTTTAAATATATTTAAAATATCCACTCACTTTTATAAATTCCACCAAAATTCATACAAATCTAACATAAGATAAAGAAAAATATAAAAATATAAACTATCATATTTTCTAATAAAATAACCTTAAACAAATCCTTTTACCCTCTCTTCTTTATATAATAAAGCATTTTAATTAAAGAATATAGAAATAAAATTAGTAAAACTTCCAATATAAAAGTTACTCAAAATAATGTTTTATATCTAGAAATAATATCTCTACATTTTAAAACCTACAGAAATTCAAATCTAAATTTAAACCCCTTTCTTTAACATAATTAAGAACTTTCCTTAAAATATAAAGTTAATATGAAATTATGTTAGTAAATTTTATATATCCCATCCAAACCTATTTAATATAAGGATCTTACTAATAAATTTCACATAATCCATTCAACCCATATAAACATTTCCATTATAATGCCAAAACAATTCTTTTAATTAATATCACTATAAAGTCAAAAAGAAATATTTCAAATATGAATTTCAACCTATTCTAAATCTCTCCATAATTCTTAAAAACATAACACAACCCTAACATTATGCTGCCCAAAATACCTATTTTATATAAAAATCCATACCTCTTTTTCTTTTAGAAAATATTTTCAAACTTCTAGAAAATTATACAACCCATCACCCTTTTTACCCCAAACACTATCTATTTTTTTTGTCGTTTATTTAAAAAACTTTTCTTATTTGAATATTTATTGGAGTTTCTCTCTCTTTTTGTAACGTATAGATGATGAACTTCGCCCTATGGAAGCTTTAGCCATAAATGTCCTGAATATATAATAAGTGTGATCCGATCTTCAAATAAGGCAGGTTTTCTACCCTTGATGCATAATTTATTTCCTATTCCTGTTATTTATAATTATCGCATTATGTTATAGATATGTATGTATGAAATTTCCTTTTTAAAATATCTCTCCCAAAACCCACAGCCAAAAAGCCCCCCTTCCTAATAACATGTTTAACATTTTCCACTACCCTAGAATTTAAGGATAATAATCATCATTGAGTTTTGAGTAAAGTTATGTTGAAGAATATAAGCTGGGTGGATAGCTTATATTAGAGTTTGTGGAAGATTTAAAATGCATCTTTTTCTATAGAGCAATTCGGAAAGATTGCTTTGTCGGCTTGGGTAAGGCACCCCGGGAAAAAGGTGCAACACTCAAGGGCACCAGATTGGGTGTTTGGTTGAGTTAAAGTCTGGATTCGTTGCTCTATAAAATATAGAAGCAAATTCGAAAATATCGTTATCTTTTAGTCTTGGGCTATGGTCACAACAAGTATGGCGGTGAAAACACTCAAGGCGACAAATGACAGGTCATTTGTAAATCGTTTGTTTCTATAAAAACTTGAGTTTAAAATGAATAAGAATGACACAAATTTTCTCCCATCCATGTAGTAGGCCACTATATGGGTAAAGCTGGGTAGGTTCTGCAGAGTTGAAAATAAAAACATCGATGGACCTTACTTCGGGTATATGAAGTTGTGTCAAATGGGTGATGCCTATCTTATACATTGAATTCATGACCTTGATTTATAAATTCTTTGTCTGGTTAGCAGATGAGCATAAGGATGGTGTTGGAGATAGAAATTGAATAATCATAAAAATTGTTTTGATTTTAATAAGTATTAAGTCTTTAATCTATAATAATTTATATTACATTCCAGTTAAAAGATGAACTCCACTCAAATAAATCTTGCATATAGTTATTAGTAATTTCGTGTAAGATTCCTGCAAGTACTGTTAGTACTTACCCACATTATGTGGGCAATTTATTTTCTTTTTACAGGATCCACCTTATGCTCAGAAATGGACATTTATGAAGAAAACAGGAATTTGCATAGGAATCGATTTCTAAGGTTTACCTTATACTCCAGCTCTGTCTGTGGTATATGGGCATGTAATTTTCTTTTTATTACCAGGTTAAAATTTCACTTTCCGCTGTAAAATATTTATAACATGTAATAAATTAAGCAAGCTGTACCATTTCTGAATGCAACTGAAATCCTGGACAGTTGGCATTCTGGACATTTTCTGGTAAATTTTTACCAGAGATTTGGTCCGCCACATAGGCGTAGCTGGATCGGTTATATCTATATCTTCCAAACACGACTAGATTTTATTCAGAACCCGACCCCTACACTATATAAAAGTGCACGGGTCCCTAGTGGGGACATTGAATCTCCTCTTGTAATCATCATCGAATCCACCCAAATACAATCCACGAGCATAGAGTAGGGTATTACCTCGCCTCGAGGACCGAACTCAGATAATTTCGGCTCCTGTGCTACCATCGTTGTCGTGATCTCGTGATAGTCCCATAAAATATATTTCCAACGCAAATCGTCCGATGGCGGTGGGGCGAGGTTTGCTTGGCGAGGTTTGGCGAGGCGGACCATCTGGCGGCTGCGGCTGCAAGCGGCGGCAATGGGCGGCGGGCGTAAGGGAGGAGACGGCGTGGTTGGGCAGACGGCCCATGACAGCCTGGCTGGCAGGTTGGCGGCGAGGCGGCGTGGATCTGGCGGTCGCGCGACGGCCAAGACCGGCGAAGCGAGCAGCGGCGACCATGGGAGGTGGCGCGGTGGAGTTTCGGCGGCGACGGCTACGGCGCGGCGAGCTCGGCGGCTACTGATGGCAAAGCGGCTGGGCGACCTAAGGGCGGCTCGGCGTTCAGACCCTGGCGGTGGGGATCGGGCGACTCGGCGCTAGGGAGGGGGTGCGGGCTTGGCGGCTCCGATGGGGCGGCTTACCGTCGGCAACGAGGATCACCTCGCCGATGGCGCCAGTTGTGTTTAGCTTGCGTGTTGTGCGGGTTCTGTGTAGACGTCAATGGATTTGGGGGAAGTTAGGGCTAGGGTTTTGCAGGTGCTCGCGTACGTGGCTCAAGGCCTACGGTGGCACATTGCGTGCAGGCCACGCCGAGGAGCAAGGCTGCCATGTCGGTGAGCTCAATCACGAGGAATCATGAAGAGGATGAGAACGGAAGGAAACTCAATCATGAAGAATCATAAAGAGGATGAGAATGGAAGGAAAGGAAGAAAGATGGAATTTTTTTTGTAATTCTAAATTTTAGGAGAAATTGATAATGTAACAAATGGAATTTAAATAATTAGTGTCTTTGTAATATATTTTTTTTAAGGAGAGATCGAGAATGTAAATCATTAAAATTATGAATAAGATTGGGGTTTACTTGTAAATGAAATATCAGTTGTTTCTTTACTAAGATTGAAAAATTTATTTTGTTTGTTGCGATATATAAGCAAAATTTGTTTATTTATTTATTTATTCACTTGGGTGTCACACGTGCCAAGTCAAACCGTGCCTTATATTTTGAAACAGAGGGAGTACCAAACTAAAAAACAATTGTAGATCTATTTACTATGCTTGATTATATTGTTTGATTTTCTAATGATGAGCAAACTTGAAAATTCTGTTCTTTCTCTGACGAAGCTAAAACAACCTGACAACCTTGTTTCATTCTGTTTAAGCTGATGTAGATTACTATCTGAAAAGCTATGGGCTTTCCTTCAAACGCTTATAGAGGCTACAAAAATATTAAAATTTGGTTTTGAGAGTTTCAGGAGGAAACTTTAGGATTCAAAAATGTCCACAAAGCGTCAAAACGTTTGTCTTATAAAAAAAATAAATTCTTCGTTGTATGTTTTAATTTTAATTTCCCGCTATAGATCACCATACACCAGGGGGTTCAAACAACCGGTTTTTTGGATCTAGAATTAAGTTTTTTTTTAATCTTCAAAAGTGCAATATATATTTATTCCCACTGAGAAGAGTTGTTGCGGCAGCAGCGTGGAGGCGACGGCGCAACAAGATGGACAGCTCCATCTTCCCCCGACCAAGTCCACTTCCTCACCGTCGCCGGTCTCCCACGCGAACTCCCTCGCCAGGTTGGCAACAAAGTCCACTTTTCTGGATAAAACACAAGAGAAATATGAGGCATCAGATGACACATTATCTCGGTCAAGCCGCAGGATTTCTTCAATGTAAAATTCTTATTTGCCACTAAGAGATCTGTCATCAAGAAATTTAACTTTTCTTACGTGTCATCGCCTACTTCTTTCCCTCTATACCACTGTTGTTAGTTACATTAGGTTCAACTGTTAGAGAGTTCTGGTTAATTAAGGGCCAAAATACCTCTTTAATAATTTCTTGATCTAAAACTTTAACACGCTGCTTCTCCTACATTTGAACTCTAAATTGAGTGATTCAAATTTCTAAATTTATGTATCATGTTCTACTTGCTTCAAAAAAAGTTTTTTAAAATTTTTTTAGTATTTTCTTTTTTTGTCTCATTTTCATGAGACATGGTACCATTAATTTTAAAATAAAATTTACATCCCAAAAATTTTAAATTTTACTTTGAGTACGCATAATTTTCTGAATCTATAAAAATCTTATGAATTTTGTACTATTTTTAATGAATTCTTTCTATTTTGTATCGTATTAGAAAGGCAGGGCATGATCGTCTTTACCACGCTCCGTCATGGTTTGACTAGTTCCTAATGGCATTCATGGGAAGAAGCTTTAGAGACAATGACACATAAGGGAAGTTGAACTTCTTAATGGTAGATTAAAAAAATGACTAACTCTCATTGGCAAATAAGGAATTTACTCTTTCTTTAACTTCCTTACCATTTGTTTTCAGAAGCCCTAGACTCACCATCTTTTGAGTTGTCATATATTACCAAATTTTTTAAAAAACTGATTTGTTTCGGCCATTTCCAGATATTTCCATCAAATCCACTTTATCAGTTCATTCTCAACAATATTAACTCATACAAGCAGAAATATCCACAATATCATGAGTATCCAGAAGACTAGAACAGCAAAGGAGTTAGAACAAGAAAGATGTGTACCTTCCAAATTTCTTTTCTTTTTTTTTTCTGAAAATTGGCAGCTTTGTCCAAGATCTTAGCAGGTCCACCTTGTAACCTGAAACTCCTTCCGGCTTACCTTCTATCAAGCACATCCACCAAAACAGCTTTAATTATCCGATAGACCCATCCACGGGTCATTATTTCACAAGCAGAGAGGGGCTTCAGTATTGTCACGGTCGACAAAGAATTAAGTTTTGGACGCATCCATTAAGCGAAACCAACGAGATCTTAGAGTATTTGTAGCAAAGTCTAAAAATTCGTATCTTTAAATCCCCTTCTCTAAACCACTATTTGTTCTCTATATTTTTATCATTTTCAATAAAGTCTCTATCCTAAAAAAGATATAGAGACAGGAGAGAGAATATCTAAATATAGAAACTCAGATAAAGAATCCCTAAATTTAAGGACTGACATAGAGACTCTGTTAGAGTGATACAGACACTGGGTCTCTAAATATAGAGATGATTTCTTTTTAAAGACTCTGCTAGGATGCTCATTTCTAGATGGAGCTGAGCGCGCTAGTGCTCAAAGAATATGACTTGCATCCTTGGCTGGTCTAGGAAGTCGAAATGGTAAGTTTTGATGCCTACAATTGGCGTCCTTTGTACTATAATTGACATGGACTCAGCAAAACTTGTAACCTTGACAAAGGTGAATGGGATGGCATTAGGATTTGATATCTTTGGGTAGGTAAATCACTCGTCGTGCTCACCAATCGTTGCACTTGCTGGTTGCTGCGAATACAAGAGGTTCATGTGTCTAATGGGCCAACCATGTCGACATCTTCTCTACTATATGTTCTACTGGTGCTTGATCGTTACTCCTGTTTAATAATGGAAAACGTTTCAACCTTTACGTTCAAGACTTATATGACCAATACAAGTCATGAGTAACTTGTAAAATGTTGTCAACTAAATAGAAAGAAATACATGCCAAAGGAATTACAAAACATTAAAACCTAGAGATCCTATTATTAAATCTCTAGCCATATTAGAAGAAGAATGACATAATGACGATCTCCCATGCATGCCTGAACTATCTCCTCCTTATTATCCTCTTTTTGCAGCAGTATCCTATTGCAACCAGTAGACTCTCTTGAAGATGACCTAAAAAAGGAGTAAATATCTTTCCGCACCTGTTCTAGTGTTCCATACGGGTGCGGTTAGGCTTTTCACGGTCCTTTGTATCTATTGGTGCTTGGAGATACCATAAATTAGAGACATTGATCAGGCTTGATCCAACCGTCCTTACCTCTAGGTACCATTTCACCCTCTAATGATGGTACAAATGACTTAGGGTAACTACATAATTTCTCTTTTTGTTCTCCTCTCTATGGCGAGCTACCACCGGCCACCTCGTCAGCCATCGCATCACCCCTACACTACGTCATCAGGCAACCCACCACACCACTTGGCCTCTGTTGCAGCACGCCCCTCCTACAGCCCCGTTGTCACGTTATGGTGCTTGGAGGTACCATAAATCAGAGCCATTGATCAGGCTTGATCCAACCGTCTTTATCTCTAGGTACCATTTCACCCTCTGTAAGGAATCGGATGGTTAAGAGGGGGAGTGAATTGGGCTTTTTAAATTTTAAACTTGATTACCAAATTGTGAACTTGTGTTCAAAACCTAGAAGATGTGCGGTAGCTAAGTGCAAAGGTTTAGAACACAAGAGCTCTAAATTAACTAAGTCAGTTTATTAAACCAACAACCTAAGTCTAAATAGAGGATTGCAATCCTAGGGTGACAATCAAGCAATTCATTTCTAGGAATGTAATTGTAAGAAAGTAAATTGCTCAAAGTAAATAGGCACAATAAAGCTGACGGGGATTAATGGCATTTTCGTAATTACTCAAGATTAGCTTGGCCCGTAATTATGATAATGCCCCGAAAGAGACGCTCGGGGCGAGTGACCCATGTACCCCGAAGCGTTGCTCGGGAACGACGGACTGCTGCTTGGAGTCTCTAAGCAGCACCAGCTGCACCACGATGCAATGCTCGGGCCTTTCTCTATTCGGGCGCCATCAGGTGGACACGCGGTGGCTACGGATAGGCCACGTCTTCCGTTCCAACGTATGTGTCGTGCTGACATATCTCGCATTGCCGCGTCCCATCATGGGGCTGGTGAAGTCAGCAGCCACCTGCTCCCGTCACGTTTTATTGTTTTACTGTCATGCGCCACGCCTCTCCACATCATTCCGAGGGATGGGCACGTGACGCTTTTCGTGTGGCCTTAGTCAAGGGAACAACGTCCGGGCCACAGAGCAGCATATGGACCGCAGGATTATAGGTTTTACACTCAGAAAGTTGATAGCTTTGTACAGGTATAAATAGATGGCCTCGTACACGCAGAAGACGCGGACACATAGCGCACAGAAGAAGGGCAAGACACATGCACACACGAGCACCTGTAGCTAGGAACATAGCCTGTAATCAGTTTAGGGGCGCCTGGTCCTGTGGATCAATTACTCCTTCCTTGTATATCCTCTTTCGCTATCAAGTAAGACTGGATGTAGGGCTGTTATCCCGGCAGTGGGAGGCCCGAACCAAAGTAAAAAGCCTTTGTCTCATTTCGGTTGTCTGATTGAGTTCATCTATCCGAACGTCCCCCTAACTATAGAAAGGACCCGTTGATCCCCGGTTCAACAAGTAAGCTCGACACCTGGGAGCCCCATACTCCCAACCGCCGACAAAAGCAAACTACAAATGACACAAACACTTTTTACCGTGGTGCTTGGAGACTTGCCTGTCTCCCCTAATCCACGTTGAGGCTAGGTCCAACCAACTTGAATCGGCTCCTTCTCAAGCCAACCATCTCAATTCCACTAGTGGTCGCTACTTCCTCCATCTCGGAGGTGGCAAACACCAACGCCACACACAAGTTCACCCGAGCCTTCTCACAACCTTCTTTGAGAAGATCACCGGTGCACGACGCCTCCCATGCCGTTTAGGTGCCGACAAGCACCAAGAGTAATAAGACTGAGATGGATCGATCATTCCGGATCAATCCAAACCTTGAAGCATACTCTCAAGGAGAAAATAGATACCTAAGGTTAGGGGCTACAAGAACACTCCTCTCAGTTCAAAGCACCCTCTCATACCCAACTGGACTCAAATCTAAGCAAATGAGCGAGTCATCCCAAAAAGAACTAGCCCAATGACTTAAATAGCACTCCAATAAAAAGCTAGCCATTGTAGCTAGCCAGACCGGTCCGAGTGGCCTAGACAACGCCGCTCCGGCAACATAATCTCTTCATGGCCGGACCAAGCGGCCGGACCATGGCACTACGGCCAGACCAACCTGGTCCGACGGCATACATGCTGCCCTTATGCGGGCGGACCACTCCTGCACCCTTTCTGGACCTTGGTCCAGCCCACCCAAACCACTCAGGTCCAGCGGCAAGGGACCAGTCCGGCGGCATAAGGGCTCCATGAAACCCTTTTGGTCCGAGGTCTGACCTATCTGGACCATTGAGGTCCGACGGCATAAGCACGAACTGGCTGCACACTGCCATCACAACACTCACACAAGTGACCAACTAAAAAGATTTTAGGAGTGTGCTACTTGATAGAGAAAAATCTGAGGTGATCCAAACACTTTGATCCCCTCTTAATAGTACGGCGGTCTATCCTACCAATTCGGTGATTCAACCAATACCGAGACCAATAAAATACTAGGAAAAATCCTTAGCCCTATACTAACAATACCTTCACACAATGCATCCTTTTCTCGACGGCGTTCCACACATAATAATGCATTCATTTAATCAACCCTGACTATCACCAATACTTGATGACTCCTCCGTCCCGTCGACCTTGACTTGACCATCCACCCGATGATCGTCCCGTGCTATCGATTCTGACTTGATCATCAATCTTTGGCGACTTCCGTCTTGTTGACATTGACTTGGCCATCATCCTTTAATGTCACTTAGTTGTCATTCTCCTTCATGGGGCCTAATACTATTTACATCACTCATGAAAGTTATTAGTCCCAAAAACTCAATAGAAGATGGGTAAGTTTAATAGACTTTACCATTTAAGCACTACAAATGTTTCAAAACAAAGATCATCATGCATGGAAAACACTTGTTATAGTATAAGATCACAAATGAGTGCATCTTATAAGAGAACACTAAACCACAGTGTACAAGATAGGAAGATGCCCATATATGTTTATATTATAATCCAATGCATATAGCTATTAATTCAAGTCATATTGATTTCAACTAGATTTACATTAGTCTAAAAACCACCTATGCTACTACAAAGCATCAATGAGTCAACAATTAACACAATGCTAAACAAGAGCTTAAAGCAACCTAACAACCTAACACGAAAGTGCAATTTTCAGCTTCTTTGATAGCATGGCAGCACATCAATTAATTTAAATAAAATCATATAGAGCTCAAATGAAAAACATCATAATAGGAAAAAGATGCGTCTCGAAATGCTCTACCATTTTCATATATAAACTTTTTCTATCTAAACTCGGGAAGACCTTCAAAAAATTAAAATACCACGAGTTGTCCGGCCGCCAAACCCAGACCGAACCTCACTAGACGGTAGTCCGGTAGGGGGTCTGGCCAGGTCAGACCGTCTTGGTCTAGCAGGCCATATTCCACCGGACCTCCTTGGTCTGGCCACCCTCGGTCTGCCGGACTACGCCAGTCCACCGGACCCTTTCAAAAGAGGACTAAATTTTACTATTAGACATATATTTTCCTCTATTTAAAATACGAGACTAAAACAAATCAACAATAAGTAAGTTAATCTCATATGGAGTTTTTTCATTAATCAAGCAGTAAAGCAAGCATTCAATACATTTACACTACATATATAGCTTGCTTGGATAAACAATTTTTTAGATCTAAATAGAGACTAAAGAGATAGCATAGAATAAGGTATATTAGTCTTAAAAAGATTAGTTCATAAATGTTTGTTATAAAACAATATTTATCATCAATTAGTGTTTGTCATTAATCACCAAAATCAAACAAGAACTACCTTGAACTTATACCCTCTAATATGGTACAAATGACTTAGGGTACCTCCATAATTTCTCCTTTTCTTCCCCTCTCTCTTGTGAGCTATCACTGACCACCTCGTCAGCCATCGCACTGCCCCTACACTACGTCATCAGGCAACCCACCGCCTTGGCCTCTGCTGTAGCACACCCCTCCTATAACCCTGTTGTCATGCCGTTCGACCCACCCATAAAACCGTTTGCCATGCCGTCTCCTGCTCCGTCGTCGCATCGTCCTATGTGCTGCTGCTATACCTCGAGGGAATTAGGGCTGGTGTCGATAGCGTTGCTGGGACGGGGCTACATACAACGCTTGCAACCGCGGTTGGCGACGGTGGTCGGTGGCCAGTGAAGTGAGAGAGAAGCGTAGGGAGATAGAGGAGAGATTAGTAATTTGTAAAAGCCAATTATGCCCTTTACATGTACCTTTGAGTACTTGAGAGAGAATGTTTGGTTTCATTAGGCTCCGAGATCTTTAAGAAGCAGTTTAACGCTTCATTCTTCTGAAGGTGGGAGAAAAGATCAAACTGATTATTTATCCAAATTAGGCTTTAAAACTTAGGTAATTAGCTTATTCTGCTTAGCCCAAGAATTCTGCTTAACCCAAGAAGAAATGAAGAAATGACAAAAGCACCGCCAGTCATGGTCTATGCAATTGACTGACCTTTTTAACAGCAGGTGATAACAAGCGACCATCATCGTAGTTATGGGCCCTGTTCTTACGCAGTTTCAGTTCCAGTGCAATCCAACCCTCGCCCGATGCAGACCTTTTTGTATTCACTGAGAATTTTGCCGGTCGTCCAAAGGTTTGAGTAGATGAAAACCGAATGAAATAAAATCCACACGTTCCAAGAACGTACTTTTTTTACCTCTGCGTTGACGAGAACCGAACAACGAAATTCATGCATTCCAAACTAGATCACCATGCAAGTCCCTCTTAAAGTTGGAAGAAATCCGGCATCTCTCACTTACCTTAATCACCCTGACTAATCCAATCATGCCAGCAAATCACTTACCTGAACCCGTTGTAGAGATGCAATCAACGTATTCACATCGCATCTACGTGTTTTTTTCGGTTTCCAACCAAATGACTTTACTACTTGGCAGGTGGGAACCAATAGCATATCAAATCCGTTATTCGTCGATTGACTCGACCGAACTCACCCTGCTCCGGCGACGGTGAGGCGGTGGTTGTCAGGTTAGGGTTTGGGCCTCCTACCCTAAATTAGAAGGTGACGGTAGCTGCCGGAGATGAGAAAGGAGTGTGCGAGGCAGGAGCATGGTGTTAGCGTCGACACAGCATTTAGGGGGAGGAGCGTGAGTCCGTGAGAGGAGGGTGGATGTGGAGGAGTCGTCCGAGGGTCTTGGACATGTATAGAAGAAGGGGAGGGGAGTTTGGTCGTTCAATGGCGATCTTATACATAATAGAATCGATTGGGAAATTCTTTCCAGGCGACCATCGTCTTAGTCCCATAGTATATTCTCTACTATTAAAAAGAGTTATGATTGTGATAGGGCTAACTTTTCATATCTCATGTCCATCGCTACAACCAACAGTCCATACATCGTAAGAACAATTTCCATTTATTTACATGCATGACTTTCTTATTTTAGTGTATTATATTTTTTGAAACCTTTCTATTAGCAAAATAAATGATTTTTATTGATTTAGTTTGTTTTCCTATTTTACTATACTTGCATTATAGTAAGGTTTCGGTTGCACTTATGAAAAAATAGTTTGCGCCGATGGTATTTAGTCGCAATGTAATTGAAGCATGTTAGCGTAGCTACAAGCATGAGCTATTTAATATTCTTTTAATTCCTAACAACAACTAAACATGTCGTTGGAGCACGTGCAAGTCAAAATTTTGAATCTTTAGCTATAAATATCTTTTGAACTGTTTACTGAGTGCATAAAAATTATAAGTGTAGATTCGTCTTGTAGAGTATTTTCATAATATTATGATCTTAGTAGACTGTATATATAAATAGTACTGGTATTTAGTGGTCAAATACGTATTTTAAAGACCGTGTCAATATCTAAAACTACATGTATTTGTGACCGGAGAAAGTAGTTAATTACCTTACAAAAACAAATACCAAGACAATTATCAGGTAATTAACCTATTGGCATCATGCTAGGATTAGCTAGTAGCGTTCATGACTTCAACACTCACCACCGGCCGGGGGAAAATATCCTCCGAAAACTACTGTTCCAGGCGCACGCGTGTCCCCTTCCCAGCCACCCACTTCCTACCGGCGCCCAAACATTCCCAGGTTTTTCCGCCCGTATAAGTAGCCGCCATGATTGGATCCCCAGCGGAAAAAAATCCCACTCGGCCATGGAGGACTGGCTCTTCTACTCCCTCACCACGCTCCTCTGCCTCCTCTCCTCGCTGCTGCTGCGGGCCCGCCGGTCCAAGGCGCCGGCGGCAGGCCCACCACTGCCGCCTGGCCCGGCGCCGGTGCCGGTGCTGGGCCCGCTGCTCTTCCTCGCCCGCCGCGACTTCGACCTGGAGCCCGTGCTGCGGCGCCTCGCGCGGAAGTACGGGCCTGTCTTCTCCTTCGCGCCGCTTGGTCCGGCACGGCCGACGATATTCGTCGCGGCTCGTGGGCCGGCCCACCGCGCCCTCGTCCAGCGAGGGGCGGCGTTCGCGTCCCGCCCGCGCGCCAGCAGCCCCACCGCCGCCGTGCTCACCAGCGGCGGCCGGAATGTGAGTTCATCCGCCTACGGGCCCACCTGGCGCGCCCTCCGCCGCACCCTCGCCACGGGCGTGCTCAACCCGGCCCGCCTCCGCGCCTTCGCGCCCGCGCGGCGCTGGGCGCTCGACGTGCTTCTCTCGCGCCTCCGGGAAGGCGGCGGCGATTCGTCCCCCGTCGTCGCCGTCATGGAGCCCTTCCAGTATGCCATGTTCTGCCTCCTCGTGCACATGTGCTTCGGCGGCGATCGTCTCGGCGACCCGCTCGTGAAGGAGATCGAGGCGCTGCAGCGCGACCTCCTCAACAACTTCCTCAGCTTCCAGGTCTTCGCCTTCGTCCCCTCGCTCACCAAACTCGTCTTCCGCCGCCGGTGGAACAAGCTCGTCTCGCTGCGGCGCCGTCAGGAGGAGCTTTTCGGTCCGCTCATATGCTCCAGGAGGGAGTCCGGCGCCGGTGGCGACTGCTACGTGGACTCTTTGGTGACGATGGCTGTCCCGGAGAACGGCGGCAGGAGGCTCACCGACGGCGAAATCGTCAGCCTCTGCTCCGAGTTCTTGAGCGCCGGCACCGACACCACGGCCACGGCGCTGCAGTGGATACTGGCGAACCTGGTCAAGAACCCAGCGATGCAGAACAGGCTCAGGGAGGAGGTTTCCGCCGCCGTTGGGAAGGACGGCGAGGTGCGGGAAGAGGACCTGCAGGGGATGCCGTACCTCAAGGCTGTGGTGCTGGAGGGGCTGCGGCGGCACCCGCCGGGGCACTACGTGTTACCGCACGCGGTGGCGGAGGACACGACGCTGGATGGGTACCGTGTCCCAGCGGGCACGCCGGTGAACTTCGCGGTCGGCGACATCGGGCTGGACGAGGAGGTCTGGACTGCGCCGACGGAGTTCCGACCGGAGCGGTTCATGCCCGGCGGCGAGGGGGAGGACGTGGACCTCACCGGCAGCAAGGAGATCAAGATGATGCCTTTCGGCGCCGGCCGGAGGATCTGCCCCGGCATGGCGCTGGCGCTGCTGCACTTGGAGTACTTCGTGGCCAACCTGGTCAGGGAGTTCGAGTGGCGCGAGGTGACCGGCCAGGAGGTCGACCTTACCGAGAAGCTCCAGTTCACCGTCGTCATGAAGCAGCCACTCAAGACGAGGGCCGTGCCGCTGTGGGGCGAAAGGCCAATCGCCGCCATGGGCTCAGGTTGATCAAGAACGGTAGCATGGCAATCGGCAAGAGTACGTCATGGCTTGGCTTCTCGTTGCTCATGCTAATTGCAGTATTATAATGGCGATTATGTTAAGTTTCTCCTGCTCTTTTGGGTATTGGTAAACTAATGTTGCACTAGTGTGTATGTACAATGGGTACTTAGCAAGTTAGCATCTTAATTTCTTTTATGCTGGTGTGATCCCAATTCTCATTTGCTGGTAACTTTGAACGTTGGTAAGCTATATTGAAAAAATGCATCTTTTGAGGTGGTTAGTGTTGCTCTGAAACCTTGAACAGGAAAAACAAATTCTCAGTTGGTCATCAGATCAGTGAACATTTTGTGTAACTGCTGCTCGTAACATTGTGATCGAAGCGTTATTGCTATAGTAATGAAGCATACATGAGAATCAATTAAGAGCTGAAGCATATTACAGGCAGGAGGTAAAAAAGGATTACCTAGATACGTGCCATTGCAGAGTAGTTGATTCCAAGATATACCATTAAAAAGTCAGAAATGCGAAGAATGTCACTGCTAAGTTTGTTTAGCAGTCTTCTTGCATGAATGTTTATAATGGTAATCCGGAGTACGTCTTCTCATGGTCTTTTTGTTGTTACTCTCTCTGTTCTTTTAATTGGCATATAGACTAATGAAGTTGCGAAATCAAGAGAAAGTTAAGAGAAAATTATCATGCTACCCATATTATAAATACCTTGCAAATATAAGAGAGAATATTATGTGAGAGTTGTTTATAAATGTATGAGAGAAAATTATATAATAAATAAGGATAGATAAGGAAGAATATCAACAAATTCACATGTACGTTTTATATTTTAAAACAAGACCATTTAAACTATACGTCTATAAAAAAAAGAGGAGCAGTAAAACTAACATTGCACTAGTATGTTTGTGTAATGATGCACCAATTAGTACTGAGCATTTTAATTACTATATTATGCTTGAGTGATCCATATTCCCATTGCTGGTAACTCACTGGAAAGCTATATTGAAAGTCTCGCATCTTTTTATGAGTTTAGTGTTGCTCTGAAACTTAAATAGGGATAACAAGTTCTCAATTGGTCGTCAGATCCGTAAACAGTCTGTAGAATTGCAGCTCTGAACAATGACCTTGAAGTGCTGTTGCTAATGCTATACTAACTAAGAGTTCAAACTTCAAACATATTGGAAATACTCATTTTTTTGAACGGAAGGCAGGAGCACGCTTCATTAAAGACAAAAAGCATCATATATTATAAAAGAGGGAAAGGAGAGGGGAAGAGTTAAGACGTAGCAAACCAGCTAAGCCATGGTTATAGGGTAGCAATATTGCCCTAGGTTAGGATGTCCTCGTCTGGAGACAAGCTAAAGTAGACTCATGCTGCTTTGTTGAAATAGACGACGATTGCGCTCTTTCCAAAGATTTAAACTGTGTACTTCCAGTCTCTTTCGGGAGTGAGGAAGACGATTGTTTCCACCAGTCGTATAAGCGAGTGACGGTTTGGCACCAAGGCATGTTGTATGGTTGGGTGCAAAGGATATCTTTCTAGGTAGACTTAGAATAGGGGCAATGTATGCATAGATGATACATAGTCTCTTGGCTTGCGATGTAGAGGGGACAAAGGGGCTGGCTGGGCCAGCCTTTCCTAGTTAGAATGTCAGCGGTGTGGATCTTGCCATGATTAAGCGTCTAGGCGAAGAGTTTACACCTGCTTTCGTTTTCGCCTTTTAAACAGTGGAGACTAGAGCGCAGGGGATGCTGCCAAGAAACTGGGCATTGTATGCCAATCTGGCGATGTAGTTTTCGGAGGAATTTAGAGTCCACGTGATGTCGTCCTCAATCAGCGGTTGAAGGTTGATTTGGCGTATGAGCTGCCAGAGGAGGAGGTATTCCTGTAGCTGTGCTTGTGTAGACATATGCCGCACCGATCGGATCCCATTGTTATTATGGAGATGCTCCGCTACTCTGCGGTGCTTGCGCTTGGCCATGTAATAAAGATTTGCGGCAAGGTTACAAGGAGTGGCACTCTGGAGCCATCGGTCGTGCCGGAAGTCCGTTTTTCTACCGTTGCCGATGGTGACGATGGTAGAGGTGCGGAAATACTCATTTTTAGAATTTAAAAAAGGAACTGTGCAAAAATTCCAAAATGTAGGATTTTTTTTTAAGACATCAAAGGCATCAACCATCTCGAGTGGCATGACCTTGGAGCTTGCAGCCCTTGGGGAGATAATTGATGGAAATCTGGTTGCTCTTACCTGTCTGCATGGGGAGGATGGTAGCTGCTGCTGCATCCATTCCCCCTCCTGTGCTCTTCCATGTTCCTCCTCCTCAAAGGCAAGCAATCAAATCTTACTAGATAATGAGTTAAAAACCGGATGGAATGATGCTTAATTTGGGTGTTCTGATCTTTGTAGCAGCACAGGAACGCTGTTCTTTTTATGCTTGGATGGGGAGCATGGCAGATAGCTCCGTTTACGTGTGGGCGATGGCACTGCAACTGCTGCAGCTGAAACCAACAGACTCCAACTTTGCAGCGGCGGAGGTGGAGTCCGGAGCAGCTGCTGCTGAATCCATGGGTTTCAGAAAGGCAGAAATGGAATGCGGCGATGGAGAATGCTGTTAGATTACTGCAAGTATAATACATATAACAAGGTCAATCCCTCTCCTTGTGTGCTATCCATTTACCAAATGAAATCTGGAAGCTACTAATTAATTGGATTAGTATTCAGTCCATAGCTCGGGTTCAAGATGGAATGGAATAACATCAGCTGTTTTCGTCATCTCTGATCTATTGTTCAAGATTTAATATATATCTTGTCCCTGCCTCGGGTTGACCTCAATGTTTAATTAGCTCTTCTTCGTAATAGCAAAACGTGTTAATTATCTCATGAAATCTTTTTTTAAAACTCTTTAATTATATGAAGAAAAATACACCTGCAAAACCAAAACAGGATTGGAGAGTTGATGCAGGCAAAACCATTAGGTAATTTCTGTGAACTTCTCCTTTCCCATTGCAAAAAAAGGAAAAGCCCCATTAGGTAAGCCTTGCCGTTGGAAGAACAGCTAATGTGCGAGAGCCAAGAGGGAGGCGTTGACCTTGCCATTCCTTCCCGCCTTTCCGAAAACCATGGATTCAGCTGCCGATCCAACGTCGACCTCCGCCGCTGCAAATCTGGACCTGCCGGTATCGACTGCACCACACGCCATGTCGCCATGGCCACTCGACAGCCGAGGTAAATCGGATGAGCACCCTACTATATATACTCCTCCACTTCATTGCCATGCTCCTCATCCAATGCAAGCATCAAACAACAACATCAATCACTTCACTGAGCCAATTCAGCTTTCAGATACTCAGATAGTAGATATTGTTCATGGCCTCTGAGAGGGACATGGAAGAGCACAAGAGTGGTAGGGCTCCTGCAGCTGTTAGCATCCCTCCCATGCAGCCAGGTGAGAGCAACAGGATTGCCATCATCATCTCTCCGAAAGCAGCCACTGCCTCCAAGATTGTGCCACTGGAGCTGATCAACCACGGCAATGGCGATGGTGAGCCACAGCCACAGGCCTCTCATGCAAGTGCAGCTCATCATCAATGGCATCCAAGATTCCCAAACATGGCAGCAGTGCCACTCGCCAAGAAGGTATCGATCATAACACCGAACTAGTTTGACATGCACATTACCAAATTTGTTTCAGTTGAGCAAGAACTTGCTGCGTGTTTCAGGTGATGGCAGAGTTCATCGGCACGTTCATCCTGATCTTCACCGTGCTGTCCACCATCATCATGGACGAGCAGCACGGCGGCGTGGAGAGCCTCCTCGGCATCGCCGCGTCTGCGGGCCTCGCGGTCATGGTGCTCGTGCTGTCCATCATCCACATATCCGGGTGCCACCTGAACCCCGCGGTCAGCATCGCCATGGCCGTCTTCGGCCACCTCCCTCTGGCTCACCTCTTCCCTTACATCACCGCGCAAGTGCTGGGCTCCGTCGCCGCTTCGTTTGCGGCCAAGGCGCTCTACCACCCGGTGCACCCCGGGATCGTCACCGTCCCAAGAGTTGGCACGGTGGAGGCGTTCTTCGTCGAGTTCATCATGACGTTCATCCTCCTGTTCGTCATCAGTGCTCTCGCTATGGATCCCCATGCAGTAAGTCTTCTAATATTGCTTTCTTTTGTTTTCTTTTTGGGTAGATGTCTTCTTTGGAATGTGATACTAAATTCTCAATTTCTCATGATAAAATGTTTAGGTGAAAGAGTTGATTGCAGTGGCGGTTGGCGCGACGATAATGATGAACGCTCTTGTATCAGGGTACGTAGGATCCATGCTGTTGCAGTTCACTTCTGATTAAAGTTCCAAGCTAGTGAGCAAGCTTTTGCTGATGTTCTCTAAAATTTTGTGAGCAGACCATCAACAGGAGCATCCATGAATCCAGCACGTACGATCGGTCCGGCGATTGTCACAGGGAGGTACACCAAGATTTGGGTCTATTTGGTGGCTACACCGCTGGGAGCTGTTGCTGGAACTGGAGCTTATGTTGCAATTAAGCTGTAAATTACATACAGGTACAGAAGTTCAGAAAGAGACAACTGTAAAGTTCTTTGACATATATGTCTCTGCATTGTTAACCAACAGCAAACAATGTGCTTTTGCAGGGGACATTAGGTTCTGGGATCATTCTGATAATATTCTACCTGAATTTAAATACATCAGATTCTTCTGAATTCATGGTCCTGTGCTGTGGCAAGCTGGGTTAATTAGGGATTGTTGTTGCTCAGAAACCATCGATGCAATGTTAACTTTGCTGATGGTGATTCCTTCGTTTTGATCTTTGTACAGTTCATCTGTTTTTCTGCCTCTCTCAGATGTAATTCTGTATTTAACCTAAGTTATTCACAAGTGTAATTATTTAGATTTAGATTGCTTTCATGTTGGGATAATATTTGTCTGTCTGTCTGTCTGCCTGCTTCTCCTTTTGAAAGATCTGTTTTTGTCCCAGTCTGACAAATCATCAACATCCAGTAATTTCCAATCACCGGAACAAATTAGTAACAACACCATGCTTTACACATTACATTTAGCACTCCCTGTTCAACGACAATGTCTAAACTAGACCTAATCATCTGTCGGGCAGGGCTAGGTTTTGGGCCAGGCTTGAAAAAGCCCGGTCACTTGAACGTAAGCCTGAATCTGACCCGGTCAAAGCCTTTGCTATAATATTGTTAGGCTGGGCCAGGCTAAGCCTTACTTGGCCGAACCTTATTGTTTCGGGCCAAACATTACTTTGGGCTAACAACTGGGGCCCAAGCCCGGTCCGGTGCTCAAGCCAGCCTAGTTCGCCCGAGCCGAGCTGCCTATGATCAGGTCTAGTTTAAACCTATGCTTTGACACCTTGCTGAGTTTTTTTTAGCAAAAGTGCAGAAGTCCATTGCAAAGTTAGACATTGTGCTGAGTTTCATCTGGCAATGTTTTCGTTGCGGGGGCATTAAAAGAAACTCTTCTCATAAGGGAAACAATTTTGTCGAAGTATCTTCCATTATCAATCTGTATTTTAGGTGGGCAAATAAAAAAAAGTTAGGTATATTAATTTTTAAAAAAAAGGCCAAAATTTTTTTGTTACTAGAAATTCTAGTAATTTCAGATGATATGAATTTTGAAATTCAAATTTTGATCCAAATTTTTTCTTAGAAGTCCAACCAATCTCGTAACCACCAATTATGGGTTATATTACTAAGATTTTTTTTTCCCAGCTCATGCATATTTCTTCCAATCCCACCCCCCACACACACACAAACAAAACTCAAATCTACCAGTTTTGTCTCAACATTTCTAACCTATTTTTCTGCCGACGAAACAATGATTGATTAGTGAACAGTGAACAGCAAGCATCTATCACCAAATGGTTTAAAAATTTTCAGAAAGGACTACGTGTTACAAACAAATCCATCAGCATCAGCTCCATGAAACCAGCTTATTACAATGCTTGTGTTATAGAATCTATCATCCGTCACTGCGGTTTCCAGGTACTCATCTGTGGCATGCCCTCATCTGTTAATCGTACACACATCAAACATAGACAGATTTAATATGAAAACTCAAATCGGGAGGAAAAAAATCACAAGCACACAGACAAGGCTCAACAATTCGTTAACTAATCCAATATGGCTACCGATATATAAGCATACAAAACAGAGGAAATTTTTTGTTTTTCGTTGATTTTTTATTGAAATTTGAAAAAAAAAAATTTCAAATTTGTATCATCAGAAAATTGCCTATCTTCATTTTTTATTCAAATGCACCAAAAAAATTTTAAATGATATATTTTTGTTAACCAAACCCTACCGACAACTACCAATCTTTTTCCATGGTGTAAACCTACTAGTACTACAAGTTGGAAAAGGAAACAAAGGACATGACTACGGATCGGACGTCCGATCAAAAAGAAAAAATCGGACACTTGTTTCAGTAAGTACAACCAAATGTTTCATCGAGCAAAGTAAAATATTTTAGTAACATAAATGTTTCGATAATTATTAAAGGATGTTTTAGCAAGCAAAACCAAATGTTTCAAAAAGGCAAAACAAATGTTTCAGCAGAGGAAACATAAATGTTTCGACATTTATGAAAAATTTCGCAGGTAGAACCAAATGTTTCGGCAGCTATAACGAAATGTTTCAATAGAGCGAAACAAATGTTTCAGTATAGTAAAACAGAAATGTTTCGACATTTATTACAAATGTTTCAGCAGATAGAACCAAATGTTTCAACAAGCATGACCCAATGTTTCACACGGCAAAATCCATGTTTCACACGTACCAGGGCCATGCTCTAAGCCCAAGTTGCATCTTCTTCCTCATCTATGTCTTCTTCACCAGATTCGACGAGCCCCCACGCCGTGCTCGCCAGATCTGGCTCGGGGCTCACCGGATTTGGCCTCCAAACTCGCGAAGGAAAGAGCAGAGGAAGCCTAAGAGCAGGGGGAGCCCATGGACAACACTGCACCGCCATGCTCTATCTCTTGGCCACGGCCAGATCCCGGTAGCTCGAGTTCGGCATATGAGGCGTTGCGGCGGCGCCGATGGCCGGCGATGGAGCCGGTTGGTGAGGAGCGACGTCGGGAGCAAATGCTGCCGGAGAGAGACTCAAATGGTGGACAGAGAGAATCACGGGAGAGTGTGGTTGCGTGGGCTGTACAGTGGTAGGACTTTCTATAAGAGGTTGCGTGAGATGAACGCCAAGCGTGCCGTGCTCGTCGTCCGATTTTTTTGGTTTGGAACACGTGACGGGCCGGGCCGGGCGTCCGGATGCTCCTGACGTCCGGCTCTAAGTATTCTAGTCCAAACAAACTTAGATGCCGCTGGCCTCTCTCTCCCACAAACAATCCTCTCTAGGCCATCAAAATCATCAAAATTAATTCTTTTCGAATTGAGAAAATCACCAGGATTCGGATCACATACCATGCAGTATTGTCTGGAGCTGCGGCCTGAAAATTAAAAGAGGCACCAAGATACAAGTGTAGATTGTTTGACCAAGTAAAATGAGAATGCTCAGGAGACAACAACAGAGGTAATAGTACTATCAGTAATTTAGTATAGTCAGTGCTTCCAATTGGGCAATGAACCTATCATTACCCTCATCGATCAATCATGAATCATGCATTGGCGTGTGAATTTGGAGCTAACTGTATATATGCCGTGCCCGCCAAAAGCCAGGCTAAAATCAAATAAATATAGGACCTATATAAACAGCTATACACCCTCCCTCCACTGCATACTGTCTCCAGTGTCCAAACATTGTCAGAAACAAGAAATCCATAAGCATAAATTGATCCAATAGGATTAGCTAGCTAGCTAGTGATCGTCGATAATCAGATTTATCAGAGAGAGAGAGAGATATAGTAGTGTTGATAAACTTTTGAGAAGATGGAGGAGTGCAGGAGTGGCACCATGGATGTGACAGTGAGCATCCCTGCAGCTTCCATGGATTCATTCAGTGAGGAGAGGATAGCAATCTTCATGCCTCCTAACCCTCAGAGGTCTCCTTCCATCAAGATCATGCCAATAGAGATGCACAACCAGACCTCTCAATCACCTCACCCTAGCTCCGCCGAAAGGGTGGTGATTGCTCTCATCAAGAAGGTTGGTAACAACTCGGATTTTCATCCTTAGATACAAGGGCTTCTTATTCCACAAGAACCAAAGCACCTTCTCATTCTTTCATATACTAGACAGCTTCGCCAAAGTAAAGAGATTTGTAGGCACATGCAGCGTGTAGACTATTAGGTATAATCTTGATAAGGTTAGGAAAGTTCGTTTCGTATTAGGATAGAATCAAGTTCGTCTATAAATTGGAGTTGTTTTAGAGATAAAGTTTACTTTTATACGTGTAAGAGTACTAGTTAGTTTCATGTAATATACTAGTATAAATAAAGGGCCAGGGGCCAGAGAAAAGGTGCAATGGTTAGAGGCATCACAAAAAAAAAATTCTACTTCATACTTTCGCATCCTGTTCCTGACCATATCTCGCCGAGGGAGCTTCTTATCCACGTACGGAGCATCTATGACAAGATTGAGTTGATTAATTAGCTATTGGTTGATTAGTTAGCAATCACATGCATGTACGCATGTAGCTGCATGCTGGTTCAACGACGCGCATGTGCATGTGTGCTTTGTGCAGCGCGGCTGCATGCTGCATGTAATCGATCCTGGAGTTCCAATAATTGGTATCAGAGCTTGGTTGTGATTAGCTGCGCATCGGACGCATGTGCCAGGTAGGCATGTTCGTCATTGCCAGATTGCAATTGGCAGGAGGTCAAGAGGTCATCGGATGTGGACGACAGGCATCTTGGATCTGCTAATTCGTCGTGGGAATCAGGTGGGTCATGGGGAGCAGGCGTTGCAAGCTGTGTGATGGTGACTTTCTGAAGCGTTGGCTCACAGGTGGTGAGTCCGAGGAGTCGAGTGAGCCAAGGTCGTCGATCTGTTATGTCACCGGATAGGAAGAGGTAGGCACTACAGTTGAGTCTAGCATTGCTTCGTGTTAAGATGGATTTGACGAGTTGAGTCCAGGATGTTGAGAACTTATGACGCCATCCTGAAGTCGAGTTCAAGGAAAAGTTGGCTTCAACGAGTTATGTCCAAGCCGTTGAGGAGGTGTGACGCCATCTTGAAGTTGAGCCAGATGAGTTGGTTTCGATGAGTTGTGACCAGGGCGTTGAGTAGCTGTGTTGCCGTCCTGGAATCGAAATCAAGGAGCAGTGGGGTGTTGTGTAGATGTGTCGCCGTCCCATGTCTCGTGTGGAGTTGAGCATGTCGTAGTTGTGTCCGACTACTTCAACAAGTTAGAGTATCAAGATTAAGGGGGAGATTGTTAGGTATAATCTTGATAAGGTTAGGAAAGCTCGTTTTGTATTAAGATAGAATCAAGTTCGTCTACAAATTGGAGTTGTTTTAGAGATAAAGTTTATTTTTATACGTATAAGAGTACTAGTCGATTTCATGTAATCTACTAGTATAAATAGAGGGCCAGGGACCAGAGAAAAGGTACAACGGTTAGAGACACCACAAAAAATATCTAGTCTATACTTTCGTGTCCTGTTCCTAACCATATCTCGCCGAGGGAGCTTTCTATCCACGTATGGAGCATCTACGACAAGATTGAGTTGATTAATTAGCTATTGGTTGATGGCAACATATCTTGTGCTAACACCCATTGGGTGTTAATATGCTAACATCAAATCTAGACCATCAGATCCAGGAGGAGTGGCTTAGATATGGAGAGGTGGATGTCTCTTTCCTACTTACAAAGTCAAGGAGGGTTGTGTGAAAGCATTTAAGTGAGAAATGGAGTAATTAATGGGGTTTTTATCTCTCCATATTTAAGCCACTCATTATGTATCTGATAGCTCAGATTTAATGTTAGCATGTTAGCACTCAATGGGCATTAACACTGGATATTGATTGATTAGGTAGCAATTACATGCATGTACGCATGTAGCTGCATGCTGGTTCGACGACGCGCATGTGCATGTGTGCTTTGTGCAGCCGGCTGCATGCTGCATGTAATCGATCCTGGAGTTCCAACACAGACCTCGCTAGCCTAGATTGTACTAGAATGTTACACATAATTTATTAGTTTTTTAGTACTTTGAGATATATCTAAACTATTTTGAACTACTTATCTTACTTGATCCAACGGCTAAGGATCTCTTATCCTCCAGGGGTAATTAGATAGATGAATATATAAGGATCATACATATTTGATTCAACAGCCTATTGGGGGTACGGCATAGTACCATATAAAAGCTCGGTTTTTTAGACGGAAGAATGACTTGAATTGTTCGTTAAGCATGTGATTAACTGCTTGCTAATGTTCCAGGTGGCAGCTGAGTTCTTGGGGACGTTCCTGCTGATCTTCATCCTGCTTTCGGCGCTGATCATGAACGAGATCCACGAGGGCGCGCTCGGCCTGGTCGGCGTGGCGGCGACGGCGGGAGCCGCCGTAGTCGTGATCGTGGCGTCGCTGGTGCACGTGTCCGGGGGCCACCTGAACCCGGCGGTGAGCGTCGCCATGGCCGCGTTCGGCTACCTCCCACGCGCCCACCTCGCGCCCTACATGGCCGCCCAGTTCCTGGGCTCCCTCTGCGCATCCTTCGCGGTGAAGGCGATCTACGGCCCGGCGAACCCCGGCGCGGCCGTCGCCACCGTGCCGACGATCGGCACCGCGGAGACGTTCTTCGTCGAGTTCATCACCACCTTCGTCCTCCTCTTCGTCGTCACCGCCCATGCCACCGATCCCAAAGCAGTAAGCTACCATGCACGACCTCGTGCAATTCTCTTTGCATGCATGCATGAATCGCTCTCTCATGGCGATGCTGCATGGCAACCTGTCCTGTAGGTGAAGGAGCTGATAGCAGTGGCAGCTGGGGCAGCGATAGTGATGAACGCTCTCATCTCCGCGTAAGTTTATGGAGCCAATTAATCAATCAACTGATGGTTTTACAGTCGATTTTGCGATTTGCATCAGATTTTTGATCGAGTTTGTAACATCCAATGGACGCATTCTGCCGAGTTTACAAGAAATTCGTTTGAAATGGGATCGATGTTTGATTGTGTGCAGGGAATCGACGGGAGCATCGATGAATCCGGCGAGGACGCTGGGGCCGGCCATCGCCACCGGGACGTACACCAAGATCTGGGTCTACATGGTTGCTCCTCCGCTCGGCGCCCTCGCTGGAACCGGAGCTTACGTCGCACTCAAGCACTGACGTGCATGCATGCATGGTGAACCAGCAAGCGTGTTAGCTCGTAGCAGGAACCTTATAAACAATGTAGCGTTAACTTGGCCAGGATAGGGTTTCTGGCCGGTGGAGTAAAGGAATCTTTTAGGGTATAATATAAAGTGTGAAGGAATTTTAGGAGAATGGATAGAGTTATGGTGAATAGTATTTTAGACTAGTGGGAATAAAGTTTTTGGTGTGGATGCTCTTAGATCTTAGACCATGTCCAACCGTTTTCCTTTTTTATTCCCATTCTTTTCGCAGAGGAATCTCGTTTTCTTCAACACTCCAATAGATTCCCTTCACTGTTCTCTTCAGAAAGAGATTCTCGTTTCCATTCCTTTCTGAAGAGATTCTCTTTCTTTTCTCTGTATCATTCGAAAGAACACTGTTGAAAGTGGTGGAAATGAACGAAAAGAATATAGTGTAGGGAATAGGGAAGAGAACGAAATAAAGAAAAAAAAGGTTAGAGATGATCTTAGGAGATGTCGTCAAATCGTAGCTAGGTCGATCAGATAGCCAGACAAATTATTTTTTTGAGGAACGATAGCTAGATAAATTTTGGCGTATACATTCATGTTAAAATTAAGGGCCAATTGGCACTACTACAGAACTGGGCATCACAACCGGTCCATCAGAAGCGGTTTGGTGCGAACCCGTTGTAATCTTCGTACCAGAACCGGTTCGTGGGCAACGGACGGGAGAGGACTTCCAGAAGCGGTTTGAAACACGAACCGCGTGTAAAGTCCAATCTCTACAACCGGTTTGTATCCCAAACCGGTTGTGGATTCCAGAACCGGTTTGAGACACCAACCGGTTGTAAAAGGCAAGCTCTAGAAACGGTTGGTGTCTCAAACCGATTGTAGAAGCCTCCCGCCCAGCGCATTTAAAATATCTTCTTCCTCCCCGTGGGTGCAGAGGTGAACGGGAAGTGTTAACAGGAAGGGCCGAGCTACTGTTCAAGGGGAGGTGCTGCCCAAATTTTCAATTGAGGTGATTTAGCTGCAAATTAAGTGTTTCAAGGTTAGTAACGTCATGTTAACATCCTTCTCACCTAAGTATTGTTTTTTTTTGCATTGGATGTGGAGAAATGTTGATTTGTTTTTTGTTGAAAGGTGTGTTTGTTTGCTAGCTAGTTTTTCATCACTGAAAAGTTTCTTTGCTTGTTTGCTAGCTACCTAACTTGTTTGCTAGCTAGCTTGATCACCTAATTTTAGGGAGTTGATCTCAAAATTAAGTTCTTTGCTTTAGGATCCAAAATTGAACGATAAATTTGCTAGCTAGCTTGATCACCGTAATTTTAGGAACTAATTATTAGAGTATGAAATAAATAAGGCAAAAATTAGAAGGATAAAAAAATAAAAAGGTAGAAAGGGAAAAATAATTCGTTAGATTTAGTTAAAAATTGTAGAAGGATTAAAAAATAATTAAAAAATGTAACAATTAGTTATTTTTTGTGCAATAAATGTGAAAGGTAAAAAAATTTTAGTTAGGTTTAGTTAAAAATGTATAAGGATAAAAATAATTACAAAGGTAGAAAGGGAAAAAATAATTAGGTTCGAAATTGTAGAAGGATAAAAAATAATTAAAAAATTAACAATTAGTTAATTTTAGTTCAATAAATGTAGAAGGACAAAAAAGAATTAGTGTAGGTGGAGTTTTTTGTTGCAGCAAAAAATATTGTCTTTAATTGTAGACTGAAGAAGAACAAAAAGTAATTAGAAAGGTAAATCTAAGTGCTTGTGAGCTTTAAATTCTGAAATGTAACTATTTTTTTTTAATAAAATATAACTTGGTGTAGATGAACCAGCAATGGATGTACAATGTGGATCGTCGCTCCAGAGAGTACATTGATGGCGTGCATGGTTTTCTGGATGTGGTCGTTGCCTTCTTGCCTGCAGGCAGCTACATATGTTGTCCGTGTGTAGACTGCAAGAATGAGAAGGAGCACTCCCACCGATGGCAGGTTATGAACCATTTGATCATGAGAGAATTCATGCCAAACTATACCTGTTGGACCAACCATGGCAAAATAGAGGGGATTAGCCAGGAAGATGATGAAGACGACGAGAAAGAAGAAGAGGGTTTGAACAGTATCGCAGACACCAGGCAATACTGTTCCGTGGAAAATACACTCGGGGAGTTTGGTGATGATGAGCTGGACCAGATACTACGTGACGGAGAGGGAGACTACACAGATGAAAGACAATTCGACAAGTTTGGTAAGATGTTAGAGGACCACAGACTCCTTTGTACCCAAAGCGTAAGGCGGGGTCACAAAAAGTGCGCAGATCACTGGAACTAATGCAATGAAAGGTCACGAATGGTGTCTCAGATAAGGGATTCGATGAGTTGTTATCACTCATAAAGAAGTTGCTTCCGGAAGATAACACTCTGCCTGAATCTACATATGAAGCCAAGCAAGTCGTATGTCCTTTGGGATTGGAAGTACAGAAGATACACGCATGTCCTAACGATTGTATCCTGTATCGCAATGAGTACGAGGATTTTGATGTTTGTCCAGTGTGCAAAGAATCACGTTATAAGATGAAGCGTGACGACCCAGGTGAAATAGATGGGGAGCGTACGAAGAAGAAACCTCCCGCTAAGGTGGTGTGGTATCTCCCTGTCATCCCCCGATTAAAGCGTCTGTTTGCTAACAAAGCGCATGCCCAGATGATGCGTTGGCACAAATAAGAGCATAAGGATGACGGGATGCTTAGACATCCCGCTGATGGCTCCCAGTGGAGAAAAGTGGATCGAACATACCCGCACTTTGCAGATGAGGCGAGAAACATAAGGTTTGGGTTGAGTACCGATGGTATGAATCCGTTCGGCGAGTTGAGCAGCAGCCATAGCACCTGGCCTATTACACTATGTATCTATAACATTCCTTCTTGGTTGTCCATGAAGCGGAAGTACATATTGATGCCGTTGTTGATCCAAGGGCCTAAGCAACCCGGCAACGACATCGATGTCTATCTGAAACCCTTGGTTGAAGATCTTGTAACGTTGTGGGAGGATGGTGTACGGGTTTGGGATGAGCACAAAAGACAGTATTTCACCCTATGTGCATTGCTGTTTGTAACCATCAACGACTGGCCTGCGCTTGGTAACCTGTCCGGCCTAACTATAAAAGGATATAGAGCCTGCATGCAGTGCTTAGATGAAACAGACAGCATGTACCTCAAAAACTTTCGGAAGGTTGTGTACATGGGCCACCGTAGGTTTCTTCTTATGAGGCACCCGTTGCAGAAGAAAGGCAGGAATTTTAACGGGAAACCAGACCTTCGTGCTAGGCCTGAGCATCGAAGTGGGCCGCGTGTGTTTGCTATGGTAAAGGATCTGAAAGTAGTATTTGGAAAGGGTCCTGGGAGAAAATCTATACCGAAGGAGGAAGGTCAGGCACCCATGTAGAAGAAGAAGTCAATATTTTAGGACTTGCCTTATTGGAAAGTTTTGGAGGTCCGTCACTCACTTGACTTCATGCACATCACGAAGAATGTTTGCGTGAACCTGCTAGGATACTTAGATATGTACGGCAAATCGAAAGATACACTGCTAGCTCGGAGGGATCTAAAACATTTGGAACTGAGGAATGATCTACATCCAGAAAAGACAGGGAAAGGACAACATTATCTACATCCTGCGAGCTACACTCTAAACAAAGAAGAGAAAAAAAGCATGATAGAGTGTTTGAACAGTGTGAAGGTCCCTTCCAGATACTCCTCGAATGTAAAGAGACTCATAAACATGAAAGAGAATAAAATCGTCCATCTGAAATCCCATGACTGTCTTGTGTTGATGACACAGTTGCTTCCAGTGGCTGTGAGAGGTATTTTGCCCGAGTGGGTCCGGGGGACAATCACAAAGTTGTGTTCCTTTTTCAATGCGGTTTCGCAAAAGGTTATTGATCCAAATAAACTAAGTAAGCTACAGGATGACGTGGTACAAAGTATGGTTAACCTTGAGATGATCTTTCCTCCTGCATTCTTTGATATTACGGTTCATCTCACTGTTCACATTGTCAATGAGATAGGTACTCTCGGACCCGTGTTTCTGCACAACATGTTTCCTTTCGAGAGGTATATGAGTGTCCTAAAGAGGTATGTCCGTAACCGTTCTCGTCCGGAAGGATGCATAGCCGAGGGGTATGGCACAGAGGAGGTGATTGAGTTTTGCGTGGATTACATTAATGATCTAAATCCGATTGGTGTCCCTATATCACGCCATGAGGGGAGGCTTCGGGGAAAGGGGACACTAGGACGGAAAGCAATTGCATGCAAAGTTCTTCTTACTTTTAAACAAGCACATTTTACGGTTCTGAAACAATCTACTATAGTGGCCCCTTATGTCCTTCAGCACAAGAGTATTCTACGTCGCGAATTCCCAGGGAGGTCTGAGGATTGGATAACACTGAGGCACATGGATTCATTCGACGCTTGGTTACAAAACTACATCCTTTCCAAAGGGTCAAACAATGAACAGTTGCAACGCCTGGCTCGGGGACCATCTAGTGAGATCGTGGCATTCAAGGGGTACGAGATAAATGGTTACACATTTTACACGAAGTCCCAGGATAAGATGAGCACGAACCAGAACAGTGGTGTCCGTATAGACGCCGTGGACAACACTGGCAAGGTGGACACATATTATGGTTTCATAGAAGAGATATGGGAGCTTGACTAAGGACCTTTGAAGGTCCCTCTATTTAAGTGCCAATGAGTTAAACTGAGTTCAAGCGGCGTGAAGATCGACAAATACGGCATGACAACCGTAGACCTCACCCAAGTCGGCTATAAGCGCGAACCATTCGTTCTCGCCAATGATGTGAGACAGGTCTTCTACGTAATGGACATGTCAAGCAAACCTAAGAAGCAGAAGGACAAGCCAAAGCGACACGTGGTTCTCCAAGGCAAATGAAGGATTGTCGGAGTTGAGGACATCACAGACGAGGAAGAGTATAGTCAGTTCGACGAGCTCCCTCCTTTTGCGGTGGATGTCGACATAAGTGTCCTGAATGACACAAATATCGATGCTCCGTATATACGTCACGATCATAACGAAGGCACACTTATAAAGACAAAGTATGTTACTAGTTAAGATGTGCTCATGTATGGAACTTGTATATTTGAAGCATATATAGAAATTAAGCAATGAAATTTTAAACATTTTAATGAAATATGAAACACATGTACTGAAATTTTAAACATTTTAAAAAATATGAAACAAATGTCTTGACATTTTAAACATTTTAAAAATATGAAACACAAGTAACCTCGACCATTTTAATAAAAATTTAATAAAAAGGAAGAAAGCATTTTTTCCAAATTTTAAATGAAACTTGTATATTTGGAGCATATATAGAAATTAAGCAATGAAATTTTAAACATTTTAATGAAATATGAAACACATGTACTGAAATTTTAAACATTTTAAAAAATATGAAACACATGTACTGACATTTTAAACATTTTAAAAAATATGAAACACAAGTAACCTCGGCCATTTTAATAAAAAATTAATAAAAATAAGAAAGCATTTTTTTTCCAAATTTTAAATGAAACACAGTATATTTGGAGCATATATAGAAATTAAGCAATGAGATTTTAAACATTTTAATGAAATATGAAACACATGTACTGAAATTTTAAACATTTTAAAAAATATGAAACACATGTACTGACATTTTAAACATTTTAAAAAAATATGAAACACAAGTAACCTCGGCCATTTTAATAAAAATTTAATAAAAAGGAAGAAAGCATTTTTTTCCCAAATTTTTAAATGAAACTTGTATATTTGGAGCATATATAGAAATTAAACACATGTACTGAAAAGGAAAAATAGAGAAGGAAAACCCCCAAAAGGCCCTGTACAAGCGGTTCGTAATACGAACCCCTTATAAATGTTCTCTACAAGCGGTTCGTTATACCCCTTGTAGAAGGTAACCTCTACAAGTCGTGTCAGAATATCTGAACCCCTTCTAGAGGTTAGTATCTGAACACCTGTAGAAGAGGACCTCTACAAGCGGTTCGTAATATCTGAACCCCTTGTAGAAGGTAACTGTACAAGCGGTTAAATAATCTGAACCCCTTCTAGCGGTTAGTATCTGAACCCTGTAGAATAGGACTTCTAAGCGGTTAATATCTGAACCCCTGTAGAAGAGGACCTCTACAAGCGGTTTGGACTACCAACCGCTTATGCAGAGCCACTTTACAAGGGGTTCAGATACGAACCGCTTGTAGAGGGGTTTCTATATATTCAGATCGTCTTTCCCACGCTTCACTCCCCAAAATTTTTCTAAGTCAGCGCTTCACTCCTCTGTCGCTCGCCATATCTCCGCCGAGCCCCGCGCTCGACGCCTCCTCCACCGTCTGGCGCGCCTCGTCGCTGTGTCTCTCGTCGAGACCCAGCGCCGCCGCCGCCGCCTCTTGCCGTCGTCGTCTGTAGCGCCCTCGTCGACGCGCCTTCACACCGCCGTCTTGCTGCCGTCGTCGTCGCCTCGCCGTCGGACCTCCACCGCGCCGTCGACCTCACGACAAGCCCCGCTCCCCCCAATCCCCCGGAGGACCTAGGTTGCCCACGCCCACGCTGCACTCTCCCTTTGTTTTACGTCTGCACACAGGGTGTTCGATGAAACGTCCCAACGGGAAAAAAAGTTCTGAAACAATCGGGAGAGAGAGATATAGAGATAGGGAGTGATAGAGAGAGACAGGGAGAGATAGAGAGAGAATGGGAGAGATAGAGAGAGATAGAGAGATAGGGAGATAGAGAGATAGGGAGTGAGAGAGAGATAGAGAGATAGGGAGAGATAGAGAGATAATGGGAGTGATAGAGAGAGACAGGGAGAGATAGAGAGAGAATGGGAGTGATAGAGAGAGACAGGGAGAGATAGAGAGAGAATGGGAGAGATAGGGAGATAGGGAGTGAGAGAGAGATAGAGAGATAGAGAGTGATAGAGAGATAGAGAGATAGGGAGAGATAGAGAGAGATAGGGAGTGAGAGAGAGATAGAGAGATATAGAGTGATAGATAGATAGGGAGTGAGAGAGGGATAGAGAGATATAGAGTGATAGAGAGATAGGGAGTGAGAGAGAGAGAGGGGGGAGAGATATATATTTAACAATGTTTCGCAATTATGTCATGTGCACAAGTAGCAATACTAATTTAACAATGTTTCACAATTATGATATATAAATGGAGCAACCAGGCCGTGCTGACCCTATTTTCGATGAGGAAGAACAGTTCCTGCTAGACTCGATCGTGCAGGGTAGCATCAGAGCATACGACGAAGGTGACGCTGACGCTACTGCCGAGGTGGCCGATAACAATGCTGCCGATGAGGCCGTGAACCAAGGCGACGCTAACGCTACTGCCGGTAGTTCCGGTGATGCCGTCGACACTGGGGCCAGCGAGGTAATGCCACAATAATGCCCTGATACATGCGGCCTTTCAACCAATATAAAACACTCTAACACGCTCATATGGTTCTGTATTTTAAGCAGGGTACATCGAGCAACCAATCGAAGCGAGGACCTAACAAAAAGCCGTCGGCAAAGCATGTCTTTACCGACGTTAACTCCGACGGGATGCCGGTTGGCCCTCTTTCAGCAATTGGCCCATTCAACAACGCCAGGTTACCATGTAAGGACCACTTCCCAATTAGCATCCAGAAATGGGTGAAGTCCCTCAAGCTACCAAGGACTCTTGTGGGGATGATATTAAGGACAATTTTAAATTTCCTGAAGGTTCGATGACAAAGTAAAGAAATACACTTTGAAGAAGATGGCAACCGTATTTCAGTCGTGGAAGTCGTTTCTATATGCCAAGTATGTGCAGAAAGGAGAAATGCCTGACTTCAATCTATTTCCTAAGCTGGCCGATCACTGGGAAACGTTTGAGGAGTACAAGCTATCAGCTGCAAGCCAAGCCGCGAGCCAAAAGAACAAGATAAATGCACAGAAGAAGAAATACCACCACCATCTCGGCACCGGTGGTTACATCAAGGCTATACCGAAATGGGAGAAGCGGGAGGAAGAATTATTGGCCAAGCATGTACCACCTGCTACAGCTGACTGGGAATTTCGCCTGCGAAATTGGTTCATGGCTCACGGGGGGGCTTGCAAATGACGGCAGCTTGGTGATGGCACCGGGAGTGCAAGATGTTGGGCAAAGGATCGTACAAGCCGTTCAGCAATCTCAGTCAGGTTCCTTAGTGATAGATAGGGAGAATGACGAGCTGACACATGCCCTCCAAAACCCGGAGCACCCGGGACGGACAAGAGGTATTGGTTCGTCGACACAATGGAAGCACGGATTCGCGAAGGATTCCCAAACATACAGGAGCCGAGCAAGAAGCAAAACCAGAGAGCTATACAAATACAGCCAATTGGAAAGGGAGCAAAGAGCTACCTAGGCTAGCATCGGCGACATAGTTGCGCAACAAGTGCAGATAGCCCTCAGCAAGCTTCAGAGAACAGGTCCGAGCAATCTACCAGACGCCATGATCAGCCCACAGGTCTCCGCGAGGCGGAGCAGCTGTGCGTCCACCGCGGCACCTGAAGGGGATGACCTTGGCCATTTTTCAGTGGACGACATCAAGATTCGCCGCCAGTGTGAGCTACATGTCCAGGCGCGTAACCTCTCCATAAAGGTGGCTTACGGCATGGCGTTCCCAGTAGAGCCGGGCCAGACATTTCATTGCAACGAGATACCCCCGGTTACTCGAAAGTCGCCGTGGAGGAGGTGTTAAGCGGTTTTGAAGATCTTCTGCTCGATATTGCTGGAGGCGATGAGGTGGCAAAGCTTGGACAAGCCCTCCATGGTATCATCCTTTGGCGAAAACGGTACATCATGTTTTCAGATGGCGTGGAGGTGTCATCTCCACCAAGAGACATCGAACAATTGGAGCCGGTTGGAGGAAGCTCGCCTCCTCCCCAACGACAAACCACGCCTCCTACAACGTCACCTCCACGCAATGCCTCGCCGCCAATACAGAGTACTCCTGCTCCACCACCTGCTCCACGCAGAAGCCCAACTCCACCAGCACCTCCAACAAAAACGAACCCTCCCAGGAAAAGCACGCCTCCACCATCTCCTCCGCGAAAGAAGCTTCAAATAAGAAGGAGCCATCCTCCTCCCGAGAAGGCCCAGTCCAGCCGATCAACAAGGTCAAAGGAACCTTCAAAAAGGGCATATGATATGACGGACGAGGAGACAAGCAAAATCGTTGCCGCAGAAGTTGCTGCACACTTCGCACCTAAGGTGCCAGCGCCGAAGCAAGCAATTGATCGAAAAGCTTCAAAACACTTCGCGACATCCCATGCAGTGCCACTGCCTACGACGTCAGGCCACAACCGGACAATAGCAAAGGCTACACAGAAGTCTAAACGGGCTAAGGCAGAGGCGGCAAAGAAGAAGAAAGAGCAAGAACAGATTGACCAATTCATGAAAGAGGCAAACCTCGGTTCTGCAGTTGAAGCACTTGGATTAACGGATGATATCCCAATGGCAGAAGTGAGATGGCAATATAAGTTGGCCGGGAGTTGGTTAACCCTAAAAACATAAAGGATTTACCAACTAAGGTGCGGCAATTTCATGAATCGTACATGGTAGAGTCCGCTCAAGAAAAAAATATGTTCCCCCTCCGTATCACAAACGAACATTTCTTTCGCGGGGACAACCAAATATGGCTAGAATTCGAAGACTTGTACCATTTTTACCTTCAGGACACTGTCAACGTGTCTCTCATGAGTTGCTGGTGTCTGTAAGTGTCAAGCTAATAAGTTTACCATGTGCTTCCTCGTACCAGAAAGTTGCAACTCTAATAGTTTTTCCATTTCTATGTAGAATGGAGATACAACGATGTAGAAGACAGCGTGACTTCAAGATCGGCTTCATAGACCCAGAGATTGTCAACGAGGCTGTCTTCGGATACAACCCAAAGGTTGTTGAGGATTATATTCTGGATGCACTCTTGGGACAGCACTACAAACCGTACATACTTCTGCCCTTCAACTTCGAGTATGTATATATCCGTTCCTCACAACCTCTCATTCCTAACTTTTTAAAGCATACATAATATGACTAATTACATATATATGTTGAAATATATTAATAGGTTTCACTGGGTCCTTCTTGTTATCATGCTTGATAATAGCAAGATCATTGTTCAAGACTCAAGAAGGAAACCACAGCAAAAATATCAATATATCATTGACGCGCTAAATCGGTATGGCATATATTAATTTATAAGATAGTTTCCTTATTCTATTGAAATGCCTAACTATTTAATTAATTCGAACTCTAATAATTACTATTCATGTATTAACGCATCACAGGGCATTCGCAAAGTTCCGAAAGAAGCATAAAGGAACTTTCAAGAACAAATTCACAGTCCAATTAAGCACTCGAGTATGTAATAAAGCATACTAATTAATTCATATTCTTTAGTGATAGTTTTTCATCTCAATACTTGTATTCTTTTTAAATTTCATCATAGGTTATACAACAAACGGCAGGAAACAACTTATGTGGCTATTATGTGTGCCACTACATGCAAAATCTTTGCCACAGCGATGTGCCCAAAATAAACGACGAGGTGTGTGTATGTCAAAAGTACCAAATTAATGATGCAACGAAATTAATGATGCATCTTAATTTCTTAGTACTTACAGTTTACGTGTTTAGAAATTTATTAATTTCCTGCTTTGGCAGCCTTACCTCGATGTGCAAGGTGTGATCCCGCCTCACCGGGTTGCAGTAATCCAAGAACAACTTATCGGCTTCATTGTCGACGAGATTATATCCACTAAAGGTGAGTTCCACACAAAGGGATGGAGAGATTGTCCTTCTGTAAGGACAGGTGAAATATCGAAATCATCGAAGGCCACAAATAGCGATGTAGCCAAGAAATGACCTCAAAATTCACCCTTGTACTCTTGAAATGTATAAACATTGTTTCAATGTGCTCCTTATTTTATGTATGTACATATTTTTGATTCATTCGTATTATTGTGTAAGTGAACTTAATTGTGGTTGTGTGAATGAGTACACATCATATTATATTTTTAATTGTGAAAAAATATTGTAGTTGTATTTAATTTTATTGTCAAAATTCATATTGAAAACCCTTCTCAGAACATATTCTATATTGAATATAATTTGCGCTCAGCCTCTCCACAAGCGGTTGGTAACTCCAACCGCTTGTAGAGAGGGCACACGTGGCGCTCCCCCTCGCTGCCTCCGAGGCTCTCCACAAGCGGTTCGTAAGTCCAACCGCTTGTGGAGAGGGCACACGTGGCGCCTCCCCTCGCTGGCTGGTAGGGTCTCCACAAGCGGTTGTAGAGAGCACCCATATGGCGCCTCCACCAGCCTGCCAGGGAGCGTTCCGAACCGCTTGTGGTGTCGTACCACAAGCGGTTGGGGGAACCGCGAGTGTCACCCGGAGAGTATCACTCGCGGTTGCTTACAACCGGTTCCAAAACTGGTTCTGAAACCTGTTTCAAACCGGTTATAGTAGCCGGCTCGCTGTTAGTGTGCGCACGTACCACTATAAAAAATCAGCCAATTTTTTTTGAAATTTAAATGACCCTCCCCCATTTTTCCTATCAGTCCCAGCTACGATTAATAACCTCCGAATTTTTGACAAAATTGTTTTCTATAAGAGAAACTGAACTTTATTTTCATCTCTACATGAGAATTAGGTAGCTAAGCTCAAGCTGATCGAGGAAACATGCACTTGCACGTCCGTACGGTCGTTCCAACATTTGATTGGTGAGATACAAAGATCATGGCTTGCAATTATCTGAATTTTGTCAAAAAGAAAAACAGAGGACGGGGATGCGAGCGATAACTAGAAATTACCGGATTTTTTTTGTTCAAAAAGTTTCAAACAAAATTTGAACTTGCAATTGCAGAAATTTTGTAAAAATGTTCCATCTATCAAAAAAAATATATATCAGCCAAAATAGTTTCAAATTTAAACAAAACTATTTTTTCTTTGCCATTTTTTTTTTCCTACCGGAGCCATCAATATTAAATACTAGTAATAACCTTCGAAATTTCGACAAAATTGTTTCCCACAGGAGAAAACTGAACTTTTATTTCGTCTCTACAACAGAATGGCTGAAGCAAAACGAGGAAACAATCGCCGTGACTGTCACTGTGGACAAGCAACCCACCACGTTGTGCTTGACGAAGTTGAACCTTGGCATGCATGCACGTCCGTACCGACGGCCGATATATTATATTGGTGAGATCATGGCTTGATGATGGTGTAGGTACCTGCTCCGGCGATGGCGCCCAGCGGCGTGGCGACGAGGTAGACCCAGATGTCCGTGTACTTGCCGGTCGCCAGCGCCGCCCCGAGCGTCCGCGCAGGGTTCATCGACGGCCCCGTCGACGGCCCGGCGACGAGCGCGTTCATCATTATCGCCGCGGCGATGGCAATGGCGATCAGCTCCTTGCTCTGCGTTCATATATTAGAGCTCGCTCGTTTCAATCATGGGGGTGAAGATGGCAGCGTTCAGACAGGCAAAGATCGGTGGTGCACTTGCCGAGCTTGGGTCCGTGGCGACGGCGGTGATGACGAACATGAGCACGAAGGTGACCACGAGCTCGACGACGAAGGCCTCCCCGGCGCTGACGCCGGCGCTCGGCACCGTCGCCATGACAGCCGGCTGGGGCGGGCGGTACACGCCCTTGGCCAGGAAGGTGGCGGCGACGGAGCCCAGCGTCTGCGCCGCCGCGTAGGGGAGCACGTGGGACCACGGGAGGTGACCGAACAAGGCCATCGCGAGGCTCACCGCCGGGTTCAGGTGCGACCCGGAGATGTGCACGATGGAGAGGACGATGGCGACGACCGCGAGGCCGGCCGACGCGGCGATGCCGAGGAGGCTCTCGGCGCCACCGTGCTGCGCGTCCATGAGGATGGTGGACAGCACGGTGAAGATCAGGATGAACGTGCCGAAGAACTCCGCAGCCACCTATGGAACCGAAAAAAAATTCGGTAAAAAATTCTTATCTTAGGACAGCGATAAAAGATAACCGATTCGGTTTTTTCAGACAATTTTTTAATTGAGATTTGATTTTGCAAATTTGTACCATCTGAAATTTCTGATAATATGTCATTAAGATTTCAGCCAACTTTTTAAAATTTAAATGCACCAAACGTTCGTGTGGTCCATTTTTTTTAATCTAACACCTATATATAACACTGCATGCATTGTTGATGTGAGGTATTAGCTTACTAGTAAACCTGTCCAAACATGTTGCCTGACATGGCACGGGAGGCTTTAGGCCGTGCCGTGCCGACTTGAGCATGATCACAATACGTGAAGAGGGACACAGTTGGAGCTGGGGAAGATGGTCGGTGTTAGTGATATACTCTATAGGTAATCATATAAGATGATTGTGTGACGTTTATGTTTATATACTCTTGGTAATATGTTATGAGTTGCATGAATAAACGTTGTTCACATTATTTATCAAGTATGATTTGGTTGTAAGACACATTGTTTATATGATCTTATTTTAAATGATCTCTGGTCTTATCATTATATGGGATGGTAATAATTTGATCAGCACATATATTGATTGATGGTAATGTTTCACATAACATGATAGAGAGATATCAAATCAATAATGTGGACACATATTAGAGAATATGGTGTTGGATAGATCTACTCCGAGACACTGCTGAGATTGTTATCTTATATGTGCCATTAGTCTGTAGTTTCGAGTGGTATACCTATATGATCTTTAGACCTGAGATCGTTATTAAATCCTATCATGCGTAGTTGTATACTTTGGGATTATCAACTGCTACATCGAAACTAGTAGTTAGAAAGATAGGTTTCGAATATGTTATGAAACATGACGTGGAATGTGAGCGATCAAGATAAAATTTGCTCCTTCTTGATAACAGGAGAGATATATATGGGTCCCTCAATGTAATTGGATTGAAAAGTATATGGCCATGCCAATGTGATCAAAGAGTTAATCACGGTTTAGAATCCATCACAAGATCAAGTGAATGGTCGAGCTATCACAAAGGTGGCACGTATCTCGCATTGAGGTTGACTGGTATCGTGTAACAAAGGGATCGGCATATGAATATATCAAGATTCATCCGATATGATCATTTTGCATATTTGGGGGTCAATATGTCCTATTAGAAACCGTTATTGACTTATGGTTCGGAAAAAAGTTTTTGGAGCCACGACCACTTGCACATGAACCTAACGGGTCACACACTTAATAGGTTAAAACATTTTTAATGGATTGAACATGTCTAATGGATTATATTTATTGGTGGGTTTCGCGGATACTGATTCGTGTAGGATTAGTGTCCTATTAAGATACTGATTCGTATAGGATTAGAGTTCTAATGTGCCTCTAGCGTAGAAGCTCATTAGTGCGCTCCATATAAGGGGAGACGGTAGGGGCGGCGCATATGTACGAGTTCGTCACCACGTAACTCTAGTTGTCGCGTCCCTACCGACTCCTACAAACTCTAGCCGCACGCATGTGGTGCTAGCACACCAGCGCACGATGTTCCGCCTTTGGACGTGTAGATACCGTAGAGATGTTGTTGTGGTTGTTGCGGCGCTAATCAGCGACAGGGAGAAGATGGCCCGCGAGATCGACTACTTTCTCTACGGCAGTACGTACAACGTTGCTGCGATGGTGATCGATGAGGAGGGGATATTTGGCTCAACGTGAACAACTACTTCCTATATCTCAACGCTCGCGACGTTGGACTCAGCTACTTTGACTCTCCTTTTGTTGCGACTGCGCGTCAAGAGTAACGATCTGTGATCCTTTACTTGCATGATGTTTTAAGTGTTCGTGGTAGAAATTTTTGAAATTGCGCTAGTGTAGCCTACCCGTTCCTTTTCATAAAGTTATCTGTTCTTCCTACGGTAATCCGCCTTGATGGACAGATGCGACCAATTTTCAGGATTGATGGACACGGTCCTCACTCGATCTCTTGTAACATTGGATTTCAATGGCTTGGTCATCTACTCCGTCTAAACATTTGGGAGGCGAGAAATAGGCATGTCTTCTAACTTGCTAATCTTCCCTTCCGGTCCACCGTGGAGAAAATTGAGGATGATGTTTGCAGTTGGGGCCTAGGGCTACATGTCTCCCTGTAGTCTATAACCCTATCCAGTTCTCTCTTTTTTTTCTCTTGTCCAGATGCCTAAGAAGAAAGGTGATTTAGTTTATAATTGGACACAATTTGTTGTAGATCTCATCTACACTTGTAGCTGTGAAATTATTTGTCAAATTGTTTAATTCCTTGATGATTTCATACATAGATTTGATGAATTATTAGTGTCTGGATTGCTTTGATGTTGCAATTTTCGCCGTAGCATAATTTTTGTGTAGGGCCACTAAGTGGAGAAGGGCCTAGGGGAAGCAAGGGTGGTCATGCGGATTGTGCCTAAGTTGTTGGCACAACGTTGTGTGAGGTCGTAGGCTAGGACGACCTTGTCATGGGGTTCATGCTGGCACAACACGTTAGGCGTCATGTCATGCCAGGCCAGGATCAGTATAGTAATGTGCCATCTGGCAAAGCCCTCTGATCTGGTCCAGTTCGGTCCATTTGACTATGGCTACCTACTAGCCTTGTGGTTTTATTAAGCGGTTTAAACTTTTAGGTGAACCATACGAAGCACTTAATAAAGGACGTTGCAAGGTCATGACTTAAATTTGTTAGAAATTAACGATAATTTAGGGTTTTTTTTTTAGTAACTAATACCTTCTTGATGAGTGGCACCTCTGGGCTGTGCTCCTGCTTCTGCTTTTGATCGTCAGGCTGCAGCTCACCCATCAGCTTCCCCAACGACTCCACCGGCACCACCAGCTTGGACCCGGGCGGCGATCTCTGCGACAAGCTGCCGGTCGCCGCCACGGCGAGGCTGCGGTCACTCGGCGTCGAGCACACGCTGATCGCCACCTGCCTCTGATCCTCACTGCTCATCACCACATGATCAGCCATTTCTTGGCATGCATAAACCTCTCCCTGATCTCTCAGCTGCTCAATTCATTCTCCCATTTCTTAATCTCTTCTTGAAAAATTATGATCTTTGCCTAATAATCTGCACGCTTACAGGTCATGAGAAAAACGATGAGGATTTATAGGATCTTGCTTGACCAATCACAGACGGAGTCGCCAATCGATTGGAAGGATGATGTTGCATCGGGGAATATGATGAGGAATATTTTGATTGGGAGCTGGGGCGAAAAGGATTGATTAGCTACTGATCAACAAGGAGGCTTCTGAATCAGTGATCCTTCTACTTGTCTCGTTGCCTCCGGCCAGGGAGTGTCTCGTCAGCTGTGACGATGCCAAGGGAATTCTTGTGCATATTCCCAGGAATTTCCCGGGAGAAATAGTAGAGTAATGCCATCAAGACAAATTGCAGGGACGATGGTCACAGACAAGATCCCTAACCAGGTAGTAGTACTACAGGTCCTTGGCTGTTAACGGATTTGCGTTCTTGATTTGCACGTACATGTATACATAATTACTGCAGAAGTTAATTGACTACAACTTGATCATGTAAGTGTTCATGTCACACCATGTTGTGTGCTCAGATCCACTAAGCTGCTTGAGGATTTTGGCATGGAGATTGGAAATGGGGCCTGATCACCCACGAGACCACTCTTTCTCTGAACTAGTAAGGTGGCTTGTAGAGTAAAATTACACTGTAACATTGAAGTTGTAGCTAAATCTCACTTAGCCCTTTAATGTTGAAATTATTTTTTACACCAATTAAAGTTGTCTCAATTTGTATTGTATCTAATGTATCTAACCTGGTAAGTGTTGGTGTGGATTCGATTGACTGAAAAAGGGAATTTTTATATAACCAAAAAATAAATGTTAGAAAGTCATGGAAAATTTATAAAATGCAAAAAAATTATGTAAGTTCAAAAAATAGAAAATTTTAGAGATGCAATCTAAATTTGGATTTCAGATGAAACATTGTTTTGCAAAAAATTAGAATGTTACAAATGGTGCCATGACACCCTCCATTTTGGCATAAAAATGTTTCATAAATTAAACATTTAGATTGCATATCTGCTATTCATATAAATATTTTTTTTTCTAAACTCATAGAATTTTTATTTTTTGAAATTTTCAACAACTTTGTAGCATTATTTTTATTTTTCAACTATCTAGAAAATCTCTATTCAATTAACTACCGTCTACATCAGTACTTAACGGGGCCTGGGATGTCACGGGAGCTTTGCTGCAAACGAAGATAACTATAAGAGACACCAAAAGTAATTTTAACTTTTAGCAGGCTAATAATTAAGATTCACTGGAACTTTAAGGGGGCAATGCAATTTACTCTTGATATTATACGCCACTTTGGCTTGGATGTATACATGATAGTGCTCGATCGAATCATGGTGAGGAGCTATTTAATTTATGAGTCTGTTGAGGACATGCGAAAGGCAAGACTACAATTTTTTTCTGACCATTCTATGAACAATCAGTAATCCCTGTGCATAATTACATAAGTAAATCTGGATACACGAACCAAGCAAAATCAAACGAAGGTGCATAATCTTTTAGTGGTTGACTTCCATTTGCACTGTACATAATGTTCATACCCATTTCTCATATTCAGGAAAATCTTGTTGTCCATTTTTTTTAACGAACGGAGCAGACACTTTGCCATTTCATTAAGACAAAAGGCATTGTACACTGTACGAGGAAAAAAAGGGAGAACTGGATAGGGTTATAGACTACAGGAAGACATGTAGCCCTAGGCCCCAACTGCAAACATCATCCTGAATTTTCTCCACAATGGGCCGGAAGGGATGATCAGCAAGTTAGAAGACATGTTTGTTTCTCTCCTCCCAAATGTTTAGACGGAGTAGATGACCAAGCCATTGAAATCCCGTGTGACGTCTCTACAAGAAATTGAGCGAGGAGGACCGTCTCCATCAATCCTGAAAATTGGTCGCATCTGTCCACCGAGGCAGATGACCGTAGGAAGAAGAGAGAACTTCATTCCATATAACAGTGGAGTAGGGATAGTGTAGGCACATGTAATCGATGGTTTCCTAGCTTGCTCGATCGAAAGGCGAAAGAGTCTAATGAGGCCAACCTTTCCTTACTAGGACGTCCATTGTATGGATTTTGCCCTGTGCTAGCGACCATGCAAAGAATTTGCATCTACCTTCCGTCTGAGCTTTACAAATTTTGTCGGCTAGGTCCTACGTGATGTTGCACATGAACTGAAGGTTGTATACCAAGCTAGCAAAATATTGGCCATCAGTTGTTGGAATCCAGGTGATCCCGGCCTGTCCCTTATCGTTGGGGATAAGGATGACGTGTCGAAGAAGACGCTAAAGAAGAAAATATTCTTGGAGCTACGTGGTGGTGTTGAGCTAGACGATGGAGCTTATCCATCTATTGTTGAGGAATTGGCTAGTGATCGATAGGTTCTTGCCCTAGGCTATTTGGTAGAGCTACGGGGCAAGGTGACGTGGGGCCGCTCCTTGAAGCCATTGCCTTCTGGCCATTGCAAATTATGACTTTGGTTCTAGCATGAAAGAGGACGTGATCGGCGTCATTGCAGGGGACCGGAATTCCCACCCAGGCCATGTCCGGGGTGGTCCACTCAAACCAAAGCCAACGCAGTCGAATAGCCCTACCAAACTTGAGAAGGTCGGGAATGCTTTTTCTATCTTTTCGATCAATTTTGAAATTCCTAGATATAAGGGTGAGATCTCGACTGAGTAAGAAAAAGGTCGGTAGACCGTATCCTAGTTGACAAGGGAATTACCACCCTACATTCTCTCCTCGCCTCGCCAGAGGAAGGATCTACGAATCTTGTCCAATCTCTTGATCGCCCACTTGGGCAGTAGGAAGGTAGAGATGAAATAGGTCGGGTGCGTCGAGAGGACCATCTTAACCGGCAAGAGTGAGGTGTCCCGCCTTAGTGAGGAGCTTGCCTTTCCAATTGGAGAGCCTGCTTTGGAGCTTCTCAATGAGGAGAAGGAAGTGCACATGCATAAGCTTGCGGGAGTGCAAAGGAAGCCCAAGGTAGCGGCAAGGGAGGGTTTCATGAAGACCTAGGAAGGAGTGCAGACTGTCATCGAGATCCAAGCTGTGACAATGGATTGGATAGAGAACACACTTGTTGAGGTTCATGTGGAGTCCAGAGATGTGTCCAAAAGCATCAAGGATCCGCATGACCACTTTGATTTCACTCCGAATAGGACTTAGGAAGATGGCATCGTCATCCACGTAAAGGGAGGTCCTCATGGAAATGGCCTTGGAGTGAACTTGCAATAGGGTGTCATTTTTGGAGGCTAGACGGAAGAGGCATTGGATGGGATCGATGGCAATGATGAAAATCATGGGAGAGATGGGGTCTCCTTGGCGCACCCCTCCAGCATGTAGAAGTGGTGGGCCAGACCGACCATTGAGAAGAACAGAGGAGGAGGCTAAGCCTAGAAGGGTGGAGATCTAGTTGCACCATCTTTGGCCAAAACCCAGATGCTGGAGGATCTCCAAGAGGTATCCCCGTTGTACTGTTAAAAGCTTTGATGAAGTCTAGCTTAAGGAAGAGAGCTAGAATTTTGCTATGCTAGAGGTCCCAAGTGACATTTTGCGTGTAGAGGAAGTTGTCTTGAATGGATCACCCCTTGATGAACGTGTTCTTCCTAAGAGAGGTTAACTTGTCTAGTTGAGGGGTTAACCTATTAGCTAGGAGCTTCATTAGTAGCTTGTTGAAACTATGCATTAAGCTGATTGGGCAGTCTTCAGACAGTTGGAGGTAGCTCTCTTTATTTTGTTGGAGCAGGATGTTCACTATATGGAGAAGGTTGAAGGCCACACCATTCTGGCTATGGAAGTGGGTGAAGGCATGGATGAGATCATTTTTTATGATGCCCTAGCATTTGCGGTAGAAGAGGCTAGTAAAGCTTTCTCAGTAGGGGCGAAGAAATTGGCGTGCTTGATCTCCTCCTTAAAAGGCTGCTCGAGATCAGATAGATCATGCACAGTGTACTCTAGTCTATCCCAAGACAAAGATATCGAACAATTGGAGGTGGTTCCAAGATGCTCAATGAAGAAGTGGTGGCATTCGACTTCCTTGTCCTCATGGGTGACACGGTTCCGAAATGGCTAGCTAGTGAGTGGATGAAGTTCTTGCATTGCCTGGCATTTGCACGAAGATGGAATAATTTGGTGTTGGCATCCCCCAGCCTAATCAAATGGATTCGAGATCTTTGACGGATACGAGCTTTTTTAGTGACCGGTAGGCCTTGGCAGTGGTCTTTGAGCCAATGTCTGAGGTATCCTTCTAGCGGTGGGAGGGGAGCGAGATTCATGAGCCCTATCAAGGAGGAGGACAAGTTCGTGAACGATGGCTAGAAGCAGACGGGTGTTGCCAATTTTATCCTTTGCCCAAGCCAAGAGGGCCTTCTCAGTGCGGGAGAGCTTGATGTGGAATGCCCGAAAAGGGTAGGCGTTGTCTACCTGCTGGACCTAGGCCTCTTGGACGACTTGTTGGAAGTCATTGAGGAAGGGCCAAAAGTTATTCTGTGGCGAGGAGAAGAGGGGCATGGTTCCCGAAAAGGGTAGGCATTGTCGACCTACTGGACCTAGGCGTCTTGGACGACTTGTTGGAAGTCATCAAGGAAGGGTCAAAAGTTATTCTGTGGCAAGGAGAAGAGGGGCATGGTTAGACACCATAGAGGGAAGCGCTTCAAGAAAAGTTGTTGCGAAAAGAAGATCCCACCCCGTGGAGCAAAAGGCATAGTCGATCATCATGTGAGTAGGGTTGTGATGTTCATTGCTCCAGATGAATTTGTGCCTACATAGGTTCAACTCTTTGAGCTCTAAACAATTGAACGCAGAACGAAACACGCTCATTAGTGTAGGGTTGAGGTTTACATTGCTTTTGTCGGTGGCTTGATAAACGAGGTTTCGACATTGTTCAATTCAGTTTGGCTTAGCCTTAAAGCTCAAGCCTAGTTGAATTGAAAAACTAAACGCTTTGACTTTATTAGTTTAGTTTTTTCTATCATGAAGGCATCTCTAAAAGCTTTTAAAATGAACACAAACGAAGCGAACCAATTTTAAGAAGCATTTTCAAGATTCTCTTGAAAATTTAGCTTAACGTTTAACTCAACCAGGTTATTCATTCAGTTTAGCCACTTTGAACATTCTCTCCGATCACCAACCAAGGAAGGTCACCATCAATTGATGGGTGGCAATTTCAAAGAGAAAGAGAAGTTTGTCTAGGTGGGTTTGTGGACCATATACGATCGTGATGCGCCAAGGGAGGCCAGCAAATTGGATCGAACGGTCGCCGGAAGACAGTGGGAGGGGGTGTGGAAGGCGTTGAGCTCGAAGAGCAGGATGCCGCACGTAGTGCCTTCAGCCGGAACTGGTTTTCTGAACGCGAACGAGGGAAGCGCGACAGGAGATGAGGTTAGGGAGGACAGTGCGTGTAGCCCTAGAGTTAAGACCCCGAATGTTCCAATCAAGCACGCACGCGCAGGGACATGGGCGGGTAGAGGCATCCACGGCGAAGAGGAAGACAGGGGTGGCGGGGTGCGAAGGCAGCCACGGATCCAAAGAAGTCACACCCTGCAGGCTCCGAGGCAACACGGAAACAGTAAACATTGACATGTAACGATTCTAGGATAGCCAGGGGACGATGTCGCGTTGCTTGATCGGAGACAACATCGGCGCCAGTGAGCTTAGGTCGTCGTTGACGACGTCGCTCTGCAAAAGACGTTTGCTGACGCTGGCTAAACCTGATTATATCTTTTCTTACCGATTATAGAATCAAATCAGCTGTTACACTTGAGAACCTTAGATTTGATGCTGACGAGGATACATAGCCCTAAGCCTATCATATTTAGCCGATTCAACTTTCGGCACGAACAAAACCACAACTACAAAGGGGATTGGCACTTGGCCGCCAAGGGCACCGCTTCATCTAGTCACAGGAATCGTCGAGTCAACTGACCAGCCACCGGTATGGGTCAAAGAGTTACTCCCTCCGGTCACAAATACTTATCGTTTTGAACATCAACATGGACTCTAAAATACATCTTTGGCCACTAATTACGAATACAATTAATTTATAGAACCCACTAAAACTATAATATTATGAACGTACTCTTTAAGACGAATCTACATGTTAATTTTCATACACTCAATCTAAATAGTTCAAAAAATATTTGTTACTAAAGTTTTGAAACTTTAATTTGCACGTGCTTCAAACAACAAATATTTGTGACCGACGGGAATATCACAACTCCATCAGCCCCTCAAAGGGTGATCAACTTTATTTCAAGCTGGAAATGGTGATCGCAGTACATCTAAGAATTTTACAGTCCCGCATAAATAGATTCTGTGGAACTGTGCGTTATTGTTGTGCAGGTCCTCAAGTTTCAAAAGAGCAGCAGCACCCAAACTGAAGAGCCCCTAGGTGTTGACAACTAATTAAACAGAAGAGCCTGACTGAAGAGAGCTTCTTGCAATTTCCAACGCATCTTCGACAGACGCCGCGCTCTTGATCTTAGCTTTGTCAACAAGGGGCTGAGATCTGGCAAGCTGTGGAAGAAGTGAGAATTCCTGAAATATTGCAAAAAAGTGTTATGAATTCAGGTCGGCTCGAACAAATGAAATCCTGAATTGAAGTGGCAAGCTCTCTGGTCACGGCAACATCACACGTCCTTGCTATGACACTATAAAATGATTACTAACTCAATATTAAGTTCTAATAGAAACGAAACTGTTCAAAGCTTATAAGGAACACATTGACATGTTAAAGGCAATGTCAGACTGTCAGCATCTTATTACCTCTGAAGTTCCGCTCTCAAGAAAAACACCCTTTAGTCGACTCTCTGCAGAGATACAAGGAAAAATGTCATAAGTACAACTGAAAAGAATGAAAAAATATTCCAAACAACCGATTACCAGAGTCAACCCAGAAGGTAGCAATCTTTGGATCAAAGTTCCCTACTTCAACTGTTTCACCAACTGCTCAGTGCACAAGAGAGGATATAAATTCTGTGATTATTGATGTCTAATAACAAGGATCAACATTATGAGGTAAAAACTGGATGTCACGGTAATTGTACCATTATCTCCATAAAATTGCCACCAAACCTTCCTCGGGCTTCCTTCATACTCAAAAACTCGAGAATAGAAATATGGAAGGTAGTTATACCTGCATCCAACATGGCAAGTCAAAAGCAGCACTAGCAGCAAAACTACTGGGGGTAACACTTCATAGCAAACTTACGGTTTTGTCTGGGATGTCAGGAGTGTTTCAACACAGTGGTGCGCAGACTTCCTAGCATGATCAACATGCTCCACTCGAGCTATTCTGTTGTACATCTGTGGAGTAATTTGACAGAATATCATATTCTGGAATACAAACTTCTCTTTGGAGTGAAGATTGATGCAAATTGTACCTACCTTGAGGGGGAAAGCTGCAACATCTCCTATAGCAAAGATGCTGGGTATACTAGTTCTAAACAAGGAGTCAACCTACAAAAATGCACCCAATTAGCTCCATTAACCAAGTAAGTAATAATTCATTTTTTTAGGATGGAAAACACGTCAACAAGTGGTTAACACAATTTATGCACATGTAGCAGCACATCTCCCACAAGAAAACATCAACACAACGACAGTAGAGGGACAAAGCTGGGATCAGTAAATTGGCACCCACAAATTTTAAATGAGAAATAATATTAAAATGATATTTGTAAAGTAAACTGCCTTTATGAGCTTCAGGTATGAAAGAACAAAGCAAGCACGGTTCCAAAAAACTTTAAGCAAACAGAAGAGGGGTAAGACAACAACTTAGTGTCCCACAGAGAACAATAAAGAGTCAAAGACACATACTGGCATCCATAGCTGCAGAGTATAGTGGGAATCACATAAGGTTCATTAACCTCAGAATGGACACAAACCTCTATCCCACCAACTTTAGTGTTGACTCCAACAGCTTCGAAGGGGCTGACCACTGGTTTTGCTCCAATACCAACAATAACCTGCATTTACAATATATTGTTAAAACAACTAATCCTCATATGAATTCATAAGGTTTTAGCAGTAAATTCTAGAAACAACCATATAAATTGTCAAATATAATAAATACAAGCTAAATGTCTTCATGATGCTCCTAGGAACAAGTTGACAAGTAGTCTTTAGCTACTGCAGCCCCAGTTTACATTTTGTCACTCCAGGACACATGCAGATGATGACACAATGGATTCTTTACAGTATATTTACAGCTTGAACATCATATTGATAAGAAAGCTGAGACAAGAAATTGGTGAATAACTTTGCTGCTACTTCAGGACTTGATGACAAATTGTATACTGGTTCACCAGAGTTTAGAGCTTCAATTGTTAGCCCAGTGTATTAGTTAAGCATAGACTAAAGGATACCCCCGGTCAATGTCACTCTGTCAGAGCATCTGAATCTCAGGTGTTAAGTAGTTAATATGCAAATATGCAAGCTTGTCATTGTCAACATACTTTCCAAATGAAATTAAGTGGTTCTAGTCTTTAATTAATCCAGTCTAGTAAGCATCTTCAAAAAGACTAAACCAATGGTAGGAAGCCAAATGAAGGTATCCTGATGATATTCATGCTTTAGGGTGTGAATACTCCAGCATAAAAGCATTCCAAGGAAACAAAGAGCGTAACTGTATCAGCTTCAATAACAGAACCATCTTTAAGAACAGCAGAAGACACCCTTCCATCAGAGCCAGCTTCAAGTTTGTCAATAAGAGCCCCCTGGTTACCATAAATATACACACTCAACAGATTGAAAAATCAAGACAAAAAAATGAAATTGATGAAACACTATCACCTTTATGAATTTGACACCATTTTGCTGATACAGTTCCTCATACTTTTTAGCAAGGGAAGGTGTAAATAATCTTGGCATTATGTGATCTTCTGGGAATATAATCTATATACAAAACAATTTAAGCAAATCAAACTGCAGAACTATCACGCACTTACAGTGCATAGAGAGAAGAAAACCAAGCTTCAGATATATCAGAACTGAACAAAGAAAGAAAGATTGTTCCCTTACAGTGGTGTCAAGATTCCAGCCGCAAGCTGCAGCAGCTACCTCCATGCCAATATAACCCCCACCAATAACAACAACTTTCTTTGCTCTTCCCTATCAAATTTAAAAAACAAATAAATTCACCACTCACTAGTATAGGTTAAAGTGTGATAATATACGAGGAATAACTTTAGACAAATGTTGCCATGTCTCATGAGAAAATCCAATTCTGGTGCATAAGGAACATCTATCATTATTTATTACTGAACGTACCAATGAAGATACTAGGGAATCAGCATCAGCAACATCACGTATATAATGAACTCCAGGTAAGTTTCCTCCTATTTTCTCAGGTAATCTGAAAACAAGCATCGATATTACAAGAAGCGACAAGCAATGGTGAGATTCATCACGACTATGTGGAATGTACAAGGCTTCTACATCATGGAAATTTGTCTTACATATCAGGAGTGCAATGTTTAGAAAGAACTGGTAATCATGATCAGGATAATACAATCTGGTTTCCAATGTTTACAGACAATTCACATTTGCAAAATGCATTGTTAATACCTTGAAGCTTCACAGCCAGTAGAGATAATAAGTGACCCATACTTCAGAATTTTCCCTGATGTAGTTTTCAAGGTCTGTGTTTTGCCATCAAATGCTACAACTGGATCCTCATACAATACCTTTCAAAGATGGATAAATGGCTTCAGACAAATGCGATTTGGTAATTCAAGCATATTACATTAATAAAAACAAGCAGACACATCATCACTACCTCTATACCATTCTCCTTGTACCATTCAGCAGTTTGCCTTTGTCCACCAGATCCAACACAGGTATGAAAACCCTGTCACAATAGAAAGTTCAGCCATTTGAGGTTGCATGTGCAGCTTTAATCTTGACAATGAAGTATGAACTGCTCAGAGCACGATTCTATCACAGAGCTAAATGAATGCTTATTTACAGATAGCAAAAAAATGATAATCGTGGCATACCGAAGCAGATTCCACTAAACTCCTGCCAAAGTATCATGCAGATGACTCATCTTTTGTCCATTGTGTGAAGAATGTACAATAAATAAGGATTTAAGTAATTCTGTAATCCCAAATCCACATACTATTGCTAATGTCATGATTTAATGCTACTTCTCATCGTTAATTTGTCCTGGGCTCTTACAGGTAGGCGTGCAGGCTTCTTGTCTGGAGGAAACAGGTAGCCTTTTGTCAGGGCTGGTCGCTCATATGGCGGAAATGCCTGTATAAAAGCAAGCACACACTATGATAAACCAACACACAGCCTCACAAATAAAAGTATGTAATTAACACTGAGGGCGATGTCCTTAATACTTTGCAGCAAAATACATTACATGAGAGCAATGGAAATACAGCAACACAATGAGTCAATGATACAATGTGCAAAAAAATTAAATCCATTTATGCAATTAACATAGCAAAGTGAGTGCACTGAACATTACAAACCTCTTTGGAGACGATGCAAAGGCGACCATCAGCCATGCCATGCTCCACGAATGTCCTCGCGGCGTACCCCGCCGCATTCCCTCCACCAACGATCACATACCTGTAGTAGGCCGATCCATCCCATGAGCATTTCTTTGCAAACTTCGCTCCACGAATGACCACGAATTGTTCCACACTCACTCACTCCATACCCAAAGTTGCAAACTTTGCACAACACAAGAACTGGGCTCATCTGACATTCCCCTTCTCCAGGAATTCAAATCAATAAACGAAACAAACACCGTAACAGCCTCAGATCAAGGACAAGGGCACCTACTCGCGGTTCTGGTTGTCGAACCCGGCGGCCGCGGAGACGCAGAAGCTCCGCCGGGGAGGAGGCAGCGGGACCGCCGCCGGGGCGACGCCGCGCCGCCGCAGCGCCCGCGTCGTCTGCAGGTAGAAGCACTGCGACCCCGCCGCCGCCGTGGAGACCATCTCCCCCGCCTTTCGCCGGAGAGCTGCGGCCACCTCCAAGAAACCAAACGGGCAGCGGTTCAGAAGGGCCTAGGAGCGATTCCGGGAAGCTGCGGGGGTGGGGTCAAGAACCTGAAGCCGCCATGGCTGTCTCCTCGGCGACGTCCTTATAGAAAGAGAAGAGAGACGAGAGAGGGGCTAGATTATAGAATAGTTTAAAGGCGAGGGGGCTGGATGCGATTTGGAGGGGCCGGAGAGGCGCTGGCTGTTGCGGCAGGCCAAGGGGCGGACGACTGGGGGGAAGAAGAAGGCCGTAGTTTGCGTTTTTCCTAATATGCCCTCCTAAAATGTTGAATTACTACGTATGTCACGACTAAAGGTGATGACGTGTATTTTGTAAAAAAAGATCTAGGATTTTCTATTGCAAACAAGTGCATAATCTTTTTTTGTTTTCTTTACTTTAGCATTTCTCGTGTTTATGCTGTTATACAATATTCCTCTTATTTTCAAATACTTGGAATCATTAACTCTGTTATGTTCTTGATATTAAACTTTGACCACTAATATTAACTAATGCAACTGTAAAAATATTGTGAAGTATAGTATTACAAGAGTTTCTTACGCCAAATATAAAATATCAATTTAATATGATTACACTAAATATATAAATATTACCAAGATCGATCGATCAAAGTACAAAAAATGGAGGTAGTTTATTAGTTTAAACATAGCATGTATTTTTAAGGAAGCTCGTAGTATCTAGTAACTAACTTTATTCGATCGTAATTATATAGGTTCAATTTGTTTATGTGCAGATAAATATATAGATTGCATTGGTTAAGACTGAGGAGTTAAGACTAGAATATTTGCAAGGATAAGAGTATATCTCATAGGGTAATATGTAATGTTGACGAAAACCTCCTGCACTCTTAAATTTGGGTGAGGACTCTTGAGAAAGGAAACTTGTGTGCTTTTTAAGAGAAGACAAAACAGCTTGCGTAGCTTTCCACTAAACATCCTTTTCAATGGATCTAGAAGCTGAACACTAGTAGTTACCAATAAACTGCAGATATCATGCTTGGTGTCTCATCATGATTGGACTCTGTCAGCTGATGTGAAGCTTCTCCAGAGAGCCAGAACCCTCTCTTCCAGTACTTACCATGCTGTCCATTTCTGTTGCTTGGATACTGCAGATGAACAATTGGATTGTGTGCATGTATGGCACACCTCAGATCAAGAGGAATTCAGGTTTCTGAGACCTAGCACGAAAAGATTGTGTACACCTACTATCTCAGGCCCAATAGTGCACCACTGCAAAATTTGGGTTCAGTTGTCCCTACAACTACAAGCATAGAACCTATAGAAGTATAGAAGCAGGATAGCTAACAGTTTTTCACATATTTCCCATCACATCATCAGAGGCATGAGCTCGAAGATGCAGATGTTGGCATACATTTCTTTACTAGGATCATCTCTTCCCAAAGAACTGGTCTATCTGAGATTGCCCACCTTTGCTTCCAAGCTTCTGTGCCTTAGGCCACAGTGCTTGAGTTTTGCTATCCTGCAGCAAACATGCAGAGATTGATTGATGCAGGAGATAGTTGATGCTAAGCTAAATTTGCAGTCTAACAGGGCAGAACATGAACATGAGTAGAACTTATTGAACTGACTTGAAATCGGCCTAGATCGCGAAGAACTTTGACCTTGCCCCCACGTCCGTCTGGCCCCACAGCAATCAGATTGCTTTTGTTTGCATTCACGCTGAGAGATCCAGTAGCTGCCTTGCCCTTGCACCATTTGCCAATGCTTTTACTTGCTCCCTCCGCACCAATTCTGGCAGGTGTTTGGAAATCATCTGATTGTAGACAATGTGGGTTGCTTCATAAAAATGTTGGGTACAGGAGATCAAGTAGGAATAACAAGTTACAGACATCCAAAAAAAACTAGTAATAATCAAATGAGGTTCTGACACAGTGACTCTTAAGCATTCTTACAAAATTGGCTCTTCATTCATTGAGAAAAACTGGCCTTATATCTTATGCCTTATTTGTGCTAGCGTTGTAGAATGCAATGCTGAAAGAGTGCTGGCATAGGTAGTGCTGCCATAAGATTTAAAAAGTACACTTGGCTTTACTTATGGATGCACATCAATATTATTTTATAGTTTATGTAACTTAAAATCAAGGTTTTAAATAGCGTGTAGCGGAAGTGTAGCGGTGGACTAATATTATAGCAGATAGCATATATCGGCGATATAGCGGATGCTACATGCTCAACTATAACAAAAATAAAAATATAAAGTTGTACTTAATTTTAACCTAAATGTTAGGCATAATTTGTATTACCATCATCATACCCCGATGTTTCCAAGGAAACTCCCGCAAAAGTTGGGTAAGAGGGGATGTTTGGTGTACGCGACCCTACCCCTGAGATTAAAAATCACAGAGGTTGTTTCCGTTTGACCCTTGATGATACTAGAGAACTCCATATAACTTCATGATAAAAAGAAGTAGATAGTTTGATATGCCATTTTGCTTTAGTCCATAATGATCTAAAGCCAAAGAATAGAGGATAATCTGGCTCCATATGGACATTTAGGCATAATTTGTATAAAAAATCAAAAATATCAAATAACACGTCTACGCTAGGATAATATCAACATAATAAAATCCACATATAGTTTTTTATTTCATCAACTTTTTTTTTCTTACATACCATCATCATTGGCGTGAAACTTAGATGCACCCTCAATCACTATCAGTATGAGAGAAAAATTGGAAGTATATAGGGATTTCTAAGGATAAGGAATGTTAATAAATGTAATTTAGTGAATGCTTAATAACTGATTTGAAATGGTATTGCCAAATTAGATGTAATTTAAGTGTTTTGTACAATAGCGGTTATATAGCGTGTAGCGGATATTGGGTGTATCGGTGCGATCTCGGACAAAACCACTAGACAGCTGATGCGTAGCGGCTGAGGTGACTTAAACGCTATATCGGGGCTATAGCAGCACTATAGCGCGATATTTAAAACAGTGCTTAAAATCATAAGTTGTTTGCAAGAACTCACCAGAAAGAGAATTTAAATTGTGAATCTGCTGAGGTCCTGTGCCAGAAGCCAACCTAGTTGCTTCTTTGGAGATGCCATCAATTGTCAGTGTTTCTTTCTCCCATGTTGAAGTTGTAATTTTCATGCTTCTCAGAACAGGCAACTCCTGTAGGTGTTGCAGTTTGTTCTTCATAGTATTCTCCTGAAATTTTGATTTTCCAGTTGACATTGTGTGTTTGAGGAAGGATGTTTCTTCTGCTACATATGAGGAAGTCTCGCATCCAAATGTTGTGGGCTCTATGTTCTCATGTTGAGAATGACTGGACCAATTTCGTGAATGCAAAGTGTCATTACAATTCCCAGATGGTTTGGCAGAAGATCCTATCCTTTTTGCATCTCGGAAGACTGAATCATCAGCATCTAGGTCAATCACATCTGCAATCTTATTTTGCTGGCTGTCTTTTAAGTTCAGATCACTTGTAGTTTCAGGGGTCAGCCGGTTCAAGTGAGACTGCTTGTTGCATGGATCCTGTGTCACTTCATCAAGCTTCTTGGTTGTTTGATTTTCACATCCAGCACTTGGACTAGGGAATCCATTATTAGCTGTAGCATTTCCTGCATTTATCTGGTTCTGGTCTGCTTTAAATTTCTTTGAGGACCTCAAGTCCCTGATGAAATCATTTCCTTTTTCTTCCAGTTCCTTCTCAAGGTCTTGTACCCTTGCCTGCGGTTATTTGCACAAGTAAAGTTCGTTTGAACTAAAATGTGTACAATCAGAGGCAAATCTTGAATTGATATGAGAGAGTACCTTTAACTTCTTTATAAGTTCTTTGGCCTTCTCAAGCTTCTGCTGAGTACGAGATTCTGATCTTCCTAGAAGATTGCATTGGGCCATCAATTCTTTGAAGCTCCTAAAAGTACAAAAGCATTACTAAAGTGTTCCAAGAATGAAATTCATGCTACAAAAAAGTGAAAGAATACTCTTCAAGAGTAGCTTTTTTTATCTAGCTTCATCAAGTTCAGTATCATTTTCAGCAGTGCTAACAACCGATGCATCCATCCACTTTAGAGCGCCAAGTTCAGCCCTTGGCAAAAATGCTGGTTTTTTGTCTATAGAACTCATTGCAGAACGGAATATTACTTCCTCTGCTAATCCATTAGCTACTAGTTTTATCACTAGACATTGGACAGCCCAAAGTATTCAGCCTATGCAGCAATACCTCAGGATTGATTCTCCAAGTTGACCATAAGAACTGTCAAAACTCCCATTGTACAGCTGAAATACCTACAGTTTATGCTCAATAACTCACACTATCAAAAAAATTCAGTATATTTTCAGTTGTAGGTCAAATATTACCACTGTAACAAGCACTAAAGTGGATGAACAGCTCCCATCATTCAGTTGAATAATGCTTAGTGTTAGTGGTATGCATACCAAACATGAGCGAAATGTTTAAAGATAGGAAAATGAAAAGAAGTATACTTGTTCCTGAGAGCAAGCGATCTCTTCAGAACATCAACCGCGTTCTCAAGGTTTCCATGATTACCAAGTGAGACCAACTTAAGGATTTCTTCCTCCTGAAGGTTCATGTCTGTCGACCTAATTAACAAGATATTAAAAAGGACATTTCACTCATCAAAGATCAAACACAAACATTTGCGTCTTAATTTCAGGTTGAACAATCATACAGCTTCAGCGAAGCAAGCTCCTTCGCCAACGCAAGGCTCTTCTCCTGTAATCTCCCACACTCCGACGTCTTCCTCGACAACTCCTACCATGAAGCAACAGCGCAATTCAGTAATCAACTTTTGATTGAAGAGTCAGGGACATCAAATCTCACCAGCAGATCGACCAATTTACCTCTACTTTCGCATTGAGCAGCTGCTGAACACACTCTTTCTCCTTCCTGACCATCTCACGCGTTGCCTCCGAAGTGGCTGCCTGCTCCCTCCATCGAACAACCTGAACCAAAGCCACCAAGGAACCATCAGCCATTCACGCAAGACACATCCCAATGTGAAATACGGCAGACGAAGCAGCAGCACCACTAGCCTCGGCGTTGAGCTTCTGGATCCCGTCGCGCTGCTCCTCGAGCACTCTGCCGAGGGACGCCGCCTTCTGCTCCAACCTGGCGACCTCGGCGGCGAGCGCCTCCGGGTCGGCGCCCGGATCGGCTTCTTGCGAGAGCGTGCACGCCTGGGTTGGGCACGCTCCGGTGGACTGGAAGAAGAGGCGCGTCGGGGGGTAGGCGCCGCCGCAGGGCTGCTTGCAGATGGGGCAGGTGAGCTTCTTCTTGCCGCCGGGGCAGTACTCCAGCCATTGCTCCAGGCTGCTCGTTTGTTCCCCGCACGCGTCAAGATTCAAGAGGCCTATTTCAGCGAGCCATTGCAAGAAGAGAAGAGAAGAGAACAAATGGAATTGGGGATAGGAGTTCACCAGAGGGCATGGAAGACATGGCCGCAGGAGGGGAGGCAGTGGAGGTGCTGGTCGGAGAGCGGGCGGAGGTCCTCGTAGCAGATGGTGCAGACCGGCCATGCGGCGGCGGCGGTCATGGCGTTGGCGGCGGCGGCGGCATCCGGGGGCAGAGTGACTCGTTCCCTCCCAAGTGATTGGTTTCGGGGGAGGGAAAGGAAGAGCTTTCGCGTTTTGTTTCGCGGGAGTTCGCGAGTTTCAAAAATGCAGTGAGCATTTCGCGGTGGCGGGACGGACTGCACGGGCTCTTCTTTTTCCTCTTTCTTCTCTATCTTTATTACTCCATGTTTACTACTCCTAATTGTGTTTTTCAGAAGCACTAATTAGTTCATGACTTTATGCAAGATATCTTAACCCTATTACCGAAACCTGAAAATTCCGATGCTTCAAAAAGGATTTGCTTCAAATGCAAATTTTTAAGGAGATCCGAAAGAATAATGAAGAGAGTGAATCCTTCAAGATTATCTTACGGTAACCATTACCAACAATCTATATGCAGAGGTCTTTGCAAGAATGGAAAGGTTTGCGTGAAATTGCGACATTTTAAGTAGTTTTGAGCTCATGATTCATATTTTATACCTTTCGTAAGGTTTTCAAAAGGAGAAAAAAAATACCTCCAACAACGTGTTTGCTTACTGTCAATTGCTGCTGTATATAGAGTTGGGAATTAGACCCAATTCAGAAGAGTACAAGAAGTTGCAATCGGCGAAGCTCCATGTTGAGACCATTCTCACAAAGTACGAAGGAACCTTCACAGCAATAGTTTACATAATTACATAACACAAGATTAGAGTGATGTACACAGGTCAAAAAACTCCACACGCACAGAGACACATCTCATCATACAAAGAAAACACATCCACAAACTGTACAAAGATTCGGGCAGACAGGCCGGCTCTACTGGACATCAGAGGTAGGGGTATTCCTCGCGACAGCATCAGAAGAACCGCCTCTTCAGGCTTCTGGCCGTTGCTTGGTACGAGCTCATGAGGAGCCCGACACCTATGCCAACACCAACGCAGACTCCCAGGCCAATCCCGACTCCCACTCTAACACCAGCATTGAACCATGTGAGTTGCCCGTCATCGTCATCGGAGTACCAACCTTCAGGGTAATGCCTGCTTTCGATGTTCATGTCACTGTCATCTTCATGCCCCGCGGCCTGCCAAAGCGGTTTATATTAGTTATAGAAATTTGAGAAAACGGTGGTTCAAGCAACAGTCCATGCCAGGAGTCATGACAGCAAATGTTGTAAGAGTATAATCTATTTAGCATTGATCTTCCATTGTTCGTGTCACCTTAAATACACCTGAGAAGTCAGTTCATCTTGTACAGAAGGATGGAACCAAACATCAACACCACCTCATACGGTCATACCTACGAGGCTTTGACAAATATCTCTATCTGAAGCTTATCTAGTACCTCCCATGGATGCTAGGTAGCTTATCTAATCAACTGAAATGCTAAGTAGAATTCATAAAGGAGACATAGCATGTACTTCGAACATTGGAAGAGACAACAGGGATTAAACGAAAATTAGCATTCACTTCCCAATGCCTTCAGCCCCTAATTAACATTTGATCTAAGAATCTGGCTATAAAGCCAACATAACCCCTTACTGGAATTTGACGTAGCAAAACAATGACACCAAGCTAAATTTAATTTTTGAACAAAGTTAGTTAAGCATGAACACCCAACATGACACCAGGAAATGCACAAGTTAATAGTCAATTGAAATGTACACATGCTAAGTTAATAGTCAATTGACATGTATACATGCTACATTATGTAGCAGTTCAAACAACTTTTAAGATGCTACAATTGCAAGACATTGCTCAGAATTAAAAGGTCAAAGCTAGAACAGACTAAATGAATATGAAACTAAGCACTAATATTAAAATGCATGTAATATAGGCAATGTACTACTAATCTACCATATGATAAAGGGTTAAATAAATGGTTGACTTATATACACTATATTTAGTCTTCCTTTTTGATAAAATACCAAAGCCATTTCCTTTGGAATCATATCAATCTGTAACTAAAATCAATCAACCAATGTTCCTGAAACGTAATTGAAGCTCACCGTCAAAGCCGCCGATCGCCGGCGAACCAACCCGCCGGCGGTTTCTTCCGGAGTGGCAAGCCGCAGGGCGCGCGTGAGGACGATGGGCTCGCCGGCACAGCATCCGGCGACGTAGACCTCAAAGGCCGAGGCACAGGCCGCCGCTCCAGCGGCAGGGACGCAGTCGATCTCCCAGGCGGGGGAATCGGCTTTCGCATCAGGGCACCGTCGAAGGGAGCCGCGGAGGAGAGCCGCGCCGCGGTGGTCGGCGACTTCGAAGGTGGCGGCGGGGGGCGAGAGGCGGGTGGCGGCGGTGGAGACGTAGGTGGCCTCGCCGGAGGCGGGGTCGTGGCGGTCGAGGCGGAGCGGGAGGGAGCGGGAGGCCTCGTCGCCGGCGGGGTGGAGGGCCAGCCCGAGGCGGGGCGGTGCTGCCACGCCGTGCGGCGAGAGGCGCACGTAGAAGAGGCGGACCTCGAGGCAGCGGCCGGGGTCCGATGGCGGCTGGTCCATGCGCGCGTCGCGAGGTGCCGAGAGCCCGAAAGCGCCGGAGAGAGAGAGAGGGAGGCGTGGGATTAGCTTAGGGTTCCCGTGAATTTTTTCCATTTTTACAAAAAAAAAAAAAACCATAAATCCGTTAATGGTCATCTTTTCATTGCAATTTTAAAAATGCCCACATGCCATGGCACGATAGCGGGTAAGATGGAGTTTCCGTGATACTGTAGCACAACAAGGGACTTGCCGCGGTACCATGGCGCCGCAACTAGGGGTGGCAACGAGCGGAGTTCGAGCGAGCTAAGTGCTGGCTCGGCTCGGCTCGCTCACTATCGAGCCGAGCCGAGCCGAGCCGAGCTAGGCAAGGTGTTCGAGCTAAAAACTAGGCTCGCCTCGGCTCGTTACCAGCTCACGAGCTGCTCGCGAGCCAGACCATTATTAACAGAATAATAACAGAATAAGTAGAATAGTGTTCGAGACAACAGAGAGATCCCAAGTATCATTGACTCATTGTCTAGAAGAGATTAAAATTATAACTATTTTATATAAGTATACAAATATACATGCAACTGATATTGATAAAAGCCTACTACAACACATATTATACATGTAATATAGAAGATATTTAAAAACTGACCATATACGAGCCTAAACGAGCGAGCCACGAGCGAGCTACCTGCTGGCTCGGCTCGGCTCGTTTTTCTTCCGAGCTAGAAAAAAAGCTCGGCTCGTGCTCGTTAATAACGAGCCGAGCCCGAGCCGAAGCTAAATCGAGTCGTTCACGAGTAACTCATGAGCTACGAGCTAAAGTGCCAAATTACTAGCAAAGAATCGTCATGCAGATCAAGATCGCAAAGAAGTGTTATTGCACCGCGACAACATCCCTTCCGCCCTACTTTATTGTCAAAAATAATTTAATTAATTTATAGCAGCTAATGGGTCCCCAAATTAAACAAATAGCATATAACATCTTCCAAATTAAATATAATTAAACAAAATAGTACAATAGTCCAAACGATTAAGCAACAATACATTTCAAACATAGAGGCTACATTATAGGACCGGAAGGAATACTAATTTCTGGAACCGTCGTTATCATAGTCAATATCGGAGTTTTCAAACTCCTTCGGAAAACCTTCAGTATCCTTGCAATCTGTGTAGTTGAGAGAAACGCCATCCACTATCGTAGAGATGTATATCATTTCCGAGATATACAGAGATATCATCTTCCTGGCTACTTTAGTCGGCAGGAAGACAGACTCGGCCAACTCATGGTCGTCATACTCTTCTCGGTCATCTTCGTGCCCTATAGTTTGATGCACTGTAAGTAGCTCAAGTTCATGGATAGCAAGAAGCTCATGTTCAGTGGCAGAAAGTTCGTAGTCGCCCTCGTAGTAGGGCACACCATCCATCTGCATTTATTTTGGAAATAAAATTTGGAAATAAAATATGATGGCAATACTTGAAAATTCAGGTAGCATTGAATGTTTCAGTATTATATTCTCACCAATGGGGGCAGATCTTGTTGGGTAGATGAGGCTTCGGGCCTCTTCGCCTACTTCATGACTTTACATTTTGATGGCATGGTCTCTACCTCTTTAGTATGTTTTATTTGTGAGGTGGCTATGCTTCAAAGATTGCTCCCCTTTTAAAAAATGGCAAAGGTATTGTTGATTATTGGAGTGCATTGACGGAGAGAGAGGGAGTAGGAGGAGAAGAGGACACACTCATGTCACATCTTACAGCGAGATGTCATGAAGTCACTATGAAAGATCCATAGAGAGAGGTATGAAGTGTAAGACAAGGGAATCCAAGGTCGTTGCCATTGAGTGGTGTGTAGAACTAGCCGACAACAATGAGTCCATTAACGGGGACATATCGGATCCTTTTCTTTCGAGCACTTGATGAGAACCTGTTCCGCACAGAACCAGTGCATCCTGAGACATATGCGCATTGAATTCCCCTGTGTAAGCATTCAAACGGACCCCTTTGTGAACTTTGGATTCTATTGCTTCGTTATGCACCAACGGAGAGAGATGGAAGGAGAGAACGAAACGAAGCAATAATGGAGAGAGCGCCGACGAGACATAGGTGTATTGGATTACCCATATATAAGCAATCATTCATTCCATATGGCCGGACCACCCATGTGAGGTTTGCGTCTGCATGATCCACCAATAGAGAGAGATGGAAGGAGTCGGATGTCATCATCTCTCTGCAATTGACGTGGACATCTCGGCACCTTTGTTTTATAGCACTTAATGAGACTCTGTCCGAAATAGAAGGACGAATAATTAGTACATATTTGCTTTTACTTGGTCACATGGGCTTGTTTGAATGCGTCATCACATGACACACTTATGGAAGGTGACCAACGATGACAGAAAATACTACCTATAAATGGGCCAGGTAGGCAAGAAGCATGGTACGTAGGACATAGCTTCTCTGTGTTCATTGTGAACAAGGTTGTTGCACTTGCTGTTTATTCCACTGATGATGTGTTTAGAACCGTTCATCCGTCACGCCTCGTGGCTTTTGTTTATAATATGATCCCTGATATTGCGAGTGTTGATAGGTTACGGGTCATATTACACTCAAAATGTTATGTGTAAGCCACAACGAATGAACGCGATCTAACTATAGGGGCCGAACCTAGGAAGATGGACTTTAAGACTTGAAGATTTTTTTCTGGACGCAACGCATTCCAGACATGGGTAAGTATGTTGTCATCTTAATTAGAATGTGAGCATACTGTTTACTTCGTAAAGGTGTATTATTGAAATGTAGGTTTCGTGAACTGCAACAATCTTGATGTGGCCAGTCATTGCAAATGCACCTCATCGTATGTCACCTCAACATCTCTATCTTTATAGGTTTGCCCGACCCATCACTTCGACCTTCCTCTCATTATGGCTCTTTTGCGCCACTGAATGACCGCTGACTCCAAAGTTGTAAAGCCATGTATAGAGGTGGGACTTGGGCCGTGCTGGGCCAGCACGGCCCGAGCCCGTCGTGCTTCAGGCCTGCATGAAACGGGCCAGCACGGCCCGGTCATTTCTTCGTGCCAGGCCTGGCCAGCACGGACAGAAAAAATCAAGGCCCGGCAAGGCCCAAAGCACGCCGGGCTGCTGTCAGGCGGCCGGCCCGAGCATGGCACTGGAGATAACACAGCACACTAAATATTTTTTATAAATTCATACATTGCTCAAATGAAAAGGTTGTCTCTATAAAAAAGATGCGTCCCCAAATTCTCTACAATTTCATGTATAATATAAATTCATATGAGCAAAGGAAGACCCTAAAAGATGCAGATTACCGAAAGATGTGGCGTCGGTCTGAAACTACACAGTGCACTAAATATTTTTTTTTATAAATTCATACGTTTCTCAAATGGAAAAGTTGCCTACATCAAAAGGATGTGTCTTGAAATTATCTACAACGTTTATGTAGAATATAAATTCATATGAGCAAAGGAAGACTCCAAAAAATGCAGATTACTGAGAGAGGTGTCGTCGGTCCGAAAATACACAGTGCACTAAATATTTTTTATAAATTCATACATTGCTCAAATAAAAAAGTTTTCTACATGAAAAAGATGCGCCTCGAAATTCTCTACAACTTTAGTATAGAATATAAATTCATATGACCAAAGAAATACCTTGAAAAATATAAATTATAGGTCTAGGCTTCAATTCGGGCCTTGCCGGCCCGAGCACGGCCCATACAGTCGGGTTGTGCTGGGCGGCCCATCTCGCCAGGTTTTTAGGCCTGGCCTGGCCTGGCCCGACACGCCATTCGGGGCGTACCAGCCTGGCCCATTTTTTTCGTGCCGGGTCGTGTTTCGGGCCATTAAAATCGGGTCGTGCTCGTGCTGGCCCACTAAGGCCTAGCCTAATTCCTAGGTCTGGCCATGTACAATCAATTGTAAAGCTGCATGAGCCATCCATTAGTTCCACAGCTGGATTTGCGGAGGCAGCGTACGTACAGAGCATCCAATGCAATAGGGAATTAAGTAAATAAAATCTACAATGCTTCCCTCGTCTATATATTGCTCGGAAGCCCCCTATGTGCTAACCACACCTCACTATCATGGCGAGCTGGGGAGGTTCGTCACGACCATATGAGTTTGATAGTTGGTGAGAGTTGTTTGACCTTGGAGAGCATGCTCGCCCTCCGGCGGACGACATGCGGGTCATAGAGTATGGAGACTAGAGAAATAGACCCTTTTGCTGAGGGATTGCCACTTCAACTCGGTTCTCGAATGGCTAAAGTGCGATTGTGGAGCTAGCTTAGTAGTGCAATGGTTTGACCATGTTCACAAGGGTTTCACAGGGCGAAGATTCTACCGATGCGCCATCTACTATGTATGATCTCAATTTCATGGTTTTTTGCATGACATACTGCAATAACGATTTCCTATTGTTTCACCTTCAATTTTAGATGTCGGATGCCACATGTGGATGGACGAACCATACCCGCCGCAGCGTACACTTATATAACATACTTTCACAGAAGGATTGAACGCTTGTAGGCTAGAGTAAACAACACATCTACTATACGGCCCAACCAAGCCACTAGGAGAGGGCAGGCAGGCCGGCAAGGCAAACCATCGGGATGGGTCAAAGGCGCAACTAGCCCATCCTTGACCAACAATATCGTGGAAGCAGATCTTGCCAGGATCCCACATGCTTGTGTGGTTGCTACTACGTAGGCACACCCAATACTAAAGTTCTTCGTCAAAGACAAATAATGCAAGAGGCCACACCCAATACTAAAGTTCTTCGTCAAAGACAAATAATGCAAGAGGCCTGCCCAGTGTACTACGACATTGAGTGGGAAGAGACATCGAGCTGCGATGCCACTTGGTGTTCATGCTAGTGCCACAACCCCTTCACGCAGCCGTGGTGAATGAGCATTTCGAGAGCCCGACATGGAACAACATGTTTATGACGTGTATCCACTTCATATGTATTTTCAATTCCTTAAAGGCAGAATAGTCGACGTGACCTTCGAGTGTGCATAAAACTCACAACTCTTCCATGGGCGACCTCCACATTTGGCCATCACACCCAATGGTACGAAATTGGAAAAACGTGTACTCGACCACTTAAACGAAAATTATTGACACTTAGTACAAAGCGCACTAGGAGACCCATAGGGTGGGTCCCGAAAAATATGAGGAAAATCATGAGCGTGCTACACAGGGCGACCTACGACTCTTCCATTGGCGACCTCCTCATTTGGACATTGCACCCAATGGTATGAAATTGGAAAAATGCATAGTCGACCACGTAAACGAAAATTATTGACACTTAAACGCGTAGTCAAGAAGGGGGACCCTAACCAGGGGGAGACCTACCAACATAGCCACATCCTGCAGCGTGGACGTCATCTCACCACACGACAGGTAAAACGTGTCGGTCTCTAGCCGCCAATAGTCCACCAACGCCGTAAGTAGTGAAGTGTCAACCGAAAACCGTTTCGAGCGGTCCAACTGTATTGCACCTAGGTCGTCTCCCTCCTTGTTGTCTAGCTTGTCCCCCGGCTCGTTTGCATCCATCACCTGCATCATCCACGCAAAGGGTAGCAGTCCCGTCTCATGCAACCTGTAAAACATTTATTTTGGGCTCAATTCAGGAAATATGATATACCTTCTACAAAATTTTGTGAAATTGAATTGAATGTCAACACGAACCTTCCCAACCACCAGTTGTCAAGCCCCCAAGCCTTGCGGGGTGTGCGTGTTGCAAAATTGTCATGTCCTCAGGTGGATCTCGTATGTGTAACCGTGAGCGGTGCACTAGGTCCAACACTGGATCCAAAAGCTCAGGGATCTCCTTAGCCATACCTGCATTTAAAAGTTTAGAAAGATCATTCTATTCATATGAAAAGAAATTATTACAACAATATAACATTACAAAATACCGTGGTTCGAACATACAACATTACAAATTACATGCATCTTGAATATGCAACTTAAGAACAACCAACTCTTTAACATTCGACTTAACAACGAACCAAACATGCAATTGTAGCATACAACAATTAAAAATACAAATCACATAGTTCACAACCTAAAATTTACTTAGCAAGTACAAGTAGGTTCACACTACATAATTGTGTTCATACCATAATAGAAGCATGTTGATTCATAATACACCATAGTTGAATAGAACTAAAACAACATATCCGCTTCATTCATATCTCTTGGTTCACATTACCCTGTCAGCAGTTATTTCTCCTATGCCTTTGACCTCTGCAAATTCCACACCGTCGTAGACCTCTGCAAAGTCCACACCGTCGCACTCTTCCTCCTCTCTTTGCCTCATCTATCTCATTGTGAATGTGCTGAAAGTGTCATCGACCCCTCTTCTATGTTCATGTTTGTTCTCCCTGAAGTGTCTATAACGTCTAAACCCAAATATATTTCCAATCCATGTTGCGATAACCTCCTGCTTTAAATAATATGGTGACACATACCGTGAAGCATCCCAACACATGTTTGCATACACGACCAAAACATGAGAGCAAGGACAGCAGAGATGCAAGGGTTTATTGCACGAACAAATGGAGGCCAAATCAGGTGAGCCAAGATCAACCTCATGCGCGAGACGCATGTTTGATCCACCATGTCCATCTCTGCACCTTATTGAGATGTGGAACATGTGCCAACCACTACCCGTGTTGATGGCCGAGTGATTTTGCACCTTGAAACATTTTGTTTCCATATACGTGGTCACCAACGAGCTGAACATAGTCTCCACTCTTGAGGCATGCAATACGGCCTTCTTGTGCCTATCACAGAAATATCTTATAATGCCATGCATTATGCCTTCCATGATGGCTACTAGCGGCAACGTTTGTAATCTTTTAATTACCCAGTTGTAAACTTCTACGAGGTTAGTGATCATTACCTCATACCTTGCCCCATCTGTATTGTGCAACAATGACCATTTCTCCTTTGGTTTAGACTCAATCCAATGTGAGAAATACTTTATATTCCTACCAGTCCGACAAACCAATCCTAGGGCATCAACTTCTGGTAGCAGTAGTAGCGATTGAATCACCTCAGTTGTGCTACCTGATGTTTGTCTATTCGTTTCCCTGATGCTGCTCTTCATGAGGTCATCCAACGTCTTTCATATCGCGTTAAACTTCTGTGGCTGGTTTTGCTTGCAAAGACACTTAAACAACTCTATCGCCTTCTTACTTATGAATTGCCTACGAAAGTTTGTAGCAGGGTGGCGAATGCATCACCTGTTCTTCATATCTAGCCAATGGAAAGGATATTATGAATCCTCCTACAATGTCTTTATTGCATTAATGAGGCCAGCATGTCGCTCATGGATGATGCATATGTCTGGCCGGTCCTCCACAACACCATACTTAAGGTCCGTGAAAAACATAGCCAACTGTCATAGTTCTCATTTTTCATGAATGCAAAAGCCACCGACAATAGCTAATCATTGTCGTCCATTGCAATTGCAATGAGAATTGTGCCTCTGTATTTCTCGGTCAAGAACGTACCATCCACACATAAAACTAGCCGACAATGGTTTAAACCCTCCCCACATACACCAAAAGCAAAAATAAATGCTCAGTTCAACACCATCAAACCAGGAGGTTCGTTGACTCAAAATCTTACATGACCACATATATAACAGGGTTTCTCTATTTTAGGAGAAAAGGGGGAGATTGTCACATGAGTCTTCAAACGACCCGAACCTCATCTTCATTGCTTTTTGTTTAGCTCTCCATGCTTTTTCATAACTGATTTCATACTTGAACCTTTATTGAATTGCCAGCATTATGTACTGCACTACCATATTCTTCTTCTCAACAATCTCTATGACCAATTTATAAGCGATGAATGTAGACGTCATGTTACGAAGTTGTCCCAGCGTATTGCTTAGCACACATGTGTGCGGTTCTACGCTTGACACGGTTCATTTATCACAAACTTGGACCTGCTAGCGTGAACTCTAAAAGGGCAATCTTTCCTCTCGCATCAGACCATGTATCTTCACTTGTCAGACTTCTCCACCCTAAACGATCGTTGTATTGATAAGGCCTAGACCTTCACTGCATCTTGCACAATAGACTTATTAGCATTTTTTTGGTCTAACCTTATTTACGCACATACACACACGAAGAGTCATGCCAACCATCCACGAGAAGTTGGTTTGATTAAGTTCTGTTCCATTCATTTAGGATAACCACGCTCGATGCATCTTCCTCATCACTAGAACTGTCATCCACAACCTCCTCCTCCTCCATTGCCCGCTGATCATTGTGCTTCATCAACTATCCCATGCCCGCACAAAAATCTCTACCCAACTCTTTATCTTCTTGTGCATCGTCCATATTTATCTCGTTCCCAATGTAAGCATTCACTTCTTCTTGCCTTGCACCGCTAGCTTATCCATTGTCCTCAACACATGCATGAACATCCATGGTTTTCCTAACATTGGTTTGCACAAAAAACACTGTTTGACAGTTTCGACGCCTACATCCGTCCATAAATTTGGACAGATTGATTTGTGTGTTCAAATTAATAAGCTAAAATTTTGAGACATCTGTATTCTTGCTCCATAGAGTTTGCACCCATACTTCATGCTGTTTTGGGTTCCATCCAAACATATAGCACGTCTATGAGTACAATTTCTCAATTTTCATATTCTCTAGATCGAGATAGCTAATCATTATGCTTATGAATCCACTTAGATCTATCCTATTTGGCCCTTCTCTAATGATGACCTCACCATAATACACCGTTAACCACAATTCAACCATACCTGCAATGAACATACTACGTTTATTACACCCATAAAGTGACATTAATCCCATGTCCTACAACTCATGTATTTTTAAAACGCTACTTACAATACTATTTTCGTAATGTTATGATCCTAACTAGTGCCATTCCAAAACCCTATCTTTTGTTTTTTTCTAACCTACCATATTTTCAATACACCATAACATGCAAATTAAAGTTAAAAAAGTCACCGACGGAACGCATGGACAGAACCTTCCCGTAGCTTCTCCTTCCTACCTCTCCCTCTCTTTCCTCTCCCTCTCTTTTCACTAGTGCACTGGGTGCAAATGAGGGGTGTTGAAAATTAGGGGCAGTTGAAGCCCAACAGGGCATATATAGACACCTGCCGCGCCTTGGTACCGCAGCAACTAGGTTGCCGCGCTACGGTGCCGCAAGAACCCAATTTCATGCTATGGTGCCACGGCAACTCCCCTTGTTGCGCTACCGTGCCGCAGCAAGTGAGCATTTTCAAAATTGCGTGGAAAAGATAGCATTAACGGATTTATGGAATTTTTTTGGGGCAAAAATAGGAAAAATTCGGTTCCCGTTCCGCCCTTGGAAGGCTTACGTGGGGACGAATGCTTAATTAAGTGGGGATTAGTGGATATCAATAGGTTAATTAATTAACAAATGGGGCTAGTTTGGCTTTTTATGGGGCTAGTCTGGGCTTTTATGGGCCTGAACTGCGCCGCTCTAATTACGCTCTCCGGTAGTACTAAACACAATCCAAACGGGATACATCACGATGAACGGCGCCGGCCGGAAGCCGGCGATCCCCCGCGGCGAGGAGGCTGAGGTGGACGCGCTCCTCCGGGCGGCGCAGGACGCCGTGCTGCTCAAGCTCCAGGCCAACTCCCTCCTCGTCTCGTCGTCGTCCTCCGCCTCAAACACTCGTTCGCTCGACCCTGCCCTCGAGCACGATTCCCTGGACGCCGACCTCGCTCGCCGATTCGAGGCGCTCAGGTCCCGCCCGCCGCCGCCGAGGCAGCCTGATGCTGCCCCAGCTGGTGCCGGCGGAATGGAGGAGCTGGAGGCGCGACTCGCGGCTCTGAAGGGGGCGGCGGGGCCGGAGAAGGAGACGAGGGTGCGGCTGGAGGACCTGGGAGGGGAGTCGGAGGAGGACGAGGTGGAGAAGGTGATGCGGTGGGCGACGGACGCCGCGCGGCTCGACGTCGCCACGGCCGGCGCCGCTGACAAGCCGAAGCACGCCGAGGAGAAGGATGACAAGAGCAGCATCAGTAGCGAGGACGATGACGAGGAGAGATTGGAACTGGAGATGGGGAAGAAGAGGAAGGAGATGGCGAACAAGAACAAGTCCAAGAATAAGTGGTTCTTCTTTTGATCATACGCATGTAAATCTCCTACTCTTATGCCATGAATGAATCACAGCCAACAGCATCATCCAATGAAATAATTCTTTTAATGGTGTGTAGCTTTCTGAATTTACATTCGTATCTTTCTGAATCGATAAAATATTCGAGGATCTTATGGAGGATTTCACATTCTTATCTTGGAGCCTTTGACAATATATACCAAGAGAAGAATTGAACTTTAGCTAATTACTCCACGATTGTAACCTCGTGTTATATAGGAACAGCTTCACAGGCAGGCGTTTCAGTCAAACTCAAAGCGATGGGAGGTGATGACCGATGAGCAGGCTAAGAACAATGTAAAATAGATGATGAGAATTGGAAATAGAAGTCAACATGGGACAGTGCCGTCAGTTAAATCTTGCATACAGTTCACAGAACGAGTTCATAGGTAGCTAACAGCCGTTACAGATCCTCAGTGAAGAACTATGATATGCTACATGCATTTCAATCTGGATGGAGTACAAAGTATCACAGGAACAATCCATATAAACACTAAAGCGCCATCCATCCGGGGCGGTGGGGGGAAGAAGCCTCACTTTCCACTGCAAAAAAAAAAAAAGAAGATTGAGAAGGCTGTTGCTTGCAATTGAAAGATCAAAACAACAATAAAATGGTATACAAGTCTCTCACTCACGTGTTCATCATCAAAGTTATGTTGTCGCCTTTCAACAGTATCCTACCTGCCAATCATTTCCAATAAAACATCTTAGAATAAACCTATGAAATAATGATATTCCTAGAGTTCTTAAAAAGACAATGACAAACTTGGGTTGTAAATTACCCAACGATTTCTTAGTGTTCTTCTTAACGTTAATTTCCTCAGCATCATCAAGAACCAGGTTCATGTACTCATCAAATCCCTGCAGAACATACCCAGACAAAGTAAAAATTAGGTCCATGCTCAATAGGAAATTAGGAATACACCTAACATCATATAAGCTCAGAAACAAAGAAAGCACAAATGTACAGAAAGCATACAAACTATATCTAGTACTCTCAAGCAATACCATCTGTATCATAAAACACCCCTCATACATAACAATTGGCATAGCATGAGGGCACATTAGCTGCAGTGGGCAGGCAATGGTCGTGCGGCTAGAACAGAGGTAACTGCTATCGAACAGGGCATAGAGGGGTAAGCAGTATGAGAGTGCCTGCACATGTGGCGAACAGGGACACAATCTCTACTCATATTAATATAGATGGATATGTAAAATCCATTGTTAGCATTCTTCGGAGACATAAAAATTCATTTCACAGAACCATGTTACGGACACCCCAAATGGTACTAATATTACATAGCATCCAACAGGAACAAAACAGTTCTTTTTTATCAACAGTAAAAATTTAAGGAGCCTGTCATCACAAGGCATTTGGCAGCCTATGAATTTAAAAAGGGAATTTAGTTGCATGGTACTGAAAATCATAAGGAAATATATGATAGATACAATACTATTTAAACCATCGAATTGTTGATGAGTAATAATTAAAAATGAATGCTCAGTTGTAGCAAAAGAATAACATATTTAGAGGCAAATTTTAAAATTTTTATTTTCATACAAAAAGCATTTGAAATATTCAATGTAACTTGAAATGGAAACAATGGCCACATATTTTATTACGGAAACATATGAGCATCATATGGGTGACCAGTTCCCAAATTGATAACTTCTCATGACCAATACAATATTATTAATAAGTAAATCATGCCACACCAAAAATGAATAATTAAACATAATACTAAAGCCTAATCATTATGCAGCAGGACTTGGTTCTAGAAAATGTAGTACAGGATTTAGCATATGGGTTATAATAAATGACAAAATTTAGGAGCCTGAAACTGTAACACCATACAAGTGAAAGGTAGGAGGAGGCTTATATAAACGTTTAAAAGTTCAGGGTCATCCAACTAATCCATTAGCTTGAAAGTGTCAAGTGAGTGACATAGAAAATTGAACAGCCGCTACTTCCTATTCATTATTGTCATCCATCACCAATATTCTCTCAGTCTGGAGGGCCATCAAATTACCAAAATCTACCCTAAAATCTTCCATACTCAAAAGTAGTGCCATGATCCTTAAGTGAACACATTCTACAAAATATCTTCTGGAAATACTTTCATTATCTAAATATAAAACAGGCAACGTCCTGAGCAGATACATAGTTCATATAACTTTGTTACTTAAGTTGAGATTTGGATCAGTTTCAGTTGTACAGACTTCACAAACAGACCACAGCAAAAAGGTAACACTTGGGACTAGAATGGATCGCATTCTGACTACAAACAAAATATTCTGGAAACCCTGATACCTCAGCTGAATGCTGGGAGAACAGCAAAACCATAAGTGGCTTCTCAACAGTTACAGAAGCAAGCCTTCTCTGTAGAATTAAGAAAAGCAGGACTAATGTTGCAGTCCACGCAGCAACTTTCTCTAACCTAAGTGTGGTCAGGCTGTAGCATTTTCAAGAAACCCTGCCTACTGAGTTGGAAGTGACCTGTCTAAGAGCATCAAGCTTTGAGCTCAGACAATTCAAGAGTGGACATCATGCCTTAGCACTTGCATTAATACCTTAAGACGAGAGCATGTGTATTTCACAAGGCTTTACCCATCATCGAGAGAAAAGCATAAACCATTGATGCATCCGCCAGTTGGGTTATAACAACACAGATGCAGAGATGACCTTCTAACATATCATAGGGTTTATCTCTCCCTCTTCCAAGGTTTTTTTATGGGTTTTAGGTTCCAAGCTACCACCCAGAAAGGGGACGAAACACTAGACAACTGATCCCCTACAAGAATTCCCCTTAGCAATCGACATAATTTGCGCAATTACAATGCTATATGTGCACGCAAGAAGAGGATAAAACTGAATTCTGAAATTCCGAGCAAGAAATGGGCGGAGGAACTCACGATGATCCGACCCTCAATCCGGAGATCCTTCTGCTCGAACAGCCAGATCTGGATGCGCGCTTTCTGCACCGAATTAGAACACAGCAAGGACCCGAATCAGTTCAAACCAACCATCAAGAACCCGCGAACAAACGGCGGAAATTAAAAAAAAACATTTTTTTTCCGGTCCACTTACGCTCTGGAGGAACCTGAAGATGAGATTCTGCCGTCGCGCACCGAGTATCCGCCAACCAACGCAGCCGCGCAAGAAAAAAACACCTAACGATTAGGAAAAATACACAGGACTAGGCAAGCAGGACAAGAACAGAGGAGAGGAGGGGAGGGGAAAGAGGAGCGTACGATGGGCTGGGTCATGATACGCTGGACCTTGGTGGACGCCATGGCTGCGACGGCGGCGGAAGCTGCTCTCCCTTCTACTCCTCCTGGAAGAATCCGGAAGCTTCTGGACGCGCGTGGGGGAGAGTGGAGAGGCCAAACCCTAGACGGCGAGGAGGATACGGGGGAGGAGGCGGAGGAGGAGGAAGGGTTTTTGTTTCGCGCTGCGCTCGACGGCGGCGGGCGTGCCTCGAGATTCGTGCCAGCGGTGGGGAAGCGAAGGGGCCGGATGGAGACGGTTGCTTAGGGTTGGGCCTCCCGGGTGGCCCAGATAGGTTTTTCAGGGTGGGCCGAATTCGATAGCTGGGCCGTTCTTTGTGGGATTTTTTCTATATTTATTTTTATTCGTTACTGCAAAATTAGGTTCCTTTACAAAAATAGGTGTCCATCACCTAGCAAATGGGCGATCAGCTGATAGAGAGGCGATGGGTGGACCCACTAGCGTTGTTGTGAGCCGACGTGGCACCTATCGCCCCACTGTGGAGCAATCTCGCTCGACCGTTGAGCGATTGCCCCAAAGTGGAGCGATAGGTGCCCAACCACTAGGTGGGTACGAGCTGCGCTAACCGCCGTTGCAACTGATCATTGCGCCTAGTTGTTGTCACCTATCGCCCGACAGTTGGATGATAGGTCTGACATATGGGCCCAATCTTCTCTCTATTCATGGGATGCCGTCCACATCGTTGGGAGATGATCCTATCTACCTATGTTTGGATGATAGATCCCACGGTGCCATGCCGGTGCATGCCACCATTCTATCGTCTTTTACCGAGCGATCACCCTTTTAACAGGCGACAAACACCTATTTTTGTCTAAAATGTGAACCAACACCTATTTTTTTATGATAACGAATAAAAAATATATATAAAAGTAAAATTTGTTCTTTGAGTTGTGTACATTAACCCTTTTCTGTTGTACTGAAAAAAAAAACCTTCAAGATTCTCGTAAAAATATTTATCTTTTTAAACAGGGATGAAAAAAATACCATCACTCTAGAAGATACATATCTATAGATCAATATGGTATTTTTGGTTGGTTTTCTCTTCTTCTTTTACTATTTCCTTTCTTTTCCTATAAATTTCCTCCCCCATTTTGTATTAGTTAACACCACACGGGCTTCCCTTATGGTATTTTTTTTATTGATTTGAGTTTTTTTTTCTTTTTTATGTATTTACTCCTTTTTTTTTTCTTCTCCTGTACATTTTCTTCCCGTTTTATATTAATTTACACCATATGGCTTCCCTTATGGATTTTTCTAAAAAAGGATACTTTTTTTTTGGCATTTTCATAATACAAATCCAAACCTGCTAACCGCTAAAGCAGTAGAATAATATATCCTGGTTATTCTGGCAACCCAAAATAAGATAACAATTTTTTTTGAGCTATAAAAATTAGATCAGATTTATCTTGAAGTAAAATGAGATATAGATGTCACGAATAGAACTTATATTCATCTACACAGTACAAGGGGCAAAAGAGGAAAGCCTAAATACAACAGATGAGGCCTAAAACCCATATATAGCAATATACACATATATCTAACACCCCCTCAAACTTATGATGGGTTAACAACACTGAGTTTGGAGATATAAAAACTATGCTGTTATCGAGTATGTGCCTTCATGAAGAAATGTGCTAGCTGAATCTCAAAAGACACATACCGAAGAGAGACAACATGCTCCTAAGCCTGTGACCGCACATAGGAAGCATCAACACCAATATGCTTTGTGAGCTCATGCTTCACCGGATCACGGGCAATACCAATAGCTCCTGTACTGTCAGACAAAAGAGGAGTCGGTATAGTAACAGAAACACCAAAATCATCAAGTAACCAACGCAACCAAGTAACCTCTGCCGTCAAGAGAGCCATAGCACGCAACTCAGCTTTTGCACTCGATCAAGAAAATGCCTTCTGCTTTTTAGTCTTCCAAGCAGAGAATCACCAAGAAAAACACAATATGCAGAAAGAGACCGGCGATCAGAAGGATCTCTAGCCCAGGTAGCATCACAATAAGTATGAAGCTGTCAAGAGTTGGAGCGAGGAAAGAAAAGACGGTGGGAGATAGTGCCATGCAAATAGCGCAACACGCGAAGAAGATGACTATAGTGGAGCTGAGTAGGAGCAGAGATAAACTGACTCAAGATATGAACAACATAGGACATATCAGGACGAGTGACACCAAGGTACACAAGACTACCAACGAGGTGTCGATACCGAGTGGGATCCGAAAAATATTTCCCATCAGTGGGTCGAAACTAAAGATTAAGCTCCATGGAAGTCTCAGCCGTCTTGTGGTCAGTAAGAGATGCCCGATCAAGAAGATCTCCAATATACTTTTCTTGGGACAAGAAAATACCCTCTGGAGTGGAGGAAACCTCAATCCCAAAAAAATAACGAATGGGACCCAAATCAGACATACGAAACTGCTAATTAAAACGAGTTTTGATAAAATCAATATAAGATGAATCATCACCAGTAATGATCACGTCATCAACATAGAACAAAAGAAGGGTGCGACCACGAGGCGATATGTGAACAAACACCGCAAGATCATGATCACTAACAGAAAAGCCAGCAGCAGTGACCACAGAAGAAAAACGCTAAAACCATGCTCGAGGAGCTTATTTAAGCCCATACAGAGCACGACGAAAGCGACGAACCATCCCATCAAAAAAAAAATACCCCGTGGAGGCCGCATGAAGACTTCTTCATGCAACTCCCCTTAAGAAAGGCATTATGAACATCAAACTGATAGGTAGGCCACGCACGAACAAAGGCCACAGCAAAAAGAGTCTTAATAGTGGTCATGTGAGCCACAGGAGCATAGGTTTCATCATAGTCAACACCATGCTCCTGCTGAAAGCCACGAGCCACACGACGAGCTTTGAAGCGCTCAAGAGAACCATTAGGACGAGTCTTAACTTTATAGACCCACTTGTAGATGATGGGACGAGCATGAGACAGAAGAGGCACAACCTCCCAAGTGCTAGTACACTCAAGGGCAGCAAGCTCCTCGGCCATCGCATGCTGCCACTTGGGATGAATAACAGCATCACGGTAGGAGACCGGTTTAACAGGAACCGCACAAGTAAAGCCAAAACGCACAGGGGGTCGAATGGATCGATGATCACGAAAAGCATATTGAGGAGAGATAGAAGCTATCTCATCATAATAAGATGAGGTAGCAGGTGGATTCTCAACTGGCTTAGTACGGCGAGTGTAGACAATAGGATAAGGAGGAGCAAAACGAGTTGGAATAAAGGGAGGAGTTGAAACAGGAGGAGAATACGATGAATGAGACTCTAAGGGAGGAGGAGGCTCTAGAGAGGATGAAATAGAAAAGTGTATAGTAGAGATAGGAGTATCAGGAAAAGTCAAGAAAGATAAGGAATCAATAGTAGAAGTTGGAGAAGTAGGACGAGGATAGAAAGGGCGAGACTCATTAAAAGTAACATCTCGAGAAATTCTCATCCGTCGACCAACAGGACCCCGACACTGATAGCCCTTATGCTCAGCACTATACCCAAGAAAAACATACTCAACTGACTGAGAAGTCAACTTAATGCGTTCACGTGGAGCAAGAAGAACATAGCGCGCACACACACACCCAAAGGAGTGAAGACCAGAATAGTCTGGTGTGTGCCCTAGGAGACACTCTATGGGAATACCGCCCTTAAGGGCAGAAGAAGGCTAAAGATTAATAAGATGGCAAGGAGCAGAGACAGCCTCAGCGCAGAAGTGAGGTGGAACAAGGAGGAAATCATGAGCGCATGAGTGGTTTCAAGAAGGTGTCGATGTTTACGCTCATCAACACTATTTTGAGCATGAGCACCGGGACAAGAGGACTGGAAGAGAGTGCCATGCTCTATGAGAAACCCGCAAAGAGCCCCAGACAGATATTCCCCCTGCAAAATTAGCCCGGAAGACATGAATGGAAGAATCAAACTGAGTCCGAATCATGGTGGCAAAATTTTTATAGATAGACAAAACCTCACTACGATGGGACATAAAATATATCCATGTGTGGTAAGAAAAATCATCTATAAAAATAACATAATATTTATGACCACCTTGCGAGACAAAAGGGGCCGAACCCCAGACATCAGAATGAACAAGATCAAATGCACCAGTTGACATAGACTCACTAGAAGAATAGGGGAGTTGCACCTGCTTGCTAAGGTTGCAAACCGCACAATCTAAAGAAGCATCACCAGACACAGATCCTAACAGACCATGATGAACTAAAGATGATAGATGCGAAGCACAGAGATATCCCAAACAATGATGCCACTGAGCAAAAGACGACGTGGAGGAAGCAGCGGAGACGAAGAGACTGGTAGGAGCAGCGAAAGAAAGACGAAGCCAATCAAGCTCCCAAAGATGCTATGAATCACGACACCAGGGCTAGTACCAACCAGAAGACCCGTGCGACGATCCTGAATAGAACAAGAATCAGTATCGAGAATCACACAACAGCCATGATCAGTGAGTTGGCCGGCGGATATAAGCCGCATGGTTAATTTGGGAACATGGGAAACTGTGGGAACGTGAAAAGAAGAAGACAGAAGAGTGGCTCGTCCTGTGAAAGGAAGAGAGGTACCATCTGCTGTCTGAACAGTTATAGGAGTGGTCAAGGGACTAATGGAAGTAAGATAGGTAGAATCAGAAGTCATATGAAAAGAAGCTTCTGAATCAAGAATCCATGGTGATGTACCTGAAGCAGAGGAAGGTGGTCTCTCACTAGAAGACTGTAAAGCAGAACTAGCAAAACCTGATGGTGAAGAGGCAGCCATATGACGCAATAGCATCAAAATCTCAGCAGAAGGATCAGAGCTGCACTGAGAAGAGTCTGAATCTCCTGTAACTGGTGCTGCAGTACTCTTGGTCGGCCGACAACGAGCATTATCCTTCTTTTTCCTGTAACAAAACTTCTTCACATGACCATCCTTGTCACAATAGGCACAGGGAAGGCCAGTCTTCATCGTCACTCCAGAAGACGGCGGGGCTGGTGAAGTCGAAGGACGAGAAGCCGTAGGTGTCGAAGCAGGCGTTCGAAGAGCAAACACGGATGGAGAAGCCAGTAGACCTGTACCATGAAGACGAGTCTCCTCGGTACGAAGAGCAGCAAGAGCCTCCAACAAGGTGACGCGAGGATGACGAGCAAGAAGCTGAGCATGAATCTACTCAAACTCTGGCCGAAGACACGTGGCGAAGTCGTAGATGTGGCAAAGCTCCAAGCGAGACTGCTGGCGCTGACAACAAGCACAAGTCTGGCGGTCATGAGTGGCATCCGTGGCATCAAGAGAGTCAAGCTGATACCACACTGTAGAAAACTGAGCGTATAGCTCATCCACAGTAGAGTCACCCTATTGGAGAGACTGCTCATGCTGCACAGCCGCAAGATACTGAGAATATCCAATAGGCTCATAGTGATTGCGAAGATGTGACCACATTAACTATGCAGAAGCCAAAGAAACCACCTCTCTGGTTAGTTGCACCTCCATTCTAGCAACCAGAATAGCAGAGGCACGAGCATCCTCATCACACCAGAATTTGTATGCGGTATACTGAGACTTATGACTCCATAGCCTCCTTATGATTATCAGAGGCCCCCTGAGCAGCAGCATCATCTATAGGAGCCTTCTCAGTAGTGTCACCAGTAGACTTTGACGAAGCGGGTAGCACTGGAGGATCAGCATGAGGCGGACAGGGAAGCTCGCTAGTAAGAAAATCCCAAAGACGCTGACCACGCATGTGTAGGCACATATGAAGAGACCAATCCTAATAATTGAGGCCATAAAGAATCACCGGGCAACGAGGAACAGAAACGGTGCCCAACGATATTTTTTTTTGTTTTTGTTTTTTTTGTGACTTACTAGCAGTATGTACTGCTAGTACTACCCAACAGAGAAGAAAACCTGCGGGGAGAAGCTGGCCGAGGTAGTGAGTTTCGGCGACTAGGATGGCGATGACGCGACTGTGACGGCGGCGTCGACGACTAGGATGGCGACGGTGGCACCGGTGCCAGCGACTACGAAGACTACCGACGACTTGGCGGATCCCTAGCCGGCGGCAGTAGATCCCTAGTCGGCATTGCGACGGTGGAGACGGCACCTGCGACTGCGAACCGACGGTGGCGGCAAATCCCGAGCAATGGGAAGTGGCGCCGAGCGATGCCAGGTGACGGTGACTCCGGATCCAGTGCCTAGCGAGGCAGCGGCCCATGACGAGAGCGACGACGAAGTGCGATGGCAGCAGTGGCGCGATGATGACGGCGGCGGCAGATCCTGACGAATGCCGCGTCCTAGAAGGCGGTGAAGAGCCGACGGGGAAGAGCTGGTGACGGGAAGAGCAGGTAGCGGCAGTAGGAAGAGCCGGCGAGGAAGAGCAGGCGGCGGCAGTGAGCGGCCCAAGGGCAAATCACGATGAGCGTGGTAGTGGGAAGAGCGCATGTCGGTGAGTAAAACCCTAACCCTAACCTTGCTCTACCATGTCACGAATAGGACTTATATTTATCTGGAGGCCAAAGGACCAGTATATATACACAGTACAAAGGGCAAAAGAGGAAAACCCAAATACAACAGATGAGACCTAAAGCCCATAGATAGCCCAATATACACATATATATAACAATAGACAGTCCTTTTTTCAGCAGCTTTTGTGACAATCTTTCTCTTGGAGCAAGCTGGCTTCTCAAAGGAACTAGTGCAATCAAATTATTTATCAGCACAAAGTGGGTTTCAGCTTTCTCTGAGAAGTGAGAAATCTCTTGCTAAGAAGAAACAGATGTGAAGAAAATCAAACCCCATTTGAAGGAGCTATAATCTCTCCTGATGACTGTATACTGAAACTAGAGCTGTCAGTAGTTCATAATCAGCCTCTCTTTCTGCACAACAAGCTGACTTACGGGCGAAGCTGCAGCCTGTAGCTCGATCATACCCTCACAACAGAAGAACAGCAAATTAATCAACACTGACACTACTGTCCTTCATGCAACAACCTTAACCATTCGATGTGTGTCAGTGTGTAACTCTGTATATACATGTATACATAGACACACATGTATGCAGGCTGCCTCTGGTGTGAATGATGTGAAGCTCCACTTGCCAAAAATTCTTGCTTACATCTTGGGGAATCAGCTGAAAGCTGTTCCTCTACAAGGCCCACTACTGTTCACTGGCATCCATCGAACAGTGCTTAATTTGTGTAGCAGTTGATTAAATGATCAATGATATGGTTCTAGGAAGAGGACAGGTACATACATACAACACAGTGCACAGTGCCAAGCACACTTGCACGAAGATTGAAGCCCAGGTCGAGCATGATATGATCAAGATTGTTCATTTGACTGATTGATTGCTGGCTGTCCCAGCTAGACAGTAGCAGCTCGCTCTAGAGGTCCACATTGCCCCAAGGGGATGCATGCTCAATTGCTCAACGAAGAGAGAGAGAGATCAACAGGCAGGAATCGAAGAGGACTGCGTTACAAGAAAGGGCGACGTCCTAACCATCATGGACTGGCTTAGCTTAACCAACTCTTGAGAGATATGAGAGAGAAAGAGTGCATTAAGCACAGTATAGTATACTGCACTCATCAGAGAGAGCACAGGTTAAAGGCTCTAGCAGCTGAATTAATTTAATTTGTGAATGGTTTGGGGTTTTTTTTAATCCAGGGAGTGTAGGGCCTTTTGGTTTTTTTCTGATCTCCCTGTTGGTGTTGCTCCTTCCTCAAGCTACGTGCTAATCATTTCGCAATCTGCTTTGACAAAAAGGTCCCTGATTGCTACAGTGGCCCCTAATTCAAACAATCTGATGGGTCTAATTAACCATAATCCTCTTGATGTTTGTCTGTTAATTGTGTCCCTCAAGTTTCGCAGTGTTAGAAATGGCATGTATACAGACGAAGGCAGAATTATGCAGGACTTAATGCAGATACTCTGAACTTCCTACTGAAATCATTGGTCCAACCTTACATTTGAGCACAGCTCGCAGCAGCTGCATGCCTGCATGGTTGCTAAAATTCATTTATATGGAAAATGCCATTGAAATTATGATGGAGACTTTAATTTATACAGATTTTGATGATAGGTCTGCACAATTGTATGGTGAGCCAATTTATTCAACGAGATGCGCATCAAAATCAAGGAAAGAACAAAAAGAGTGTGCTCTTGTGAGAATCATGAGAGTTCAAGTAGACTTCATAGAGTGCTACAATTCAAACAAAGATATTCGCACGGCTCCTCTAGCTTCTTTCTTAGTTTATTCACCCACGGATTGCTATCCATCTAAGCAAAAATAGAAGGAGAAAGAGAGGTGAAAGCTTGAGCTACTCACATCACAAATGGTGAGTTATTTGCCTCAATCAATCACCCATCACTCCAGTCCTGTGCCGTAGAAAAACGTTATTAGCACAACCATAACTAACATAAGCAATAATAATTACACGCTAGTACTTTGTGACAATGACCTATTAACCCACATATCCATGAACACTAGAGAAGCACTGGACCGCTAGCCACTAGGCATGCCAAGCTACCATCCAAAGCTAGCTAGAGTATCAGCTCAGTAAAATGTTTGTATATTAGCTTACTAGCTATTAATAAGGTGTAAAATTCTTACTGACAAATATCTAAAGTTCATTTGGGGCCAGTACACAACAAACTAAAATGCTTAATAATTGGAGTTAGCTTGTGAAAGAAGAACAATGATATTATATTCTTAATGGAAGATCACCCTAAAATAATTGAAAGATACCAGGAACATGCTTGTCTGCCAGTTGTTTTTAGCTTGATCTGAAGATCCATGCTCCTGTTAAGCAACATGCTGGTAGCCACAGCTTATCTTTCACGTGTGCAAATGCAAACCGCAGTTTCAAAAGGTTTTTTGACTCGTGCTTCCACTGCCTCACTTTTGGCTCCTGCTGTTCAAGGGCCCTTCTCATAGAGATTAATTTTGCCTTCCAGATTAATTGCCTGCCTAGTAGATCTCCATATGGACAATAAAAATTGCTTTGTTTCTACTTCATACCTCTCATTCTTTGATTTGTTAGAGAACAACCTAGTGAAACTAAAACAGCTCTTGGCACTGATGCTTCACCCAACTGACCAGGGATGGAACTTTTGTCACATATTGGAGCAAATTTTTTATCAAGGAAAGATGGTGCAAATACATCCAAGAGTAACTAATTGCTCGAATAACGATCAAGAAAACTACTTCTTTGTTTCCCTCTATTAACCAAACAACATTCTTGCTTCCAACATACATCCAGCATGCAGTGTGGCAATTAACAAGCCAAATTCAGGCCAACCACCTCAGAAACAGAAATTCCAAAACATTCTACTTACCTTCAGAAACACTTGTCCCTTCCATTTCTTGATCTTCACAGGAACACAGAGCCATAATTAAATCTGTTACCAAGGCAGTACCACAAACTTACATGGATTCAAAGACACACCAACTGTACGTTACATGGAGGTGTAAGGCTAGCTAGCTCCTTCCTTGCAGTAGTACTTGTCGTTCAGTTAGCTGCCTATAGATGTTAGTATGACGTATCTACCTGCATAGTTTTTCTTCAGTCCAATTAATTGCTCAAGGACACTCTCTCCCCATCTCATGATCTCATTGGTCCTTGGCGATTAGTTATGGATATCTACATCAGTCTAGCTACGTCCTTGGTACCACTATCAGCTAGCATTCAGCACGAAGCTGCTGCGTGAATGAATTATATATCGTCGACTTCTGAATTTCTGACGAGTGCTGCTGCTGCTGCTGTAAGTTGCAGACAAGGATCCCAGGAATTCAGAGAGAGATACATTGGGGTGGGGGATTCAGTATGCAACGTACACTGAATGCGACCGGCGTCACGGCCGAACTAACATGCACAGTGAAGATGAAGGAACCGGATGAAGCGTGGCGCGTGCGCGATCGACAGACAGAGGCAGGACCGGCGACGGCGACGGCGGCGATGGCAGCACCGGCCGCGCATCTGCGTCAGAGATAGGCCAGTGGCGACGTCTCGGACGTACATGATTGAGGGGGAGAGGGGGGAGGAATACACGCGGGAAGGGGACCAAAGTTGCTTTTTTTGGCCCCTGCTGCAGATCATCTTTTGGTTGCTGTTAAGATCAAGATTTTCATGGCAATGCAGAGGGCTGCAGATGTGGCTGAATTTCTTGTGCATATCGTCCAGGATTTTTTTTTATGATTACCACTGATTAATCGTCATATCGGTCCTTCCGGTAGAAAAAAAATTGATTCCTAAATGTCTGATTTCAATGAATTTTTCCCCAAGATTTTCTCAAATTTTGTCCAAACAAATTCGGCAGATTTTGTTTTTTTACAAATTTTGTCCAAACAATTCTATCACCCCCCCCCCCCCCTCTCGGGTGGAAATTTCTAGCGGTTTTGTCTATTTTCAAGTGGTTTTATTTGCTGCATACCTTGGATGGTTAGTTTAAAGATTAAGATTAGTCAATACTTCGTACGAATTAAGCATAGTATGTTAGAATTTGTGCACATTTTCATTGAAAAAAAAAGGACGTGTGTGCATCTGAGTTTGTTCAGAGATTTATGATACAGTATATGATTAAGATAAGTGAATACTTCACACTAAGTAACACTGTCCTCAAATTGGTGATTTGCATTTGAGTTTGATCAAATGTTTCAGAAAGTGGTGATATGAGAGCTTATCTAGCTTGGCTAAAAATGCTCACGGTTGTTTTGCTTTGAACAATGGCAATTGGGAAACGTCTTGTGTTTCTTATCAGACAGAGATAGATTAAGTTCTTGGGAGTTGCTTAGAACTGGGTGCATTTATTCTTTAGTTAGTTCGAGCAGAGATTTCTGATTTGAACAAAGATGTTTTCACCAAATTCTGGCTGAAGCTTTGCGATTACTTGGTGCTTCTTTTTTTTCCTACTGTCCAGCATCACAATTGGTGAACTGTTTTTTAAATAAAAAATATCAATCTCATAATCTGAATATACATTTACATGATTTACACAGGGGCGACTACTTCAAACAATTCAAGACTGACAGGATGCCAGAAATAGTTCTTCTGTTGCACCATAAAATTTCTTCATCAGACCATCAAGTCCATCAGAAAATTCTCTATCAGTGTACAAGATGAATGCTGATATTTATTAGCCAGCATTGCACGCATACAGTCTGATGAATTATTCTGAACAGTAGCAACTACTGCTGATCATCAAGAAATTCAAGATGTACAGAGAAGAAAATTCAGGGATTAGCCAGTACTACTGACTACCGAGTACAACTGACTGAGGCGAACACTGATTGGATGAGCTTGTAATATCACCGCTACAATTAATGAGAGAATAAAAGAATCTTACCTTTGGCCGCAGCTCCAGCTCAGTATGATGATCATGCTCAAAAAATAAACCCATCGATGGATCCCGTCGTACAGATGATGCGAAGTTTATGGTTGCCAAGATTTGAAGGGGACGTCTCCTGAATTGGCCTTGCTGTTCACCCTATCATACACATCACCGTCGATTTTCTCATTTGCAAGCAGTTCACTTACCGTCACGCCCTCCGACCGTGCAGCTCGTCGTCGACATGCCGCTTTCCGGGCAGCTGTCGGCGGGGGCCGCCGGAGCCGTCTAGTTTATACTATGTGTCCGGCGACGAAAATTATAGGTCACTGATCTGTGGGGCTATCGGTATCTTCGTATATGGCGAGACAAGTGTGTTATATATGCTAGATGACTCTTTTTTGTGGAAGAAGACCTTCAGCTTATCAGGTTGATCACACTGCTACATGAGAAGGCCGCTATGAACAGGGATTTGCTCTCTATTTTTTTTCTTTGGTGTAGAAGTGAAAACTTTACACTTTAGGGGAAAACAAGTAGCTAGATGGTAAAAAGGGTAAGTTAGTTAGGTGGCCAAATGACTTGTATTTCTTTTGAGCAAAGAGGGCAGGTCTATTAAGAGAAAAGAATGCTCATGCTGTACAAAAGAAGGTTAAAAGGTAAAAAGGCTAGTAGCGGTCAAAGAACCCGCAGGTGGCTTGGCGTAGAGATGGGAGTGCGCTTCCTCCCAAAAGAAGAGGTCCTCTCAGGACCGGTCCAAAGTTTTCGGGAGCCTGGGACGAGCAAAAGCATGAGGCACTTTCATTAACCAGTAGTCTATTATAGTTAATACAAATAAAAATAAATATGTTCTTGTATCATAAAATTGATAGATAGAATAAGACGTTACCAAAACTAGCGAGTAGCGAAGTAAAGTAATAAGCTCTAAGTTGCACCTCCATGCCCATCGCTTATTCGCTCAACAACTCCTCTAAATTTAAATGGGCAAGTTAAAGTTCCTTCTAACACTTTTATATGCAAAGTCATCTATAATAGTATCAAGATCAATTTCATCCAATTTATCTTTCTCGATACATAAAGTTGCCAAACCATTTAACATTTCTTGTGACATTGATGACCTTAAGTAATTTTTCAATAATTTTAACTTTGAAAAACTTCTTTCAGCGGAGGCTACAGTCATAGGAATAGTGAATAAGATTCGATAAGCAATTGAGACATTTGAATAACAATTTAAATCTTTAACAATCTCAAAAATCTCGAGGGCCGAATGTGACTCAGAGGACAAAGTCATCTGTAACACATTTAATTCAGAGAAAAAATCATCTAATTCAATATCAGATGAACCATTTTGAGAAAATGTTCTGTCAAATTTAATGCAACAATTTCTTAGTTCATTATTATCCAATGACTTCAAATTTTTTGAGCTAAGTAAAAATCCAAATATACTCTTAAATATAGTAAGGTCCTCAAATGAACAAGTACTAAACTGAAATACACACAAAGTTAGAATATGAACACCTAGGCAGGCAATAAGGCAGGCTGGGCTTTGTCGGGCACTCGGGCCGACGCATACGCCGAGGGGGCCGCCGGCCGTGCCGCGCGGCGTGGACCGTCGTCCGTGATGGCGTGACACCGTCTCCGTGTCCATGGACGCGTGGAGGCAGTGGAGGCTTCACTGCTTCAGCCTTCAGGCCTTCAGTCTTCAGGATTGGAGAGCCGAGCCACCGCCCGCCGAGGCCGAGCGTGGCGTGGACGCCGGACGCCCGGACGCGTCACGCGTGGACGCCGGACGCCGTCGAGACGCATGGTGGCGCACTGGCGCCGTGGCTAGTAGAGGTGGGTTTATGGACTCATTGTGAAAGATGCGTCAATTCCTCTCTTTCCAAATATTCCAAACAACGTAGATAATGAAGTCATTGAAGACATTCCTGTCAGTTTCTAGGATACTCGAAGCGGCTTGGTGCCACCACTCCATGAGACCATTGTGGGATGTGGGGTGGGTGGCAGCAGGGAGCTAGGGTAGGATCTTGCAAGCACACTAGTCTAAATTTCCTTTGTGTAAGGGCATCGAAGGAAAAGATGGACGGTAGTTTCATGGACTTGATTGCAGAGGCTACAAAGGGAGATGTGTGGCCATCTTTCTCTCTAGGACGTCGGCCGTGTAAAGCCTGTTCTGAGCTAGTGCTCATGCGAAGAATCTGCGACTACTGTAAGAAATGTCATTAGAGACGGTTTGGAACTGCCATCAGAGACGGTTTCTGAGCTATATATCAGAGACAGTTCTGATATAGAACCATCTCTAATAATTTCAATATTTGAGATGGTTTTATATAGGAACCATCTCTGATCAGAGATGGTCTTCATTGGAATCCATCTTAGACCCGGGGGATATCAGAAACGGCTACTGTCACGAATTGTCCCTGATATCTATCATAACAGAGACAGTTTACATCCAAAGAGCCATCTCTGATCATGGTGATTAGATGCCTTGCATCTTGGTCGTCTCTACTGTTGTTATCCAAGATGGCCTGCAACAATATTACATTGGAAATATATTAAAAATGTACGTAAAGTTGATGATTGTTAAATATTGTTATCACACATACAAATTAAACCTTAGTACAAACGAGTACAGAAAAGTTAATGTCACATGACTAGATCATAAATATGGATTACAACACAAGGTAAACAAACTAGCTAGCAGTGGCAGGCTAGTGAGGGAGCAGTCTTCCGGGAGTAGAATCAACCAAGTGGGTCAACATTAGGAAGTGGGCAACATCTTCTTGAATTTTTTGTAAGTTGGTTGAGCTTGAGAGCACTTCTCGGAAGCCTCACCTTATTCATGTCACTAGCGTGCTCGCTTATGATTGCATGCATATGGTGACACACATAGAATCCACAAGCATTACCCGGTTGTTGCTGATGGCACTGTAATTATAAAATTTAGTAGTTTAAAACGTATACATTAGTGTGTAATATGCCTTGCACTGTTATGTAGAAGCACATACCTTAAACTTCATGATGTGCTGCAATGTAGACTTCCTTTTTTCGTGGACCCCTCCGCTAGAGACGTACTCGGTGAATGCCCTACGTGATTGGAACATGTTATACGGACAATTAAATCAATGCAATTGAAGGAAAGACTACAAAGGAGAGACCAATTTAGTTTACCCCTCGAGTGGTCCTTTGATAGTAGAGAAGTCCTTACGGCCAAACATGAAGTTAAGATACCATACCTTACTCCACCTTGGAACAATAACAAGTAGAACCCAATGCCAGTCCCGGTTAAAGGTCAAGAGGATGTACTCCTTGTTGACTTGAGCTAGCAATGCCTTCTTTATGTATCCCTAGACAAATGAGGGGTCTTCATAAATGTTATTCTCGGAGACCAAATGTGGGTCAAGAATACCGACTCGTTCGTTAATTTTTTTTAGCTTCGATCGAGCATTAGAAGGCTGCACATACGAGAACGGTTACGTTATGTATGGGTATATAACAATATAAAATCGGCCAAAAGTAGGACACTTACAATGTAAAGCATAGTATAATCAAGACATCTAGCTGTTAAAGGTGGTACATGTCATACAAGTCTTCAAAAAATATATTGGAAATATCTATTGGAATCACTGTGAAAAAATTTCGCCCTAAGCTTTACCATAATACCGAACGGTTTATCAATATTTGGATCTCCATTTGTCCTCTCCATGTAGAAATCATGAAGGACATGACAAACTGGTCCACATTCCACCAATGTTTCGTCAGTGTAGAACGCTCGTCCCTGAGTGTACACATGCCTTGCAAACCATGCTAGGTACTTAGTTTTTGGCTTGGTCCTAGGCTTCTTACCTTTCTTGGCCAAAATGGTTTTGACCGCAGAAGACATTGTTACACACTCTTGTCCATGGGCAAGAGGCTCCGACGTACAATTTTCACAAATAGTGACCGCTCGGCTATCGCGCCCGGTTCGGAATTGCAAGAGGGGGCCGGTATGTCTGTCTCCATTGGGTCCAAGGTTATGCGCTTCTTAGGCCACTGCACAAATGAATGGATCGCATACCCTAGAGTGATTATCTAGTCGTTTGGAGGTTTCTCTAGGGGATAGGCCATAACGTTGTCAAGCACCATGTCGACTTTGACCTTTGCATAGCCCGATGCTAGGGACACATCGTGCATCGTGGCTCCTGACAGGCATGGATACACCATCCCCTTTCCGGCCTCAATCTTAACTGTGCCAGCAACAAGTATGTTCATCGTGCATAAGATGGGTACCTAATTGAAATAAGAAAGCAATTAGTTATTGAAATACATGTTTGATGTCTGAAGCATTCGAATTGAAAAAATACATGGATATGGTCGACTGGATATTCTTCAAGATCTGGCGCAGAAGCACAACTACTCTTCTGATGAGTGGGCATGACATCAACACCAGAAGTTTCATCACGGGCCCTGAGTTCAGCTTATCACTGGCCCTGAGTTCAGCTTCCAAGACAGCTACTCTTTCCTCAAGACTAGCCTTGGATTTCTTCCTTCTATAGCTAGGGCCGTTCGAGAATTGAGATTTTCATGGAATGAAGACCCTAAGCCCTAGCATCCATCTAGGGTGCTCCTTGTTTCCTAGGGCCTCAGTGAGTATGTCTTTCTGTCTTGTTACCACAAAAGTGCCCTGGGAAACCTAAGTGGCCAACATAGCCTACAAGAGGACAACTTGTTATTTTACTTTCTTTACATGTTAAAAAATAATGAATAACAAATAATTTCAGTTGCTTACCATTTTATTACAAACTTCCTCAGTAGAGTGAAATGAGGAGGGGGCGGCGCCGTGGTGAGGAGTGGAGGAGGGTGGCGGTGTGGTGTCGGGAGGAGAAGGCAATGACACAGTGAGGGGACGGCAGCGTCGGGAGGGAGGTAGGGGCTGTAGGGAGCGATGATAGTTGGGTGACGGCACGCGCGGCTAGGGCAAGGGAGCGAGCGGCGGGGGGAGGGGGGAAGGGAGGGGGTAAATTTTACAAAGTCACCACGCGGGGGACTAATGTAGCGCGAACATTAGAGACGGGTGCTGTTGGAACCTGTCTTTGATGCGGTTGCATTAAAGACTGCTACGTTTGCAACCCGTCTCTGATCGCCTTCGCTATTCTAGAAAGCTTGATGTGGAATCTTTTCACCGCCACTTGGCAGCTCACCTCTCTAGTCCATGCCTCTTGGACGACCTGATGGAACCCCTCAAGCTTAGGCCAGTAGTTCTCACTGCGGAAATCGTTGATCCAGGAGGCTCCCATTTCACCGTGGAGCAGAAGGGGAGCGTGGTCAGACTTGAGAGTTGGACAATTGCGGCTGATGACACGCTCAACTGCTTCCGGTGTCCAGGCATGGATGGGGAGGCCCTCAAGGTAGATCCGGACGCGGAAGAAGAGCACCACGCCGAAGACATGCGCCAAGCTGAGCCATAGTCGCACCCGAATGTTGAGGTCATAGAGGTTGATCCTACTTGCGTTGATGGCTCTGTTACAGTCGTTGGAGCGCTTGAACTTGTCCAGGTATTGCTCAGGGTAGTGCAGGCTCACCGAGACCTCAGAGCGTTGGAGCTAAAAGCACCGGCAGAAGGCCATGGCCACTTGAGTACCATTAGCCTGGCCAGAGGGGTTGAAGAGCCAGGCAATGACAGCCTTGCTCTCCCAGTGCTTGAGATCGCGCTCAAGGACATAGGACACATGAGTCTTTATCCGATCGGGTGTCGAGGTCACCGAGGTTGGCCATAGGCAGGGCCGCAGGGAGGTAAGCAGCAAAGGCTTGGAGTTGGGGCGTGTAGTACTCCACTTGCTGTTGGAGCAATCCTTGGCTCGGTGACCACTCCGGAGGCAGCAGATGGCGTCCCTGCAAGTGCTCACTTTGTGGTCTCGAGCGAGGCAATGAAAGCATTGATCCTTTGCGACGGAAAGGAGCTTTCGAGGTTGATGCAAGCCGCTGTAGGGTGTGCAGTGTTGCACCTGCAATGATGGCCTGTTGCGTCGCCACCAATGCGATCGCTTGACTTCTTTCCATCCTCGGGAGGAGTCGAAGTAGTTCTCGTTGACCGGGATCCACGAGGATACATGACAAGATTGTGGCATGCAGGGGCGTAGTGGTGTAAAGTATGCGAAAGTAGTGGAGGAGTGAATATGGAAGACATGGTGGCTAGGCACAACCATTAGTGAGGAGAGAGGCGCAAAGAGGGCAGCAGTGTAGCAGACTAACCTACAAGGGGGCAGTGGTCGCCGTAAAGGCGCGGGCTAGAGAGTGCGGATGCTGGATCTAGGGCTGGGAGAAGAGGACCGCTGGACGACGGGTGCCATGGACAGTGCTGCAGCGGTGGGGGAAGGAAAAGTGGCGAGGATCCCGAGGCTGAAGGAGCGGCCGGTGATGGGGAGTGGAGTTGCGGCGACATGGGTTTGGGGAGGGGGTGCCTGGTGGTTGGAGGAAAGCCATCCTCCAATAGCACTTGTATTAATGTGTAATATCAATTTATAACTTGAGAATTTCTCCTGGCTAGTGAGACATAGAGTGTTGGTTTAGCTAGCTAGCTTTGTTGGCCAGTGAGCAACCCATCAAGGTTTGTTCCTTGGATCGACCTAGGTGTCTCGTTAAGGTCCTGTTTGGTCGCTATAGGCGGTTGGGAGTTCAGGCTCCTAGGTGCCGAGCTTATTTGTTGAACTGGAGATCAACGGGTCTCTTTCCGCGCTGGGCGAGGACTTCGGGGATGCGCTGGGTTCCCCAGGACATGGCTTTGAGAGAGATGAAGGCAACCTTAGCAAGACTTCGAGCTAGCCGGGTAAGAGAAAGAGGGGCGATGCGGTGGTTTTTTTCACCTGGTTCGGGCCTCCCACTGCCGGGATAACAGTCCTACGTCCAGCCTTCCTTGATAGCGAAAGAGAGTGCGTACAAGAGACGAGCGACCGAGCCACAGGTGGATCGGATGCTCCTAAACTGAGTACAAGTTGTGTTTGTAGCTACGGTTTTTTTCCAATACCCTCGTCGTTGTTTTCGAATAATGATACCTCGTCTTCGCTGTTCAATCGGCGGCTGTGAGCCACTATTTATACCCACGCCGGGAGACGGCTGCTCCCAATTACACGCCGGGCGTACGCGACGGACCGCGGGATGTAGCGCCAGTGTAGCGCGTCAGGGCTGACGGTAGACCACGCAGCCCTCCACGCCGTGACACCAGAACAATACAGATAGGACAGATGCGACAGTCGCTTTTGACTTCTACGCCTTAGGACTGGTCCACTACGTTGGCAGACGGGTGTACGTGATCTCCTGCCACGTGTTCTTCCGAGCAGAGGAATGCTTGGGGAGGCGTCCGAGCAGTGAGGTTGCTCAGGGCAGGGCCGTTGAGCTCGGGCCGTAGCTCTTGCTCGTGGCTGAGCAACCACAGATGGCCGACCCCTGCTAAGCGCATGCTTAGGGTTGCTCGGGGGCATTTAACACTAGGGGCATAATCCAAAACCCTGACAGTCGCCTTGCTCCGGCCCAGCCAGGCCCGCACGAGCTAGGCACCGTGTGTTTGGTTGCCTAAGCATCAACACGAGCCAGGCTTGCAAAACCACTATTCGGGCCTAGCTAGGGGGAAATGCTTGTTGCGGCCGTTTCTCTTGAGTCAAGCCCGAATAGTGACACCACGAGCGGCGACGATGTGAGCGAGCGAAGCTGCGACGATGCCGACGATCTCGGGGTCGTGGGACCCACCAACGGGGAAGGTCGGCAGCCCGGATCCGGTGGCGAAGGTTCGGGAGGCCTAATTAGGCTGTAGCGAAGCTGAGGTCATTGGATCTAACCAGTGGATACACGGCGGCGACGGATCCGACCAGTGGAAGGCATGACGTCGTCGGCTCCAACCGAGGGGGGGGGGATGCAGCGGCACATGAGGTCACTGGAGCTAAGAGGAGGGTGCGACAGCGCAGGAGGAGGTCACTGGAGCTCTGGCTGGCTGGCTCAGGACAGGCTTGTGACAGCAACCAAACGTTGGCTCTACTTGGCCTAGCTAAGGTGATGCAGGGCAACCAAATAGGCCACACTGTACAACCTCAGCCTGGCTCCGCTGTGCTAGCCTGGTGCAGCCGAGCCAGGCTGGGTGCGATTGACAACCAAACACGTCTTAAGGAAATTGAGTGTTTGCTCGTACCTTCAAGGCACCCTACCCACCTAGGTTTGAAGTATGAAACTCTAGTGTCATCTCCTCTCTTTAAAATGTCAAAGCTCATGGCACATTGCTAAAAAAGAAATGCTCCTGGTCTTCCTAGAATAATATGAAAAAAAAATCCTTAAGCATTATTCATGGTTGTTAATGGTTGATAGGGTGCAAATAAATTGGATCAACTCTTCATTTCTGTTAAGATATATGTTTATGCAATTTCTATTACAAAAGCATGCATATGAAATCGATCTTAATAAACTAGCAAACTACTACTAAGAACAATACGAAATAGTATACCTTGTATAAAAAATTAACTCCCCCTTTATTATGAGAACAATTTTTATGTCTACAAATATTGTATTTCCTAGCAAATATGGCTTGGAAAAATTATGTACTGCTCTTCAAAGCAGCTTAATTTGCATGCCGACATTACACTTCTTTGGCTTAATTTATATACGTCTTGTGTATTCTCCAGGGTTTATTTGTTTAATCTTATCTTCTTATTTGCTTATCTCTAGTTTTGAACAAGCAAATGTTTTGGTTTTGTAGCCCCTTTTCATCTTAAAGGTGTATGCCGAAAGCTTTAACAACAATTCAAACGAAGCAGCCCGGTTCTCAAGCTGCTTCAGAAAGCTCTCAAAGTTCAGCATATTAGCAAATAAGACAATTAGCAAATTAGATCAACTCTAAGGAACATCAGGCAAAACTTACCATGTCCCTTTGGCAAAACTACCTGTGGATGTATTTGTCATACATTGTTAAAAGAATAATTCATGATTTGCACTCTAAGCATGGACATGTTTGAGGATTTGCCACTCCATAGGCTTATGATATGTAGGCCTAGGGTCTATATGTCATAGACACATACAGTGGAAAATCATCAATTGCCCCGTCAATACCTAAAATGCAACTTGGACCACAACTTACGATTGCAAATTTATTTATGATAAAATTATGTTATTTATAGAAATACTTTTCTAGATGAATGTACATGTGATTTTTTGTAATATCAAATCTAAATATTTAAGAATAGAGAAATAACTGATGTTTCAAAAGTATATATGACCGTATCCCCACCGCCAACTTTCATGACCATAGGGAGTATAATAGTATATTTCACTTAAAGTTTGCACTTTGTTTGGGTATAATGGAACTGGAAGGATGCCCCGTTTAATGAACAATAACCAGGTAATTATAATAAAATTAATTTTCTTAATTTGAGTCTTACATAGCAATGATGGCTAAAAAGAAGAGCATACATACAAACCTGAACCCCAGTCCAGTCAAGATGTACATTGATATGTTCATATCAGAGGCTCAAAAGTATGTTAATAGATTCGAATCCAACATCATGATCGCGCCTATATTGTCGACTACCAAACTTCACATTTGCTTGCTAACTACCAACAAGAGACAACAACCAAGAGCACGCATATACACTTTTCTCTTGACAACAACATCATCTTCCATATATCATTCATGTGTGTATGCATCATGCATGCATATGCTTCATGCATGCAGCTTCTTGACAACAATATCGTGTAGAGTTATACTGGTTAGTTATGGTGCCATCATGCTTCACATATACTATATAGCTTGCTCCCATGTATAAGCTAGCTAAATGTAGAATTAGTTGATAGTATTTATACTTGTGATCAAGACATGGCCATGCATGCAAGCGTATATATTAGCTAGGTTACATATATAATAGTGAAGCAACCATTCTCTATGTTTGATGCCATGTCGCTGTAGGGTTAGATAGAAAGCACCAATTAAAGTGGAGAGAGAGTGAGGGTCCCTCACGGCCGGCGAGGAAGTGTCATGGTGATGCCTTGCATGCTTAATTGTTTGCTTGGGAGAGGACCCCTCAGGAAGCAAAGTAGAAATAAGCAAGGGAAAATCAATAATTAATGATTAAGAGAGGAGTGAAGGAGGCAGAAGCTGGAGCTAGAAGAGGGCATGCAAGGAGCCAAACAAGCTGAGAGCTCATGTTAAAAGGGCCAAGCACCAACCAACCATTTTGCTCTTTCATGCATGACATGTCATGTTGGTGTTTGCTAGCTCTAGCTAGAAGATATATAGTTACTACAGCGATATAATGCAAGTGGAAGTGTGGCTTGTGCAACAGCATATGTTCTTTGTGTGCTTAAGCTAGCTATAGTGTTAAGCTATAGCTAATAGCTAATTATATTGAGAGGCCAGGGTGTGTGTTAAGCTGGTGATCAGTGTGGTGAGTGCATGCATGGGGCATCACTCTTGCTGCAACCAGCAGAAGGTGAAGAGGGGGCTGTGGTCTCCTGAGGAGGATGAGAAGCTCATCAGATACATCACCACCCATGGCTATGGATGCTGGAGCGAGGTCCCCGAGAAAGCCGGTATGTCGTAGCTAGGCCCTTCCTTCACGATCGATCTCCATTCTCGCGCACCAAGATCCCTTTCGACATCGATCTTGATCGATCGAATTCTCATGTTTAGTATCAGCTTGGGTGTGTAGAGATGTGTTCAAATTTGTTTCTCGATGAACATCATTGATTTTGATTTCTTGATACATAGATAGCTGGATTGTTCTTGGATGAACAGTGCATGCTAGCTAGCTAGGGTGATTTGGTTGCTTAATTTTGTGCAATGTGATGGTTCTGTAGGCCTACAACGATGCGGGAAGAGCTGCCGGCTGCGGTGGATCAACTACCTGAGACCCGACATCAGGCGAGGGCGGTTCACGGCGGAGGAGGAGAAGCTGATCATCAGCCTCCACGCCATTGTTGGCAACAGGTAGCTAGAGCACAAGAGTTCATGCTCATCAGTACCTAATCGAGCTTAAAGTCTACTCTTCAATGTTTCCCCAAATCTACATAGCTCTAGCTGCAATATATAATATGGTATTTAATCAAATTTGGTGCTGTTAATCTGCTCCCCCTACATCTGATATGTTTCATCATAATTTTGATTCATTTGCTCATGCCCAAATTATATATTGTTTTCTTTGACAATGCTGCCATGGCTGCTCATTAGTAATTGGTATGCTTCCTCCTCTTTGGAGTTTTCTCCCTGTTACGTTGCTTCATTTTCATTTCATATGGTGACAACATTGACTTAATTACCAATATAGTCTTGTAGCTAACATCACATGATAAAAGTGATTTGAAGTTTCCTCGAATGAAAAGGTGATTTGAAGTGTCTTAGGATATACATGTACACTACTAACCATACCACAAAGAGCTAGCTCTTTTCCAAGCTTTATTCTCAATTTCCAATCAGAAAGATAATGGGTGATCTACACATACATCAGCTTGACATCATACATGACAAATGGCGCCACACTAGCTAGTAGTCGTTTTCTACTAGTTAAGCTTTAGCACGACTATAACAAATCATGCAGTACGTACAAGAGTAGGGTTTTCTTCAAAACAAAGGCTTCCAAAGTATGACACCAACAGATTGACCTAGTGATGTATACATACACATAATATATACACATGATCAACTACATCTCTGATATTCCTCTCTAAAGGTGGGCCCACATTGCCAGCCACTTGCCGGGCCGGACCGACAACGAGATCAAGAACTATTGGAACTCATGGATCAAGAAGAAGATACGCAAGCCGGCTAGCACGACGAGCTCGTCGGTGACGACGAGCCCTAGCAGTAACCCGCCATGCAGCACGGCGACGTCAGAAGTGCATGGTGCTCACGGCCATCTCAGGGAAGTTCCAACGTTCGGCGCGACGGACCACCAGCTCGACGCCCTCATCAACCAGAACCTAGCAGTCACCCTGCCGACGAAGCTGGCGATCGCCTGCGGCGAGGAGTCGCCGCCGGATCTGCCCCACCACTGCCCATTCTTCATGTTCGACACCGGCGTCAGCGTCAGCCCGCCGTCGTCGCTAATCTCGGCGGCGGCGCAGCATCCATTCATCGCCAGCTTCACGGCAGCGATGGCGGACGCGCCGAGCTATCTGCCCCCGCTGGTGGACGGCATGGGCATGGGCATGGGCATGGCATCCATGGACTGCGTAGGGGAAGAAGGAGGCGGCGGCCACGACGGCGTCGAAGTCCAACGAGCCGCCACGGCCGGCATGGGGAACGGCTGCTACGAGCAGAAGCAGCAGGAGGAGGAGCAGCTGGAGCATGACCAGTGGGATGACGAGGCGCAACACCTGCTCATGTGGGATCAAGAACTAACACCATCCAACCTGGAGGCCATGCAAAGTGGTGCTCACTCCCTCCTTTTTATGGGACCAAATGACCATGATTAAGTTGGTAAATGCATGTGTGCACGTACATATGCTCTAAATATGCTCATAATCCATGAACTCTCTCTGATCTGATCTCCCCCGAGCTCACTCTCTGATCTGATCTGATCTGTCTATACATGAAATAATGAGGTTTTCCAAAGGCGCGCATAATTTATTGTGTTTGACACTTTTTCCATTTGTTCATTTTTTTTGTTTTGGTTTTCTCTCTCTCTGTTTTTTTTTTGGTTTGGAGTGAAGAGTGTGTCAATTGGGTTTTTGTAAAGAGATCAACTCGCATGCATGCATGGTTTTGCATGGCATAGCAATTGGAGTGTAATTTGATTGATGTATCTAAGTGAATTTATAATAAACAGCAAGATCATGACAAGAAAAGAAAAGGAGAAAAAAAAAGAAAGAGGCTTCCCTCTTTGTTCTTTTGGATTCTTGTGTTTGTTTGATCTAATATTGTGCATGCATGCATGGCTGTGAATGCATGGACTATATATGTAGCTAGTTAATTATCAACTACTTTCTTGTTTCTAATTACTATGTTGTTTTCTTATGAGAGACCAAGATATGCTTGCTTACATGTGTATGTTAATTAAATAAGATTACTTAATTGCACGTTAACCATAGCTTTCAAATGTACAAAACGTTCATGGCCAATGATGTCATGCATGGGCATATATATAATTAATGTACTTAGGGAATTAAGTTCCATTCTTTCGCTTGCTTACGGCATCTGATCGATTCATGCATGCACGAGCTAGCTAGCTACGTAAGACTAGAGAAATATGTGCGTGCGTGTGTGTGTGACAGAGGGAGCATGTCGACCATTGCATCGCTTACTAACCAAAAGTTAGAAATAATGTCCATAGTTTTTTTTTCATTTTCTATATAATATAATTATTCATAGTTATGAATGAGGTTAATTATCTGGCGTGTGATAGTATATATATTCTTGTGTTTTTCTACATGCATAAACTTTAGCATCTCTCTCCCTCCATCCTTCCCTCCCTCTCCCACACACATAATGATTAATGTATGAAATCATGTGTTTAATTCACAACGTATACTCCTTGCATGTACATGAAAGAATATTCATATACTTAGATACTCGGAGAGATACATTGTTCATTGCTAGACAGAGAAGACTTAACTAAAAAGGCAACCCATGCATGTATAATTAAGCATGCATCAAGCACCCTGATCAGTGCACAATAAAACTCTTACTTAACTAAGGGTTGAAGTGTCAACTAATCAAGCTAGAGTACTACTCCGATATATATTAATCAATCCATGCCACCGATTATATATTGAGACCTCCAAAACCACAGAGTACAGTACTAACGCCTAATTAACTCTTACATGCCTAAACATGCTGGTACAGCTTACACACATATATATGATATATGTGCTGGTTCCTTAAAAACCAAGCATGATTTTTCTTTCTCAATCGTTGGGATTAATTGGTGACTTGTTGTTGCATCGTCATCGCCATCCAAGAATGTTCCTACATGTCACATCTACTAATTGCGCGCGCGCGCGCACACACATGTATATATTCTGCAATGAATGTTAGGTGCTACGTTAGCCAGCAGGGCACGATGAGCTAGCTAGCTGCTCGATCAGTGGCTGGCTCTCAGTTCATAGATCTAATTAAAAAACATTTAACTGGAGGAACACTTCTTCGTGAAAGAAAGGCACAGCTAGGTGTCGTCCATGCTGAAAACTATGTTCGTCCAAGAGAGAAAACGACACGGGAGTAAGAAATGCATGCAGTGGTGATCGATACATATGCATCGTCATGTCCGATATATTCTAGCCGTATCCGCGTGGTCGTATATATATGCCAACGTACGTACGTCTCTTCCTCACTACTAGAAATATCTAAAAAACAAGACGAATCCAAGACTCGAACCTAGAAACCTCATGCCACCACGTGACTCTCCACTCACTCTTCTAACCAACCAACCCACCCACGCGTATTTAATAGACTAGGATATACATTCCTTTTGAAGTATGCTGGAATGGGCTTTTAGTATCGGTTCGTAACACGAACCGGGACTAATGTGTGCCTGTGCCAGCTAGCATGTACCCGTTTGCCAAAGCCACATTTAGTACCGATTCGTGTTACGAACCGAGACTAATGTGAGAGAAAAATCGTGCTTTTAGCCCTGTAGCCACGAACTGGGACTATTGCCACATCAGTCCCGGTTCGTGGTCAACTAGGACTGATGTGCTGGTATGGAAGGCCATTTCTCTAGTAGTGCCTATAGCTCAAAATTGACACCAAAGATGCCATTTGAGGTAGGGTTAATTATATACCGAGAAAACTATTAAAAAATAAAAAAGGGTTATGTGCCACCGCAAAGTTGCAAAAATGAAAATATACCATATTCGGATAATTTTGCACTATGACTTTATCAAATTTACCACTCCTCTTCCTCCTCTCTTCTTCATTCCACCACCTCTCTTCCCGCTTCCATGGCGTGGCCACCGTTCACCGCCAATGCTCCCCTCCCCCCTTGACTCCCATGGCTTAACATTTGCATCTAGCGAGCTACGCATTGTGGCGGTGCAGCCTCCACTTGCCAGTAGCCACGAGGAGTGGGGGAGAGGTCCAGGGCCTCACCAGCGGCCCCGACAAGAGGGAGGGAGGAGGGAGGAAAGCATTTGTGGGCACAGTACTAGAGTAAGAAGGGGAGGGAGGAGGGGAGCTCCAGAGGCCATGGGAGAAGAACTTGGAGAAGATGGGAGGCAGGAAGCGAGAGCTTGGTGCGATGGTTGCTAGCATTGGACCGAGGTCAAGCTTATCGGAGAAGCAGAGGAGGGACTAGGAAGAAAGTGTAGAAAGAAGAAGAAATACAAAGTGATCTTTAAATATTTGTAACGATATATTTATAAGGAACCTAAATTAATTTGCGATGACATGTACTCCCTCTATTTATTTTTATAAGCGTATTTTGATTTAAAGAGGTCAAATTGCATAAACATTGACCAATAATTAGTCAAATATATCCATCTTTAGTGTACAAAAGACATATCAATATATTTGTATTTCAAATTGCTTTTGATACAATATTATTTTATAAAAATTGACAATATATAAAAGATAAATTTAACGGTTAAATTATACCTTCAAAAAACTTTCTTGAATCACAATACATCCTATAAAAATAAACAGGGAGTACTCATTTTCGCACTTTCATGGTTTTTCGCAAAACTGGCAACTTTGCAACGGTTGGGATATAATTAATCCTTTTTATTGGAGTACTTACTTGCATGTATCCCGCCCAAGACAAACATGCATGCATGAAGGAATTGCAAGAATTATTAATTCGCATCAAATTATATGCCACATGCATGCATGAAAGAATTGCAAGAATTATAAGCAGAGTTGGATCAATCATTTAGGGCTTGTTTAGAAACCCCATTCCTGGCCGGGATCCCGGCACAATCCCGGGGATAACAACCCACCTAGAAACTTTCCCTGGATTATTTCACACGCATGTTTGGCAAGCCACAAACCTCGGTTTTTCAAGCCTGTTCCCCGTGTTGTCCCTGGGGAAAAAAACTGGGCCCAAAGATCGGTGGAAAACTCCTCCTGTCTTCCCCGTCTCACCTTTTGTCTCCCGAGCGTTTGGGCATTGCGACATCGCGACGGCCTTCTCCGCGGACGGCGTGGACGTGGGTGATGGCACCGTCCCGGGGTTCCTCTACCCCGCTGGCAACACGACCGTCATCAAGGGCTCCGCCTCCGCCGCGGCCGCCACCGTGGACCCCGTGCAAGCGGCCAGCCTTAGATCCAAGAAGTCCCATGTCATGTCTGTGGAGATGGACTCCAAGGTGGGGGGTCGCAAATAACGCCCCCTTCCCACCGCCGGTCGAGGTCGCCGCCGCCCTAGCACCCGTCCGGTCAGTCCGCAAGTTCCTCCTCCTTCGGCGGCGATGGGACAACAACGACGATGACGGACGCCGGCGAGGGAGCTCCAATACTCGGCGGCGGCGGCTCCAAGGTGCTAGGGGAGGATGGCGCCGCAGCTGGCTCCACCCGACGGCAGGTCCTCTCGGTGTCGGGGGAGGAAGCCAGTGCTGGAGAGTGAAGAGTAGGGAGGCGGCGACGGCGGGCTCTGGGGCGGCGACGGTGGGCTCCGGGTGGCGACGATGGGCGGGCGCTAGAGAGGTGGTGGTGGGTGCTGTGGAGGAAGGCACGAGGGAGGAGACAAGCGATGGCATAGGGAAGCTTCGAGGGGATGCGGCATGGAGGGGATTTTTTCCCTGGCGAGCTGGGTTGGGGCTTTTGTCCCAGGGAAGTAAAGTTCTCAAAAAACCCTCCAGGAAATATTGTCCATGGGATTTTCTCCCCGAGCTTCCAAACAAGCCCTTAGGAGGAATATTGTCTGCTAGTGACCTGGTTGATATCTTTTCGCCAATGAGTTAATTATATATCTGAACTTGACGTGTAAATATTAATCATGCAATAATTAATTAGCCAGCTGCTAGATATGGTACACAGAAACTAAACAGTAATTAATATCGATCGTTCCACGTAAGAGCACGAGGAAACATGCACGTAAGGAAGAAAGGCAGTCCCTGCACGATTAATGCTTAGCTGAGCATTAATTAATAAATTTCATCTAATCGAAGGAAAGGAAATATGCAGCATACAATGTTTGACTCAACATGCATGCAATGCAGCGATGCAAATATATCTATATATCCATCCATACGTATACAGTACACATGCGTACGTGCATGGATTAATTATAATTAATTTCATGCGGAGCTTAGCTTAAGTATGTGATACTATGCATTAGGTGGAGTTGGACTTTTAACAAAGGATTAGCTCGTGGGTCGCATGCATGCAGCTCCATCGACCGATCCATCACTCACTGCAGGTCGCTATGGATCACCGACGATCGAATTAAAGCACGCAGCTAGCTAGCTAGTTCCTCCTTTTCTTGATTTCTTTTCTTGCTTCATTCGTTGCTTCCATGGAAAGTCTGTGCATCAATCTTTGTTTTTTCTCAAAAGAAAATTAGCATGAGTAGTCTTGTTCTTAATTTTTATTGTGTAGTGTGCCTAGTGGGCACGATAATTTTGTAGTGGTTTTCGTAAGAATGCAGGCACGAATTGGATGAGGCATCTGATCAGCTAGAATAATATTGGCTCGATCATGTGGCATGGATGATGCATCCTTTCTTTCCCCTTCCTTTTCTCAGCTTCTCTCTTCCTTCCAACATCAAGAGTTTGTTAGGCTTTGAAATGTGTAGCGGTGGCCATGTATTGCCGACAATGCACTGTTATAGGGTTTGTGATCTCTTATCTGTTTTTGTTTGAGATTTGAGAACCGACACTTTGATGCTCTAGATGATAAGGCTGGAGGAGAGTGGTGTCAATGACAATCTTTGGTTCATTATTTTTTTTTTCCTTTCAATGTGTTTTTGTTTTCCTTTTAGGACGAGTAGTCGTCGCGGCGGAAAATGGAGTGCGTGGTTTGAAGGGTAGGATACCCTAGAGCTCATCTTCAATGGATTGAGTTCTTGAATTTTGCACGATATTTGGTCGTAAGAGCATCTCCAATAGCCATTACTACAGAATATCCCTTCCGTGCCGGCTCATCACTACCAGTTTGCTCAGAAACGGCAGTGATAAGTTATCACTGCTGGTTTCTAAGTCCCTACGGGCAAGAAAAAACCAAAGACCGTAAGAACCGACAATAACAAGGCTTATCACTGCTGATATATCACTGCCGGTTGTAGCCCACAACTGGCAGTGCTAAGCCTCATGTCACTACCGGTTGTAGCACTTAGCCGGCAGTGATACATTACTACCGGTTGTAGCCTTAAACCGGCACTGATAATTTAAAATAGAGAAAAAAAAGTAACATTAAACAGAAGCAGATGAAACCGATGAAATGATCAAATGATCCAGCATTTTTACACTACTGATCAGTCATTACAGAGAACATTATAACATTCAGTTATACATAATGGTTAACATATATAACATAATTAACATAAACATCCCCAGTCGCTGCTCATGCATGCCTACGCCGCATGCGCAATCACCGCTCACCGCTGCTGCCCGAGAGGGGCAGAGATGGGGTTGTCGTCGATGGTGTCGACGCTGGAGGTGGCACGTGGCTCGTTGCCACTGTCCTTTGATGTCGGAGGAGTGCTCCCCCAGCTGATCATGGTGGCCCCATCCTCGTCCTCCTCCTCGTCATCATCCTCGTCCTCCTCCTTGTCATCGTCCTCCTCCCTGTCGAGATCCTCTCGCACGCGCTTCATTCCGCTGGTGGTGGCGCCAAGGGCTGCGGTGGCGGCGGAGGCGCCCGGGGCTGAAGCGGCGGGAGGGACTTGACACGCTGGGCATTGCAGTGGTAATCCCTGTGCTTGAAGCCAATGCGCGCGAGCCCGGAGGAGCGCACACGTGCCGACACCGGAGGTTCCGGGAACAAATGGAACGCAGTTGCAGAGCGGTGCCGGGGGCGGTGATGGCGGTGCTGACACGTACCTCGACTCGGCGGAGGAGGCGCCACATGAAGGAGACGACGATCACGAAGATGCGACATGACGAAGAGAAGACAAAGACAGTTAGAAGTTCTGATCGCAACTGATCGGTTTAATAGGAGGGAAGACGAAGAGACGGCTCTTCGCTGCAGCTTTTGAAAAGACTTATCGCTACCGGTTCGATCAACAAGCTGGTAGTGATATATCACTGTCGATTGTAGCCCACAACTGGCAATGGTAAGCCTCATGTCACTGCCGGTTCTAGCACCCAGCTAGCAGTGATACATCACTACCAGTTGTATCCCCCAACCGGCAGTGATAAGTCCTTTCTCCCGCGCCAGTTTATGGCGGCGCCTTTGCTACAGTGCTTGGTGGGAACAAACCATTGCCAGTTTGTGGCTTCGGCCAGCACTAAACATATCACTGCTGGCTTGTAAATAAACCGCCAGTAATAATACTTATCTCTGTCGGATTTGTCTGTAAACCAGTAGTGATGTACGAGCAATATAAAACCCCTACCATCTTCCTCCAGTCCTCAAGCCCGAGCTGTGCTTTGGAGTTCAATTGAAGTCAATTTTGGGTGGCTATTTTTCATCATTCCAGCGTGGAGGCTTGAAAATTTGGAGGAATCTATTTGGAGGCTTTCAAATTTAGAGGAATCCATTTGGAGATTGCTAATCTAGCTATTTATTTCATTTCAATATATATATTTTCTATGGCTAGATTGCTTAGATCAAGATCAAGATCTACATCCAATTTAAGCTTTGAAATTTATTTCAATTGTAGAAACATTTTGGAGGATCGAAAATTTGGAGGAATCCACTTGGAGGCTTTAAAATTTGGAGGTATCTATTAGGAGGTATTCATATAGTTTACAAGTAGTTATGTTAATGGTTACCTTAATATTTTAGTTCTAACTATAATTGCCAGTACACAATTTAAGCTTTGAAATTTATTTAGATTGTACATCCAATTTAAGTTTTCAAAATTTATTTCAATTGTACAAGTGGCTATGGTAATGGTTGTTTTAAAATTTTATTTGCAACTATAATTAGCACTACACAATAGAAATTTAGGTCATCCTCATTAATGAGAGGATTTTTTTTATATTGTTCATATAGCTTACAAGTAGCTATGTTAATGGTTGCTTTAACACTTTAGTTTTAATTAAAATTGGCACTACACAATTGAAATTTAGGTTGTTCTCATTAATTGTAGATGGACCAAAGATGTATGTACCATGCGGACCATACCAGCCTAGAGTCGTTAATGGTGTGGATTCATTTCTGAGTGTTGCCAAGACATACAAGTCAAACAATCTTGTTGACTATGTATGTTGTCCATGCGTTGATTGTAAGAATGAGAAGTAGTTTTTTCAGCGTAGAGGAGACCCGTTCTCACTTGCTTTGAAGGGGTTTCAAAGATCGTTATACCTATTGGACCAAGTATGGTGAAGATAATGAGATCATATATGAAGCCTTGCAACCCACGGTTGAACAAGCTGGTGGCATCGAGATGCCAACTAACGTGGTCAACGATGTGTTGGTCGACGATGGCAATGATGATCTAGATCAGATGCTGCGCGATGGGGAGGTGGACTTGACTAGTGAAAGATAGTTTCAAAAGTTCGAGCGTATGATAAAGGACTCTAAAATACCATTGTACCCAGGTTGGAAAGAGGAGCACATAAAGCTACATATCGTTCTGACACTGCTGCAGTTGAAGGCAAACAACAGTTGGTCCGATAAGAGTTTCGAAGAGTTGTTACTTCTTTTAGGTGGCGTGCTTCTAGAGGGTAACAAGTTGCCTAAAACCACGTACCAGGCCAAGCAGGTTGTCTGTCCATTAGGATTGGAAATAAAGAAAATTCATGCATGTCCAAATGATTGCATATTGTATCGAGAAGAGCATGCAGAGTTAGATGCGTGTCCGTTGTGTGGGGCATCACGGTACAAGCGCAGCGATGCAGAACTCACGATTAAGAGTAAAAATAAGAGACCCTCCGGCAAGATAGTGTGGTACTTCTCTACAATCCCACGTTTGAAGTGATTGTTTGCGAACAGAAGACACGCCCAGTTGATGTGGTGGCATGCCGAAGAGTGTAAGAATGATGGAATGCTCAGACACCCTATTGATGGTGCCCAATGGAGGAATATCGATAGAAAATACAACAATCGAGAGTGATAATTTGAATCATTGCCGATTGTTATTTCGAACCGGCAGTGATTCCCCTATCACTCCCAGTTGTTGTGTTGAACGAGAGAGATGCCCCTATCTATATATTTGGATGGAACCATTCATGCGTTTACCTGTTTTGTTGCCCTAGCCGATGCCGCTGACCAATGCCCTCCCTTGACCCCGGCGGCCCGCGCCCTCCCTCCCCCCAACCCGGCGACTCACGCCCTCCCTCGACTCTGGTGACCCGCGCGCGCTTCCCCACCCCGGTGACCCACGCCCTCCCTCGACTCCAACGACCCCGCGCGCTCCCCCACCCTGGCGACCCGCGCCCTCCGTTGACTCCGACGACTCACACGCTCTCCCACCTCGACGACGCGCGCCCTTCGTCGACCCTGGCAACCCGTGCCCTCTCCCACCCCGACGACCCGTGCCCACCCACTACTCCGGTGACCCGTGCGTTCCCCCACCTCGGCGACCCCCGCCCACCTACTACTTCAGCGATCAACGCGCTCTCCCACCCCGGCGACCCGGCGCTCCAAGATAAGTCTTGAAGGTAAGTCCTCTCCATGCGTAAGGGGGAAAATCGGTTTGGATGCTAAGGGGCCAATTAAGGTGATTTGTGGGGACTTGACTCTTGTTTGAGTTGAGGGCTGAAATCACTTTGATTTAGGGACCTAGTATTGTTGTGGCTACTGTTTTATCAATAGCTCGATGATGATCAATTTGTGAGATTGCATATGGCACATTAATTGAATGGTAGCATTCTATATAGATAGATTGTTCAATTCAATTGATTTAAATCCATTTGTGTTGTTTACTTCTAGTAATTGCTAATTGTTTCAGACATTTGAACACTGGTTCATTGCTGTTTTATATGATCTTTTTACCGGTCATACTATTGTGCATATGTGCATGATGCAAATTAATTTACATTGTACTTGGAACCTGCTGTTCAGAGTTATACTGTTTAACTGAAAAATTGAAAGTAGCAAGCAGTAAAATACATTCAATTAGACTGAAATTATTTATTTAGCTTTGTCTCTTCTTTGAATCTGCTATATTGCAATCTGTGATCATATAACTGTTCAGCCGTTGGAAGGCTAATTTTAGCAACCCGACTATTTAATTCTGAGAGCAAATTTATAACTCTTAAAACAGAGTTAAGTTGCTGTTTTATTGTTATAAATTTATAATTCTGCCAACTATACTGTGGAATGATTAAGGTTGGTTTGGCAACATAGTTTTTTCATAGTTCTCGGATAAAACCATGCAAACAAACAGCATGTAGTTCCAAGAAAATCAGTGGTTAAGATGGAGTTACTTGAAATCATGGTTTTGTACATGCACGTTATAAAACTCTATGTACACTACATCAGAGTTTTCGATGTCGGTCAAACAGGTCCCAAACTTGGATGCCTAGTTAACCTATGCGGGCCCTAAATAATTAAGAAAATTATGTCTCATCGTCCTTCTTAAAAAATATTAAGAAAATGAGCTAGGTATACGCCGGGACACACCTGTTTGAAATAAGTCTACAAATCTTAACGCAGGGTAATTGACAAATGTAGCTGCAAAAGCAATATTTATGGATATAACATTTCATCCGCTAGCTGTTTATGAAGTATGACCAAGCTATATAATTTTCTCTTTCATAAAGTACCACAAGTTTTTGTTCATAATTTAAAAATCAGCTAGCTGGTTAGTAAACTTGGTATGCCGTAGCGGCTAGCCGCCAATCGTGCAGCCCGTAAACCTCATGTCCCACTGCTCCCCCAAGGGGCGATCAATCATCACAGAGCTCTCAACAGTCGGAGAGCCTATTGCCCCCTTGTCAACAAGGTAGTCAGAGTCGGGATCCTAAGTTGGATCGATTTTCCCGGGAAAGAATCGAATCGTAGTATCCAATCGTAAAATCGAGGATTCTACCTAATTTGTAAAATAAATATATATTTTGTTCTCCACTGTACTTTTTATATTATATATATATATAGTTGAGCTCCGGTGCTTTGCAAAGCACCGAAGACACCATGCTTTGCGTCTAGTTTATAAAATCTGAGACTCAAAATGAACAATCCGAACTATCCATCTTGATCTTCTCGTTGAAATCTCTTACATGACCAAATTTCGTATTTTTTGAATTTTTTTGCTATTTGTGTTGTATTTTTGAAAACCAGAAAATTTGGACACTCCATAACTAATTAGATCGGTGATGTTCAAAATACAAAACAAATAGCAAAAAATTCAAAAATTACGAAATTTGGTCATGTAAGAGATTTCAATGAGAAGATCAAGATGGATTTATCATGATTCGATTGAATCACACACTAATTAACATTATAGTTCTTTGTCAATTATCAAAAATAGCTTCTAAACCTTATTCGGAGTAGGATCGCGATTCTACACGATTCTACGATTTGGATCGCGATCCTACTCCGATCCTATGTGATCCCGATTCACTAAGGGACTCGGATCGACATGCTTCCATAGGATCGTAGAATCGCATGACTCTACGAGTAGGATCGCGACTTTAACTACCTTGCTTGTCAATAGTGGGGCCATACAAGACAGCTTGTGGGGTGACCGTAAGGGATCACGTGCCCATCACATATAGAAGATGATTTGGCCAAAACGATGACAATCAGGTGGTTCCTAATGCCTTGAAGGATGTGTGTTGGGACAAGTTGAAAGAAAAGTTTAAGTTCCTTGAAGGTTCAGAGGAGATCGCGAAAAAACGTGCACTGTACATCATAGCCAACTCGTTTAAGACGTGGAAGACAAAATTGAACAATGACTACGTGAAGAAAAGTCTGATGTCAAGCTTTAACACATTTCCACAACTGCGGAAATTTTAGGACGAATTTCTGCAGTGTAGGACGTCGGAAGAGGTAGTGGAATTGAGCAAGACAAACAAGCTCAATTCAAACAAGTATATTTACCCCTACACACTTGGCTCACGTGGATACGTGGAGAAAATAGCCGAGTGGGATAGGCGGGAGGAAGAACTAGCCCTTAGGATGTCACGCCTACGACGGCAAAGTGGGTCCCACATGCTAAACACTATCTATATGGAAGGGGTGCTACTTTGTCGGATGACAGCTCTTTATCCTTCCGAAGCCAACGAGACCAGGAAGTGCAACAAAAGATTGCAGATGCCTAGGCCCAGTCTTTCCAAGGCTCTTTTAGTGCAAATAGGGAGAAGGACGAGCTAACCTTGGCACTAGGTAACAAGGAGCACCTGGTCGTGCACGAGGCGTCGTTTTGGTGCCTTGGCTATAAGCACTCCCCTAGGATGTAATGAGCTACAAAAGTTGAAAGAGGAGACAGTTCGAAAGGGATCAGATGCTGGAACAGATACGAGATGAAATGAACCAACATATCCAGAAAGCGGTACAACAAGCGCTAAGCCAACAGCAAGAACAAGTCGCTAAGAGAGCAGTTGGCACCAGCAGGCCGAGCAGCTGTGCGTCTAGCGGGCTTCTGGAAGAAGTCAATGTCCATTTTCCTATGGATGACATCATAGAATCGACGCCATGCAAGCTGTATGTGCAGATGCTCAACTTTACCACCATGGTGGCCATGGGGCAGGCTTTCCCATGTGTCGAAGGGGGTCAGCTGCACAACCGCCCGATACCGGCGGGCTTCGTGAGGGTTTGCATTGACAATATAATTTTGAATAAGTGCAAAATAGTTGAGCTAGAGATCCCCAGAGAGGAGGGAAAAAACACATTAGGGAACAACTTGCACAGTTTTGTCACGTGGTGGAAGCGATACATATTCTTCGGCTTGGACTCAGAAGAATATGATGAGGACAAAGCGCCAGGGAGAGACCCCTTGTCACCAAGCAGAAGAAGCCAAAGCCCACGGTTCGTACTAAGGTGTATTACTCCTCCACCGGTAGCAGCTACGAAAAGCTCTGCTCCTACACTGCCACCGAAAAAAAGCAAGCGTTGGACCATCTCAGAGGTCAAATTTGTCTCAGAAACGAGGACGGGAAGTGTCTCAGGAGTCGCAACCACCTCCTTCATCTAAAAAGAAAGTAAGTGGAAGCATCACATCATTACGGAAGAAAGGACCTGAGATGTCTGCCAAAAAAGCGTAGTCCCTAAGCTGGCATAAGACTTCTTCATTCATATGGCTACAGTTAAATAGACGGGGTCCAGTTCAAGAAAGGAGAAGTCCGACTACGAATGCATCATCAAGAAGCCTCACATGCAACAATTTATCAGAGATGTGTTCCTTGTAGAAGCAGGACTATTGGTATCCCAACTAGAGCAAGTTGAACGTGGAGATGCTCCGCTTCCTTTCGCATCTCTGAGATGGCCGTTGAAGCTAGGCAAACCGTTGGTTTGGCCTGAGGATCCACGTAATCTAACCACTTGACTGCTGCAACTACATGAATGGTACATGAACCAGTCCAGTGCGGGCCGCGATAGGCTCGCCGCCGAGACAAAGGATGAATCTTATCACAGTGATGACAACACATTGTATATGACATTCAGCGACTTCTACCAAATGTAATAGCAAGACACCCTCGACATTTCCTTGATTCGGTGCTGGACTCTGTAAGTGTCTTGCATTGGTATGCATTCTTGTACTATTGCATGGCATGTCTAACTATATTCTTTTGTAGAATGGAGGCACAAAAATACGAAAAAGAACTCATCATGGGAGTAGGGTATCTCGACCCCAGACTCGTTCAGGAGCCGTTTGTCTGGCAGTATCCTAAGGACATTCATACTTTTACCCTATAATTTTAGGTACATACACATAACCCTACTCGTTCTACTCTTTTATGAGCAACACGATGTCAGCATTAATTGCACTAGTGACGTATGTGTAGTTTTCACTGGATCCTGCTTGTCATCCAGCCTTCCCTTAGCAAGATCGTCGTTTTGGACTCATTGCGCAAACCTCTAGATAATTACCAATCCGTCATAGACTTGTTAAATAGGTTAATCCGAATTTCATGATTGCTATAGTTTTCTTCCATTCGATTGAATCTAAGAACAATTACCATCTATGTATACACAGGGCTTTCGCACGCTACTGTGCCAAGAGCACACGCTATGCTCCTTATAGGAAGGTCTTTAGTGTGAGAACAAACTTCAAGGTACATACGGAACAATTATGGTTCGCATTTCCTACTTAACGGTCAATACAATAAGGCTGATATTTCCTTCCTCGGTGCCATAGGTAGGAACAGGGCACCAATCTTTGCCGGTACTATGTTTGTAAGTTCATGCTGGTATTCACGTCTGATGAAACAACAACTAGTGATGCCGAGGTATGTTTCGGCTTAAAGCACATAGTTTTGTAAATCCCGTATTAATCAACGATTAATTTCTGCCATTCTTTTCATGGCAGCGTTTAAATCTAACCACAAGCTACTGACCCATGAAATCGTAGTCGTCGTAGAACAGCTAGCTGGGTTCATCCTCACGGAGGTCGGCAATCCACGTGGCGAGTTTTACACTAAGGCATGGCGAGTCGAGGGCCAGCCAGCGGACCAAAAGGGCGAAGTAGATATTACGAAGATCAAGAAGAAAAATTGAGCATGTCCATTAGAAAATTTGATGTGTCTGTAATTAATTTGTCTATGCAAAACTTGTAAAACTATAGTTATATATATATATTTTTTTGACTTACCAAAACATGTGCATGCATATATATTGGGGGAGGGGGGGGGCTTCGGTTTTGTTCAATGACGAAATTGGTCTACACTTGATAATTGTGATAATTTATTAATCAAGGTAGGCACTGATTTAACCATTCTTTTAGAGGTTTTATCCGTCTATATAGTATCTGGCTGGCTTGTGCTTGCTCAGCAAAGGTCTGATAGGAAAGCAACTTGAATTATTAATCATAATATTAACTGACATAAATGGTTCTTATGGTAAGATCTTTCAATAGAATCTAAGGCAGATGATTATTATTTTTCTTTTCAATTTAAGATTTAAGTTTCTGACATTAATAGCATATGTTGGAAGAATACTGGGATCTTTTTGAAAAGGAGCTTGGTGATTAGTACGTGTTGTGCACCTAGAAATGTTCAAAAAGGTGGAAAACAATATCTTCGAAATTTGGCCCTGAAAATCAATGTGAATGTAGGATAGAGTTAAAGAGTGATAATGTGATATGACTTTCCAATAATTAAGTGTTTCCTACCTTCACATTGATTTTTAGGGCCAAATTTTTAAGATACTATTTTCCACCTTTTTTGAACAAATCTAGGTACACAACATTTAATTACTTATTACAACAAGCCCGGTTTCACAAAGTTACTTTATTCTTCATACATATGCTATGAATACCAGAAACTTGAATCTTAAATTGAAAAGAAATAAATAATCATGAGCCTTAGATTCCATTGAAATAAACCATAAGAACCACCCATGTCAGTTAATATTATGATTAATAATTCAAGTTGCTTTTCTGTCAGACCTTGCTAAGCAAGCACTTCTATAGAATATACGTAATTTGTGATCAATTGAATGTTTTAAACCAGTGCCTAGCTTGATTATTAAATTATTCTTTTTTTTGTGTAAGTCTAGACCTTGCGCCGAGAAAGCAGCGCCTTGTACGTTTGCAACCGTCGTCTAAGAGCAATCTTCTATCACTAAAATTCTATGGTGTGCATTATATATCTGAGAACAGTTCTTTCTTCTTTGGTATATAGACATGTGTCAGGTTTCTTTATTCTAGACCATGGTATTTATTTAACAGTTTTGGTTTATGTTTCTGAACATTAATATGGTATTTCTGTCATTGATGTCTGCTGGTTGGTTTGAAACCTGTGCATGCATACATATTGTGGGGGCTTCGGTTTGCTTGATGATGAAATTGGTCTGCACTTGTTAATTGTGATAATTTATTAATCAAGCTATGCACTGATTTAACCATTCTTTTAGAGAAAATATTCATTCATATAGTATCTGTCCACGTATGTAATTTGTGATCAATTACATAATTGAACACTAAAGTCTACCAACACCACTATATATATATATATATATATATATATATATATATATATATATATATATATATATATTTCTACTAGTGTAGTTGTAATTTCTTAAACTGTAGTCTGGTGTTAAATGGTAAATCAATGCCTAGCTTGATTCATAAATTACCCTTTTGTGTAAGTCTAGACCTTGCGTCGAGAAGGCAACGCCTTGTGCGTTTGCAACCGTCGTCTGAGAGCAATCATTTCACTAAAAATCTGTGGTGTGCTGTGTCAATGCAATGCATTTTTTTGTGTGGGCAACATCCTTAGCCCATTCTTAATTTTTTTGGTTTTATGTTATTTCGTAGTCCCTTTTATCCTTTTATTCACTGACTTTCCATTTGCTGCTGAGAATGTAGGTATGCACCCAAAAGAATGAAATCATGTATGGTGAATTTTACTAATGGGTTGCAGAAAAAGAAGGTATGCATACATATTGTGCATCTGGTTTGTTTCAAACCTGTGCATTATACATATTGTGTTGTACGGTGAATTTATACCGGTCATGACATTGATATTTGTATGGGGATATTGCTTTGTATGGTGAATTGTACCGGTGATGACGCTGATATTTGTATGGTGAATCTTTTGAGATGCATAGTGGTAATTGATTTATGCAAATTTTTTTGTTGGGGGGATAACATTTCTGGCTCACGGCTACAGCCAGCAGTGATATGTCCCTATCACTACCGGCTGATGGCATGAGCCGATGGGGATAACATCAATATCGTCGTCGGCTCATGGCCTGAGCCGGTAGTGATAAAGATATATTGCTACCAGCTGATGGAATGAGCCGGTAGTGATAAAGACATATCGCTGCCAAGTTATGACCTGAGGCGATAGTGATAGAGCCATATCACTGCCGGCAGTGATATGGCTCTATCACTGTCGGTTCTCTAGCGGGCAGCAATAAAATGCCTCATCACTGCCGCTTATTCACTGCCGGAGTCAGAACCGGCAATGAAGCCCATTCTGAGCCAGCAGTGAAGAGGTGTTCTGTAGTAGTGAGTAGAGTTTTCAGATAGCAACATCCATGTCATTTATAGATAGCATATAGACAGACTTTTCAGTGGATTAGCTATAGTATACTTTCAAAATTAAATATGGGTTCACATGTAACAGTCTTCATTTGTCTTGGAAGACTAACTCTTGCTTAAGAGCTAGCTCTTATCTCTCTCCTCCACATAAGCAAAATGCTGAGTTGGAAACCTTATAGCTATTGAAGATGCTCTAAGAGAAATTCTCTCACTTGTAAAGGGATATTCATTATGCGGAGAGCCCTAATAAGATGTACTCTAGAATCCGTGCCCCCTCTCTATATGATTATGTAATCAAAACCCTTCTATATGATTATGTAATCAATGCCCTTGAAATTTAATGACACTAAATAAGGAAGAATTTGAGGGCGCGCTTTTTGAATTGCGACATCCAAGTTTTTTTACCCAAAGCTGCAGCAAGACATGTTTAATTTGCAATTTAAAATTATCATGCCTAATCTTGGCCGCGTCACACTTTGTCAAGTTTTTGGTTCATGCCATAGTTTTGGTTTGCAGCAAAGGTTGCCATACCCCCACACTAAACAAAGTACAAGCCTCTTTTCTTTGCAGCCAAAGGTTGCCCTGCGTCACCTGATAGTTTCCCAGTGTACTTCCTCATAATATATCCTTCTTCAAGGCACACCTCTCATTCACAAGAGATACTTAACAAACAGTTGCACCAATCAGATAGGGAGCTGTTCTTCTACCATAGTGCCAGGTACTGAAGTATCAAACTACCAACCCATGAGAAGGGCACAGGTGCAGAGCAACTTATGCTACAGCACAACATTCTGTTTTTCTCTCTTTTTTCAGTCACTTTCTCCATTGATAATACGTTCTACCACCTGTCTGGACCTAATGCGCGCATATGAGAACCTATGCATAATGCACGCACCTGAACTGCACTCAGTTCCAACCGGTATACCAGCACAGTGAATGATCAGTCAGGCACATGCCAGTTGCTAATCATATATGGAGGTGACATCAAGACAGCAAGAAATAGGCTCCACATCAACAAGGGAAAGAACTTCGGCAGCTAGAACGAAGGCAGCAGATATGAGAAGATGGGAGGAGCATACAACTTTACAGACACACAATTGTCTTTTAACTCATGATTTTATTGATGTATAGCTAATAGAAGGTTAAGGTTTATTTCTTCATCTGTCAATAACATAGTTACTCGCCCAAAGAAACATTAGTTTAAACAACATGAATCACGCCTACCGCATTCTGGGAAGAAATGTTGGTCATGTTTTGTTGAGAAGGTGGGGCAACTGTCAGCTCCAGATCCTTCTTCTCTGCTGGAGGTTCTGCCTTCAGAGGAAATGGTGTAGGATCACCTTGCGGACTTGGGAATACGGTAGTACATGCAGTCAGGTTAGCTTGAAATGCCGGAGCTGTTATGTTGGGAGTCATGGGAGTTGGTGAAGATGTCCCTTCAGCGATTATTGAAATTGGTCTGAATGGCAACGGTGTCCTGAAGAAGCCCTCCTGACAAAGGGGATAAAAGCACGAAGGTTAGTTAATCAATAAGTAATTATATTACAAATGTTTCACAAAGAACATAGCAAAAGAAGAAATATGCATTTCATGATATGAGTTAGAAAAAGAAGCCAGTTCCTCACATCGGTTGCTGACACCATGGACCATAGCAGTGGTGATTGGCATACCAAGGACACCAACCAGTAAAGCAAGAAATGCTCATGCAATTGACAATAAGACCACTGTTCCAATGCTAGTCCCCTCTAGGAACACTGTTGCTGGTACTTGTGACATCAATTCACCAAATAACCTTGACGTTAGAAGTTACAGTGTTTTATCATAATTCATAGCAGGGTAATTCTCATATTTTTGCACACATGCTTCCATGTTACAAGTAATTCTACCAACTCCCAATTATACAGAACGATGTGTTGGTGACTGGGACCACTATTCTGAAAACAGTTGTACAATTGATCTTTTGGAACAGTGACTACGAAAATCATTTTGGGCATTTTAGTTGTTTCCTGTTGAGCTAATACACTAGGCTAATAAGTTTGTGTTAAAAGTGCACATGGGTATGTAACTCCTAGGGGGGTATCCAGTGCAGCCCACCTATTCGATGCTCCAACACTCTCTGACAAGCAACCATCCAAATCATCGCAAATAATTCTACAAAAATTTAAAAATGTAAGGATTAGGGTGGTCTAGCGTCCACCAAAATTGCATGTCTGACTACACACAAGTTACAGAAAAGACAAAGTTCACTCAACAGTGATTTTATTTCTTATGTCTATTTCCAATTTGAACATGAATATTTTGTATGTTAATTAGTGAATTCACCCCTAAAATTTCAAATTCTTTTGTGATGACTTGGATGGTTCTTCAATAGAGGGTAACTGGGGGCATTGAATAGTGAATATCATATGTGCCCTACAATTCTGAGCCCCAAATCTGGTAGTGGACCAAATAATGCAACTACACTTTCCCCGCAACTCATCCTTTCAGCAACAATAATATGGCTGTGACTATTTTGGTTTCCTGATCAATGACAATGAGAAAAGATGACTTGCTAATTTGTGGCTTTATGTTGAGCTAAATATGCCCATGTTTATAGCCAAAATATTGTAATCTAAAGTTGGTAATCATACAAGTAAATGAATATCAAGGATAATACAAAGTTGAATTCAAATGTAAAATTTCCAGACTCAACATAAAAAAATACCAGCTTGGCATATTGTAAGATGTCTATTATCTATTATGTCAAAAGAAAAACCAGTAGTCACCTGCTAACCATCCATTTGGGAACTTGCTTTGGAGTATATCAACATTTAATATATTTCATAACAGTAATACGAAATAGTATAGTATCATACTAGAATTACCATGTGGTTCATTTTGCTGACACTTGTATCTACATTTGTAGACTTAAAAGACGGGACTGGGGGAGGAAGATCACTTGCAACTGATGCTAGATTATCTGTGTTCGAAGATGAGACTCCTTCCTGAAAATGAGGTCACCATATCCAATTCAATACTGAAACTAGAATGTTAAATTAAACAGTGTGGAAATCATGTACTTACCAAGCTGCTGTTCTGGAATCGTTTAGTCATAGCCACCATCTCATGTACTTTTGCCATTGATGGTGGTAAGATGGGACAGTTTGGTGCTGGCGACTGCATTCACAAGTGTGCAAAGCATTTGGTTAGAAAGAATGTTCATATGTAAAGGACAGCTCCATATGTTGGCAGCAAGTATAACTGTATAAGTACCAGATCGCTGGCCATCATATCAAAAAGACTAGATCTACGCTTCTTTTTGTTTGGATTAGTTTGTCTGAGAAAATATTTCTGAGCATGACTGGCCACTTGAGTTGGTGTCCTGGTAGTGACAAAATTTTTCGCTATGCCCCTCCAGTCTCCCTTCCCTAGCTTTTCAAGACCAGCAAGAAATGTCCTATGTTCTTCTTCAGTCCAAGGGACAGCTGCAAATTGGCAACAAAACCATTAAATGAATGGAAATAGATTAAAAAAATGTTGTGCTTTTAGAACTGAAGTTAGAAAATGGATACACAACCATATTTCTCTAATTCTCTTCGTCAGCATAATATGGTAAAACCTCTTCTAAGTAAGTTAAGAGAACATATTAATACCAGAACTGTGCCAAAAGAATTAAAGACCTTATCAGCCTATCAGGTTATGTTGCTTTCAACATAAGCTGGGAGTGGTTCCTATATAAGTATATATGATCTAAAAGAGAACTACAAAAAAAGAATTTGCAGAAAAAGTGAATAACCAGCAGAAACATCAAAAGAAAAAATGCAGTAAGGGAACTGTTACTGCTTTTAAAATCAAAATAATTGAGGATTTGCCACTTAGTTTGTCAATGGCGGCATTTGAGGATTTGCCACTTAGTGTGTCAATGGCATATGGGTCACATGTCATTGACAAACTAAGTGGCAAATCCTCAGACATCAATCTTTGGAGTGGCAACTAACAGTAATGGAGTGGATGCATTCTCTTCATGAGTTCATGTACTTAAAATTTTATCAAACAGATCAATAAGGCGAAATGCAAATACATGGGCATGTCCCACACAGCAGGTAGCAGCGCAGGAATTACCGTAATGTGAGTCGCAAGGAACAATATCTATTAGATTGTTCCAGTTTTTGTGTTAGTTTGATTAGGAAGTTGACTAAGACAGGATTGTTACATATAGAGTTTGAATCTTATGGGACAAGTTGATTTGGCCTATAAAAGGCTACGCATTGTAACTTGTGAGATAAAGCAAGAAGAAATCATTAGTCTTCCTCTCATCAAAAGTATTATCTATCATCTATTTCTCTCTATTCTAGTATCGCATCTCCTTCAGGCTGTGTCTTCCCTGCCCTCTTCTGTACTTTATTTACCCTGTCATGTACTAAGGTTCATGAAAGTGAGCTAATCTTTGTCGATACCAACTCTTATAATGGCAAATTCTAAATTACTTCAACAGTTTCACTATCAACAACACTGCTAGACCGGGATCAATGCAGAGATAAGCTAAGCGTGCAAATAAGTGACATATTATGTAAAAGCTCCAACAAGATCTCCATAAGTACTTAGAACAATCAACATTTCTTATATTCATAAAAAGTTTCTTTCTTAGCAATTCCTGCATCTAGCTATCACTAGCATCCAAAACCAGGATAACATCTCTACAAAATCCTTCTCACCTCCTTGCACAAAGTACATTACAAAATCATTTTTTCAATGTCCCAATGCTGATGTACTTGTGTTTTTAATCAGTTTGCACCCATCTGACATTTTAGGTCATTGAAGTTGTATCAGCATACAAATAAGAAGTTGCATCCAATTCTTTATTACTAAAAGTTTTATATAAGGAGTAAGTACAGATTATGAATACTTGATCATTTATTTATGTCTATTGAGCAAAAGCTTCTCCCTCAAGTCCCAAGCACAGTGATATGCTGTGCTGACATTGCAGGATATTATTGCAGTGCCTAAACTGATGTTTTAATATGGAAGGTTTTGCTCAGGACTCAGGTTCTAAGAGAATATGATATTCAGCTAGTCCAAAATTAGAAACTATGTTGACAAATAAGTGCCAAGTAGGATTCCAATTTTATTGCCATCTAAACAAGCCATAGGCATGCATGCATGCAGAATAGTTGCTCCAAGCCTCCAATATAAATCCAAGACAAATCAGGCTAGCAATTATAATTACCAACAAAATATAACAATAACTGCAGACAGTAAATAGTTTCCCAACCTAACTGGAACACAAGCATTATGATAAATGCACCATTGCACAGGATGGAATGATGTAAGGCTGCATGCTGTGTGATGCAAGCACAGAGGATTTGGTTAATAGAAAAATTGTGTCCCTAAATACAAGTGGAAAGAAGACCATGGGTATATTTTCTGGCTAACAGTATATGAGCCAGAAGACAAGGACCTTCTCTTTCATGGGCACAGCATAACAAGAATGCCATCCTATCCCTAAGCCCACAGCATTCAACAGAACTAACATATCAAAACTCTTCTTTCTTAAAGCCTATTATGGTGTAAACACAAGTACGCAAGCAGTACACTACCTCGACATGGCTGCACACTGTCCGGAATGACTAAAAGGCAAGCTCATGCATGATCCTTATATGATTGAATTGGTGCAAGTAACAATATATCGATATATACAGATTTCCAAGCAGGGACTCTGATCAGTTCAATATTTTTTAACCATCCATCAGACTATAACGCCAATCCAAACTCTAATATGGAAGAAACCAAACCAGCCAATATCATTGGACCCAATAAAAAAGGATCACTATGCAAACAATTGCAGAACGGAGGCTACCTACAAAGCTATATTTACAGCTGTAGCATAAATAAAAGAGCCTCACGGATTCAATGAGCCAACATGCAAGAACAGCCAAATGGAGGCTATATATACAAACAAAGCACAGACCACAACAAAAGCGGTTTGTGTACTAGTATTCAATGGATCAACACGTCAGTGGAACGTATGGCGCATACAAGCTAAGCTTCAACACAAGCACAGAGCAAGGGGGATAAACTTTCCTCATTAGACGTGCAAATCATCCAGAGTATCACAAATCTACCACCTTAATAGACCTAAATCAATAGCTTCTTCTACATACGAAGGCAATCCTTGCTAAGTAGCAGTATTAATAAACGCGCGAATGCAAAGTAAGATCATTTCTGCCATCCAGCCAATCCAGCAAACGTATAAAAGAAAAAAAGATAGAAACAAAGGTCGCGCCTTTCTACATCCAAACATGCTAGGATTAATAAAAAAGCATTACTAGGATGGAAACGAGACCATTCATCACCAGATCTTTGCGTATTTGTACATCTCTATGCATCAAAGGAGAGATTTTTAAGCGGGAGGGAAGAGGGAAAAGGTGGCACCTTTCTTCCTCTCCTGCGCCCTGCGTCGCTTCCCAGAGGAAGGCAGCAGCCCGCCGTCGGAGAGGTACCCGTCGCCGGAGCCTCCAGCGTCCCCGGCGGCCGCGGCGGCGAGGTTGCCCATGCTCTTGCACTTGCGCATCACGTCCTCCCTCACCGCCACCGGCGGGTTCGGGCTCGGATCCCGGTCAGGGGGATCCGCCTCCGGCGCCGGCGCCGGCGCGATGGTGACGCCGAAGAGGCGCATCCCGGCTGGGCGCGAATCTTGAGGCATCCCGGCGGTCGGCTCCGATGGGTGGGGCGGTGGCGTTTTATTGGGAGGTGTCGGAGAGAGAAATGAGACACTCCTGGCAATTTATCGGACAAACAAGCAGAGAGGTTTTTATTTTAGTAGCATAATTTTGAATTCACCATTTTACTCGAGTCACACGTTTTTGCATCCGGCGCGTTTTCAATTATAACCCATCAACAGTGTCGTGGCTCGACATATGTAAAGAATACAAATATTAGTATTGTTGTGGTTCGACATTTTTAAAAACTATAGACGATAGTGTGTGTCATGACTCGACAGTTGTAAGGTGGTGATTTTTTCCGCTTTCTGACTTAGAAAATGTATAGCTTGCTAGTTTTCATGCTATGAGCTTTGCTTTTATACTAAGAAAACACATATAGTCTGTCATAGTTGTCACGTCTGACAGCACTAACGTTAGGAAAACGTATACAGATGGCAGGTGAGAGTTGTAAGTTCTCATTCTTCGCCTTTTAGATTAGGAGAAAAGCATATATACTGTCATTATTGTTGTGGCCGTGGTAGCCGTAAGGTTTTGATATTTTGTACCATTAGACTATAAGAATGTTGGTAGGAACCTATTTACAAATAAGTGTGACAATCTTTTAAATGAAAAATGATCTTTAGATTTGCCGTGCTTGGAAATACACCTAACATTTGGATGATCACACGATCGATCGTGTCGCTACAACGGAAAATTATAGCTGATTTCTTCTTATCGATAGAGTTTAAGACCAAGATATCAAGGCCATTGACCGATCTTGAATAGCTAGAGAAATTGTTGCTTATCACAACATTTTCTTTGTAAGAGTTGATTGATAGCAGAAGCAGTGAGCACTTTTTCCCACGGAAGTAGGAGAGCATTTGATGAAGTTGACAATATTTGCTGTCCATCGGTTACACTTGCATGTTGCTGGGAAAAAATTTTTTTAACCTTTTTTAATCATTATTTTAATATTGACCCTCGCGAAAAAATATTTTTATTTCTAACCCTTTTGGCCGCGCCACTAGACACTGCCATGACTAACAACCCTTCTGCCGCGCCCGATGCATATGGCGCGACAAGGGTTGCCTGTTGGCGTCCGGTCTTGCCGGCGGCGGCGTGTGGCATTGCGGAAGCCAGCCCTTGACGCGCCACCGCGCGTGGCGCGTCGATGCTTCTCGATCGACTAAGCGGCGGTGAGCTAGGCCTCGGGCCTCGGAGCTAGGCCGGTATGAGTGGCGCAGCTGAGCTAGGCGGCCGCGCTAGTTCCACTGGCGCGTCAGTACTTAAGTCCCACTAGCGCGTCAGTGTAGTGCCACAGCACTTAGTCTCTTGAGGTAGAGCCCGAGGCAAATTGTCCTGGGTCAAATCAAGGGGGCCATTACAGGAGATGATTAGCGAAGCAGAAGCATTTTCCTACATTGTCAAATGTTCTGCAATTTCCATAAATTCGATTCCTTTCAAATGACAACTTGTATTAAAAATGGTTATCAATGTGTACGGTGATTCTTTTTTAGGCGTTATCGACAAGAAATAACATGAGCTTAGTCAACCTTGTGTTTTACCTCATTATCTTATTAAAAAGTACCTGTTTTGTTTACTTTTTGTGATTTATCAAACACCGACTGGCCTATGTTCATTGTTTAGTTTCTTTATCCATGTAAATCTGTTCGAGTCGAATAAAAAGTAAGAAGGCGGACTTGTATTACCATGTATATTTCAGTTTATTAGCTCTATAATATTTGTTATAGGCTGCGGTTGCTGTCTATGAAGCTTGAAGAGGTTAATGCAAATGTGAACAATGGAGCTAAAGCATTTCCATCTAAACATGTAAGTTGTAAAATTAATAGTTAAGTAGGAGCATCATTGGTATGCTAGAAAACAGATTTTTAAGAATTATGCCATCATTTCATTAAAATATTCTTATACACGATCTTTTTTTTCTTTTGCCTTGTATTTAGTATTGTTATGACTTAAGAGGTATAGACCAGAGCTTAGTTTTGTATTATGACTGGCTGAAATGTTACAAATATATTATTATTCCAGCTTCCTGTTGTTCATGTGAAATGAATCGAATATTGTAGTTCCATCATTATACCTTCACATGTCTGTGCTATTGCATTTGTTCAGTTGGTTTGATGCAATATATAAGGGAAATCCAACTCAATTTTACCGAATCATCAAGAAAGCTGAATTTGGATAAAAAGGCATGTAAATAGTAGTTTGTTCATTCTTCTTCCAACTAAGTTGATTAGCACATTAAATCCAGTTAGTTAAGTACCATTGTAAAATGTTCAACGTGAGTATACACTTATATGCAAGAAAGACACTAGCATCGCCATGCATTTTTTCGGGCTACATAATCTGACTATGTAATGTGACTATCGCCAAGATGCAAGTATCTCCCTCCAAACAGGGTTTTCCATTGTTACATCTGGAAGATAAGTATCACTGAGAATGAACACATCATTGAGCAGGCACATGTTTGCACAAGAGTAACCCAAAAGCCACAACCAAGTCAAGTACATAAGAAAATAGTTTGCAAACCATACACTGTTACACAACGAACACCACTAAGTCCAGTACATCACAAAATACGCCTCCACTACTCAGGGACCCCCCGGCGTGTAAGGCGCCCTTGGCCGGCGAACCCTCCCCGGGTTTGTTTGCACGACGTTGTGGCTTCCAACGTCGGTCTGGTCACGGGGACGCCTACGACCTTGCCTCATGTAGACTTGGGTCTCCGGTGGGGGAGTGGATCCGCTGGGGCCCTATATTGCAGCAATAATTCATAGTTAGTGATCATAACTACGAAGTACTCACGGGGGGGCATAGACTGCTTACCGCTCCTGGAGTGACCTGTGTCTGACTCAACGGAGGGGCATCCGGCATCTGGCTCATCCGTACGGTGCTGCTCTGGCTGGGGTCGTCGGCGGAGAGTCGAGTCCGGTCCCGCATTGTCCTCGTCGTCATCCATTGTAGACAGGCTCTCTTCCCACACGCCCTCTCGGTAGGAGTCTCGTGAGTAGTCCCCAGTGGGCCGACCCAGGCGTCTGAGCCTCGTGCCCCTCCCAAACGGGGTACGCTGCTCGCCGACCATGCGGAGGATCTGGCTCGCGCAAGACCCATATCCTCAATGTTCATGCAGCTCATCTTGTGGGCCAAGCGGCGGCAAACCCTAGTCACGGTCTGCAAAGGGGCCATGCAAGCGATGAAAAAGAGTAGTAGCGTGCAAGGTAATATATCTTTCGAGAATGGCACATGGTCGTACCTCGGCAAGGTGGCGTAGGGCACCACTCTCCTGTCCACCGGCACTGGCGAGAGCGACCCTTGCCTCGTTGGAGAGGTGTGCAAGCTGCGTACCCTGTATTGATGAAGTGATTTTTAATATAGTGCATCGAACACGTAGGAATCACATACTAGATGCATGTGAAGCCGTTTATATGTATACGTACCATGTAGTGCTGAAATGGGGCTCTCTCTGGCTGCACCCCCTCCCTTGTGAGGCGATCGTACTCATCGATGATGTCGTCGTCGCTGTTGGTGTCACCGATGGCCACGTTCGTCACAGCCGGCCTAAGGAACAGTCTAGTAGACCGGTGGAGCCAGGCCAGGTAGTCCCTAAAGGCCTGGTCAGAGTGCAGAGCTCCACTGGCCAGGCCCCTCTCCCTGGTCTCCCAGCGCTGAAGGGAGACGTGATGTGTCACACGCCAGTCCAACTCCCGGTAGCGCTTTCTCCTGTCGTACCTGTAAATATGTTTCATCGTTTAGTGCAAGGAAAAATGCATTGAGAATAGGGCAAAAAGAATTCTCACTTGTGAAGGCGTTGATCTGTGGAGACGAGAAGGGGTGGGGTGGCCTGCTTCCGATCGAACTGTCGCATCACCCTACGCGGAAGGTGCCACTCGACCACGTGGAAGAAGATCAGCGGCAACACCGTAAACCAGAGAAGGTCGTCCCGAGTGCACAGGGGGCTAAGTCCCATGCCCTCCAACTTGGGACGAGTGTACGGTGTCCACACCAACTATGAATCAAGAGAAAAGAAACCCTTAACATGTTTGCAAGGGTTAAAATTATTGAACCGAACAATTATTTTATGGACTCACCTGCCACTGCGTCACGCAGTCAAGCTCGTTGGTGTATGTCAGGTACCTTCTGTCGGGGTTGCCTCGGACCGACCTGATGTTCGACCATAGGTACAGCAAAGTCGGTCTGCAACCCTCGAAGATCCACGCCTGCAATGCGAAATAAGTTAGAAACTGACAGAGATATCGATAAGGAAAAGTATATAGCAATACGTACAGGGACAGGAGAACGATGTGGCCTCCCAATTGCAAGCCGCTCCCAGGCCCAAACCTGTAGGAGGTAGAGACATCCTCCGGGCTCATGGATCGGGCGGTCGTCTGCAGCCCTCTCTGGCCGCCGTCTGACCAAGCAAGTGTGGCCGACCCCCAGCTGTACGTGGCCACGTTCTCCCAGGGCTCGGCAAGGAAAGGGAGTACGCTCCAGGAGACGGTGTTGCTGGACGCGTCTGCTAGGAGGAAGCCGTTGACCAAGTGCCAGAGCCAGGCACGTGCGTGGCTCTCGACCACTGTCTCCTCCGCCTGAGGAGGGCAGAAAGGGAAGATCGCGCGCAGCCACGCCGAGCTCACTCCGGACGTCTTCCTGCAAAGAAACAATTGTGCATGGGGAAAATTCTTCACTTCTCAAGTACAAAAATGCAGGAAGCACGGGTTAGCTCATACTTGCTCCGCTGGTGGTCGTCCTCTGGGGGCTCCGCACCAAAGACGCCCTGCACCAGATCACGCCAGGTGGTCGTGTTCAAGATCCCGGTCACTGCAGCGCCTTCCAGCGGTAACCCGAGGATCATCGCTGTGTCCTCCAAGGTCACCGTCATCTCCCCGCAGGGGAGGTGGAAGCTGTCGTCTCGAGGCCTCAACGGTCCGAAGAAGGCGGTGAGAGAGGCCCGTCCAGTCCGGCAGAATAACGGTGACGGTCTTGGCCCCAGTCGAGAAGCGGCTCGCGCCAAGTAAGGCTTGTACTGTCGCCCCACGTCATGACGAAGCAAGCGTCTCTGGGGACGGAGGGAGGTCAAAAGCTACAAAAAAAAACATGAACAGTACTCGATCAGTATGATCCCAAAACAGAGTGCAATGCATCGACAATAATAAATAGCCCAACCTGTCGGTCATCGGCGATGCGCCACGCACGGTGCTCCCTCTCGTAAAACGACTCAAGGAGCGGGTACCGAGGGTCCGCCATCCTGCACAAATCAAATAACAAAGTTAATTAGCAGCGTAAGTTGTTCTATACAATTATTTTAAAACAAATTTTACGACGACCCTATTACCTGAACACGTATTGTACCGCTAGTACAACAATATATATAAATTTTTCTTTCGATTTGCCCTAATCTATTCGTTGCTTACTAACAACCTATATGAATTTCCAACATTTATATGCACTACCTATTAAAAAAACCATTAGCTATTATATGCACTACCTACAAAAAATCCGTTATCTAGCAACAATAAAAAAACCTAACTTTACATTAACACCTAACTTATTTTCACCAAACTATGGACTACATATTATATGGATCAACATCTTATTTTCACACCTAATATGGATTAGCAACAAAAAAAACTAACTCAATACATGTACATATCTACACCTATATTTGGAGTCGAAATCGATACATGCAACAAATTCTACACGTTAATAGTTTGGACAGAATGTCCATTACGAATCTCACCATACTCAGATCGAACTAAAAAACTTATAATCAAACATATATCGATATTTTCATTTCAAAAACTACTACCCAAAGAACTACAAAATGCGCTCAATCGAATGCGAAATAATGCAAGTGAAGGGGGGCATTACCTTCCTAGGAGGGTGAGGAATCCTTCCCTAGGCTCCAATCGGCCGGTTAACGGCGGCCGGCGGCGGCGGGGGACGGCGGGGGACGGCAAAGCTAGGGCTCGGGAAGCTCTCTGGAAAGGCCTCGCGGGAGTTTTTAGTTTGGTCTTGCCGCGCCAGGCGGGCTGGCGCAGCAGGAATAGGCCCCGACGCCGATTGGAGCAAGCAACCTGGCCCCACGGGTCAGCACTGCAGCGCCAGGCGCCGTGGCGTGGCAATGTGGGGCCGCATCTGCCACGTCACCGGCAGCCCCGCCGCGGGCGCCAGCGTGGCAACCCTTGCCGCGCCATATGCACTGGCGCGGCAGTGGCTGTTAGCCGCGCCATGTCTAGTGGCGCGGCCAAAAGGGTTAGAACTAAAAATATTTTTTCGCAAGGGTTAATATTAAAATAATGGTTAAAAAAAGGTTAAATTTTTTTTTTCATGTTGCTCTATGTTCGGATATCGCGCGTTTGATGAATTCTCTCGGTTTCTCCGTGAGAGCAACCGTACATGGTACTAAGGGACGGCTCAGGCCAAGCTTCTGTTAGGCACATGGATAATGCACGCCAAAAATAGGCAATATATATAGCTACCCCAAAAAAAAATCACCATTTTACTCGAGTCACACGTTCTTGCATCCGGAACATTTTCAAATATAACCCATCAACAGTGTCGTGGCTCGACATATGTAAAGACTACAAATATTAGTATTGTTGTGGTTCGACATTTTTAAAAACTATAGACGATAGTGTTGTCATGACTCGACAGTTGTAAGGTGGTGATTTTTTTCGCTTTCTGACTTAGAAAATGTATAGCTTGCTAGTTTTCATTCTATGAGCTTTGCTTTTATGCTAAGAAAACACATATAGTCTGTCATAGTTGTCAGGTCTAACAGCTGTTACACTAATGTTAGGAAAATGTATACAGATGGCAGGTGATAGTTGTAAGTTCTGATTCTTCGCCTTTTAGATTAGGAGAAAAACATATATACTGTCATTATTGTTGTCGCCGTGGTAGCCGTAAGGTTTTGATATTTTGTACCATTAGACTAAAAGAATGTTGGTAGGAACATATTTACAAATAAGTGTGGCAATCTTTTAAAAGAAAAATGATCTTTAGATTTGCCGTGCTTGGAAATACACCTTACATTTGGATGATCACACTATCGATCGTGTCGCTACAACGGAAAATTATAGCTGATTTCTTCTTATCGATAGAGTTTAAGACCAAGATATCAAGGCCATTGACCGATCTTGAATAGCTAGAGAAATTGTTGCTTATCACAACATTTTCTTTGTAAGAGTTGATTGATAGCAGAAGCAGTGAGCACTTTTTCCCACGGAAGTAGGAGAGCATTTGATGAAGTTGACAACATTTGCTGTCCATCGGTTACACTTGCATGTCGCTCTATGTTCGGATATCACGCGTTTCATGAATTCTCTCGGTTTCTCCGTGAGAGCAACCGTACATGGTACTAAGGGACGGCTCAGGCCAAGCTTCTGTTAGGCATATGGATAATGCACGCCAAAAATAGGCAATATATATAGCTAACCCAAAAAAAAATCACCATTTTACTCGAGTCACACGTTCTTGCATCCGGAACATTTTCAAATATAACCCATCAACAGTGTCGTGGCTCGACATATGTAAAGACTACAAATATTAGTATTGTTGTGGTTCGACATTTTTAAAAACTATAGACGATAGTGTTGTCATGACTCGACAGTTGTAAGGTGGTGATTTTTTTCGCTTTCTGACTTAGAAAATGTATAGCTTGCTAGTTTTCATGCTATGAGCTTTGCTTTTATGCTAAGAAAACACATATAGTCTGTCATAGTTGTCAGGTCTGACAGCTGTTACACTAACATTAGGAAAATGTATACAGATGGCAGGTGATAGTTGTAAGTTCTGATTCTTCGCCTTTTAGATTAGGAGAAAAGCATATATACTGTCATTATTGTTGTCGCCGTGGTAGCCGTAAGGGTTTGATATTTTGTACCATTAGACTAAAAGAATGTTGGTAGGAACATATTTACAAATAAGTGTGACAATCTTTTAAAAGAAAAATGATCTTTAGATTTGCCGTGCTTGGAAATACACCTTACATTTGGATGATCACACTATCGATCGGGTCGCTACAACGGAAAATTATAGCTGATTTCTTCTTATCGATAGAGTTTAAGACCAAGATATCAAGGCCATTGACCGATCTTGAATAGCTAGAGAAATTGTTGCTTATTACAACATTTTCTTTGTAAGAGTTGATTGATAGCAGAAGCAGTGAGCACTTTTTCCCACGGAAGTAGGAGAGCATTTGATGAAGTTGACAACATTTGCTGTCCATCGGTTACACTTGCATGTTGCTCTATGTTCGGATATCGCGCGTTTGATGAATTCTCTTAGTTTCTCCGTGAGAGCAACCGTACATGGTACTAAGGGACGGCTCAGGCCAAGCTTCTGTTAGGCACATGGATAATGCACGCCAAAAATAGGCAATATATATAGCTAACCCAAAAAAAAATCACCATTTTACTCGAGTCACACGTTCTTGCATCCGGAACGTTTTCAAATATAACCCATCAACAGTGTCGTGGCTCGACATATGTAAAGACTACAAATATTAGTATTGTTGTGGTTCGGCATTTTTAAAAACTATAGACGATAGTGTTGTCATGACTCGACAATTGTAAGGTGGTGATTTTTTTCGCTTTCTGACTTAGAAAATGTATAGCTTGCTAGTTTTCATGCTATGAGCTTTGCTTTTATGCTAAGAAAACACATATAGTCTGTCATAGTTGTCAGGTCTGACAGCTGTTACACTAACATTAGGAAAATGTATACAGATGGCAGGTGATAGTTGTAAGTTCTGATTCTTCGCCTTTTAGATTAGGAGAAAAGCATATATACTGTCATTATTGTTGTCGCCGTGGTAGCCGTAAGGTTTTGATATTTTGTACCATTAGACTAAAAGAATGTTGGTAGGAACATATTTACAAATAAGTGTGACAATCTTTTAAATGAAAAATGATCTTTAGATTTGCCGTGCTTGGAAATACACCTTACATTTGGATGATCACACTATCGATCGTGTCGCTACAACGAAAAATTATAGCTGATTTCTTCTTATCGATAGAGTTTAAGACCAAGATATCAAGGCCATTGACCGATCTTGAATAGCTAGAGAAATTGTTGCTTGTCACAACATTTTCTTTGTAAGAGTTGATTGATAGCAGAAGCAGTGAGCACTTTTTCCCACGGAAGTAGGAGAGCATTTGATGAAGTTGACAACATTTGCTGTCCATCGGTTACACTTGCATGTTGCTCTATGTTCGGATATCGCGCGTTTGATGAATTCTCTCGGTTTCTTCGTGAGAGCAACCGCACATGGTACTAAGGGACGGCTCAGGCCAAGCTTCTGCTAGGCACATGGATAATGCACGCCAAAAATAGGCAATATATATAGCTAACCCCCCAAAAAAAAAGCTAGACTTCAAGAGATTTTGGGAACGGCTCCGAAAAGCTGTTCAGTTCGTTTGACTTTGTTTTTGGATTCATTCGTTCGACTTATTTTTTATTGAAGAAGTTAAAACGGCCATCGGCCATTAACCAAAACGAATACGACCGGGCTTTTAGCTAGGAAGGACAGGCTGCGACTATATAAGGTTTGTTTGGTTGCCGTATGAGCTCAGCCAGGCTGGTGAAAGCTAGGCCCAGGTGATACAGAAGGATGTTGTTTGGTTAGCTGCACTAGGAGGGGAATGTAATGGACAAATTCAAGAGAGAGAAATTAAAAATAAAGAAAATAAATTCAAAACAAAAATAAAAAATTTAAAAAATGGAACAGAAATAAATTCAAAAAAATACTAGAAAATCAATAAATTCAAAAACAAAAACAAAAATCTAAAAATCTAAAATTTTTTTAATACCTTGTACTTGAATCTACGGTTCCATTTTTTTTGTCTTATTGAATTGGATGTCGTTTGAATTTTAAATTTTTTTGAAATGTTGAAAGCAAATGCAGTGCACTATGTCTTGTTGCTTGCTAGCTGGTGCGTTGTCGCTGGCGCTGGGCCTGGCTCGCTAGGAACGATGGAGCTGGTCGTTTCTCTAGAGCCAGGCTAGAACAGTGCTTTTGCACCAGGTTGGCCTGGCTCCGGTATCCATGTAGCCAACAAAACAGATAGCAGGTTGCATGGGGCGAGCCTGGTTTGGCCAGATACGAGCAACCAAACACATAGATAGTTTTCCCACACATTTTTTTTATCCGATCGACACATTGTTGAATTTATAACCTCGCGAATATCTTCAGTCTTCGCATGCTTCAATTTCTTCTTAACTCCGTTGGTGCCGCTTAGAGCATCCACAACAGTATCGCTATATGTACTGTAGGGCGAGTGCACAGTGCGGATAGCGCTTCGCGTGGCGCTGCAGCAGAAGCGCTATGCGGGGCTTCCTGTTTGGCGTCGGGCGTCGCGGACGCCAAAAGAAGAGCGATAGAGTGGAGTACCCGAAGCAGCCTCTCTCCTCTCCGGCCGCAACTACCGGTGACTCGCGCCATTCCGCCTGCGCTGGTTTGGGGAAGAGGTCGCGGGGCGCGCGGCGGCATTTGGAGCAGGATCGAAGTCGCCCTCCGTGGGCGGGAGAGGTGAATCGCGCCGATGCAGATCTGGCGGAGCTACCGAAGAAGTCCAGTCCCGGTTCCCCCGCTCCTTCTTCCTAGTCGTCGTCCGCTCCAACACCGCTGCGTCGTCGGAGAAAAAGGTATGGGATTCCTTCACCGCCGCAACTGATGATTTCGTAGATCTGCAAAGAGCGTCCGACGGATTGTAGATCCGGATGCGGGCTACGTTTGTGGGTTGAGGAAATAGAGTTCATTGCTGTGGATGGTAGTTGTTGGCAAGAATATCTCTCGCGATTGATCGATTTCCGCCATCCCATGGGGGCACGCACGGCAGGTGCTTGTTGCAATGCTTCTACGCCTGGGCGAACGAAATCCAAATCTATTTCATGTCTTCATACTTGCTTCACCGAATGCTTTCTGCCATGTAGTGTTGGTTTAGGGGAGAAGACCTTGGTTAATGTAGCTGTGGCTGAGCAAAGTCAGATCTTTGTCAATTCAAAGCCTGCAGCCTTTCATGTAGTTAATCGTAATCTGATTATGGAATTCTAATCTGCAACCTATGCTGATTCTTGTCAGCAGCAACTGCCGTTTTGCACTTTGGTTAGATTGATCTCGATGTGTTGGAATAATCTGTGGTGTTTTTTAGTGGCTTTCTTATGCAAAAATTAGGCGCTATAATTGGACTGTTTTGGCAGGCAATCGCATATGTGATGGGCGTTTGCCTGCCCATTTCAGCTGGTGTTTGGCACCTGAAAGTATTATGTGTATAAAGTTGGGAAAAGATGTGCAAGACACACCAATCGTGTGGAATCATAGAAATGTCACTTTCTCGTAGATGTTTCTTCCATACCGTCTGTCGATTGTCATCTGTATGGACTTAAGGGTGAGGCAGACCGTGCAGAGCCTATATAAGTGGAGTCCACAATGCAAGTATGATAGAAATAATTACAAATTAATAACACCTAGTATAATTTAAAGTGCGGCATAGAAGCAAAAAATGCTTATTAGATGCTCAGGCAAAACTATGCAGCCCCATCATCCATATGAAGTGATGAATCCATGTTTGTATTATATTGATGAGCACCAGTTTTAGGTAGCACAATACAAACATGAAATTCTATGTGCCGGTTATTTTAGGCCTGTATGTATCATAGTTAATGCTATGTATCAGTTTAAAGAGCATCAGGTTGAATGGTATGTATCATAGCTTTTTCATGTCCCTCTTTTAATTATAAAGCTAATAGGCATCCTATATGTTTCCGTCTCTTGCTTAATTAGACATACCCTAATTATCGTAGTGCTTGTTGCCATGACGCCCTCGGAGCAGCAGCTTGCTACGTTGCTTAGGACAGTGCTCGACCATTTGGAGGATGTGGTTACCGAGCTAAAGAATTTGGCCAACGACCACTTCGATCCGACAAGCTCCACACAAGCAATCGTGGTGAACAGCCTAGTGCTGGACGTCGATGCTGTGGCGGAACAAATGGAGAGGTTGGCTTTGGAAGGCAAGGTTGAGCTCTCGAAGGTGACGGCAGATCCGTCACCTCCTGAAGTAGTTATCAAAACTGTGGAAGACGATGGCGGTTGGATTGATGTCGACCTAGTCGACATCATTGACTCCGACAACTACGGCAGCGACGACCATCCTTTCTGCTTTCAAGACTGGTGTGAGGAGAACGGCATGGACTACGATAGCGAACAGTCGAGGGGCGTGTAGGATTAGGCATACTATGCAATGCACAACAGTATGATCCCCGCAATGGGCGTGTGTAATAAAATAGGGGCAGTACCTATTGTTTGAGAACAATCTTGGTCTCCGGTATTGTCACTATGTTCTGACATGGTACCCCGGTTATTAATATGTGTAATGCTGATGTACAAACTAGTTCTTATTAATTATGACAGTACTGCTCTTATATCCTGGCCTTGCAGATCTCCGTTTTGTTTGTGGACGATTACAAGAATTGCTTATATTGTTTTAACGGGTAGGTTTGCACTCACGTACCATGATTTCTGTTCATAAATTGCAGGCATAAGATGGATCTAGAATTCCAGCGGCTTATGAAGCAATATGGATATCATCAAGGTGCAAGTGCTGGAGGGGAGCAATCTGGCCCTCCTCAATCACCATCTCCGAACATAGGTTAGCCTACAGACTTGCCTACCTATCCAGCTGGTGGGATTATTAGTCCATACCCTCCAAATTTTGTGCTACCACATATGAGTCCTGCTGGTCCTCAATATCCTCCTGTTTTTCCTCCATCAATGGCTAGATATTTTCCATATGCAACCATGCCGCCTAATTTCGGAGAGGGGTCGGGAAGTTTAGGAGGGCCGGGGTCCACACAGCAATCATTTGGACATGTCATGTCTGGTAGCAAAACAGCGGACAATGTCTCAGTTGATGATGTGGAAGAAATCCAAACTCCCATGGTTTCACCCCGGGGTACAGGTAGGGTAAGAGGAAGAGGTCGCGGTAGAGGGAAGTCTAAGGGTAAAGGACCTGTGACTGACACTGTCCAGCAAAATGAGGATAATGTGAATGATCAGGGGGGAAGAGGTCCCAATTGGACAATTCGCGAAGACGAAATTCTCCTCTCTTTATGGCTGAACTCGTCGTACGACCCTATTGTGGGGAGGGACTAGAAGCAAGATAGTTTCTACGGGACTATCACTACAAAATTCAATGAACTTAATGAGGGCAAACCCATTGAGAGGCCCCTAAGGTCAGTGCAAGGAAGGTGGAACTTCATCAACAAAGAGGTGGCTAGGTACGTTGGCCTGAAGACTGATGTGGATGCACTAAACCCAAGCGGGACGACCGAGCATGATAGGGTAAGAGTGCAGTACCATATGGTCATTTTACACAAGTCTAGTAAATTATCTAGCTGGTTGTTGCATGTGATATGCTCGCTGCCTTTGTTTTGTAGGAGGAAATGGTGGCTGAGCTGTACCGCAAGGAAATAGACAAGCCGTGGTCTCTGAAGCATGCTTGGATTCTTCTCCGGCACGAGCACAAGTGGCTTACTGAGGGGCACCTCGCCATTGGAGGTAAGAAAAAGCAAAAGTCCAGCTCAACTGCATCTCCAGGGGGTACTGTAAGCATTGACGGGGACTCGAAGGAAGAAGAAGGGATTAGCCGACCTATTGGAAGGAAGCAGGTCAATTCCCGAATGAGGGCTGCTTCTAGCCCGGTGTATGAATGCCTACAAGAGTGGACAGGGCGGCAAAGACAGCTTGCTGCCCCAAAACTAAACTACTATGAGGTCATGTGTGACGTGCGGGACAGGGACTCTAAAACCAGGGAGATGGAGGTTAGGCTGAAACAACAAGAATATGAGACCCGTATAATGACAATGGACATGTCCCAAGTACCACCAGACATGAGAGCCTACATTGAGATGCAGAGAGAGGCAATCTTGCAACGAATGCGGTCTAGCTCGGGCAGCGGGCATTGATGATCTTCACTGCATGGAATGTGTGGGGGTGCTGCCACATTGCTGCAGTGAAGGAATTTGTGTGTTTCGGCATGGAACTCATAATAATGTGTTATGGATCTCTCCAATAAGTTCTATGTGTCTTTTCCTATTTTAGTTGTAATAACTGGCCTGTAATGTGTTAATTTCTGTTATCCAGCTGTGCACTAAGTTCCAGGTGTGATGTTCCTGCTGTGATTAAATCATGTTGGCTTTATCTCTGTCCTGGAAGTTGGCAATTGTGTTTCGAGATTAAAGGTCCATGAGAAAGTGTGACATACTAGCCAAGCTCAGTACTTGTGTCAGCTCATGATTTAGATTGTGATTTTAACACTCTGATAGAAAATGATGTGGTTCTTTTTACGGATTTCTCATCCTTCAATTCCATGGATGAGGATATTGAGAATCTAGGGGAGAATGCAATGAAGGTAACATGCACTTTTGTTTTGCCTGACTTAACAATGTTTAAGCTATAACCTTCAATGCTTTCTTTGTATGAAATATATTAGTGTAGTGCTTGATGCATTTTGTGCATGCAGGCCTCAATTCTTGAGGTGCCTGTAGTAATCTAGTTGACAAAGCCTGATTAAGTCATTTGGCAATGAAGCTATGTTCCTGGTGTGACGATGAGAGCATGTTGGCAGTAGTGTATTTTTTTTTGTCGGAAACTTGTAGCTCAAACGCTGATTGCATACTCAATCAAGGCAACCATCTATGTAAATGCAAAGCGAAATAGTAAATACTAAAAAATTCATCAAGGCCTCCAACATGAAATGTACTAAATACTGAGAAATCATATGTTACTCCTACGTAATAAACATACTAAACATCATTTTGCTCCCTCCTAATAATAAAGCTTATGTTACTACAAGGCTTATTAGTGAGAAATCTTCCATACATAAGATTAATGCCCGCCATGGAGTGCCCACAGATGGTCAACGAGGTCATTCCTTAGTTGCGTATGTGTTGCCCTATCACGAATTGCACTGTGCATCTCCATGAAGTCTGCCCAAACTTGTGCCGGTGGTTTCGCCGGGGTCACAAGCTCTCCCATTGCCTCGAAGTCCGGATCACTTGCCGGAATCCCGCCTTCGTCCTCCACTGTCATGTTGTGCATAATAACACAGGCCGATATGATATTCTGTATGGTCCTCTTCTTCCAGTGCCTAGCGGCCCCCCAAATGATGTGGAGTCTTCCTTGTAGTTGTCCAAATGCCCTCTTAATGTCCTTGCGGGCCGCGTGGTGCAGGCTTGTGTACAATTTGTCCTTGTTTGTGATTGGGGCGGGGACATCCTTCACAAGCGTTGCCCACTCCGGGTATATGCCATCAACAAGGTAGTAGCCATGGTTGTACTCCCGCCCGTTCACCGTGAAGTGTGCCGGTGAAGCTTCTCCCCTAAGTTCCCTATCGAACAGTGGAGATCGTTGAAGAACGTTAATGTCGTTGCTCGAACCTGAGGTCCCGAAGAATGAGTGCCAAATCCACCCGTCGTAAGATGCGACCGCCTCCAGGATTATTGTTGGACCTCCGGCGTGTCCCGAGTAGCTACCTGCCCATGCTGTTGGACAATTCTTCCACCTCCAATGCATGCAGTCCAAACTGCCGAGCATTCCGGGGAAGCCTCGTTGTTCTGCCACAGCTAGAAGGCGTTGCGTGTCCGCTTCAGTGGGAGCCCTCAAATACTCCGCACTGAAAGCAGTAATCACGCCTTTCACAAACTTCCTTGTGGACTTGAGGGTCGTCGTCTCCGCAATGCGAAGGTACTCGTCGATGGAGTCCACCGCAGGCCCGTATGCGATCATACGAAGAGCCGCTGTAATCTTGATCAGCGGGTGGTGCCCAAGCTTCATTGTGTGGTTCCGCCGCTGATAAAAATATGGTTGCTCTCTCATGACCCCATCGACAATGCGGAGGAAGAGCCGCTTGCTCATACGGAACCTGCGGACCATCAACAGAGGTGTCATCAGGACGGGCTACTATGTAGCGTGATGATGTAAATTTGGTCATACCTCCTCCGAAAAAGACCTTCGTGATATGTAGAGACGTCGGCAAAGTAGTCCCGAAAAAGTTGCGCGTAGCCGAGATAAGACTCCCGGTTAATGGTGCGACGACCAGGCACAGAACCACCCGGCCGTCCCCTAGCAGCGTCGCCCTCCTCACACTCTACGAGCATAGCAAGAAACATAAAATTCTTCTCATCGTCGAAGCTCAATATTAAATCATGGTCGAAATCGAAAGCCATTACTACTCCTTTTGCGAATGGACAAATGATGGTGCGTCCTGATAACGTCCTCGGCAACGTTTTTATAGCCGATGTGGCTTGCTATGGAAGCCATTCGAACGGTCAAGCTTCGGATCGAAGCTTTGTTTTGAAGCTAGCTAGGCCGGTGCTAAGCAAAGGATGGAAAGCAAGCAACCAGAATTTTTGCAAAGCTTGCACCGCAAGCCGATTCTTGTCTCCGACGAGCATCGTAGCATGGGGTCTTCGGATGCTGCTCAATTTCCGTACCTTTCTCCTGTTACATACTGACCGGCTACCGTACAAATACACTCGTAGAAATACACTCGTTCATGTACTACGAGTATGGGATCTTCCGATTATATGGCATAGCATTCTCGGCAAAATTTCAAGTTTAATTTTTCCATTTTGCTAAATGGACAATTACACTCGTACATGTACTACGTCGCCGCTTATACGTGCCGAAAATGTTCAAATACAAAAATACGACGGTTATAGTATAGTAGTTGAAATGGGAATATAAAATGAAGAGAGAGAAGATAGTGTTTCCATTATAGAGTTTCTGATGTGGATGAATTGGGTAGGTAGAAAAGAGAGAATATAGGGTTGAATGTAAATTGATGGATAGAGTAGTGAAAATAGCGCTATTGGTGTGGATGCTCAAACGCTCTACGCATGCCGCCCTCCCAACCGAAAAACAGAGAATGGACACTGAGAAATGCATAATTCGAACATCGTTCGTAAGATGCATATGAGCATATCAGCAGCGGATCAGCATCCAATAGCCCCAACCCCCCACCAAAAAAAAAAAGTGTGCCAGCAAAATTCCCCAGAAAATAGCTTTTAAGCATGTAAAGTTTGGTGAGCCCACAAGATACAAGTAGTTCGGCAGGATCAGGATGCCTCAAGCTCTTGGCCGCCTTGGTTGCTGCTCAGTTCGTCACCCTGTACTTCTGCAAAAGAGTGATTGTTCCCATTAATTTCCTTCTGCAATTGAATGATGTAGGCAATAACAACCAGCAACAGATGCGTATTAAGAGTAACTGTGACAAAGTTGCAATTTAAGTCAACCAAGTATATGTCCGTCCATCTTAGGTGAAGTCTGCACACTTTATGCCTGCTGAATCAAGTGATGAGAATATGCTCGAGGAACAAGAAGATATCAAGAAAAAGAAGTATTACTACTCACGATATCGTACTGTAGACATTAGAAATCACTTTGTTACAATCATATCCGGGACAGTACACAGTGGGAGAATGAGGCATGAAGAAAGAAGTTGCTCAGATTTACAGTGTGTGTGGGGGAAAAGAGGATGTAGCCAAAAACCAGTTTCATTTTTTAACATTCGTCGGGGTGCATTAAAAAAGGGGTTGTACCTTGACAGTGTTAAGCAGCACCTTGGCTTCACTATTGTTGTTGAAGTGGTCGCGAACAGGCTGGAAAATGGAAATTGGTAAGGGCAAAGTTATTAAGAAAAAATAAGCTACCACTAAATAAATATGAACAATCAATGAAGATAAACTGTACAGTAACTTATCGAAAACAACATAGGTATCAATGGCAAACAGGTTGCATCAACACCACGCAAGATTAATACCATAGCCAAAAGAAAGTTCCAAATCACTTTGCCAGGCTACATTGAATCGAAATTAAGATACAATGGTGGAATGAACCAATACAACAGGTTCATTCAACAAAAAAAAAAAAACAATCAAAAGCATCACAATATACAAAACACTGAAATTTGGTAAGCCTGGGTGTACATTAGTTTATGACTAGGGACATACTGCACCAAGTTACTGGGAAAAAAAGCAAGGCGAAATGGGGAAAGGTTTACCTGCAATATTTCATTTATTGCTTTTGCAAGAGCAGGTTTAACGTCAGCAGGATGCAAAACACCACTCTCATAATCAGTGATGAGTTCACCCATATTTGCAAAGGTCCTGTTTAACAGCACCAATCTTATAAGTGTGCAAAAAATAATGAGTCTGTCATGTGGGAAACTCAGCTTTATTATGTGTGCAAAAAATAATGAGTGTGTCATGTTGGAAACTCAGCTTTATTTGGTTGTTTCCAAATCCTACAGTCCTATCATATAAAAGACACTAAATACAAAAAAAACTATAGTAGTCCAAAAAAAATTACTTGTTGCCACCGTTGCTTTCCTTCCGAAGCACCTCAAACTTTCCAAACCAAGGGAACACAATGTACTTAATGTACTCCAGGCATGGGTTTCCCTCAACCTTTCCGGGAGGGCAGAAGGCTTGTTTTATCTTCAAATTTACCTGAGCCTGCAACAAAGAAGTTGGTTATGACTTAGAAATAATATCAGCTTAGAAAAAGGGCAAAAATACGAAAGTATGCTGATATATAAAATAAATTAAACACAATAAAACACCAGACAGATAATAGAGACATAACATAACAGAAAGTCACTACAGAAGACATTTGTTGATGCGAAGTTACTACAGCTTATTACAACGATAAGTGATGACTGGATACCACATAACCTATAAAATTATGTCAACAACAAACAGATACTCCATGCAAATGATAAAAACATGGATGAGAATCCTATTTATCCACTTGAATATGCAAAAAACACAAGTCAGCATGTAAAGCTATGGTGCAGAACCTTTTCAAAAGATTAATAGAGAGCTACACATCCACATCTAGCAGAGTAGAACTAATGAAAATCGCATGTTCAACATGAAAGTACAGTGATTACATTTTTTTCTTGCATGGAAGATGAGGACCATATCATACAACATCCTAGCCATGCAAATTTCCTTCACCACTCTACCATCTCCACCCTTTGATGCAAACTAGAAGGTCACACCACTCTTGGGCAAACCCTTGGCACATAATTTTTTTTATCTTGCTCTTATCTTAATATGTTCAGAAGGTTACTACACGATACAGCTTGTGTTAACAATGCAACTTTAAATGTCAACAAGCTTTTGAAGTGAATAAGCATTGTTAATGAACAAAAGATCATATAAAACCTCATCATCTTCCATAAAAATAGCTGAGGACGGATCACTCTTTGACATCTTCTCCTGACCTTCTTTAAAACCCGGGAGCATATCTGTAATTCGGATTAAGGGAGAACAATATTTTCACAAAACCTGGCAATGAACAACCACTCAAAAGTTTAACAACACTAGCCATAATAACAATAACCACAAACAGATCAAAAGAACCCAAAAAAAAAGCCGCATGAACAGGATGGATCAGGATACGATGTGACAGAATAATTGGCTTGTTCTTCCTTTTGATGTCATCACAGTACTCCCTGGCAAGCACATTAACCTTCCTTTGGTCCATACCCAACTGGCATATGTCTGCCTACAAAAACAGTCAAGAGCAAATTCACAACCATCCAGAATTCAAGATTACAGATAGACCTATAATGGTGAGTGAGTAAACAGAGAAATTATCAAAAGCTTTCTCTATGTTGCCAAAAAAAAATCAATAGGCTTCCTTTTTGCAGAGAGTGGTGTGCAATGGCATTAAGTATACTAACCTTCAGGAAGAATATATCAGCACACTGCATGCAAGGATAGAAGATCTGGGCAGCAGTCAATTCATCCTGGTCACTTCGCCCCATGATCTGACAACACCTGAGCAGTAAAGGTAAATAGACTCGCTTGCATGTCAAAAGCATAGAAAAATTAGGTAACTATACTATTTTAAAGTTCATTGTTTGGAAGTGAAGAATACTTTGCATGCATATGCAACATAAATGAGTGAATACCTCATTATTCTTCTGACATTGTTTTTCCTAGCAATGTCCATCACGATTGGCCAATATTCGTTTGCACGCTTATTGATTTCTTCTGAAGACCATAAGAATTCCACACCATCTAGATTCATACCAGCTGCTTTCCATATCTCGATCATATAACGACCAACAGTTTGGATTTTTTTGAGGTCACCCCCCATCTTGTTGTTTAGCTGCGCAAACCAGTCTGCTATCCAGATTTTCACGGTGCACCCAGCTTTGACCATCTTGTTAACATTAATTGTCTTTACAACACCCTGAGAATACATCAGAATATCGATGACATGAACGTTATTGCGCAGATCTTACAATCACAAACTACTTTTGCATACTGATTTTGTGCATCACTGTAGTTTAACATCACAAAAGAAAAAGCTCACCACCAAATAAGTGTAGTGAACAGTGTAAACATGGATAATGTCTCATACAACAATTGCTAAAGCCACAGGTAAGATAATGCTAGCAATTTATCTTTCTATAGAACAAAAAATGAAGGAACATGGGAACAACAAAATCATTATCTTTCTCCATCTCCAGAGCCTGGTTCCCATCCAACAATGTACTATGGCATCATGATGGGCAATAGGTTATTATCAAACCAACTAGCACTGCCATTCAACACCGGCCAGACTCCTATAAGCCCCACACAACATTTCACCAATCTGATCTAGATAACGAGTAACGTAAACTTTAAAAATTCAAGCAATTCTAGTTTTTTTGCATAAAGAAACTGTTGGCCAGGTCCTCACGAGTCATGGGCACACACTGTCATGGTTGACACAGGTCTCACACTATGCATGCATACCAATTCAAGATACCATGCAATTGATCCTCCTGCACAACACATGCTACCATGCAAAAGCCTGCAAACTAGTTCACACATAATAACGAAAAAAATACACATGCAGATGCAAATTATTCAAGATTAGTTTCCAAAATCCCCCCCCCCCCTAACCTTGACTTGCTGAACCATAATCCATCAAAGCAACACAGGCTCTTCGTCTTCTTGGACTTCAACAAGGTGTGCTTCATCCATTTCCTTTACAGGACACCCATAAGTGTCCAAGGTAAAGGGAATTGTAGTACCTTACCTTGGTTTTATCCCGCCTGTTGGCACAGCCACAATAGCGCCTTCATCCATGCAACAAGTTCATATCATATTCCTTCGCTTTGCACTCAACACGCGTCAACAACACATGATCTTCCTGAACATTGCTGGAGCCTCAACTTACTGAAGTCCAAAAAGACGAAAAGCCTATGTTGTTCTGATGGAGTATGGTTTGGCTCTCATATCAAGTACCCCCCCCCCCCCTCGTCCCAAAAACTCCTCTATATGTGTTGTGAGTGTTCATCTCCTTGGAAAAAACAAGATTGTGTATGCATCCAAGAAAGAGGAAACAATGTGTGAGTTCTTTTCCAGGCAACAGAACCACGAGGGAGCATATCCAGCGCAAAGTGGAAATGCTCAGCTAGGTGCTATCATGATAGCCCTCTTGATTCTGGTATCAAATCAATCGGTCACTAAGAATCACTGCAACTAGAATATCATACCAACAAAGAGCTCATGTGAGCACGTAATCGTACTCGGAAATTTTGGTAACAAAATAGGTTCAATTCACTAGCCAGATGAAAGAACCCTGCTTAGTGCTTAGAAACAAAGGGTAGAACTCTCTGCCCTTTCCAATTTCCTCCAGCAATCTAATTCTAATCGACGGTCAGGCCCGGCCCATAGAGGGGGGCAGCCGGTGCGACCGCCAGGGGCCCCAGCCCATATAATGTGTAGTAGGTATTAAAGGTATTAGGATTTTTAACTGTGTAGAAAAAAAGAAACCCAACAGATAGCATTCAGCCCAAGATGAAAGATGACATATATTAAATTAGCATACAGCCCGCTGTGGCAGCTAGCCTAATAGCAATAGCCCACCGTTATACATAAGCTATTGATAATTGATGCAGTCATTAGATATTCCATTGATCCTGGATATCTATCGTGTAACGCGCGCCGGCGCGCGTATAACGTGTTGGCCGTTTGCTTCGACCATTCGTTTTCCAATGTCTCACTAGGTTCTCCCTCTCGGAAGCACCTCCCCACCACCGGGCAGCTTTTGCCTCGCACCTAGCTTCCAGTTGCACCACGCCGTGCTGCCTCCTCGGCCACCTGGTTGCACCTCCCTCCAAGGCCGCCTTGCTTTGCCGGCGCCTGCCCGACGAAGCCCTCCATGAATTGGCATGCACATCGTTCTAATTCTCAGTTTCCTACTCGTCGGTTCAAATGTGTCCCCATTCTTTGATAAAAAATTGCCTCAATTGGTTTTGTTTGGTTTAAATTAATTGTTCCTTCCAGACCCTAAATTGGTATCCACATTTATTCTCATTTCGTTGCTCTTCAATTCAGACATGCTTCAATTCTTTCCTAAAAAAATAGGGCCTCATTTGATCATGTTTAATTAAGATGAATTGTTGATTGCACATGTATTTTTGGATTAAGTTGTATGGGTCAGTAATACTAATATATTAATATATGAGGTTAACTTTATTTAAACTATGTTTAGTAACGGCTTATTCTCTCTATTAATTTTATGATACAAGAACATATTTATTTTTATCTGTAACTATGCTAGTCAATAAAAAGGCCTTATGCTTTTGCTTGCCCCGGGCCCCTGAAAACTTTGGATCGGTCCTGTCGACGGTGGAATTCGATTTCCTCCTACAAGCTACTTGAAATCGCAACCACAGCAATCGCACGCGTCACATTGATTCGAACTCAGCGACGAAGGCAAGATCGATTAGAGAGGGGGGAGGCGCGTGGAGGGCTCGTCGAACCTGCGCGATGTGCATGCGACCGGAGGGCTCGAACCCATCGTAGCAGATGGGGACGGGCTTGTTCTGGAGCAGTCGCATGAGCTCGTCCTCCTGGATGCACTCCTCCCCGATGCTCCGCAGCGTGGAGAACCGCTCCTCCAGGCTCATCGCCGCCACGGCCCCCGCGAGGTCCTCGGCCCCGCCGGCGGAGGAGGACGACGCGGCGGCGTCGGCGGAAGCAGCCGCGGCGGCGTCAGTGGCCGAGTCAGAGGCCGGCAGGGCGTCCATGTCGGCGTCGAGACTACGGTGGAATGCCGGCGACGAGACGACGGTGGGCGAGTCGAGCGTGGAGAGGTGGTGGCGGTGGCGAGGAGTTATGGATTCATCCGGCGTTGGCGGCGGGGCGGCTAGGGCTTGTAGCCATTCGGATTGCGTCGCTCACCGTCCAATCTTATCTGTGCGGCTCAGATCGAGACGCGTGCTTCGGCGGATGGAGCTCTTCTGCACTGCACGTGGGAGTTAGGACCTTCGGTTTTGGACCGTGGCCTGGAACGCCGCCGACAAATGGGCCCCACAAGGATGTTGACCCGTATGTCAGTGACAGAACATTTACACGATGGATGCTAGCAGAAGTGGCCTTTTGGGCTTTTATAACGGGCCGGGCGGGCTCGGCTCGGTACCGTGGCCATGCCTAACGGGCTGCTTAGCCACCGTCCCAGCAAGATGGGCTGCCTATTAGTCGCTGGGCCGTGCCGTATCGGGAGGCCCGTATGGTCAACACTGCATGTTAGCCTGTTAGGCTTTTACATATTCATCATATATATCAATAGATGCAGTCAGTGAAGCAACACTAGCCAAAGATACTAATAATTCATGAATGTTTTGATAAACTAAACTACTGAAAACAGATTAAGAGGTTTTCATGTTTTAGGAATATTTGTGACCATACTCGTTCCCATATCTATCCGCTCTATATTTATATCTTATATTTATAAATATTTGTTCGTGTACTTAGGAAAATAAGTATAGCAAAACTATTATCCATCTAAATTTTCACCACTACTTTGCACTCCCTCCTACGAGATGATATCGGAGATACTCCATCGAGCAAGTATGATGGGCCCTTGTAGAATTCACGGATGGATTGTTCTCTTCTATAATATTATAATTTCAGTATGTTTTATAAATAAATTGCAGTAGTAATTAGAGATCAAAATTGTATTTTAAAGAGCATATCAATGTGATCGAATAGAATAGAGTATATCATATATGATCAGGTGGAACTAGCGTTCTTGTAAAAAGAAGGGAGGAGGAGGACTTGTAGCCAGGAACACTTGAGTCAGAGCCACGTTCGCTCTTATAGTCTTGCTAGCCAGTGTATGGATTGTGGTAAAGATTTATGTAGGGTTTTATCCCTCTCCACGTGGAGGTAAAGAGCAGCCCAACAAAGCCCATCACTTATGGTCCATTAATTCGCTACTTGATTGCCTCACGCCCCACACCCCTGTCATGCCCGCAGCGCCCCGCCGCACCCGAAATCATCACCGTGCCGTGTGCTCCATGCCGCGCCGTCCCATCACCGCTCCTCCCTTGAGCCCCGCGACTAGGGCTCCTCCCTCGCTCCACCAGCCATTTTCCCTCTCTATTTAACCCCCGGCTCGGCCCCAATTCCTTTCCTTCCCCATTCTCGCTACCGAGTCCTTGAACGCCCCCTTTCAATTCTTGTCGCCGGCGACTCCCCGTGGACACTCCTTCTATCTACACCACCTCTGCAACACTCTCGACCCTCCCCTAGGAGCAATAGACCAATCGACTGGAGCCTCACCGGAGCTCGCTGCCCCCGATCCCCTGCTTCGACTCCATTCGGTGTCACCATCGCTAGCTCACTTCGGCCATCCCCATCTCCAACCGACTGCTTAGTAACAATCCTTGTAGCCCCTAGATGCTCAGACATGGATTAACCTTGGCGTAAGGCCCTTAGGTTGCCGTAGGCTTCATTTCCCGTGGCTTACCGCTACCTTAGCCATGGCGCCGCCGTATTTGGCTCGCCGCAGGCATCAACTTCGATGACACGTCCTTCGCCATGTCTCACTGAACTCATAAGGATCACGTACACCATCCCTAGTGAATTGTAACCCCATCTTTTCGTCGTCGAAGCCTCGCCGGAGCTTCGTCCCGGAGAAGAGGGTTGAAAGGACCGGGATGTCGCCTAGAGGGGGGGTGAATAGGCGATTATAAAATTTAAATACTAAATTAAACACAGCGGAAACAAAAAGGTTCGGACTGTCCGAGTTCACCTCGGATTGTCCGAGTACTTCGGATAGTCCGAAGTCTATTCGGATAGTCCGAATGATACAGAGTGACTTCGAATTCAACTCAAATATCACAGATTCAAGGATACCACCTACACCAAAGATAGTTCATAAGCAAGCATAGGTGTAGTAGTATCACACAAGATAAGATAATCAATTCAATTGCAAAATAAGCAAGTAAATCAAACTTGAGAGTGAAAGGGATAAAACCGAAATGAAGATGGAGACGCGAAGATGTTTGTTCCCGAAGTTCGGATCCTTGAGGGGATCCTACGTCTCCGTTGAGGCGGCTCGGTCACACTTGAGCCGGGGTCTTTTTCAACCCTTCCCTCACCGATGTTGCACAATGCACTCGCCGGCTTCACTCCTTTGATTTCTTCCCTTGCGGAGGCGAAATCGAGCCTTCACAAACTTATCACGGTGCACCATACAAAGCTCGGTGGCTCGTGACCAACTCCTAACCGTCTAGGAGTCCTCAACCTCCAAGAGTAACAAATACCCACAAAGAATGAACTTGGAGATGACCACAAGTGCTCAAAGATCAACTCTTGCTTAATCCACACTCACACCTCCTCCCAACTCTTCTCAACCCTTCTTCCCAAGGGGATCACCTAGATCGAAGAGTGGAGGGGTCACTAGGGCTCAAGAACACACTAATTCCACAAAGGAATCACCTCCCAATCTTTCTCCCAATTCTCCCTTAATCCCTCCTTCCAACTCTTCCAAACCATTCTCCAAAGGGGATCACAAAGATCTAAGAGTAGAGGGGTTCTAAGAGGCTCAAGAACTCATAGATAGCTCAAGGAATGGTGGTCTAACAGCTCTTTTCAAATGGGGAGATAGAGGGTTTAAATAGAGGCTTTCAGGGATTCTGACCGTTACAGACAGTTTCGTGTAAGTTTGAATAGTCCGAGTGATATTCGGATAGTCCGAGTAATTACAGGTAACGGAGACAGAGAGACTCAGCTCGGATAGTCCGAACAAACTTCGGATACTCCGAGTCATTCGGATACTCCGAGTGAACCTCGGATAGTCCGAATAATTACAACTGACGAGAGAGAGGGTCACCTCGGATAGTCCGAATAAAATCTTCGGATAGTCTGAGTCATTCGGATACTCCGAGTGAACCTCGGATAGTCCGAGTGCTGAAAACAGCCACTGCACATCCCGACGAAAACGGGCATAACTTTTGACTCTGGACTCCGTTTTGGGTGATCTTAGGCTCTACGGAAAGCTAAGAACAAGGGCTACACAACCACTTAGGTCTCACTGCCCAAATCCCAAAGGATAAGTGCAGAAACCACAAGGAAACCAAGAGAGGACCAAAATCCTCACTTCCCGACACCACCAACCCTTCTCCCTCTCACACCAAACCACCCACACGTAGGTGTACAAGATGTGATTTGTGTCTCTCAATCTTTCACAAAGATAGATCACTTGAGCACTTGAGACATCTAGAAGTTATTCTCTATCGCATCCCTCTTAATAGTACGGCAATCCTTAGACTCAAATTCAAACGAGAAAACTAAGTCTTACATTCAATCCACATGCCGTCTTCTCCTTGGATGCATTGTGCGTGATGACCTTCAATAAATGATTGATGACGCCTTCACCTTGTCAACCTTGACTTGGTTCACCTCATGAGACTCTCGTCCCATCGACCTTGACTTGATCATCCTCCCTGACGATCTCCACACCAAGTCGATCTTGACTTAGTCCTCAACTCTTGGTGACACCGTCGTCTTGTTGACCTCGGCTTAACCGTCATCCTTTAACATACCTTGGTCATCACACATACTCATGGGACCTAAATTTTTCTAAACCACTCATGAAAGGTATTAGTCCCAAAAGCTCAATAGATATGAAGAAGTTGATGTTTGTGAGCAATTAAAGTACGTCAAGTGTTTCATATAAATAAGCACAATATTAAATGGAAACACTTGACATAGAAAATATCTCTACTAAGTGCACCACGATGAATATGTTATAGAGCTAGATGCACTAGAGATACGATTGCCAATATGATGAAACAACTAAACCATGGCAAGTACCACAATCTTCACTTAATAATGCACATGATAGAATATACAAGAATTACACATGTACATATCATATTTAAGTAAGAGTGAAGTTGTGGAACAATTTAGATTAAACTCCACTAAGTGATGTGCATAAGAAGATATACAAATAAAGCATTCATGCACCAAGTCAAGTTATAGCAATATGAAGTTTAACTCTAGTTAAGACATGTATACTAGAAGCAAGACACATATTGAACTCAAGTGGATATATATGCACAAATAGATATGACATCAACCAATGTGCATATATAATCAATATGTTTCTTGGAGCTCACTATGCACTTGCACAAGATGAATGCAATAATAAATCTATATATAGAAGGTTACCGAGATTGCGTACCTCATTTTTGCTTACCCATCCCATTTGTATATGTGAGACTTACCTTAATAGGATGGATAGATTGTCCACTTGGCATATATGATTTCCTCTAAATAGATGAGACTAATATTCAACTTGGCAATAAACATGTTAGTCTCATAGCAACACAATCATATTAGAGGTTTGTCACTTAGACAATTACTTAGCCAAGTATTTACACATTTACTAATAATTGTCATTATGTGTTTGTCATTAATCACCAAAATCACTTATGTGCCTAGATGCACTTTCAAGGGTGCTCGACGTCAGCATGACATCATGCATCCGAGCCCCGTGCATGTGCGTCACTGACATGTAGGACTGTTTAAATCTCCTGAGTTTAGCCCTAATAGCCACTGACATGTGGGCCCATGGCCTCCACCTATCAGTATTAGTAGAAGCATATTCCTGATTTACATCTTCTGTCTGCGGGCCTTGGTCAGGCCGTTACGCTCATGGACAAGACCTCCCCTGGGCCGCACAGTGTTAGTTTCAGCCCATTACTGTTTTTATGAATTTCCAAGCCATTTCCTATTTTAGTAATTCCAGTAAGTGTAAATAATTTTCTAAAATAGTTAAACACCTCCAAAAATTATAGAACAATTATGATAAATATTAGGTAGTAGGCTGGATGTAATAAAATTATAATCTTGTACAGTAAAATGTTAGTCAACCCTGTAGAATAGTAGTAACCTTAGCATAGCCCTTTTTCCTTTTTGGAAAAATGAATATAAGCCTATTTGTTTATTTAAATTAGTTTATGGCTTCCAAAAATCTTGGTAAATTTTTTAAAAATACTAGACTTGGTACTAAACCTAGAGAAAATATAATATGACATACTTTATTATTGTTTTGTCTCTCAAATTACAAATTCACCTTTTATAGCATTTTCCAATATATATAGAAAATTCTAGAAATGATATTCTATTTATTAGAAAAGAAATAGCTTTAAAATAGTCTGATTAATTATATACAACTTATTGAGATGGTACATAATTTAGTAAAAATGTTTACTCTCTTGTGTGGTTACAAATAAATTAATAACCCTATGAAATCTCTCAGGCTATTAATAAAACATATAATCAACTATTTTCAAATGCTAAATCAATATATATATATATATATATATATATATATATATATGGAAAATATTATGGGTATCTATACCTTTGTGATTGCATGTCATTCATTAACACAATCAGCGAGAATTTCATGGAATGTCCTTAATATGTAGGAACTAAATAGATAATATCGTTTCCAAGCGTTACCAACGCAATTAGTCGCGATTGCATCTCATGCATCATTCTCTTGCTGCATTTGGTTATTTATTATCGTTAATCATATAATTAGAAAATTTAATAAAAAATTAGATTGATAAAAAAAAATTAATGATGAGCATGAGCTAGGGGCAAAAATGTTTATAATAGCATTTTTTGAAGTAATCTCACTTAGCAGTGGTACTTGGTAGACCTAGGAATTAGGCCGTGCCGCGTGCCTCAGGCCGCTGCAAAACGGGCCGACGTGGCCAGGGTTCAAAAAACCGCGAAAAACTGATAAAAGCCGACGGTTTCTCGCCGAACCGCTAGGCGGCGGTTTGAGAAACCACCGGTTTTGACCCGGGGCGATTCAAAAATTTGAATTTGAATTTTATTATTTAAAAAATGAAAAAAATCTTATAAAAAACTAGAAGTTTTGTAGAAAAATTTGTATAAAGCAAAATTTTAAATTAAGACCACTATTTATATTTAGGGGAGGTCCCACATCTCTCTCTCTCACTCTCAAAAATTTGAATTTGAATTTTATTATTTAAAAAATAAAAAAACTTATAAAAAACTAGAAGTTTTGTAGAACAATTTTATAAAGCAAAATTTTAAATTAAGACCATTATTTATATTTTTAAAAAGTTTCCTTATTGAATATATGTTTTTGTTAAAACTACCATATATATCACATTATTGACTTCATATTGATATGTTCAAATTGACTTCATATTTATATTTTGTTGAAAACTACCTTGTTTAAATTATTGACTTCATATTCATATGTTCAAGATGTCATATATTTATCAAAGGCTCTTCCAAATTTTTCCATAATTAAACAAATTACCAACACATATATCTTACCCATCTATGATTTCCCTTTTTAAAAAAATTTTCAGCCCTCTTTTCATTTTTCACGTTTTTTCTGTTTTTTGTACCGGTTTTTTTTGCCAAAAACCGTAGGTTAACCGTTAAAACCGGCGGTTTCTCGGCAAAAACCGCCGGAAAAACAGGTGAACTCGCCCGCTGCGGTCTGTCCATTTGAATTTAAATTTGAGTGGTTTCTAATGGTTTTTAGCGGTTTTTTTCGAAAAACCCGTTCGCCCATAAGATGACTTCGGTCCCTGGCACACCCGCGGGCCACAGGTGCGTCTCCCAGATCCCCACCGGCGCCGGCGTCCCACCACGCGCGCTCACCGTCGCAGACTCGCAGCCCCTGTTCGTCTCGCTGTACTCGATCCCGCCACCGCCTTATGCCGATCTGCCAAAAAATTTTCAGAATAGGGTAGTGGTGGATGTGAGAGGAGCTAGCAAATAGCTAACCCTGATATGCACTTCAGTTGATTTACCATTTTTCTAGCCGCAGCAATCGAAGAGCCACCTCATTTGGCATCAACCAAGTAATAGCTGCCATGCGGATGCGGTATCGATCGTGCGCATGCAGCCTGCCTCCTCGTTCCCTTTCCTGACCTTATCTTGCTGATTGTGCTTAATGGGCTATTAATTGCGTCCTTGTTAGTTGTCTATCAGGCTGAAATTCGGGTCGTGCTAGACCGGCCTCGTGCCGTCAAATCAAGCACGACACAGCACGCCATCCGGGCCGTGCCGTATTTCTTCACGTCGTGTCGTGATTTCGACCCATAAATTCGGGGTTTCCACTTTTTTAATGCTACATTTCGAGATCCAACTCCCAGGTCTTGTCCTGGGTAGGTTTCCACTTTTTTAATGCTACAATCTCTATCTACGTCGCAGTGGCATGTTCATAATAGTGGAAGATTACAGTGAACCTGTTGGTCTTGTGTTTTACTTATCATCTTAAGAAAGTTTTTTTCACATAAATCATCGTATCACTTGTGTGTTTTGTTTAGCTTGTTCCGTTGCTAACTTCTTGATTAAAGCTAGAGGTGGGACTTGGGCCATGCTGGGCCGGCACGGCTCGAGCCCGTCGTGCTTCGGCCCTATATGAAATGGACCGGCACGGTCCAATCATTTCTTCGTGCCAGGCCAGGTCAGCACGGACAGCAAAAATCAAGGCCCGGCATGGCCCAAAGGCACGCCAGGCTGTTGTCGAGCCGGGCCGGTCCGAGCACGGCATTGGAGAGAACACAGCACACTAAATATTTTTCATAAATTCATATGTTGCTCAAATGAAAGGTTGTCTATATGAAAAAGATGCGTCTCGAAATTCTCTACAACTTTCATGTATAATATAAATTCATATGAGCAAAGGAAGACCCTAAAAAATGCAGATTACTGAGAGATATGACGTCGGTCCGAAACTACACAGCGCACTAAATATTTTTTTATAAATTCATACCTTACTCAAATGGAAAATTTGTCTACATGACAAAGATGTGTCTCGCAATTCTCTACGACTTTTATGTAGAATATAAATTCATATGAGCAAAGGAAGACTTTGAAAAATACAGATTACCGAGAGAGATGGCGTCGGTCGAAAAATACATAGGGCACTAAATATTTTTTTATAAATTCATACAGTGGTCAAACGAAAAAGTTTCTACATGAAAAGATGCGTCTCGAAATTCTCTACAACTTTCATGTACAATATAAATTCATATGAGTACAGGAAGACCCTATAAAATGCAAATTACAGGTTCGGATTTTAATTCGGGCCGTGCCGGCCCGAGCACGGCCCATACAGTCGGGCCATGCCGGGCGGCCCATCGTGCCAGGTTTTTAGGCCTGGCCTGGCACGCCATTCGGGCTGTGCTAGCCCGGCCCATTTTTTTCGTGCCGGGTCGTGCTTCGGGCCATTAAAATCGAGCCGTGCTAGCTCGTGCCGGCCCGGACGGCCCGGCCCAAACTCCTAGCACTAATTAAAGCTACCATTTGAGTTTTCTATGAAAAGAGAAATTTTTTTAAAGGAATAAGAAGAAAATGTTTAATATGTGCATATGATGCCCATCTCCAACGGCCTGCACGTACGCACGCATGCATACACGCATGTACGCAACCATTTGATTTTAGCTCACCGAGAAGATGAACCAATTCAAGAACACCACACGTCCAACGTACAATACATGATGTGTGATCATGCCGTGCATGTGTTCATCCATGAAGAGGATTAGATCGATCAGAGTGAATTCAGAGAGGTGCCGAATCGGACGTTGGGACGGGCCTGAACTCCATGCTTTCTACGATGAGCCCGCGCTTGGGGTACCACCCCAGCACCTCGAAGCTCGCCACCACCTCCTCCGCCGCCGGCGTAGCCTCGTCGTCGGCGCGCAGCCGCCCCATCTCCACCTCCCACCACCCGTCGTCCCGCCTCGTCGGCCGCCTCGGCGCAGCGCCGTCTCTGACGTCGCCTGGGGCGACGCCCCTGAACTTGCGCGCCGCGTCGTCGTCGGGGCTGAGGCAGACCGCGTGGCATGACGCCACGCGCCCGCCCACGGCCACCGTCGTCTCCTGGTCCGGGAAGCTCAAGCCGCGGTGGCCCTCCGCCGTGCCGAAGACCAGGTACGCCGCGTAGGCCGTCGCCGGCGTCAGCGCGGAGGCCGGGAGCCGGCCGTAGATGTCCAGGCTCGTGCAGTCCACCAGCTGGGCCACCTCTCCAAACCTGACCGTGACATGAAAGAAAAGAGAGATCAGATCCCTATAACTAATTCACACGACGCTTCTTTCCTGTTGAGCTCTTCTCACTTCTCAGTAAAGTCAATTTACCTGATCCAATACCAAGGCCAAATTACCTCGCCTATACAAGCGGTCGTTTGGTGGCGCCCTTAATTTGACTCCTTCCAAATGTAAATTTTTCGTCTGGCTTGCGGCCAACAAAAAAAGAACTTACCGCTAACGTCTTGCTTACTCGCTCATGGCTAAACAACTACTTATATCCACTCTATTATAGAAATTAGGAAACATTTAGCTAGTTATTCCTTGAATGCCACTTGTTGAAGCATCTGGCGAAACATTGCTGATTGGTTAAGGGTGCCCCTTGACCCCCTCCCCCTGGACTCGTGATGCTAAAACCTCCTACATTTGTGGCTTGATGATATCCTAGCAAATTTGCATAATGATAACCTATACTCCAGTGTTAGTTCTATCATCATGGTTATACTTTGGAGTTGATGGATTGAGCACAATACTCGTCTGTCTTGACAAATCTAACGTCCACTCGATGTCCACATCAGTGGCATCAAAGATGACCTCAAGCTTTCGGTGGGCATAGATGCCAAACAAGTACTTCTCCTTACCCCTTAATGTTTCCCTTGGCCTTCAGGTTTGTCCCCCGTCTTTTCTTCATTCTTCAGTTCCTTTTTATAGCTTTTGTAATCTTTGCAACTTTCCCTACTTTTAATGAATTGGAGGCAGTTCTCCTGCCTTTTCTTTAAAAAAAAACCATAATGAATTTCATGTGTCGATCAATTTTCTCAAAAACTTAAGCTCATAAAGAAAAAGGGACAACAATTATTATTTTTAATTTTGTGTTTGCCAAATCTTGAACTCATTGCCTCTTGCTTACAGTACCATATTGAATTGCATGCTCATATCAATTTACTTGAAAACCTAAGGCTCACAAACAAAAGCCGGCAAGTGCACTTTAAGGCTACTCCTAGTGGGTGGTATCTTACATTAAATGACTTGTCACATAGGATTTTGGGTGATGTGTCAAATAATTAAAGAGGAGAGATGAGAAAATGGTATCTTATATAGATATCGCTTTAGGGCATTCCCAATGTATTCTAGTCAGTCGTGTCTATAAGTATCAACTAAAATAAAAAAATGAGGTAGATGGTTAGTTAATGAGGTGAGACAAAAACATCTTCTCTTATTTAGAAGACAGTCTTCATCCGGTTTTTAAGGACAAATAAACGGTGAAAATTGGTATTGGGAGGGGACTGTCGTTTCTAAATCCCTCCGCATGGATCGGGTGTGGCCGCCTTTCGTTTCTTGGCTACATATGTGTTTTCTTACCGGATGCAGAAGATCTATGCATTGCTTGATTACATATTGTGCTAACTGATATTAGAGACAACATGTAAAAACTGTCCACTAGAATGATCGTATCTAAACAAGCATCTAATGTTTTCTCTCACCTCCTAGAATTAGCTAAAGAGACGGTACATTGGGAGTGCCCTATGCATAACCTTCAAAACTTTGGATATTGTGTTGGCCATTTTCTCTCTTGCATGATAATATGGCTACTTAGGGCATCTCTAGTAGAAACTCTAAAATCGGGTCTCTATACACTCTCTCTAAATCACTATTCACTCTCTATATTTCTATCCTCTCCAGCAGAGCCTCTATCCAGAAAAACTATAGAAGTTCATATAGAGAGCCTCTAAATTTAGAGGCTGGAAGAGAGAAACTCTAAATTTAGAGGTTGAGAACTTGAGATAGAGGCTCTGCTAGAGGACGAGAGACTCTAAATATAGAGAAGATTCTGTTTTATAGGTTCTGCCGGAGATGCTCTAATAAGAAATAGCAACAAGACATGGGAATAGTCCAATAATTTTATGATCTGCCGGATGATGACCACGCGGGGACAGTACGATGCATTCAGATTCAGGATAAAATTCTTTATATAGTGAACTTTAGGCTCTGCAAAAAAAAAAAAAAATTATGGAGCTGTGTGATGCACGCAGATCCGGATGCACGGCATTGACCCGTCGACGTTGAGACGCACGCGAGAACAGCAACGGCTTTGTCAACGACGTACGCCATGTCGACGGATGAAACGCCGGCGAGGTCTCTGTTGGGGGGTCACTGCTTACGAGTATACTTGTTGACTCGCTCCTGCAGTCTCTCGATCATCTGCCTGTGGATGCATTTACCCGGCGCTCGCCGACAATGATTTTTCTTCCGCTTTTCCACGCCCCGGTTGAAAAGCTTACGAGCTCCGTCTTCCACAAGGAAACGGAGACGAATCCGCGAGAAAGGCATGGGCTAAAAGGTCTCGCCTTTGGAGCTCTCTGGTTGCTTGGAAACAATCAGGCTGATGCGATGCGAGATCGATTGGGAGGAGATCAAGAACAAGCGATCGATCGTTTGATCAGTCACGCGATAATTAACTAGACGAAATATGATGTTTTTTTCTTCTCTGAATGATCAGACGGTGCGAGAGATGGCAATCGTTTTTTGTTTGATCTTCTTGCGACTAGGAGGAAGAAGAAGGGGGTGTACCTGGAGAGGGGGTGAGGGGTCCATCTCCAGCTGAACTCGCCGTCCTCCCATGGCAGGCTCAGCTTCCTCGACGAGAGGCCGTAGCACTTGGCGCCGCTCTCCTTCTCCAGCCACACCCTCTGCTAGTCCCGTCTCAATCGATCAGTGATGGATCTCGTGTGTTGGATCGATGTAGCGCACGAGCGAGTCGGTGATGATCCTATATACGTACCATCTTGCCGCCGTCGACGCGGACGGCGTGGTCGGAGAGGCCGAGGTAGAGCTCCTTCTTGGAGCACGGCAGCGGCCCGGAGCGGTCGGGCGCCTGAGCCCGCGGTGGCCGCGACGGCGACAGCGCGGAGGCCAGGATGGCGCGGTAGTCGGGCGGGAGGAAGCGGGCCCAGACGGCGTCGGACTCGGCGGCGGCACGGAAGGACGGGGACACGGCGGCGCAGCGTGCGGCGTCGCGCGGCGAGGTGAGCGCGATCGCCTGCGCCAGGCAGCTCTCCGGGAGGTCGCCCACCCGCGTCTCCTCCCCCACCTCCATGGGCCTCGCGGCCATGCCGGTCACCACCTAGCTAGAGCTTCTTGAATCTTGCACCAAAACTAAGCAAGAACCAGCGGCAATTCATGGACAGGACATCGAGGAGGAAGAAGACGAAACCCTATATATGTGTCCATGCCTGTGATCTGTTCATCGCGCACAGAAGTTAATTGTGGCAGCTCAGCAATGGCGACGATTATTCAATGGAAAAGAAAAGCTCGCGACAAGCCGACAACGACGCATCAGGAGCCATTGCCATTGGTGAAGGCGCCAGGATCTGCATCTTTGGCTGCGTTGTTTATGTGAGGAAGACGGAAGTCAATGGATGTACGTGCACGCCTCCACCGAGAGCAGTGGCTCTGCGCCATGCCGGTGACGGTGGCATGCACCGGAGCAAAGTCGTCGCCGTCGCGGGCGCGGGGCGCGGCGGCGGTCTGCGTACGCTTCCCATCCTTGTACGGCGACAGTTCGCCACCTGGCCGCCGGCGTGTACGCGCGCACCACGTGGGGACGGGGCATCAACCATCAAGTGATGCTCGCAGATGGAAAAAAAAAAGGGAGTGTGATTTGTGAAAACTTTTGCCCTGGCTTTTCAAATGAGTCGAAATCTCCATAAAAAGTCCAAATTGTCTTCTACTACCTCCGTTTCATAATGGTTGTAGTTTTAACTAAATACACACAAAATAAGAAGACATGAAAAATGACTTGTCTACCCTCATTTAATGAAGGGTAGTTGAACAGATTAGTTTAAATAGATGACTGCATTGATGAAGGGTACAAAGGTCATATTGGCTCTAAAGTTGTATTGGAATGTGAGAACTACAACTATTTTGATAAAAATTTTGAATACTAGAACTACAACTATTGTGAAACGGAGGTAGTAGTTTTTTCTATCTGGATTAAAGATCCTTTCATTGCGGTTGATAACATGCTCCACAGTGTTCTTGCTACGTTAACGTCCACTTTTTTTTCCCTTATTTATGATGTCTCCTGAACAGTTTTCTTTTATAGATCAAATTTCTATATCGCCATTGGCCAATTTTCATGGTTCTTGACCATACTGCGTAGGCTTGGTTCGGTAATTAAAAAGCAGAGAAAGAGCTTTTTAAAAAAATTGAGAAAGAGCTTTTTCAAAAAAATTCAAATTCAATTTCAAAAGCTGAGAAAGAGAGATTAACCACTCGGTTTTTCGTACAAACCGAGCGAAACAATTCCAAAACCAATAGATCCAGTGGTCGAATGCAAATTTTAGAATTCAAAGCTTGACTTTAGCTGGTTTTTAATGATTTTCGAGCAGGAGTGGACTGCCGAATAGTCAGATTTTGAGGGAGAAACGAAATGTGAAACCCTGCCATGGGCCAACATCCCGACTTGTTTACTACACGAATGGGTTCTATTAATTTAGACTAACTAATTGTGTCGAACTAAACGCGCACTTAATTTTATACGCGTGGAGTCATTTTATTTATAGCGTCGATAGAGAAAGATATTAAAACGTATCAATACATGTCATGGACTCGATTGAAAAACCGATGGAGAACTTAGGTCAGTTTAAAAAAACAATTATATAAACTAGTTTACATTAGCCAAGGTGCAGGTCATGGTGAACAGAAGGTTCCATACTTCCATGATAATCTGCTGGAGGGAGGAGATTACAAGCCGGAAGCGAAGCCGGTGGAGCCACGTACGCTGCACCTGGTAGCAACGAAGGGAGTTTTTGGAATTTTAACCTAAAAAAAATATGCTAAATATATAAATGCCTATGGTTTATGTTTATTTGCAGTTCTGCCCTCTCGCCGTGGTCCTAGAGCACGGCAACTCACTTGCCGTGGTCCCAGAGCGCGGCAACCGAGTTGCCGCGGTACCTATCCGCAGCGGCAGCATACGTGCTGCATTGTGCTAGTGAAGTTATGCAACGTGTACCAACTGAAGTTAGCTAGCACCCAATCCAATGTTGTTAGCTAGCACCCAATCCAATGTTGCATCCAATTAATGCATGCAACATGGATTCGATGCAGGCAACATGCATGCATGTCGTGGTGGCCGTGGTGGCCATGCCTGTGTCGGGAAGACAGCAGTTGCCGAGTTGCTGCACTCCGGGACCGCGGCAACTCGGTTGCCGCGCTCCGAGACCATGGCAAGTGAGTTGCCGCTTTCTGGGACCGCGGCGAGTGGGCAAAACTGCAAATGAATGCAAACCGTGGGCATTTATATATTTAGCATATTTTTTGAATCAAAAATCCAAAAATCTCGCATTGAAGTCTGTCAAGCAAGCATGGGCGATTGGGCGAGCAGATACCACCCTGCCCTTCTTTCACACTGCAAGTTAGATTAGTTCCCCAAATTAAGTTAAGTGTGCATACAATTGCAAAGTCACAATCATCACCTATGCAAAGAGCATCTTCGTTAATTAAAGATATCAAATTTCTTCTCTATAATACTATTCCCTACGTACTCTATCCCGACTCTAAAATTCCTTCAAATTTACACTACGCTCTAAAAGTTTTTTCGCCAGCAGCTCCTTTATCCAAAAAAAGTCAAATAAACAGTATTTTACAGCTACCGCTGTAAAATACTCTAACTGGTGCCTGAAACAGAGTTGGTGGCTTTTTTTTTTGGTTGTTGTTGTGCTATAACACGATGGGCACCATTCAGGGTCAAACAAGGCCAGGAAAAATCGCTCGGAGCCGCCCTTTCGTCATGTCACGGTGCAGCTTATACAAACTACGGTGTGAACCCGTCCAAATTTCACGGTGCGGCTTATACAAACTATGGTGTGAACCTGTCCAAATTAAAAGATTAAATTCGAATTTAAAATCGATAAAACCCTAAAAAGATTTTAAAATAGTGTTAGCGCCTCTGAAACGTTTGATGCTATTTTTAAAAAGAAAATCAAAATTTCATACGTTTTTAGCTTTACAAATTCCTCCCGCGAATGAGCAATTCGTCCGTCCTTCACACTGCATGATGCCCCCAATTAATTAAGGGACTGTTTTTTTAGGCGGTTGCGTTTGCGTTTGCGTTTAAGGTAGAAATTTGTTATTTTCGTACAAGCCAAACGCTTTGACGTTTTGTAATCAATTTTTGTAGATCTGACTATTTCTTCTCAAATCTCTCAAAAACATTTTTTCTATAATTTTTTAATCCTTCGAATGTCCTTATCGAGGAGTTACAAATTTCTAACTTAAACGCAAACGCAACCGTCCAAAGAAACAGACCCTAGAGTTCCTCAAATCCCCCATTAAGTGTGCACGAAGATTTAAATACCTGCCATAGGGTTGGTGACTTTACGCTGTGCTAGACCAGAACATGATGGGTACTTACAGTAATACAACTCTGTTTGACTTCCAAACAGGCGCTTGACTTTAGCTTTACATCGAAGATTCACGTCATATCGCGAGCAGAATCCACGGGCTGACGCGGTGACCCCTTGGCGTTCACACCTCGACTCGCGGGGCGAGGTCGAGGCCTCTTCATCGCCATCCTTCTGTTTGACTTCCTAATCGCGTTGACAATCTGTGTGATACTGATCTTTCCCGAACAAGTAATTATGTTTTAGACATGACAGGATCTCCAAAATACATCATTATGAAAGTACTCTTTAAGTCTCGTAAGCACCGTTTGTGAAATCTTAGAAATGAACATCATAAACAGAAACGGGTACCAAGAACAAAATTAGCTAGCACTAATCTGCCACCCGGTTGACAGACGATTGCCTTTCCTACTGCTTAATTCTTTTTCGAACCTGTCCTCAACCTCCTTCCAATATGCATTTCTCAATTTCTTATAATGCATAGAAATCCCAAGATATCTAGATGGGCATGTCGCGATTTCACACCCGAAAAAATGTGTGTATTGATCATCATATTCTTTATCTTCCCAAAAGCAAAAGAGTCCAATCTTGTGGAAATTGATTCTAAGACCAGAGAGTTGCTCAAATACACACAACAACGTTTCATATTCTTTCCTTGTTTAATGTTATCTTCCATAAATACAACGGTGTCATTTGCATATTGCCAAATAGATAATAAATATGATGATATCATCATATTGCAAAATAGATAATCCATCATCTACTAAATGTAGAACAACCCATTCCATTTGCCCTCACAGGCTCACACAGACATGCTTTGCTACATACTCTTCTATATATTAGCATGTATAAGAGTGAGTGTTAAAGGTGGCCAACGGGCCAACTAGGCTCAGGCCCATTTAGCCCGACTACTATGGGAACGGGACCAGTGGGTCAGGGTTTGAGCACAAACCCGGTTCATACAAGATCTGGGCCAAAACGAGTCAACCCGGTTACTAAGGGGTTTCAACCGATTTTGCCTAAGCATACTTTTTTAAATAGAGAAAATCAATATAATTAAAAATATACATATAAATTTGATAAAATGAATTGTATATTATAAGGAAATAATGTAAATACATATATTGACTTTTAATACTATGGTACCAAACTGGTTTGCTACTATATGAACTGGGCCGGGCTGAGGCGCTAGCTAGCCCAAACTTGATTCACTAGACCATCACCGACTCGACCCGGTTCGGCCTGGCCCGTTTGGCCAGCTTTTTAGTGAGTATAAGACTGGCCCCAACCGTTTCCCGTCCTAGCGCCGAATCCCTTCGCGATGGGAAAATGGCTAGGACGGGAACGCCGCCAGTGCTCCAACCGCGTCCCTTTCCAGATAGGATGCACGTGGGATAGGAGAGAGAATCCCGGCGCTGTGGGATCCTCTCTTCCATTCCCTTCCGTCGCCAAACAGGAAGCGGGCAGCAATGGTCGTTCCGACGCGTGCTAGCTCGGAAGGGTGGAGCGCTCGTGGGGGCAGCGCCGCGCGGAACTAGGCAAGGTAGGTTCTCCGATTTGTAGATCCAGAGATTTGGGTGAGTTGCGATCGGATTTGGGGTAGGTTGGGGTCGGATGTGGAGGTGGTTCGAGCAGATTTGGGAGATTTGGTGATTTAGGGGGCCGGTGACTTCCTGCTAGGTTGAGGTGGGCTTTGGAGGCGGTGGGGGCGGATTTGGAAGATTTGCCGATTTGGGGTCGGATTTATGGCAGGTTGGGTGGGATTTGGAGGTGGTGGGGGCGGATTTGGGGGATTTGCCAATTTGGGGGCCCGATTTTTCCTGCATGTCATGCGGATTTGTATAGAGATTTGGCTTCCTTCAGGGGGGTGATCTCCTCCGAACCCCCGAACCCTATCCAGCCGCCATGCTTGTGGGGCGTCTTCGCCATGGCCCGCTTCCCCGCAGCCTACGCGTGGCCATCCTCGGCGCCTCCTTGGCATGGCCCACTTGGCCGCACCCTACCGTCTATGCGTGCCCTCCTCGGTGCCGACTCACCATGGCCCGCTTCGGCGCATCCCGCTGCTAAGAGTGCCTCTCCTCGGCGCCTTGTCACTATGGCCCGCTTCGTGGCCGCGCCGCCACCTATGCATTGTACCTTGACCGTTCTACCACGTGCAGTCCCTTGCAGAGGCGCAGGCTGACCTAGGGGCGGCGACGTGCTCGTCGGCCGACTAGGTGACAGCAGCCTAGCTAGCATTTACTCGCTGGTTGTTGCAACTACGTGCTAGTTCATTTCACAGACTTTGGTCAATGCACTGTGAGTATACAATATGATTGTGACATATAAATTTATGTGTGCTAGGGGCCAATTAAAGTGATTTGTGGGGGGCTCAAATCACTTTGATTTGGGGACCTAGTACTGCTGTGGGTACTGTCTTTTGAACAGCTCGATGACGATTACATTGTGATATTGCATCTGGCACTTTCAATTGTTCATGTAGCATGGTAAATATACTGATTGTTTAGTCCAATTGAGTTTGGCCCAATTGTGATGCTTACTGCTAGTTATTGCTGATTGCTTTTGGTATTTTAACAGTGGTTCCTGCTGGTATATATGATCTGTTCAGTGCTTCCAACAGTGTGCATGTTTGCATGATGCCAATTCATATTCCCTGTGCTTCGAACCTGCTATTCATATTTCATTAGCTATGCTGTTTACCCGTCATTACCTTTGATGTGCATATTCAATTGGGTAAAAATCATGTATTTAGCTATGTCTCTCATTTGAAAGTGCCACATTGCAATCTGTGATCATATAAATTTTTTAGCCATTGGAAGGCTTATTTGAGCAACCTGGCTGTTTATTTCTGAGAGAAAATTTATGACTATCCAAACTGAGCTACGTTGCTGTTTTACTGTGAACCCAGTGTTGTCGGTAGATGGGTGCAGCGAGGGTTGCTATAGCTCTGCGAACGCTACGAGAGCATGTGCAGGTTGAGGCCTCATCGCTCAAGAAGGTTGTGGGCGACAACTTTTGCCCTAGCAACTCCTCCCCTAAGATCGATATGTACCGGTCTCTCATGGAGGTTGACGCCATCGCTGCCCGGCTAGAGCAACTCGTGCTGGCGGCTATTGAAGTCCTCGATGACACCAACAAGGCGGCCGAGCTAGTTGCGTCTTCGTCTCCCATTCCCGGCCATGGCCTGGATGCGGACGAGGACATAGACATCGACCCTGACGACATCATCCCAACTGCCTACGTAGATCAGGAGGACCGAAAGTTCGTGGGCTACTCGGATGACTGCATTGATGGCCTGTCCATCGAATCTGATCGCTCTTGGCACTTGTACCATTCGTGAACTTGTTGATGTTCTTGTCCTTACCCATGGGTACTATATATACATGAGACATACGATGTTACTATTTGACTGATATTGCATCTACTATCAGTTGTTAATTAATCTAAGACTTGCTAATGTACGTACTCCGCTGTTTGATATGATAATGGAAGTGTTGAATTATTTGCAATGGCCTATTTCATGGGTTCAATAATTGTTATTACTGCATGTCCTTAATGTTGCTCGTAATAACTTATAGCAATAATCGTTTCATGTATTCTTTCAGAGCTTGCATGGATCCTTTCTTGGAGAACTTGCTGTAGGGTGGGGGGCCACGCATCTCCTAAGGTGGCTCGCCATCAGGGGAGGGTTCGAGGGATTATGCCCTCAGTCCGTTCAGCCCTGAGACAGGGCCGGTCGAGGGGTATGCCTCCCCCTCCTCTGAGTCGCCTGTCGAGATGTTCAGCTAGGGGTCAACAGGATAGGGGGAAGCTCGGCCACAACACCTAGGAAGAAGAAGAAGGCTATGTCGAAGATGTTTAGAACGAATTGGGGCACTGGCATAGGAGAAGCTCCTCGTATCCACTTGGTTGAACGTCAGCCATGATCCCTCATTGTCGGCACGAACCAGTCATCGAGTACCTACAGGGAAAGGATCTTGGAGTACTTTAACAGACACAAGGAGCCAAGTTGGATGGAGCGTACAATGAAGGGCGCAATTAATCATTGGCAATCAATCAGCCTGCAATGTAGTAAGTTTGCTGGACACTTGAAGAAGGTTGAAAATCTTAATCCAAGTGGAACCACTCGATATGACAGGGTATCCATTGTTGCATTCTTTGGAACGTCAGTTTTTTTTCATTGTTTTAAAAACGTACCATGCTTACAATGCTATCTATTTGTTGCTCATGATGTAGATTGCAATGGCTGTGAGGATGTACAAGGAGGTTGAGGGCAAGTCTTTTGCTTTTCTGCATGTGTGGCCTATGTTGAGCGATCATCCGAAGTGGGCTGCTCACGTATTAGCCAAACGGCAGAAGAGCTATGCTACTGCATCCCCTGCTTCAAGCCTGGCCGGCATATGATCAGGTGAAGATTCACCGGGGTCGAATGAGGTACCTCGACCCATTGGCCGTGATGCCGCAAAGAGAGCTCGAGCACTTGGTGGTTCACCTACCAGGTCTAAGGTAGTGTCAGCAGTGGCATGCATGTCGAGCAGATCGACATGATGAATGAGCATAAGGCAGCCATGGTTGAGCTCAGGCGTAGGCAGGTTTCGATTATGGAGGCTGTGGAGGAGGAAAGGATCGTGGACATCAATTTGAATACCAAGCAAGGTACCTTGAGGGAGTACTACATGAAACGCCAGTAGGAGATCATGCAAAGGAGGTTTGGAAATATGTGATATGGGTCTTTGTGGTATTGGTAATGTCGCATAGAGTGAAAGTTTGATCTTCATGAATATTGTGTTATACTTTATTTGTTGCGAGCTGTATGTCCTTATGTGGAGTATTATCACATCGAACATTGTTTGGTTTCATTGGTTTGCTTGTGAATGTAGATTGGTTTGCTGATTGTTACTGATTGCTGAATGGCTGACGTGCAAATGCGATTACATCTCGTTGATTACATCAACAATAGATTTTGCAAACATAAAAAACCAGAACACGAGAACAAGTAAAATACCATAGAATTAATGCGATGAAAAGATCAGCCATGCACACAACCATGGATTGTTAGTGTCCTCCGTGACAAGCCTAGAGATGCTCCACGAGATCATCCTGAAAGCGGTGATGAACTGCCCGATCTCGGATATTCTGAGTGGCCTGAATGCAAAGAAGAATAGACCTTTCGGGGTCACGGGCTACAGAGGCATGTTCCCCCATGCCGTCGTACATGAAATCATGGTGTGGGCCATCCCTCTTGTTCTCAATTATCATGTTGTGCATGATCACACACACAATATCATGTAGAGTGCTCTGCTTCCAGCATCTACTGGGGCATCTGATTATTGCAAACCTAGCCTGCAAGACACTGAAAGCTCGTTCCACGTCCTTCCTGGCCGCTGCGTGCGCCCCGGAGAAATGCATGCGCTTGTTCCCCCTGGGAGCTGAGATAGGCTTCACAAGTATAGCCTACTCGGGGTATATACCATCCGCTAGGTAGTACCCACTGTTGTAGTTGTTCCTATTGATGGTGTAGCTCAACTCCAGGCTAGTGCCATCTGTTAACTTGGAGAAGACATCGAAATGGTACAAAATATTTATATCATTAAGGCTACCCGGCATACTGAAGAAGACATGACAGATCTACAAATCGTATGGAGCCATCGCTTCCAAAACAATGGAGGGCTTGTGTGTATATCCTGTGTAGGCACCATGCCATGTCTTTGGGCAATTCTTCCAAATCCAGTGCATGTAGTCAATGTTCCCCAGCATCCCTAGGAAGCCTCGCGTCAGCTACGGCCAGCAAGCGGTCGGTATCCTCCTGCGTAGGAGACCGGAGGTATTCACCCTTGAAAACCTATACGACGGCTGCGACAAACCGTTTTAGTGCTTCTATGGCAGTGCTTGGCCCAATACACACATGCTCATCGATGGCATCGGCTGGAACTCCGTATGTGAGCTGCCGGATGACAGCCATCATCTTCTGGAGTGAAGACAATCTGAGCCTGCCAGTTGCATCCCTCTTCTACTTGAACCAATCATCATGATATTCAACAGCAGCTGCAATCCGGAGAAAGAGGCTTCGACTCATCTTAAACCTGCAAAACATGTGCAACTCCTAGTTAAGGAAGTACGCATTACATGGCTGTGAAGATTACACTCCACAATAGCGCATTACCTTCGGTGGAAGACTATGTGACCATACATAGGTGATTCCGCGAAGTAATCATTATACAACGTCGCGGCCCTCTTCGCATGACCTTGGTCCACAATCGTGTGATCGGGAATGGACCCTCCGCAATGTGGCACGGTTGCATGCAAAGCGCGTTGCTTTTCCTCGATCAAAGCAAGGATGACGAGCTCGTCCCCGTCGTCGTTGTCTCTCGAATCGAACCAGTTGAACACAGAGGATGATCCGAAAGGCTCCCAACTCATATTGAATGGATGTGTCTGAAGACTGGGATGAAGTGGGATAGAAGAGGGCAACCACGCCTCTTATAGAAGTTCAGCTCAGTTCTTTCTCCCGGAAGGATTACTGTAGAGATTGGCTTCCTTCCTAGGAAAGCCATTACCTGATGAAATGTGGCTTCCCAGGGAAGCCATTTGATAATATAGCGTTCCTTCCTATGGAAGCAAAGCCATATATGCGTCATTGTATTTCAAATTTAAATATTAATATTTTTAAAATATGCGTCATTTCATTTTACCATAATACTTATTTTAAATACAATTTATCTTAAATATTCAGACCAATTAAATTTTTGTCATTTCATTTTGACATACATCTTCGTATCTATAGCGTACGTCAAATGGCGATTAAGCATGAATGATTAAAATATTAAGTTTGGGAAGGGAAGGGAATGGGGAAGAGGATGCTGTTGGAGTGCAGGGATGGGAAGGGAACAAAATCTGGGAAGGGATCCCATCAGGAGTTGAGAAGGGAATGGAAGTGTGGAAAAGGGTTGGAGATAGTCTTAAGGAGCTGTTCACTTTAGCTTATTTTATTTATTTATCTTCTTATTTTCTTATATGCTAAACTTCGAAAGTTTTCCAAAATATCTTGGAAAGTCTGGACAACTAAGTCAAGAAACACTAGGACACATCCCAATTCCTTGAGAGCATTTTCAATAAGGCCACACCAGCTAGTTATAAGGATTCTAATTCAGCCTTTTGCTTATGTGGAAGAGAGAATGAAAGGAGAGAGACAAGAGCTAGCTCTTAAGTAAGAGTCAGTCTACAACGCTTTTCAAAACAAATGAAGGATACTACATGTGGACCCAAGTTTAATTTTTAAAAGTATGCTATATCTAACTCATTAAAAAATTTATGTACATGCTATCTATACACGATATGGAACTTTGTTATAGCCAATAGTTAACTCCACTGACAGAGATGCTCCGTGCGCCCGACGTGAATCAGAGTCCGGCCAGCTGGAAACACAGTGGCGCCGGCCTGACGCGAATCCACGCATCCCTAGCACGGTTCCCACGAGGAAAAGTCACCACACAGTAGTATATATATATTTTTTCCAGACGGCCGTGGAATGGGCTATCTTGTGTGCATCTTAAAGAAATCTCTTGGGTTTTGAATATTAGGTCCGGTTCATGGCTCCATGGGCTCGAATCTATCTCCATGTACATTATGGGCTCAAGTCAACAACCGAGGCAGATATATGAATCCATTGGAATTTGTGGCATTTATCTTGTGTATGTATGACACACCTTATGGTTTGCAATTCGTGCGAGTGAACGTTAGTGTATATATGATTTACTGGTACCATATCAGAATGAATTGTTATTTACAGATAACAAACAGTATTTAAATTTAAATACTCTAATTACCAAACTGAAAATATAGAAAAAACCAAATGAATAGCACTAGTGCTACCCATCCACCGAACTAGTGAAACATGCAACTTTTGACTCGTCTGACTTGGGAACTGAATCAGGAAAACTGAGAGTTGGACTCTTGAAGATGAGAGGGACGAGCACATTTTTGTGTTGAAGATTGGGATGATCAAGGCAACGATTATACACATATTTCTTTCGGTTGGCTTACGTGGTACACAACAAACGTGAAGAACGTTACTAGTACAACAAGAGGAGTGGGATTTGGGAATGGCAGCACCAACAAACGAGCATTGCGGTTTAGGAGTAGAGAGCAGAGGTAAGCAAGATGAACAAGCTGGCTGGAGCTGCATCTTGTTCTCGCCATGCATGGTGAGAACAATCTCGATCTCAATCTCGGTGACGGTGCCTTCACCTGTAGTACAGCAAAACACAAAACGGAGCAGAAATTACGTGGTGTTGGCTAGAGATTTAGAAATATTGTATTAGAGATAATCTTTGTTTCCTAAAAATAAAATGGTGTGGGCTTATATGACGGACCCAACATACATGTTACCAAGACTACATGGTATGGGAAGTTATATTTTTTTTCTATCAGTTTTGCTATTCCACAGTCGACTGATTTTTTGGTTAAGTTCAGTCGATATTAGGCCATCTCCAGCAGTAGCTTGGCCATGCCCAAGCCCTATCACTGTAACAACAGTGATGGGGCATGAATAGAAAAAGTAGAGTGTATGAATAGTGATGGGGCAGTTGTTGGGGAGGTAAATAGGGATGGGGCAGCCCCATTTGCTGAGGTGGCATGTGAATATGGATGGAACAGCCCCATTTTGGGGCGTCTGCTGGAGATGCCCTTAGAACCGTCGGATGGTGCGCGTCTATCGCTTCCCACCCTTCGATCGCACGCTTCAATCAAACCTGGACGAGGCAAGCAGAGATTACGTGGAGAGCAATGACATGAATGCCACGTTTCATTGACCGCTTCCTCGAGAGATGTGCTCATGGCTATTTTTTAACGAAAATTTTCTTAGTATAATTCCCTCGAGAGATGTGCTCATCCATAGTTGTTTAAAAATTCGTAAAAACCGGCCACTAGAATAAAATTCATACTAACTAGGAAAGTATACGTGCCCGTGGGACGCGTCGCTCTAGGGATTAAGCATTTTTGTTGGCAGAATCTACTCAAAATTTTGAATGAAAAAATCAAATTAGAAAATCAGAGGGAGATCTTCTACATAAGTTCATAGACAATCAAGCTAATTTTTTTAATAAAAAGCTGAAACAAATTGTAGAATTTTAGAACAATATATATCACTGGACAGAACGGCAAGCACAAATAACGACGACATGCAAGCATAAGTCTGACTCTAATTTTCTATACTCAATCTAGGTGGTCAGTTTCACAAAACAAAAGCAGTGATATGCTACGGGTATGTAAGGTAAGAAACTGAAACAATGGTTGTGCATGATGGAAGTAGAACTACCAGCAGCTAGGGCTAACAAATGCTTAAGTCGGCAATCCTGATGAAGATAGGAACCAAAGAAAACTTGGTATTAGCTTAAATGTGTTTGCGTTAAAGTTCAATGTAACCCTGGTGGGATCATGGAAGTGACCTTTCGAACAGATAAGACTAATGCATGGATAAATATTGGGGAGTGCAATTGATACAAACGGCAGCAACCTCCTTGCACGAATCAGCCATAGAAGCACACTCCATGAGGGAATCAGCACTCACTACATTAATTCCATCCTTTCAGGCGAAAGCAAACCATGCTGGAACACATAAACTGCAATCTTCTACTAACTCAACATATGCCTGCAAGGCTGCAAAAGACCATAACACAGCACTTATAAAAACTGCATCGGTATTGCTGAAAAAGTTGCATCAATCAGGTCAGTAATGCGTATTTATTAATTTTTATTTTGACAAGAATTTTTCGTGCACTAAAATGAATATTGAGCCATCCATTCCTTTCGATCTTATGATTTATATTAATTTGGTTTTTTTTATACTGCCAATGTAATATTTGTAGGGATAGTATATTTTTGTGAGGGATGCTCTCTAAATGAACGGTTAAATCTATTACATACTATCACCATATTATATCACCGATGTGGGGCGATAAAAGAGTTCTATTTTCACACCGTCAAGCAGTTATTTGAGATGTAAATTATGCAAGCAAATATCTATTTGTCAATCTTTTTTTATAAATAGAATCATCATAGCATTCGAATGAAATGCTAATCTTCAATGGATAAAACATATAGCTTGCTACAATGTTTCATACGGCAACATTCTCGATCATACGATGATCAGTCCGAGGTAACTATCCAAAGGTTAATCGGGTAATATACAATGCTATGTTGACAGATAATACATCAATGCATCCTAATCCTGTATTTTTGTTGTTCAATTCACATAACATTATGTTCAAATACAATTCCAGTTTTCAAACATACCCGACTCTCGAATTTGGTTGGAATAGCCTCAAAAACAATAACAATAGTACCTGCTTCAGCAAGGATTGAAGCCTCCTCCTATGAAATTTCTTTAAGAACTCCAAATTGCACTCCTTTCCATAACCACCACTGCAAAGAATTAGGTTATATGTAAAAGTCTCAACAAATGAGAAGAGATAACCATTCACACAAATGGTATTCTGAACCATTATTAAGCACACGCTGATATTTATCGTCTATTATTGTCAATACAGAACCAACCTATACTCAAAGCCACCAATCAGATTCTACCACGAATCCCGTACAGAGCAACGTATATGCAAACATATTTTGAAATTATAGACAATATATTATGAGGGTACAAAATATGATGGGCCTTGTTAATAGCAAGAACCGATGATTCCCAAAAGAATGGGGCTGCAGTGCAACACTTCACAAATCTAAATTACTAATAGGTAGAGAAGGCAGGGATGAACTGGCTATAAAGAATAGCTGGTGTCTAAAGAGATAGAAATAGAATAACAGACCAATGTTTACCTAGTTTTTTTATTTTTTTTTGAACTTAAGGCAGGAGCACTGCTGATTCATTCAAGGTAGAGAAACTGTACAGGAGAAGCAAGACAGGGGGGGGAGAGGGGAGAACTGGCTAACTAGGCGTCAGAGGAGTTCGCCCGAAGGCCCACAAGCGACGGTCATCCCTAATTTGGCCTACTATGACCTGAGGAGGCAGACTAGCAGACTGGAAGATTCGTCTGTTACGCTCCTTCCAGATGTTCTAGACCGTATAGATGACAAGGCCATTGAAATCACTCCTAGCCCTCTTAGGCAGGCTGGCAGAGGCCGACAGCCACCAGCTGGTGAAGGAGGTGGAGTGAGGACAGCACTGCAAGGTGTCGTATGGCGAGGTGAGGATGGCCTCCCAAATCCTGGTGGCATAAGGGCAGTGAGCACAGAGATGGTCCGCTGTCTCGAAGCTGACCGAGCAGAGCGAGTACAGGGTCTGGTGAGGCCACCCCCTAGAGGCCAAAACGTCCGCGGTGAGGATCCTACGATGGGCAAGGGTCCAAGCGAAGAACCTGCATTTGTTTTCAGCCTGGGCCTTCCAAATGAGGGATTGATGGGCAAAGCGGGAGCTGCCGAGGAACTGCATGTTGTAGGCTGATCTCGCACTGTAAATGCCATTTGGTTGGAGGATCTAGGTGATAACATCGTCGGTTTCCGGGTATAGGGTGATCGATTGTAGGCGGTGTAGAAGGGCGAAGAACTCCTGGAGGTAGTCGAGGAACCCCGGACGGCACACCGAGCGGATCCAGCTGTAATTTGTGAGGTTCTGAGCTACAGTTCTGTGCCTCCTTGAAGTGATCCTGAAGAGATTAGGCGCCAGATCCCGGGGGGCCACCCCATCCAACCATTTATCTTGCCAGAAATTGGCTTTAGCCCCATTGCCCACAGTAACCTCGGTTGCAGCCATGAAAATGCGAAAGAGCATATTTGAATGGAAAAATCTGATATAACTGGCAAACCAGTTATCGGGTTACACACCTGGTACAAAGTAGGAAAATGAGGAGGAGGTAAATACATCAGTAATACTTAAAGTGCACTTCAAGTCTGAAACGGCTAAAGATTCTCAGTTTTCTTTAGCAATAAAATCTGAGAATAGTCATATATCATAGCTCATCTTGCCAGAAACCAGCAAATTAGGGCATGCTATGTCAAGAGTCAAGACACGACTACAATATTGTTTTGTAAGAAGCCATCCACATTGAAGCAACAAACTGATCCGTGTTCATTAGTACTTGGCAAGGTGAAACCACAATGCTGGGCAAATTCCCCTAGATACGCAAAACTGCAAAAGAGAAGGTAACTAAAGCAGAAAACATTAGAAAATTGGTATCTGATCCTAACACATAATTTTTCCACTTACAATTTCTGAAACAAAATTCCTGTTGTATTTCTTTGTCTTTCACTTGCATAAAGGTTGAAAAATCATGCCTGTAGTGGGAGCATATTACCATGTTTTGCTTCAAACAGTGACTACAAATCATTTAGCAAAAGGAAGCTATACTATACACCTGACAGTATTTGCATGCATACATGGTAAACCAGTTTTTCAGGTTGGCAACTAAGAAAAGAAGGAAATTAAGCTCAAATTTTTCCAATTGGCGGTACATTTCACAAGAGTAGGCGGGGCCATGCTTGTAATATATATATATATATATATATATATATATATATATATATATAGAGAGAGAGAGAGAGAGAGAGAGAGAGAGAGAGAGAATAGCTAGTGTGCTATGGATAGCACGGAGAGATCCGTGCTATCCACGACGTTTGGAAATTTCGAGACTGAAACAGACGATCCGAACCGTCCATCTTGTTCATCTCGATGAAATCTCACTACACACATAATTTCAAATTTTTTTGAATTTTTTTACTATTTGTTTCGTATTTTTGAAAATCGCTGATCTAATTAGCTGTTTCCTATAAGTAACAACAACAATCAGTCAGAAAATAGGCTTCTCTATGATTAGAAAAAATGGGGTCAATGGCTAGCCCATCTCTCAGCGCATTGCAGACCCCTATCTGCTCAAAAGAAGATAGACATGGTAAAATTGGAAACGCTATTCCCATTAGTGGACGGAACCAATGAAATCATTTTTGCCTATCAAATTAATCTATGAATTATCTATGAAATACCGACATAGAAAACAGCTGGGAATAGAAATAAAAAAAGCAAGCAATTTTTGCCAGTGTTTCTTATATGAAGCAAGAACAGGCAAAAGGACTCCTGACAATTACGGCATGTTTTATTCACAATTCACCTCCAAGAATTTCACCAACCATAAATCTCTTAATCTTTTGCTTTTCTAATGTCAATAGCCATTCCAAAGCAATAGGCTCCGATGGATTCATAAAGAGTCTTCAATAGGACGAATAGACCATTCATCAACTGGCAAGCAAACAAATCAACCGAAAAACAGAGCTTCATCCGTGAGCAAGAAGACCTTGTTGGGGCTAGGAAGGCAGGGGTTGTGGGAGGAAGCCGCGAGGAGCTTCTGGCAGTAGAGAGGCAGGGGAGTGGAGAGGAGGTGAAAAGCAAGGGGCAATCAAATATTCGTGCCTTCACATCGAGCAGAGAGGATTGACGCTGCCGTCTGTACAGTCACTGACCTGGATCCATCATTCGGTGAGACCGGATCAAGCCGATGAGAACCCGAGAGGGAAGTGGCGCCAGCGGGGAGAGGAACGCACCGTCGGATCCAGCCACCGGCGACAAGGAGGGTAGGAGAGGGGTGGGTTGGCGTGTAAGAAATACTGCGCCGCCTCTGGGCATAGCAGCTCGCCAGGCGACTGGCCACCGCCGACTGTCGCCTCCGTATCACGCTAGGGTTTCAGATCGGGGACAGGCGGCGCGACAGACTGGGCGTCGGGGAAGGCGGCGCCGCCCTGGAGGGAGGCCACGGTGCACTGCCTCGGGAGGGCGAGTAGCGGCGGCGAGATAGGGAGGGCGCGGCACGAGCAAGCGAGAGAGGAAGGGCGATGACATCGAGGGAGAGGAAAGGCGGCTAGGGTTGCGACGGCGAGGAACAGGAGGTGCGCACGTAGGTAGGATTGGGAGAGGATGCAGGGGGGCGGGATCGGGGGCAGTGGTGGCACGAGGATGGTAATTTCGGTGGACCTTGAGGGCAAAGCTCTATCGTCACTTAGTGGAAAGACTGCGGGTTGAGGAGTGAGGACGCTAAAACTATAGGGGTGCAGGCAAAAAACAGTGGTCTATGGAGCCAGGAAGGATGGGTCTGCACGTAAAAACAGGGAAGATCCGAGGACATATATCCAAAATGAAAAACTCTGAGGGTTTTTTTTGCAAAACCGTCAGCGCTGGACGGCCGGATCGCCGTGAGCTTGCGATCAGACGGCCGAAGTTTTAGGGGTGACGTGGACTGGCTGAGAGGTGCCCATTTTAAGGGCTTTAATATATAGTAGTATACTGTACTAGTAAGTACTCCCTCCGTTTCACAATATTTATAGTTCTAGCTAAATACACACAAAATAAGGAGACGTGAAAAATGACTTGTCTACCCTCGTTTAATGAAGGGTAGTTGAATAGATTAGCTAAATAGATGGCTGCATTGATGAAGGGTACAAAAGTCATATTGGCTCTAAAGTTGCATTGGAATATGAGAACTACAACCATTTTGATAAAAATTTTGAATGCTAGAACTACAACCATTGTGAAACGGATGGAGTAAGTCTGAGATCCCAGTTCTAGCTAATATGCAATTTTAGTACACTTATACCACAATTTTTCGTCCTTTTTAATTTATATTTTCCCTTTTGCTAACACACTTACTAAATTATTTCTTCTATATTTTGTAGGGGTTTACTTAGTTAAATTTTCTGTCTAGTCTATATATATTTAAAAAATTCAGATTAGTTTTGCGAATGCATAGTCACATAGATTTTTTAGTTTCATTCACCCAAAAGTGCATGCTAGTAAACCTAAAATTGCAGTCCTTACTAATGTGCAATTTTAATATAATTATGCTGCAACTTTTAGTTATTTTATATATTTAGGATTTCGACATGTTAAAAAATTTCTTATCCTTATTTTGTAGGTTTCATTGGATATATTTTTTTTGTATTCACCAAATAACTATTTGTTTTTGTATTTCGTAGGGTTTTACTATTTTTCATTTGTTATGTATTTTATAGAGGTTCACAAAGATGAACACTGTACATTCTATAGTCTCTTTGGAATTTCTAATGCACAATCACCTAAAAATGTTTTTTTGATTTCACTCACTTTAAATTGTACACTAGTAAGCGTAAAATTGCAATAATTATTAATGTGTAATTTTAGTATAGTTATACTGCAATTTTTGGTTTTTAGTTTAAAAATTTGTAGAATTCTTATATATCTTGCTAAGCTTTTTTTTTTTATTTTGTAGGGCTTCTTCAAAGTTCAATTTTTTGTCTAGGTCGTTTCTTTATTTTGTTGGGGTTCAATGTATGCCTAGTCTATTTTTTATTTCTTGATTTTATTTTTTATTTTTATTTTTATTCTATTAGTATTGATTAGATTGCCATTGCATGTCGGAATCGAAGATAGCATGATGCATTACAAGTGACTGTTTAATGTCACATGCAGTCACTTCTTCTCGACAGGTGCTGACGTGCCTACAGAGACCATGGATAGGATTGGGCCGGCTGCGCATCGTTTGTGGGTTGGTCAGTATGTTTCGACGCTGAAGTGCGTAGATGGAAATCGGTTGAAACTAAGCAAATTTTCAATCGACTGTGTATTTAGCGGTCTCTTTTTCTATATATCCGTCTTATCCCTAGGGGTTCGGTTGTTCAGAAGAGCCCAAGAAAAATACATGAGGGAATTACATTCAGATCCTTGAACTTGTTCCGCTGGTAGTTTATATTCGTCCAAGTTTCAAAAAGCTGTAAATATAGGTACATAAACTTGTCAAGATGTTCACCATGGGTCCAATCCGGTTTTCTCGGGTAAAACCACAAGATTCCTGTTCTCTACAACAATTCTGTAAGGATATATGTGTTTGGCAACTATGCTACCGCACTGCCAAATACTCTCTCTGGTAACAAATAAATATCGTTTTGAACACTGACATAGTCTTCAAAATACACCTTTGACCACTAATTACTAATACAATTTATTTATAAAACCCACTAAAACTATAATATTATGAAAGTACTCCTCGAGACAAATCTACACATATTTTTATGTACTCAATCTAAATAGTTCAAGAGTTATTTGTAACTAAGGTTTTAAAACCCTGACTTGTGCGTACTTCAAACGCCTGATATTTGTGACTGTTGGGAGTTTTATTTGAGGAACGAGTGATTTAATCGTTATTGGTATATTGAAGTATCTCAAATCATAGCCGTCCGTCTATTCAGATCCAACGGATACGAAAATTTAGTACCTCTTGGTATCATTTGATACCATTCCTTGCCCTCCCTCCTCTTTCTCCTCTTCATCGGCATTGTTTCTATTGGATTGAACACAACCTCAATCTTATTGGTAGTACTAGTTGAGATTGACGGGGTGTTAAAGATAAAATTAGCATGGGTGCAGATGTGGAAAAAAATTCAGAAAATGTCACTTGTCAACGATTAGGAAACAAATTCTCCACCGAGTTTACTTGTTGATTAAGGGATCATACAGCCCCTTTCTGTCAAAGAGCTTTCGTCATAGATGTATGGGCTTCCGTGCTCGAGGAACGCGACAATGTCACTTATCTGGTTTGACTCCTCCTCGACGGGTATGGAAGGTTTGTACAGGTGCTCGATGATTACCCCTACTGATGCTACCTCCTGGGAGAATCCAAGCTTGGAGAACTAGTCGACGAAAGCATTGTCTCTTCTGGGGTTGTATATTACTTCAAAATTCTTGAAGTACTTCTCCATTTTTCTCACCTCAAGTAAGTAATAGGCCATCGATTCATCGGAGCACTGGAACACCTTGTTGATTTGGTTGACGACTAACTGCGAGTCCCCTTTCACAAATAGCTGCTGCACGCCGAGTGATTTGCATGTTCGTAGCCCGGCCAGAAGCCCCTCGTATTCCGTGGTGTTGTTGGCCACCGTGAAGTGCAACTGCACAACATACTGGAGATGCTCCCCCTAAGGTGATACGAGCATGACTCTAACCCCAGATGTTCGTAAGTGTGATATCCGTTGAAGAACATTGTCCAATGACGATCAGCCTAGGAATCGGTCTTTAAGGTAGTTTGATCATGATTGGTCCTCTCTGCAATGAAATCCGCCATCACTTGGGATTTGACCACTGAGCGGGCTATGAAGCGGATGTCGAACTCAACGAGCTCCGTAGCCTACTTCGCTTTGTGTCTGGTTGCATCTTGGTTTCTTAAGATTTCACCCTAGGGAAAGCTAGTTGGTACCGTAATTGTATGTGCTTGAAAATAGTATCACAGCTTCCGAGATGACATGAACAAGGCGTAAAGGAGTTTTTGGATCTCGGGATAACGCTTCTTTGGCGCATAGAGTACCTCACTTACATAATAGACCGGTCGCTAGCTTCCATCTCGAAACACAGTCAAGACAGCGCTGACTATTTGAGGGGTAGCAGCGATGTAAAAGAGCAAATATTCTCCTCCTCTAGGCGTGGTCAACAAGGGTGGGTTGGATAGATATTGCTTAAGCTCCTCAAGGATCTATTCGCCTCCTCTGTCCAGACGAAACCGTCATGTTTCATGGAGCGCCCTAAAGAAGGGCAAGCCACACTCACCTAGCCAGGAAATGAAATGGCTTAACGCCGCCATGCGCCCTATGAGGGCTTATACCTCTTCTAATTACATCGGAGGGCACGTGCATCCTTTCAATGGCTTCTCATGTAACTGTGCACCTTTCCTACTTGTACGCCGAAAACAGACTTCTCCGGGTTTAGCTTTATTCGGTGCTTTTTGAGGTTATTGGAGGTTTCTTGAGATTTGAGACGTGGCTAGACTTGAGCACACTTTTGACAACGATATCATCAACGTAGATTTCCAAGTTGTGGCCTGTTTGGTCGGGAAATGTCTTCTGCATTAGGCGTTGGATAGTTGCTCCAGCGTTTCTTAGACCAAACGACATGGTCGTATAGCAGAAGGTACTGAACAGGGTGATAAAGTCCTTTTTTTTCTTCATCTTATGGGGATAAGCCAATTTGATCATAACGTGAGTAGACATCCAGAAAGCTCATCAACCTAGCTTCCGCTGTTGCATCAGCCAGCTGATCGATGCATGGCAATGGGAAATTATCTTTGGGGCATGCAACGTTTAGGCCCATGTGGTCTATGCACATACACCACTTCCCCCTTTTCTGAATGATAACCAAGTTCGCCAACCACTCTGAGTGATGGATCTCACAAATGAACCTGGCCTTAACGAGCTTGTCGAGCTGCTCTCTTATTATTGGTTGCTTCTCAGGGGAGAATCGCCTGAGTTTTTGTCTCACCAGCCTCGTGTTAGACTGAACCGCTAGCCTATACTTGATCACCTCCCTTGGGACACCGGGCATGTCGGATGGTTCCCAGGTGAACACATCCGCATTTGCTCGGAGGAAGGTGACGAGCTCGAGTTCCTATTTAGGGTCCAAGGCAGTCCCCAGGTGCACTTCCTTGGTCAGATCAGAGTCAGAGAAGGGGACTGCTTTGGTCTCACTGTCAAGTTTGAGGGAAATCCTCCTATGAGACGTTTTGGGCTCTTGGTTGGGCCCACGTTGAGGGAGATGGTGGACCATGCTGAGGGCCTTCTCATCACAGTGTAGGGCGACCTTGGCGTTTCCCATATGGTGATCATCCTGTTCGGGCCAGGAATCATGAGGCATTGATAGGTGTGGTGTGTCACGACCAGAAACTTCGCCAATGGCGGCCTACCCAGGATGGCACTGTAAGGGGTCTCGAAGTTGACTACCTCAAAGGTGATCATCTCGGTCCGGAATTTGCTTGTACTCCCAAATGTCAAGGGCAGGACGATCTGGCCGAGCGGCTTGATCGAGGTCCCTAGCACGATCCCATGAAAGGGAACAACGATATTTTTGATCTTCGACCTACGGATCTGCATTTGGTCCAGTGCCTTAGCCATGATGAGATCGAGGGAATTGCCCCATCAATGAGCACACGCCCCACCTCATATTGCTAATGGTTGGGCATACGACCAGCGAGAGCTTTTGGGTTTGGTTATCCTAGGAGGGCAATCCTCTTTCGAGAAAGTGATTGCTAGCTCGGTCCACTTAAGTTGCTGGATTGGGCAAGGCCCTTGGTCAGCATGGTATACCTCCCGTGCTTCTTCCTTGAGGTATTGCCGGGATTTGTAAGCAGGGGAGCCCCAAAGATTACAGCGATATGATTCTGGGGCTCCTGGAACTCCATGTTTTCACTATCACCAGCAGCATTTTTCCCCTGCTATCACCTTTTGAGGCAGGCACTATACGCATCTCATCTTTGCCCTTGTAGAAGACCTCCAAGCGAGCCAACCACGTGCGACGGTTATGCAAATCATGTATGTAGCTTTCATGGATCTAGTAGAATCTGCCTCGATATCTGCCTAATGGCCCTTCACAGCGACGCGGGGGAGATGAGTTCCAATGCCTCTTCCCGCATTATGAGGTCTGGTTTTATGTTCTTGCGGTTGCTGATGCGATGGAAGTTACTGTTGTGTTTGCATAACAGACTGATGCTTGGATGATTGCTTGATCGCCGCAATGACACCGGAGGAGGCTTGGTTCTTTTTCTTTTTTCTTGATCTCCTTTTCGAGCGAGGAGACTTTCATCCTTTCAGAGATCTCTAGGCCTGGCTGGGACGGCAGTTCCCCTCATCGAGCATCTTCTTCCATTTGATTGGCTCGTCAGCATCAGCATGCTGGTCGGCCATGCGGAAAAGCTGGTTTGCTGACAGGTCTAGATGGATTTCCAGGTCCTAAGTAAACCGGACATCTCTAACCCTGAATTTGAATGCTCGTATAACTGATTCGTCCGAAACGTTTGGGATTGAATTGCAGACCTTGATGAACCTTTGGAAAAAGTTGCACAAAGACTCCCCTTCAATCTGGATTGCACACTTGAGATCTCTTTCTCCGCCCAGCCGAGCGTAGCAGCTCTGGAAGGTTGACTTGAGTGCTTCATTGGGTTGCTTCTAGGAGCAGACGAATCCTCGTCTCTAATTGAAGAGCCCAGTTCGGGCCGCTCCGTCGAGCACAATGGGCAGGTAATTTGCCATTATGCCCTCGTTTCACTCGGCTGCTAGGATGGCAGTCGTAGAGATTGAATAAAACTCGTTGGGGTTTTGGGTCTTGCTAAACTTTTCGATGTGTCCGGGCTTGAACTTGGTTGGCCAGACAACATCGTGAAGAGTGGGGAAAAAAGCCTGACATCCGTAAGCCGCAAAACCTTGACGTTCAGTTTGACCCTGACCATCACAAGGTTGCTGGTTGTACGGGTGAGGATCGAGACGAGAGAACACTTCTCGGTTGCGGCGTAAGAAGCGCATGGTGGTGAAGCTACGTTCCTCTTCGTGTCCTCTTTCTTGGTTGTGGTGCTGGCGAATGATAGTCGTGGCTTTTCCCGGGTAGTGCTCTGGGATTCATCGCTGTAAGAGCCAACCAGCCCTCCTTGAGGGCGCTCCCAAGAACATCCTTTGGGCCTCCTTTGCTTGGACAGTGTCGGCGGGGCTAGATCAATAGCTAGCCTCTCGAGATCTTCTGCGATGGCGATGCCCATGGCTCCCTGGTTTTCTTGCCCGGGTACGTTGCGAGCTTGCACATGACCACCGCCAATGCCCGTAGTCTTTCTTGCCTGATAGGAATCGAAGTCGAAGAGCATTGTTCCCTAGACTGGGCATCCGTTGCCCAGATTGGCGAGGGCGGAGGTATTCGGTCGTTGTTGCGGGACCTGTCGCTGGTGTACCGCCGGATGCTCGCTAGGGTCCTTTCTATAAAGGATATGAGGCGAGCTCGGGCGGCGTCACGGGCCCGTTGCGTGGCTGCTTTAGAGGTTTCTCCCTCCATTTGGCGATTGCCCTAGATAGCCATGTTGATATATCTACCAGTAGAGGGTACGAGGGGGTCATCATCGAGCTGTCGCATGACACGACCCCATCTTCGAGGTCTATGTGATCTGGAATGTCCACTTCAGCATAGGGCTCGTCATCATCGCCATCAAACGTGGAGGAAACCTGTTTCGATAGAGCTTGGAACAGGACCAGCTCGAGAACATACTCCGACCTTGCTCCATCGTGATGGCCATAGCGTCGGTCAACTGGAGCACAGCAGACAGGCGAACACTCGATGTCTGATATCTCCAAGATTCCTTCAGCAAAGGATCTGTCGATCCCGATGGACGGTGCCAGCTATTAACGATTGGGATACAGATTCCCCGCTGAGCTTACATGTTGATTGAGGAATTAAATAGCCCCTTTCAACCAAAGGACTTTCAACGTAGATGTATGGACTCGCTGAGATGGGAAACGTACTAGACAGGGAGATTTATCTTTATTCGGGCCTCTCGAAAAGAGATAATAACCCTACCCTAGTTGCACGTAGACATTTGTAATAACCTATTTTGTGGCATTTTTAAAACTTTTGCTAAATTCAAGATTTGATTTGAATTTCCCTGAATCTACTTTTCACAACCTGAACAATTCTATTTTCCTAGATTAAAAATCCAAATTAAAAATGTAAACTCATCTTCCATTGCCTAATTTTAACTCTTAAATGCAAATTGCAACTCTTAACTTCATCCAAATTTGGAATTTAAGATTACCATTTTAAATTTCCCAAAGGAATTATGGTATAAGCTATAAATATAGTTTTTAAATGATGCCCTTCCTAACTATCTTTATCTAAAATTAAATTTTAAATTTTCAAATGCTTCAAAGCCTTCTAAAACCCCTTTGGGCCTTCTAGGCCCAGTCCAGCCTGTTGGGCCTAGCCGACTGCTCAATCTCTGTTCTCTCTCGTGCCTCTCTCTCTTCCTCGATCTTTGACCTACGCCGCGCCCGTCCTGTCCCGGTTGGCGTTGTCCCCCGCGTGCCCTCCTCTCTGGCACCGCCTTGCGCCGCGCGCAGGTAGCGCCGCTAGCAACTTCGCTCGAGCCAGCCCTCACGCATCGACCGTGCCTGCTCCTCGAGCCCGTCCCTGGCCACAGCGCCATGTGGGTCTTCCTCTCACCCTCCTTCGCTGTCCCTCTCGGCTTATAAGCCGTTCCCGAGCCCCCAGCTCGCTCAAAACCTCTCCTCTCATTCTCTCACTTTTCTGGTGAACCATCGGCATTCCCTAGCCGCCCATCTAGTGAACCTCTTCACTTGTTCTTGGTCTCCCTAGAGAACTCTCGGTCCCCTCTACCTCATCCTTGGTCGAATCGGGCCTTGGTGCCTCGTAGAGCCCGGGAGACTGCTCGGACTGCCTCTGGCCGTGATTTGCCCCCTTTTCGATTTCTCCTTCCCCGTTGAGCCTCTCTCCAATTCATTGCTTCCAGAGCTTCCCAGTGCCTTGCTAAGCTCGGCCCAGCCATCTTCGGCTGCGGGTTTCCCCGAAGTTCGCTGCTGCCGTGAGTCTCCTTCAGCCGCCGCAGCTCTCCTCGTCGCCGCCTCGACCTAGCCCCTCTCTGGCCCCCTAGTTACCTTAGGTAACCTCCTGGAGGTCCTTAGATGCTTAGGGCTCCTGCCGTAGTTCACTTAGACTGTAGCGTGCTGTCGCGGCTCTCGTCGCTGCCCCATTCACCGTGCCGTTGGCACCCTTGGGAGCGGGCTAACGTGAGGGTCCCATTTTTACGGTTTCCTCGCGCTGCCTTGCACTGGTGTGCCAGCCAACCAAGCTCCACCGGAGCTCTCTCGGCCGCCCGTGCTTGGTCTAGCAGAGGAAGAAGGCCTGACGCTAGCCTGGCGTCATGGTTCCATTATCCTCTCAGCGCAGTCGCTAACAGGTGGGCCTTGAGGACCCACCGGTCAGTTCTAGTGGAAACGTATTTCTGAAAATACGCATTCCCTGTTGGTTAGCGCATTTCAGAAAGCTCCTGGGCCCGTGGCGGATGAGCCGTTGTGGGCTGCTTCGCGTGACTTCGGTCCGCTCGGTGTTGGGCTAGGCCCATCACTGTTTATCCAGTATTTCAAATCTTTATCTATTTTAAATAATCCAATAAGTGTTTATGATTTTCTAAAAATATGATTTTAACTCTAAAAATTTTAGAAAAATTATGGTAAACTCTAGAGAGCAGACCGGATTCTCAGTCGAGCTTATTTCTCGACCGAGAGATTAGAAAGCCCCTTTTTCTGCCGAAGTGTGGCATTCCGAGATGTCGAAGACTCTTAGTGTAGGCGAACTGAGAATGGACAAGACACACGAGGTTTATCCTGGTTCGGGCCTCCTGAGAAGGATAATAACCCTACTCTAACGTATGTGTATTCCAGAGCGCAAGAAACTCTTCAATATGTTGCTACGGATTACAATGTATGCTCAAGTGTTCGTCGATAGGCCTCTCTTCAAATGATCAAAAAGCAAGTATAAATAGGGCCTATGTCTAACAGTCAGCTCTGAATCTTTGGGAAGCGGTTGCGTGCGATGGGGGCGAAGGAGCCGGCGACACGCTGCACGTGAGGATGTTGCGCGCCCTACACGGATCGTGGGCAATGGCTTCTACATCGTGGGAAACATGGCCACGTGACACGTTTTATCGCGCTGACCTGTTAAATCGATGCCTGGGCAAGAATACCCTCGGGCATCACAACATTGCTCGGCCCGAGCGTGCCATGACGCTGACGTCAGGGCAAGCCGGGCAACCCCTAGCCTGGCAGCACCTAGAACTACTCTGAGCAAAATCGCTTTGGGCAAAAGCTCTGCCTGAACTAGGTCGTCTTGGGAACCACTACCAATACACTTGTCATTTTACGGAGCTGGTAGGGCTAGTCCTGGCCCTTGGGCCATAAACCAATCCCTGACCGGTACCTTATGTAATATTTAGTTACTTTATCGTTTTATGCTTAATTAATGCGGCTATGCAATGGTGGCACTAGTGTATCGATCTAGAGACTAGTGCATACACTAGTGCAGGAATCATTCAAGTGGACCCCCGAGTGGGTCTCCACAATCTTTGTGTTATTACAATGAGATTGGTCTCCACCTGGATCTCTCTTCTCGCCCTCCCATGGAGGAGGTACTTATGGTACAAGGTATACGTGGTCCAAGTCCTATACGACCTGGAGAACCATGTAGATAACTCAGAATCCAACCATATTTATAGATATATCTAAAAATATGCTAACTTGTGCTCCAATAGATGTTCATATCCGAAAGGCCTCAGAGTCTAGATATAGAAGGGCTCCAAAGCTGGTTAAGGGTGTCGGGCTGATCGTCTTGAGACATCCTCTCAGATCCTAGGATGACCCGCATAGTGGCCCACGTGTAAAGAGGTCCACTCCCGAGCACCAAAGTCGGATATAAATGCGAGTCATTAATCCAAACTTGCCATATTCGCCTCATCCTTCCCGAGTACGCACCCCAGGGATAGGTGGTGCATAGGGCCCAGCCATCAAGGTATTTTATCTAATTCCCAACAACACTCAATTCGTATATCTTAGAGCATATGTCTGTAACATATATAGGACCATCTGAGTCAATGACAGTGAGTCAGAATGTCATACACTGAAATATGAATTTTTAAAAGTGTCATTTATATAAATCTCCCGCAGATGCGGTGTTGATGTTGTAGCGCGTCCAGCACACAATGGCCATATTCGGCAATGCAATCAAGATCAGGATACTTGCGTCCCTTGTTTAGCAAGTAATCACGTTGTAATCTTTGTGACCATATGTATATATACTGTAACCTGTAACCGACATTGACATGTATAAACAGAGAACCTGCCTAGCGTTTTGCTTGTGGCTTTTCATAGATCCTTTTTCACACTCAGAACCGTCGTGGGCGTCCTTTGAGGAAGCTGGAAGCAAAGGAGGGGACGAGGCTGCCTTGGGAGGGAGGAGCTCAGGCTGGAGCCTCAGGCACTGCCAGGTGGGCAGGAATAGGGGAGGAGCTCCGTGCTAAGAAGTCTGGTAAAACGTGGTCACCCTTGCTATAGCTTGGGGATGAGCTTGGACGTTTTGAGTATGTTTGGATCGCTTCCCTAGCTCGCCCTGCCGCTGGAGGGCTAGCCCCGATGACGGCGCGCCTTCTCAGGGCACGGGCACGAGATTTGGGTGCCCTCGTTGATGCATCATTCGCAGTAGAAATCGTGAGGGCGTGGGCGCATTTTGGCAGGGCGAGCGTTGGCACGGCCGCGAACCAAACTCCCCTGAAATCTGACGGCGTGCTGAACTTTGGCACGGCTCTTGTGGGACGTGATCCAAACACACCTATGACGGCAGCATTGCCGGAATTGGACGCGGAAGGAGGAAGGAGGAGAATGGGAGGTGGCCGGCGGAAGAAGGTGAGGAGTATTTTGGTATGAAAATGTCTGTAATGGTTTGTTCCGAAAGAACCTTAATTACTTTGAGTGCCATGAAGCATGTTTTCCACTTTTTAATGAAATGTGGAATCGACATGTTTGCAATGGTATGTATCTAGTTGACAAAAAAAAGTGGAGAAATAGGAGGTTAGGAAAGGAGAGAAGTGGAGGTCGCCCGCCCGATCCATATCCGGCCGCACGCTGAGGAGGAGGCAGTGGTTTAAGGGATCTAGACGAGGCGGCAGGCAGGTGGTGATTAGGGCTGGAAACGAGCCGGGCTCTGCTCGGCTCGCTCGGGCTCGGTCAGGTAGCGAGCCGAGCCAAGCTCGGCTCGGTGATTCAGTGAGCCCGAAAGGGCGGCTCGGCTCAGCTCGGTCCTGGCTCGCGAGCCGGCTCGTTGGCTCGCCGAGCCAGGCCATTCAGCACTTCAGCACAAGCACGGTAGCACTCTAGTAGCCATCCAGCAGCCAATATTGATCAACAGATAATAACAACAGTAAAATAAAGCATAGAAACAACCATGACCATGACCAACCAAGCCATCAAACCCATGATGAACATTTTAGCTTTCAAACAATCCGACAGCAACATGCTGTCTGCTGGCTCGTTGGCTCGCCAGCCGGCTCGTGGCTCGGCTCGACTCGCCTAAATTGCGAGCCAGAAAACTAGGCTCGGCTCAGGCTCGCCCCGAGCCACGAGCCAGCACGAGCCGAGCCAGGCTCGCCTGAGCCCGAGCCGAGCTGCGAGCCTCGAGCTTTCTGCCCAGCCCTAGTGGTGATGGATAGTAATGCACAGGATCCGGCTGGGTGTCGCGTTCGTGAATGGGAGTGGAGAAAAAACGGAGCAGGAGGGATTTAGGATTAGAGGGTAGCGGTGTACTAGAAAACCGAGCGATTATTGATCGAGAGATTTCAATCGGTTCTTAATCAAAATCGAACAATTTTCAAATGGAGCCAACCAATTTTTTAAATGGTTGAACCGGGATGATTTGACATGAGATTTAAAATTTGAAACAAAATTTGATCTGTTTTCACCAATTTTTGAGTGATTCGTAAAAAATCGCTATCATGCTATTTTGAAAAATCGATATTGTGAATTCTGTAGTTCATGACAGTAAAAAAATTATAGAAAGTTACCCTGATATTGGAAAATGCCATTCATGACAGTAAAGAAATTATACAAGACACACCACAGTGCACACAAGTGTAAGTAGCTTAGTACGACGTGATTGTCACTGCTCAGATCACTACTGCGCTTGCTTGCTTCTTGGCCACCGGCTTCCGGCCGGGCTTGGCCTCCTGCAGCATGGACAGCACGTCCCTCATCGACGGCCGCTCCTGCGGGCACCGGCTGGTGCAAAGCAGCGCCACGCGGAGCACCAGCACCATCTCGTCCCGCGCCTCCCTGCCCTGCTCCGCCCACACCGCCGCGTCCATCACGTCGTGCAGGCCACCCTCGCCGCCGGCGACCCTGCGCCTCACCCAGTCCACGATGTTGCTCCCCTCCCCGTACTCCGCCTCCACGGACCGCCGTCCGGTGAGAATCTCCAGCAGAACCACGCCGAAGCTGTACACGTCGCTCTTCTCGTCTACTTGCAGAGTGTAGGTGTACTCTGAAATGAAATGACAAGTAAAAAACCTTGATTTGATGCCGTGATTTGTGAACGATGAGAAGTAACAACACATTTTCTAGGATTTGGGATTCACCTGGCGCAATGTAGCCGCAGGATCCGGCCACGACGGACATGGGCGCGCCGCCGTGCATGGCCTTGGCGACGCCGAAGTCGGCGACACGCGCCTCCATGTCGGCGTCGAGGAGGATGTTGCTGGGCTTGAGGTCGCGGTGCGCCACCGCGGGGAGGCAGTCGTGGTGCAGGTAGCTCACGCCCTGCGCGACGCCCACGGCGATCTTGTACCGCGCGTCCCACTCCAGCCGCGTCTTCGCCTTCGCCCCCGCGGCGGCGCCGTGGAGGAGCTCGTCCAGGCTGCCGTTGGGCATGTACTCGTAGAGCAGCATGGTCGCCTCGCCGTTGGTGCACCACCCGAGCAGCCGGACGACGTTGCGGTGGCGGAGGTGGCCGAGCACCTCCACCTCGGCGATGATCCTCTTGTTGCTGTCGCTGTCCTGCCTGTAGGTTTGGCTCTTCTGCTTCTGCTCTGGAGAGGCCTCCTTCTGCGCCGGCGCTTGCCACAGCTTCTTCACCGCGATGACCTCGCCGTCCGGCATCTTGGCCCGGTACACCGTTCCCGATGACCCAGCGCCGACGATGCCGTCGCTCCCCTCGACGCACCGCGCGACGTCGTCGGCGGTGAAGTTCAGCCTCTGGAATACGGTCATCCGCCACGGCCCGACGATGACGTTGGGGCGTGCGCTGCCGCCACTCGGCGACGCCGTCTCGTCCTCCCGCCACTGCAGCCAGCGCGCGGTGCCCGCGAGCACCACCATCCCGGCGAACGCCACCGCCGCGGCGGATGCCCACATTGCCGCGGTGTGCCGCGCGGAACTGACTTCGCCGGAGTGATCCGGCGACGACGATGGCGGCTCCGCGGTAGCCAAATGGTTGAAGGACACGTCGAAGGTCTCCAGCGTCGTGCAGTTGGAGAAGCCCGGCGGGACGGTGCCGGTGAGCACATTCCAGGACAGATCGACGTCGGTGATCGACGGCAGCGCGGCGAGCCCCGCCGGGATCTCGCCGGTGAGCTGGTTGTGCTGCAGCCTCAGGCTCACCAGCCGCTTGCAGCTCGCAATGTCGCCGGGGATCGCGCCGCTCAGCTCGTTTCCGGCCAGCTCCAGCCTGTACAGGTTTGCGCACCCGGACGCGCCGAACGCCGGGACCTCGCCGTTCAGTGCGCACTTGCTCGCCGCGAAGACCTGCAGCTTCGGCGCGCGCCACGCCACGTCTGGAAGCTCGCCGCCCACCGGATTGCCGGAGATGTTGAGGTACTCGAGGCTCCGGGAAGTAACCAGATCGGCAGGGATGCCGCCGGTGAGAGAGTTGGAGCTCAGGTCCATGTACGTCAGGTTCTGGATGGCGCCGAACCCGGCCGGAATTGCGCCGGACAGGCGGTTAGACTCCAGCCGGACTCGCCACAGAGACGAGCACTTGGCGAGGCTCGCCGGGATCACCGAGTCGAACCGGTTGGCGAAGAGGATGAGGCGGGCGAGGCGGTTGCCGGAGCAGACGCCGGAAGGAATTGGGCCGGACAGGGAGTTGGTAGACACGTCGAGCCGGACGAGCCGCCTGCTGGCACCGAGCGACTCTGGCAGCCTCCCGGCGAGCGAGTTGTTCCACAGCTGCAGCACCTCGAGGCTTGGTAGCGCGCCGATCGTCGCGGGGAACGTGCCGGAGAGGAAGTTGCTCATGAGGTTCAGCGTCGTGAGGTTGGCCAGATCGCCGAGCCCGGAGGGGATCGCGCCGGTAAGCTGGTTGTCCGACAGGTCGAGAACCTGGAGCGCTCGGAGGCCAGACCACCGCGGCGGTATCGACCCGGCGAGCCGGTTCTTGAACAGAAAGAGCGCTTCAAGCCGCGCGAGCTCGCCGAGCTCCGGCGGAAGCGGACCGGATAAGTTCGCCGCGGCAACATCGATGTACCGGAGCCGTGTCATCCTGCCGAAATCCGGCGGGATGCCACTGTCGTAGCCATTGTACCCAATCTCAAGGTGCTCGAGCAATGTGAGCTCGCCGAGCTCCGCCGGAAGCCGCCCGGAGAGCGCGTTCCCGGCGAGGTGCAGAAACCGCAGACGCCGAAGCCGCCCGACCTCGGGGGGGATGCTTCCGTTGAAGAAGCTGCCTCCGAGGTTGAGGTGCTCGAGCCGCCGAAGCTCGCCGAGGCCGCGCGGAAGCTGACCCACGAAGCAGTTGCTGTAGGCGTCGAAGGCGGCGAGGAAGCCGAGCTTGGCAATGCCGTCGGGGAAGGTGGAGTTGAAGAAGTTGTGGCTAATGTCGAACGTCACAAGCCGCCGGAGAGAGAACACGGCCGGCGCGAGCTCTCCGGTGAACGCGTTCCCGCTGAGGTTGAGCAACGCCAGCGTCGGCGCCAGCAGCCTGGCCGCTGTTGGGGAGACGGTCCCGGAGAGGTTCCGCCGGGACAGGTCGATCCCAACAATGTCCCCGCTGGCCGCGTCGCACGCGACGCCGGGCCACACGCACCACGGCGGGGCGAGCGACCGGGTGGCGCCGGCGGACGCCGCTCCGGCGTACGTCCACGGGCGGAGGGCGCCGGCCGGGTCGTGAAGCGAGGACTTCAACGAAAGCAGCGCCAGGAGCGGGAGCGGCGCCGACGACGCGGAGGTGATGGTGAGCAGCGGGAGCAGCAGCAGGAGGCCATGGAAGGGGGGCGGCGCCGAGGTGACCATAGCGGCCATGGAAGTGGAGGAGGCGGTAGCGGGAGGAGGAGAGGAGGGGGTGGTGGTAAAATGGAGCTGGGACAGGTGGCGGTGGTGGTGGTGATGCACTGGTGCAGGTCATGATAAGGAGCTTGAGGGAGGAGAAGGTGGTGGTGGTGGACGACAGGAGGAGTGGAGAGCGCGCGCGCGCGGGAGGGAGGAGGAGGAGGAGGAGGAGGCGACGGTGGAGGTGATGATGATGGCGGTGGTCGGGCCTGGCTTTGCCTGCTGTTGAACCCACTATTGCAGCAGCCATGGCTAGGGCTAGCTAACCTTTTCCTTTGTGCCATGCATGCTCCGTTTGACAAACTCTTAGTACTCTGTTCTCACAGATTTCTTGCATGTGTTTCCGTGAGTTCTTCTGCATCCAAAAACATGTTTAGCTAGTGCAAGCGTGCCTAGCCACCTGGCAATATCAGTTATGTACATTCAACCATGATGCATACACGCCTTAAAGGGTTATTTTTAGGGTTAACTAGCAAGGTGATTCGCGCATTTGCATGGCTAAATTTATTTGTTAGTAGTTATATTTGGTACAATATATTAGATTGAACTAAGAACATACTCAATATCTATATCAATTATAATTTGTATAGATTGTAATTGATAGTGTAGATATTATATTAGATTCAACTACAACCATATTCAAGATATACAACATTATAACCCCAAAGATTCTTTTGTAGTTTTTTATTCAGATTCTGTACAGTCTTTTATATTCAACTAAAAACATATCTAAAATCTAAACTGTTATAATCTAGAGCCACTATAATTGATAGTGTATAGTTTATGCTAGATTCAACTAAAATATATTTTAGAGAATTCCTTTTTTGTCACTGAAACTTAGCCGATTCCCCGATCTACTATCAAGATTTTTGAACTTCATTATTTACAATCACCTCTCAAACTTCTTCCTTCAATGTCGTTGTCATTAGCTCCATTCGATTTAGCTCTTAGAAATCTCTGTTAATGCACAAAATACCCCTTTCATAATGTGTGGATTTAAAACATTGAAACATTTCATCTCCTATATTTTAATTCCAAATTGAGTTATTCAAAATTTTCAATTTATTTAAAATCATGTTGTACTTGTTGTTCAAATTTCATAATTTTCTATAATTTCTATTTTTATCTCATTTTCATGAGACATGGTAGGTACTATTATTTTTAAAATGAAATTTACATCCCAAAATTTTTAAAATCCACTATCAATTTCAAGTACGCATTATTTTCTGAATCCATATTTTTTTTCACAGTTTTATTATTTTTCTACCATTTTTCATGAACTTTTGTATTTTGTAGCATATTAAAAGGCTAGGGCATAATAGTCTTTATGCAACTCCGTCATGGCTTGACCAGCCAAAAATGGCATTGAGGGGAAGAAATTTGAGTGGTGATGGCAAATAATAAAGTTCGAAAATCATGACGGCAAATGGTTGAATCGACTAAGTTTCTGTGGTAAATCAGGAATTCTCTCAATGTATTTAATATATACAATGTTATAATCTCGACGCACTATAATTGATTGTGTAGAGATCCTCTCTTTTTTTCTTTGAGTAAAGTGTGGATTTTAGTCTTTTAGAGTGAAGTGGCGCTCTGCCGCACAGACCACAGGGGAAATTAAAAATAGGTATGAAATAAATTATTCGTTACTGTAACCTTTTGACCGTCATGCTTTAAAACTGGTACATCTTTTTTTCGTACTAATTTCCCTTGGTCAGATGTAGAGCGATGGCGAGCGCACGTCTCCTCCCTACGCTCCAACTAACTACTTCTCGCTGTCTCTAAGTTGCTTCTAATCTCTGTAGCATTTTGATTTGAAGCAACGTGTTTGTAGGTGTCTCTCTTCTGGTGACCCGATCCGTGTTGTTCTTCTCAGAGTAGGAAAAAGTACCGATTTAGTCTCTGAACTTTTATCCTCGTTCAATTTTGGTTCCTAAACTCCATAACCTGGCTAACATGGTCCTTGAAATATTAAAACCAACCTATGTTGAACCCTTGAACGGTGAATGCAGTGGTTTTGGAGGCTTTTCGTTGATGTGGCGCCCATGTGGCAGTTTTAGCTTACGTGGCATCCATGTGGATGTGAAAAGAAGGAGAGAGAGAGAGATAGAGAGAGAGGGGATCAACATGTTAGCCAGATGTAATGCCACATCACCCAAACTTGCCACGTGTAACGCCATGTTAGCAAAAAACACCCCAAACCACTCTTTGACCGGTCAAGGGACCAATTTAGTCCGGTTTTGATAGTTCAAGGACTAAATTAACCTGGTTTTGTAGTTCAGGGGCCAAAATGGGGTGAGGGCGGAAGTTTGGGGGACCAAATCGGTATGTTTTCCCTCAGAGTATAATCCATGTCTAAGTCTGCGGTTCGTGGTCCTTGTCCAATCGTGATTGTGGTTGCCGCATCTTTGATCCAATTAAATCCTGGTTGATGTACAATCCCGGTATATATTGTCCCTATCCTGTTAAATTTACACCGTTATAATCTTGTTGACAATTAGGAACCAGATTTTTCATCGAGCTTATTTCTCGATTGAGGGATCAAAAACGAACAAGACACGAGGGATTTACCCAGGTTCCGGCCTCCTAGGAAGGATAATAGCCCTACTCCAGCGTGTATGTATTTCAGAGTGCAAGAAGCTCTTCAATCTGTTCTCGTCCCCTTCAAATGATTGAAAAACAAGTATATATAGGGCCTATCCCTAACCGTCAGCTCCAAAATCAGGAAAAGGTTGCGCGCACCGTGGGCAAAGGAACCGTCGAAGGGTTGCACACGAGTCCATTGTGTGCCTCGCATGAATCGTGGGCAACAGTCTCTACATCATGGGAAACGTAGCCATGTGGCGCGATCTAACGCGCCAGTCTATTAAGTCGGTGCCCAGGCAAGTAAGAACCCAGGGCATTACGATGTTGCCCGGCCCGAGCATGTCGTGACACTAACGTCAGGGCGAACCGGGCAACACCTAGTCTCACCTCGGGCAAGGCCACTCCAGGCAAAGGCTCTGTCCTAACTGGGCCATCTTAGAAACCACATCCAAGACACTTATCGATTTACGGAGCTGCTAGGACTAGCCAAGACCCACGGGCCGTAAACCAATCCCCGACAAATCTGGTCCCACAATAATCAGGTATAGATCTTTCTTTTTTTCTCTGATTAACATGGGAATTTCTAATATTTTAGGATCAATGTGGTGGCTCCGTTGGACTCTGTTATAATAATATAATAGACTATATGAGGACGGATTTCCCACCTTTCCTACAGTTCTAGGCACGTTCATGATCACCGGATCTTGCTCCGAGATTCATGTCCTGCCCTACTTCCTCTCTCATCGTTTTGTGCAAAACAATCCTTCATTTTCATGAATTCATATGTGTGGTCCTTCATTCTCCTCCTCTGCCTCATTGGCTCTATACCCTCCGACCTAGCCTGGCCGCTGCTACTTGCTCCAGCCACCACAACGATCAACTCTCCCGCATGTGACCAATGAGACTCCCGTTCAAGCCGCCAGTGCCACCACTTCCTACTTCCCCTCTCCAACTCTCTCCCTTCCAGCCCGGCCGTACCTCACTTCACCCAATTCGGCAACCGCCGCAGCCACGACTGTGACCACAGAGCTGACAGCTCGAGCTAGCAAGCCGTGCCTAAGCATCTCGCAGCATGACGCTATGGCTTGAGCAGTGGTTGCTGGCGGTAGGCAGGGCATAGAGAGCAATCGGTTAGGCCAGGTCGAAGGAGAGAGAGCTAAAGAGGGAGAAGGGGAAAAAGGACCCGGGCAACAAAACTGGAAATACTAGGGGTTTTTTTTTGTTGCATAAAGTGCTATGAGATAGGGTGGGTGCAATGCATAAATCTCGAAATAAGATCCAACAGAGATGAACACGCCTAGAGCAATAGGAAACTATGGGATTGCATTTCCATAATTAGATGCATGCCACTGCAAATTATCCGATTTGAAAATGTGCCATTAAAATATGGAAAACTTGCTACCGCAGTACTCAGTGAGCCTACTTTGAAAAATGCCCCCCACCACCATCTTCAAAATTTTGTTGGTTCTAATCTCACCTCCTCTATCCTTCAGCGAGCGTCACCGGTGCCAATGAACTCCCTCTCTCCTCTCCTCCCCCTTTCCCTCCTCGATGCCTGGTTTCCATCATTGTGAGGGACCCCCTCCCTCTCCCTCCTGGAGGCCCGATGGCCACCTCCTATGCGCACCACATGCACCATCTATGCACACGACCTCCCCGCCACTATGGCCTCTCACTCCTTGATGCTGCTCTCTGTCCTATCTCTCAGTGAGCAGCTGGTGCGGCAGCATGACGGTGGCCAATGTGGTAAGCCACTAGGAACGGGGCACCATGTCAAGCATAAACAAAGAAGGGAAGTGAGGAGAAAATAGAAGCAACTTGGTCCAACAAAGTTCATAGATGTCATTTTTTAAAGGAATTTCACTGAGCAGTGGCAATGAGAAGGTTGTATACATTTTAATGGTATGTTTTGAGTCAATTAATTTACAGTGGCATGCATCTAATTAGAGCAATTAAACAGTCTATCAAGAGGTGCCAATACCTGGAAGTACCATGCATGGGACTATGGGAGAGCTATTTCTGATATTTTAGAAATTACCTGTTCTTTTCTCTTTTCCTCTGTCTCTCTCTCTCTCTTCAAACCATTGTTCTAAGCCTAGCCGTCATTGGTCGCCGTGTCACCACTACCATAGGGCCATCGTTGGCCCCACGCCGTGCTACCTCCATTGCCGCACAATAGCCTCACCCATTCCTGTGCGGGTGCGACATGGGTGGTGGCATGACCGAGTGAGTGGTGAGGTGACGACGTGGCATGGGCTGATGCCAGGTGGTGGTGGCGTGGTGTGGGCGTCTGCGAACGACTGGCATCTGGCTAGCCACGGATGGCGAGCGATTGTGGAAGAGAGAGGACAGAGATATAAGGTGGGTGTGAGAAAAACACCTAAATGCTCTTTGTGCCTTAGTACCTCTATGGATAGGAGGCAATACTCATACATCACCTTGTGATCTCTTGGATCTAGCCTTATCGAAGGCTCAGATTCAAGGTAATTTGAGTTTTTCTTATAGATAATGGAAGTATAATACAAGATAATGGATTTCTCGCATTGCAAGTGAAGCTAACTTTTGACTATGCCGGGCATCCTGACAAGCCGGCCTTGCCTTGCCTCTATGACATTGCCGCAACCTCCCAACATTTGCTATTAGATCAAATATAATAAGGGCGCGACTCCTCATCAGTCGCCTGAAAATACTCAGTCGACATGTTTTACACTAGCAAATAACTAAATTTATATATGGTTTGATGTTATAAAAAAAGTGCATCAGTTGATTGGATGCCATTTTTTAATTGTTGCAAGTTTATTCAAAACAAACAAACAAGGTACACAAGAGGCTACTTATAAAACTGAAGGTATGTGCCAAAATAAGATAAACTTTTTTACAGTTAATTATGTACTTTTTACACATCCAATTATATGTAAATTTAGTTATTTACTAGTGTAAAACATGTTTACTAAGATTTCACATATTTCATACGACTGATAGGGAACATTTAGACAAGTATGTTCCTGTTGGAAGGAAGGCGTGAATAGGTCACATCGCATTACGGTCTCTCTGTCTTGCTAGGCGAATAAGAACCAGCTAATAGCTTTTGGACTTTGTGCGACCGTGTTGGATAGTGGCCGATATTGTTGTACGCGACAACGCAACATCTACAAGCCCTTTTGTCTGGCACTGTCTCTCTCACCTTTCGAATTATATTTTGTGTCTTATTAGCTAGGGCTCGCGATCTCTTCCTTTGTCTTTTCAAAGACGAGCTAGCTAGCTAGCCAGAGCTGAAAGGGAAAAAAAAAAAAGCTTCGTTGGTGGCCAAGGCCATGGCAATGGCACGCATATGCATATGCGCGGGAGGGCCCACAGTGGCGGTGAGTGTGATGATGCCGCTTTGATTGCTTTTGAGCGAAGCATGGGGGAGTGCACTCAATAGCTTGCCAAGGTTTTGATCCTCGCTGCTGCTGCTCTTCTTTTTCCCTCACTTTGATGCAGTGGAAGCTAGTGGCAGGTCATAGTGACTCAGATGAGTGAGCGTGCCAGGCCATGCTCATGCAGATTCCTATATATCCAATTATGCTCAAAGCTTCCTAAAAAAAATAAAGAAGTAGTTCTCGCCTCTCTCTCTGTCTCTGTCTGAATTCTACGCAGTTTGTTGTCTGACTTTGGATTCTATCTATTAGAGTACGTAGAATGATCCAAAAGTATCCGACTATTATGATAAGATATACTTCCTCCGTCTTAAAATATAAGGCGCGCGCGTATTTCAAGATTCAAACTCCATTATCTTTGACCAACCATTTGTCTAACAATATATACATTTTGTGATATAAAAATGGTATCATTAGTTTCGTATTTGAAAGTATTTTTCAATAATCATAATTTTAATTCTATGTACGACATACTAAGTGTATTCGTCTGCGAGCCTAAGCTGTCACACCAAAAGATTAAGGTTGTCGCTCTGTCACCTTCCTAGGTCGCAGCACCAATGTCCACGAGCATCTTCGTCAACGATGAGCGGTGACTAGGCACGGTCATTGATGGTCCCCTCCTCCATGGCTAGTCTGAGCACCCATTTACCGTTCTCATCAGCTACAATTATGGACATCTCGCTCTCGTCTACCATCGGCACACAAGGGCTATCATCAAATTGTGCAACCTCGTTGGCTTTCTCTCCGGTCTAAGTGTGCATGATGCTCCCGCTACAACTGCAAGGGATTTGGCTTTCTCTCTAGCCAATTTTCTCTCTAGTCCGGTGTGTGATGCTCTTGCTACGACTGCGATGTTAGAGTATATAGTTTGATCTAGAAGGATCAGGCCATTATGATAGGATATGATATATAATTGATTGATTGTAATTTTTTCGATATGATTCCATAATTATCTGGAGGATTGCTTGTGATCCAAGCCACCATGTACCCATGTAAACGCCTACGAAACTCAGTACAGTCTAATACCGTATTATACAATCCATCCATCCAACATATTTATCTTCTTACACTATCTGATATTCTGATGGCTGGTGATCAATGTTGGGTCTCTTCTTGAATCCTGATGTTCAGTTAGTTACAGATGTATGCAAGCTAGTTAATTGCTTTCCAGCTGTTGAAGCTGAGAAATTTCAGCAGAATTCAGAAGAGCATTAATTAATGCTTCGTGAAGTGAAAGATTTCATTTACAATTGGGTTAGTACTCAGTGCACTTGGGCAGTTGTGACCAAGTGTATGCATAATCCCATAATCATCATACAAATGTTGACTTCTATTCTCACTAATTTACTGATCAATACCCATTAACTCCCAAGCATTGACCTGCATGAAAAAACTAATATACAATACTAAGTATGATCATGTCATAGGTTCAAGTAAAAGTCACTCATCTTACAAGATACCAGATGGAGCACTCAAGTCTACAAACTGTCATTTGTCCTTTGTTCTTGATGCATCTGTGGGTGTAGAAATCAAGGCAAATCATAGCTTGCAACAGGTCGACCACTTCTGGTGCAAGAACTTAAGTAGATCGACCTAGTGTACAAACACTCATCTTGTTCTCTCGAAGCAAGTAAAATAGGCTTCAGATTTGACCTCATCTCCATGCGCCCTGTCATGTCTGTGCGCATGCAGCTCGGCAGAAATGGATGCTGCAGCCTCTGCGTTCGGCAGAGAGAGACGAAACCAAAACGAGTCGGCACTGCAGTGGGAGAAGAAGAGAGAAGCTTTGCTGGCAACTCAAGCAAACTAACCCGCAGAAGATCCCAACAGCAAAGTTGACCAACTTTTGAACCGAAGTGTTAGTCCAGGGTGTGTTTGGTTCATCACCAAATTGGCCCAACTTGACATGCCATTGAATGGCAAGCCAATTGAAAGGTTAACAATTTCTTGGCCAATGAATTGGCTAGCCAATGGCACAAAAATGAACTAGGATGGCAAAAGTTGCCAATGGGAGGAGGGAATCTTGCCATTCAATAGTTGTAATCTAAACACAAACCAAATTTGGTCAAAGTTGCCAACAATTGGCATGGCAAACATTGGCATATATTGGCCATGAACCAAACACACCCTTAATACCATGGTTATAAATCGTGTTTTTCTGGCTTCGCGGCATGGTCTGAAAAACAAAAAGCTATCGCGGGCTATCACGGAAGCTATCCTATATAGCGTTTTAATATAAAAATTATATGAAATATGAAATATTTGCATAATATTAGTTGCATCCAACTAAATAAGAAACTTACACGTTACTTTAGAAGTACTTGTAGTCTAATATATGTCCATATGACAAAAATTAATGGGTAGAATAAGTGACTACAATCTATTCTTGTGCACGTTCATTATAGAAAAACTTCTCTAAGTAATCATTTATTAGTTTTATATCAATAGCATCACCTTTTGAGGTTAGATGATGTAAGAATGAAGTAGAGCATAACAAAAACATAATTGATTGTTGAATTTTCAAAGGAAATTGAAAAAGTAGTATAGCGGTGCTATAGCAGGTACAAAAATAGCGGAAATAGAGATCAATTTAGCAGCTATAGCGGCCATAACTATATTCACTGTATTTTAGTCTTTAACGTAGCATTTTACGTCTGAAAACACTGTAGCAGCTATTTAGAACCTTGTTTAATACACAAAAATGTTCATTTTGAACTTTTGATTTTTGAATGTATATTATATGTACTCTGGATAGTTAATTCTCTAATGATTGAGCTTAATTGGACAATCAGTAGTTCAGTACTTGTATTCAAGCAAAATTTTATTTCTCTTTGGAGTCAAAATTTATCTGAATTGTAATATTGTCGACGGTTGGGAATACGGAACTCCCGTGTGTCGAGCTTACTTGTTAAGCGTAAGGATCAACCGGCCTCTTTCCTGCAACCTCAGAGTCGTTCGAGAGGGCGAACGCGATCAGACAACCGTAAGTGTGAGAGAGGAGGATTTTAGCCTGGTTCGGACCCCTCAAGGGTAGGTAACAGCCCTACGTCCAGTGATCTGTATTCAAGGGAACACAGGAAAAGGTTACAATGGGCTCTTGAGCCTCCTCGGTAAGAGGAGCTCAGGCTTCTCGGGAGGGAGACGGGAGCTTCAACTCGCTCTCGTCCCGGCCGAAACTCTCGTATATGTGTCCAATGTCTAAAAAAGCTACCTTCCTTCTCCTCTTTCTTTTGTACAACAACGTATCATATTTATATACAGGGGTGATGACTCTATACTATTGTGCGTATGGTCCAATGTCCAGCGGTCCGAAGGCCGTCTTCGGGCGCGTCATGCGGGAACAGTCCCTTCCGTCATTCAGGATGACGGAAAAAGGAAACGAAAACAGTAGAACAAGACCTGGGTTGGTAACCACGGTCTTCGATATCAGCGACGAGACGTAATAGTCGTGGGGACGTCAGAACATTTATCACAGGAATGGAAAATGAGGTACGGTCAGGGTAACCGTGTCCTCCTATGTAGTTGGGGTTCGACCGACGGGGGTGCCCCGCCCCTGGCCCGAGCAAGGGCGGCCTTTGCCCTGACCTGGGCGGCGATGGCATGCTTGAAGAGATAACCGGGAGCCGAGCCACGAAGAACGGAGAAGGGGCATTCACAGAGAATTCCCCTCCAAACCCCGTCAAATATGTTTAAGCTTTTTTTTCCAGCCATGGTTCGATTCTTAAGGACTGAAAGGAATAACAGCTACACCGTTAAACTAGCCTATCATTTAAATGCAATTCAATTCTAACTGCATAGTTTTCACTCCAAATAATAGTCGCAACACTGAACTAAGCAGCTTCAGTTCCCTAATAGTAAAGATATTTTCTTGGACCAGTGTTGCTAGATCCTGCTGACCTGGGCCAACCATACTTGATAGTACTAATCCTGCCAAGAACTTGAAGCATCATTGTAGCCTGTGAGAAATGTCACTACCCTCCTAGCCTCATTTTATAGTCATATGGAGTAGGGAACAAGAACATTTACTTAGGGTTTCACACATAGATTTTAGAGATGGAAGCCTTTTACTGACCCACTGGCAATGTGGGCCACAAAAGTGTATGGTATGAAAGGAGCTCCAGCAGACCAGCACTGCATAAAGGCATGATGCACAAGATTTCTTCACCCTTTCTTAATTTGGATGGCCTTTGATCCTTGTAACCTGTAAAGTTGTAACCTTTACTGCAGAATACTGTGATCAGTAGTACTTTAATTGCTACTTAGCAGGATACAATACTTTGCTTCCAATAAAGTAGTTATCTCCAGAGCAAAAAAAGGGATTAACTGAATGAGATGATGCATAGCTAGACAATGTGATGATTAGAAGCTCATGCACCAGCCTTTACAATCCCTTGTGTGTCAAGACTAAACAAATGGGAAAGGTGGTGCTAATGCTAACCATAATTAACCGTCTTCATTTCCAAGGTGGGGAAAGTAAGTGTTCATTGAAAAGACAGAATCACCAGTGAGTTGCTCTACCTACCTCGCTACATCCAGTAGCCACCAGCAGCCATGATCACCTCGCATCAGCATTGCTTTCTGATGCAAGAAACGCTAAGCATGATGTAACACCGCAAGATCTGTGGGCTAATATAATCAATATGCCTCCGTGATCATCATCGTACTCCTAAACACATCAGACAACATACATTCAGAGCAGAACCGCAGACGGAACATTCAGAACAGAACAGGGATATATGCTAATTTCTACAAGATTAACACTAATAAGCATCGTTCAGACAGTTTTCATGCTTCTTTTGAGTTTCAGAGTCCGCCAAGACGTCGCATTGTGGACGAGAAATTCAGACAGGTGTTCATGTTGATTTTCTTGGGGAAGGAATGATGGTGGCATGGCAGCCTTTGGAGCATGGCGTGGCTAAAGCAGAGAAGGTAGGGCAGGCAGCATCATGCAGGAAAATTTTTTACATTTACAGCGCAGACTTATCGATTGGATCACTGGATCATGCAGGAAATGAGACACGCATTGGAGTGGCGGGCGACAGCAGCGGCGTTGATTTTGTTTGGCACTCGATCTTGCGCCGCTTTCTTGCGAAAATTTAGGCGGAAAGAGGCCGACTAGGCTTGGCTCCACCGAAAGAGAAGCTTCTTTTATACTCCTACTCGCTTATCTGCTGCTGTCACTGCTTGCACTATCTTCTTCAGAGTTGAGGCTGACGCTCTTCACTCGCGCAGCGCAGGCTGCGATTACGGCAGCAGATTAGTATCAAGTCTGAAGATTAACAAACGGCAAATTGAGTGGAGAGGCGTTCCAAATTCTGAAGATTCAGCAAATGTATGTATAGGAATTGTTCTGCGATGGTTCGTTCCTACACTGAGATTTGTTTCATATAAGATCTTGCTTTGAGATTCGTGTGCCTGTGCCACTACCTCTGTGTTTTTCTTAAAAGCCCTTACTTGTCTCTTAAATTTCAGAATAAAGTATCTCTCCTCTCCTCTTCACTCCTTCGATTCTCCCCAATCCGCACGCAGCTCTCGTCTCCTTCGGCTCAGCCCTATCATAGAGCCGGCATGTCTAACCACTGCGTCTTCACCTTCGGGTGCCATGCTATGCAGTACTACAGTGGTCCACCCTTACCATAGCGTCATAGCAAGGAGGTTAGGGTGTGCATGGCAGTGGTTGTGGTGGTTGACGAAAGCGCCACCATGGTCGGCCAAGGAGAGCATAGGGATACATCGGACCGAGGAAAGAGAGAAGAGGGGATGCGAATTTTATGTGGGAATTTGAAAAAACCCAGGGGGATTTTGTGAAATGAGCACAATCAGACGCACAAGGAAAGTAGCAAGAACAAATGTGAAAAAAATTCATTCATTCTACGCGAAATTCATGTGTTCCAAACATGCATTTGATACGCACATTTTTAATAAAATATCACATAGAATTTTTATACTGACATTTTTATTACCAAATTCTCTAAGAAAAGAAGTTATTAAAATGACAGCCAATTCCTTGTTTTTTAAGTAGAAAAACCGGCTGCGTCGTTAGGGCAATTCGATCGTCAAGTCTTATTGGGCTTATGGATCTACGAATCGCGGCCTTAACAAGTCTACTCCCACTGTCCGCTGACTTCCCTACGGCCGGTCCAATTCGCAGAGGCACATACCTCCACGCGCCCTCCATCCTTGATCCAACGGCTGGGGGAGACCCCAGTTACTAGTTTGTTACACTAGAATAGTCAACACTTGTCTTCACCGCAGCGAAACCAGTCCAGATTCCAAGGACGACAGCGAGAGCGAGTGGAGGAGAGTGGTGGCGCGAGAGTGAAGAGGAGGAGAAGTGGCCATGGCGTCGGCGTCGGCGTCGTCGTCGTCGGTGGCGGAGGTCAGGTACGGGATAGTAGGGGTGGGGATGATGGGGAGGGAGCACCTCTACAACCTCGCCCACCTCGCCGGAGAAGTCGCGTGGGGAGAGCAGCCGGTCCGGGTCCGGGTCACCTGCCTCGCAGACCCCCACCCGGAGTCCCTCCGCCTCGGTCTCCAGCTCGCCGCCGAGCTCGCCCTCCCGGCTATTCCCAAGGTAATATATGTATGTCACAGGCCACAGCCATCCTATATGAGTTTTAACGAGTATGATAGTCCCCTGGTTGTAGAGATAATCAGCTAGGTTCTGAAACATCTTGCTGTCCATTGATTCCATCCCAATTATTAGATTTTAGAATGCCATGTATGGCAGTCCCACTCACAATCTGTGACACAAATATTGAGGATATGGATGATAGGCTACTGGACTGTGCAATTGTGTGCGTTTCCAGTCTCTACCAAATCTTTAACAACTAGAAGGTTTCAAGACCTTTTCAGGTCATCGGGAGCTGCTGGACAGCGGGCTCTGTGACGCCGTTATCGTGTCATCTCCAAACATGACGCACTGTGAGATACTTATGGACATCATCGACCACCCAAAGGCGCACCACATTCTCGTCGAGAAGCCTCTGTGCACCACGGTACATGACTGCAAGAAGGTGAGGCCATATTGTTCAGAATTGTGATATGCACTATAAAGAAGGAGAAAACCTCTTTTAAGCAAACCATCGAAAGCCATTTCAGGAGCTCTAGAAATCAAAAGTACTGAACATAAATGCTATTTAGCATTACTGCATGGTCAAGCTTAAAGAAACAGCCTCACAGAAAAATAACGTCATGTAATACTCAAGTAAAACATCCCAGCAAGAAGAACAGCTGCTGCTGATAGATACATATCTACGTCTTTATGTATATTATCTCAATTCTGTCTAAATGCCGTTGTACTTTTTCATTGTTCTTAAAAAAGACTTTTTCATTGTGTTAGAGAGGTCTGGTGGTACCATAGATAAATATTATGTTTCCTTTCATTAAGTCAGACCATAATAATGATGTGTCTTTTGTTGAGTAAATTACTACATTGCTTTCAGTGCTATAAGCTTTTCTTTATATTGGCCCAATACATTCTCAAGAATCCTATTAGAAACCATTCCCAGTATATATTTGCAGTTTTTTTTTTCTATCAGCTAACATCTGATGTTTGGATTTTGGAAGACTGTTTCTTGTGATGCTGCTGGGCCTTCTTTGGCATATCACTGAAATTTTTTAACATCTTAATTGTGACTGTAGCAAAAGTAAGAGAAAATAAATAATCATTAGTAATCTCCTATTCTCAGAGAAATAGAAAGGACAATATTCTAGCAAGGTTGTTGAACAAACCAATTTCATTTTATTTGATCTTGAATGGATCTTGCATATCTGTTTCTATCACGAAGTATAATCAACTTTAAGTGATGTTTATTTATTCTTTGGTCAGCATCTGATTTTCAGTTCACTGAATATCTGCAAAATTCTTCATTTCTACATCCAAAATCTCTATGTTCCCATGTAGGTCATAGAAGCTGCTAAACAGAGACCAGATATACTCGTGCAAGTTGGATTAGAGTACAGGTATATGCCTCCGGTGGCTAAGTTGATAGAAATTGTTAATAGCGGTACACTTGGGCAAGTCAAAATGGTGGCAATCCGTGAACACCGGTTTCCTTTCCTTGTTAAGGTACAGGAGCCTAAGGTTATCATACTCGTTATAGTTGTTTTGAGCAAAATACTCGTTATAGGTACTCATTTCCTGTTGTCTGTAATGCCAACACTCTTACAGGTCAACAACTGGAATAGATTCAATTGCAATAGTGGGGGAACTCTGGTTGAGAAGTGCTGCCATTTTTTTGATTTGATGACATTGTTTGCAGCTGCAAACCCTGTCCGTGTGATGGCTTCTGGAGCAATTGATGTTAACCACAAGGATGAGGTTTATGATGGAAAGGTCATGTTTATTCACTACAAGCTCTCTCTCTGCTCTTTATGATCTTGCAAGTAAAAGATATGCTTGCTAAAGTAATAGTGGAGTGATTTAATTTCTTGTTTATATTCTTTCTTCTGGCCTTTGTGGAAGACTGGATGCCATTTGAACACCTTAAGTGATAATGATAAATGGATTTTTCAAGCTATCAAGAAACTTATATGATTTATGGTTGATACTATTCAGTAGAAAGTAGAAACAAGAATGTCTGGTTCCTGAAAAGTTCTTTTGATGCAGGTGCCAGATATAATTGATAATGCATATGTTATAGTGGAATTTGATAATGGCTCTCGTGGCATGCTTGATCTCTGCATGTTTGCTGAGGGTAGTAGGAATGAGCAGGAAATTTCTGTTGTTGGTGACATCGGAAAGGTACAACTAGATGGGCTTTTGCTATAAGTTGTCTTGTCCGGTCAGTCTGCAATTTCCCGTCTTGTATTTGTTGTTCTTCACCTCCATATTTCCTATTTTAAAGACATATGTTCTCACTTAAAAATAGGCCAATGAACGTCTGGAAAAACACCTAATTTCACAGGTTTGCTAACTAGCACAAGGTGACATGGGCATATTCCTCAAATTATGTTAGTCATTATCCAAGCAAAATAATACAGCAACAGCTAGAATACTAATGCCACTCAGGTGCCTGTATTTTAAGGGGAACAAATGCATTTTTATATCAAAACAGTAACAAGTGCATAAATGTATGTCTTGCACATAATGAGGGAACTCCTGATTAGAAGCAGTGACTGCATTATTCTTTGCTAAATCCTAAGAGGATGAACATTCAGAGAGAATGAATATACTGCTTTATTTTTGGTGGAATTGGATACATTGACAAAGTGCATTTCCCTGCCACAAATGCATAGGAGTGCACAATCTTCACACACCCAGGAAATTAATATATTTATACATATACTGGCAATGGCAGTATATAAGTTGTCAATGTAGTATCTGCTCCTCCTAATGTTACCTGCCCACCAGGGAAAAATTGTCCTGCAATAGTGCAAACATTTCTTTAAGATGGTCTCGCCAGTCACCACACTGATGCATGTTAGATGTAGTTCCACCCATATTAAATGTGGATCTGTGTGGGTAAATATTGCATCCTGTAGGTGAGATGTTATGCATGCTAGCTGCCTGGTCTTTCAAAAGGGTACAGCTCGCTGGTGAATCATTTATGAATGAATTATCAATGGTTATACCAACCTTTGGTGATAAATCACTTGCATCTCTACACCTTAGCACCAACACAATAGCTTGGCTTTGCGCAGTAGTCTAGTGCAAGAAAAGACAGATGGATACCAAATGTCATGGTATAGGTATTACATGGTAGGATCAAATAGTTAAAAGGGACGTTTCAGGAAATGAAGCTCAAGAGCTAACAGCCTAACATTCTTTCATGCTCCGGTTCTCTGCTTATTACAAAGTGTTATCAAGATAACTGGTGCTCATTTAGAAGCATGTTTGTTGCAATGTAGCTAATGCTAGGGTTAGCAATGAGGCTTCTTATCGAGCAGAAGACTTGCCCATCCTTTAACTCATGTCCTGCCTATATATTTTCAGAATTTTATTCACATGTCTCATATGAAACAGGGCATGCCTAATGTGAGACAAGCTTTTATGTCAGTTCAAAATTGTAATTGTAAAGTTACGGAATTCTAGTATGTGCAATAATAGAAATTTTCAAACAGGGTGAGGCTTTTGTTCCAGAGAGCATTGTCAGGGTTGGAAAGAGAGCAGGAGGTAGAGATGGAGTAGTAACAATAAAGGCTGAAGATGAACGGATCAAGTATGTTCTAACTTGTCACCATGTATCAACATTTTGTTCTTCACATTTAAACAGTTCACTTTTAAGGGAAAAAAACATTGTTTAGTTAGAGGAAAACATCCATTATAGAAGTGAATTGTTTTAATTTGATAAGACGGTTTAGCTTGTATCTTAACAATATATGTTTCTTAGGTACCAAGGGCTTCACCATGGATCCAGCTACCTGGAGCACCTCAATTTCTTGTCTGCCATCAGGGCTCAAGGTGCCTCTGGCCCATCCGTCAACTTAAATGATGGTTTACTCTCTGTTGCTATCGGTATGGCTGGCCAGTTGTCGATTGAGAAAGGGCGCTTCATCACCATTGAAGAGGTGTTAGCCGACTGATACATAGGAATGTTCATTTGCACACTACTGTTGCTGATCAATGTACTGTAATTAAGTTTGCTCCAAAAAAATGTACTGTAAATACAATGCAGCTGCCTTTCTCATAAAAACCTTCAAATTATGCACATTTGTAATAGCAGAAGATTATTGTCTTGAACATGGCATGAATGGAACAATTCTTTAGTCATTTGACCTGCACTATATGATCATGTGTATATATTGTTATGCAATATCAGTATGAGTGGGCTGCTTGCAACCAAAGAAGATTTCTGTTGTTTGCTTGTGTTTTCTTTTGTCTGATGGGATCAGTCGATCATCCAATATACATAAACTGCACGGTTTACTTTTTTTTTTACTTACTATTAAAAATTTAATAGGTGCGGCAAGTCATAATATAGTGTCTAAAAGGTTTCTTTCTACTCGACTTTTTTTTTTCATATATAGGAGGTTGTTCCCAGCTTATATTTTTCGAGCAATGGTTCCCAGCCTAGATCTAGAAAGAGGTGCAACTGTCATCAAAGTAATTTTATGATTCCTATCTTGCAGTTCATCAAATCAAGATTGAGGAAACCTGCACTTTACCTTCAGAATCAGGCCTGCACTCTTGCTCGACTACTGATTGGTGAGGAACATGAATGACCATCAATATTCAGTTCTGCATCTGCACCTCACTCTTCCTTGTCGATAAATACAAGCAGCTGCATGCTACACAAGCCATGGACCGGAGCACATGCGTAGGAGCTTGCGGACGGCAAATGGCGCGAGCTTGTGGAGTATCTAGACGATGATACAAGATGCTTGGCATTGGCATGGAAGGCACCGGGAATTTTGGTTTCAGATACAAGCGAGGTACTTGGTGGCAATCCTGTGCCCGTGGTTACCGTGCGGCACCGCTATGCCTTTCCATTCAGCTCGCGACCTGGAATATTGGTGTACGCGACCACCACGGCAATGCCATCTCTCTTAGGCCATGTTATTAGCCATGATTCATGATTTATGACTTATCTCAAACTTATCTCGAGCTTGAGAATTTCGAGGTGGCCTCGAGATCGGATGGATTGAAATTTAGGATTTAGAGACTTTTAGACTAATATTGCCTGACTTTCGAGATTACTTTTTGAACTGTTTATTTTTATCTCAGATGAGATTAGTCTAAAAGTCTCTAAATCCTAAATTTCAAGGCCATCCGACTCTCGAGGCTATCTTGAAAAATTCTCGAAGTTCGAGATAAGTCAGATAAGTCACAGCTCATGAGCCCAATAGAACAGGGCCTTAGTCTCTTATGGTAAGGTACGTGGTACTGGTGGCGAGCTGCTCCTGGATTTTTTTTTATATAAATGGGCTAGACCGTGTCGGGCAGCGACGAATCAGGACGTATCGTTGATGTATCGGGTATAAAAAGTATTATTTTTTATCTATGCCATCCAACATTACATATAAGGGTATATAATAAACTTATTTGTGTTGGTTCCAAACTAGAACCAACATAGATACAATGGTTTTAAGTTTATACTAATATCTTTATAATTTCATAACTTATTTATGAGGAGTTGGATAGAGATGACCTTTATATAAAAATTGTAGCTCTCAACGAGATCTACAACTTTGTAGTTAAGAAATTTTTTATTTGAAACAATTCAGATGCACAAATAAATGTGAAAAGGTTCTAACAACAAGGCTCAAAAGCAATACATATCCTAAGACATCAAATTACGTGAGGTCGGTTGGTTTTAATTAGGTGAGCTGGTTTTAGGTGAGCTTGCTTAGAGTCAAGAGGTCATGGTTTTAAATCCAAAAACGCATGCGCATGTATTTCGTTAACACTTAAACAGTACACTTAATTTTATGGAAATAAACTTTATAAATGTGATTTTTTAAATTAGATAAGAAGGTTTAGCTTGTATCTTACCAAACTATGTATTTCTTATATACCAAGGGCTTCACCATGGATCCAACTAATTGGAGCATCTCAATTTCTTGTCCGCCACCAGGGCTCAAGGTGCTTGCGGAGCAGAGTTTTAAAACCCGAAACGGGACCTGAAACCGTCTACTGGCGGCCCGTTTTTCGGAAAAAACCGCTAAAAACCGGTGGAAACCGGTGGAAACCTCTCAAATTCAAATTCAAACGGACAGACAGTAGCGGGCGAGTCCACCGGTTTTTTGCGGTGGTTTTTGCCGAGAAACTGCCAGTTTTAGCGGTTAACCGGCGGTTTTGGCCAAAAACCGCTACAAAAAAAGGAAAACGTGGAAAATGGAAAAAAAATGAAAAGAGGTCTGAAATTTTTTTAAAAAATTGGGAAAAATCATAGATGGGTGAGATATATGTGTTTATAATTTGTTTAATTATGGGAAAAATTTGAAAGAACCTTTGATAAATATATGATATGTTGAACATATGAATATGAAGTCAATAATTTGAACAAGGTAGTTTCCAACAAAAATATTAATATGAAGTCAATTTGAACATATCGATATGAAGTAAATAATATGAAGCCAATAATGTGATATGCATGGTAGTTTTTAACAAAAACATATATTCGAATTAAGAAAAAATTTTGGCATGACCTTACTAAATATTTGAGAGTTGGAACATATCAACAGTAAGTGAAATACATACAGACATAAATTGCATTGCATAAGATGATAGACATACATATATTGCATTACATTACAAGCACTCCCTCAATATATATAGAACCAAATTAATTCATACCAAAATTTGGAGATGATTCCAATCACGGTGAATAATTTTTGGGAGCCGGTAGATCCGCCGGCTTCTGTCTTCACCGGCGGCGGGCAGGCGGCACGTCGGCAGGATCTGGCGGGGCAGGCTAGTTGAGAAGCAGCAAGGGGCAGGGTCACGGGAGCAAAAGCAAGTGCTGCAGCACGCACTAATAGCCAAGGGTCACGGGAGCAAAATTTAGAGAGAAAGAGGGAGATGTGACCTCCCCTAAACATTATTTAAAATTTTGTTTTATACTAATTGTTCTACTGACCATCTAGTTTTTTATAAGATTTTTTTCAATTTTTTAAAAATTTAAATTTAAATTCAAATTTTTGAATCGGCCCGGGTAAAAACCGGCGTTTTCTCAAACCGCTGCCTAGCGGTTCGGCGAGAAACTGCCGGTTTTTGCCGGTTTCCCGCAGTTTTTGGAACCCTGCTCCGGAGTCTGGCCTCCCCGTCAACTTAAATGATGGTTTACTATATGTTGTTATCGGCATGGCTGACCAATTGTCGACCTAGAGATTCTTTGTAATAGTAGAAGATTATTGTCTTGAACATGGCATGAATAGAAAAATTCTTCGTCTTCCGACGTGTACCATTAAGAAATGATAGTCCTCAAACATACAAATTTGCTATGGTGATCATATATGTATTTTATTATACAGTACGAGTGGTCTGAAACTAGAAGATTTCCATTGCTTGCTTGGGCTTTCTTCCGATAGATGGGATTGGTCGACGTCAATCGTCAATCATATATATAGAGAGAGAATAGCTAGTGTGCTATAGATAGCACGGAGAGATCCGTGCTATCCACGGGTTTTGGAAATTTTGAGATCGAAATAGACGATCCAAACTGTCCATCTTGTTCATCTCGATGAAATCTTACTACACACCAAATTTCAATTTTTTTGAATTTTTTACTATTTATTTCATATTTTTGAAAATCGCTGATCTAATTAGCTGTGGACCCTCCAATAAGTCTAGTTTTCAAAAATATGAAACAAATATTAAAAAAATTCAAAAAAATTTGAAATTTGGTGGTAGTGAGATTTCATTGATATGAACAAGATGGACGGTTTGGATCGTCTATTTCAGTCTCAGAATTTGCAAACTCGGTGGATAGCATGGAGAGATCCGTGCTATCCATAACACACTAGCAAATCTCATATATATATATATAAAGCGCGTAGCGCATCTTCTTTCTTCGCGTCCTCATCGTGGCCACGTCGGCCGGATGACGCCGGCCGTCCGATCGTCGGGCCAACTTAGATCCGGCCGTCTATTCTTACGTTATATATAAAATAATTTGTTCCTTTCTTTTTGACGACGCGGGTGGAATGGCCGGCTAGCCGTCCGCGCTAACTTTCAATCCGCTGGCGCAGGTACAAAACCCGGCCACGCACCTTTTCCGGTAGTTGTTTCTTCCTTTCTTTTTTTCCCTTTTCTATTTTCTTTTTTCTAGGCCGTTTAAAAATTCAAAAAAATAGAAAGTTTCAAAAAATGGAACCATGCCTGCACAAAGAAGGTCCAAAAAAAGTTTGGATGTTTTCAAAAATTTTTAAAATTAAATAAAATATTGAATTTTAAAAAACACTTTCGCTTTCTTTTTCCCTCTTCCATATTACCACAAAAAGATTGGATTTCTTAAAACTATTGAAATTATAAAATATTTAATTTTAAAAACACTTTTGATTTCTTTTTCCTCTTCTATATTTTTTCCCTAGCACATTTATAAATTCCTCCAAAAAAAACCTGCAGAACATGTAACCATAGCTACACGAAGAAGGTCCACAAAAGTTTGATTTTTTTTGGAAGATTTTTGAGATTATTAAAATTTTAAATTTTAATAAAATGTTTTTGTTCTCTTTTTTGGATGGAATCATACCACCACCACCCCGTTTTCCATTTCATTACTGTTTTTTGTGTTTTATATTCCCTTTTCCCAGGACGATTCGAAAGTCCAAAAAAAAAAAATCAAAACTTGCAAAAATGGAACCATAGTTGAATGAAAAGGATCCAATGAAAGTTTGTTTTCCTATTTTTATTAACGTAATTTTTGTAAATTTTAAGGAACACCAGATCTTATTGACAATTACAAAAAATTTGCAAAATCTTGGATCTAGAAGGTGTCCATAAACAAATTTCCAAAAGCTTTTGAAATTTCCCAAGATTTTGAGTGTACAAAATAATGAGTTGTTTTCAGATATTTTAAAAATTGAGTGCAACTTAGAATCATGATTTTTTAAAACAAATTAAGAAATCCACAAGATTTAGAATTTATGGAATTGTCATGATAACTTTGTATATTTCAGAAGATTCCAAATTTTAGAAACCGTGAAAATTTTTTACAGAGAGTCGGTTAGAAATGAAAATTCTAGAATTTTTACAAACCTTTGAATTTAAAAAGAATCCATAAGAAATTTAAGGGTTATATTCACCGTTTCATGAATTTTTCAAGAGTTTTTAAGTGATCTAACAAATTTTCAAAGTTTTTTTCCCAGATTTCTTATTTAAATCAATTCTTATATTATATTATTTAACCGCTAAATTGAGATTGCAACGAATATAACACACGTACAAACTACTGCCCAACAGAAATAGCTCACGAAGATTCATATATGCTTACTGAGTATAACAAACATAGAACTCGCCAAAATAGCCCAGTGAGATCCACATATTAACGCCCAATGCACATCAAAAGACGGGCGAACAACCGAACGGCTAATGCAAATCAAGAGGCGGACAGGCAGCCGCCCGTTGTCCCTTCTAGTACAATATACAAAAATTGTATATCTTGCCTTTTGACCTCCTATGAAAAGTTTAACAGTGTTGCTATATATACGGTGCATAAAAGATCTCCGATGACTTATATTTTTTTTAGACTTTTACTGTACATGAAAATGAATAGGGAATTGCTTCCAAACTTATATCCGACGCGTGTGCTCCGATCGGACACCCACCTGAGCTACTCGATGCTTCCATCTTATCTGCTCCTGTCTCTCCCCACTAATAGACCCAGCAACTACTCGTTTTTATATGGAAGCAGCGAAGTAGAGGGAAGGCGCCCCCCCTGCATGCTGTGTGCCGCCGGCTGCTCGCCTGCCGGCCATCGGTGCAGCCACTAACCGGCGCCTCTCTCCCCTCTGCCTCTCTTATAGCTCCTCATCTTTTATCCACCTCTCTCCCCTCCGAGCTTTCTTCTTCTCCGTGCCTGGTGGCTTTTGCGGCATACATGCATATGTTCTCCTGTCCTCTTCTCTTGGGGTCCCAGTGACCAATCCAATCCAAATAGATTTCTCTGTTCGTTCTGCCTGCAGATCCTACAAGCTTGGAACGAGAGCAGGCATAGCGCTGTTGCCACCGCCATCACAGCCGTCGGCCAAAACTGACCCGTCTCTGTAGAATGTGAGCTTGGCGAGCTTTTAGCGGCCGGATTCGGAGAGCACGGTGTGGGAGCTCGCTGGATATGAAGAAGAGGGTTAGGAGAAGATTCATCCCCATTTCGTTACGAAACCCTTAGCCATGTACGTGTGAAACTTCGGTTTTTATTTGGTAAAACTTGGTTTTGTTCTTGTTAAACTTCTTATATTTGTACAGGTGATTTTTTGAACAACAATTAAACATAAGGTTTCATCAGTAGTTTAGTCAAGTTTTATTAGTACTTATTAAAGTTTCATTGATTCTTCTTCAAGTTTCATCAGTCGGTTTAACCAAGTTTCATCGCTCCTTTTTCAAGTTTCACCGGTAGTTTAGCCAAGTTTTATTGGCACTATCAAGTTTTATCAGTAGTTAGCCAAGTTTTATTGGTATTTTTTTAAGTTTTATCAGTAGTTTTCCCCAGTTTTAGCAGTTATTTTGTAATTTTTCATCAGTTTTCGCCCCTGTTTCATATGGGTATTGTCAAGTTTCATCAGTAGGTTTTCCAAGTTTCATCAATTATTTTCTAAGTTTCCATGCTGACATCAGCACGATGTCATGCGTCCGATGGGAATCATCCTATTGGACGTCCGATCCAAGGCGCTCGCCAAATGAACATGGACTATCCATTTCCTTTAATCTAATAGTTCAGATTATTTTAAAATTTTCTTTTATACTACCCGTTACAAATGTAGTATAGTTACGTAAAATTGCTCTTTATAATAGTTTTTTCCGAGCTTTTATTGGAATTAAGCTAGTAAAAGAGTTAGAAGAGGTGTGGATGTCATCATAGTGATTTTATGTTCCTGTCGTGCAATTCATCAAATCAAAACTGAGGGAACCTACTTCATCTTAATTCAGAATCAGGTCCGTACTCTTGCTCCATTGAGCATTGGTGAGGCACATGAATGAGCCATCAATATTCAGTGCATGGCGTCTACACCAGATCACTTCCTCGTCGATAAATACAAGGCCATAGAACTATAGAAGGCTACCATGACCGGAGCAGCATATGTGCAATGTGCTCCAATTGCTGACGGCAAACGGCACGAGCTTTTCCGCTAGGCAATGATACACGAGATTTTGGTATGGAAGGCACCGGAAATTTCTGTTTCAAGCTGCAGAATGGCGATGGTAAGCACTGCACTTCAGTGGGAAGCCGTCCTCGTGTCCGGCTGGTGTTGTCGTTCTATTTGGAGCTGACCAGACATTATCCGCGCGGCAGCATCAAGGAAGAAAGATGAAGGTTGCGTTAGCATCATCTAACTTCACCTTGACTGGAAGCTTCAGGAGACCATGATTCATCTCTGTGGAGGTTATATTAATTGGGTCAGATAACCTTGACCTAGCTTGTTAGTATAACCCGACTTTTGTGTGTTTAAATAACTTAGTTAATCTAATATTCTAATACTGATTGATTGGCTTCACATATCAAAGTGCGCTTGGCGTTGAGCTGACTAAAGATATGGCATATAAAAGTGCATTTGGCGTTGAGTAGCCCTGGTGTTACCAGCGCGGCAGCACCGAGCAAGAACACTAGGGTTGCAATGGATAAGTAAGGTGTTTTTTTTTTCTCTCATGCAATCCTAACTCTAAGTATGTAACCTAGCTTGTATTCTAACTAATTAGTTGCATGTCCATAAACTTCAGGCATAAAACAAAAATAAAATTTGGATCTAATGAACTAGTCTTATGTAATTAACATGGGGGTGATCCAACCAGAAAAGAATAAGAAAATCTGGCAAGTTCCAGTCCGATGAACATTTTTCTGGAAGACGAGTCCAAAGTCCAAACCATTCGCATGACTGTGGCCCAATATGCAAAACAGAATCTATTTCCAGGATCCTTTTTTTTTTCTTGTCCCGCTTCCGGTTCTTGACATGCCCAGCAGATTGCTGTCTTCAACATGGCATCAATGGAATAATTCTGTCTTAAATTTTGACCTGCACTAATAAGGAAAGATTGCCCTGTAACAGCCAAACACCAATTAAAAATTTATTATATGGTAAAAATTTTGACCTACATCATCCTCTCAATCAGGACTTGCAGCCTTGCTGGATTGGTGAGGCACATGCATGAGTCATATCAATATTCAGTGCATCTGCACCTCGATCACGCCCTCGTCGATAAATACATGCAGCCACAAGGCACGAGAGGCAGCCTCGATCAGATAATGAGTGCAGGAGCTTTTGGACGGCAAATGGCATGAGCTTCTTGACTAGAAAAAGATACTTGTACCTGAGCGAAAGAATTACTATTAAAACTCGAAAAGCATATCTATTGCAGAAATACCCTGGTTTAAAGCATTGAAAAATAGTCGTGGGAATTCGTGAGCAGAAGATTATTGTCTTGAACATGGCATTATTAATGGGACAATTCTTCTCCTTTTGACGAGCACCATCAAGATGATCGTCACCAGACAGTCAAACATACAGTATGATGATCATGTATATATATTATTATTATGTATGAGTGGACTGCTTGCTTTTTTTTTGACAGAGGGGATCAGTCGATGTCAATCATACAATGTGTAAAAGGTTTATGCCAACTATTTTTCTAGACTTTAATTTTACTGTATGATAAAATGAATATGGACCTTCCATTTCCATTAATCGAACAGTTCAGATTCTTTTAAAATTAATTTTATTCAACACGTGTAGCATAATTATGTAGATAACCTTGTAAATGAACACTTAGATCTAAAATATGCTACTACCAACCGTTGTGTACCGTAAAATTACTCTTTTTTACAATAGTTTGTTCCCAGCTTTTATTGGTAGCCAGTAAAAGAGTTAGAAGGGGTGTAACTGTCACCAAAGTAATTCTATGATTCTTCCGTGCAGTTCAAATCAAAATTGAGGAAACCAACTTCCGCGCAGATGTTTTCAGTATGCATGTTTCTTCCTAGCATTCGGACAGAATGATCAAGACCATTTCACCGCATTTCTGACCTGGGGCAGCCGAACATGGTTAACTTTTTAGGTAATGGATAATATCCGAAGATGTACAGAGCCCCAAGAGTATTACAACCTGATTCCGAACAGGGCTAACTTAACTACCAGTCCGATGAACAGTTTTCTGGAAAACTAGTGCAAATCATTCGCAAGATTTTGGCCAAATATGCAAAAGTGTTGATTCTATTTTCCATTTTCGTCTTGCTCCCGGTACTTGACTTGCCAACGGACTGTTGAGTGCTAGCTTTTGGTGCTAGTGTTTCGTCTTGCTCCCAGTATACGATGCTGAAACAAGTCCAGCAGATGCTGTGAAGACGCAATTAGTATTGGTTGGTACACCATTCACTATTTCACTGTGCGACTGTGAGCAAAAAACAAGTTACACAAATGAACTCCTCCCCGCAAGGATAATTAATAGCGACAGGGTTTTGTTTTTCGGTTCTGGAAAAAAATCGGAGGGGGCCGAGAAAACCGATTTTTACCGAAAATCGGAAAATTTTGGTTGAATTTCAGTCTGAAATTTTTGAATTCAAATTTGAATTTTTGAAAAAAATTATGAAAAAAAATCACTATACCAGGAATTGAACCCACATCTCATGTAAACTAAATCACTACCTTACCAATAAGGTACACCCCTCATGTTTTATAGCATTGGTTTCAACAGTCTTCTATATACATAATCAAATTCAACCAAAATTCAATCAAAACTGAAATTTTTTGGCCGAGTCAATAAAAAATTGGTGGGTACCAAAAAAAACCGATTTTCACCGAAAATCGATAAAATCGGACCGAAAAACAAAACCCTGATAGCGAGCACATAAGAACATGATATATATCATGTACAGCAAACGAGAAGGTGCCTTTCATGTATCAACTTCATTAATATTAGTTCCTGAAAATGGAGAGCCACAATAGAGCAAATCAGTGTACAATCATGAGCTGCTTGTTTTATGTAGGTCAAGGTATTTTATAGGAAAGGGAGGCGTTATGAAATTACGTTATACTGCCATTTTACATACCAAAACTATTGATTTTATATACTAAAACTATTGAGAAAGTCCATATAACCCTATAAAATATGAAACTGTCCACTTAATATACCTCAATTATCAAAACTAGAGCAAATAACCCCTTAGCATGGTTTTACAGGCTATTTTATCATTTCTAATTTGAATAAGTCTATTTTACACCATCAAATTATTGAAAAGACCACAAAACTGCAAACAAATAATTCCTATAAAAACTTATATGAGAATATAGTCGTTTAAAAATATTACTATCGGTAGGGCTACAATGAACTTTTTCATGAAAATATAGTTATTTTAAAATGTCCAAATTTTTAAAATAAAATTCATAAAAATATAACCGCTTTAAAAATATAAAATTAGTACAAAATTACATGAAAACATAGCCATTTCAAAATTTTACATGAAAATGGTACTATCCAATAAATCCATAAACTATAGAATTCTGAAACGGATATATTTTTGTGTAATGTTTTGAACAAATTGATTTGTTTTGTAGTTTAGGAGGTTCATTGGACTTTTTCAATAATATAAGTGTAAAATAGGCTTATCCAAATTAAAAATAGCAAAATCACCTCTAAAACCATCTTAGGTTTTATTCGTTCCTGTTTTTATAGTCGAGATCTATGTAAAATGGACCATTTTATAGTTTGTAGGGTTAAGTGGACTTTTTCAATAGTTTGGAAATGCAAAATGAAATTATTCCTACTGTAAATAAACATATCGGTGATTTGCACACTATCGGAGGAGTATTGTTGCTCGGGGCTGTTTATCATGTAAATTAAGAAATGAGCGCTTGACAGCTTCGTCGTGCAGCAATTATTTCGGTTCCCTCGGCATTTATCAAAAGATGCATGGAAATTATATAGAGAGGTCTGAGAGGATCGCTGTCCTATAGGTTGCTGGTACAATAGGCTGCTGGCAATCAACAGTTTCTATCAGCAGAAGCGCAGATACGGGCCGTCAAATGGTTCTCTATCAAGAACATTCCGTAGGTGGTGCAAAATTTGGTAGTAATTTCATGATTTCATTATGCCCGTTCAGTGCGACGGTGGAGCAACTGTTGGATCAGAACAGCCGCCATCTCGGTGTCTTTCACTCTCTTATAGTCTTACTTTTTTAGAGTTGGAACTTTGTTCTAGCCTCTACGATCGCGACTTAGACGTTATACCCTTAAATATGTACTACGCCATGCCGATCCAAGTAATCAAATCTGAGTAGATAGAAATAAATAACCTCACTTCCACGGCTAAGCTATAAGCCCATTTGGAGGACAGGAGAGACACTACAAATTTAGTTCTACCAGGTCAGCGATCCAGCAATGGAGTGGTTGTGAATCCGCCTAGATGGGAGCAGCAGCTAGGGACGGAGCCAGGGGGGCCTAGGTGGAGCCTTGACCCCCTATGTTCTATGTACATACTTATATATATATATATATATATATATATATATATATATATATATACATACTAGCAAAAAATTTTAAATACCCATCGATTTGTAATTTTGTATGCCAAAACAGTAAAAAGTTCTAAAAATTTTCAAGTACATATGGATTTGCGAGTTAGAATAGTACAAAGTTCTAAAATTCGTTAAAAACATATGCATTTGCAAGTTAAAATATCAAAAATATTCTATTTGGCCTTCTCGATAAAATGATGATTCTTTCTGGTCCCCTGAATAAAATTTTCTAGCTCCGTCCATGGCAGCAGCCAAGCAACTGTGCCTGCCTAGTGCATGTGCTTGCATGCACTCAGGGTCGTAAGGCGAGCTGACACAGGACAGAGGATGACTAATTCTTGCGTAGTTTCATGATCAAATTGCTCGGCTACCAGCAAGCGCTCCGGTGCGTTCTGGCGAGGGGAAAAAATATGGCTGCCAAAATTTTAAAGGAGGGCAGCGTTACAAGCAAAAATCAGTGATGATAAGATTTTTTATAGTTATTTCTGAATGTTTTAATCAAAATTTAAATTCACAAATTTGCATTTCATAAACTTTTAGATAATGGAATTATAAAACCCCGCCGGTGCAATTGTATCGCACAAACCATGAATCAAAATTTCCAGTAATGCCAAAATTTGTCGCCAATTTTCATTCAAATTTCACTGCTGACAGGCATTTTTTTTTTCCCGAAGCACACTGATAACACCAAAATTTTGGCAATTTTTTTCCCATGGTTCTCGCCATTAAGGGTAGTAGCGCGGTGGCACATGTTAACCACTAACCATCATGTACAGCGAGGTACAGGTTAATGCGCTATATAGTGGGGGTAATTGAGATGCTACAAAATGTTCGCTCGGTTGATCAGCCGGCGCTGGGTGCGCTCTAGCCCTCCCACCAGGTTGCGTGCTTGAGGCTCGGCCACGACTATGGATGTGCATGTACCGGGATAGGTTTATTAATCCATCCCGTGTCCACCCTTGATGCAAAAAAAAAAAAAAGAGCGTAGTGCAGGCATGCAATGGATCATCTTGCCAACTGCATCTCTCCTCACTGATAAATATACAACATCTCGTCAGTAAATCAGGGGTACTGATTCGATAGTACGTACGTTCTACGGAAAGCCACTTTTAAACACATGTATGTAGGAAGCATTTTGCGATACCAGTGTAGCTAGACAATTATATGTACATGGCATGCATGTGAGTCACTGCGTTCTTTCTATCACCTTCAGCGAACAAGCTCACTTAGGCCTCATGTCGAACTCCCGCCGCTTCCAACGGAGTGATTTGGACAGGAGAGGTTGGGGGATTTGTTGGAATTTTACTCTAATTTTTTGTTCAACCGCTGTGGTTGTTGTTGTTAGAATATTTTTCCTCAATGTTTTGTTCGACCGCCATAAGTGTTGGAATTTTATCCTAATTTTTTGTTCCACCATTATTGTGGTTGTTGTTGTTGGAATATTTTTTCCCAATGTTTTGTTCGACTGCCGTAGTTGTTAGAATTTTTTTTCGTGAATGTGATCAGGTGGTGCAACAATTTTTTTGTGATTAATTGCATATGTTACTCTCTCCTTTGTGAGGTGAAAGAGCCATAATTCGGATCACAATTTACATTTACAAGACGAAATGATCTGGATACGTAATTACTTTGCCTCACCAGCTGAACGATTATATATATATATATCTAGTACTTCGGAATGAGCGTGCATAAAATTCTAGTCCTCCCAGCCCTTGATTTGCCGATTGTTGATCGGGCCTTTCCTCTAGCACGTGTTAAGAATACGGTCTTCACACAAGTCCAGCAGATGCAGTTACGATGCAATTACTTCGTATTATACTGGTTGGTAAATCATTTATTGTCTGACAGGGTGAGCAAAGAACAAGCTATTACACACACGAACTCTACCGTCAAGGATAAATAGCGAGCACCTAAGAACACCTCCCTGCTGTGATGTATCATGTTGAGGAATTTTAGATATCCTTAAATCATGGGAAAGTGAGGCTTCGGAAAGTTAGGTTATGGTGCCTATAAACCTACGGGTGATTTGCACACTACCGAAGTGTCATGGACGCGGTCTGTGACATGAACCTGGGATTGTTATTGGCCCATCCAGCGACATGAGTAGTGTCATGGACGTGGGATAGAAAAGGGCAAGGCATCGCCCACACGATGGAGCGTCCTCCTTCGGAACTATTAAGTTTTGACTTCTTCCTCTGGCCTCTATTATTCTTCTCTTCTTTCTCATATGCTTTCTTTCCAATTGTAAGCCCTCTTTTTGAGGATAATTGTGTTTTCTACACTAATTCCTGGATCAGTAGACTACTGCATATAATTACATAGTCGGTTTATTTGCATCAAAGCGTTATATAGATGTCTCAACTTCATAACTGAAATAATATCTTTCGACAAATAGTTTACAACACGACCGATCAGGCTGAATGCCATAATACATCACAAAAGAAAGTTCAGAGTTCAACGTCAATGTGGAAAGCTTAAAAAGAGTAAAAGATCATCCAACGAGTATGCAATCTTGCAAACAACTGGAGGGTCGCCCTAGACTTCGTCATAACCGCCATAGACCAAATCATCATTCTCATGACACTCATAAGGATCCTCGGGTTGACCTCTGTCTAAAAAGTGAGCAATTATGAGGGTAAGTGCCCAGTCATACCGCACTTGTGAGTTAGCACCCTTCTAATGCAAGTAATTGTAGTAACTCCAAGGGAAGGCTAATGGTTCTTTTATTTTCATAAAACCAGCTGAAAATACTAATAATACAAACCTATGACTTAACCACTTATAAACTATTGTTAAATAGTCATTTATTTGTTGAATGAGTCATGGTTTCCATTATAACCTTCTACCAAACCTTTCCAACCCTTATATCTACGACCAACCTACCCAAACTTAGTTGCTTCCAGTGTTCCCATCTTCCTCCTTTCTCTTGCCATCATATTCCAGGATTTAAGCACTCTCGTTGTGAATCACCACTCTACTGGATTATCGGTTCAGCAAGTGCATGACCTAGATCACTCTCACTGATGGTGCCCTTTCGCCTTCGCCTCGGGCTGGTGTTTGTTCCAGGGTTTCCTCGGAGCACACGGCTACACGGCTGGACTCCATTACCTGCACTACCATGCAATAACTACGTGTTGTGTCGGACCGCATCCAACACTATTTAAATTCAAGGGATCACTTCTGGTCCTGCTTCTCATGGCCCGAGAGTTGGAGTTCACGTACTTTGCTCCTTGCCTTACTCTTAATCAGGCCCTCGATCTCTAAGTCTCAATCCCATTTTTAAACATATACCTTATTTTACCTAGTCCTCCACGGAACCAAAGATAGAATCATAGAATCTTAACCCCCTTAACTGTATCGTGGCCTAAACTAGACTCAGCATCCCATATTACCCAATTACAGGCCTCCATTTCATTCTAGCTTAGATATGTACCAATTCATAGTAAGATGTGAGAAGATGTAGTGGTGAACTATCGTTCACCATTATAGGGCAATTACACCCCGAAAATCAAAGATTGGACCTGAACACATCTAAACAAGTTTTACTCAAGGGCTATGAGTCCAAATCATCTATTAAATTATCGTAGGGTTCACAATGACATGATAATCAAGGCAATCAGGTATGGTAATCAAAGCATCACAAAGAATCAGGCATGTGTACAATATGATTAAGGAATAGACATAGCTACTTTAACACTTCAAGTAATTGCAACATATAATAGAGCATGCAATTTCTTAGTTCAATCAAGATAACTTATGTAAAATTGGGTAAGATATGAACTATGAATGTTAACTCGTCTTGTCCTGGGGAATGATAGCCTTCCTCTGTGTCTTCAAATCTTCCCTCCGGGTCCTCAACGTCTATTCGTGAAAATTAAGACAATGTATAAACATATGCAGAAAGAGATGATGCATGTATGCATGACTTATTACGATCAACTGCACCTAGCATACCTTCTCTTAATTAAAGGTTGAGAGATTTTCTATGTGTCATCGTATGCCATGCATGAATATTCCCATAATTACCCATAATAAAGATACCCATGTTGGAAAATAATTTTTAGAATAAATTAAAGTGCTATAATTATTAATTCTATATAATTCTTGTGGGTTTTCTTTAATTTTATAATTTATACAAGGTTAATACCTGACTTAATATTTTTCTTCAGTTGTTTGTAAGTTGGAATAAAATCTTGGAAAATTTAGGAATTTACCGAGTTCCCTACATATTTTTAATAAAGCTAATTTGATTTCTAGCAATATATTAATAAGGAAAATAGTTTAAATAGCTTCTTCCATTTTTCTAGAGCACAAGAATTAATTTAATCTGACTATTATATTTTTCCTGGGTCCAGTACCATACCTAGCATTTTCTGGATTTTTTTAAAGATTTTTAGATGTCTTATACTATTTTTAATAATTCACTTTCTATTTCTGGCTTTACTGGAAATCAGAAATTTTTTGAAAGTCCAATAAACAGTACTGGGCTTGGCCTGGTACTGTTTATACCGGGGCCTGCTACGTGTGGCCTAGTAATGCGCGTGCGGGATGCAACCAGCCGGACCGCGTTGTCCTGACAGATGGGCCTAGGGCCTACTGGTCATTGGGCATGTGCAACGGACAGGTGGGCCTCGGAGTCTACTTGTCGGGGGGCGCTCCCATGCCTAATACGAAAATACGCCATTAACACTGAAAGATGTAATCCGAAGGAATACCATTCCACTTAATCCGATATGTGGGACCATGGTCCACCTGTCAGTGACTCAAGACTAATCCGTAAGAGAGAGGTTTAAATCTAAGCATAGTCCTAGGGGTCCCACGTGTCAATGACTCATTAACGCACGACGACATCGGGGTGGCACCAACGAGGCGTCGGCTTCACCTGGCGCTCCGGCCGAGCTCCGGCGAACCTACGGTGTGGAACTGGTGGTGCCACAGTTCACTATTTAGTTGCTACTTGGTCGGAATAGAACCATTGAGCGACGAGCTAGGATGTGATGGCCGGAGCATCGTCGACGGCGAGCTAAATCGGCGACACCATGGGCGCAGGCGAGGGTAAGCTACGGTATCATAGTGCTATGATGAACAGAGAGGTGGTGGCCAATTCACCGAGGGGAGGGAGAATCTAGGGGCTACTCGAAGGATACATGAGGTGGTGTCGAGCTCGTGGAAGGCTGGACGTCAGTTGTCACCGTGGGGGTGGCGGCGGCTGAAACAGGGGTTACACCGGAGGTTCAGCAATTCCTGGGAAAAATTGACGGCACGATCATGAGAGGCAACCCTTGGAGAGGTTATGGGCGCGAGGAATCGGCTGGTGACTTACCGAGGTGCGAGAGAGGCAAAAGGGGATGATTTCGGGTCGACAGCGGTGAAATGGGAGGAGGGAAAAGTTAGGGCCGGGGCTACGGCTCTAAGGGGATAGAGAGGATCACTAGGGTGGAGAACAGCGTGCCGCATGCGTTAGACTCGAGGGAGGGGGTTGAGGCGTGAGCAACACGTGAGCGGCACTAGGGAGCAATGCACATGCATTGGCGGGGGTGCAAATAGTCTGTGCCTAGAGCCTAGACGGCCTGGTGACAGGGGTGATGGGGTGACGGGCCCAGTGCTACTAGCGCGAGTGGCGTGATAGGACATGCGCGTGACGCATGCTGACAGCGCCTAGCGTGTGGGCGGGCTGTGGCAAAGACAGAGGCAAAGAAGGAAGGAAGAGTGAGAGAGAAAAAGAGAAGGCTGGGTCGGGTTAGGCTCTAGATGGGCTGTGCATAATGGGCCAAGCCCAACAAAATTTAAATTTGAATTTAAGTAAATTTGATTGAATTGTGGTTTGAATTTTAAATCAATTTTAAATTTTTCGGATGGTGAATAGTAAATACTTTGAGTTTATTTCTAATTTGAGAATTTTTCAAAATTTGCCCAAATTTTGGCTGTTACACTGATCCTGCCTTCTAGTTCATGTCGGATGTGTAAATGTTTAGACTTTGAGGTGTAATAAATAGAGTAGAATAGAGTTTGAGTCGGACTATGTATCCTGGGCTCTATATAAAAGGGCACCGCCGTTGAAACCTGTAACCACAAAGTGAAAGTAACGGCATAGAACGGAGGGTTGTGGCCAGCATGTGGTCATGACCCTACAGATGTAGACTAGCGCTTAACTGCGTTAGCAAATATCGTGTCTTCAGTGTCTCGCATCACGTTAAATCCTAGTCATTTCTTTGTCTCCTCTCTCCTCAGTCTCACTGACAACACCACCATGGTTGCTGGCCAGCCGCCGCCACTAGACAGCTAGTCACCGCCGCTAGCGAAAGGCCAACCGTCGCTGCCGATCCCCGGCCCTCGACATCTCTCACCCTTTCAAAACCTGGGCTGCGGGTTGTCATAATATAGGCCTCCCGGCCGCAGTACTCGACCAAATCGCCACGCCGCCGGTGCATTCCACCGTCTGCCCGGCGTGCACTATCGCAAGAACCCGTGTGCCATCATCATCCGTGCAGCCTGCACACCACCGTCGTCCATGCAGTGATAAAGTCGAAAGAAGATAGGAGGGTTTATTTCAATCTTCCCCTTAATAGTTGAATGGTTCGGTTTGATTGCTATACCTGAGATGGTGAAAAACCTCTTTTTTTCAGCCTAGGCCCTGTTAGGCTTTTTGCCCTTTACCCTGCGACCCAATAGGCCTTAAGGCCTTGCGGCCTAGAGATGAACACACTTCGCAAGGCTGGCTCTGAGGTGCAGACGAGGAGAGGATGGGCGGCGACGGCCGTTGCTCCGCGCAGAGCTCGCGATCGTGGGAGGCTCAAGACTCGGGCTTAGCCTCGGTTTCCCACAGACCGTTGCCTCCTCTTCCTCGATCAGGTCCTCATATACCGGTATTCTTCTGTCGGCGGCTAGGAGGTAAGCCTCCACAAGCCGATGAGCAGAATGGTGGGTGCGAGGCCCGAGGGCGGCCCTGCCCCCTGGACCGAGGCCTGGCTGCTGGCCGGGCGCCGCCGAGGGAAGGACACGTGTCGTGCTGCTGCAACACGGGGTTTTTTTTATCCTGTTTCAGGCCTCCACTGTCGGATAACAGCCCTACGTCTAGTCTTCGTTTAATACCGACCTTAAACGAGTACAAGAGGGGGAGACCGAGCTTTAGGAAAGCCCAGGCTCGAATATAATAAGTGCTCAAGGCACTACGTGTGCTCCTACTGTACCTGGATGCGAAGAACTACAGCCTGGAATTAGAGCTTCTACGTGAGTTCAAGTGCTCCTGCTCTACGGTGGCCGAGTGTTCTTCTGGCTATCTCCTATTCCTGTCATCGTTCGATCTTTCGGTCCTCTTCTATTGTGGCCTGTGCGCCCTTTTTATAGGCGGCCTTCGGTCACTGTAATATGACCTTGGTCCGTTGTGATGCGCCAAGTTATCCTTTAGTCACTGGTCGTCGCCTTCTGTATTGCCGTGCTGGGGCGTGGCGGATGTATGCGGTCCGCTGGACATTCGGGTGTATTGCTTCATCCTGCTAGGTTCGTCTTTCGGACTGCAGCCCGGCAATACGTGTCTATCCCTATAGGGGCGGATGGTAAGCTGACCGTTGACGCGACTTGCAACCAACTCGCTAGTGGCGTGCTTGATCGCGTCGCATTAAACTCGCGGCATCTGTGGGTCCCCTGGCAGGCGTCTTGTGGCGTCGCGATCTGCTTTGGTCCGAGCCCTAGGCTTCGGAAGCCCCGGGGAGTGTGAGTGACTCAAGCTTCGGAGCGGGAAAGCTCGGGCCCGAGCTTGCGAAGCTCGGACGCGAGCTTATCAAGCTCGCGCGTACTTTCTGCGGCTGGAGGCAAGTTAATGGGTCGTGTCTCCATGGGCCGTGTACTTTCCCCAACAGCTAGCCCCCGAGCCTCGAGCAGGACGAAGTCGTGCCGCTCGGAGGTTTATCGGTAACTACCCCCGGGCGAAAAGCTTGTTCCCCGCGCGCGCGGTTCTCTGGCCTCGGCGGGAATTCCAACTGAAATGCAGTTATGCACGCCGCTGTTTCCTTTTCGGTTTCTGTGCCCTCGGGTGGATAGGCGGCGGTTCGTCTCCCGCGCCGGTTTTACAAGAGGCGGTTTTGCCTCCTCGCGTCGCTTCCTTTACGCCTTCCTTTCTTGCGCTACTGCCTTCTTGTCCCTTCAATCCCTTCGCTTTCTGCCACCTTCGGCTTTCGACCCCCTTCCTCTAATGGCGCCTTTCACCTGGAGCCTTACTTCCGAGGACACCTTGAAGGGGTTGGCCGCCGCCGGCTTCATCGAGGTCGGCGGCTGGAGGGCGGCCGGTGAGGAGACAACCCCCGCGCCCGAGAGCAAAGAGGTCGTCTCTTTCGAGCTTTATGCTATCCATGGGCTTCGGATTCCGAAGTCCGACTTCTTCGCCGCCGTTGTGGCCTAGTGCGGGATCGAGTTGGTGAATCTCAATCCCAACTCGATCTTGTCCCTGACAATCTTCACGCATCTCTGCGAGGCATTCGTCGGGGTGGAGCCGACGGTCAGTCTTTTCTCAATTTCTACGAGCTGACCACGACCGGTGGGAGCGACGTGGCGGGGTGTGCCTACTTCAAGCTATGCCGCGACATGGAGCCCGCGTACCCGACGTTCTAGGCAAAGGAAAACGTCGGGGGGTGGGCGTCGCGGTGGTACTTTGCCAAAGTGCTCAGCGATTGTGGGCTCTGGTTCGCGAATGTGAACCCCGGGAAGCTGACGCTGCCGCGCCCTTCGCTAGAGCCGGCGGAGGCAGCCTCGGAGGCCAAGATTCGGAAACTGGCCGACCAAGGACTGAACGGCTACGACATTGTAGCCGACTTCATCAGGCATCGGGTGAGCCCGCTACGGAAGCGGGTTCACCCCTTCTTCAAAATTCGCGGGTAGGACGATCTTACCCGTGAAGGCACCTCCTGTAAATTCCCCTTTCGACATCACGGTCCCTTGCCCGGGCTTCCTTTGGGCGTGTTTTGATGTTCTTCTTCTTCTTCTCCGCAGCTCTGCCCCAGGATGACGTGGTCCGTGTCGTGGGACTCCTGCGCCCGCGAACCACAACGAGCCGTCGGGTTCAGGCATCCAGAACATTCTTGATGGGGTATGTGTTCCCGCCAGGTTGGCGCCCCTGGAGGCGGCCTTCTCTAGGCGTAGGCTGACGTTCCCTGGCTTGCTTGCAGGGAAGGCAGATGAAGAGGCTGGGCCCGACGCCCTCGCGCTGGTGGTAGTCCCGGGGCCGCCCCTCCAGCGGGTTCGTCGGACGGTGGCTGCACAGGCTCGGACCAGACGGATCAAGAACGGACCGTGAGTACGCAGCCGCCCCAAAAGAAGCGGACCGGGCTCTCCCGTCGAGAGAAGGTTGTCAGCGCGGGGCGGCCACCTCGGTCGTCGTCAACTAGCGGGAGACCGGTGACTCGGGCTCCTTCCTCCGTTCCTGACCCGACCCGGGCCAAAGATCCCCGGTACGCGATAAGCCCGTGGGTGGTGGACCGGCGGAGACGGATCTCGAGCTTGCCGGTAAGTCGCCGTGCCTTTCTCCTTTTGACATCGCGATCCTTAGTCTGATTGGGGCGTGCTCGGTTGTTCTTGTCGCCAGTCGCCATGTCTGCCGAGGCGGGGGAGGTCATCCCGGTGCGGCCAGAAGAGGTGGCCCGGGAGAATGAGCCCCATCCGGAGCATGGAAGGTGCTGGGGCACGGGACCCTATCTCCTCCCGCTGATGGTACGTAGCGTTGCGCGCTGCCAAACCGTGACCGTGGAGGTGGAGACGGACAACGGGACATGGGTCTTGGCGCCGCTCCGCGTCAAGGGGCGGACTACATCCGGATGGCGCCCGATTGACCTCAACGGTCTGGCGGAGCTCTTCGCGGAGCGCGGTCTGCCCATCCCGCCGTTAGACATGGGAGACACGCTCCTGCTCGGCTGGGATTGGCCGGTTCGGGTCATTACGGCGGTCGATACCATCCCGGTGCGTCTATGGAGCGTGGTCTCGCTAGTCGTCGCGGGGTGGATCATGGCGACACCAGCGTGGGTCGAGCAGAAGCTGTCGCTCGCCGAAGCCATCGGGAGGAGTCCATCCAGCTTCGGCCCATTCCTGGCCAGTCCCTTGCGGAGTGGCTGGTGAGCATGAAGATGGTCAGGCCGAAAGCGGATGTTGGGGTGCAAACCGACTTTGCCCCCGAGCCATGCCCTCTGGCCGACGAGGCGACCAGGCCCGCGAGGGAAGCAGCCGAGCTTGCGGAGGGGGCGGTTGAGCCCGTGAAGGCGGCGGCGCCGGCCTCGGTGATGAGGCCGGCCGAGCTCATGGAGGCGGGCGCCGCCCGGTCCCGACGAGGTCGGCCGAGCTGCGAGGACCCTCGGGAGTCCAAAGAGCTCGGGCGGCGATTCGGGCAATCTGGTAGTCGCATTGGCCTCGCTTAGGCACGTTGCCCAGCCCCTGTACGAGGCCGAGGTTGCGGCGGCCATGAGGCGGGTAAGTGAGCCTGAATTTCAAAATCCTGCGTCGATTTTGCTATGGTTCTTCTTTCTAATCTTGCTTTCTTGGTGTAGGCCTACCACGAGGTAGTTGGCCTTGCGTATATGTACGCGCCAAGTATGAGGCTGAGCGGGAGGCCCTGAAGGCGGATGGAGTGCGATGGCGACGGCGAGCCGAAGCCGCACGCGCCGAGCTGGAGGAAGCTCGTTTGGCCTCGGTCCAGGCAGTGGGCATGGAGGCTCGTGTTGCGGCGGCGGAGGCGGCCCTTGCCGCGGCGCGGGAAGACGCCGGGGAGGTGTCCCGTCGGTCGCAGGAGGCCCTCAGTGCCGACCGCGACCGTCTCATCGAGCTCGAGGAGCGCCTTCGGTCGGTGGAGGTGTGCCGCGCTGCTGAGGTTGTTCGTACGGCGGAGGAGCGCGACCTTCTCACCGTGGAGCAATCCCGGGTGAAGTCGGCGGCAGCCGAGACGGAGGATCAACTGAAGACTCACCGGGACACCGTGCGGGAGTTGGAAGCGGCCAATGAGGTCCTCGGACTGAGGTGCGGACTGCCCGGAGTGATCGAAAGGCCCTCCTCGAGCTCCAGGACTGCTATGACGAAGCAGCGGCCAAGCTTCGTAAGTTTAGGTGCCGGCCCGGGTCGTAGGTCTTTGTAGCGTTTCTCTTTTCTTTGGCTGTGGTCCGACTTGCCTTTTTGTAGCTACTCCTTTAATGCTATTGCTTTGTTTTGGTCATTTTCCTTTGTCGTCCTTCCTGCATGCAAAGAATAAACGCAAGTAGTCGTATAGGCAAGAAAGATTTGAAGGTCGGGGTATAGTCCCATCGATCCTAGCCCCTAAGCCCCGGCCGAGCTTCTGGAGAGAGGCTCGGGCGTGGCTTAGAGAAGATCAAAAATCGGCCCGCCCGGTAATCGACCTTTAGAAAATTGACCTTTGCCCCCGAGCCACGGCCGAGCTTCTGGATTGACAGAAGGTCGGTCGTGGTTTACAGAAGATTATTTTTTGAAAAAATCGACCCTAGCCCTCGAGCCACGGCCGAGCTTCTGGATTGACAGAAGGTCGGTCGTGGTTTAGAGAAGATCAATTTTTGAAAAAAAAATCGACCCTAGCCCCCGAGCCACGGCCGAGCTTCTAGATTGACAGAAGGTCGGTCGTGGTTTAGAGAAGATCAATTTTTTAAAAAAATTGACCCTAGCCCCCGAGCCACGGCCGAGCTTCTGGATTGACAGAAGGTCGGTCGTGGTTTACAGAAGATCAATTTTTGAAAAAATCGACCCTAGCCCCCCGAGCCACGGCCGAGCTTCTGGATTGACAGAAGGTTGGTCGTGGTTTAGAGAAAATCAATTTTTGAAAAAAAATCAACCCTAGCCCTCGAGCCACGGCTAAGCTTCTGGATTAATAGAAGGTCGATCGTGGTTTAGAGAAGATCAATTTTTGAAAAAATCGACCCTATCCCCCCGAGCCACGGCCGAGCTTCTAGATTGACAGAAGGTTGGTCGTGGTTTAGAGAGACCGCGTCCTTAGAACGAAGCTCGTGGCCCTTGCTCTGTTTCTTTGTAAGAGGCAGAGTTTTGGGTTCTGGAGTTGTCCCGGGCTGCAACAATTTTATACGGGCTTATGGTATAGGGCCGGAAAGCGTTTTGCCCTCGCGCGGTCTTGCATGGTGCGATGGATATCGGCTTACCCATGTGGAAGGGAATCCGGGGGTGTAGCTTCTGCGTAGCCGTTATTCTGCCGATGTGTGCTGAGACAGCCCGAGTCTTCTCCCAAGCCCGATCATAGGTTTAGGTTTCTGGGGGTTGTTTGGGAGTTCACTAGGGAGAAGAAAAAATGGAAAGGAAGGGTGAGAAAGGAGACTTACGATCTTGGTTCAAGCGTAGAACCTCCGGAGTTGAGTGATGTTCCGGGAGCTATGGAGGACTCTACCATCCGACATAGCTAGTCTCACAGCCTCGGGGCGTGTGGCTGATACGACCATGTACGGACCCTCCCACCTCGGGGTGAGCTTATTAGCGTTGGCTAGGTTCTGAACTCGCCTTAGAACTAGGTAGCCCACTTGCAAGGTCCGGGTCTGTACCCTTTTCGCCGCGTGCCGTCGTAGGGATTGCTGGTATGCTGCCACTCGCAATAGTGCTTGCTCGCGGCAGGACTCGGATAGGTCGAGGTCCAATAGCCATTCCTCGTCGTTGTCGATCTGACCTGCAAAATCAACGTGAACTGAACCAAGTCTTAGCTCGGCGGGTAGGACCGCTTCCGAGCCGTAGACGAGCCTGAATGGGGTTTCTCCAGTAGCCCGATTAGAGGTTGTCCGGGCTGCCCATAGCACTGAGGGTAATTCTTCTACCTAGTTTTGGCGTTGTTCCACGAGAGCGTCGTACACTCGCCACTTAATGCCTTGCATGATTTGCCCGTTCGCACGTTCAGCCGCGCCGTTGCTCTGTGGGTGAGCCACCGAAGCTAGGGCGACCTTCATGCCAAGCTCTTCACCGTAGCCCTGGAATAACTTGCTTGTGAACTGTGTCCCATTATCGGCGATCAGCTTACTCGAGACGCCGAATCTTGCTACAATATTGTTCCTGAAGAACCTTTTGGTCGTTTGGGCCGAGATGCTGGACACCGGTTCGGCCTCGATCCACTTAGTGAACTTGTCGATGGCAACAAACAGGTGCGTGCATCCCTTCAGGCCTCTGGAGAACGGACCGAGTATATCCATTCCCCATGTTGAGAATGGCCAGGTCAGCGGGATGGTTTGTAGCTCATATGTTGGTTGGTGGGACACTCGGCTGTGGTATTGGCAGGCCGGACAACGTGTTACTAGTTCCCTTGCGTCAGTCAATGCACTGGGCCAGTAGTGCCCATGCGGAAAGCTTTTTCCACTAAGGTTCTGAAAGAGGTGTAGGCCCCGCAGATCCCGTCGTGGATACCTTGAAGGAGAAATTTGCCTTCCTCCTAGGTCATGCACTTACAAAGTACGCCGTTAGAACCTCTTCGGTACAACAAGCCCCGAGCAATCGGTAAGGTCGGGCTTGTCTTTGGAGCCAGGATTTCTCGGCTACGTCCTGTGGCAGTGTCCCATGCACCAAGAACTGGACGAATGGCATCATCCAGGTGTCGCGCTACTTTAGGAACGAAATGGTACCGGTCGTTTTGGTCGAGGCAACCGTCTTCTGGGGGGCCTCTTCTCCGGAGGGAATAGAGGGCTTTAGTTGGTGCTGCACGAGCACCCTTGCCGGGGCGGTTTCTTGTGAGGAGCCGAGCTTTGCGAGCTTATCAGCCAGGCTGTTAGCCAGTCTGGGAACATAACACACTTCGAAGTTCGTGAAGTGTTTCTCTAGCTTTCTTACTTCTGCCAAGTTTCGCGCCATTGAGTCGTCGTAACACTGAAACTCCTTCTTTACCTGGCAGACGACCAACTGCGAATCCTCTTTCGCTGTCAGCCGTTTTATGCCGAGCGTAGTGCATGCTCGTAGGCCGGCTAGGAGGCCTTCGTACTCCGCAACATTGTTTGTTGCGGGCAAATGAAGCTATGCTATATGCTGAATTTGTTCTCCTTGGGGGAGACGAGAACAAAACCGCAACCTGATCGCTCGAATTGGCGCGACCCATCAAAGAACATGGTCCAGTGCGCTTCTTGGCTTGTAGGCTCGGGCGATCCTCTAGAAGGGTCGGCTGGCCAGGTCCATTCAGCCAAAAAGTCGGCCACGACTTGGGACTTGATCGCTGTTCGTGGTACGAACTTGATATCGAATTCACCAAGCTCGACCGCACACTTTGCAACCCATCCGTTTGCGTCGGGGTTTCTAATGATGTCCCTTAGCGGGAAACTCGTTGGGACCATAACTGGATGGGCTTGGAAATAGTGGTGCAACTTTCGTGAGGCCATAAGCAAGGTGTACAAAAGTTTCTGAACCTCGGGGTACCGCTCCTTAGGTCCATGCAATATCTCACTTACGTAGTAGACGGGTTGTTGTTTGCCCTCGCGTTCGACTGCTAGTACAGCACTCACAGCCTGCAGAGCGACCGCCAAGTAGAGGAGTAGAGCTTCCCCGAGCTTTGGCGTGGCTAGGACGGGAGGCGTGGACAGATAGCGCTTTAGCTCGCTGAAACCGGCCTCGGCTTCTTTTGACCATTCGAAACCATCGTGCTTATGCAGGATTTTGCAGAAGGGTGCACTGCGTTCGCCAAGGCGAGATATGAATCTGCTAAGAGCTGCCATCCGTCCGGTGAGGGCTTGTACCTCCTTGGTGCAGCATGGCGATCTCATATTCTCGATGGTTTCGATTTTTTCGGGGTTAGCCCCTATGCTCGCCTTTCCTATCACATAACCGAGCAACATCCCGGACCGGATGCCGAAAACGCACTTTTCAAGATTCAACTTGACTTGGTGTTTCCTGAGATTAGCAAATGTTTCCTGAAGGTCGGTCACATGATCCCGTGAGACCTTGCTCTTTACAACGATGTCATCTACGTAAACCTCTACGTTGCGCCCTATCTGATCAGGGACCATCTTCTGCATCAACCGCTGGAACGTGGCTCCCGCGTTCTTCAGACCGAACGACATGGTCGTGTAGAGAAGGTACCAAAAGGTGTTACGAAGGCTGTCTTCTCTTCGTCTTCCCTTGCCAACGCTATCTGGTGATAGCCCGAGTAGGCGTCCAGAAAGCTCATAAGCGTCGAGTCAGCCGTCGCGTCGACCAGTTGGTCTATGCGTGGCAGGAGGAAATTATCTTTGGGGCAGGCGGCATTGAGGTCGCGATGGTCGACACACATTCGCCATTCCCGCCCCTCTTTTTGACGACGACTGGGTTGGCGAGCCAGTCGGAGTGCTCGACCTCTCGGATGAAGCTGGCTTGAACGGGCTTGCCGAGTTGCTCCTGTATGATGTCAGCCTTCTACTTGGGAAAGTGTCGTAAGGCCTATCTGACAGGCTTCTTATCAGGCTGGACGGCTAGCCCGTGCTCGATTACCTTCCTTGGGACTCCGGGCATGTCGGACGGTTCCCACACGAACACGTCTACGTTAGCTCGGAGGAAGGCGACGAGCTCAAGTTCCTATTTGGACTCGAGGTTGGCCCCTACGTGGACGACCTTAGCGGGGTCATCCTCGGAGAGGGGGACTGCCTTAGTGGGCTCCTGCAGCTGCAGGGCCACCTTAGGACGGATTGACGGTCGATCGCCCTTAGCCGTGCCGCGCTCTGGGAGCTGGCCGACTATTGCTAGGGCGCTCTCATTGCAAGCCATGGTGGTCTTGTGGCTACCCTTGACCGTGATGACCCCGTGAGGGGCCGACATCTTCAGGCAGTGGTACCCGTGGTGGGTGGCCGCCATGAATTTGGACAAGGCGGGGCGTCCCAAAATGGCGTTGTACGGTAGCACGGAGTCCACTACCTCGAAGGTGACGTACTCTGTCCGAAAATTCTGAGGAAGACAATCTGCCCGATCGACTGCAGGGATGACCCCGGCACGATGCCATGGAAGGGAATGGCTATGTCCTTGATTTTGGAACGCGGGACTTGCATCTGCTCTAGGACTTGAGTGGTGATGATGTCCAGGGAGCTCCCGCCGTCCACTAGTACATGGTCAACCCGCGTGTTGCTGATGGTGGGACAGAGCACCAGCGGGAGGCACTGGGGCCTCGTCATCCCGGGGGACAGTCATCCTCGGAGGAGGTGATCGACTGGTTGCACCACCGCATGGGCGCTGTCGACGATTTGCGTCGGCAATGTATTTTATAGGGCTACGCGAGAGATCACAACTTGATGGTAGCACAGGGGGCAGGATTTATACAAGTTAGGGCCCTCTATGAGAGGTAATACCCTACTCCTGTGCTCGTGGATTGTATTGTGGATGTCGATTACAATATATGTTCTCGTCAGGATGGCACGAGAACAGACAATGATCTTGGATGTGTGTACGATGATGAGATGATCTAACTAGGGACCCCCGACCCCCTTTATATAGTGCAAGGGGTCAAGTTACAGATAGGTTCCCTAATCCGTATAAGGAAGATAGAGATATAACCGAGTTGGTTACGTCTATCTCTATGTATTTGAGTAGGAAACGAGTTCGTTTCTTTGTAGAGCAAGTCGGGCCGCGCCAGCCTCCAAGCCCGTCTTCTGGAAGATCCATGCGACTTGGCCCAAAGAGGTGGTACGTCCAATTGTATATCTTGGAATACCCGGGGCCCATGTTGTCCACAGCCACGTCTCCGGGTTTACCCCTCTCGAGGTGGTAAACCTCTCGGACGGCGGCCTTGAGCTCGCGTCGCGAGCCGTAGGCGGACGTACCGCTGAAAATCACGGCGACGTGCCCGCGAGCCTCCTGGAAGGCATCGCCGTGGCCACCTTGGGACGCTCGATCATCCGGAACTCCGTTATCGGGGAGTTCGGGCATGGGCCCGCGCCCGGCGTAGAAATCCTCCAACCGTGCTGCCCATGTCCTGCAATTACGCAGGTCGTGGCCGTACTGGCGATGGAGAAGGCTGTAGCGGTTGTTCGGAGGGTTCGCCCCCTGGGCTAGTCGAGGCCGGGGCTGGGGAGCTCGTCCCTGCCCTTGGCCTGTTCCGCGGCCGTTTCCGCCACCCGTCGGACGGGCTGGCCGGGGAGGAGGCTGCTCAGGGGTAGCGGGCTTCTCGGGTTCCACCGCCGCGATGTAGTTCGGGGCGGCGGGCTCCTTCTTCTTCTTCTCAGCGTCGCCCTTTTTACCGTCTGCTCCAGTCCGGGCCGCCACCCTCTCCTCCGCTCTGCCTCTCTTGCGCTCCACCGCCTCAGAGGCGTTGATGTATCCTTCCACGGCACGAAATAAATTGGGCGCGGTGTGGACCGATTGGAGCTCAAGATCCTCGGTGGGGTATTCCGCACCCCCTCCTTGAAGGCCTCGACGATGGCCTCGTCGGAGATCGACGAAATAGTGTTGCGCACCTGGACGAACATGCGGACGTAGCTCTGCAGGCCTTCCCCGTCTTCTGGACCACGAGCTTGAGGTCCTGGGGTTTTCGAGGCACGCGAGCGACCTCGGATGTTTGTCCGGGCGCTTTTTGCGGTGTTCCCGGTGCCTATAGAACTCTCGCTGGTTAAAGAGCGAGTTCGACCATTCCTCCAAGACGGTAGGGAAGTAGTTGACCATAACGGCCTCATTACCGCCGGCGGCCAGGATGGCGGTAGTATATATGGCGAGGTATTCGTTGGGATTCTTGCTCCCATTGAACTTCTCGATGCTCCTGGGTTTGAACTTCCGGGCCAAGGGGCCTCGCACAAAGCCCCAGAAGCGGCCCGAGGCGGGAAAATACTCCGCCCAGGGTGTGCTTGGGAGCGCCACCCACCGTGGATGTGGACGCCTGCTGACACGACCGGACGCTTTGGCCGCGCCGCCTTGAGGTGCCGCTGGTGTGCGACTGGGCCTGAAGGTGCTCGCCGAGGTCCCCGGCAAGCTCCTCTAGACCGTCCGCGACCGCAGCGCCTAGGTCGGCCATGGTAAACCCACGCGGGTCCTTCTCCAGGTCACGCTGACCTGGACAATCGCCCTAACCCGTTGCTAACTATGCAGAACTGGGTTGGTGACAGTGGTAGTGGGCGAGCACACGCGTGCGGCGCGAGTGGCGGGCGTCGGGCCGGTAGGCCTACGACAGATGTCCGCCAAGGTCCGCCTAACTGACCCAGCGAAGAGGCTCTGAGCGGTCTCGCGCCGACGGTGCTCTTCGCTGGGTTAGCGCGCGTCTGGTGCGGGGTCCCTTCACTTGATGCAGCGAAGACGTGGCGTGAGGCGGGCTCCCGCGAGGGGGACATGTCGGTGTCACCCACGGAGGCGGTACCGTCGGCACCTTCAACCATCATGGGCACACCTCGGTCCGCTGCCTGCCTTGACGAGCCTGGGCGCCAGTTGCGCGCGCTGGACCGATCCTCCTCTTCGGATAGGACCACGAATGTGCATGGTCTGTTCGGCTGCGGCACTGGTGGCGATGCCTCCAGTCCCTCCATGAGGGTCTCGCTGACGTGAGTCAGCGAAACGCCGCCCTGGCCGAGCAATGCTGGGGGGCGAACAACTGCTCCCGAGGAGGGCGATGCCTCTACCTCCATCTCGTCAGCCTAGGCTTCGGCGAGAAAACCAGCTTGCCATCTTTCGTACGACTCGTCGACGTCATTGAGATCGTCGCAGTCGTCGAAGTTGAGGTCTAAGCCTTCGTTATCATCGTATGACAACAAGGCCATCCTCGACTCGATCGAGGGGAGAAGACCGCAATCGGGCCCTACGGTGGGCGCCAGCTGTCGGCGGTTGGGAGGCGAGCCTCTGCAGGCCGATGAGCAGAATGGTGGGTGCGAGGCCGAGGCTGCCCCGCCTCGATCGAGGCCCGGCCACCGCAGCGCCGCCAAGGAAGGACGCGTGTCGTCTTCGCCGCAACTTGAGGGGTTTTATCCTGGTTCAGGTCTCCATTGTTAGCAGCCCTACGTCCAGTCTTCGTTTAATACCGAGGTTAAACGAATACGAGAGGGGGAGATCGAGCTTTGGGAAAGCCCGGGCTCGAATACAATAAGTGCTCAAGGCACTACGTGTGCTCCTACTGTACCTGGATACGAAGAACTACCGTCTGGAATTAGAGCTCCTACGTGAGTGCAAGTGCTCCTGCTCTACGGTGGCCGAGTGTTCTTCGGGCTATCTCCTATTCCCTTCGTTGTTCGATCTTCCGGTCCTCTTCTATTGTGGCATGTGCGCCCTTTTTATAGGCGGCCTTTCACTGTAGTCTGACCTTGGTCCGTTGTGATGCGCCAAGTTATCCTTTGGTCACCGGTAAATGCATATCAGATTGCCGTCTTTGGGCGTGGCGGATGTACGCCGTTCGCTGGACATTCGGGTGTATTTCTTCATCTGCCAGTAAATCGTTCGACCGCGGCAATACATGTCTTTCCCTATAAAGGCGGATGGTAAGTCGACTGCTGACGCGACTTGCCACCAACTCGCCCGATGGCTTGTGTCAGCGTGCTTGATCGCACGGCCGCATTTAACTTCGTGGTGACTGCGGGTCCCGTGCAGCACTTTGTGCTCGGCGGCCTTGATCGCCTTTAGGTCAGCGCCGGGCTTCGGAAGCCCCGGGGAGGGTGAATGACTTGAGCTTCGGAGCGAGGAAGCTTGGGCGCGAGCTTACCAAGCTCGGACGCAAGCTTATCAGGCTCGCGCGTACTTTCTGCGGGGCCGGAGGCAAGTTAATGGGCTGTGTCTCCATAGGCCGTGTACTTTCCCCCAACAGCTTTTTTCCCTTGCGCGCATGAACAAAATAAGCTAAAATCCCTAGCCCTGCTTATACCTTGATCTGTGATTCTCGAGGTTGATTAGTCTTCTTCTCCTTGAGCTGAGAGGTCGCTGGTGGCTTGATTAGCTTGATTGCTATGGTGTGCTGGCTGAGTTGGGTGAATTGGGGCTACCTTCTTCGGCACTGGTTCCTTTGGCCGAAGGGTTTGGAATCTGTGATTTTGTGCTATTGTGAGTTGCATCTCGGGGTCTTGGTGTGGTGGTTTTGATCATTGCACTGATATCGACCGCATTGTATCTCCGGGATTTTGCTGCTATTCGCGATCTAGCGATGGCAATATAATTCTCTAGGACATCGTTCATCGCACCTTGCCGACTGCTTCTTTGAGTTTGATTAGTGCACTGTGAGTATTTCTTTGATTCTTCTCTGTGTATGAGTGCTTAGGGGCTAATTAATGTGATTTTTAGGGACTTTACTCTTGATTGAGTAGAGGGCTGAAATCACTATGATTTGAGGACCTAGCACTATAGATGTGGGTGTGGGCTCTTATTCAGGGGCGGATCCAGGATTTTAACTGAGGGGGTGCACACTTAGGACATGTTTGGTCTGTGGCCGTCGCCAACCATGTCAATTGCCGGCGAGCGTCAATGCGGGGAGTGCCTTTACGCACGTTAGTGAGATTCGACGCTCGATTCAGACACCCTCGCCAAATCTTGTGCCCCATTGTAAAATGATGGCATATGCTCCAAAAGCGTGCCAATCTAGCGGCTAGCGGGCACGTCCAAGGACGACACGGCGAGCAACACCTACAATCTAAATGTGCCCTTAGGGCAAGCAAAAACTATAGTAACAAAAATAATAAAAAAAATCTAACGCATGGTCATACAAATTAATAAAAGTTGCAACACTAATACTATGACATAATATATCAAAAAATATATAAACTATCTTATACTCCCTCCGATTTCATAAAACTTGTCGTTTTAGACTTGTCCTAAGTCAAAGTTTTATAATTTTATCTATAAAAATCTTTTCAACTATTTGGATTGGATATAAGAAATTAAACCATACACATAAATTTGCCTCAAAATGCTTTCACAATATTATTTTTTTGGATTTTATAAATAATTTCCATTAGTAATTGATGCTCAAAGTTGTATTTCAAAGACCGTGTCAATGTTCAAAACGATAATTATTATTAAACTAGAAGGAGTAATAATATTTTGTGGGTCTTCGTAGCTTGAAAACGCTCTACAAGATCATGTTTGATAGGGGTATTTTATTAGCACTGATCTGGCCGTATTTTACTTGTGTAGGCTGGCGGTGGGTGGTAGCAATGAAGAGCGGACGAACAAAGGTCGGGTTGGGGCTAAGGCGGCGGTAGGGCGGTGCATAGCTGGGTCAAGGTTAGAGCTTATTGGAGTCGATCAGGACTTAGCCACTCGAGAATGGTGAAAAATTCATCGTATAGGATACTCGGTTGGTTATTAGTGGGCTACACTGCTGCAGTGGGGAATCTGAATAGGTCCGAGAATAGTATCAGACTACTAACAATTTGAGCCTTTATTATGATCTATTTCTTTCCGCAGTTGATTATATAATCTAAAAGGTTGAGAGTTTTCAAAAAGACGTTTGAAAAAGCTAAAAAATACATTAAATATTTTTTTGTAATCTTTCAAAAAAACATCACAAAGCCTCAGAGAAATTACTACAAAATAATACATAATATGATCTATATAAAAATGACAAATTTCTTAATTTTGACTACAATCTAATTATAATATGGTTACATACTAAAATAAATAGGGACTAGATCTAAAAATACATATATAGGAATCTTAGTTTTTATAAATTTGAGGGGGTGCCCATGCATACCGGGCACCCCCCCTGAATCCGCCCCTGCTCTTATTAGCTCGATGATGATGATCATATTGAGATTAGTTATGACAGATCATTGATCACTTGCATGTTGGACAGTTGTTTAGATTCCATTCAATAGAGAGAATTATATCGCTGGTTTATATTGATCTGTTCAATTCATTGAGATAACCTATTATGCTATTAAACTATTATATTTAGTAATTTTCTACTGATTGAGCAGTAGTCTTATACTGCTGTTGTACACTGCAGTTTGATTATACATTGTTGCTAAAAATCTGAAATAAGGTTGTGATTCCAGCATTAGTTTTTCTTTAAATTGGATTATTTATCAATTATTCAACAATGGATCAATCACTGAATCTGTCATAGCTATATATGATATGGTGCTTTGCAAACCTCCGTGCTTTGCGCTCTCTTTGAAAAATCGGAGACGGCGCTGTCTTAGAATGGCGAGTGTGCTCTGGAGCGTACAGCCCCTCTATACTCTCGACGTTTCAGCCGTTCGATTGCCCAAACGTACGGCTAGATCGCGTGAGCGCTTGAGCCCATCGTGTGCGCGTGCCCTACCGTCTCTTTGTTTCCTCTGTAACGGTGCTGTTTCTCTGTTCCCTCGCTTCTCTCGCACTGACCATCTACTCTAGAGCAGCTCGCACACGAAGCCACCACCGCATGGTCCCTCCTCTCTCTCTCGCGCACAAAGGATCGGCCGCCGCCTCCTTGCTCCGCGTCCTTGGATCTGAGAGCCCTACGCCCTCCCTTCCCCCTCCATCGGCGTCCGAAACCCTAGCCACCATGGCAGGGTGGTCTGCCCCCATGTGGAGCTGACGCCGCTGAAAGGGCCACCACCTGCTGTCGCCGCCGCCTGGAAGGCTAATGTGGAGTGCTACCCCACCTGCTATCAGCAGCAGTGCCTGGAGTTGCTGCTCCTCAAGATGTCCGCAGCTGCTCCATAGTTGTATGGTTGTTCTGAAAATGCAGAGTTCACGGTAACAGCAGAGGCTCCTGACTGTTCAAAACTGAAGAAATCTGAAGATTTGGCTAATTTTTTTTAGGCTACTGCTTATACATTACATCTTGTACTTTGCTAATGATATTGGAGAATTGATCTGGATGGTCAAATGTAACTGAAAGCTTGTACTTTGTAAATGGTATTGGAGAAGATGTGCATAGCTCGTGTGTTCAGATTGTTTAGTTGATTGCAGGATTCTTTATTCAATGTGTAGTCTGTTTTGATTTTGATGTTTGGTTTAGTGTTCTCTTACTACTAATATATGAACAATGAGATTGTAAAAATATCTCCATATTGGAATAGATTTGTGCAATTTAAGAATGTGAGAGTACTGCAGTGAGGCACTGAAGATTGTTTAGCTAGATGAGATTCGTGCACAGAAATGATGCTGCTGGGCCCTAGAAATTTTGCTCAAGCCGAGCCTATCATCCATTCATGAGATCAAGCCGCATCTGACCATTCTTGCAAAAGTCATGCATGTCAATTTCTTTCTGTTACAAGACTTTAGCTTCGGATTTCATTTTCAAAGTACAAGATCATCCTGACAATCAAAGTACAAGACCAAATTGCTTATGCCGGACAGATGCAATTGGATGGCAATGCAGCCATGTCTACAATTTTGTAGAATCATCTTTGCATTAACAAATGCAAATATTAATGCTGCTAGATAATGACATGTACTGGCACTCATGCTAATGTATGAGATTCAGTGTGAAGAATTTCTCTCAATGCTCTCATCTAGGTTGATTAGTGGTGCAATTGGATAATACAACCAATTTAGTTTTGGCAACAGATTCAGTTAAACAAATCTGAACATAGAGTTACCTGTATAAGAGAACTGCAATTCAGCAAAATAAATCTGAACAAAGAGCTCCAATAACAGTTGGCATTCTGGAATTACACTGATAAAGAAATCACTTGATTACAGTTAACAAGCATTACAAAAAGGAATAATTCCCTAAAAAATTGCAAACAAAACATGGTTCCTGCTACAAAAATTACAAGATGCAACACTGAAGCTTTGCACTTTCGGCATCAAATTGAGGAGTTCTATTCTGGAGAAGCACGAGGAGATGGCGATGCGGCAGATCCAACCAAGAGACCAGGTAGTCAGGCACAGCTCTCACGGTGGCTCCAACCAACAGCAGCCAGCACTCCCAACGAAGTCGGCGGCTCCATGAGGTGGCAGCCCTCAAGGCCACGTCGAATCCAGGTGGGTGCCGTCCTGAAGGTCGCGGCGGTTCCTACAGGGACAACCCTCATGGCTGCGGCGGCGCAGACGGCTAAGGTTTCTCATGTAGGGAGGTGGTGGGTTGGGCTGGAGGTGAGCTAGCACCCAGGTCCAAGGGCTGCCTTACTCCTGGAATAGCATGCGTCGGCGACCATGTAGAAGAAGAGGCGGTGGCTCGGTGGCTTCCTACCAGTGGCGACAGAGAAATGAGAGAGGAGCCTTGGCCCGTGACGACGCCTTTTCCTCACGAGGCACACTTGAAGGCTGTGGAAGCAGGGACTCGGTCTGGCCGTAGAAGCCTCGGATCAAACGGTAGAAACCTTAGGAGCATGGGGCAGCTGTATATATATATATATAGGATGGCTGGTGTACTCTCGATTCTCGACGGGTTTACGAAATTCAAGATTTTTAACGACCGATCTGAACCGCTCATCTTGTTCATCTCATTGAAATGTAGCTACCGATCAAATTTTGTATTTTTTGAATTTGTTTTGTATTTTCTAAAATCAATTTTTTTTACGCCCACAACTAATTAGAAGGCTGATTTTTAAAAATACGAAACAAATAGTAAAAAATTAAAAAAAATACGAAACTTAGTCGGTAGCTACATTTCAATGAGATGAACAAGATCAACGTTCGGATCAGTTGTTAAAAATCTTGAATTTTATAAACCCGTCGAGAGTACGGAGGAATCCGTACTCTCTGGAGGGTACACTAGCCATCCTCTCTCTCTATATGTGTGTATATATATATATACACACACACATGTAGAGAGAGAATTTTGCTATGGTGCTCACGGATCCCTCCGTGCTTTGCGCTGTCTTTGAAAAATCCGAGACTTAAACGGCCGATCCGACCATCCATCTTGTTCATTTTATTGAAATCTAATTACTGACCAAATTTTAAATTTTTTTAACTATTTATTTCATATTTTTCAAAATCAACCTTATTGGAAGCTTTACAACTACTTAGATCGTGGATTTTCATAAATATGAAACAAATAGTAAAAAATCAAAAAATATAAAATTTGGTCGATAATGAGATTTCAATGAGATGAATAAGATGGACGGTTCAGATCAACTGTTAGAGTCTCAGATTTTGCAGACACGGCGCCAAGCATTAAAACCTGCATGCTTTGCAAAAGCACCGTAGCAAAACTCTCTCTATATATAATGTCTGATAAACCGTTAGACTCTATGGCATATGTCGTTGGATGGCTATTTTAGCAACCCGACATAAATCTAAAAGCAATTTATAACATTTGAAACTGAGCCAAGTTGCTGTTTAACTATTATAAATTTTAGCTTGCTATCATGTCATTTTCTTATTGATTATGAATTATAATACTGTTGCTACTGTATTAGAAGAATTCATTTCAGTAGATTTATTTCTTGATAGCTGTGTTTATTTGCTGTTAAATATATATATATATATCTGAAATTATCTTATATATAATATATCATATTACTTACACTGCTATATTTACGACCGGCCCCACATATGAGTGTACATTGTAGTAAAGACTCCAACCTGTTTTACTTTCGCACATCACCACGTGTGCAATGACACTCTAGCTTGGTTAGCGCGACAGTTAAGCATAAGGTGTCAATGTTCAGCTTGCTAGCTGCATTCTCTTCGTCACATATAAATAGAGACATCATCTCCAATGTCTTCATGGTGAATCGGAGGTCCACTAAAAATCTGCCGAAAAGCTTCTGCCAAAGACATTGGTGCTGTACGAATTGACATCTCTGTTTTTAGCGGAAATTGTGGCTGATATGAATCACTTGGCATACGAGGCACCGGGAATTGGCTTCTTGATCTATGTCATCTCCAGTAAACATGGTAACTCCGGTTCCCTGTTGGTCGCCAACTCACGATATGGTGATGGTGATGACTAAGTTGAGTGTTGGATACAATTTTTCTATTTGCGCCAATATTCGGTATTCGGAAGTTCTGGTTGGTGAGGGGTTAAGTGCATTCTTGAAGCAGGCACGAAGCAACTGATCACTGCACATGGCACATGTGTGTCAGTGACGCGAGCATCCCGCCGTCTAGGGAAGCGCATCCTGTCTTTGGTACGGTAAAGACAAAAGTGCATAGTATTTTGTGAATGCAACGGTAGAGTAATGCAGCGAAAACACTGTAGCAAACAGTGCATTTTTACCGGCCAAGTTACTATTTATCACTATATCTACAGTGATATATGAGATATATGAGATGGGCTAGAGAACTAATGGCAGAGGATTCAAATCCGCCGTCTGGATGTCACTGAGGATGCTTGGCCATCTAGTGCTGTATAAATTGACGTCTCAGTTGCTGGTGGAAATTGTGGCTGATCCCTTTTTCTTAAAAAAAATCTTCTATGCCTCATTTTGTTTTGATAAAGAGCTGTTCAATTCATGCTTTAGGTAGAAAGCAACTGTTTCGTTTTTATCGTAAATTTCCTCTTTTTTGCTTGGTTTCATGTTTTTTGTATTTCTAGCATACATACACCACAACATCCTTTTATTTTAGGATTATACTATTACTTGTTACTCCATAGGTTTGATCAAATCTTAAAGAAATGAATGCGTCACAAAAGAAGAAAACAACTATGCATGCAACATTGGTGGAACTGAACTTGATAGCTCTAAGCTTTGCAATATCTATACTATTAAAAGTCTCTCGTGGTGATGGCAGCAGCGATAATAGCGGTGGTAGTACATCATCCATTTCCACCCTCTATCTCTCATTCAATAATCATAGCAATGTACAATACTGGTCAAATTAAGCAATATCCAGTATTTTCCATCTATTTAGATTGCTTTCTTATTGAGGTGCATCAATTCAAGATACTAAATTATCTTATTTACATAGCTTCCTTATTTTAGCATATTGTCTTTGAGAAAAATTTCTATCATATTAAGATATAGTGTTAATTAGATACATGCCACTGCTCATTTTCTAAATTCGAGAATTGCCACTGCTCATTCAGGTCTTGTAAAATTGCCATCGGTCACATGCAAAAATCAGATCCATGCTATTATGTGGATCTCAAAGCACTTTCTCAGCTAGAATGTGGATGGAACTAGACCTGGCCAACGAACGAACCGGGCCGGCCTAGTTTAGGCCCATTTGGCCTGGTTCACTGTACGAACCGGGCCAAATGAGCCAATAGGCCGAGGTCCAGCCCAAGCATAGTTCGCACAGTGAACCGGGTTGGCCCAATTTAGCCAAAAATAATATATTAAAATAAGAAAATAATTGTATTTAATAAATATGTGTTATAAAATGAAGAAATAAATTATATATCATAAAGAAATAAACATATAAATATATATTTAATATATATATATAAGCGAAATATATGGTGCAAACCACTGTTTTGGTGTAAACCCGTGAAAACCATACCTAAAAGTTTTATAAATTCGTGAAAAAATTACTGGAGATAGAGATAGTCATGAACAATATTATCACCAAATTTCAAGATCAAACTCAACTTCGTTTGAGAGATAAAAAAGACAAATTTTAAACAAACAACGACATGAAACTATTCATTCAAAATTTGTCTTTTTTATAGCTCCCAAACGAAGTTGAATTTAGTCTTGAGATTTGGTGATAATATAGTTCATGTCAAGACCTATCTCCAGGAATGTTTTTACGAATTTACAAAACTTTTAGGTAAGGTTTTCACGGGTTTACACCAAAACAGTGGTTTGCACCACATATTTCGCCATATATATATATATATATATATAAACTAGGTCGAACCGAACCGATCGAGCCGCCACTATACGAACCGAACCGGTCCAGCCCGGCAATCTAAAGGCTTGGCCCAAATTCGGTTTGGTTTAACGAACCAGACCGACTCGGTTCGGTAAACAGTATACAGTATGAGCTGGCCTGGTTTGTCCCGTTTGAACCAGGTCGTTTGACCAGGTATGGATGCGACAAATTTTCTTAACCATTTTGCCCCTGCCTCTCCTTCTCCCTCCTCGCTCTCCCCGATCTCTCTCCGTAGAGGCAAATACGAGCTCGCCACCGCACCGCCCAAGCTCGTCACCACGCCGTCGTCTGTTCTGGGCTCCTTCCACGCCGCTTGGCCCACCGCCACCCGAGCTCGCCACGGCACCGCCGTCCGCCTGGGCGTTGTCCTCGTCATCTCTGCCTCTGCTCCTTCGGCGTCGCGGCCCACCACTACCCGAGCTCACCACGACGCCGCCGTCCGCCTGGGCGCCGTCCTCGTCAGCTCCGCCGCCGCTTTTACTCGGCCGGACCTGCTGCCACTCGGCCGGCCTCCACCATGACATCCTCTTGATGCTATCGACGTTGTCCAAGCCGCGGCTACTACACGACCAGATCTGGGCGGAGCAGCCGGCGGCGCCAACAAGGAATCCTATGGCGATGTCGTTTCCGATTCAAGCCCTGTGCACGCCCTCGGCAAGGAATCCTATGGCTCTGCTGCCCGCCTCATGGGCCCATCGCCACCGCCAAACTCTGCCCTGATGCCGGCCATCCTCATCACGAGAGGAGCTGGTGCTGGAGGCTGTCTGCCGGCGTGCCACTGAGTTGGAGCAGGGTTTCGTGGAACCGCTAGAAAAGAGGAGATGACTGGAAATTATATGGCACCGGGTACCATATAACATCTCGTGGCATTCTCTGATCCAGCTGTCGATCTGGCTGTTTTAAGATTTGTACAACCAGATTCTTACTTCACGGAGGGTTGGATTGGAGGGTGCCACGGAATTTCGGTGGCATAGTATGCCATAAAATTTGGCTTACAGAGGAGATTGAGGGGACATAGAGGAAGGAAGAAGAAACGAGGCGGCGGTGGGGGCAGAATGGTTAAAAATATTGCCACATTTGCGTATGAGCTGGAAAGGTGCTTTGAGATCCCATTAGTCGCACGGATACAATTTTTGTATGGGAGCAGTGGCAAATTTACACGCCTCAAAGGAGCTGTGACATGCAATTTTTGAATTTCAAAAATGGTAGTGTTATGTATCTAATTAACCCAAAGATATTATAAATCAAATAGTGTAGAAACCCAATGTAGTTGAGCACATAAACGGAGCTAAGCTGCCTGAGCACGTGGAATCATGACACAATTATTAAATTGAACTAGTGGAGCTAAGCGCAGAAGTGGAAATTATATGGCACCGGGTGGTGTTGGGACTTGGGAGAGAGAGAGGAGGAGAGGGAAGCCCCGAGAGAAAATACAAAATTGCCTTTTGCACTTTAGTATCTCTAAATTGGAGAGGTCGTATCAAGAGGTACACTGGGAAGTACCATTTAATAAAATACATTACATATGGATAGCCCTAATTCATCTAAAACAACCCTAGTTAATAACATGCACCATGTATTTCTCTGGTGAAATATCTCTTAAGCCTCTGAATTTCTAGTATGTTAGTTGCATACTTTCACGAATCAAATAAAATTAAAAACAAAATCAAATTAATTACTATGATATAATTAACATGAGCATACCTCTCATTACCTCAAGGTACTAGAATCTTAGCTGTCAATTGAACTAGATCGAACAGCTTTAAAATGCGGTAGGTAGGGACGCGCATCACCTGCCATAAGGCAGTGGTGCCATCTCTAGCAACGTCTCTTTATGAAAAATCCAATTGTGACCTATCTTCTCTCTCTACTTTTCTTTATCTCTATTACCTTCTCACATACCTCCGTCTGCCGTGACGACACATGATATGCTTCCGATATATAGGTACCGCCACTCCATCCATGGAGTAGCCTTTTCTTTTCTCCCCCTCTCCCTCCATTTTAGCCGTGCTACCACCAGCCTTCTGCCGCCTGCCTGCGTCTGGTCTCCCTGATGCTACTTGCGAATGGCAACCGGGGTTTAGATGGAATAACATATTTATCCCTCGTATAAAAAAAAAGCTCAATTAACATGGGTTGATCTAACAATAAAACAGTTAAAAAATCCATTGAACAGTGCTCTGAAAGATAAGTCGGAACCATTCTCAAGATTGTGACCGAATACGCAAAACTGGTCCTACATATCCATATTTTTCGTTTTGCTCCCAGTTCTTGATTTGCCGACTGTTGAGTGCCTTTCCTAGCACGTGTAATAAGCTTCTTACAAATGTCTTTGGAAAGATAACCGACAAGACATGCATGGTCAAGAGATGCAATGTGGCAAGCTGAACACTGATACAGGACGAGATATGCTGCTAAGAATAACATTAATGTAGCGGAATCACCCCACTATATGGCGCATTACGCGTGCCCCGTCGCCGCTAGCCTCTCTGTCAGACGGCCAGAATGAGCCGGCTCTTGCTGGTAGCGGAGCAATTTGATGGTGAAACTATGCAGGAGCTGATCATCCTCTGTCCATGGTTGCGAGTGTAGGCGGCACGGCCAGCCGGCCGCCGCTGGCGATTTACCACCGGTGTTGAGAGAGAAGGCAAAAGAGAGTATAAAATTCTAGTATCTCCAAAATGGAGAGGTCGTATCAAAAGGCATACTCAGAGGTTTACCATTTAATAGTAAGTTAACAACCATTAGATCAAGCATGATGGATAGCCTGGATTCAAGATTCCCAATAGATACCGAGGTCTATATAATATCCCTAATAGTTACACACACTTTGTATTTCTCCGATGAAGTATCTCCTAGCCTCTGACTTTCTAGTATATTAGTTGCATTCAGAAATCAAATAAAATAAAAACCAGATCAAAGTAAATGATTTAATTAATATGAGCAATTTTACAGTTCTTTAGACCTCTTCAAGGTAAGACCAATTTTAGCCGTCGATCAAACTAAATCCAACAACTATAAAGATATGGTATATAGAGGTGCCTCCTCCATTCATGGAGGTACTGAAACATGATGGCAATCTTAGCCTTTTCTCTTCTTCCCCTTTCTCTCCACCAGCGCCGCCACCACCAGCCTTCTGCTGCCTGTGCCTGGCCTCCCCCTAATGCTGGTTTCTACCATATACCTCATTTTGGACAGCATATAGTCAAAGGAGGTGAGATGACTTCTAGTCTTGTTACCGTGCTTGGAGGTCAGATGACTGCTGAACAGGTCACTGGTGAACTTCTCAGGCTAATTCCTGTTAAGTGGCAATGGGAGGTGAAGGAGCATGGTCAAAATTCCTTTCTTGTGCAGTTTCCGGACAAAACAGAATCAAATCGTTTGGTGGAGCTTGATGAGTTTAACATCAGAAAGTTTGGGGTTAAGATGACGGTGAATGAATGGCAATATCAGAGCAATGTTGTTTTACAACTCTAGAAGGTATGGATACAGGTGCATGGTGTCCCGCAAGAAGCTCGATCCAAAGTTTATAGAGGTGGTGGTTGTTGGACTTTGTGTGTTTCAATTGCACGGTGAGATTGAACATGAGACTATGGAAGGTTTGGAGGACGCATTAGCTCATACGAATGTTGACGAGGAAGATGGTGCTAATAATGGCGAGGCTGATACTGAGATGGAGGATGGAGACATGAAGGGAATTGATGCTGTGGGTAAGGAAGGGAATAATAATACTTCTTTTTTCTTACTCTGTTCCCTTGCAGCAGGCTTCAAATTTCAGAACCGCTAGCCAATGAGGAAGTGACCATAGCAGTTCCTCTGGAAGATCGGCAAAAATAGTTGCTTGTCGGAATTTGGAGGTTCCTTCTGGTAAGGGTTTAAATTTTAAATCTTTTTACCAGTTGCATAATAATGTTACTGATTCTAAGATTACAGAGTTAGGTATCTCTCTAGGGACTCATGACAGAGAAGTTTAAAATTCAATTATTTCAATGAAAAATATTGAGGTGGATAGGATATATCTTACTCCTAGTAAAAAAAAACTCAAGAACAAAGTAGTTAATACTTCACAAGAGGGTGAGAATTTGGATGGACTTGACAATACTCTTAGTCACTTATGCACAAATGAGACTGAGGTATCATTAGAAGAGGGACTTGATCATATTTTGAGTGATCTCACTGCTGTCCCAAGAAAAAAAAATTTGGTTCTACCTGATTAAATGGTAGACTGGTTCGTACACTTACCGAGCCTAAAACACCGAGTAAGTTTAGTTTAGAATGAAAGGTTTTTTTTTTTGGAATAGGAGAGGTCTATGTGACTTGGCTAAACATATATACGTTTCTGAATTGGTAAAAGAGCAAAGACTTGATTTTGTGGCTCTTTTGGAGATGGGTCAGGATGACTTCTTACCTTCGGTCTTACAAAATCTTGGGGGTGGATTCGATTATATTTGGCATATTGCGTCATCCCATGGACGGTTTGGAGGCATACTCATGGGCCACAATATAATGATTTCTAATATTTGGTCTATAGTGGAGGGTGATTTTTATGTCAAGTTCACCTTCGCAATAAAGATGATGGATTTAGATGGGTGTTGTTCGCCATTTATAGACCGGCGCAACATCAGTTCAATGAAAACTTCTTGAAAGAATTGGCTAATGTTTGTTGTGCGGAATCCTTCCCAATATTATCAGGGGGGAGATTTCAACATTATGCGAATGTCTGCAGACAAATAAAAGTAACTTTGCACCTTTTTTTTGTTCAATGCAGTCATTAATAGACTCGATCTGAGAGAAATTGATCTTTCGGGTCGCACATTTACCTGGACTAATGAGCTACCAGAACCAACTTTTGAGGAGCTAGACAATGTCTTTATAAGTTCTCAATGGGAACAAAAATTTCCCATTCAGATCATATGTCGTTGTTGCTCAATACAGGGACTTCATATCATAATGCTCAATACAGGGACTTCATACAGGGTACAAAAATTTCCCATTCAGAGGCAGGGCGAGGGTGCGGTTTAGCGGCGGTGTCGCGGTGGTGCCGTCTCCCTGCCTCTCCCCTCGTGCCCGCCTTGCCGGTAGGCCGCTCAGGGTGGTCCGCGTCGGCGTTGTTTGGCCTGGCTAGGAGTAAGCTGCTTCAGGGATGAGTCCTCGACGTCCTGGTGGCCGTCGTAGTAGGTCGTCATCGTTCCAAGCGGCGCCACGGCCGGTCCGGCCGTTGTCTTGCGGGTTCAGAGCATCGGCGATGTCGGCGCCTTGGTGGCCGCTCCTGCGGTCGACTCCCTTCCGGCGCCGCGCTGTTTGGTTCGATGGCTCCTTGCTGCAGCGATGCATCGACGGTCGAGGTGGCTTCTTCCTGCTGCTTGGAGGCTGGCGAGGCCGTCGCAGTAGGCCGCCTTCGTTCCTAGCTTCGTGGCTGCTATCTAGGTGTTGGCCTTCTTGGTCAGTGCATCGGCGATGGCTGGCGCCTTGGTGGCTGTCCCTACAGTCGACTCCCGGATGGCTGCGCAGCTCGGTTCGCTGGCCCCTTGCTGCGGTGGTGCATCGGCGGTTGGGATGCCCCCTCCCTACTCTCCCTCTCGCAACGGGGTGGCGGCAACGACGTCGTATTCTTGCTTCTGGGTTCTTCCTTCGCCACTTCTTCGGGTCCCCCTCCATCGGCTTGGCTCCCCTCGTCTGAGCAGTGGGCCGAGACCTGTGGTCCTCGGTGTTGTCTTCGGTGGGCGGCTCGCCTTCAAGGTGTTTGTGCTTGCGGGTTGATCAAGGTTGCCGGTTCCGGTCGGGTCTGGGTTTGTCAGCGGTGGAGCGCCTGGTGAAGTGTCGTCGCGGTCCCCCTCCTCTGTGGCAGTAGCGTCCTCTCTTCCCTTGGTGGCTTGGGCTGAGGTGTCGCCGTCGTCCCTTCCTCTGTGGTGGCGGCGTCCATTCCTTTCCCTGGCAATCTACTCTGATGGCTTCGGAACCGTCCGGTTCAGGTGGTGGCAACGGTCTGCACGTCTGTGGTGGAGCGTCAAGAGAAGCGTCATCGTCATCCCCCTCCTCTTCGTTGGCGATGTCCGCTCTTCTCCTTGTCGGCTGCGTCGAAGCGTCACGGTTGTCCCCTCCCCCTTGTGGCGACGGTGTCTGTTCCTCGGCTTGGCAGTCCTCAGCGTTGGGACCCCTCTCCCTTTGGTTTCCTGAAGCTTTGGCGTCCGGCAGGTGGTCTCCGATCATAGGCCTGCTCAGCCTCCTAGTGCGGCTCGCGGAGTGTAGGTGCTCCAGGTGAAAGCCCTGCCCAGCTTCTTGCTTGGCTCAACGATGGCGGCACCCTCGGGTGTCGTTCCCTCCTTGGAGGCCTCGTTGTGGTGCCCCTACCCCCTAGAATATCTTCGGGTGAAAACCTAGGTCTGTGCTGGCGACGGCGGCGACTTTGTCGTCGTATCCTTGCTGAAGGCGTCGCCCTACAGATTCTTCGCACTATTGGTTGGCTCGTGGCTATGTCTATGGCTACCCTGTTGCGGGCGGGCGTCATCCTGGGCCGTGCATCCCACCTAGTGGTGGCGGCCTTCTTCTTCAGACTCTGCTTGCACTGGGGTGCGGTTGTTGGTGGTGGTCGCTGGCGCTGTTGGTCAAGCATCCCGTGCAGCGGTGACGGATGACGTCCCTTCCTCTCTTCTGTCGTCTCATCCGAGCATCCTGCGCGGCGGTGGCGGTTGACAGCCTAGCTGATCTTCGCGTGCTCCGCTTCTCAGTCAACAGCGGTGTTACTGTGGTTTTGGCCATGCATCCCTCGTGGTGATGCCGGTCGGTGTTCTTCGCGCACCTAGCAGTGCTTTGCCGCGGAGGCGGTTGTTCTAGGTGTTGCGTGCTGGTGTGTTGTGACCATTGCTCGGCTGGGTCGTCTTCTTCCCCTCCCCCTTCTATCCTCCTTCTCCCTCCCCTGTACCCCTCTTCTTCTCTCTAATTGTTGTACAGTTTCTCTCCTTCTTGAATGGAATGGTAGAGCTCCTGCTCTTGTGTTCAAAAAAAAAATATCATAATGCTAACCAATCTTTATTCAAAGTTGAACTGGGACGGCTTATTAGAGATGAATTTTATGATATGGTCATTGGTATATGGCAAAATGGGTAGAGGGGAGGCTCAGCCATGGAGAGATGGCAAAACAAAATATGAACGCTTAGACGATATTTAAGAGACTGGGCCAAGCAGACAAGCGGCCACTACAAAAAAAGAAAAGAAGGATCTCTTATAGAAAATTGATGTTTTAGACAAAAAAAAGGCTAAACATACTAGCTTGTCAGAAGACGATTTATGTTTAAAACATAGTCTAACTGACAGGCTGGTTCATAGGTTGAGAGAGGACGAATTAAAATGGTACCAAAGGTCGAAGGCAAAACACCTATCGGAAGGCGATAATAATAGAAAGTTCATCCATCTCATTGCAAATAGAAAACTTAGAAAACAACACATTTTTTAGTTAAAACAAGATGATGGAGTGATTATATTAGAGACTAATCTAAAAAAATTATATCATAACATATTACAAAGGTTGTTTGGACCACCGGAAGACAATCATTTTTCAATGATAGTGTCTATCCGGGATGATATTCCGCAAGTGAGTACCCTTGAGAATGAGATGTTAACAGTCTAAGGCTTTCTGAAAGAGAAGTCAAAGAAGCTATTTGCCAAATGGAACATAATAAAGCTCCAGGTCCGGATGGTTTCACCGCAGAATTTTATCAAATATTATGGGGAATCTTAAAAGATGACCTTTTGGATCTTTTTGTGGGTTGATATTCATAAAGACTTCCTCTTCATAGTCCTAAGTTTGGAATTGTTACTTTACTCCCAAAACTGCAAGAGGCCAAACAAATACAGCAATATCGACCTATTTGTCTTCTTAATGTCAACTTTAAGATGTTTACTAAAGTTGGCATGAACAAAATGCAGTCGGTGGCTGATAAGATAGTTCGACCCATTAAAACAGCTTTTATGCCATGGTGGAATATCATGGAAGGGATTGTGATCTTGCATGAAACTATTCATGAAATGCATAGGAAAAACCTAAATGGTTTCATTTTAAAGCTAGATTTCAAAAAGGCCTATTTTAAGGTAAATTGGGATTTCTTACAGCAAGCTTTACATATGAAGGGTTTTTCATCCAAATAGTGTATTTGGGTGGAGACTTTTGTTGCAGGAGGAAGGAGGAAGTGTAGGGTTTAAGGTCAATGATAACATTGGACCTTACTTCCAGACCTGCAAAGGTTTAAGACAAGCAGATCCTATGTCTCCAATACTTTTTAATATTGTGGCAGATATGCTTGCCATATTAATTTCTAGAACTAAAAATATGATTAGGTTCAAGGTATTGTTCCAAACTTAGTGGATGATGGGTCATCCATTCTACAATGTGCGGATGATACCATCATTTTCTTTCAACATGATGTGAAACAAGCTGTGAACATGAAACTATTGTTATGTACCTTCGAACAACTTTATGGCCTAAAAATAACTTCCAAAAGTGTATTTTTTGCTTTAGAGAGGCTAAAGCCTTTGAAGATGATTATGCCAGGTTATTTGGATGTGAGGTTGGTTCATATCCATTTAAATATCTTGGTATTCCTATGCATTATAGGAAGCTTTGAAACTTATATTAGAAAGTTATGGAAGAGAGATTTCAAAAGAAGTTGAGCAATTGGAAGGGAAAAATCTTATCCATAGAAGAAAGACCAGTTTTGATCAATTTTGTCTTAAGTAGTTTTCCTATGTTCATGATGTCCTTTTCTAAAATCCCTTGAGCTGTTGTTAAAAGATTGGATTATTTTAGATCTAGATTTCATTGGAAAAATGATAGTCATAAAAAAATAGAGATTGGCTAGATAGAACATTTTGTGCGAGCCCAAATATCAAGGTGGGTTAGGTATCACAAATTTGGACATTAAGAACACGTCTCCTTTCCAAATGGCTATTTAAGCTATTAAACGAGGATGGGGTGTGACAACAATTGCTCATGAATAAGTATTTACATAATAAGACCCTATCCCAAATAGAGGCACAACCTAGAGACTCTCATTTTTTGGAAAAGACTCATGAATGTTAAAAGAGACCTTCTTCGACTGGGTTCATTCCATATTTGAGATGGTTCTCAAATTAGCTTCTAGGATGATATTTGGATTGGGCATTCTCCGTTAAAAGAACAGTATCTGAACTTTTATTCGATTGTTTAGAAAAACATGTACAAGTAGCAGAGATGCTTAATTCTACTCCTCTTGGGATATCTTTCCGCACAAAAGCTCACAAAATGGCTACATTTAGTTTCCAAATTTTCTAATATTCACTTGGACGATGGTCAACATATTTTTTTTATAGGAATTTGCACAAAAGTGGACAATTTACAGTCCACTCTATGTACCTCCAGATGATTAGCCATCACATCCATTACCCAAGCAAGCATTTATGGAAACTTAAGATCCCGTTAAAGATTAAAATTTTCTTTTGGTTTTTATATAGTGGAGTAATTTTGATAAAAGATAATTTAACAAAAAGAAGTTAGATAGGCAGTTTGAAATGTGTCTTCTGTCATGATAACGAAATAATCTAACATCTTTTCTTTGATTGCCAGTTCTCTAGGTCAGTTTAGCGGTTTATCCAAATTACACTAGGATTAAATATATCTAGGAGCATTGCTCACATTAGAGGAAACTGACGGCAAGGATGGGGTCTAGACAAAGTAAATTGATTTGCTTTAGCATAGCAGCTTTGTTCTAGTCGATGTAGTTGGTGTTGAAATGATATTGTTTTTTATAAGCAAAAGAATATTACTTTTTTTACAGCTGTTTTCAGGAGAGCGTTGCATCCTTAGAAATTGCTTCAAAGGGAGGATGATAAAAAAGACATACTCAAAGTATACCATGCCTTGGAGATCAAAGACATTTCCTTCTTCGCCAACCATGGATTGAAATTCAATAATAGATTTTGTGCTAGTTAATCCTTTTTCCATCGTTATTTCAGTTTGCATTTAATTTTAGCCTTGTGCTGAGTTGTGAACTCAGCTTCATGCTAAATGATATGATCGGTGTGACTATACTTTGGCTATGTACAACTCACAATGTTTGATGTCGGAACCTTATATCCATTATCTTAAAAAAAGGTAGTTGTACCTTTTAATGGACCCGAAAAAAAAACTCAATTAACATGGGTTGTTCTGACAAGAAAATAGTATAAAATTCAATGAACAGTTCTCCGGTAGACAAGTCCCAACCATTCTCAAGATTTTGACCGAACACGCAAAACTGGTCCTATATATTCATATTTTTCGTTTTGCTGCTAGTTCTTGATTTGCCGACTGTTGAGCGCCTTTCCTAGCAAATGTTACGAATACGATCTTGACATAAGTCCAGCACGCAGTGAAGATGCAATTAATTGGAGGTATATTGGTTGGTAAATCATTCATTGTGTGACAGCCTGATAGGGTGAGCAAAGAACAAGTTACATACATGAACCTCTCTACGTGAAGGATAAATAGGGAGCACCTAAGAACCCTCCGTGCTGCAGACTTGTAGAGCAAACGAGAAGGTCACTTTGATGTATCATCTTCAGAAATTCCAGATCCTGAAAATGGAGAGCCACAATTGATCAAAACAGTGTGCAATTATAGCTACGTATTTTATACAGGCAAAATATAACCATAGGAAAGGGAGGCTTCAGGATATGTTGTCTATTAACCTATTGGTGATTAGTTGGCTGCTCGTCCTAGGCCAGCTGAATATGCGCTTGAGGCCGGTCTAGATAGGCTCCAATGGTCCCTACAGACCCGGAGTTTCACTCACCCGACACAACATTTTGTTCAGCAACTGCCTCATCGTCTGATATGTCCTCATCAGAAACCTGCTCATGCTCTGCATCCTCTGTTTCCATCTGTTGTACTATTGTCTTACTTTCTTCTCCTTCATCCGTCACACCCATAGTCTCGTGTGACGTTTCGTGCATACCCTCTATATCTGTTGTATCCCAACATTGCCTACATCTTGCGGAGTGATCTCCACACCCTCTACCCTCTCTGCCTCGTCTACCTCCTTGAAAGTGCATCTAGGCACTTAAGTGATTTTAGTGATTAATGATAAATACATATAATGACAACTATTTGTAAATGAAAAATTTGTGTAAATGTTTGACTAAGCAATTGCCTAGCGACAAACCTCTAATATGCTTATTGTCTTGAGACTAATGTGTTTATTGTGAAGATTTGTTTAGTCTCACCCCATTTAAAGGAAAACCCTATATAGGTCAAGTGGACAAGCTATCCTTCCTAACAAGATATGCGTTATACTAATCATGTTGTTGAGACTAACACACTTGCTTGTTGATCTTATTTGGTCTCATAAGTACAAGTATGTTGGATTGCTAATTGAGGTGTGTCTTAGTTAGAGTTAAACTTCACATTGCTATGAATTGGTTTGTACATGTGTACCTTGTTTATATATCTTCTCATGCACATCACTTAGTGAAGTTTAATCTAGATTGTTTCACAACTTCACTCTTACTTAAATATGATTTGCACATGTGTAATTCTTGTATATTCTATCATGTGCATCATTAAGTGAAGATTGTGGTACTTGCCATGATTTAGTTGATTCATCTTTCTGGCAATCATCTCTTTAGTGCATATAGATTAATTGTGTATTCATCGTGGTGCACTTAGTAGAGATCTTTTCTATATCAAGTGTTTCCATTTAATATTATGCTTATTTATATGAAACATTTGACACACATTAATTGCTCACAAACATCAACTTATTCATATCAATTGAGCTTTTGGGACTAATACCTTTCATGAGTGGTTTGGAAAGATTTAGGTCCCGTGAGTATGTGTGATGACCAAGGTATGCTAACGGATGACGGTTAAGCCGAGGTTAACAAGACGATGGTGTCACCAAGAGTTGAGGACTAAGTCAAGATCGATTTGGCGTGGAGATCGTCGGGGAGGATGATCAAGTCAAGGTCAATGGGACGAGAGTCTCATGAGGTGAACCAAGTCAAAGTTGACAAGACGAAGGCGTCATCAATCATTTGTTGAAGGTCATCACGCACAATGCATCCAAGGAGAAGATGGCATGTGGATTGAATGTAAGACTTAGTTTTCTCGTTTGATTTTGAGTCTAAGGATTGCCGTACTATTAAGAGGGATATAACGTCAAATGACTTAAATATGTCTCAAGTGCTTAAGTGATCTATCTTTGTGGAAGATTGAGAGACACAAATCACATCTTGTACACCTAGGTGTAGGTGGTTTGGTGTGAGGGTGAGAAGTGTTTGTGGAGTCGGGAAGTGAGGATTTTGGGTCTCTCTTGGCTTTCTTATGGTTGTTGTACTTATCCTTTGGGATTTGGGCCATGAGATCTTGTTGGTTGTGTAGCCCTTGTTCTTAGCTTTCTGTAGAGCCCAAAATCACCCAAAACGGAGTTTGGAGTCAAAAGTTACACCCGTTTTCGCTGGGCTGCACTGTGGACTGATTTAATATCGGACTATCCGATGTCATATCGGACTATCCGATATTCTGAAGTTCCGATCCTCTATCCGATTGACCCCTCTCTGTCATAAAATATCGGATACTCCAATATAGACATCAGATACTCCGATATTTCGCAGAATGGTCTCAACGGCTAGATTTGGGGGTTTTCTATTTAAAGTCTCTCCTTCCCCACTTCGTGCAGACTTTGGAGAGGGTATCCCTGGGTGGAATGAGAGCTAAACCCTTGTGTTCTTGAGCCCAAACACCTCTCCATTCTTAAATCTTAGTGATCCCCTTTGAGAGAAGGGTTGGGAAGAGTTGGAGGAGGGAAGTGCTAGGGTTATGAGAGATCTGATCTAGTGAGCACTTGAGTTCATCTCTAAGCTTATTCTTCGTGAGCATTTGTTACTCTTGGAGGTTGAGGACTCCTAGACGGCTAATAGGTCGCCTACGAGCCACCGATGCTTTGTGTGGTTGGCCGTGGGAAGGTTGTGAAGACCCGGTCTCCGCCTCCGCAAGGAAAGGAGCCAAGCGAGTGAAACTAAGAGAGCTTGGTACGGATCTTGGTGAGGGAAAGGGTTGAAAGAGACCCGGACTCAAGTGTGACCGAGCCCACCTCAACAGAGACATAGGATCCCCTCAAGGATCCGAACTTCGGGAAACAAATAGACGCGTCTCCTCTTTACTTTGATTTTACCTCCTTTACTCTCTTTACTTGATTCTCTTTATGATTAAGCTATCATTTTGATTGAGTAGCTTTGCTAGCTCCTACTGCATATTTATATACTTGAGAATATTTGGTTGAGCGTGGTATACTTGATTGTGAGTAGATTTGAGCATTTCTACTCTGAGCATATCGGAGTATCCGATATAGACATCGGATAGTCCGATCCACATCGGAGTATCCGATATCCTTATCAGATAGTCCGATATTTATATTCCGCTGCTTAATTATTTCAAATTTGTAGTCGCCTATTCACCCCACCTCTAGGCGACATCCCGGTCCTTTCACTCCTCAGCCCCCTTCTCACTAGTCTCGTTTGACCCAACTCATACTTTCAGCTCTGCCTAGGCAAACAATGCTAGGGGGAGACCATGTATGGTCGCAATTTCCACATAGCGTCTCCAGTTTTCGATAGACCTGATCGGAACCAGCTCCCAAAAATACCCTTCCCCAGCACGACTGACCACTGCACTAATGTTGATCACATTTTCGTCCGGGTTCAATTCTAATGTTCTTACTATGCAACCCGCCAAATGTCTTTTCTCTCAGCCTTGATATCCCTAGAGTAACTGACCGAAACATACTCAGATCTATCCCACTTGGCCCATGCATAACCTCTCCCTCTCTATGATAAATCTCAAAAAATAATTCCTCTGACATTCTTCCTGGACAAAACATATCCAGTACAATTTATTGCAACATGAACAATTCGACGCACATACTGTAATATATAATTTTATTAACATATTACCCTAGGTAATGTCCTACCACTGTTACCCTAAACATATCTATCCCACTTGGGTGGAAGCAGCTGAACTAACCCTAAACATATCTACATATAATGTCGTCAATATATTACCCTAATTAATGTCCTATAAATTATCATAAACGTCTTGTCTAAAAATTGTCGTATATAATGCCGCCAACCCTAAACCCTAAAAATTTGCAGATATGATGCCCTAAATATTGCGTTAAAATCCTACCCTAAATAATTTCGTAGAAATCTACCGCAAATAATAACCTAAATCATGCCTTAAACCCTAATGCCCTAACAATCGACCCTACATAATGTCCTAATTAATTCACATTTCTAATTCCATAAATAATATCACCAACAATATCCTAAACTAATTAACCTACAAATAAATAATATTATGCGTATGGTTAACCAACATGACAAAATTTAGCAAATAATTTACCTTTTTTCTTTTTTCTCTCTCTCCCTTCCTCCCTTTATCTCTTGTTCTCCCTTTCTCTCTCTCTCTTTCTTTCCCTTCCTTCCAGTCTCCTTCCTCGTTCTCGGTCAAGACGGTCATTTGAGGGAGCAACAGCAAGGCCTTATATGGCCCCAAAACCCATCCGTTGATCGAGCGGGAATTCCCCACGCTCAAATCCTACCCGATCATCGGGTGAATTTTTTGTATTTTCGCTGCCCAACGGTCGGGCAGGAATCTATTACCCGTCCGACGGTCAGGCGGGGAAAGGCTACTTTTTTATTTTTTTAATCCGTGTATTAATTTTTGAATTAAATTAAATATAAAAATTCAAAAAATTCTGGTCTAGACTATGCGATTGAGACCGATCCAGACGGCATCCAAAGGATAAAGCCAATGTCCTTAGGCCAAGCCCAGGCCTGACCCAATTGCCACTCGGCTCAGAAGGCAGATTCTATGGCACCCAGGTGCCACATGGCACCCGACGATCCGGCTGTCCATGCGTGATCGGACGGCCGGATCAAACTTGACTTGATCAGACCGTCCGATAGCGCACGAACGGCCAGATCGCCGGGTGCCAGCACCCGGTGCCATAGGATATCCGTGCCTCGGGTCAAGCCTGGCATCGGCCTAGTTTGATCCATGTGTACTGTTCACTGCTTGCCAAGAAGTGCCTTTTTTTTAGACGAGTTTGTGCCACTACGCATGTATCTGTCGCTGCTGTGCGTGATGTTGTAATTTGTAAATGGTCCTGACGACGTAGGAGAACACCGCCGAGCAGAGGCGCCGCACGATCAACATTATGCTCTATCGTATTTACTGGAGTAATTCGCTAAGGAATAACGCCCGCTTAGGGGTCCACGTCGCCCTTTTGGCATAAGCAATTCGGCCGCTAATTGCGTGTACGCGCGACGCATGAGCGCTTCCCCAGCCCCCGTGCGTCAGTCTTGTCGCCTCTTCGATAGCAGCTGCCTTCTTATCCTCTCTCCTTGCTTTTCGCCTATTCGCTTCTTGCTTCTCTTCTCTCGACTTAATTGTACCGGCTCCTGGTGCGCGCTTCTTTGGCGTTCTTTCACTTAGAGCATCCGTAGCAGAAATTCTATAAATACTATAGTGCTGACTTGATAAGGATATGGTTTTTGGTGGAGTGATGAAATCTTTAGGGTATAGTGTAAAGTGTGAAGGAATTTTAGAAAATAAATAGAGTTATGGTGAATAGTATTTTACAGTAGTGGAGATAAAGTTTTTAGTGTGGATGCTCTTACCTCTTCGGCCGGCTCACCGATGCTTTCCGCTCTTATCTTTTCTGAATAGTTTGCCTCGCGCCGCTACAGATTTATTGGACATGGTTTGTTTCAGCTCTGTTTAGGCTTATTGCATTAATTGCGACTTTCTGGATGATAATAATTAGTGTATCTCTTATATTTGCTTTTCCTGATGGTTGACTTAAATTTAACTGAATTAAAAAGCTAAACGCTTTAATTTTTTTAGTCAAACTTATTTTATTATTATAAAGCTACATCTAGAAGCTTTTTAAAATGACAAAAACGAAGCGAACCAGTTTCAAGAAATAGATTAAAGAATCTCTCTAAGTCCAATTTAACATTCAACTCAACTAGTTTATTCATTTAGCTCACCCACTACCAACATTCTCTTAGCACTTCTTTTGGGCAAGCAAAACGATTTGGCGATTTCTGCCTGCCTTTTACGCAATTTTCTTTTGGGCAAGCAAAACAACTATACGCAGTATCGTACACCATTTCCAATGCTTGACATGGATGTTATATATACATGTAGTTCCTGTGAACTCTTATTATGCGGTGTTCTTTTCAACTTATAAGCTGTGTTTGTTTATATGCTGGAAATTTATTATTTTCGTACAAATCAAATGCTTTGATATTTGGTAGCCAATTTTGTAGGTATTGTTTTGATCCCTCGGATGTCTTTATGGAGGAGATACAAATTTTTAGCTTATAAGCAAACACAGCTTATAAGCTGAAAAGAACACTGCCTTTTAGTAGCAATCGTGCTATTGCTTGGTCATTGGTTCTCACTGCACCTACACCTGGTTTGCTCATCGACATTTATAGCAACACTACCAAACACATGAGCTAAAATTGGATGGATTCAAGAGCCAATTGGCATGCATATTCTTTTGCATCATACTTCTTCCATTTCGTACATCTGGACTGGACTCCATACCATGGTACGAGACTACTTGCACTTGGCATGGGTGGTACTGGGAATTCAGGCTCAAGCTCAAGGCGCATGCAACGCTTGGATGGTCACAATGCGAGCTGGAATACCTCGTCTTCAAGTATGCTTCCTTCTTGCTGAGCTTCATCTCCATAGTGCATGCTCCGCCGCGCTTGATGTTGAGATCCCGTACATATGGGTCAACTCTTAGCTCCATCTACCGTAGCGGTTGGCTGGCTGGCTCAACGTTCACACAAGTTTCCATCATGTTCTAAAGATTCTGCTATCTGCAGCCAATTTTATCTTAGCGCCTGTTGTTTCGACACACCGTGTCTGCAGAACAACGTGCAAAACTGTTGTAACACTAGTTCTATGAATATTGTATTGGCGAAAAAACGTATATCCAACATTTAGATGGATTATCACACACTCACCATGAGACAGTACGTACGTCAATTGAGCAGGATGCTTGCTACAGATGAGACAGAGAAAGGACATAGTTCCCGGCCGTGTGCCTCATTTGCTAACTATAGTATATGCTCTAAGATTGTCTAGACAGCTTCTTGCAAACGTTTTTGGGATACCACTCTTCCTTTTTTTTAGAATTGTGATGCAATGTGGAAAGCTGAACAATGATACCTTCAGCGAGAGGATGACAGATGCTGCTAAGGATAACATTAATGTATCGCAATCATCCCACTATATAGCGCATTAGACTATCTCCGAGGGAATCCTTTCTCCATTCTCATTCCCTTCGTGGAGGGAATCTCGTTCTCTTCAACGCTCCGATAGATTTCCTTCACCATTCTCTTTTGGAAGAAATCTCCTTTTTTATTCTCTTCAGAAAGAAATTATCTCTTATTTCTCTATATCATTCCTTTTGAAGATGATAAAAAATGCAAGAAAAGAATATAGTGTAGGAAATGGAAAGGAAAATGAAATGAAGGTAAAATGTTGGAGATGGTCTTACGGCGTCCCGTGTTGCCGCTAGCCTCTGTCAGAAGTCCAGAACGCGCTAGGCTTGATGGTAGCCAAGCAATTTGATGGTGAAACTATGCAAGAGTTGACCATCCTCGGCCATGGTTGCGTGCTTGGGTCAGATCACCTTGCAAGCACAGCAGCAACGAACAGTAACAATTGACACGTCTCCGCCACGCAGCATCACTCTTCACTCAGAAACTGAAATTTCCGGTGCCTTCCATGCCAATACCAAGTATCATGCACCGTCGTCTAGATGCTCCAAAAGCTCGCGCCATTTGCCGTCCGCGAGCTCCTGCCTTCTGTGGCTAGTAGCAGCGTGGATTTATTTATTGGCGAGGAATTGAGGTGAAGAGGCATGGAGAGGCTAGGCCAGTTGGGCCAGAGAAGGCAATTAGGGAGAGGATAAGTGGGCCGACCCAACACTGATTCTGATAATTTTTCTTTTCTGTTTTGTTTTACGTCCGATTGAATTTGGGTTCAAATTAGGTTTGAACTTGAATTGAAACTCCGGGTCTTTTTTTATTAAATCTAAAAATATGAATTTTTGCATTTATGTCATGTAATGGTCTCTTTCAAATTATGTTTCAAATTCATATTTGTTCGTATTATAGATTTATATCGAAATTTATAAACAATGTCAATTCCCCGAAATTTTGAAAAAACTTGTGCTGCTTAGGTAGAGAAAGATCACTAGTTCGTCTTTGTTTTGCTTGTCCACCTAGAGATAAGTAAAGCCTGGTTTCATGTGCAAATCATCTGTTACCTTATTTTTAGATAATGGAACAAAATTCTCGTCTCTACTGTGTGAGATATACACATCCACCAAAGTCTCACAAAGGTTTGAGCACATAGTTGACAAAATAAATGGAATGTTCCACACAAGATAAAAAGATATTAGCGGCAACAAAGTAAAGATTGACTTTAAGCCGAGCACAATGTAAAATTAGTTATTCATCCATAATTACTAAAGACCTCCGTTGCCATCACTTCTAGTGAATGGCATGCCTAAAGAGTCGTCTTTCTACTATCCTCCTTTTATAGCAATGCTCGTTCCTTATTTAGTGGGCTCCTTAGCTCTTGATGACAGCTGGGGCTGTATGTAATCTAGGATAATTAATTGTGGATATTGAAATGACTGTAGCAAATTGGTTTATCAATCGGTTGTTAGAGTTAAAAAGGTTGTTTCTCAACACATGATCCCTTGGGTTTGCATCCTCGCTTCGGCCTAAAGGGTTAACCTGTAAATGCTATGATTTAGGCTATCAACTTAAACAAACTAGTCGATGCATCCGATTCAATATGGTATGAGAGCCAAAAGAACCTTGAGTTTGAGACTCGGCTAACACATTCACTACTGGAATCTACTGAAAACTCGAGGGCCAAAGAAATTCTCGAGGGCCAAAAAGTAGCTCTCTGCAAAATAGTTTGTAATCTCGAGGGCCGAGAAAAAGCCCTTGATAAATGTTGCGTTTCTCGAGGGTTAACGCCAAGCCCTCGAGAAACTATGACGGGACATTCGAAAAATAGCGGAATTAAACTGATTCCCTCGAGAAAACCTGAGCCCGCCCGATAATTCCAAATTTTTCGCGTCACGCGGCTTTAAAAGACAAATCCCCTCCCTATCCCCTTCACATCCGCCTCGGCCTGCCTCTATCCCAGCCTCCTCGCCGCCACCCTGGTCGCTCCGCCACCGCCTCCTCGCCGCCGACCACCACCGCCGCGCCTCGCCGCCGGCTCGTTGCCTCACCGCCGGTGTCGCTCCCCTCGTCGGCGGCGGCGGCCGGATCTAGCGCCCGCCTCATCACCCTACCCCACAGCCTCCTCATTGCCGGTGCCGCCTGCCTGCGTCGTTGCCGTCCTCGTCATCCCGCCGCCGCCTCACCGCCCCGCATCGCTTCGCCTCGCCGACGGCGGATCCGACCGGCGGTGGCGGATTTGGCACCGCCGGCCTTGTCTCCCCCGCTACCGGCCCCGTCGCTCCCCACCTCCTCCTCGTCGCCCGCATCGGCCCTGCCTCCTCGTCGTCCCCCCGCCGCAGGCCTCGTTGTCCCTGGCAGCCTCCTCGCCGCCCGACGTCGCCCTCGCCCTCGTCGACTTCTTCGTCTCCGCCTCGGTCGCCGTCGCCTCTGCCTCCGCCTGGACATCGCCGTTGGAGTCCAGTCCCAGCACTTTTTTTTGTTCAGGCCGTCATCTGTTTCTATTGGTTCATGGTTGATGCACGGGATGAAGAACAATGGACGATTCATGCACTTTTTCCTCTGATTTCTATTGGTTCATGGTTGATGGGATGAAGAACAATGCCGGCTCTGGTAGGTAGCTGCAGTCGTCTCGACGTCGCAGCCCCACCGCCGCTGCGGCCACAACGGTGGTGGAAGAGAAATGTTTTTTTTATTTCAAACAGAATCTCTCGAGGGCCAAGGTTAGCCCTCGAGAAAACCTCGTCTACCCACTGACACCGTCCTCTCTGTTGTTTCTCGAGGGCTTGGTCTCGGCCCTCGAGAAACAGTCTTAATCTCAAGCACGCCGTCCAGAGGGCCAAATCTCGAGGGTCGGCCCTCGAGAAACAGGTTTCTGTTTTTGGCCTTTTCTCGAGGGTTTTTGGCCCTTGACATTATGGCCGATTGTTGTAGTGATTATTAAAAATAATAATTACGGCGTACTTTGAGTCCACACATAAGGACCGTAAGAGCCTAGCTAGCCGTGATGATTTACTGGTTGATACATTGAATTCAATACTAACAAAGGACATGAAAGCTAGTGGCTAATGATAGGAAAAGCAAAAAAGCCTAGGTTTTGCCTCTAAGCTAGAATAACGTTGAGCCATTAATATGTTTGCTACCTAGCCGCGTGTGGCTGGCTGCACAACCCCACCTACCTGTTTTGCACCATCCAGTCGGAGACGCTCTGCCACGTTGCCTTCTTCTGCCCTTGGACGGCCATCCTGTCCAGAGCTTTTCCATGCGTTCGTTCAATGGTGGTGCGAAGCGAGCAAGACCACCCCCAAGTCCTCACCGTCGCATGCAGTTTCAATGATTTGCTGGCGTATTTTCTGGAACGAGTCCCATATGGCGGTGACGGTGGCCTCTCGATCTCATGCACCACACCCTTCGTGATCTACCTCACCATGAGTAGATTGGTCGAAAGGCATGGCGGCTAAGGTAGTTCATAGGCCTCCGCTTTTCTAAGGCCGCAGCTGGTCATGACGCCCAGCACCACAGGAAAAAGGCCGACGAAATACGCCATTTTCCGTCGAATCGTTGGCCCTGTTGGCCGACGAAATCACGATTGAAAATTCCAGCACGGCACGCTTAGCTGACGTGGCAAAATTGTAACTTAAATGTAGCATCAAAATTGCAAGGTCATATCCCCCTGCAAGTTAAACATAGCATAGAAATTGCAAATTAAGCATAACATTATCTAAGTGTCATATCTAAGTCTTACATTTTAGCACATAGCATTCATCTAAGTCAAATATGCAAATCACATATACATCATAGCATTTACTATCTAAGTGACATAGCATTGTCTAAGTTCACATATGCAAGTTCACAATTTCTAAATATTGTTCAAACTTATAATCTAAACAAATATCATTGTCTAAGCTAAATATTTTTCAAATTTAGTTATGCTAAACACGTAGCATCCACAATAGTATTAGCTAAATACATAGCATTAACAATAATATTATCTGAATTAAGATAAGCAAAACACATAGTGTCGATGATTCGAAAATCGATTATCCGCCGAGCTTACTTGTTGATTGAGGGCCCAAACAAACCCTTCCTTTCGAAGGGTTTTCGTCATAGACGTATGGATTCGTCGAGATGAAGAGTAGATTAAACACAAAGGTTTATCCTGGTTTAGACCTCTCGGAAGGAGATAATAACCCTACTCCAGTCGTACGTGTGCGTTTTTGTTAATGCGGCGAGATTGGATCTCTATGCCTATTGATGGTGATCATACCTCCCTTCCCTTGAGGGTATTTATAGTACAAGGTATACACAATGCTGATCCTATACAACCCGAAAAACCTATTCGAATAAGCTAGAATCATAACAAATTTACATGTATAACCTAAAAATACGCTAACTTGCATCCTAAGAAACATTCATATCCAGAAGTCTTCCGAGTCTGGACATGGAAGAATTCCCGAGACAGCGGGAGCATCTGGCCGACCATCCAAATGCGTCTTTTTGAGGCCCATGACAACGTTCAACGCCCCATAGGTAAAGAGGCCCACTCCCGAGCATCATTGCTAGGATATCAGCCTGAGCTGGCCATACTTGCCTTATTCTCTCTAGGTACGCATCCCAGGGATAGGTCGTGTATGGGCCTAGCCGTTACGGTATTTTATCTAATCCCCGACATATAGCATCCATAATAATATTCCACGATAATGTTTTTCAAATTTAGCTAAGCTAAACACATAGCATTAATGTATTATATAACCTTCGGAGGTGAGCGGAGCGATGATGGCAGCTCGGAGGAGGGAGCGGCTTGGCGGCACAGTGTGAAGGCGGGACAACGAAGAGACGGGGTGGCATAGGGGACAGGAAGGCGGGCGGTGGGGAGGTAGGGCGGAGTGGGGAGGGGGTCAGGGACGGATCCTCCATTCGGGCTGCTTGGGCCTCGGCCCAGGCTTGATTTTTGCCAGCCCATCAGCTATTAGGTAGAGTATAGGGAGTTTTGCTATGGGAATTTGGGCAAAAGCCCATGCTGCAAGCCTGCAAGGCTGCAACGTGCTGCCCTGGTGGCCCCCAAAGCATAGTCGCACGAAAGACGCGGTGTGCGCACAGCAAAAGCCCATGCTGCAAGCCTACAAGGCTGCAACGTGTTGGCTCGGTGGCCCCTAAAGCACAGTCGCACGATAGACGCTGCACAGTGCGCACACCGCACGGGCTGACGTGCAGACGGCGGCGGCTGCAGTGAGGGCAACGAGCAGCAGGGCGCATCCCACAGGCACACGCACAGTGGCACAGTTAGCGACGTGCCGACGCTGGAGGGGCAGCACCGCAGCAGCCAGCACAGCAGGGAAGAGCAAGTGAGGATTTTTTATATTAGGGATTTGGGGGCACTGAGGCATAGGCCATTTAGGGATTTAATATATTGAGGATTTGGGGGCACCGACGTACTGACTAATTGGACCAAGTAGTTAGCACTTAGTAGATAGTTTGAGATAATTTCTTTCAATTTGCAGCAAATGAGCTCATGAGCATAAATTTATTGAATTGTTGTCTTAAATGTTTTTTAATAGCTAGGTCTTTAACCTATTCAATTTAATTGTCAAAAATGAGGAGATTTCTTGCTTCGAGGACCATATCAAATTTCAATCAAGCAAGTACAAATGCAGCTACACCACAAGGTGGAGAACCACCACCACAACAAGAACATACGCCGAATGTCATGAGAGAGTTCAATCCGGATGAGAAAATCGGTGATCCTGGACTGAGGAAGCAAATCGAAGAGTATGAACCAAACATTCAAGACCACGTGAGAAGAGCCTATATTTTGAAGAGTCCAACTCAACCAACCAGTTTGAGTTTTCCTCGCAAACAATATGGAAGAAGTTCAAGAAGCTTTCAAAAATTGTGGTATAAAAAATTCGATTGGTTGGAGTATAGTGAATCAAAGGATGCAGCATTTTGTTTTTATTGCTTTCTCTTTAAGCAACCAGGGAGGGGTGATAAATTTGGCTATGATGTATTCACCAAAGTTGGGTATGACAATTGGAAGAATGCATATAAAGAGTTGTCCGATCATGTTCTACTGAGCTGCTTCTTTGCTTCTCTTGCCTTGATCCAAAGAATTCATTTGTCAAGTTTGATGTCAATAAGCTTGTTCGTCTTGCTGAAATTTATGATGAAGATTTTTCTATTGAAGAGCGTGCAATTATAAGGGAGCAACTTGAGACTTACATCATCCATGTTAGAAGACATGCTGCTTTTGATACTTGTGAAGACCTTGCATCTTTAGCTATGAAGATGGTTCAAACTGAAAAACACATAGTGTTTCCATTGGTTTATAAACTAATTGAGTTAGCATTGTTGTTGCCTGTGTCAACGGCAACAGTTGAGAGAACATTTTCAGCGATGAATATTATCAAATTTGAATTGCGCAACAAGATTGCCAATGATTGGTTGAATAACTTGATGGTATGCTACACCGAGCGAGAGTTATTCAAATCACTTGACGATGAAACTATTATCCGACGCTTTCAACGCATTAAAATTCAAAGAATGAACTTGTCTCGTACATTGCCACCGCCTACCTGAATGCCTGAATGGTATGTTTGATCTTTGGTCAATGTGAATATTACAAAAGTTTTGCTATTGTTTCACTAATTTATAAATTTCTTTTATTGTAGATTGGATTTTTGTTGACGTGGCTATCTACATTAGATTCTAGTACAATAGTCAATAGACAGGTATCAATCTATGTTATACTCATGCATTTACTTTTATCTATGTGCTTTTATATGTATATCTGACATTCGAATTGATGTGACTATAAATCGAATGTGATCGTTAGCGTTGTATTCATATATTTTTACTTGTTTGTAATATATTGGTCTGATACAAGACATAGGATGAATTTAGGCTTACCCAGACTTGATTTTCATGTTGCGTTCGCCACTAGAGGGGGTGGCCGAGCGGCGCGGGGGCGAGAAGGCGGGGCAGGGCTGCTTGGCGACAGAGCAACGATGGTGACAAGGACGAAGCATGGCAAGGCGACGATGCAGGCGTGGTAGGACATGGTTGCTAGGGCTTGTGCGTGTGGGCTGCACGCATGTACGCAGCTGTACGCATGTTGTTGTTGTTGTTGTTAGAATATATGGTTTTAGTCCATATATATTTGAGGACAAATTCCTGAAAATATCAAAGGCCCATTTTGGCCCATCTCTCGAAGGCCCATCTTTGGAGGTTGGTTTAGTACCACCTTGCTTGTTGTTGGGGGAGAGGCCTCCTCTCAACCCCTATATAAGCACATGGCCACCCCTAAGAGAGAGGAGGAGAAGAATTGAGTGAGGACCCCGATAAGTAAGGGTTTTGTCTCTCTTTCTTCAGTGCTGCCACCGATAGGCTACCCCATCCCGTTGTTCCGGCGTGCACCGGTGATCGGGAGAGCAGGTCTCCGGAACCTGACATCATTGAGATCCTGCACCGGGAGACGGCGAATAAGGTTGTTGGGAAGCGCCCGGCGCGACTGCTCACGGTTTGCTTCCTCTACATCCGTGGCAATCTGCTTCGTCTACTTCTACTCCGCGGCGATCTGCTACGACTACAGTCACGGCATCAACGGGGTCGTCGCCGCTTCCTGGTCTTGTGCCTGAGGAAGATCAGTACGTGCACTCTCCCTACCTCTATTTTAGATTTACATCATCTCTGTTTACGGGTATATCTGAGGGACGTATGGTTATGTTCATGATGTATCCAAAAACCTTATTTGATTAGGCACTTTGGGTTGTCGATGGCTCGCTTTGCTGATGCGCCGAAGCCAGAGAAATTTGGCGGCGTAAATTTCAAGAGATGGCAGGTTAAAGTACAGCTGTGGCTGACTGCTATGAACGCGTATTGGGTTAAGGATGGCAAACCAGAGAGAACCCTAACTCCTAAAAAGGAGAAAGAGTTTCGGGATGCCACCACCCTTTTCCTGGGTGCAGTTCTTAGTGTGCTCTCTGACTGTCTGTGTGATGTGTACCAAAACATCACAGATGCGAAGGAGCTGTGGGATGCATTGAATAATAAATTCGGGGCATCTGATGCTGGTAGTGAACTGTATGTCATGGAGCAGTACCACGACTCCAAAATGGTTGATAACCGATCTGTTGTCGAGCAGGCTCATGAAATACTGGTCATTGTGAGAGAACTCGAACTCCTTCAGTGCAAATTACCCGACAAGTTTGTGGCTGGGGGGCATCAATGCCAAGTTGCCCCATTCGTGGAGGAACTTTGCCACATCTCTGAAACATAAGAGACAAGAGATCTCCGTTGAGGGGTTGATCGCGTCTCTAGATGTTGAGGAGAAAGCTCGGGCTAAGAATGCACATGGGAAAGGAGGCGAGGAACAACCCAGCGCCAATGTTGTGTAACAGCCCAACAAGAACAAAGGGAAGAATAAAGTCAAGCAAAACACTGCTTTTAAGAAGAAGAAGGTGAATAAGGATGAAATGTCTTGCTGGATTTGCGGTGAGATTGGGCACTGGGCTAAAAAGTGTCCAAACCGTAAAGACAAAAAGGGTAATCCTGGACAGGCTTCAAAGTCTGTCAATGTGACCATTGGCAATACTGAAGAGGGAACTAGCGGGTATGTATTACCTACTGTTCTTTCAGTGAGTCAGTCTACCGATTGGTGAATTGATACTGGAGCTAATGTGCATGTGTGTGCTGACTTGTCGTTGTTCACTTCTTATCAGGCAGCCCGAGGTTCAACCCTTTTGATGGGGAACGGGTCCAATGCTTCTGTTCTTGGTGTTGGTACGATAGATCTGAAGTTTACTTCGGGGAAGATCGTGCAACTGAAGAACGTGCAGCATGTCCCTTCAATCAATAAGAACCTGGTTAGCGGGTCCCTTCTCTGCAGAGATGGGTTTAAAGTAGTGTTTGAGTCAAATAAGGTAGTCTTGTCTAAATATGGTTTGTTTATTGGCAAAGGCTATGAGTACGGAGGCTTGTTCCGCTTTTCCCTTTCTGATAACTGTCAAAAAAAATGTGAACCATATTTGTGACAATGTTGTTGAGAGTGAGGCCGATGTTTGGCACTCACGTTTATGTCATATTAATTTTGGTTCTATGTCTCGGCTTGCGAGTATGAATTTAATTCCAAAATTTCCCACTGTCAAAGGTTCTAAGTGCCAGACTTGTGTGCAAGCAAAGCAACCTCGTAAGCCTCACAAGGCTGCCGAGGAGAGAAACTTGACACCTCTTGCGCTCATATATTCTGATATTTGTGAGATGAATGGTATGTTGACAAAGGGTGGAAAGAGATATTTCATGACTCTGATCGATGATGCATCTAGATATTGTCATGTTTACTTGTTGAAAACTAAAGACGAGGCTTTAGACTTCTTTAAGATCTATAAAGCTGAGGTTGAAAACCAGTTAGATCGAAAAATCAAGAGACTTAGGTCGGATCGTGGTGGAGAGTATTTCTCTAGTGAGTTTGACTTATTCTGTGAGGAATATGGAATTATTCATGAGAGGACGCCTCCCTATTCGCCCCAATCAAACGGGGCCACTGAAAGAAAGAACCGCACTCTAACTGATTTGGTGAATGCCATGTTAGACACTACAGGTTTATCTAAGGCATGGTGGGGGGGGGCCGTGTTGACTGCATGTCATGTCCTGAATAAGGTTCCTGCAAAGAATAAGGAGAAAACCCCATATGAAATATGGAAGGGGAGAAAGCCATCACTTTCTTATTTGTGCACATGGGGTTGTTTGACAAAAGTCAATGTGCCAATCACAAAGAAGCACAAACTTGGGTCTAAGACAGTAGATTGTGTCCATCTGGGATACGCACCTCGTAGCGTTGGCAGTAGATTTTTGGTGATAAGATCAGAGGTGCCCGACATATCTGTTGGAACGATCATGGAGTCTAATGATACTACTTTCTTTGAGAACATCTTTCCTATGAAAAATGGGCATGGCAGTTCTAGTAAAACTCCTGAGATAATTCCCGAACCAACCACTCAAATTGAATATCCTGAGCTAACACCTGAGGGAAAACCTGAGGAGGATGACAGTGAGGCTCCTAGGAGGAGCAAGAGACAAAAGATTGCAAAATCCTTTGGTGATGACTTCACTGTGTACCTCGTGGATGATACTCCCACGTCTATTTCCGAAGCCTTTGCATCCCCGGATGCGGACTACTGGAAGGAGGCGGTTCGCAGTGAGATGGAATCCATTCTTGCGAACCAGACTTGGGAACTCACAGAGCTACCTTATGGTTGCAAACCTGTAGGGTGTAAGTGGATATTTAAGAAGAAGCTTAGGCCTGATGGTACTATTGAAAAGTATAAGGCTCGACTTGTGGCCAAGGGTTATACCCAAAAGGAAGGCGAAGATTTCTTTGATACCTATTCTCATGTGGCTAGATTGACTACAATTCGTGTACTACTTTCCTTGTCTGCCTCATATGGTCTTATTGTCCATCAAATGGATGTTAAGACAGATTTCCTCAATGGAGAGTTGGACGAGGAGATCTATATGGATCAGCCTGATGGATTTATAGTAGAAGGTCAAGAAGGCAAGGTGTGTAAGTTATTGAAATCTTTGTATGGCCTGAAACAAGCTCCTAAGCAATGGCATGAGAAGTTCGGCAGAACCTTAACTTCTGCGGGCTTTGTCGTGAATGAGGCTGATAAGTGTGTATATTATCGGTATGGTAGGGGTCAGGGCGTTATTTTGTGTCTCTATGTGGATGACATATTAATTTTTGGGGCAAGTCTTGAAGTGATTCTCGAGGTCAAGTCTTTCTTGTCTCAAAATTTTGATATGAAAGATCTGGGAGAGGCTGATGTAATCTTAAACATCAAGCTACTCAAGGGTGAGGATGGGATCACTTTGTCACAGTCCCATTATGTGAAAAAGGTTTTGAATCGTTTTGCCTTTATTGATTACAAAACTTCTCCAACACCCTATGATCCTAACATTGTGCTTCGAAAGAACAAGAAAATTGCTAGAGATCAGCTAACTTATTCTCAAATCATCGGGTCACTTATGTATCTAGCCAGCGCTTCAAGGCCAGACATCTCATTTGCTGCCAGCAAGTTGAGCCGGTTTACTTCTAATCCGGGAGATGATCATTGGCGAGTACTCGAAAGAGTAATGCGCTACTTGAGAGATACAACAGATTTTGGTTTGCACTATACGGGTTATCCAACAGCACTGGAAGGGTATAGTGATTCCAATTGGATATCTGACGCCGATGAGATAAAGGCCACAAGTGGATATGTGTTCACTCTTGGTGGCGGAGCTGTCTCGTTGAGGTCTTGCAAACAGACTATCTTGACATGCTCAATAATGGAAGCAGAATTGACTGCTTTGGACACGGCTACTGTTGAAGCAGAGTGGTTGCATGAACTCTTGTTGGACCTTCCAGTGGTTGAAAAGCCAATTCTGGCTATCCTTATGAACTGTGATAATCAAACGGTGATTGTCAAGGTAAACAGTTCTAAGGACAACCTGAAGTCCTCAAGACATGTGAAAAGGCGTCTGAAATCTGTTAGGAAATTAAAAAACTCTGGAGTGATAGCACTGGATTATATCCAAACGGCTAAAAACCTGGCAGATCCTTTTACAAAGGGTTTATCACGGTGCGTGATAGACAATGCATCAAGGGAACTGGGTATGAGACCCACATGAGTTACACCATAGTGGTAACCCAGCCTATGTGATCGGAGATCCCGTGAATTAGGTCCTGGGAAAAACAAGCTATTTGTTAACTGGCTGAGAGTATAACCTGACCCGTTCCATGTGAGATGCAATACTCTCAAATCTGTATGGCAGGTTAGCATTTGCCTTAATGTTGTTCTGTTGGCTTTAATTAGCGAAGATGTCATCCTACAGAGCATCTTGAAAGAACACACCTATATGAGCCTGACTGTTGGAAGTCGCAGTCTATGAGACCTGGGTAATCTCTAGTAAGCTCATGAAGAGACCATGGAGTACGACGTATATGCTCCAACCGCGGGGTAGCCTATTGGCAGCCAAGTATCAGTCCAACTTCAAGTGAAACTTGTTCGCACAAAACTTGCAATTCAAGGCGTAGTCCATTGTCCAAGTTGCGAATGAGTGTAACTTGGGGCTCTAGGTGGATGTTCAACCGTAACAGGTCTCCATCGAAACACTGGTATATCAAACAATATTTGAAAAGAGGCAATTCTCTATGGGACTTTGAGATCTGGTGGGGGATTGTTAGAATATATGGTTTTAGTCCATATATATTTGAGGACAAATTCCTGAAAATCTCAAAGGCCCATTTTGGCCCATCTCTCGAAGGCCCATCTTTAGAGGTTGGTTTAGTACCACCTTGCTTGTTGTTGGAGGAGAGGCCTTCTCTCAACCCCTATATAAGCACATGGCCACCCCTAAGAGAGAGGAGGAGAAGAATTGAGTGAGGACCCCGATAAGTAAGGGTTTTGTCTCTCTTTCTTCTGTGCTGCCACCGATAGGCTGCCCTATCCCGTTGTTCCGGCGTGCACCGGTGATCGGGAGAGCAGGTCTCCAGAACCCGACGTCGTTGAGATACTACACCGGGAGACGGCAAATAAGGTTTTTGGGAAGCGCTCGGCGTGACTACTCACGGTCTGCTTCCTCTACATCCACGGCAATCTGCTTCGTCTACTTCTACTCCGCGGTGATCTGCTACGACTACAGTCACGGCATCAACGGGGTCGTCACCGCTTCCTGGTCTTGTGCCTGAGGAAGATCAGTACGTGCACTCTCCCTACCTCTATTTTAGATTCACATCATCTCTGTTTACGGGTATATCTTAGGGACGTATGGTTATGTTCATGACGTATCCGTGGTGCTTACTTTTTGTGATTAATCTATTAGTGTTCATGATTTATCTGTTAAACAAATTAAACTTGAAAGTGCCTAAATTTCTAGCAGTTGTAGGCTAGCTTGGGCCACATGTAATTTTGTGGCCACATGTCATGCTCACGTGGCATCACGGGCCTGCTTTCTTATGTTTCTTAAAAAGATACATTTTTTTACCGTGCCAACAAAACTAGTTAAAAAAAAAACTCTGTTTTTGAATTAAATATTTGTTTAATAAATATTTTTGTCAGCCTAACTGACGATAATAATTGAAAACATTTGAAATTCCACAGACGGCCAAACTAAGGCCCCTATTTTCATCAATACGAAAAAAAGGGCAATGAAAATATGTGTAGTTTCTGATAATTTCGTTGGTTGATTTTGGTCCGATAAAAATGGGTTCGACTAAGAGCAAGTTGTCTGATAATAAGATAAGTGTCAGTCGATTATTAATAAAATTACACTATAATTATACTAAAATTGCACATTATAAATAAGTGCAAAATTAGTTTTACCGGTGTACAATTTTAGATTGACTGAAACGAACATGATGGTTTGAACATAGGAAAAGAAAAGTATGTAAGCACGTGTATTCGACAGATTTATACATTAACAAAGCATAGGAATAAACGAATAAAACTAATGATTGATAAGTAGCAATTTTGATACTAAAATGGTACCTTTGTAAGCTGTGCAATTTTAGTTTTACTAGAGTACAATTTTAGAGTAACTAATAGTTAAGAAAATTTCGGTCCCCCGAGAATTAGGAACCGCTTGCAGAGTCAATCACATTGAAAAGGAAGCCGTGTCCGGTCTTTGTTGAGATTTGACATTCCTCACACCAGGCTCGCGGCGTTTAGGCGCGGGCTCACCCGCATGCTCGCAGGTTCGAGCCCCCCTTGCGTCCCCTTGCCCAAATTTTTTTTGTTTTTCTATTTCTTTTCTTTTATAAATTTGTTTTATCTCTTTCTTTTCTTTTATCAATTTGTTTTCTTTTATAAATTAATCTGTTTTATCAATTTCTTTTCTTTTATAAATTTGATTTATCTATTTCTTCTCTTTTGTAAATTTGTTTGATCTATTTCTTTTCTTTTGTAAATTTGTTTTATCTTCTTCTTCTCTTTTATAAATTTGTTTTATCTTTTTCTTAATTGTATAAATTTGTTTTCTCTCCTTTTTCTCTTTTATAAATTTGTTTTATCTCCTTCTTTTCTTTTATAAATTTGTTTTATCTCTTTCTTCTCTTTTGTAAATTTGTTTTATCTATAAATAACATTAAAGAAATAACACAAGTCCAATATGCGTATTTTTAACTGAAGTTGTACACGTTGCGGCTGCGGCACAAAGGAGGGTTTCGTCGGCCCACGTGGTCGACGAAAACAACACGCCGTCCAATAGCCGCCCGCCACCTATGCGCCCGCGGCAGAGGGTATGCTTTCATCGGTCACGTGGGCCGACGAAAGAACTCGCTGCCCAATAGCCGCCTGCCACGTGTTCGCCCGCGGCAGAGTGTGTGTTTTCGTCGGCCCACGTGGCCGACGAAAATACGCGTTGCCCAATAGACGCCCACCACGTGTTCTCCTGCGGTGAGGAAAGAGTTTAAATCGTTTACGTGGCGGCATTTAACATATATAAAAAATACGTCCTCCGGTCCCACAGGCAGCCTTGGTTTCATCGGCTATCTACGGGCCGACGAAAATAGAGTCGCTTTCGTCGGTTTATCCTATGCTGACAAAAAAAGGCTACTAATTCATCGGCTTACTTTTGGCCGACGAAAAAAAATCCAGCCGACGAAAAACCACTCGTTTCCTGTAGTGATCTCTTCGTACCTCTTAAGACCATAAAAATGCTCTTATTATTATCTGATTCGTTCCGCTGGTGAAACATTTATGCCCAAGTTACTGCGAACCTGAACCATGGCGTCTCCTCTGCACCTCCTTACAGCTGATAAATAAATGGCACCTCGAGTCTCAACGTTGAAGGGATGTGCTTTCGCACCGGAGAATCAGGTAAGAACTGAACATTTTATATAACACTTTTGCTACCCATTAGTCGGTTGAAAAACCGATTTGATTTCAGCCGACATGGCTGTCGTCCATCTAGACTTTGAGGTTGGTGTTTATTTGGAGTGGGTTATCTTGCGCCACGCTGGACAAGGTCTAGAACAATCCAAAGATGCAGTGTTTGATACCTATTGGTAGGACCCACTCATAATTAAAAAATAATTCTTCTCCATTTTCTCCATCATCTCTCTCATTTGCTTCACATCATCTGTTGTCTTACACTATACATCGTAGCCATCACTCCATCTCTACGGCTGCAACACGGCAAAGATCAGCGACGAGCAACGGTGAGACTAGGGAGCGAGATACGATGAGGATGGGGATGAGTGGATCCGACGGCGCCTCCCACGGTGGTGGCTTGCACGGCCAGATCGAAGCACGACAGCTTCTTGAGTGGTGGCTCCTCTTAGCCAGCTCCGGAGCATACGATTGCTCATGGAGGTGGCTATGACAAGGTCAGGGGTTTGGGAGTCATGGCAGGGGCAACGGCTCGGAGGTCATTAAGGGCGAGCAAATTCGGCGACCTCGAGGTCGGACGGCGCTGGCTGTGAGCAAGGAGGCAGCTGTAGTTCAAGTAGCTAGTACTACAGCTGCAGTGTTTTTTTTTTTTCAAGAAATTGCACTACAGTTCCATTGAAATTGCATTGTGTGTCAATGTACACTTTTTGATTCATTACTATGCAATTTGTCGTTTTTGTCCTTCTAAAGTACAAAATTAGTTTTTGTTGATTGCATCTATTTTTAGTATGCAAATTCAGTTACAGTTGTTTGTGTCAAATTACATTTCCTAAACTTACATATATTGTTGTTGTGCCCAATCGAGCTGTCTAAAGTTGCAGTCTACAATTGAAGAAATCGCACCGCTGACCACTATACAATTTTAGTTAACTTCGAGTGCAATTTATGTATTTTGATATTTCAACTACCGAAATTATATATGTGAGTTGCTGAAATTGTATTTTAAACATGATGACATTTACACATAAGTAGTAAACAAGTTTGAGTATTGATGTATATGTAATTTCCCTTGATTTTGTTGAGATGTGTTCTTTTTGAGATTTATTATTTGATATTCTGCTCTGAGATTTCTGATTTTGTTTTTCTTCCCAAATCTCTTGATCCGATGGAACCGGATTCTCTTTTCTTGGAAGAGGGTTACGATTGAGCCTTTACTCATCGCTCATGCACATCTGTTTGTAGATATGGGTTTTTTTTGTTGCCAGATGGGCTCGCATGTTTGGGCTTTGCTGGATGCCTGGAACATAATTCTCTCTACGGGGTTCGAGACATAGACCCGTTTCTAGTTTCTTATTTTTGGTTGCTGATAGATGGGGTGTAATCGTGCAGTGGGGCAGTTGACTGAAATCAATCGGTGATTTCAGTCCACTGACCATTAGTAGTAAGTCTCTTTACATAATGGAAAAAAATATATTTTGGTTTCTAGGCCACGAGATATACACAACCATTAAGAAACTGAATTGAGAACTGAATTGATTATCCATATATGGTGGTAGGCATCAGGAAGTGAATATGATTATATGAGCATTGTAATTATTTGTCCTGTGTTATCTCAATCAGAGATGCAATCCGAGGATGCTCGTCTTCACTTACAAGATCGTTCTCTCAAAGAAGATGGCAGACAGTGCTGGGCTGGTGGCGATGAAGGCGGGCACGCTGAGCATCAAGGCAATGGTACGTGATTCCTACGGCTTTCGGAGGGAGAGAATTTTTTTCGCCTTTGGCCGGAAACATTGGAATTAGCGAAAATTTCAAGGAATTTCGCTGGAATTTGAATACCTGTTGAAGAGCAGGGTGCATAAGGCATAGCAACTTAGCAAGTGCATGCAAAGTTTTAACACGGAGCATCCATCTACGGACGGATCGACCTAAAACAATTACGAACTGCCGAAAGTAGTGCTGGGGAAAACTACGTTTTCAATTTGCTTGGGCAGTTGGACGTTGCTAGAGTTTTGACCTACACACTTGCACATCAACTATACAGCCTATGGGTTTCCCGAAAGGAAACAACAGTAATTAACTGCCCCTGTCAAAAATGTCAAATCTATTATATTAGAGAAATTTCTATATTAACTAGGAAAAAAAAAAGATCCACACTATCGATTACAGTGAGCTAGATTATAATGGCCTAGATTAAAAAGAAAAGTTCATATCAACTACAATAAAAATAATAAAAATTTAAAATAAAAATAATAGAAAAGAAGTCCTTATCAACTACAAAACGAGAAAAGAATCCATCTCAACTACAATAAAATAATAAAAAAATAAAAAACAGTATCAACTGCATGACAAGAAAAAGAGTATACACTAACTACAATAAAAATAACTAAAATTACTAATAAAAAGCAATAGAAAAAAGTCCGCATGAGTCACAAGATAAGAAAAAGAGACCATATCTACTACAATAGAAATAAAAAACAACTAAAATTTTGAAAAAAAAAGTCTTTGCAACTTGGTAAATTATAATTTAAAAAAGTTGTGGACACTCGATAGGAGGCTTGGAGAGCCCAAAAAAAATTTTTTAGGAGTTTTAAGAAGAACCATTAAAAGCCTCACAAAAGTGGTTCCGAAGTGCTACAACATTTGGCCTATACAAAAGTAACAAATTTCTAGCTGTAACTTTTAATTTTAATTTAAGCTGAAAAGAACAAGACGAGAGTCCATATTAGATAAAATAAAAATAAAACAACTAAAATTAAAATAAAGAAATAGAAAAGGTGTTCATATCTACTATAATAAAAATAAAAATTAGATTGGAAATAAAAAAGTAGTTTATCTATCTGCCTATTATATTATTAAAATAGGAGCAAATAGAGTCATTGTGTATACAAGCTAAAGGAGAAGAAGCAGACACTAGAGTCACAACTGGCAAAAAAAAGTCGACGCCTACATCAATAAAGATAACATGGAGACCAATGAAAAGGTACAGATCGATATAACAACAACAGTAGTGTTAGATATATTGGTGTACATCTATAAAGATTGGAGCTATTAATATATTTTTCAAATTAAACTTAACTAAATTAGAGTTTACTATGATCTATATGGTTACATATATGAAAAGAATTATCGTTCTGATTCAATAGGAATTGTATTAGAGCTTAAATTACATAAAGTCTTTTAAACTTGATACAAATCTAGCCGCACATGCAAATGCGCGGGACACGCTACTTGTTTTAATAATCAATTACAGTTCACTTATGTCAACATTATTCCCTATGTACTGTAATTCTTTTGGCTGTAAAAAAAACATGCATGTGAGCATCCGGCCGGGCCTATGAAAGCTGCGTATGAGTTTTTTTAGGAAAAAAAAAAGAGATCTGGAGGTGCTACATGCCTAATTAGGACAAGAGCTTCGTCTTATGGATAAACGCTCCAAGTTCATGGATAAATGGACACAAGAACCACACAATTAGAGAGAATTAAGGCCATCGATCACACATGCATGCACGTATGTAACCAGGTCCAGTACAAAGATGGTGCACTGCTTGCTGTACTCACATTGGAAATCATCAAAAATAGGGAATTATCCTACAAATGATCTTAATCGATCAATTGCCATCTGGACATCTGGTGTTGAGATCCATAGATATGGATGGGTGGATGGATCATGCGCCCCAGACGGAGATGCCCTGCATCATGCACTTGAACTCGCCGAAGTCGACGCGGCCGTCGCTGTTGCGGTCGACGTTGCAGATCATCTCGCGCACGGTGGCGAGGCTGCCGGCCTCGGGGAGCCCCAGCTTCTGGAGCACCTCCTGCAGCTCCGCCGCCGAGATGAAGCCGTCGCCGTCGACGTCGAACACCTTGAACGCCTCCCGCATCTCTTCCTCCTCCTCCTCGCCGCCCTCGCCATCGGCTGCCACGTCCAGCGCGCCGAAGAAGGCGTCGCCGAGCGCGCGGTGGAGGGCCTCGAAGTCCTCGAACCGGAGCCCCGCCGCGCCCTCCGGCACGTACGCGCTCACGGTGGCGGTCAGGCTCTCGCGGTCGGCGACGAGCCCCAGCGCGTCCAGCGCCTGCGCCAGCTCGTCCACGGTGATCTCGTTGTCGCCGTTGCGGTCGAAGAGGTCGAACACGCGGCGGAGGCGCACCGCGTTGAGGCTGCCGTTGCGCAGCCGGAATGACGCCGAGGGGGCTCCCTTCGCCAGCGACGGCTTCACCGTCGCCGCCACGCTCTGCTGATCCGTTTCCATGGATCGCTAGCTGTTATTCCTAGCTTTCGCGCCAAAATATTTCTTTTTCGATCCGTGGACGACGAGGCGTTGGCTGTTTATAGGAGCTAATTGCATTGCGTTGCATGCCACACCTTGGGCGATGGGTCGAGCGCATCCCATGGAATCGACATGCATGCATGGTCTAAAACAAAACAAAAATTTATGTGCTTCATTTGTTTTCTTCTACTCCCTCTCCTACGGTCACACAAAGTTGTCAATTTGTGATCATGATTCATGGGTACGCGTGTAAACTAAGCTTTGAAGTTTTGGATATATTTACATGTTTTCAAATATTTTGATTGGATACATAAAGATATCATGGGTACATATATCGATCTTTTTTTTTAACACAAGGGCAGAAACTCTGTCATTTCATTCAAGAAGAAGAGAAACTGTACAACGATTAGAGAGAAAAAGCGGGGTACAGGGGAGGGAGAAAGAGGACAGAGGAGGGAGGGGAAGAAGACGACTCAGCCGAGCAATGGCCACAACACACCAGCACGCAACACCTAGTACAACCGCCTCCGCGGCAAACCACTGCTAGTGCTAGGTGCGCGAAGAACACCGACCGACATCGCCACGAGGGATGCACAGCCTAAACGCCAAGAACACCGCTGCCGACTGAGAAGTGGAGCACGTGAAGATTAACTTGGCTGTCGACCGTCACCGCCGCACGTTTTAATTTAATACATATATCGATCTTGAAAAATACTTCTTTAATGCAAACAATTTTTGTTGGTTTTTCAAATAAATTGCAATAATAATCGGTTGTCACAGTCCGTGTATTTTGGAACCTTATCCATATCCAAAATTGATAGCTCCTGGTGACCCGAGGGAGTACATATAAGTTTCCCTCACGTTTGAAACTAAGCATCCCTTAGGGGTTGTTTGGTTGCCGTATGAGCTCAGCCAGGTTATATGAGTCCAGCCAGGCTGAGGTGATGTAAGGGGATGTTATTTGGTTGGTTGTATGAGATTGAACAGGAGATGTTGTTTGGTTGGCTATACTAGGAGGAGAGTGGGATGGACAAATTCAAAAGAGGAAAATTAAAAAATTTAAAAATACTAGAACAAAAATAAATTCAAAAACAAAAAATAAAAATTAAAAAAACAAATACCAGAAAATCAATAAATTCGAAAACAAAAATAAAAATTCAAAAATTCTGAAATTTTTTTAATACCTTGTACTCGAATCTACGGTTCCATTTTTTTGTTTCATTGAATTTGGATGTTGTTTGAATTTTAAATTTTTTCAAAGAATGAAAAAGTTGAAGTGTATTGAACTGGAATCTTGTTAGTCGATGTTAGTACGCGAGCTGTGGCGTCCTTTGTCTTGGCCGCCACCGGAAGCAGCGGCTAGCGTTCCGGCTGGGCAGGCCACAAGAGTGTTTTTTGCGAGGAAGCCAGGCTCCCACGTCTATTCAGCTAACCAAACACCGGTTGGGTGGCTCACGTGAGCCTGGCTAGGCCGAAGCCACCCAACCAAACATGCCCTCAACAATCCGTCTCAACCATTGTGTTTCTTACGATAACATCGACGAGATTGTGTGGTGGATCTACACATATTACATGTAGTTTTGTGTCATCTGCTACGAAATATTTGTTTTGTTTACAAGCTCTCGAGACACATTTATGCACCATGTTCCCGGCCTTTGAGCAGGTAGATACTATTAAGTGCATGGACTACTGCAGTGGTTGGTGGATCATTTCTATGCGCATTGATCGCGCAAAGAAAAGAAGAAAAAGGCACATACATGGTGAAATCACTTAGGGTGCGTTTGGTTTGAGGACAAGGGTGGGATGGATCATCCCATCCATGTGTTTTTGGGATAGGACTATTCGAGCGGCCTGTTTGGTTTGGGTGGATGGGATGAGCCTGTTTTTTGTTTGGTGGCTGGATGAGTGCTGAATTTAGAGTGAGGAGAAGTTGGATGGCTGCGTACGTGACTTTTGCGTATCCCTTCATCCAGGATCTGAGAGGAATATTCCTGTGCTGGGATGGTTCCATCCACCCTTGTCCCCAAACTAAACAGCCCAAAAAAACTGGATGGGAATGATCTGTTTGGTTGAGTGGATGAGGGTGGATGGGACCATCCCATCCAGTTTTTTTGGGCTGTTAAGTTTGGGGACAAGAGTGGATGGAACCATCCCAGCACAGAAATATTCCTCTCAGATCCTGAATGGAGAGGTACGCAAAAAAGTCATGTACGCACCCATCCAACTTCTCTTCACTCCTATCCAGCACTCATCCAACCTACCAAATAAAAAAGCTCATCCCATTCACCCAACCAAACAGGCTGCTCGGATGGTCCCATCCCAGAAATACATAGATGGGATGGTCTCATCCACCCTTGTGCTCAAACCAAACACACCCTTGCTCACGAAGTCACGAGTAATGGATAGATGTGTATTAAATATCACATACAAACCTGTTTCTTCCTATATGTATGCATTAATTGTGAAACTAACCCCAACTCAAGGAACAAAGCTCATATCACTTTAAGCAAGTAATTTGTGTGTGAGAAGGGTGAGGAAGACGAGAGTACCTCCAGCCGTTGAGCTGCAGGGATTGGGAGGAACCGGGATCCGTACTCAAGGTGGAAGCAATCGACGTGAACCACAGCCATTGCTGGACGAGACCGACCGACTGACAGTGCATGCGGGTAATTAAGCCTCGGGAATCAATTGGGAATGCATGATAGAAGGGAAATGCAAACACCAGTGTCGCAGTGGTTGTAGCCATGTTCCCTCGCCTTGGACCTCGCTTCAAGATTCGTGTGCATGCTGCTTCTACTCTATCTCTTATATATGTACTTTTACATAAACAAACTCTTGATGTTTTCAATATCTTACGCCTGGACCTTCTTCCTCTCTCTGCTCTCTCTCTCGTGCCTGGCCGTCGATTCGTTTCTGATACTTAAAAATATTCCGTTAGGTTTTTTTGACCTATTCCATTAAGAGTATTCTTTTTTCATCTTGTTTATTCACACTACTAGAGAAATAGTCTTCCATACCGGCACATCAGTCCCGATTGGCCATAAACCGGGACTGATGTAGCAATAGTCCTGGTTCGTGGCTACAGGAATAAAAGCACGATTAGTACCGGTTCGTGGCTCATATTAGTATCGGTTCGTAACATAAACCGGTACTAAAGCTGGTTTTGGCAAACAGGTACATGCTAGCCGGCATAGGCACATAGTGTTACGAACCGGTACTAAAGGTAGGCCTTTAGTCCCGATTAGTAATACGAACCGAGACTAAAGGCTCATTCCAGCATACTTCAAAAGGAATACATATCCTAATCTATTAAATACGTGTGGGTGGGTGGTGGCATGACGTCCCAGGTTTAAGTCTTGGGTTTTTTTTTATTTTTTATATATTTTTCACGCTTTGGTACCGGTTAGGGGAACCAGGACTAAAGGCCCTTTTTCTAGTAGTGTCGTTCTCATGGCTCAAAAAGATTTCCCTTTGGTTCGTTTTCTTTTTCAAAAATCGGATCAGATATTCCCTTACAAATCTACGGTTGTGAACATACCGGAAGTTCTCATGGCTCAAAAAGATTTGCCTTTGGTTCGTTTTCTTTTTCAAAAATCGGATCAGATGTTCCCTTACAAATCTACGGTTGTGAACATAACGGAATCCGCATATACAAATGGGGAACCTGTTCTGAACCGCAAATACAAATGGCTGTATTCTTCACTAAATTCTGAAGTGAACCCAGGTTTTCTCAGCTGGATGGCGCCATGTGCAATGAATTTTCTTTCTGCTTTATTTAAAAATAAAAAAAATTAAAGTCTAGATAAAGTATTTATCTTTGATGAATCCCTACAAAACAAAATAAAAAAAAAGACGACAAAAGGTTTAAGTGACCCCTATAATTTTTTTTAAAAAATGTACACTAGACAAATTGTTTCTCTACTGAACCCTAAAAATAAAAAAATATAGCCTAGAAAAAAATTTTAACTTTTAATGAACTCATTCAAAATATTAAAAAAAACTTAAAAATAATGGTGTAGACAAATATTTAACTTTGATGACCCTTATAAAATACAAAAAAAAAGTATTGTGAGACCTACATATATGTACTCTACTAATATAAACATAAAGAAATATCTAGTTAAAAGAGTTTAGTGGTGATGGTACATCACCTCGATTTTTGGAATCTCTAGCCATGACTTGCATCAAATCAAATTAACTCACACTAAGATAATCAAATCAGGATCCTCTTTTGTCTAGACCGGCTTAACAAAACCGACCCCTCTGTGCCTTATAGTACTAGTCCCAATGAATCACAGCTAGTACACACAGTTAGAACATATTGGAATCACACCTTACTGTTTAACGATTAACAAAATAAAGTACCTTGGCAACAAACGCCAAATATTACAATAGTTGTCTTAATATTAATAGTAGAAATTTGAAGATAGAAAATTAAGTGACAGCTCGGTAAACCCATCCATACGCTACAGGCATCTGACTAGGGAATACACTAGTAGCCGGAAGTTCCCTCGTCGTACCCTGCCTTGTAGTCGACATACTATGGAAAAACCATACCCAGCAAGCATGTATGTCCTTATGAATGAATGCAAGGTATCCAAGTAATGGATATGGCTTATTTGTATAAAGAGCACTTTTAAACAATCCTATCAGTTGTAAAGCAATAATTTAAAATAATTTTAAATTCATTTTCTTTACTCATGTTTTCTTAACACTATAATATTGCCTTCTCAGCACGAAACTGAAATGACACTCGCTGCCAACTCTATACGAAAAACCTTTGCAATACACTTCATGTAATACACTGCATGGCAATCGCTACATAGCACTCGGTACTGGGCAATCCCTGCCACTACCTTCTACAATAAGTTAATTAAGAAAAGATGAGACTAACAAGTAGAGCTACCTAAGCCCCCTCTTGACCGTGAGCACGGCTATCATGACAGTTTTAACTCTACAGAGTGTGTACACTTTACCCATAGGACTCACCCGAAAGTGAGACGAAGCTATTATCCTTCGTACGTATAGAATTGAGGATGCTTCACTAAAGATTCACCCTAGGCCGCCTGTAGCTAAGCCCGAAGTCCCCTCAAGTGCCAGATGGATATACGGTGCTGATCAAGCACGCCCACATCGTCATGACAAAGCAAAACTAGATTTCCCAAGGTAACAACTAATGTATTAGCATTATTAACACCCATGGCTATACTGTTTTGCCCGGTCAGTTCATCCACGATGTTCGGTCTTATGTCGACCGAGGCAACATACCACAAACCATACATCCACCCTTCATATCACCACCTCGAGTCTACTCAAGCCACGTTGATTTTAGTCGAATTAAAGTTTAACCAAAATCACAAGATAAATAGTAGATTCTCTCTACCAAGATTTTACATTATTTCCCATCATAATGATCAGCTAGATTTTCCATCGAAGCAACTAAGCATCTAGAGTGAGTAAATTCAAGGATGGCAATAAAACAGGAATAATTTAGTCTAGGTAGCAATGGTGGGTAAAATATGCTAATGGATGATTAACACGTCATAGGTAGTATCTAATCATAAATATATAAAATAGAATTAAAATTAGCATGTACATTGTAAAAACCTATGAACAGTAAATATGAGAGAAAATAAGTGGGATCAATATGAATCTAGCTTGCACCTTGATCCAAGTAGCACGTTCCTGGACAACCGGTAGCTAATTCCCCTCCATACTCCTCCGTAACATCTACACGCAAAATGAGGCACAGACGAATTAACAACAACAAACAAAATTTAGAAAATTACAAAATAAATACAGGAGGTAGATTAGGGTAAAAAAAAGATTAGTAAAATTTGTTTCGTGCGAAATAGAGCTTTGGATTAGGAGCTACAAAAAATGAAGGGGTGGCTACTTGCTTGCTCTGCTTCATACCTCGAAACAGAGAGCAAGAAAGAAAAAGATAGGGAGAGAAGGGGCAGCGGGGTGGTGGCGGCTTGACCATGGCGGCGGCCGGCTGTGGCGGGTCCGGCAGCGATAGAAGGCGGCGGCGGCGGCGGTGTGCCGTCGGCGCGGCGCGTGGCAACGGCGCGCAGTGGCTCCGGTAGGGGCTGCGACCGGCGGCGGTGGCATGGTCAGACGGTAGAAGGTGGCAGCTTCCCGGCGCAGCGGCCTGCCGGTGGTGGTGACAGTACGACCTAGTGGGCAACAGCATGGCGGCGTGCAGCGGCTCGGGACGAAGTGGCGCGCAGCAATGCGGGTGATGCAGCGGCGGCGACGTGGGCGGCCGGGATGGTAGCGCGGCGGCTCGCGGGTGAAGATGGTGCCGTGGCACAGCGGCAGCAAGGCTGCGGTGGGTGGTGATGCACGGCGACTCTGGTGAAGGCGGCGGCACTCACCTTGGTTCCTTCTCTTCTGCTACGGTCCCTTCTTCACGATGCCGGCGGCTAGGTTTAGGGTTGACGGCAATTGGATGCCACGGTTTGGATTGCAACGATGGCTAGGCTTTTTATACTATTATACATGGTATGATCTGGTTGCGATCGTTTTGATATGATTTGGTTGTACATATGGCAAGGATTGATCTTATTTACTTTGGAAAGAGATATGGTCTGATTTGGTATGAATGGGTTTGTTTTGGTATGAATTGGGCTGCATAAGTATATGGCTATGGCAGGGATTGATTTTGGTATGATTTGGGCCCTACGGCTATGGCAGGTCTAGATTCGATTTGCAAGCTGATAGGTCGATTTCGAGTTGGTGAATAAAGACATAGTGATTAGGGAAATTATGATTTGGGGGGAGATTAGGACGCAACAAAGCGATTAAAGAACATTTATTAAATCAAACAACTTAAAAATTATTATAAATTGAAGTAATATTTTCTGGTATTTAGAAAATAACAGGATGTCACATCTTTAACTTAAATTATCCATATATGACAGCAAATTATGATCAAATTAAGATCCTATCTATCCAAATTTTTTCTATACATGTCATCCATCCTAATTCCACATCTCTTAAAAGTTCTGAAACAAAGGATCTAATAATAAAACATTCAACCTCTCTAAAAATTAATCTGTAATAATAAAAAGTAGCTCTGATGCGAGCGTAGCAAAGCCAAGAGCGCGGAGATACAGAGCAATCAAGCATGGAAGCACCGCCAAGCGCTTTCACTACTACAGGAATGACCTTTCATACCGGCACATCAGTACCGGTTATACATGAACCGGGACTGTCAGTTACATCAGTCCCGGTTCAACGGTCTACTGGTCCGAGGGGAACATCAGTACGGGCTGAAGACACCAATCGGTACTAATGTTCTAACATCCATGCCGGTTGGTGTAGCCAACCGGTACTAAGAGGGCTAGCTGGGCGGAATTAGTACCGGTTGCTTACACCAACCTGTACTGATGCTCTAAACATCAGTACAGGTTGGTGTAACCAACCGGTACTAAGTTCCCGGGATCTGCTTAGTACCAGTTGGTTTTACAAACATGTACTGATGCTCTAGCATCAGTACATGTTGGTGCAACCAACCGGTATTAATTTGAACCCCCCTACACGGCTAGTGGCTAGCCCCACACTCTTCTTCTTCCTAGCTCCCACCTCGGCTTCAGTTCATCCCTGGTTTTCTTTAGTTCCTAAACTTTTGCAGTTCCTTGGTTTTTCTTCGGTTCATTATAACTTGTTTTTATTGATTTCGCATTGGATTTCACAGTTCTGCATTGGAATTTGTTTTGTGTTTAATCACATTTGACTGTATTGGAATTTGCCGTGTGTTTAATGGATCCGACCTTCTATCTTCCCCTCCCCTATATTTTCCCCCTCCATCAACATGGAGAACAGTACCGCATCATTTTGATCCCCTTCTCTCCTCTGCCACCGCCACCAGCCGCACGGCATTCCCTCCGCCATGGTTCGCCGCCTCAAGACCTGCAGGGCGACTTGCAATCCCCATCCTCCGCTGCAACATCCCGCCGCCAGCGCAGGCCCATCCACCTCCACCGCCCGTGCCGCCCCACCCACATCCTCCGCCGCAACCGCCCGTGCCGCCCCACCTACATCCTCGGCCGCAACCTCGCGCGCAGCCCCGCTCACCTCCGCTGCAACCTCGTGGCGCCGCGACCAACCTAGAGGAGGCATGGAGGGACTTCGCCGCCGGCGCCTGCTCATCGCCGCCACCATATCAACCTCGCGGTGGGAGGAACTCGGCTCATTGCCGCCATCATTGCCACCGCCAAGCTTCAGGATCGGATGCACATGGAGGTGGGGATTCCACGCCGTGGCGCCGCCTCGTCCTCCCCTGCGCCTCGTAAATGCCCGACGATGACGAAATCGATCGGGGGGCTGATGGCGGAGGAGGATGACTAGAATATAGTTGATGTTTAGTTTAATTATGTATGTAGTTTAGTTATTATGTATGTATGTAGTTTAATTATGTAGTATGTGATGAACTATTTTGTGATGGAATCAATGAGATCAGTGTTTAATTATGTATATATGTCATGAACTATTTTGTGATGGAATCAATGAGATCAGTGTTTAATTATGTATGTATGTGATGAACTATTTTGTGATGGAATTAATGGGATCTATGCAATGAAATGAGTTATGGTGAAATGGTGATCTGTGCAATGAATTGTTGATATGTGCAAAAATGTTCATCGACAAATAAGTACAAGTATGAATCTATGAAATAGAATCTGTGCAATGAAATGAGTTATGGTGAAATGGTGATATGTGCAATGAATTATTGATACGTGCAAATATGTTCATCAACAAATGAGTACAAGTATGAATCTGTGAAATGGTGATCTGTGCAAATGCCAATTTGCATTGAAATGGACCGGCTGAAGAAACTAACCGGTATTGATTCGCTAACATCGAAGACGGTTGGTTAGACCAACCGAACTCGGCTCGCTTAATACCGGTTAGTTACAAGAACCGGGACCGATGTTAGAGTATCAAGACACAGCCTTCCATAACATGGACCGGTGAAGAAACCAACCGCATCGATTCTCTAACATCGATACGGTTGGTTACACCAACCGAACTCTACCGCTTAATACCGGTTGGTTACAAGAATCGGGACCGATGTTACAAACATCGAGACAGTTTGGTATCTTAAACCGGTACTAAGCATCCTTATTTGAACAGATCCTCTTCCCCGCCTCCCCCACATCTTGCCGGATCAAGAACATCGCGGCCAAGAGCTTCAAGAAAGGGAGGGTCTGCCAAAATTTTGGTCATTTTACTCCCAGCCAAGTTAACCAAGGTTAGTAACATCGTTCCTCACTACATTTGGTGTAAAATGGAGCTTCTTCTTTGCTTCAAATGTGAAGAAAATTTGATCTTTTCTCATGATCGATCAAGAATAGTGCAGCGCCGGCCAAGAGCTTCAAGAAAGGGGGAGGTGCTGCCAAAATTTGGTCATTTTACTCCCAGCCAAGTTAACCAAGGTTAGTAACATAGTTCCTCACTACATTTGGTGTAAAATGCAGCTTCTTCTTTGCTTGAAATGTGAAGAAAATTTGATCTTTTGTAATGATCGATCAAGAAGGGTTTGATGGAGACGAGTTCATGAGAAGTTTGATTTCGGGAGAAGATGGTTACGAGCTCGATGATTCCATCGAGGCTGCAAGGCCTGTCGTGGACTTAAGGCTCGTCGAGACCGATGAGACTCATGCCGAGGCCGCTGAGACGACCATGGTAATTAGATCGAATGTGTATATGCTGGTTCCACCATCATGCTAAGCCAACATTCTAACACGTAGACATTATTGTACCATATTTTTAGATCACTCAATCGAGTAGCCAATCACGTCAGCGAGGTTCAAACAAGAAGTCGAAGGCAAGACATGTTATCACCGAAATCGGCGATAACGGCCAACCTCTTGCACCCCTAGGGGCAATTGGGCCATTCAATTCGGCATGCGGCGTCCACGTCAGGGACCATGTGCTAGTTAGCATCGTGAGATGGGATAATGTCCCTGAAGATACGAAGGACATGCTCTGGACCGACCTGAAGGAGACATTCGCCTTCCCCAAAGGGACCGAAGAGAAGGTGAAGAGTTACACGTTGAAGAAGATGGCCATCGAATTCCAAACATATAAAAAGAAGTTGAACACGGAGTACGTCGAGAAGAACCGAATTCCTGACTTCAACAAGTTCCCAAAGTTGTAGAATCACTGGGATGCGTTCGTGAACTACAAGAATTCGAATGATGGTTAAAGTCTAACCGAAAGGAACAGCCAGAATGCTCAGAAGAAGCAATACCACCACCACCTCGGCCCTGGTGGTTACCGCCAGGCGATGCACAAATGGGAGAAGAGGGAACAGGAACTGCTGGCGAAGGGTGTCGCACCCGCGACAATGGAATGGCCAGACAGAGCGAAGAGCTGGTTCTATGCTCACAGCGACGGCCTTGACGATGATGGAAACACGGTGTTCGGAAATGTGCTGACAGATGTGGCCAGAAGACTTGTAAAGTCGATCGAGGAATCTTCCCAGGGAACCTTCGTGCCAAACAGGGAGAACGATGAGCTTACAAGGGCGCTACAAAACCCGGAGCACCCTGGACGTATACGAGGCGTAGGCGTCGTTCCGTGGAAGATTGGGTTCGCTAAGGACGCCGATACCTATAGGAGTTGGGTGAGAAGCAAGTCCCGATAGGCACAACAGCTCCTAATGCTTGAAGAACGCCTGAATCAAACATAACAGAGTATGAAAGAAGAGATCCAAAGACAGGTACAGTTAGCCTTGAGCCAACGGCTAGATGCGGGCCAAGAACCTCCTGCTAATCCGGACCTCATTAGTCCCTCAAGGCGGCGAAGCAGCTGTGCTTCCGGTGGGTTGCCCGAAGCGGACTTGGGCCACTGGCCCATGGACGATATCACGCAGCGGACACCTTATGAGCTGCACGTCCAAGTGAGGAACATCTCTTTCAAGGTGGCTCACGGCATGGCTGACCCGGTGGTGCCAGGGCTGGTCATCCATGGCCAACAGATAATGCCGGGCTACTCCAGGGTCTCGGTGGAGGAGGTATGCCCAGGGTACGAGGACCTGGGCCTCGATATTCCCGGAGGTGACAGGACTACGAAGTTAGGAGAGACAGTCCATAATTTCATCCAATGGCAGAAGAAGTACATTATTTTTCGAGATCACATGGACGTGTTCTCTCCAACACCTTCATCACCTCCGGCACACATAAGCGGTCCGTCATCACCTCCATCGTCACCAAAGAAGATGCCTCCCAGAAGAAGCCCAAATCCTGCACCAAGCGTCGCACGCGAAACTCCAACTCCAACATCGTCGTCCAAGACAAGCAAGCCAGCTCGCCCAGCAGCTCGCAAGAGGACGAGGTCCACCCAACCCAAGAAGCTAGCTGCACTTGCAAAGCGGGCGTACGATATGACGGAGGAGGAGACCGAGAAAGTAGTCAGAGCCGAGGTCACTAAATTTTTTAAACCCAAGTCACCAGAGAAGAAGGTTCAGCCTGGTACGGAAGAATTTCTAAAAGGCTTGAGGACAGTGAAAAATTTGAAGGACAAAAAGGAAAAACCTCGTGTATCTGACTACGAGCACACATTGGTCAAGGAAAGGTCCAAGAAGAAGACGTCAAAGAAGACGACGTCATCAGCTGATCAGAAGGCCAAGGAGATGCAAAAATTCATCGAAGAAACTGGTCTTCACCTAGAGCAAATATTAGGCGACATGCAGATTGAAGCTGCAGAAGTCAGATGGCAATTTACACCGGGCGCTTCCTTGGTCAGGCGTGAGGAGATTGGCCAGCTACCAACTAGGATGCGCCAATTCCATAAATGGTACCTGGATGCGTTCAAGCATGGCCTACTGTCATTTGCCGTCAAGTACAAGGAAGAACATTTTTTTCACGGCGACAGTGAATTTTATGTCCAATGGCCAGTAATGTACGAGCTATACCAGTTAGACGCCATCGACGTGTCCATGTTGAGTTCTTTGGACTCGTAAGTGTCTTATTTAATTGCAAAAATCCACCGTGCGGGCCCTTGCACTATACTAACTTGCAAGCCTAACTAATTTCTTCTTATGTAGAATGGAGATAGAAAGATGCAAAAGTGTTTCTACTCTCAACACAAGGCTTCCGTGACCCTTTAGTTACCAATGAGACAAATGTTAAAATATCCCCGCCGATACAGAGACCAACATATACAACGGGCTAATAGGTCAAAAATATCATTCAAAGATACTTTTACCCTACAACTTTGAGTAAGTGTTTTCGTACCGCCTCGTTCTAATCTTTTTTCCACAATACGATGTTAGAACTAATTAGTTACCTACGTTGCCATATATATGTACAGCTTTCACTGGATTCTCCTTATTATCGAGCTAGATCGTAGCATGATCATAGTTATAGACTCGCTGAGGAGACCAGTTGAAAAGTACTAAAACTTGATCGACATTCTCAACCGGTATTCTTGTTCTTTCCATTATTGTGCTCGTTCTACTCCATTTTAAACAAATTCTAATCATGTTCAATTTGCAATCACGTGTGTAGTGCATTCGCACGGTTCCGTACTAAAACCGTGGGCAAATTCAACGAGGAATTCGATATTACACTTGCCTCTCGGGTATGTATGCCATCAGGGTAGCTTTTGAGTTAGTTAACTTTATTTCCATGCATCCATTTCACGCTGTTAGCTTTTTTCACCACAGGTCTGGCGTCAGCCGTCGGGCACCAATTTATGCGACTACTATGTGTGCCATGTTATGCACATCCTGACCGGAGGTGCTACCGACTTGCAATGTGCGTCCGATTTCTCGCCGGCGACCGTGAGAGCGATCCAAGAACAACTCGTCAGCTGGATTTTCGAAAAGGTCGTAAATCCAAGAGGCGAGTTTCACGTTCCAGCGGCAAATAGGTAGGGCCCTTCGATAAAGACTGGTGAACTGTCGGGTCGACATCTACAGCTACCAAGAGCGATACACATAAAAGATCACGATGAACGTTCTGTAATTAAAGTTGTAATGAATATCATTGTGATACCTAATAGTTGTAATTAAAGTTGTTAATAAAAGGTCTGTGATTTAATTATCGGTTAATTATGTATGATTGATTATATGTGATTTAATTAATTATGACTTAGCACACACATATATATATATAATAATAATATTAGACTTAACACACAGACACATATATAATATATATTACCTCACACGCATATATATATATATATATATATATATATATATATATATATATATATATATATATTATTTATAGCTCAGTGGTGCTCACAAGATCGGTTGGAGGAGCCAACCGACCGAACAACAACTTATCAAGATACAGATTGGTGCCTCCAACCGTCTTGGACCGGGCTTCGCGAGGCACGGGTTAAAGCCACGTGTGGGTTAAAGCCACGTGTGCTGCAAGATGCGGTTGGAGGAATCAACCGGGATGACAACGACTTATCACTACCGATTAGTGCTTCCAACCAATCTCGATGGGGCTTGGCGAGGCACGGGCTAAAGCCACGTGTGGCCTCCAACCGTATCGATACTATATCGATCGGTGGGAACCGGGATCGATGCCATGGGGCATCGATCCCGGATACTGCATCGGTTCAAAAACGATCGATGGCCGTTAGAACCGGACCGATGGCCATATCTGTAGTAGTGTTTGGCCAAACATAATGATCATAATATGATACAAAATAATATATTTTTCGCTATTAGCAAAGTGCATTCGGGCAGTCTTGTAGTTAACAAGCACGTACAGACACTCTACCTTGTTAACCAACAATTGCAGTATAAATGTACTACAATAGCACAATAGCACATTCGACCACATGGTGGTCACAGCAGCGGCATGACGGCCTAAGTTGGCGGCAGTGGTCATGTTTGTGGCCGATAGTGGTCACGCTCGTAGCCAGCGCGGGGTGGAGCAAGTCAGGGCGGAGGAGTGGGAGAAGGAGAAAGAGAGAGAGGAAGGACCCCATGTGGAAATTCGATCTTTGTGAGGGTTTTTTTTACAAAAACACATGAGAGTGTGTACAAATTTCCAAATAAAAAGAAACCACGTGCATGCAACTGGTGAGTCATTTAAGCATGATCTATTCAATTACAAACCTATCCACGAACACCTCAGTACTAACTCCACCGGAATTCGGAAAGAAATAGCAAAAGCTGGAGGAGCGCTCATTACAAAAAAGCCAAGAAACAAAGTGGGTCGTCGTTCATGGCTCGGTGTTTTAAGGAGGAAGAGTACGTAGCAAATTATAGCATCATACATGCATCATTGATGTTACGTTGTTGATTGGCATGGAAGGTATCGGGAGCCCAAGCTGCAAGTTATAGAATGATCGCAAGCTGCATGCCGCCAGCCTCGACCATGGAAACCCTGAGAAAAATATGTGAGATAACAGCAGGACGCTCGAAGATATGGATGAAAACGGATCCAGATCTTCCCGATCCGGACCAGTCGGATATGGTTTCGGAACCAATCAGATTAGATATTTTTGGATCCGAATAGTTTTTCTTCGGATCTGGATTCGGATACGGTTCGGGAGATATGTGATGGATTCGGATCCGGATCCAGATCCAGATATCTAGAACTGTACAAATTCAGATTATTATTCGGATCTCAGCTCATCAGCCCAATACAAAGGCCCAATAGGCAAATATGCATTGTAAGAGCATCTCCAGCAATAGCCCTTAAAATAGGGTCTCTATTTTTGATTTAGGGGCTGCCCCTATTTTCTGGGACATCTGATTTTGTCTTCAACTCCAGCAGTTAGCCCCTAAATCTCAGCCCCTATTTGCTTATGACATGTGGGACCAGCTTGTCAATGACTATTTGTTTTTCTTTTCAATATTCTTTTATTTTCTTTCTTCTTTTTCCCCTTTTCTCCTCCCTCATCTCTTCACAAGCGAGACAGAGAGGGAGCGGCGACGAGCGGCGGGCGAGGCGACGAGCGGCGGCGGGTGACGGTGGCGTCGGATCTAGGCGAGGCGAGGAGCGGCGCGACGAGGAGGGCCGGGCAACGGGGGAAGAGGAGGAGGCGGCGGTGGTGGTGGGCAGAGCGGCGAGGCGGGGCGTGAGGAGGAGGCAGAGCACATGGAGGGAAAACACCCCCAACAGAAAAGTAGGGGCCCTCAAGACCCATGGGAATTGGGGCTGGAGGGGAGATTTAGGGGCCTCCTTATTTTGGGGGTTTGAGTAGGGGCCCTGCTAGAATGCATTTTTAGACCATAACTCTTATTTTTTGGTTTAGGGGTTTAAATAGGGGCTCTGCTGGAGATGCTCTAAAGAGAAGATTTAGCTATTTAGATCTAGAGCCAACTAACCCATCGCCTACCGGGCTAGTCATTTAGGCCCATAACCTTCTCGCAAGTGTAAATTATAATAATATTTTAATTAATTGAGTTATTTATGCATTATAATTGATTTTGGGGCATACAATTTATTGGGTTTAAATGTTTCGGTCGGTATTCCCATCCGTATTCGATCTGATCCATATTCGACCTGTATTTGTATCTGTCAATATCCGTTTCCGTACTCATATCTGGATTCGAATCCGAAAAATAATACAGATACGGATATAGTTCAACCATTATCCGATCCATTTTCACCCCTACTGTAAGATGTGTGTTAGCCTGTTGAATTCTGTTAGGTTTCCTTGGATGGACAGAGATTAGTTCCCTTTTGCTAGGCAACTAATCTTTTTTTTTGCCGCTCTAAAAGTTTAACGGTTTAAAATTTGTCACTCTAAAGAATGTAAACATTTATTTCTCACTCAAGGATTACAACCCCTAGGCTATTTAATTAATTGCAATTAAAATATTTTAAGCTATTTTTTAATCTTGATAGGACCATTTTGTCCTCGATAGCGTTCGTATAATTTGACTATGACTAGCTTGACGTACTTCCTTACATTCGACCTTGGCTGCAACCCGTGTTCTTTTGGATTTATTAGCTTATGTTTATCTACTTTTTTCATTATCTTTAGTTTCGAAAATACAAATGCTTTGGTATTTTGGTCAATTCTTTTTTTGTTTCGAAGATAAGTTACAAAGCTCTAAAAGAGTCAAAAGAAAGTGTGCCAGGCTCTACAAACCGCTTCGTGAAGCTCTTGAAGTTCAACTTATCAGAAAATAATTTAGATCAGCAAATCAGATAAATCAAAAAGGACAATCCCACGACTTGCTGTGGTCTCACACTGCACCCATCACTCACAAAGCGTAAATTAATGTACCATTTAAATTAATATATCATTTAATTTATATGAACAATATTGATCGCGTAAAGGATTGATGCATGTATAAATATATGGCGTGACTTCGCCTCCTTGTTTCTTCCTATGATTGTGAAACCCAGCTCACAGAGCAAAGCTCGCATAACTTTAAGCAATTGGCCTAGTGAGAAGGGGGAGCAAGATGAGAGTAGCTTGTTCCGTTGAGCCGCTTGGATACACAAGATGACAGGATGTACTATAGCTAGCTAGCTACAGATGTGGGAGGCACCGGGAATCCGAACTCAAGGTGATGACAATCAGTGAGCAACAGTTACATGCATGGTGGACGGGAGTGGAAGACACTGAGTGCATGCGGAGACGAACATCCCTGCCTTTGCCGTAGCAAAGGCAGAGGTGCACAGTGATCTGTGTCTGCAAAACCTGAGTATTGTAGCGATGTTACTGTAGCAAAAAGCCGTAGTATTGGCACTGTAGTAAACAGTACATTTCTACTGTTTAAAGTTACTCTAGATTTCTGCAGCTACAGTGTTACGTGAGGTGGGCGGCAGAGGAACGATAGAGAAGTGGAAAGGGAGAGCATACAAATCCGTGCATGCGGTGATACGGGTACGCTCAGCCAACAAGTTTCATAGTCGGTGGTGCACTCTAGAAAAAGTCTTATTAATTTCTTGATAGCTAGAGATTTACCTTGGCAGCCGAGGTCTGGCCGTGGAGTCAAATATTTCTCTCGACGGCCACCGTACCGCTATATTTCTCTCGACGCCATTAAAAGCTGCTGAGAAAAGCTGGCCGTGTTGCTTGCTACTTTGCGCAAGAAAAATAGCCACTCTGTGTTCTGTTTACATGTCTAGCAATTTCATTATATCCAGATTTTACATTCAGTTAACTCCAGTACATACACCACAGTTCAAAGGAAAAGGTAGCACAGGTCATGTGATCAATGATTAAGGAATAATTGATTCAAATTTAGAGAAGCCATAATTCAGAGATCATTGACTCATAAAAATATTTATTCAAATTCACTCAAGACCGTCATTTCTGATTCATACACTTCATATGGAAGTCATACACAAAATTGCTTCGCTTCTTACAAATAAAAGAAGATTGACCATATCCTAAAAAACTACACCTACAGAGAGATTGTCTAAAATTGGACAACCTCCTTGCACACCTCAATGAAATTAATGGACTCCAACAGCTCCAAACCATTCTGCATGCCAATTAAGCAGACAAGAGTCTTGGAGTACGAAGTTCTTTGTTGATTGTTGTTGATTGTATTACAGTACAGAAGTTAGTTCTTACAATAGGTGATTAACACCCCTATTTATACATGAAAATTGACAGTTATTTCTGTCCGTTGTTTCTCTTCTATGGACGCGTCCCTTCACTTCTATCCGTCGTGTCTCTTCACTTCTATAGTTGTCTTCATGCGGTTATGGGATTTTGCCTATATGTTAATTAGAGTTAATCCTTTATTGTAGATAATTAACTGCAACACTCCCCCTTGGGAAAAATTATAATTTTCCCCCTAAGCCTTGTATTTCTTGAAGTCTTCTCATACTGATACCTCGAACGTATTTTTGGAACGTAGATGTAGGTAAAGACTTTGTGAATAAATCTGCAAGATTTTCACAAGACTTTGTTTGTAAAATATTTATCTCCCCACTCTTCTGGAGTTCATGGGGGTAGAAGAATTTTGGAGCAATATGTTTAGTCATATTACTCTTGATATATCCAGTTTGCATTTGGATAATGCAAGCTGAATTATCCTCATATATAATTATAGGATCACTATTTGAATTAATTCCACAAGATTTTTCTATATGACTAATCATTCTGCGAAGCCATATGCACTCACGTGTAGCTTCATATAATGCAATTATTTCTGAATGATTAGTAGATGTAGCTACTAAAGTCTGTTTACAAGACTTCCATGAAAAAGCTGTACCACCATATAGAAAAACAAATCCAGTCTGTGATTTGGCGTTATGTGGATCTGATAGGTAACCAGCGTCTGTATAACCTATCATAGTCATTTCTTGGTTTCTTCTATAAAATAGACCAAGATCCTTAGTACCTTGGAGATATCTTAAGATAGTTTTAATGCCAGTCCAATGCCTTTTAGTTGGAGCTGCACTAAATCTAGCTAATAAATTTATTGCAAATGCAATATCCGGTCTAGTACAATTAGCTAAATACATTAGTGCTCCAATGGCACTAAGATAAGGAACTTCATGTCCTAAGATATCTTCATTTTCACCCCTTGGTTTAAATGGATCTTTATCTTTATCAAGTGATCTTACATCCATAGGGATTTTTGATGGATAAGCTTTATCCATATTAAATTTTTCTAATATCTTCTGGATATAAGCAGACTGGTGAATTAATATTCCTTCTGGGAGATGCTTAAGCTGCATGCCTAAACAAAATTTGGTTTTACCCAAGTTTTTCATTTCAAATTCCGTCATGAGATGATTGCTTGCTTCTTGTATATCTTCTATAGTTCCAATAATATTTAGATCATCCACATATACTGAGATGATGCAAAATCCACTTTGAGATTTCTTTATGAATACACATGGACAATCATCATTATTAGAATATCCCTTCTTTAGGAGGAATTCACTCAGTCGGTTGTACCACATCCTACCTGACTGTTTTAAACCATATAGCGACTTTTTCAATTTTACGCTATACATGTTGCGATTAGCTTTAGGATCCGGAATTTTTACTCCTTCTGGGACTCTCATATAAATATCCGAATCTAATGATCCATATAAATATGCTGTCACAACATCTATCAACTGCATTGATAAATTCATATTAACTGCCAATGAAATTAAGTATCGGAATGTTATCCCACTCATTACAGGAGAATACGTTTCATCGTAATCGATGCCGGGTCTCTGCGTGAACCTTTGTGCTACGAGTCTTGCTTTATATCTCACTACTTGATTATTTTCGTTTCTTTTACGAACGAAAACCCATTTTGCTCCTACAGGAAACACCTTATGAGGAGTTGGTGCTACTGGACCAAATACCTCTCTTTTATTAAGCGAGCTCAGTTCTGCTTCAATTGCCTCCTTCCATTTAGCCCAGTCTGAACGTCTTTTGCATTCTGCCATAGACTTGGGTTCTAGATCCAGTTGAAGGTTTTTAGCAATATTTGAAGCAAAATATATGTCGACAATTGTAGTATCCCTTTTATACAATTCTCCCAAATTAATAAAATTAGTGAAAATTTCTTCATTTGTGCCTCTTAACTCTTCGTTATTTCCCAAACCGATAGAGTTTAAAGGTTTCGATATTGCAGCATCTAAATTTGTGCGCACATTCATGCTGGAATCACCATTTTCTTGGTGATTTACAACTTCAGGTTGAATTTCAACTTCAGGTTGAACATCATTTTCAACTTCTGGTTGAGTTTCATTTACTAATCTATGTAATTTATCTTTACTAGACTTTTGTTTTTGCGGACGTCTCCGTGAAACTAAGTCTCGTATAACCGGATCTCTCCCCCTCTTCTTTGCATTCGGGGTAAGAGTGGTTTTCCTAGGTATTTCCACTCTTTCCGGTGCGTTTACAGCAGGTATATGTGACTTTGTCATACCTTTATGGTCAGTAAATGCATCTGGCAGGTTATTTGCAATATATTACAAATTTATGATTTTCTGAACTTCAAGTTCAGATTCATTAGTACGTGGATCTAAGGACTGAATGCCCCTGGCATCTCAATTTATTTCCCGGCATTCTTCGTGGTACTTATTTTCTCCCCTAATGCCGAAAAATTGTCTTCATCAAAAATACAATCAGCGTATCTAGCCGTATACAGGTCTCCTGTTAGCGGCTCGAGGTATTTAATAATTGACGGAGAATTATACCCCACATAGATCCCTATTTTTCTATGAGGACCCATTTGTGTATGCTGTGATGGTGGAATTGGTAGGTATACAACGCAACCAAATTTTCGTAGATGGGAAATACTTGTCTCATTTCCACGTACTAACTGCAATGGGGAAACTGTGTGATATGCAGTTGGTCTAATTTGGATCAAAGCTGCGGCATGTAAAACCGCATGGCCCCAACAACTAGTTGGTAATTTTGAATTTTGTAAAAGAGGTCTAGCAATAAGCTTTATCCTCTTTATTAATGATTCTGCTAAGCCATTTTGTGTGTGGACATATGGTACTGAATGTTCTACATTAATGCTCAGAGCCATATAATAATTATTAAATGCTTTTGATGAGAACTCAGCAGCATTATCCAATCTAATAGACTTAATTCTTTCTTCAGAAAATTGAGCTCTTAACTTAATAATTTGGGCAATTAATTTTGTAAAAGCATGGTTTCTTGTAGATAATAAACATACATGAGACCATCTTGTAGAAGCATCAATCAGTACCATAAAATATCTAAAAGGTCCCGATAAAGGTTTTATAGGTCCACAAATGTCACCTTGAATTTGCTCTAGGAAATTTAGTGACTCATTTTTAATTTTGAGGTATGAGGGCCTCAAAATTAATTTTCCTTTTGCTCAAGCAACGCACAAGAAATCTTCAGGTTTCGGAAAATGTATATCTTTAATGTTATGGCCAACAGAATTATTTACAATTTTTCGCATCATACCTAAACCAGGGTGACCAAGACGGTCATGCCAAATCTTGAAAAGATCAAGATTATGAAAAATTGTTTTTTTCGCAACATATGGTTCAGGTATTATATATGTGTAGTATAATCCAGATGAGAAAGAAGGAAGCTTTTCAACCACTTGTTTTTCACATCCATGAATTTTAGTTAAGAGTAAATATTCATATTTACCCTCACTATTTGTTTCCACATGGAAACCATTGATGCGGATGTCTTTGAAACTTAGGAGGGTACGTTTAGATTCAGGATATAGAAGTGCATCCTCAATAATTATTTGTGTACCCATAGGGAGAACTATTACGGCTCTTCCGGAACCAATAATTAATCCATCGCTTCCGGCGAAAGTCATAATATTTCCTGTCCTCTTTGTAAGAGTTTGAAAATATTTAGTATCCCTTAAAATTGTATGGGTGGTGCAGCTATCTACTAGACATAATTCTTTCTCCATCTGATCGTTCTACCGAAATCTATAATCAATTATAGATAAATAATTACTACTTAAATATATATATATGATATATACATAACATACACACATACATATATATATATATATATAATATAGGTAGTATATATTTTGAATTTTACATGATTATTTATTGCTCAACAGGAGCAAAGTTCTACTGGAACTAGTAATACATTTATCTTAAATATTACACACACATATATATGGTCTGATACATAAATTGTGAGGATAGATGAGACATTTATTTAGTGTCTCCAAATAGATCTTGAGACTCGAACTCCATGATCATAGTATTTGAATTGGTAATACCATTTTCCTCGTCAAGGCTTAGAATAGCTTTTGGCTTCCTTTCCTTCTTTGTAGCTTCACGTGTTGAAGTGAAATGAACTTCAGGTTTCTCTTCATAAATCTTTTTGCCTTTCCCGATAGATTTGAGATATAAGTCTACTAGATGCTTTGGATTACGGCATTTACGAGACCAATGTCCCATACAACCGCATCTATAGCAAATTTGTGACTTATTATCCTGATCCTTTTTCTCAAAAGAATCCTTTTTCTTAACCATTCCATTCCTTTTATGAACCCTATTTTTTTTCCATTTTCCCTTAACTTTATTATTATTAGTATTATTATTAAATTTCTGAGTATTAGCATAAACTTCAGGTAAGCCTAAAGTTCCTGTAGGACGAGAGTTATGATTTTTCATAAGTAACTCGTCATGCTTTTCTGCTTGAAGCAGAATGTAAATTAACTCAGAATATTTTTCGTAATTATGTTGGCGATACCGCTGCTGGAGTATCTGCATAGAGGGATGGAAGGTACATAGAGTTTTATCTATCTTTTCTGCATCTGTAATGTTTTGATTACCAAATCTCAATTTAGAGATTATCTTATGTAATGCAGAATTATATGCAGCTTAAGATTTAAAATCTTGGAACCTTAATAGGGTCCATTCCCTTTGTGCCTCCGGTAATATGACCAATCTCTGTTGATCATACCTCTGCTTCAGGGAATTCCATAGCACTAAAGGATCCTCTTCCATCATATATTCAGACTTCAGATCTGGATGTATATGATGGCGTAGAAAATGTAAAGCTGCATATTTCATCACAGATGGAATGGGTGGTGTATTTTCTATAGGAGTAACTATAGTAGCATCAAGATTACGGGCTGCCAAATTTATTTTGACATCCATTGCCCATGTTAGGTAATTACTACCATCAATGGATAGTTCGGCAAATTCTTTCTTTGCAAAATCAGCCATATCCTACATGTAATGTATGTATTTTTATTAATTTTCTTCAAGAAAATTAAATAACATGCCTTCAGGCATATGAAAACTGTCAAAAATAAAAAATGCCTTTCTAGATATATTAAAAATCTTCAGGAAATTAATATATCAACTTTAATTAATACTGATCATACTTTGTCTTTAGGACAATTTTAATGAACATAAACACCTTTTAATTTTTAATTTTTTTCGTGTTTACTAGACATATAGTAATAAGAATAATAATATTATATATTCAGGGTATAATATATGATCTATTCAGTTTTAATGTCTACTGGACATTAATATTTTATACGTAATATCATATAATATACCAAAATGTATTTATAAGTCCCTAAATAAAATTATGTGTCACAAACCGTGAATATTGCGATTAAATCAATATGAAGGATCTAAAAGCAATATAACATGCTGAATATAATGAATCAAACTTCAATGATTCAAATATATATATAACACAACACTTTATATATATAATCACGGTTACAATTAGTTAATTTACATAAGTACACACAGATACATTTCGTTAATCTACAGGGACGAAACTACATAAGTGCACACTTATATTAAGAATACAGATTGATTTCACCATTCTTCAGGGGTGAAACTATATAAATCTATACTCATACACACATTATGTTTAATTTTTAACTAATGCAGGGACTAAAATGCATAAAACACATAGAGATAAGATCCATCGTAGCTTCCAGAGAGGGAGAATTATTGGGGATGGTTGGTCTGCCTTCAGTGCTTCAACGCGTGTGGCACGCCAAGACGCCACCAGTCAGTCCGGCCGCTGGCTTCAGTAGCGGGTGGGCGACGCGGTGCTAGGCGCGGGCAACATGGCTTCCAGCCATGCAGGCGTAGCTTCAGACGCAGCATCGGCGTAGCCTCCAGTCTTGGGCGGCGTGGCCTTGGGCTGGCGGCGTGGCCTCGGCGCGGCTTCCTCCTCAAGACACCGACGGCGCTGCCCTGTGTGGCCGGCGCGGCCTTATCCCACACCACGATGGTACGACCCCTTTTTTCTTTCCCATTCCTCCCTCTCCTCTTATTCCTTTAATCCAGATCTGCCATGCCCCTCACCGGAGCCCGGAGAGGGTATGGAGTTTGGGGCCTCGCAGGGAAACTCAGAGGAGAAGACGGTTCCATGGGGTTGTATGCGGGGGCTGGCTGCATCGGGATGGATGGAGTTGGCGTTGGAGACCACGGGCGGAAGCGACGGTCTGCCGGAGGCAGTGGTGGCGGTGTAACCCCCGGACGAGCGACCATCTCCGGCAGTGGGGGCCTGTGGGGCACCCACGGACATGCGACCATCGCCGGCGGTGGGAGCCTGCGGGGCACCCACAAACGTGGGACCATCACCGGTGGTGGGGGCCTGCGGGGCACCCACGGATGCGGCAGAGACGGCCTTCGAGGCGCCCAGCGACGCGCCGGTACCGGTGGGTTCCATGGACGGCGCGAGAAGAAGTCAGGGCGAGGGTTCGCCGGGAACCTCGCCGAAGCAACAAAACGACCACTGTCCCTGTACACCATGCGGTTCCGCGGGAAGGAAGGATGACCACCGAATCCCCCTCTCTGTCCCTGGTTAGCAATCGTTGCCTACCTTCTCAGAGTGCAGAGTCTTCGTGCTGATAACGTCTTGGAGTACGAAGTTCTTTGTTGATTGTTGTTGATTATATTACAGTACAGAAGTTAGTTCTTACAATAGGTGATTAACACCCCTATTTATACATGAAAATTGACAGTTATTTCTGTCCGTTGTTTCTCTTCTATGGACGCATCCCTTCACTTCTTCTATCCGTTGTGTCTCTTCACTTCTACAGTTGTCTTCATGTCCGATGTCCTCATGCGGTAATGGGATTTTGCCCATATGTTAATTAGAGTTAATCCTTTATTTTAGATAATTAACTGCAACAAAGAGATCAATGGAAGTCAACTGCGTCAAAGCTTTTCCGTAGTGATTCTGCCATGCACCATAAAGAAGAAGAATAAACAAAAAAGAACAATTTACGTCTCTTAAATAGAAAATTAAAGGCGGAAATAACTTTTTACCATCTCTTATTCCTAATTCTAGAGAAAATATGAATCGGGAATAGTGAGACCTAATCGATTGATAAACAGATTTGGCAACATGTATTTTTTTAATGTAACATTACATAGTGGAAAATCTTGTTAGGAATTTAACGCCATGCAAGATTTAGATGACACTGGAGGCACGACATTTCGTAACGTGGTTTGGCACGATTGCCAGCGTGGCACAATTACGAACGCTCCACCCCAAATGCACAAGCGCACCAGCCACCCGGGTCGCGGCCACTAACCAGCTGCAGACCCCTGCGCGCCCTGTGCTATAGCTAAGTCGTCACAGAGGGTTATAATAGCAGTACCCCCTTTATATAGGGTCTAGGATCGATACAAAGTCCGACTCAAACTCTAAGCTACCCTGGTTATTACAATTTAGAGTCTAAATGTAACCCTATTTGTACATATATTCGACACAAACAATTATAAATCTAATATATCAAATATTTCGTCATGAACCCATCATCAACTTTCCATGAAGAGAATCGAGTTTCTTCGTCTTATAGGGCCTTATTTTGTTTTCATTGTCCACAGATAGTAGAAGCTATTTTATGGAACAATTAGTGCAATTACCTACCTATCTAATAAACCAAATGTTAGCATCCTATTAAAAATCATTGAAATCAGCACAGATATAAAATTACAGGAAGGTGGTGCAGTTGAGCAGGGGCACGGTCGGTGAAGGCGGGCACGCCTACGGAGGCGGTGTAGTCAGGGAGGAGCGGCGTGGCTGGGGAGGCTCGCGGTCGGCAAGGATGGTGTGCTAGAGTTCAAGAGAGGCGACCCGACTGGGAGGCGCACGGTCAGACAGAAAGAGCCGCGCATTAGAGTTGTGGGCATCGCATCGACCGGGATGGAGCAGAGGCAGCGGTGCTAGGATTGTCACCAGACTTATTACCTAGAGGGTGTATGAGCAGTCCACTGGTTAACAAACATGTATGGCACATGGACGTACTATAATTTTAGGCTTACTAGCGGATAATTTTAGGTGATTGATTTCAGATGAACGCCCTGAGAAAAACCATTGGAGACAGTAGGACAGGAAGATGTGTGTTAGCCGGATCCTACAACTTCTATTAGGTTTCATTGGATTTTTCTAATAATGAAAGTAATTTTCGGTCTCTATATGAAACAGAGATGCATAAGGCTAAGGTTTCGTTGGATGGATAGAGTTTGAATAGCAGGGAAATTTGGTAGGCTGGATGGATATAGATGAGTCCCTTCGGATAGCAAGGAAATTTGGTAGGCTGCCTAATATTTTTTTCCACTCCAAAAGTTTGGCAGTTTAGAATTTGTCAAGAGACTGTAAACATTTGTTTCTCACTCAGGGATTACATCCCCTGATTTTTCCATTTAGGCTATTTACTTAATTGCAGTTAAAATATTTTAAGCTATTTTTTATGTTGATAAGATCATGTTGTCCTCGAGAGCTTAATATACCCGTTTGTATAATTGAACACCAATTCAGTGCCATGACTAGCTTGAAGTACCCGCCTCCTGACGTCCGATCTTAGCTCATGAATAAGGCCTGCTCTGGTCTGACACGGCGCTGATCACCGACAAGGCCTAAATTAATGTACCATTTAAATTAATGGATCATTTAACTTATACGTACAATGATCGCGATAAGTATTGATGTATATAAATATGGCGTAACTTCGCCACCTTGTTTCTTCCTTTGTATTGTGGAGCTCAGCTAAAAGAAGTAGCAATATAACTTATAAGAAACTAGTTGAGTGCCCGTGCGTTGCAACGGAATCTAAAAGGATAACACACACATGATTATAGTCTACTTTAAAAGTAATCAAACAACTCATCAATTAATCTTTGACTTTTGCCAACGCGAGCAATTTGTTACCTACATAGTGAAACAAGATTGAACTAATGCCTGCTTGTGAATGGGCAGATCCCAAAGAAACAATACAATAGAATTCAACATTTGATCATTTAATCTAACTTAAAAAGCAGTAATCTCTGGTCCTCTGCAGCCACAACTCAGACCCTCTGACCAAGGAAAAAAAATGGCATTAGAGAACATATCTAAGACATTTCACAAGCAAATATTGAACTAGTGTAGAAATTAAAATATAGTATCAGTAGCAGACAGTACCTTTAAATTCGCTTTATAGTATCCTATCAAGAGTATGCTTCATAACCTGGAGTAGAGAAATAGTAACAGACTCATCAAAATCGAACTGGAAATCAGAGGTTATCATTCATATATCCAACTTTAAGAGTCTGGACAACTATTGATAACTTCAAATAAAATTTAATAAAATATCATTAGAAGCTCTTGCCTCCCCTGTTGGATCCCAAAAAAGAATTGGATTAATGAAAAGTATCTGTTCCTGGTTCTGATTGGAACAAGGAAATACAAATAAGATAAAATAAGAAAATATATATTCCGATATAAAGATTAGACCAAGTGCGACATTTTGAGCCAAATAAAACAACCACAATAAATAATTCCATGACTTGAAAACTGCTACAGATTTGGACTGAACTTATTTTTTAGTCTTCGTTGGAAGTGCTTTTGACCATCAGAGAGAACATCCAATGAAGCACATGAAAAAATTACTTTAAGAAGGATATGGTCAAAAGCCATAATATATTTGTATATAACTACACATGAACCAAAACTATCTCGAAGGCGTCTTGGTGGTGTGGCAGTCGGTGCAGGCCTTGGGCTCGCCGGAGGCCATGCGCTCGTCCGGATCCAGCGACCCGCTCCCCTGCGACAGATCAAGCGAGGAAACCATCAGATTCAGACCCCACGACCACCATTTCCCAGCCACAGCCGCAGATTGAGCCCCAAAACCCCACGGATCGAAGCTCGCAGCTCACCTTCTCAACCGAGGAATCCATCCCGGCAGCCAAGATCACAAAAATAATCGAGTTACAAGCCTAATTGAGTTTACAAAACAGACAAGTAGACAAAAATATCACAAAACAAAATGGAGGATGCCACCAATCCATCCTCCAGCAATGGATTACAGCTCACAGATAAATGAAGCTCTAATCCAATAACAACGCACAGCTTCTTCTGCATGACAAACATAACAGACAAAAGAAGAACTACGGTATGCAAATTGCAGAGGGGCTCCAGCCCTGTGCAAAGAATAGGTTTCTATGAACAGCTTCAAAAATGAGAAGCAGACTCTTCAATGTGTAAGAAATGCAACAGAAGAAATCCATGTATCGTATCCCATGCAGCAGACCTGCAGAGAGATATCAAGACAAATTTATTATCAAAAGGATAAAAAATAAATTGATGGATAGGATTAGTATAAGATTATCCATAGATATCTAATTCAGATGGTCAACCAGGTCAGTAGCTCACTAAAAAATATGGTAGCACAACTCTAATGAGAGAGCTTGATTTCTCTATACAAATGGTGCCTAAACTTATTCCAAGCATCAGATGGCAAAGAGTTTTTTTGGAGGAGCTACAAAGTTCAGACTACTGTAAATTAAGAAATACTTGTTCAAGCCCCTCTAAACCGACCATGAAAAACTGAACTCTTTATATATCAGCAACTTTGTCCATGTGAAGATCAAACAAATGATGTTATGCTATAATATGTCCATTGAATGCTAAACAAATTATTGTGGCTCAATATCTTATTAGTAAGATATGTAACTTTTTTTTCACAAGTTGTAAATAACTAAAATTTTCAGCACATTTATTTTACAGAATCATCAAGACCAACCAGTGCAAGGAATTGGACTTGTAAAAAGTTAGTACAGCCCATTCAGATACATCCTACAGTTTATAACAAGTAATTTTCTTTTCATATGCCATCTTAGAACCCATAGCATAAGGACAAAACAATGAAAATCATTCAAATGCAACAGTGTACTACATGAGTTCAAAAAAACAAACTGGTGTACTACAGAACTCAAACACCATCTCTATTGGTGCATGACTGCATGGACAAATTCAGAACTGTGTATTCATCTTATTTACAATAGTACATGATGTCCGTGCCCTGCAACGGAATACAAAAGGAGATAGAAGATATACCCATAGACAAAGATCAAAAACAGTGCAGTGAATATTAGTTCACACAAGACAAGCAAAATGTATTATGCGACATGGAAAAATATGTCCTATATAGATGCCTAGAACCCAATATTATAGCAATCTTAAGACATCCATGTATATGATCGCTTTTTCTTCTCACTCAAGAAGACCAAAAACCATGCACTAAAAGAATGATCCATAGGGATACTGTACTTAGAACAAAAGATAGTACTGGATGCCAGCCTGGAGAAATGAAATATATTTGCGCATGACACATCATATAACCTAAACAAGTGAACATGACAGGAGTACGACCTAAGGATATAAAGGCATAGATGCACCCAATGCACTTTCATAAGAAAAACATGAGACATATCATCACATACAAAGTACGTGTTGATGCACAACAATGACAATAAGCACTGATATTTAAGATGCCCACTACCTTCAGCAGATAAATGGATAGAACTTACGCCCGCTTTACACAATTTCTTTTCATCAATGCATCTTAGGATGGTTGTCCCAAATTATTTTCAAGTAATTTTATTGCATAAAAATATAAATTTTGTTAGCCTGTCCTATAAAAATAGAAGTAGAAGAAATTTGAATGATCCTGTCAAAAACTGCAGTAATAACAAACACAACAAAGCTCTATGAGTGATACTTCATACCTTGCCAACATGTGGAGCAACTAACCATGCAAGAACAACACCACCTAGGCCAATCGCAACAAAAACTCCAGTACCCTCCAAAGTCCATCTTGAATGCACTGCCCTGGCTGCGAAAACACTATGCTCTACAGAAGTATTACTTGGACTAATTGGAGGCTGTTCGAAAACACTATGCTCTAAGACCATTCTGGCCAAGTTTTGCAAAATATAAAAATTTCATTATATTGCTGGAGATAAGGAAAACACTGAAACTAACAAGTGACAAACTGACTACAAATTGATCGACTGTCATTCCATGCCGGCAAGGAATACAGATCGACAATGGTCGTTCTCACTTCTGAATCTACTGATTCCAGAAATTAACTTTTCCCCTGCACCAATTTGCGTTTGCAAATGCTACCTAATCAAATTAATTGAGGCTTACATATCAGGAAGCCAGCGACAAGATTAGGCAATTCCATTTACGAGATTATGTGTTTCTGATCCATCATGACATGCACATTTCAACTTGCATCCTAATGCATTCTCCTAATATTACACTGATCATCTAACATCAGTTCCATATTGGCATAGGCAGCATCAGCCTCACAAATGTGCAAGAATAAGAGAATATCCATTGGAATATTTATATCTAAAGACCATGTATTTCTCCCCACAGGTTCACAATGCATGCCTGATTGGGTTGGAAATAGTTATTTAAATGCTTTACTTGTTTCCAGAACAATACCCAAACATCACTGTAGGAAAAAATGTTGGTACAACCTCAAGTTAGGGGTAGTTTGGACATCATGCAGGCATATGTATAACATGTTTCTTCTTTTTAATTAGTATGTGTCTTGTGCAAAGCAGTTGGCAAAAAAATGGTCTTTTAATAGATCAAACTCAGCAACAAATCAGAACACTGATAGGCACTCATCGATTAATTGAATGAGAATGACATTGACACAGCCGGCCAGTCCATTCTTTTTTTGCTGAGCCTATTGTTTGGTTACATTGTTAAATGACAAAGTATTCACATGACCTAGTCATTCTGACCACTTCTGCACAAGCATTCACAGATGACCAAGTGTACAAAATGCAAGACCATTTCTATAAAACTTCACTTACTGTGGATATATTCAAAAATAGGGCATTTTTCTTATAAAAAATGAGGTCTCCAACTATTACACAATTAAAATGAGATTTACCAAACAATCAAAAGCAATTAAAAGATGGTGTAATGGACTCCAAAATTAGGATTCCTCAAAATCTGTACTACAAAAAAAAAGATGCAGTGGAATTTGAAATCATGTAGAAGCTATACCGTGAGAGAGACTTTCTTTTGTTTGACCTAGCAATTAAGGAGGACTCATAGTTTATGGTTTATGTAATCATCGAGTTAAACTTTGTACAAAAAGTAACCTGGTATAAGGAAAGCAAGTACCTCAGGTCCAGCAGAACCTATCAATTCAAAGGTTTCAAGATCTCAAAATTTCACAGTTTGATCAGCCGAGCCTACAAAATATCAGTAAACTCACTGTGAGTACACTTCAGTTTCTTAAAACTTCACTTACTGTGGATATATTCAAAAATAGGGCATTTTTCTTATAAAAAATGTGGTCTCCAGCTATTACACAATTAAAATGAGATTTACCAAACAATCAAAAGCAATTAAAAGATGGTGTAATGGACTCCAAAATTAGGATTCCTCAAAATCTGTACTACAAAAAAAAAGATGCAGTGGATTTTTCCACCGTGGAATTTGAAATCATGTAGAAGCTTTCCAGCTGTTAGATCCCACACCTTCACAACATTATCTTCTCCACCGGTGACAACCCATCGTATATGTGTGAATGCATCCTTTTTTCTTTATATCCCAGATCTTAAGATCTGTATCTGAAGAACCAGATGCAAAAAACTCGCCAAATGGATGGAATTCAACAACACTGCAACTTGATCTATGCCCAGTGAGAGACCGCACAACTGCATCTCAATTCAAAAACAGTAATCAGGCATCAATTTCACCCAAAGCATGGCTTTCTCACTATGATATTCAGTACTACAGGAACAATATGATGAAGCCTTTGACACTTCCCGCTAGGCTCTTGTATAGGTTTGAGTTGGAATTATTTATGATAAAAAACTACATGTTGCACTGGAGCTCATGTAATTCTTATGGTTTGCAGATTTGTTAACATTGGGTGGATATTTGATAAACCAAACCCTGATCCGTGATATGTATCTTCTATCAGTGTTCAGTGGGAGGATGTATATCGAACTATTGAAAATATGAATGGTGGTGACCAGAAACTCAAAGTTGGACTCCTAAATTTTAACAGCACTGAGTTTGGCTCTTGGACACATTAACGTTGGGTGGATATTTGATAAACCAAACCCTGATCCGCGATATGTATCTTCTATCAGTGTTCAGTGGGAGGATGTATATAGAACTATTGAAAATATGAATAGTGGTGACCAGAAACTCAAAGTTGGACTCCTAAATTTTAACAGCACTGAGTTTGGCTCTTGGACACAATTTCTCCATGTGTTGTTTGTGACTGATTGCTTCCCTATTCCAAATCTCTTTTACACGCCCAACTTTCGTACAAGTAATTTTTTACATAACTTGGAAATACCTGGTAGATAACTTTAATGTTTCTTTTACAGCACGGCTTTACTCGGTTGACAGACGCAGAGAAGCATATGCTACCATACTGCATTCAGCAAGTGAGTATGTCTGCGGTGCAATCACAGCAGCTCAGAGCATTCGCCAAGCAGGATCGACAAGAGACCTTGTTATACTTGTAGACAATACTATAAGTGACCACCACCGGAAAGGTCTAGAAGCAGCTGGTTGGGAGGTCAGAATAATCCAAAGGATCCGGAATCCCAAGGCTGAGCGTGATGCCTACAATGAGTGGAACTACAGCAAATTCCGGCTATGGCAACTTACAGATTATGACAAGATAATATTCATTGATGCGGACCTCCTCATCCTGAGGAACATCGATTTTCTGTTTGCTATGCCAGAAATCACTGCAACTGGCAACAATGCAACACTTTTCAACTCTGGTGTCATGGTTATTGAACCTTCAAACTGTACATTCCAATTGTTGATGGAGCAAAACACATGAATGAGATATTCTTGAATGAGATATTCACATGGTGGCATCGAATTTCAAAACACATGAACTTCTTGAAGCATTTTTGGGAGGGTGACGAAGAAGAAGTGAAGGTGAAGAAGACTCAGTTGTTTGGCGCTAACCCACCGATCCTCTATGTCCTTCACTATTTAGGCCTCAAACCATGGCTGTGCTTCCGGGATTATGATTGCAACTGGAATAATCCAATATTGCGGGAGTTTGCTAGGCTCAAAAGAGCATATCTTAACATCTTTTAATTTCAATAGCAACAACACAAGACACTTGAGCACAGAAGCAATTATGCTAAGGCAAGCACCACAAGTAATCAACCACAAGTAATCAACCACAGGTTCGTAGCAAGGGAAAGGTCCAGGATCTCCATACCTCTCGGACGGCTGGAGAAAGGTGAGGTCGGGGGCGAGACGGAAGGTGGGGACCCCAGCGGCCACGTCTTCAGGAGCGGCGGGGCAGCGGCGGCGCTGCGGGTGTTGAGGAGGCGGCGGGCGGCGGTTCTGTCGGCGGCGGGGTGGAGGTGGAGGCCGGCGGCAGCGCGGCTTGCTGCTGTGGCGGACCGAGGCGGCGGCGGCCCGTGGGTGCTGCGTGGGTGTTGAGGAGGCGGCGGGCGGCGGCGGGCGGGGGGCAGCTGGCGCCGGCGGTTCATGTCGGCCGGCGGGGGTGGAGGTGGATGCCGGCGCCGTTGAAGCCTTGTAGGTGGAGGCGGTGGAAAAAAGGCCAGCGTGAGAAAAAAGGCCGGCGTGTAGCTAGCGCCACTGCGAGGTGTATAGGGAGGATTATTATGCGTAATTAGCGGCGACAGAGCGGTACGTGTACACGGTCTAGGGAGGAATCTCCGCTAATGCCCATTTAGGTCCTGTGCGTGCATCGAAGAAAGGAGACACAGCCGCCACCGCCGCTGCCACATTGATCTCCACCGTTGGAATACCGTTGGAATGCACGCGAACGGCCAGGATTTTTGGTTGGTGAACTCACCATCACCACCACCACCATAAGCTGCTTTATAGTAGTAGAGATATATTGGCCTAGTAAGAAGGGGGGAGCAAGATGGGAGTAGCTTGTTCCATTTGTATACAAGCTAGCTAGAGATGGGAGGCACTGGGAATCCAAAGTAAAGGTGTCAGCAATCGACGTGAACCACGTCCACAGGATGGACGAGACTTGGCGCATGTGTTTGATTGCATGTAGACTAACCTGGCTCATGAGATGCAATGAGCCCTTGATTGGTTGCCTGGACGCTAGCGTTTGGACCTGGTTGGTTAGATGCAAAATCAATGTACCAGCCTGCCTCGCACGATACACAAAATTCGGTCGTTTCTACAAAGCGCGGGTTCTCAACGTGGACCTTTAGTTGCCACTCATGTAGCCACCGCCTAGCATGATACTCATGGAAGAGCGCCACTTGGCGACACCAACTTTGCCGTTCATGCAGCTGCCGATGGAGCTGTTGAATCGATTCACTGGAAGCGCAGCTCGCCTACTTCTTGACATTGCCCGGGAGGTTGAGTAGGAGCTCGTGGTGCTATATATGGACGACCTCACCGGTGGCACGGACGAGTTCAGGCCTACGGGGCCTCGTATGGCATGGACAAGCTCGAGGCGCCATGGGTGACCTCGCCACACTACTAGAAAAACGAGCATCACAAGCGGTACCTCTACAACCGGTTCATTTAGAACCTATTATGATAGTGCATCACAACCGGTTAAATAGCCACGAGTCAAGAGATGGCTTCTACAACAGGTTGGGACACAAACCGGTTGTAAAACCCAATTTCTACAACTGGTTTATGTCCCCAACCGGTTATGGACTTCTACAACCGGTTGGGGACACGAACCGCTTATAGAAAGTGACTTCTACAATCGATTGGGGACACGAACCGTTTATAGAAGCCCAGTTTTCGAAATAATAAAAGGAGTGCTTGTCCTAATCTATTAGAGAGCACGCGTGGGTGGATTGGCTAGATGGGTGAGGCGTGGGTCACGAGGAGGGGGTGAGGTGTTGTGGATTCGAATCCCACTCCTTCTAATATTATTTCTCTTTTTAAATGTCTTCACAACCGGTTATAAAACCGCTTGTGATACTACCTAGAGTATTACACGCGGTTGCTTACAACCAGTTGTAAAACCCGATTAGAACCGGTTGTAAAACCCGGTTCGCTGGTAGTGCCAGCCGCACAGACGAGCTTGGGGCGCTATGGGTGGCGCGTTCGGGTCACGGCAGCACATACGGGGCTTGAACATATTCGATGAGATGCACCAGGACGGCCATAACAAAATGTACATGCAACCAAACACGGACTTGAACATGCTCAAGCTATGTAGACAACCAAACCCGTAAACATAAATAAGTTCAGCTTGGCTCCCACAGGGCTATATGCCTTATACAGACAACCAAACGAACCCATTAGTTACCCACCCTGGCATGCGGGCACGTCGGGATCGGCACGAACTTACTCACGTATCGACCTCTCAAAGAAAGAAAAGCTAATATAACATAAAGTGCATGAGACATGGTATTAAGTAATTATGTATTTACCGTAGCTCATAGATGAGGTGATCGAATCGGTAGTACTGGATGGCAATTACTTCAATTGCACAAGTGTTAATTTGCTTCAAATGCATGGCAGCCATAATTGTGAAAGCATTTGAATTAAGGATCGGAGCTTAATTTGGTCCAATATTCATAGTTAAGGTAACATGACATAGAATTATGGTCCATAACTTGATTTGCATTTGAGTAAAGGAAAACGTGTACCCAGAGCTTAATTTAGTCCAATATTTATAGTTGAGGTAACATGACATGGAGGTATGATCCCTAACACTTATTTGTAAGTGATTCACCGACCACCTGTAAAAATCTCGAGACCTATGTACAGTGAATATTTGCAAATTATAGCCTCGCTAGGCGAGCACTGTCTTCCCCCTTCGATCTACCATAGAACTGAGCTTCAGTAGAGGATCACTAGGATATATAGCACACGTAGACACAGCTGATGAGTACTGCTTTACATGTTGAATACGTCATTGCTGTTAGAAACCATTTATGCATAGAACGGCATGGATTCTAAAGTATGTCTTCTAGGTGATATACGTTGTTGATTCTGTTGGAATAAAAAAAGTAAAAAAAACTTTCTGGGTATGACCAAAATAACCCAGAATTTGACCGCGTGATAGAGTGGTTTTATCTTTTTTTTTTTCTCTGTCACACGATTTAGCCCGGCGTTCTCTCTGAAATTGCAACAGAACGATGATCCTCCCGGATTGCAACTGCCGGCCGGCCCGGCCCAATGTCTCTACTCTCTATGTCCTTCACCGTTAATTTGGTATTTGGTGGATGGGTCCTGCCGGAAGAGTCGGCAGAGCACTCCCGGCTACTCAGACGGTCCACACCCTATAGGCTAGTCGAAGGAGCTTTGTATCGCAAAGACATGCTCGGAGTCCTCTCCAAGTGTGTATCTTAAGAAGAGAGCAAATAACTACTTAGAGAAATCCATGAAGAACTTGTGGAGCAAACTCGTCCTTTTAGACCCCAGTAGGGAAGGCCTTCAGTATGGGACACTATTGGCCAACCGCCCTCGCCGATGCTTGTGCCATCGTGACTACCTGCAAGGCTTGTCAATTTCACGCCCGCAAAATCCATCAACCAGCCTGCGCCCTGCAAATGACATTATCGACATGGGGAGTCAACATCATAGGACCGTTCCCCCTAGACCAAAAGGGCTTTAAGTATTTGCTCGTAATATGATATATTGTTACGAGACTATCATGTTCATTCTCAAGTTTATTTTAGTCTCATTCTTATAGAGAAATTCTTTATGTCAAAATGTATAAGCTATTCATCCATTTAAGGTATATCTCTTTATAATTAATTTATGAAACTAACAATTTGATTGATGGATCCTTTTAGTCTCACATATACAAATAGGATGAATATGCGAAATAGAGGTATGCAATTCGGTATTCAACTCATATCTAGTGTTGCATTCCTCTTGTGAAAGCACATGTTGAGCTTCAAATGTTATTTGAGTGAATTTATGCACATTGCAGCATTCCATATCTATTTGTAAATAATTATCTTGTGAACTTAATAAATGTTTTACTTGCTTGCACAATATAGATCTATCCTATTAGTCTTGTTTATGTGATCATTTACTTGCTTTGTAAGATAAACTTCACCATATCATTAATTGTATTTGTGCATATATGCTTCTCTTGTATACCATCAGATACACTTATTAAGTAGAGTTTATAATGTAGAGTGTATCCTACATTGATCCATGCTCTTAATTATCTATTTTGTTGGATCAATAACTACACGTCTTAAATCATATTGTACATGTGTATTTACTCATATATTTATTCATGTACACTTTAAATGAAGTTAGAGATTAAATTATATTGATTGATTAGTATGCCCTAAAATTTGGTTTAACATCTTTTGGCATCCTTCTCTCATGTGAATGTAAAGTCTTTCCATAAGATGCACATTAAAAACTATCATATGTCAAGTGTTTCTATTTATGTTGAGCTTTATTGTAACTGTCCATGAATAGCAATTATACTCTCTTCCATTGAGCTTTTAGGACTAACGCCTTTCATGAGGAGATGTTAAGAGGATTAGGTCATATGGAGGTGAATGATGACTATATGGCGTTAAGGGTTGATAGCCAAGTTCAGATCAACAAGACGACGAGTCACCGAAAGGTAGATGATAAGATCGAAATCGATAGGGCAAGAGAATCATCAAGGGGATGGTCGAGCCAAGGTAAGGAGATGGAGAAATTATCAAGAATGGTGGTCAAGTCAGGTTGATGAAACAAAGGCATCATCGTAATTTGGAGAATATCATGAAGTGAAGAAGGAATCAATAGATGATGATCAAGTCGAAGTCAATAGGACGAGAGGATCGCCAAAGGTTGATGGCGAGGTTGAGACCGATGGGACGGGATGATCGTAAATAAGGATGATCAAGTCGAGGTCGGTGGGACAGAGAAATCATAAAGATTTGGGGTCAAGTCAAAGTTGACAAGATGAAGACATCATATCAAGTGTGCTTACATCATGAAGCCGATTGATGGGGGATATGAAGCTTCAAGAGGATGCGCAAGGAGAATGTATGGCTAGTGTAGGGCTAAGGATGTTCCCTGATCTTTTACCAGTCTTAATGGTTGGTTGAAAGACCGGGTTTGTAGGATATCGCCGTGCTATTAAGAAGGGTCCGAATCGGTGTCGATAGGATCCGTTCCTAGCTCTCGGGTGATGCACATTTAGTCTTCTAAACCCTAGTTGAGCTTGATGAGGTGTCAGGGTGTCGTAGGAGTGTAGTGAGAGTGTCGAAGGTGTCTGAGAGGTGTTCGAACTATGGTTGTCCGAGAGTTATTCGACTTAGTTGGGTCAGTTTGACGATCTTGGGGGTACAGATTGTTTGTAGGCTTAGACAGACAATCTAAGGCCGGACAGTCCGGAGTTGGTTTGAGCTGAGAGGAGAAGGGAACAAATTGTTGGTAGTACCAGGCGGACAGTTCAGGCTAGGGGCCAAACAGTTCGGCCTAGGGAAGCGGATAGTTAGGCCAATACTGGCACTCACAGTGAGAACCATCAGGCCTAGGGCCCGAACAGTCCGGCCAGGAGGCCAGAAAGTCTGGCTATGGGGTCCGGTCCTTTCCCACCACTTGATCTGCACTAGTCCCTGGATCGGTACGCTAGTGGACACCATTTACATAGCCAGATCATTTCATACAAGCGGAAGTCTTATAATTAAATTAAGTACATGTACTAAGCCCGAAGGCTATTAAGTATTACAATACAGCACATTGGCCCAAATAGTTCAAGAGCAACAAGATCAAAGTGCAATGATAATCAAAAGAACATCAACTTCTCTTGTCGGCTATGTCCTAACAACGATTGGGGGTCATCCTAAGCCTCGTCCTAAACGTCAACGTACTCCTAGGCTCCGTCTTCCTGACATGCGTAGGGGTCTTGCGAGTGAGTGTGTGTGAGGTTAGTGCGCAATCAAACCGCACTGGCGAGTTAACACTCAACCTAATGTATTTAATGATAGAGGTTCCAAAGAAAAGGTTAGGGGTTTGTTTATTTGTAGAAAACAAGTTTTACAAATCATAACTTATGACTTAGCAATTTTAACCCAAAGTTCTACTAATCAATAATTCAAGTTTTAGTTTCCCAATCCATATCACAATCCCAATCTAGTCTTCCTCCAAACACCCGTCATCATCTTCCAGGTGTAATGCACCCGTTGTAGATTTTACGCCCACGAAGTGCCCGTTCTTCCCTAGCCGGGTTGCCAAGCCTGCACTAGAGTCACGGCTCCCTGTAATGTAAGACCTAGATCATCCTGCAGATGATGACATGAGCCTGTCTTCGCCTTGGACTAGGATTTACCATGACATTATCCAGCAAGCTACTAGGCCCCACGTCCACACTACCGCGCGATGGCAACACGTTGTGATGTTAGGAACCAAATCCATGGTTAGCGACTTTTCGCTGCGTGCCTCACTACATGCCCATCCGGTCTACTCTAGGAGTCACCTCGAATCTGGCCAATCCACACTTATCCATAACCACTTCTTTCTTCCGCTATTGTTTCTCCGTGTGCCCTGCACACGATGTGACGGAACCACCTCCAAGTGGCAGCGATTGGCAGCTACGTGTGTTGCTCTGCGCTCCTCTCAGCACCGCGTCTGTGAATGTATAGCCCTCTTCTCCACACCATGTAGTCTTAACTACTTCACACCCTTATCCACATGCCGAACCACGTCCGCATTCCATCACCACACACACTGGCATGCCAGGCCCAATTTTCCACCTTCAATGTTTATTGTGTCATCATGTCCGGCAAATGTCGGTTCACCGTTCCGAGACAACTAAGCCTAAAATTATTAATTGGACCTGAGCAATGTCTAAGCAGATTTTAACCAAGACTTAGGAGTCTAAATCAAGTTATTTAGTCTAACCAGATTATCAAGGATGATCATCATGACTATCATTATTAAAGTCAAATGAATGATGATTTCATCAAGGCAAAATCATCATAGTAAAACAGTACAAGTAATTAACAGGGCATGATATATCATGATTAAACAAGTAGGCATAATTACTTAAAGAGCATGCAATTTGATACGGTAGATAAAATACTTTTAGAAATTGGGTATTCAACATGATCTAACTGAATGTTAACTCGCCTTGGTCCTGGGAGTGATAGGGGTCTTCCTATTGTTCTTTGAAGTGGTCCTCGTGCTCTTCGACGTCTAATAACGGAATGAATTCGAAGAGCAATGAATACAACACCAAATGCACGGAAAGACATGATGCATAAAATGCAGCATACTTAGTCTGGCGATCGGTGACTATCGTTAAGTCTTTTCCTAGGTATCAAGGAAGTTCCTTGAGTTTACTAACGATCATAATCTTACGAATAGATAACGGTGGTGTGATCGATAGGTAGTTTATGATGATGATGGTGATGATGATGCAGTAAATGCTTTAATTGGAATCTCCATAATGTAGGATATAAATTTAAAATAAACTTTTATCTAAAGTAATTCCTAAAAATATTATATTGATGTTACAGTGGTATAATTAGTTGAATTTAATTAACAGCAAGAGGTGATCCCAAAAAGAGAAGGTCTCAATTACTCTAAATAAGTGGTTAAGTACTAATACCATGCTTTATTGAGTTTCAATATTTTATTAATTTCATCAAAGGTTCACTAGGTCTATGTAAAAATTTGAGATTTAATTGAAGTCATTTAATATTTAAAATAAATCAGATTTAGTTTCTATTTTATTAATACATAAGGAAATAGTTAAAATGCTCAATTTAATTATCCAGAGAGCAATATTGGTCCTAAAATTGTGTACTAAATTTATTAAATTTCTAAATCATATTTATACTTCTCTAGAATTTTATCATAATTTTAGGAAATTAATAGCTAGTTAAATAAAGTGATAAACCAATTTTTTAGTTACTATTAAGAGAGCTTTCTTGATTAAACAGATATTTAAAAAGGGTTACTGTGCCTATCTATAATTTTATTAGGTTCAACTTGCTTTCTAGTATTTTCTAGAATTTTCTCAAATTTTTATAAAGTATTCAAGTATTTTTCATAATTTATTTTCTATTTCTGATATTACTTAAGTGGATAAAAGATGAAAATACGGAGTGAACAGTGTTAGGCCGGCCCGGTTGTGCGGCCCAAAGTCTTCATAATGGGGAGAGGCGCTGGCGCGAAGGTCTGAACATGTGGAGAAAACGTACTACGACGAGTACGCCTCCACTTAATCGAACATGTGGGACCTTAGACCCACATGTCAGTGGCGCAAACCGGTCTCTCGAGATAATTTAAATCCCGGTGCGTAGTGCCAAGGGACCCACCTGTCAGCAACACTATCAAACGTAATACGAAGCTTGCACGAATCTTGGCGCAGATACAACGGCACTGGGTCATCGTCTTCCCTCTCGTTCATGTCAGCTCCGGCAAGAAAGAACCATGGCATGGCAGCGCTACAGACTACGGCTCGGGGAGTTCCTGGGCGCGTTGGGTTCCTTGAGCACCCGCGCACTTGTGGCTACCGGTGGCGCGCCAAATGGTGCTCTGACGCACCGAGGCCACGAGTAGCGGCGGTAAAACTATGGACACGTCGTGGCCAACTATGCTACGGTCCTGCTCGAGGGGAGATACCATGTGCATGGGTAATGTGGGGACATGTGGAAGCTTACCGAAGAGGTTGGAGGGTAGGGGCGAGGCTGGATCGGGCTGTCCATGTGCGGGGCCGAACAGGGGATGGCGGCTTGTCTTCGCATTTCGATGAGCCCGGCGGCGCTCTAGGAAAAAAACATAGCGCACGCACAAGGTCATAGGCAGCAGAAGGGTGCTATAAGTACATGGAATCGGAGAATGGCTCACCGGGGTGCGTGCAATCGAAAAGGGGGTGATTGTAGAGCCTTCCTGTCGACGGCAAGGAATCGAGCGAAACCGGCGACTCGGCGCGTCCGGGCTCAATTGCTTGGGCTCGGAGCAAGGTGTGGTAGTGGGGAAGCAGGCGCCGATGAGGGAAAAGAGAGGAGAGCTTGGGAGAGTGAGGGTGATGGGAGAGAGCCTTGATGGCTTAAGGCGCAAGGGGTCCGATCGGCGCGGGGCTCTATGGCGCGAGCTCGCGTGAGGGTGGGGACAAGGTGTCCGCACGGTGACCTTGGCGAAGGAGGGAGTTGCCACGGGGCAGTTCGGCCAGGGTTCAAGTGCCACGGTGGGAGTGAGAGTAGAGAAAGAGATCATAGGGCAGTAGCGGCCAGAGCTCGGGCGCCAGTACGAGGGGACGGCGAGGCGGTGCTTGGTCCACCAAGTAAAAGAGGGAGACCCCGGAAGACGCGAAGCAACAGGATACCCCGGGAGACCCTGATAGGACGGGGCGGTAGGGCGTGGTGAAGTCGGCTACGCAGTGTGAGCCCGGGCGTTGTTGGACACGTGGCGGCTGCTTCCTGCCCCGGTCGATGTTGGGCGCATGGCTAGGGTCGGTTACGCGCAAGATAGTGACGAGTGGCGCGGATGCACGGGTGGCTGGCGGTGCTTGGGCAGCATGGCAAGCCACTGCTGGTGCATACTGGGTAGCCAAGGAAGGAGAGAGAGACAGGGAAGGGAAAGAGAGGGGTAAATGGGCTGGGCTGGCCTAGGCCCAATGGGGGTTAGGCTGGACCAAGCCCACGATTTTGGGTTTATGTTAAATTCCAAATTTCCATTTGGTCATTTAAGTTTGAATTTGGAAATTTTAATTATGAAGTTTCACTGAGCATAACTAATACTATTAAGATTGGTAACTGAAGATTGGATGATTTCAATTGTTCAAAATTTTGGGTTAGAGGGAAAAAGGAGCAAAATGGTTAATAATTATGTTTGGCAAGAGAAATTTTAGTTAAATGTCCAATTACCTGAATTTGATTTCAAGGGAGGGATTTTAAAATCCTAATAATTTTGTAATTTCAGGGTCTTATAGGAATTGGGTACAAAAATTGCAATATTAGGGATATTAGAGCTCATTTTCAAAGATAAGCACACCTACACACACAGACATACATATATATATATATACACACACACACACATTACTGTCTTACAAAAGATTTATTTATACCAAAGAGGGATTTTTGAAGAAATGATAACTATATGCATGCTTAGATTTCTAGGCTGTTACATGGGCCTTGGGGCCAAACAGTTAGGGGGCTTTTGGCAGTTATTTTGAAACTGTTCAGGATTTTTTTTCGAACTGTTCGCGAACTACTGTTAAACTTCCAACGACTAGTTTTTTAGATCTATGCCTATTTAAACCCTTGAGTAGCTCCTTTGTGTGCGGGCTTTTGGAGGGCTTGAGGGTTGGTTTGACTGAGATTTTTGGTGTGTTAGTGTGAGAAGTGGCAATAAAGGGTGAGAAAGAGGAAGAGCACCATATTGGGTAGATTTGGTGAAACCCTAGTGAGAGGAGTGAGTGACCAAATTAGTCTTATGTGCATCACTCTTGGACTTGATTCGGTGAGATTAAGCAGCTTCGGACTTGTTACTCTTGGTGCTTGCCGGCACCTCGACGACGTGGGAAGCATCATGCACTAGTGACCTCAAAAAAGCATGTGAGAAGGCCCGGGCAAACCGTATGAGTGGCGTTGGCGATTGCCATCACGAGAGGGGAAGAACTGGCAACCACTAGTAGAGAAGAGTCGGTTGGCTCAGAGAGCGAGGCAATCCTTGCAAGAATCAAGCCTTAACGTGGATTAGGGGAGACCGACAAGTCTCCGAGCTCCACAGGAAAAAGTCTTCGTGCCACTTGTGGCTTGCCTCTTGTGCTCTTATATTCATTGACATACCTTGATATGGTTATTGTACTATCTATCCCCTGTTGATTGCTGCTGGTTCCTAGATTGAACTTGATCTTACATATCCTTGAGCTAGTGCTTAGCTCTCATAGCATTTATCTTATGTTTAATTGTATATCTTGATTGCCTAGTTGTATTTGATTCACCTCACTCTAGGATTGTTATTACATTGATATATTATTTGTGTTCAAAGAATTTATCTTTAGCTTCTACATTTATTTAAGCATTGAACACAAGTGTAAAATTGAATAAAAAATAAAATTTTAATAAACCTAATTCACTCTCCTCCTCTTGGGCATTTGGTTCCTTGCACCATCGACATGCACGCAATGATCATATGCTATCAAGTTCCAATATCCAAGCTTAAAATACTTCAAAATTCTAGTTCTTTGTGCAAATTTTGAGAATCCTTTTTGTGCCCTTAGGAGTACAAAGACGTTGATGGCGTTTTCACTCACTAGGTGCTATTTCAAACCATTGGCACTATTAACTCAGTGTGTGAGAGAACGAGAGAGATCTTAGAGAGACAAAATGTAATCTCTTTATTTCTTCTATGAACAGTGTACAGTGAACAGTACTCGCAAATATACAAAATGATTGTATATTGACTAAAAAACTCCCTCCAAAAACTCTGTGGGAAAAATGGATGGAGAAAAAAGTTCATTATACATAAGCTTGTATTTATATTGCCTCATTAAAAACCTTTATGAGAAATCATTATGTAAAACTCATAAAGGAAAAAAAAAGTACAATATTTCACAATTAATTAGGTTAATTTTCAGAGGGTTCTCCCCCTGAACCTTGCAATTTATAAAGTCTTCTCATACCAATTCCATAAACGCATTTCAAAAATGCGGACTTTGGTAGAGACTTAGTAAATAAATGAGCAATATTTTTACAAGACTTTGTTTGTAAAATTTCTATCTCTCCACTCTTTTGGAGTTCATAAGGATAGAATAATTTAGGAGCAATATGCTTGGTAATATTGCTCTTAATATAACCTGATTGCATTTGAGCGATACAAGCTGCATTATCCTCATAGATAATGGTAGGGGATTCCAAGGTGTTAATACCACATGATTTTTGTATATGATTAATCATTCTGCGAAGCCAAGCACATTCTCGTGAAACTTCATATAATGCAATTATTTCAGAATGATTAGTGGAAGTAGCCACTAAAGTCTGTTTACTAGACTTCCATGAAAATGCCGTACCACCATACAAAAATACAAATCCAGTCTGTGATCTGGCATTGTGGGGATCAGACAAATAGCCAGCATCAGTATGACCCACTATGCACATATCTTGGTTTTTCTTATAAAATAAACCAAGATCTTGTGTTCCTTGTAAATATCTGAAGATATTCTTAATGCCAGCCCAATGTCTCTTTGTTGGTGCTGCACTAAATCTAGCCAAGAGATTAACTGCAAATGAAATATCAGGTCTAGTGCAGTTTGCTAGATACATTAATGCTCCAATAGCACTAAGATATGAGACTTCTGGTCCCAAAATATCTTCATTTTCACCTTTTGGTTTAAATGGGTCTTTATCCCTATCAAGGAATCTAACAACCACAGGGGTCTTAGATGGATATGATTTATCCATATTGAATTTCTTCAAAACCTTTTGAGTATATGCAGACTGGTGCACAAATATCCCATCAGGGAGATGCTCAAGTTGCAAACCTAAGCAAAATTTGGTTTTACCCAAATCAGTCATTTCAAACTCCGTCACAAGATGATTGCTTGCTTCTTTAATATCTTCTGTGGTTCCAATGATATTCAAATCATCAACATAAACTGAAATTATGCAAAATCCACTTTGGGATTTCTTAATGAACACACAAGAACAATCATCATTGTTTGAGTAACCCTTCTTAAGAAGGAACTCACTTAGTCGGTTGTACCACATTCTACCCGACTGCTTTAATCCATATAGTGACTTTTTCAACTTGACACTGTACATGTTACGATTTGCTTTAAGATTCGGAATCGGTATCCTATCAGGGACTTTCATATAAATATCCGAATCAAGTGACCCATACAAATATGCGGTCACCACATCCATCAATTGCATTGTTAAATTCATATTTACTGCCTATGATAGTAAATATCGAAACGTTATTCCACTCATCACCGGTGAATATGTTTCATCATAATTGATGCCGGGTCTCTGCGTAAACCCTTGTGCTACAAGTCTCGCTTTGTATCTCACCACCTGATTATTTTCATTCTTTTTTTCGAATGAAAACCCATTTATTTCCAACAGGAAATATTTTAGGAGGTGTTGCCTCAACAGGACCAAATACCTCTCTTTTCTTTAGCGAGTTTAATTCAGCCTCAATAGCTTCTTTCCATTTGACCCAATCTGAGCGCTTCATGCACTCTGCCATGGACTTTGGTTCTAGATCCAGTTGAATAGATTCAACCACTTTAGAGGCAAAATATATGTCGACAATTGTAGTCTTTCTATTATACAATTCTCTCGAATCAGTATAATTAGTGGAAATTTTCTCATCCAACAATTCTTTGCCTTGTGACTCATCATGATTTCCCAATACGATTGAGTCCAAGGGTTCCGATGTCCCAACATTGGAGTTTGTGCGCACATTAATGTTGGGTTTACTAATCAATTGAGAATTTCTGACATTTTTCTTAATTTGATTTATTGATTTGCCTTTATCGGTCCTTTGTTGTTTCTGCGGACGTCTCCGCGAAACTGAGTCCCGATTAACTGGAATTCTCCCCCTCTTATTTGCATTAGGGGCAAGAGTAGTTTTCTTTGATACCTCTACTATTTCCGGTGCATTAGCAGCGGGTATATGAGATTTCATAACACCCTTATAATCAATAAATGCATCTGGCAGATTATTTGCAATATACTGTAAATTTATAATTTTCTGAACCTCTTATTCAGATTCTTTTGTACGTGGATCTAAGGACTGAATGCCCGTGGCATTCCAATCTATTTTTCGGCATTCATTGTGGTACATATCTCCCCCTAATGCCGGGAAATTGTCCTCATCAAAAATACAATCAGCATACCTAGCCATAAACAGATCCCCTGTTAATGGCTCAAGGTATTTAATAATTGATGGAGATTTATACCCCACATAGATCCCTAATTTTCTTTGAGGACCCATTTGTGTACGCTGCGGTGGTGAAATCGGTGTGTAGATAGCACAACCGAATTTTCGCAGATGGGAAATGCTTGGCACATCTCCACGTACTAACTGCAACGGGGAAACCGTATGATATACAGTTGGTCTAACTTGGATTAAATCTGCGGCATGCAAGACCGCATATCCCCAACAAGTTGTTGGTAATTGACAATTTTGAAATAGAGGTCTAGCAATAAGCTTTATCCTCTTTATTAAAGATTCTGCTAAGCCATTTTACGTATGAACATATGGCACAGAATGCCCTACATTAATGTCCAAGGCCAAACAATAATCATTGAATGCCTCTGATGAAAATTCAGCCGCATTGTCCAATCTAATGGACTTTATCCTATCATCGGGATGATTGGCTCTTAATTGAATTATTTGGGCAATTAATCTTGCAAAAGCATGATTCCTTGTAGAGAGTAAACATACATGGGACCATCTTGTAGATGCATCTATTAGCACCATAAAATACCTAAACGGCCCAGACCATGGCTGAATAGGTCCGCAAATGTCGCCTTGAATTCTTTCCAGAAAATTCAACGACTCATTTTTAATTTTAAGGTACGAAGGCCTTAAAATCAATTTTCCCTTAGCACACGCAGTGCACATGAAATCATCATATTTTGGGAAATCAGTATTTTTGATGTTATGGCCAACAGAACTCTTTATTATTTTATGTATTATACCCAAACCTGGATGACCTAATCGGTCACACCAAATCTTGAACCTATCAAGATTATAGAAAATTGTCTTTAACGCAACATGTGGTTCGGGTTTAATATATGTGTAGTACAATTCGATGAAAATAAAGGAAGCTTTTCAACCACTTATTTTTCGCATCCATTACTTCTGGTTAAGAGCAAATACTCAATATTGCTCTCTTTAGTAGTTTCCACGTAGAAACCATTGATGCGAATGTCTTTGAAACTCAATAGGGTATGTGTAGATTCAGGATACAACAAAGCATCCTCTATCACAATATTTGTACCCATAGGGAGTATGATGATGGCTCGACCAGAACCAATAATTTGAGCATCACTACCAACGATGTTCATAATATTTTCTTTCCTCTTAGTTAGAGTTTGGAAATATTTCATCTCCCTTAATATTGTGTTAATGGTGCAACTGTCAACCAAACAAAGTTCTCCTTCCATTGGATTGTACCACCAAGTTCTATATATAAAACAAGAGTAAAAATTAACTTCAATATAGAACAAGTATATAAACACATATTATATGTTTGATGACATACAACATTGTTTTGCTCATTTTGAGCCACAATTACATGCTCCTTATCAGCAACAAATAAGACCTATGTACACATACAAATATTCAACTAAAATACACAACATCTATGTAGATTAATACATGCTAATTACATCAATAGGGATATTAAGAGACTTTAAATAGTATCTCCAAACATGTCTTGGGAAGCATATTCCACAAGCATGTTATCTATGCCCATTTCGGCTTCGTTCTGTTGCACCAACGCACTGCTATCAACATCCATGACAGTATTACCCTGTCTTTCATCAATATTCATACTTGGATTTTCGACGAAGTGAGCTTCAACTTTTCCTTTTTGATTGTTGCTGTTGCCAACAGATTGGAGGTACAACTCCACCAGATACTTAGTCGTGCAGCACTCATTTGCCCAATGACCTTTACAACCACATTTATGGCAAAGAGTATTTTCTCCCTTAGAGAATTATTCTTGAATTTTTCTTTGCCATAAAACTTTCTTTTGCCCTTCTGCATTTTGTTAGACATCTTCTTTGCATTATTCTTATTCTTCATCTTCTTTCCTTCCTTCTTTTGATTATTATTAACACTAGTGCTCGGAATATTGGCATTTACCTTAGGTACATCCATTGCCCCAGTTGGGCGTGTATGATGATTCTTCATAAGAAGTTCATCATGTTTTTCTGCCTGAAGTAGAGTATAGATTAAATCCGAGTGTTTAGTGTATTTTTGTTGATGATATTGCTGCTGCCAATATCCTCATAGAAGGATGAAAAGTGCAAAGTGTTTTTTCAATCATGTCCTCATGTCGTGCACCCCGGTATTTCTACCGGCTTGAGTGACCGAATACTAGTCCCAGGAGACCATAGCTAGTATTGCACTTAAGGACATTTGGAATATCATCGCAGGCATTGCATTTAACTAGAATTTAACAGTTTACATAAATAAATATCATCCCAGCTGATATAGACAAATACATAGTCTTGCACAGGGTTTAGTTCAAGCACATAAAAATAACACAGCGGAAGACTGAAGCGATGACATCCCGAGGTTGACCCGGAACGCGCGGCTAATCACCTTGACCCTCCCGGTCACAGTGGCACCGTTCTTTGAAATCTTGACTGAACAAATATCCGTGGTCCATATAATGAGTACACGGCTACTCAGCAAGCGGTCCTTAATAAATGAATGCAAAGTCAATGGATGGGTATAGTTATTTTGCTAAAATATTACCTATCTACTTGTTTATTTGTTAGCCAAAGGACGGCTAACCAGCTCCAAAAGAGGCAATCCCTGCCCACACTACATCAAGTTGATTAATTAAAACACATTAGACTACCTTGTGTCAAACTCCTTTCCCCCGCCCATAACCGCTGGCACGGCTACCATGATAGTTTTAACTCTGCAGAGTGTGTACACGTTCCCCACAAGCCCTGTCTCATCCCGAGGGAGAAACAGTACAAAACCGTTCATCGCTTTCACCGCCCCATAATGTACCCTTTCTTTTGATTTCGCGCCCATACGGTACACTTCGACCAAAGCCGAAGCCGATCATGCGACTCCTTCACCGGACCGATAGCGCACCGCATGAGGTTAGCCCCATTTAAGCCATTCGAACCGGTGATCGCGAATCACGTCCGTCCACTACGAAGTACAATGAAGCTAGGTTTCCACACTAATAGATTAGAGCCGAAGGCACAAGTGGTCAGATGCGGTTCAGTTCGGTACGGTAGTCACAAGTATACGGTCCTTATATGACAGAGGAGACCTACACGTCTCAACCACAAGCCCAAAATCCGCCTCTTCTGGGTCTCGTCAAATCAACACACACCACGTTGATTTTACTTGATTAGGTTTATTCAAAAACAGTACCACGAAGTCAAACTCCACGGATACCAGTTATTAATATGTGAAACCTATCAACTACCAATCCCAGAAGCTAGGCTAAGCATCTACACAAGGATAGGCTAGTAAAACAGTACCAAAATAGGCTATCAATGGAAGGCTACTTCATATTAGTAGAGTGCTAATATGGATTCGGAGCAAACGGCACATATGATGATAATTGAAGCATGCAGAAATAAGTAATCATGAAATAATTAAAATTTAGCAAACTAGGGTTTCAATATGAATCTAGCTTGCCTTCGAAGAAGCTAGGTTCTGGATCACCTCCTTGAACGGCTCTAACGTCTCCGGACAAACAGTACGCCGGTTCTAAGCGAAAAAGTAAATAAACAACAATAAATATCAAACATACAGAAAACAGTATGGTAAAAATATATAAAATTCTTGGGATTATTTGTGATTTTTAGGCTCTGGAATCATCTAATTTGGAGTTCGGGAACTCCCTAAACAATTCGGGGAAGTTTTGGGAGAAATAGAAAAGGCTGAAAAAAACTAAACCGGGTTAACCGGCGGTTAACCGAGCAAAAACCGAGAGAATCCCGGTTAACCACGCGTGCGGGACGGCTGGCGCGGGTGGCGGCTTGGCATTGGCACGTGGCGGCACGCCATCTGGTGGACCTTGGCAGCTGGCGGTTGCTGGCGTGGCGAGGTCGGCCTTGAGGGCGTGGCGGCGGTGGTGGGGGCGCGTGGCGGCGGCGGATTGGCGGCGGCGTGTGGTTGGCTTCTTGTGGCGGGCAGCGGTGGGCGTGGCGGCGGTGGCTGGGCGGCGGCGTGATGAATCTTGTATTGGGCGAGATCCCGGCGGCGGCGGCGATCGCCGGCGGCGATGACGATGCCGATTCCGGCCATCTCTATCTCCTTCATTCTCCACCAAATATGGCGATCCATATAGTCAAATTGATCAGACGACGAGCTCTCCAACGTCCTAGCCTTGGATCTTCGATTTGGATCTCGAGCAGAGAGGATCTAAGGTTTTCTCGGTTTGGCTAGGGTTTGCTTTGAAACCGAGGGATTGAGGGGCTTGTGCGTGGGTGGCGGTACATGGGGTGTAGGGTCTTGAGACCGGCTTAGGGGGTGGCACGTGCATATATATAGAGGGAAGGATTAGGGTTAAATATAGGCCAAAAGCCCAATTAGGGTTTGACGAGTTTGACCAAGGTTGACCACGTGGAAAAGGTGACTTGGCTTTGGAAAACATGCTAAATTGGCTTGGTTAACTTTGTAGCTTCCTAGGGCACTTATATCACACTAGGGTTTCTAATAGTCCTTACATGAGCCTTTTACACATAAAATAATAATATAAAATATATATATTTTTTTATTTATTTTTGTTTCTTTTTATAAAGCAAGTGATAGACTAATAATTTTATTAGGATGTCACAAATCCTTCCCCCTTAAAGAAATCTCGTCCCCGATATTTGGGAGTTAGTGGGGCTCTACTAGGACGGACGTGCAACGGACGTCACACCTCATCTGTGACAGCCTTGTCACAGAATCTCAGTTTGGAATTGATCTTATGCACGCGAGAATTATATTCAGCGACAGACTTAAAGTCTTGAAAGCGTAACATAGACCATTCCCTTTGAGCTTCAGACAATATGACCGCTTTCTGTTGATCATATCTATCCTTTAAGGACTTCCACAAACTTAGTGGATTCTCCTCCATCAGATATTCAGTTTTGAGATCTGAATGGAGGTGGTGCCTGATAAAATGCACAGTTGCATATTTGTAGTTTTCCGGTATGGGGGCGTCACCCTCCATAGGATCATTGATGGATACACGACTCCTAGATGCCAAATTTATTTTAACATCTATAGCCCAAGTTAAATAATTACTGCCATCCACAGCAAGTTCGGCAAACTCCTTTTTGGAGATATCAGTCATATCTACATAATAATCATGCAATTCTGACTACATAATAATCATGCAATTCTAATTAATTTACTTTTAACTAAGTAAATCAAAAGCATGAATAAGTTGCAATTTTATTGAATAAAAAGGTCTTAAATAATAATTTCTAGTAGAGACATTAATTTTCTTTCCATTTGTCACAATTTCTGCAATTAAAGTTGAAATAAAATAATCAACGATACAGAAAAGAAAGTGACGTAGACCTTTTAGCTATGGGTGAGATACTCTCACTATGATCATTAACCATAGAACCCAAGCCTTGTGCGTAAGCACATAAGGTAATCGTCTTCTACCATATGCAATATGGCAAAAGTAAATTAATGCAATGACGTAGACCTTTTAGCTATGGCCGAGATACTCTCACTATAGTCATTAACCATAGGACCCAAGCCTTGTACATAAGCATTTAAGGTAATCGTCATCTACCATATGCAAATAATCATGGTAATAAATGCTAGAAAATAATACAATACTTAGAACAAAACATTATATATTAATTGCGATTACACATATTTACAGGGGTAAATTACATCGCAATTAATAGCACAAACATAACAGATTATGCTGTTCTAAGTAATTAAACAGTAATTAGCATACTAACTAAACAGAAATAGATAATAACTAAAGTAACTAGGGCTAAAACAGAAGAAATCATTGAAAATTAGCCCTTTTCTTTCTATCGGCTGGGCTTCTTTGCGATTGAATTAAAACACAGGGGCCTAATTGCAAAATGACATGGATATTTTGGTTCCATTTGCCCAGCCGATTGGGCCATAGCCCATTCAATCCTCATCAGTCACCACGAGTGGCTAGGGTTTCCAACCCTAGCCCCCATGGCCGCCACCGCCGGCGCTTGGTGCTCGAGCCACCGCCAACCGGAGCACCGCCCGCCTCCATCCCACCGGATCCGCCAAGACCGCGCGCTTGGAGAAGAACTGCCGCCTCCGTGGCGGTGCACGCTGGCGCAGACCACCGCAAACTGTGAAGGCCACTTCGAGCCGCCGCCTGCCGCTGCTGTGGTTCCGGCGGCCGTGTCGCCGCCGCCCATCTCCACTTTGATTTGGCGCGCCGCCTTGAGAAGAGCCGCCGCCGTTGTCTCCCGTGGCGGCCGTCGCCGGCGCGCGCCGCCGCCCGCATGGTGCACGCGTTGCCGCCGATGGCCGTCTCGTCGTCGTGGCGTGGGGAGAAACCCGGCGGCCATCGCCTTGGCCACTCCGCCGTCGGTGTAGAAGGGCTCGGCCTCCTTCCGCTGCCATGGTGAATGATGGGCGGCCTCCTTGTCGAAGGGAAGACCGGAGAGTCAAGGGGCCGCTTCGATCTTGATACCTCAACGCCGGCGCCATCGCGTGGAGGAACCGCAATGAAACCCGGAGGCTGGAGAGGAAGGTGAAGGAGGGGCCTGTCCTCCTCCTCGGGCAAGGCCTCTCTCGCCAATGCAAGGCTGCCGAGAAGCTTGAGGCGGCGACAAAGGCCGCCAGATCTTCTTCATGTGCGGCGTGGTGAAGAAGCGGAAACATCCGAGGATTCGGCGAGTACCGAGGGAGTCGAGTCAGTATGTGGGTGATGGTGCCCTTGACCCCCTCGGCGAGAGAGCAGCAGCGGGAAGAGGCACTGCCACCGGAGTCTCCGGTGAACCGGGCATTGCTGCCCTTCTATCCGAAGGTATATTGCGTCTCCCCGTGTTTCTCCTCCTGTTTCTTCTCCTGGATGTCCGGTGACGACAAGGAGCGATGCTCCGCCGACGTTGCCATCTCCGTGATGGGTGGTCAGTGGTTGGAGGGGTTGAATCCTCCACTGTGGATGCCAAAATGGTCATCCACAGTGCCTATCCACAGTGCCTCCCTGATCCTCCACCACGGTGTGTTCGCCGAAATCCGGCGAGGGTTCGTCCACCATGAACGGATTTGTCGATCCATAGACTTCTCCCCTTAATCACAATTACTGTGTAATTAGAACTGCGATTAGGGACTCACCGTAGAATCAAAGTGCTTGATAACGTGTTGTAGTGGCACTATTAACTCGGTGTGTGAGAGAACGATAGAGATCTTAGAGAGACAAAATATAATCTCTTTATTTCTTCTATGAACAGTGTACAGTGAACAGTACTCGCGAAATACACAGGGCAATGCCCTATTTATAGAAAGAAAAGAGCAGTTGCTAAAATGATTAGTTAACTGTCCAACAGTTAACAGATGTATTTATCCATTTATAAAGCAATTAATATTTGCCCATATATGTTTATTATCACAACAGTCATAAGTGGAATTTCCCGCGCATTTTGCAGGGTGACGAGGTATATTACCGGCAACCAAGCGCGCCGCACAAAAATACCGTGGACCACGGTTGGAAAAAAAAAGAAGAGAAATCAAAGGTAGCTCTAGTGGCCAAATGAATGAACCAATAGGATCTCATATGAGTTAGCTTAACTACTCTAACTATGGCAAAATATTTCTAAGATGTTAATAAACAAGATGTGCTTCTATTCATTGATAATATCTTTTGTCTTGTTCAAGCAGAATCGAAGGTATCTGCTTTATTAGAGAGAATACTCTCCACAATGGGTTATCAACCTAAACCCTAATACAGAAATGGGTTCTTTACAAGAATAATTTACTTCTACCGGAAAGGAATTTATAACTTCAATCTGAACAGTTCATGACCTCAATCCAAGGAATCTATAACTTTGATCTAAACAGTTTATGACTTTGATCCAAGCACTATATGCACATGCAGATGATTTGACCGACCCTCCTCCTACCATAATATTTGCACATTTGGATGCTACTTGACCAACCCTGCTCCTGCCACAACATTTACACATTTGCATGCTCCTACCTTTTCAGAGGATTACCTTCCAAGGATATTTATGCAACTTTCAAGGGTATTTATCCAGCAGTAGATCTTTAAGAGTATTTATCCAGCAGCAGCAGATTCTTTAGATTCAACCGAAACTTGAAAAAACAAATTCCAATTACCACAGGAGTTTGATCACTGTTCGAAAAAAATCCCATAAAAGGCCACATTAGTATTGGGCGCAAGGTGAGAACATGGTAGATATTATAGCTTATATACCCACACAGGAAATATCTATACTTCGCATTGCAAACTAACAAAGGCCACACGCGTGGTAATGTCACACTGTCACACATAGATTGTTGGGCGTATTGCCAGTACCTCATACGTTGTACATACTGAATTGCTGATATGCACTCACGAAAAAAAGAGATTTATATGGAAACCACCGTATATCTTTGGAAGACTGCACATTTCAATGAGTAGCACGCAGAAATGATGTTTCGAACAATGCTTGCAGATACTTTTATTTACAGATACTTGACGAGAAGCCAAACAATAGCCGCGAGAAGTACTATTGCGACAACAGATAACAGCAGGCACATGCATGAGCAGCCACCTTTGGTACGCTTGTTCAGAATTGCAAGCCTCTTTTGCACACGCTGAGTGAAAAGGTTTGTGTCAATTTTCCAATTTTGTGAGTTTGAAACAATCTATCAAGAAGTAGTAACATATCTCTAGTTGGTTTAGAAACAGTTCGGGTGTAGTAGGACAGAGGGCTAACCTGAAGACGGGAGTTTGTAACATCAACATGATCTTCTAGATCATCCTGCAAATATCGAGAGTGCAATTATTATCCAGCTTTACAAACACAAATGCAAAGGCTCTTTTAGGGGCACTAACAATCAATCTTGTATGCAGGGTAAGTTCTTCATTGACTGCTAAGGCAATATGTTTTGTGCTCAGAACTGTTTCTTCCAGCTTCTCAAGACCCTCATCTTGTTCTGAAAATTGTTAAAATAGAAAATAGACAAATTAATACAAACATACATATGTATGAGTGCCTACCAACCTCATGAAATACAAGTAATGTGAAGAAACGGGCCACATGAAATCTATTAGGTGTGCTTGTATGCAAATAACTAATCATGTATTTTTATTCAGATTCCACAGTTCACAAGTTTAACTTTTTTATTTAAAAAACACTACAGGAGGAACAGTAATAAGTCAAATATTTAATTATACCTTTCATAACTTGCCTCTGAAGGCTAACAATCCCTTGGTTATCCAAACCAGCAACTCTGCTCATATCATCAGCTGCCTTCTTACCCTGACCAAGCAAATCCTCCCTAACAAAGGATTCCAATAATAATCATCTGATCAAACTGGGAACAAATAATGCCCTAACATTTCTTTTTTACACACAAGAAGCTAAGCATTGATGCAGAATACTGATATGAAGAACACACCTGTTTGCAAAATTTGACATGTTGAAACTTGTTGCCATCTGTTTTGCTTTAGATTTCAAACTGGAAAGTATGTCTTGGCGCTTATGCAATTCCTTATCAGTGCTGCACAAATAAAAAAATCATTCAAGAGTGAAAATTTTTGACCATATCTATAAATTTTAAAATATATCAGGCCTTATCATTAGAAACAATTTATGAAAGTTCTTGCAAAATGAAAAAATTACTTTCAATGATATGGAAACCCAATTATAATAAACTTGTCTCATGTACAATGCTACAGGCTACACATAAAATTTGTATCAACCAGCATCGCAGCATCTGACCTATCATAAAGATTGAGCTTAACAGAGTCAAATATACAAGATTTTTTCTCACAGCAGTCAACCCATGTACTTATTATTATTATTATCAACACAAAAGGTAAGGTGCAATCTTCAACAATGACTTGGATTGTTCCTATTCTGAAATAACTTGATGCCAACTAATGAATGCTAATAAGGTGCATAGCATAGTCAACATCATGCTTGAAATGTTGTACTTTCTCCATACAAGCTCTTAAACTCTACATCAACCAAAACTGATGAATTAATACAACCTCCATGGCACCATTTATTGCTTAATAATTCAAGTACCATATTAGCAATCTTGGGTCCAGGTCAGTAAAGTAAAAACAGCGAGAAGTAAACAGATCAATTATTGATGAGGGGCAATATCGCCAGCCTCCATTTAATGTACCATAGAAGAATTTTAATTCAAGGATATGGCAAACATGAAAATAGATTGCTAAACTGTCCATACAATTTCAGTGAGATCCTACACTGTCATATATTTCTTTGTAGCTTTCATAATAAACTGTCAAGACTTTAAAGCAAAATGATATGGCATTGTTGTAAGTACTCCACCTATCTTTAGTATTATGTAAAGATAAAATCATAATAATAGAAGCAACTGAACATACATTGACTTTGGAGGAATCCTGGCCAACAATGCCTCCAAGCTATCCAGTCTAGTCCCAAGAATAGTTATTTTTCTCCGAATGGCTGATGTGTGGCGCATAATTTCGGGGCCTGATTGTGGAAGAGACCCTCTATCAGAAATCATGGAACTGATATCATCAGCAAGCCTGGATGCTTCATTGTACTCTTTCACCCATGGGTCCGAAGATGATGCCATTGCTGTTGAATTAAAAATATTAGCGTAAATGCAAAGTTGGCACCCCAAAGTATGATAAGAGTATAAATATTTAAAAGGAATGATAAGAATAAGCAAGAGATTTACAGTATCAAGACTAACTATGAAACATGTAGTAGGCTTTGATGATGCCCACATGAGCATAAGAAAAATTATTGCAAATGAGGTATGAGGCATGCACATCAATATTAGGGTATAAAGGAAATATGTATTGGTTGTATGCATCCTTAGTTGGTGCAGAGGCCGGAGGTTTCTTCCATTGTCTAAAAAAATAAAGGCAATATGTATGTGGAAGATTTTTAATGAATAGTTCTTGGTGTCTCTTTCTACCAGTGCCGTCACATGAGTACAACAAGAATAATAAAAATGATTAATGTGCAATGACAAATCATTTGTTTGCTTAGAACAAAGAATACACCATCTATCTGCGGGAACACAGTGTTGCTATTCACGAAATGAAGGAACCAAAACAAATAAGATAAAATGCCACTAGGCACAAAGGAACAACGAGTTTGCTCAAGATTTAGAATGGCATGCCCTGAATGCATTCTGCTTAGTACTTCTGCCGTAAATAATCCCAAAGTTAGGCCGCTCTTACAGAGTTCCTCTTGTTTCCCAGCTTGTTACTGACAGGTGAATGTTTATGCAGATAGGACTCTCAGGCATCTAAAAAAACAGAAAGGATGGGCCTCAGGAACACTTCCAAGACCCCAACTTAAACCACACTTCATCCTTGTAACACCGAAAGAAAGAACTAACCAGAGCTTGCAGCAGGGGGGAAAAACTGCAGCAAGCTGACAGCCATAACTCCTGTTGCCTCGTGTTGCAAAATTTGCAGGAGGCTTGTGATTGCAATACAAGCGAATCAATATATTTACATCTCTACTACTTAAAAAGCCTCTTGTGGTGGTGAGTGATGAATCTTCACGATTGCCCCCTTCCCATGAATCTTCACGATTCCACCCTTCCCATCTCTGGATCGTCCCCATCCCCACCGCCGCCCATGCCAACAATCCAACACCCCCCCCCCGCCCGGGTCTCCCCCGCCCTACCGCTGGCGGCATCGCTGCCTCCGACACATGCGCCCTTCCGCCGCTGCAGAGACCTCCGTTGGTTGGATCTAGCCCCGCCACCGCGGGCTCCGCAGCACCTCCTCTGTCCACGTGTGCTTGGTCTCTCGATTCGGCTCCCTCCGGTGTCGCTGCGGCCGGCTGGATCCGGTCAAGGTGAGGAAGGAGACCGTGCAACGCCGCCATCAGTTGGAGACGGGAAGAGGAAGCCAGGCGGCGCCGCAGCGAAGAGAGGGAGGAGAAGGAGGGGACCGAGCGGGAAAAGGGGAGAGGGGAGGAGGTCTGAGGAAGACTTTCCCACCCGGTGCCGCCGTCGCCGACCCGCACGAGCCCGATGTCACCGGAGCTCCCCGCCGCGCTGGTAGGACGACGAGCCGAGGACGCTCTCGGGGCCAAACGGATCAGATCGAAATAGTTATTAGTTACTTTTACATATTTGCATAGATACATACGGATGTTCTCAACAACACACAGAAAGAATTTTTATTTGCCCCATAAAGATAGTCGAGCCCATTAGTTTACAATTTGTCTTTATATGTGAACTTAATTTCCTGTATATCATTTTTGTCAATGCGTTATCTCTTTACCGTTAAGTTAGCCATAAAATGTCATCTTTGTCCGTTGTCTTTTTAATATGTTACAAAATAAAAAAATTCATACTAGAAAACTCATAAAATTGTGAGAAAAAATTCTATAGATTCAGAAAATGAAGTGTACTCAAAATTGAAAGTATATTTTAAAAATTTGGGACGTAATTTTTTTAAAAAAAATTAATGGTACCTACCATGTCTCATTAGAACAAGATAAAAACTTGAAAATAGAGAAAATTATGAAATTTGAACAGCAAGTAGAACATGATTTTATACAAATCTAGAAATTTGAATTACTTAATTTGGAGTTAAATGTAGGAGATAAAATTTTCAAATGTCTAAATCCAGAAATTATGAATGCGGTATTTTGGTCATTAACGGAGCTTTCTAACAACTGAATTTAACGGAGTTGACGGAAGTGACATATAGGTAACGAAGTTCATGCGACAAGAGCAAATTGTGAACGTCGGAAAAGTTGATGCAAATTGTGAATTCGACTAAATTTTTGGGGGCAAATAAGGAATTCTCTTGTACAAATAAGAATTGAATAAGCATTGGATGGATAGTGTATTGAATATGAATATGAACCGAATATCTACTTCATTCAGTTGGATGCAGATATTCTTAAGAGAATTTGTTTTATGTCACCTAAAAAATATCACAGTTTTGGAATATATCAACTTGTGTCATTGATAGGTGGGACCCTATTGTCTATGGCAGTGGGGTAGTGGGGTAAAGTGGTATATTTTGAAACTTTTGATCTTTCGATGGTATGAAACAAATTATTTCTATTCTTAATCAATGGGTTTGACTAGGGATCTAATGTCCGACCCATAGCAAAAAAAAAAAAGACCCTTTTTGGACGCTCGACTTCGAACATAAGTAGTGGACTACGGAAATATAGTCGAAGTACCGTTGAAACATCCGATTTTACTTAAGGAAACACAACACACGTACTAATGAAAAACCATAACAAGACATCGTCGAAGCAATGTCCTAACGAAACATGGGTAAACTATTAATGAAACATGAACAAGGTATTGATGAAATATGGGCAAAGTGCCGGTGAAACATCATAAGAACATAGTCGGAATACTGATGAAACATGGGTAAAGTACTAATTAAACATGACAAAGTACAGATGAAACATCGTTAAAGTACTAATATAACATCATCGAAGCAATGTTTCCACAGTTATTGAAATATGTTTCACTTCATACAAGCAAATGTTTCGTAAGAGCAAACACCACGTTTCATAAGAATAAAAATAATGTTTCTACAGAGCAAAACCAATGCTTCACAAGAGCAAAACACATATTTCACAAGAGGAAGCAGAAAAAATACATTTTCTATGGGTGTTTCACTAGATCAAAAACCATATTTCATACATACCAGGGTAATGTTTCAAGCCAAGTGCATTGTACATCGTTCTCATCTAGCTCCATCCGATGGAGCGCATCCATACCCACCACCTCGTCGTCGCCTCATGGCTCTCGCTCTTGGCGTCGAGCTCACCGCCATCGCCACACAAGCTCCCCATGAGTTCGCTGTCGTCACCCCCTCCATCCCCACATGAGTTTAGCATCACTGTAGCCCACCGAAGCTCTTCCTGCTAGCCGCTAATTAAGCTCGATCCGTCATCGTCGTAGGAGCAAGAAGAGGGAGTCATCGTCACAACCCACCGTAGCTCTTTTCATTGGCCGCAGAGCTTTATCCGTCGTCTTCGCAGCAGGAGGAGGAGAGAGCAAGAAGTGGAGCAAGGGGAGGGGGAGCAAGAGGAGGCGAGAGGGAGCAAGAGGAGGCGAGAGCAACCGATAGAGAGGAATGTGTTGGTGAGGAGGAGGAGGAATAGATACGATCGTGCAGTGCCCGTCTGAAGGACTCGGACGTTCGATTGGAAGCAATTTCATTTTCTATTAATTCTAGGCATATATGATGTAGTTATGTCAGTGATGAAGTCTGAACTAGCAAGTGGACATGAGATGCTGCTTCAAGGCTCAAGTTCCACAGGACTCTCGGAAGGGAGTCGCAAGGCTCCACAACGCATCTCAGCACAAACATCTCCAGGGCGGTCGAGTAAGGGAAAGGCCCATTGCTAATTTGTGGGCCAGCAAGTACACCGTTGGCCGTGTTATGTAGGCTATTTGATATATGATTTGCTACCTCTCGAATCTAGATACTAGCTGTATTCCATCCAATCTCACAATCTGTATCTGTATCCGTATCCAATAAAAATATCTAGATAATATACGTATCCATTTTGTATGCAGATATGAATAATGCGGGTATGGATAACTCTTTTGCAAATATGGATGTCGGATTTCGCAAATTATTCATATCTATTTTGCACCCCCTACCTCGGATTGTTGTTGTCGATGGCGGTGAGGGGGATGGAGGATTTAAGAGGCTTAAGGTCAGAGATTGTTAATAGAATGGATATTGATGATTTGTTACCCTATAGATTGAAATCCATATTTTATTAACATACCAAGTGGTAAATTCTTGAATGGCCATGTTCAGATGGAAAATGATCAATTATTCCGTTATCAATAGAGCTGATCAACAGTCGGTTAAGGCAACCCGAACTAGCGAGTAATATTGAACCGCGTAATTCAATTTGTTAAGCCTAGCCATTTGGTAAGCTCTACTATCTAATGGAAAAATTAGGATTTGTCACTCTAATAATTGGCATTAATTTACAACTCTTTGAGAGTAGAAAAATCTTCAAATTGTCTCCAACCTAATGGCCCTAGGAGTACAAACAAAAAGGATATAAGTCATACCATATTCATATTCATATCTTTTATTGCATAGGGATTCGAACACGGATGATGCTAGATACGGATATGGACACATATAGTATCAACTAAGAATACTGATAATATTGATACGAATATGAATAACATAAAATCAAATATATATCGAAATGGATATTTTCCCAGGTAACACGCAACAACGAGGACAAGAGAACAAGTATAGAACTACACATATCGGCTATCATTATTAGAAATCAACCTTTTGAATTCATGCTCATAACAGTACTTGAGTTTTAGAATATGATCATTCTAACAATAAAAATAGACCGATAAAATTATATGCACACCACCCATTAGTATATGTAGATGGAGGCTCTCGACTATCTAGAGAGAGCCAAATAGGGTTTTCTTGATGACTGGGATATGATCTTAATCTCTATAACATCTAAAACTTCAAGATGGATTTGGGCTAGGCCTATTGGTAAATTGAACTAGAGATGTCTTGCAACCCAACTTTCAATATACCGATAGTATCAGTGGCTATCAATAAAAAAAATTGGATACTATGCAAACATTTTTCTTGAACATATATACAAATACAAAAAATCTGGATATCCATAAAATTATCCAAATTGATTGGGTGAACGGTTAGAAAAATTTATCCATATCATTTACACCCCTAACTAGATGTATTTTCCATGGTCAACCATAGCCTATCCTGATAAGTTTAGGCTAATAATATATTGTAGGGTAATGACCCAAGCCCAAGCAAGCGAGGGTCAAACTTAGCTTGGCTTGTTTATTTCACGTGGGAGGGGGTGGCGGGGTGAGGGCACTAGTGTGGGAGGGTGGAGGAGGAGGATGTAGGAGTTTGACTTTTTAGTTTTTGTTGTCTAAGTTATCCCTATTTAGTTTGGCTTATGGCTTATAATTTCTTTATGTTTCTCTGAGTTGTCGATCAATTTTCTTCAAATTGTTTCCTATACATGTACACTGTAGCATGATGCTTTTTTCAAGTTAAATAATAAAATTTAAATATAGTAAATATGTTTCATGACTAAAATATAGACAGAGCGCTCTTTGGATGCTCAATCCTAGGGCCTAATGGCTGGTAGCACCAAGATATAATATATAGGAATATGTCCATATGAACCTAAAAAAAAAGGTCCATTTTATTTGCCACATGCAACACTATATGGCGAAAACCATTGGCTTTCATCGTCTCATATGGCGAAATTCTCGTTTTAGTCGCTTGATATACAGAAAGCGCAAAGGCACTACCTGATGATATAGTGAATGCCCTTATTGTATTGGTGTGTCGAATAACTCTGTTATATTTGTCTAATAGTATGGCGAATAGCGGGGACATGGAGGCCAGGAAGTGGGGATGGCTAGTGTTGTCGTGTCACTAGGAAGGATTCTGGATATGGCAGCGGTAGGAGGAGAACCTGTGACGGCGTGGCGAGCGGTGGCAGACACCGGTAGTGGTGAGGTAGGATGATGGATCGCTAGTGAGCAGGCAATTGAAGACATCGACTGGTTGTAGAGGACGACTAGATGAGGGAAGGAGTCAGTGTTTAAGGGTTAAGGGGGAAGGGATAAAATGAGAAGTATATTATATATCTCTATTATGTAAGGTGAATAGATTCAAATGTGAGAATTGCCATCACAAGTCACTAAGTTAATATTTGTAGATTTATCATTATAAAATTATAGAAATTGTAAAAGTGCTGTTATGAACACAACACGACACCTTTCGGTCATACATATACCATATTAGTGAAACAAAAATGCCTGTCGCAATCGTCCTATGATGTGGAAATTAAGACATGTTTTAACCACTTGATATGGAGAAAGTGTCAAGGCATGTCACACTGCCGATGATATGGTGAATGTCCTTATTGTATTCACCCACTGATGTGTCGAATATCTTTATTGTATTCGTCTAATAGTATGGTCAATACGTAGCCAATAAATTAGGAAGATTCATCGAGTTTCACCATAACTAGAAGTTATATTATGCCTATTTGAAATCCATCGCAACGCATGAGATATAAACTAGTATCTATCAAACGACGGCTGGGAATGCTAGATTTTGCTAACAATTTAAAAAAAATCTCACGCCCCTTCTCCTCCCGTAGTGGTGACAATCCAACCATGTTAGGCTGGTCAGATGGTGGTCGAAAAAACTCAACTCATTATAGCATATGAGTCAAGGGCTACATAGAGAACGGAAAAGAACAACACATTGTAGCTTACCCTGTGGGTACCCATTGCAAAGTCAAGGGCTTCAACATAGATTCCACGCTACATAGCCGTCGTGGGGGCTTCCAGCTTGGGTGCAATAGACGGGGATTCATCGTGGAAGGGGAGGTAGGGACCAGCGGAGATTCTTCAGCAAAAGGACACTTGCGGCCAGCAGCAATTCATCAAGGGGACGTGCAGACCGACAGTGATCCATTAACGAAGGGAATGGTGGCCTCTGGCTAGGATTCGTCATCCACAGATGAAGGTGGTGGCCGGTATGGATTCATCGAGCATGTGGGCGGATTGGGGCTAGGGTTCATCGAGCATGCGGGTGGATTGGCTATTTTGCTAGACGTTGTATTGCTTAGGCGTGGGTCGGGATCCTGTGCGGGTTAGGCATGGGTCAGGTTCAATGCTCGGTAGGTTCAAGGGCAACCTAAGTCATTTACAAAAAATTCTCTCTCCTGGGCTAGCAGAAATTATATTATATTTGAAAGAATGTGCTAGACCTCTATATCACAAATTTGAAGCGTGCAACAGCCAAACCACGAATTATCGAGGTGGCTCAGCATAGCCCCCACATTTGTAGTGTGTTGTAGCCAATTTTCCCATAAATAAACACTCCACCATAAATAAATCTAGAAGAAGATGGTCGAATTTGGAGAAGAGACTACAGGTTGAAGAAGAAGAAAGGGCATTTTGGCTTGAAATGTTACCCTAGTACATATGAAACATTTTGCTTTGTCTGTTGAAACATGGTGTTTGCTTTGGTGAAACACCCTATATGTGATACACTTTATTTGCTTATGGAACATTGGTTTTGTTCTGCTGAAACATGGTATTTGCTCTTGCGAAACATTTGCTTGTATGAAGTGAAGTATCTTTGGGCACATCGCTTCGACAATGTTTCATCAGTACATTTGGCATGTTTCAATGGTACTCCACTCATGTTTTATTAGTATTCCGACCATATTTCCATAATGTTTCACCAGTACTTTATCCATGTTCCATCATAACTTCTTGAATGTTCCATTAGCGCATTCTCCATGTTTCATGAGTACTTCACCCATGTTTCATCAGTAGTTTGACAATGTTTCAATCTCATATGAGAGACATGAACCACTTCCTTGGCAAATCCTTGCTGGAATCTTGCTGCTGGTAGCGGAGGATAGGATGAAGAGGCCACAGGAGAGGAGGAGAGGGATGGAGATGCCACCAGTGGATCCTGTTTCAATAGTTCTTGAGCTTTGTTTCAACGGTTCGCTGCGTATGTTTCGAAAAAGTGTCCGATTTTTTGTAAAGTGTCGGAAGCTCGATCCCTAGCAAGACCCTTTCATTTTTTTAAAAAAAGACATGGCTTTCAAAAAAGAGCTCTACCCATTGGATGTGCCAAAAAAACAGAACGTTTATTAAAACAAAAGCATTGCTAGCGGCAACATGGTTCCGGCAATGATATGTCGAGAAAGCTGTCCGACCCTTGTATGAGACTAAGACATGTTTGAAGTACTGATGAAAATTTTTCAATATAGTTTCAAATAATTTTCTGAAAAATATTTCAGTGGTTATTCAATGATGTTTCAATCTTATATGAACAGTGTTTCTCAAGAGCAGCAAAATATTTTATAAAAACAAACGAATGTTTGTTGTAGTTATTTAAAGATGTTCCATTCTCATACGAGTAACATTTCACAAAAGCAAACGAAATGTTTCACAAAAGCAGAAAACAAAATGTTTTACAGAAGCAACATATGTGTTTTAGACATACATTGGAAATGTTCTAAGCAGATTCCACTGAGCACCTTACCCATATAGCTCCTTCCAATGAAGTGCACGGCTACCGCACGCATGGTAGTGAAGCCAGCGGTCGGAGTCGAGTTGGCAGGACGGAGGCCTATAATGAGGATGCATCTTCCTTTGCAACAATGAACGAGGAGATGCGACGCGCCAAGCATGACGGCTCATGCAACCCCTATTGCTCAATCCAACAAGATAGAGGAGAGAGAGGGGGGTTTTAGGGAGAGCTTCGTGGGGGGTTCTAGGAGGAAGAATGAGAAGTGGAGGAAGAGCAGTGGCCAGCCTGGTCCAGCAAACCGACTGGCACATGACCCGCATGTGCTCCCTTCCTCCCTCTTTCTTGTGGTGTTCAAATATGAGAGATGGAGCAAGAGAAAGATGGCAAAACCCACAAGAGATGGAAGAGAGAGTGCGTGCTAGAAAATAAGTGACTGAGCGAGTGAGAACGTCTGATAGTAATTTCATTTCAAAAACCCTTGAAGAAGCATTGGTTAATTTGTTGTGGAGGCCATCTCTATGTTCATTGGGCCCAAGGGGTACTACAAGGCCTCTTTCAGTGGAGATTAAAACACGAAGATGAAAATAAGGGAAAAAGTGAATTAAAAAAATTTGTTCAATGGGGGTTGCATGCACCCTAGCTCACCCACATAGGCGACTGTCCCTTCTCTCTCACACGCAGCTGCTCACTTGATTCTCTTCCCCTTCCTCTTTCTCAATTTTAGTGCCACTCCATTCCCTTCCTCTTCCTCGCTCAAGCACCACCCCCTCTACACAGACGTCATCCCTCTCTCTCTCCTTCTTCCTCTCTAATGCACTAGGTTCGGTTTTGGGTTCACCTGTGGCCCTGGGCTTAGAGGAAGGTCATGGCGGTGGAGGCCTGATGGTGGGGACAATGCAGCAAGACGGCAGTGGTGGTACTAGAGTTGTAGGTCATCAGAGGACGATGGGCCATAGGTGTGTCAACACACGGTGGACCAATGTTAGGGTCAGCGGGGCCAGTATAGCAGTGGGAGGAAAAGTGGTAGAGCGGCGAGGCGGCAAGGGTGTAGCCAGGCGTGGGTTGGTGGGCTAGGCTATATATTGGACAAGCTTCCTTTATTCTCTTCATGTTTTATTTAGATTAGTTGCCCCCATGTGTGGAACTTTATCTTTATTTTCCTAACTTGGTTAAAGCAGCAGTAAACAAGTTTCAGCACCTCAACTGTGTATGCTTCATCCATGTTCTTGTTAGTTCTTCGATTGCTTGCAAGGATAGACCTTCATGGTCAGGTCATCCATGCTCTCAACACGGCTGATAACGACTAGGAGTGTGGTTTAGCAATTGCTGACTCTTATCCTTATGTGGTTCGTAGCTGGATCGTCAAAGTCATCTTTTGTAATCGAAGTTATCCCCTCACCAGAAAATCGGGTTATCTTGAGCGTCATTAGGGGGCCATTGCTCGGATGGCCTCGCCTCCCTCCTCTCCTCTCCACTCTCTGTCTCCCCCTTTCCTTCTCTCTCACAGGATAGGGATGAGGCGGGCTTGGACGATAGAGGCGCGGAGCGTGGTGTTGCCACTACAGGGGGTGACTGCAATATCCTTAATTTTTCCATAAAATTTAATGACTTTCATGCGTCACGATGCATCGCAAGCGACCGCGTGAATATCTTCTCGGTGTATGCCTATTGTGTCTAATGGCATGATTGGTAATTTTAGTGCATAAAATGAATTTGTTACCACGGATGCTATGGTGGGTAGAGATGCAAGGTTCTAAATAGCCCGCTATTGCTCCATGATAGCACCTCTGTAGTGTTTTTGAACATAAAACGCTATGCTAAGGACTAAAATTATGTGAACACAGCTATGACCACTATATCCGCTAAATTGATCGCTATTTCCTCTCATTTTATAGCTGTTATACCACGCTATGATACTTTTTCAATTTCCTTTGAACATTCAACCATCAATTATGTTTTTGTTATGCTCTACTTCATTTTTATATCGTCTAACCTGAAAAGGCGATACTATTAATATAGAACTAATAAATGATCACTTAGAGAAATTTCTCCGCAATGAATAGAATAATAGATTGCAATCACTTATTCTACTCATTAATTATGGCCATATGGAATACTTCTAGAGTAACATGTATATTTCTTATTAAATGGATGTGCCTAATATTATGTAAATATTTCATATTTGATATATTTTGTACATGAAAACACTATATAGGATAGCTTCCACGATAGCCTACAATAGCTTTTTTCGGACCTCGCCGCAAAAAACATGATTTATAACCTTGATGAGATGGATTTATTACAATGAATTGCACGAATTTTAGTGGAATGGATAAAATGAATTTGTTACAATATATGTCATAGTGGAAAATTTTAGTGGATAAGATGGATTTTTAGAATGGATGACATGGTAGGTAATTTTATTGATTTGTTACAATAGACAACATGGTGGATAATTTCACTGAAGTGTGATGTCGACCACCACTGGAGGCTTTTTAATAGCAGAGATAGATATTAAAGTCACTAAAATATAGGAATGAAAATGATATGCATAATTTTTGACCGATGACTGACTGATAATCGAAACGGTATCCAAACATTTAAGGGCGGAACGTCGTGCACCGGTATTCTAGCATCGCCACGCGTGGCTAGGGTTTCTAGAAAGTCGAGTGGAGCGTGATGGCTAGGGTTCCTGGTGGTGAAATTGCTTAGCTATGTCGCACGGCCCCACGTCTTCCCTTATATGGAGCGCACTAATCGGCTTCTTAGGACTCTTCCCCACCAAATCAATATACGCGAAACCCACTAATGGATCCAATCCATAAGATATGTTCTAACCCGTTAAGTGTGTGACCCGTTAAGTTTATGTGTAAACAGCTATGCTCCCGAAAACCCTTTTTTAAACCACTAGTCAATAGTGGTTCCTAATAAGACATATTGACTCCCAAATACATAGAATGATCATACGGGTTAAACCTTGATATACTTATATATCGATCCTTTTGCCATATGATACCAGGAGAGCTCAAGGTAAGATGTGTGTTATCCTTGTGATAGTTTGACTATTCACTCAATCTTGTGATGAATTCTAAAACCGTGATTAATATCTAATCACATTGACATGGTCATGCACTTTGCAATCCAAACAGATCGAAGGCCCAGAGATATCTCTTCCGTTATTTAGGAGGAGCAAACTCCATCTTGATCACTCATATCCCATGCCATGTTTCATAACATATCCGAAAGCTATCTTTATAACTGTCCAGTTACGGTATAGCGATTGATAGCCCCAAAGTATACAACTACGTATATTGGGACTCAATGATGATTTTAGATCTAAGGATCACATAGGTACCACTTAGGACTACATGCCGATGACACATGCAAGATAACAATCTCAGCAGTGTCTCAGAATAAGTCTATCCAATACCATGTACTCTAACATGTCTCCACATTATTGATTTGATATTTATATATCTATAGTTTGTGAAACATTACCATCAATCAATACATATACTGGTCAAATCATTAATATCCCACATAATGATACGAGACTAGGGATCATTTAGAATAATATCACATAAACAATATATCTCACAACGAAGTCGTATTTGATGAACAATGTAAATGATATGTATTCATGAAACTGATATCACATTATCCAAGAGTACATAAGCATAGACATGATACAATCATCTCCATGATTGTCTCTAGGATATATCACTAACAGGAACAACATGGGTAGGGGTGGATCTTAAGCTCGTGGCTCGAGATCAGCTTTAGCTCAGTACATTTGCAAACAAGCTTGATTAGAGCCTGATTTTTTGCTCGTCACTAAAAAGGGCCCAAGCCGCGCTATGCCTAGCTCGCTCGGTTGGGCTCCTGAGACCTTGGTTTAAAAATCTCGCACCAATATTATTTAAACACCTTAAATACTTTATTATCCAACTTCTATCCACATCTTATCAAACCGGCCCATGAATAACAATAAGTGCAGCCCATAACCCATTGTTGGGACTTGAGAGTAACCCTAGACTAGAAGCCAGGCAAATAACGACACAATGTGAGATGCAAAACCAATAGTGCTGCCATGGAACAAAGCGACCATGTGCCATCGCACCAGTATCTATATCACTTACTGAGTACTAGATAATGGTGGCACGTCCTCTCATCTCCCCCTCTAGATCCATCTATGAGCAATGTCTCCCTACGGCTAGTGTCTCCCCATGGCCCACTACCTCCTCCATTCGAGGTCATCAAGTCGAGCCAAGTCATGTGTGGGGCAACTTGGAGACTAGCCATGTCTAGTCCATGATCCCAAGTTCCAGGGGCATCAATACAACATATATTATATGTATGTACGTTATAGACAAAGAATGACACACACATATGGTACAACCGTACAAAGATGGAATTAAAAGGAGAGTAACATGAACATGGTGATAAGTTGATAGCAATAGACCAATAGCAATAAACAAGTAAACATCAACATAGCAATATACCAATAGCAATTCTCTGAAGTAGAAGTAATAACAAAATAATAGAGCAAGGGACCAAGCATTCAAGGGAAAATTCGATGAATGACACCCAATTCGTGTGCCTCGGCAAAATGACATTAATTTCATTCGTCTTTCATAAAATGACACCGGGCACACAAATTTTTCAACCAGTGACACTTTTCGATAGGAAATGCCCAAAATACCCCAGAGGCCCACCTGTCATCTCTTTCCTCTCCTCCCATTCACTCCCTCCTCTCTCTTCTCCTCCCATTCGCCGCCGCCTCCTCTTCCTCCGTCGTCCCCTCCTCCTCCTCCTCCACCATCACCGCTGTCGCCACTGCCTCCTCCTCCTCCGCTGTCCCCTCCTCCTCCGCCGGCGCCGCCTCCTCCTCTTCCGCCGTCGCCTCTTCCTCCTCCAATGTCGCCGTCTCCTCCTCCTCTTCTGTCGTCGCCGCCGCCTTCTCCTAATCTGTCGCCGCCACCTCCGCCTCTGCCTCGCGTCGGTGCCGCTGCGACGCACTCTCTACTGCTGCTGCTCTGTCTCCGCTGTCGACGCCGTCGCCGCTAACCGGCCCTGCCTCCACCTCGCGTCCGCACCGCCGCCGCCGCCGCCTCCACTCGTCGGAGATGGAGAAGAAAGAGAGGAGAGTGATGGGAGACACTTACGGGTAAAATACCCAAAATACCTCTCATGAGTGTCGCTAGTTGAAGAAATTTGTGTGTCTGGTGTTATTTTATGAAAGGCGGACGAAATTAATGTTATTTTGGCCGAGGCGCACAAATTGGGTGTCATTCATCGAATTTTCCCAGTATTCACTAAGAGCGGATTGAGGAGTGCTAACTTTGGAAGGTGCTGTGACCTTAGATAGTTGTTGTGACCTTGGATGGTGCTAAGAGCTTGGGATGATGGAGCTGTGGACTAGAGTAGTAGAGGATAGAGCCTGGGTAGCAGCTATGAAGTGTGATCAAGGTGACGACTAACACCTTGCATCGTGGAGACAGAAGACAGCCGCCATAGGAGACAATAGAGATATAGAGTAGCAAGTTTTGGGGGTTGGCTCAAGTTTCAATCTCACCCATCTGTACTATCCTATCTCATGCCTATTTTGGGTAGGGCTGGACCTGTAGGCCAACCCATTGGTTTTCTCCGCGAGACACAATACATATAAGAGAGATATAGAGTAGCAAGGTTTGGGGGTTTGCTCGGGTTTCAATCTTATCCATGTACTATCCTGTCTCATGTCTATTTTGGGTAAGGCTAGATGCCTAGGCCAACCCATTGGATTTCTCAACATGCTTTGGCATGAGAAGGCAATCTTTGATCGCGCCGCCGTGTAGTTAGCAAGTGGAGGCGATTTCGATGAAGGCATCGGCGTGGATTTAATTTCTTTTCCCAACAACGGTTGCGAATGTGGAGGGGCGGCGAGAAGTTTACAGCCATTTAGGGACTTGGTTTCTACTTTTCTTCGTGTAAGGGTCTTTGTTGTAAGTTTGGGTGTTTCATCCCCCTAGAATTTGCCTCCTCATAGAAAAAGAAAAAGAAGGCAGCTGAAGTCCAGTGCGTAGACAGTTTTGTTGCAAGTCATCGGCAAGCCATCAAGGGTGTGTTTGGTTGCCTTCCTACCCTAGCATGCATCACATGGACCCAACCAGGTTGGTGGGAGCCAGGCTAAAGTCATGTAGGGTCGCTTGTTTGGTTGTCTTGCATCTAGGCAGCATGATTGAAGGCAATGCTTGTTTGGTTGGCGGCATAGACATGCTCTGGGTGCGCCACCGCCGCCTGGCCGCGTTTTGGGCGCTCGCCGTCGCCATGGCGCGTCCTAGGTGCGCCACCGCCTCTCCTCCGGATTGGCGCGCCGCCTTCCGCTCCGCCCGCGTCTGGCGATGTCGATGCCTCTCTGGTCGGATCGCCGCCGCCGCCTCCGTTTCGCCTCGCGCGCGCGACGCCGCCGTTTCGCTCTCGTTCGCGCGCGAAGATGCTTCTCGGCGATCCGGTGCCACCGCGTTCGTTCCTGCCCATGTCCGGCGCCGTTGGTGCCTTTCTCAGTCGAATCCGGCGTCGCCGCCTCCGTTCCCACCCACAGCCAGCGCCGCTAGTGCCTCTTAGCTCTAGCCAGAGCTACATCTGGCACTACCGCCGTCCGCATCTAGCGCCGCCGTCGTTAGCATTTGGCGTCGCCGGCCATCCCAAGCTTTATCGTGGTTGGGGAAGGTGCTGTCGGGCTCCGCCGTGGTTGGGGAAGGCATCGACAAGCTCTAGCACCGACGAGCTCCGCTGCGATGGACGCCCACACCATGGTCTTCCACGCACCCCAGCCTGCACGCGCGGAGCCTGGTTCGCTTGATACGGGCAAATCGAGTGTATGGGGAGGGCCTGGGCTAGGCTGAGGCAAAACCAGCCAACCAAACACGCCCCAAGTCACGCACTTGAGTGGTCGGGGAAGGTGCCGTCATTAGCATTTGGCGTCGCCGGCCATCCCAAGCTTTATCGTGGTCAGGGAAGGTGCTATCGGGCTCCGCCGTGGTTGGGGAAGGCATCGACAAGCTCCAGCACCGACGAGCTCCGCCGCGATGGACGCCCACACCATGGTCTTCCATGCACCCCAGCCTGCACGCGCAGAGCCTGGTTCGCTTGATACAGGCAAATCGAGTGTATGGGGAGGGTCTGGGTGGAATAGTGAATTTGCACCATTTGAGCCTGGTTGGAACAGTGGAAACAGACAACCAAACACACCACTAGCTGCATCAGCTGGGCTAGGCTGAGGCAAAACCAGCCAACCAAACACGCCCCAAGTCACGCACTTGAGTCAAGGTCCTCAAGTCAATCACGGGACTTTGACAACCGTGCCTCCATTCAGCTCAGATCTGACGAAGAGGACGAGGTTGACCAGGGCGTCACCAACACGGACCAGTATATTTCTCATAAAATTAACAAACCATCTGTTCCATTTGCACAAGTGATGAAACAAACAGGGATTAATTAATCTTATAATCATACAGTTGTAATACTATGGAGGGGCACAACTTATGCTTAATAGCGTCTCCAGTAAGACATTCATAGGGAGATATTAGTAGTCATCGAAGAACAGTATTGGATACATCGGAAATGCTAGCACAGCAAATCTTACTACGCTATGATACGCAGTAAAAATTGCCCCATAAACAGCTCAAATGTCTTAGTACATAACATCTCATGAAATACAAAATTAAATCAGAATCCAAGCTTGGTACGGCGCCAATGCCTGCGCTTGGCATTGTACCTGAAAATCACACAAAACAAATTTATTATCCCAAACAAAACTTATTTTGCTGCACAATTTGATTAGATGGGTATAAATCAAGTGTTCAATAACACTCAATCTAGCACAGTAGCATAGGTAAAAATAACAGAACCATGAGAAGAAAAATTAAGGCAGTCCAAATGTACCGAAGGAGCTAAACATTCTGCATCACATGTGCTATGTACAAAGCTTATTTGGATGTGTAACTTAATTTCATCAAACAAAGAGTAACCAAATAGTAGAGCAGCCAATAAGTGCCATCCGTTTTCTTTGGAAAAACACTTAAAACAAAGATTCAACATCCAAAATTCCTTGTCCATATCAAGTTGAGCCAAATTATTATGCAGAACACGATCCATCATCCCATCTTCTAGCACGATTATAGGGAAATCAGCCTTGTAATCAGTTTGAGATAACCTCACACATTTTGGATTTTATGTGTACTGCTGTACTGCAGTAAAAAGGAATCTACTAATATTTTTTTTTACAAATATAGGCTCAAAAAAAGCTACAGTCAGTACAGTCATGCAAGTAGCAGTACAAATATTGGCAATAAAGAAGTAAAGTTTATGATCATATATATTATACACTGTTCCAAGGTAAAAACTTACAACCATGTCACACCTAGATAACATCTTCTCACCATACAAATAAATGCATCTCCCACAAGCGCACCTCAATTACCATGTTTATAATTAGCCACACTTGCCCCTAATATCCAGCATATTATTGGGCTATCCTATTAATATATTATTGGGTCATCCTATTAATTATCTTTTTGCATTACTCATCTGAGGGGGATCCAGTTATTCGGGATCACATCGGGATTACCAGACCGTTTTTAGAACATTGATGATCAAATCTAAAAATTTGCGTTGAAAGGAAGTAGAATTATATCCCCAAATCGCGTACTGTTGAGTAAGAACAAGAACGACAACTCCGACATGACATATGGTACAAGCAGAAGCATTGGTCACATTTCCGCAGTGATGGTCTGCACAACTAACCGAACCGAATCGAAAAAAAGAAACCCGATTTGGGTGTGCAGGCGGGACGAGATCAATCACCGGATGGTGTTGTCGGTGCGCATGCGGATCCAGTAGGGTATGGGGCGGTTCTGCCGCATCTTCTTCGCCAGCTTCTTCTTCACGCGGAACGTCTTGTGCGACGGCTGCGAGGAACGGAGCCCAACAGCCAGCCATCAGAGAAGCAATGGGGGAAAACATCCAAGATTGTTTCTTCCTCTCAACCAGGAGCGAGGAACGGAGCGCACAAGGACGAACGGCTTACCATTTTCGCGGCGGCAGCGAAGGCGACGGCGGGGAGGAGGATATGCGGCCGCGACGGCGGCGTCAACCCTAGGGTAGCTGTACGGAGTGGTCTTGTTTGGTGTAGTATTTATATATATAAAGGAAGATCGAGCCGTGTGGCGGCTTGCAGCCCATATACCCGGCCCAATATGAGAAATGAAGGAATTTTACGTTAGATGGGCCAGATTGTCTGTCTGCAGCCTTCTATCCGCTTAGTACTCTCTCTCCCTCTCTTTTTTTTTTTTTGATAAATCCGCTTGATGCTCGCCTATATTGTTTCCACGGTGTAAATTGTAAAATTGTTGTTACAGAGATGGTCTATCCATTCACGATATCTACACTATCCTTTCCTTTTAATATACAAGGAATTCTCATGCTGGACTTAAAAAATTGTGGTGAATTTTTCTTTTGAAAAAATAGTGGAGAGCTTGTGTGGAGGCCCCGCTCAGGGTCCACCTGAATGATTCATGCAGTAAACTCTGGATTTGTAGGCTAGTGCACACCATTATATAGCCATATCAGATAAGCATATAACGAACAAGATAAACTGGATAACTGTGAAAGTAACGCCTTATGACGAATAGTTTTACAACATAGTCATCATGACTAAATATCGTTACAGTCCCTCAAGGGAAATCAGAGCACAAAAGCGAAAGTCTTCAAAAGTATTATCCATCAGCTATGCATCACTGTAAGTGGCTAGAGGAAATGCCATAAGCTTCGTCTTCAAATCCATACTCCTCATCGAAGCACACATAGGGGTCCTTCGGGTAATTTTCATCTAAAGAGTAAGTGAGTGGGAGGGTATGTGTGCAATTAAACCGCACTTGCAAGTTAACACCCTGCATTTAATAATTTCCCTGCAATAAGAAGAAGCTCGATTGTCGAAAAAAATAACAAGTCGTTACAAAGTGGAGATAGTTTTGCAATTAAATTAGACCTACAATTTCAGCCATGTTGTATAAGATATAATAATGGATCAAGCACTATCGGGCCATGTAAACTTTGCAATTAATGGTCGTCGGCCGGGGGCACAACCGCTGGATTCGGCAGGAGGAGGAGTCGCCTTCGCACAAAATGGTGAGGATTGGAGGTTAGGTAGAGACAAGGAGGAGGAGCAACACGAGGTGTGGAGCGAGAAGGTGCAGGGCCCGGATCTGGGGTTGGACTGCTGATTCCTTTGGAGCTGCCGGCGCCGTCGCTTGGTGCCAAGCATACCGCTTGTCGTCAAGAGGCCGAGGGGCGTGGAGACGGTGGAGACGGCCAGGATTTCCAGCCACATCACGCCGATGACTGGAAGAAAACCGCCATGAAGACCAAAGCAGAGCTAGGGTTTTGAGGGAGAGAGGAGGAGGGAAAGGGAGAGATTGGATAGCAACTTTATGGCTAGGTCGGCGGCCAGGTTGTGGCGAGTACCAGTGGTAGTTAACCATGGATGTGCCACAGGGTAGGAAGGGGAGGTGGCACCGTGGCCGATAGAGGAAAGGGAGGAGCACCGGCACTGTCCTAGCGGGGATACGAAGGAGAAGAGCCAGTTGGGGATGGCGTGATGGCGGAGTACCATGCTATAGAGGGGATAGTCGTAGCTATGTTATCTTGGTACAATGCTTTTTGACAGATATAAGAATAACTGTAATAGTCTTACGTCAAGTGGAAGAATATTAGACCAATTATGATCTAGGCTAAACAGTAATTACCATTAGTAAAGGGGAAGTATTAGAAAATGCGCAAATTAAGTTGTCTTAAGGGTAATTACATAATATGCCTATGACTGGGGGCTAAAAACGCAAATTGGTTAGATCTAGGCGCTATAAAATCAAAGGGGAGCCCTTCCAAGGGTTAATCATGTCACTAATCGTGTCATTAGCAAGACGTCTAACTGACTTTCCCCTAAAACACTCTTCTGGTCAATCCGGAGGGCGCCATCTCTAATTTGAAGGTCGAATCTTGTCGCCGAGAGCTCATTCCTAGACTGATTCAAGATCTTCTTCACGTTGAAGGAGATGGCATCTTCAATTTCATATTCTAATTCTTAATCCCTAATTCCTATTGTAATTAGCACTGTGTTTATGCAATTAGAGAAGATCCACAATTTAGGCCCTGTTTGGCACAACTGTAGCTCTCAACTCCACCTTAGATATGGAGTTTGTAGGTTAATATAAAATGACTTAAGTTTATATTTTTAGTTTAAAATGTAAATAAGATAACTCACCAAAACATCCTTAGACCCTGTTTGGCATAGCTCTAACTCCCAGCTCCATATCAAATATGGAGTTTGTAGGTTAAAATAAAGTGATTTAAGTTTATATTTTTAGTTTAAAATGTAAATAAGATCACTCATCTAAACATCCTTAATATATCCACAACTCCAGCTCCATAAATTTCTGAAGTTAGGAATAGGATGCTTCACCAACTCCATCAATTTTGGTGAAGCTGGAGCTATACCAAACGAGCCCTTTTAATTCGCAGTTTTTAGTTAATAGCCGGCCCCGACCTTCTCCCTCACCATTGGCGCTGCCACCCCTAGGCCCTAGCCCTTCCTGGTGCCACTGGTTCATTGCGCTTGGATTAGAGCTGTGTGGCGCTCGGGATTGGCGTGTGGGGACCATGGGCAATGAATTTTTTTTTGCTTAATGTAGGCCAAATTGCGAACACCAAAAATCAAACTCGGACTGAAATCCAAAACTTGAATTGATGAAATATGGAATTCTCCAAACTAAAAATCCCATTTTGCGCACAACCCATTTTCTTTCTTGCCCACTTTCTTCTTTCCTCTCCCAAGCCCATCTCCATTACATCCCTGGCACGGTGACACCTCCAGCCAGTACTCTATTCTTCTGTTGGCTATGGCCCAAGAGTTTGAAACTACTTTTAATCTCTCACATGCTCACAAGCACAAGAGCAAAAATGCTACATCATATATTTCATTTATACTCATAAGATTACAAGTGACCATCTATTTATAGACTAGCAAACCGACTTATACAACTAATATCTAGCTAGCATTCAAATTGATTTTTACATCTACCTTCTTCTACTACTTTCTAGCATGTATATGTGACTCAAGAGCCAAACTTCAATTTTGCTTCCTATTATGCATGTATGCATGTATCTCCTAGCTAATATATGAGACTTCTAGTCTCTTCTATCCAGCAAAAGTAGCAAACTTGAATTTTACTTCTAGATGTCAAGATTAACTTCAACAATCTCCCCCTAATCTTGACATCTTAACTCTAGAAGCAATCGGACATAACTACAACATACTCAACTTTTACTGATACGGGATGGCGACACAGCTATTTCACATCCCACACAATACTAGTTTCGACTTTAGGACGACGACTCATCTTTTGAACGTCCTGGACACAACTCATCGAAACCATCTTCTTTGGACTTCATCTTCAAGACGGCGTCACAACTTCTTCACGCCTTGGACACAACTCGACGAAGTCTTTCTTTTTTTCGGACTCGATTTCAGGATGGCATCTCAACTTCTCAACATCCTGGACTCAGCTCGTCGAATCCATCTTCATATACTTGGAGTCAACTGCAGGACGACAAACACGTCCTGGACACACCTTGTCGATCTCCTACCATCTTCACAGAAGTGTTGGCTCATCCTCAGCACATGCTTCTGCAAAATTCAGCTCGACTCTTTTCTTCTTCAGATTCTTGCACTCCGAGGCAAAGTGCCCGAAAATTTTACAGTTGAAACAGTGAAACTTGGATTTGTCAAATTTTCTATTCTTCTTACCTTTGCCCATGGCCCTAGATTCTCAATCAGCACAGGTAAGAAGAAATTGTCGATCATCCTCGGTGTCTTCAAACCTACGAGATCCCTCCTCGTGTATCTTCAGACGACCAATTAGTTCTTCGATCGTCATCTCCTTGAGGTTGGCGAACTGCTCGAGTGTAGTGACCATAGTGGCAAATCTCCTCGAGACAGCACGAAGGAATTTCCTAACAATGTATGATTCTTCCATCTTTTTCTCAAGGCCTTGAATCCTGCTTATAAGAGATGTTAGCCTCATAGAGAAATTATCAATGCTCTCAGACTTCTTCATGCGCAAGCTCTCAAATTCTGATTTGAGATTCTGCACACGTGCTTCCTTCACCCGATCTTCACCAAGGAACATCTTCTGTAAGGTGCTCCAGGTGTTCTTGGCAGTTTCTTTCTCTACCAACATCATCATTATATCTTCAGGTATTGCTTGAAAGATCGCCGCGAGTGCCATCTAGTCCTTCTTCTCATCCACCGGTACTAACGAAGTGATCGCATCCCATATACCTTGCGGTCGCATGAAAACCTTCATCTTCACGGCCCATGCCGCGTAGTTATCTTGTGAGACCATCGGATATTGAAAGGTCACACTCCCTTCTCTCGATGGAGCTCTCGACACCACCATGTCCTTGACCCCATCACCAGATGCCGCCGTGTCCATGACATCGTCACCTGACGCAGCAGACATGGTCTTGCTCGAAGAGGGCATGTGCTTTGGCATCAACCTCTAGCTCACAGACGTCCAAGCTTCAACTCGGACGTGACTCCAAAACCTGGGTGCTCTGATACCAATTGTTGGCTATGGCCCAGAAGTTTCAAACTACTCTTAATCTCTCACATGCTCACAAGCACAAGAGCAAAAATGCTACATCATATATTTCATTCATACTCATAAGATTACAAGTGATCATCTATTTATAGACTAGCAAACCAACTTATACAACTAATATCTAGCTAGCATTCAAATTGATTTTTACCTCTACCTTCTTCTACTACTTTCTAGCATGTACATGTGACTCAAGAGCCAAACTTTAATTTTGCTTCCTATTATGCATGTATGCATGTATCTCCTAGCGAATACATGAGACTTCTATGGGCTGTTTGGTTGGCTGCATGAGTGGAGATTTGGCTCTGCAAATGCAAAAGAGAGGTGTTTGGTTGCCATCTCACCTAACCTAGCCTGGCTCTGCAGATGCAACTAGCCCCCTGGCCAGGCCCCGCGGAAACGGAAAAATCCGGCGTTTCCGGCGGGCCTGCCTCGCGGGATGCATCGCATGGGAATCTGGCTGCATCCGCCCATGCAAGCTCGTGCATCCGCCCGCCCCCCGCGCTCCCTCCGCGCTAGGGTTGCTCACACGCGCCTCCACCCCGCCTCTCACTCGCGTGACTCCTCCCCCCGCCGCCTCTCTAGCACTCGCGCGACTCCTCCTCCTCTCGCATTAGCCGCCTCCTCCTCCCCCTGCCGCCGCCACCTCCTCCTCCCGCCGCCTCCTCCAGACCGAAGATCCGAGGTAAGTCTTCACCTCCACAACGCTCTTACCTTTAGATCCGCGCGGTTTTCCTCCAAGATGCATAAATTTTTCATGCACCAATGAATATCTAGTTGTCAGATTAATGATTTGTTATGTAATCAACGCAAATGAAAATTTTAGTGATTGATGAATGCAAATTGGAGCGTTAATACTGTTTTGTTGTATATACAAATTTTTTTGATTGTTGTATGCTATTTAACACTCACAAGGATATAGTGGTTTATGCAAATTTCATTTTTGGTGGTTTCTGCAAATTTCATTTTTGTCATAAGCCCTAGTTCCATGATGCATGTAGCTAAAAAATGATGGCGAATGTAATATGGGAATGCTTTTCACTGCTCGTGAGATTTAAGCAGTTCTTGGTTAAATTTTCAATAGAATAAATTGCAAATACAAATAGTTATGTTCAGAAAATAACATGTGCAATTCACACAATGTCTATTTCTTGATCCTATTGCTAACTTGTAGACTCTATTAATCCTGCTAAAATAGTCCTAGGCTTTCAAAAAAATTATGCTCCTCAGCAATAGAGTATATCCATTGCATGAAAATAAGTACAGAAAAGAGACTTGCATATGAATTTGATGGATAAATTGATCGACGATAATTTGACCAGTGCATATGAATTTGAATGTGGTGGAGTTGTAGGTGGTGTTGAAGGAGGGAGCTTTCACTGTCCTTTGTGTTGTCTGTGCTATGTTGCGTTATTGGGCAGGACTATACTCGGAGGAGTTGCAGGTGGTGTTGAAGGAGGGAGCTTTGCGGTGGGAGCTGACCGCTACAAATTTGGAGGAGGAAGGACATGCTTCTATTTTGCTGGCTAATCGAACACAGGTGGTAGGTGCAGATAGCTTTGGTGTTGACGCCTGATGTTTTGCTCGAGGATGGTGGAGTTCAAAATTTGGTTTCCTGATCAAATTTTGTGTTGCAGCCATGTGCTGCTAACTCTAAATCTGCTGGCTAGTTGTTGGGAGATGTGAAACCATGTGGAGGTGGCCCTATGTTGATGATGAGTATATTGATAGGTGTTTTGAGCGTAACGCAAAGGTTTTTGAGCCGATCGAGGCTTCGCCGGGTTTTCCCAGGGTTTTCGGGTCTTGGCGTGGGTTGCACCGTTTGTGCACGGTTTTTCGATGGGTTGTCCGGAAAACTTGTGCATGTCTTAGATGTGATTGATTATGGACTAACCTTGCAGGTAAGAAAGGTAAGTATGGTGTTTTTGGCTAATCTTTGTGGTACAGGTCTTGGTGGATCGTGGTCAGCGACGTGTCGGGACGCGAACTGGCGGTTCGTGGGTCTAGAATGACAAGGAGGTTGCGTGGGACGGTTGGACTCGGACTTGAGGACCACAAAGATGATGAAGATGACAGACTTAGCCGGCGTGAGGATCCGAGGCTCGGCAGGCGGTCGAGTGCGATGGAAACTTAGCGGCTAGGTCAGGACCGGCTGCATCCGGTGTGTGGGCCCATGTGGGGCATGTATCGGGAATGTGCGTGGCATATTCCAAGGATTTGTGGAGTATATTCCAAGGGTTATATGTTTTAAAGAGTGAACAAATCTCAGCCATCCATGTGACATCCAAAGGTGGGGAGTAGTTGGCTTGAGAGCTACTCCACCTTTGGGCTATAAAAGGAGGGGAGGGGGTGCCTCCCATTCAGATTTGTGAGAGGGAGTGGGCTGAGGTTTGGGTGTGTTTAGAGTGCACTTCTGAAGTGCTTTGCCCACCTTGGTGTGGCTTTGTATTACCCTCAAACCGATGCAATAGAAATCAGCCATGTTCATCCAAGTTCTTCTCTAGTTCTTATGTTTGATCTTGTTTCTTTTGTGTTCTTGTTTGCAACTAGTTTATTTCCCTCATCTTCTTCTATTTGCTACTGATCCATGATGCCTTGAGATTGCAAATATGATTTGATAATCTTCTTGCAATCTAGGAAAGGATAGAGATCAAGTTCATCTTCTAGTTACAGTGCTGTCCAGAAAGTTTCCTTCGCGCAGCAGTTATTGTTTGATTTTTAGAAAAATATATAAAAATCCTTTTTGCATGATTCTTGTGGGAAACGGTGCAGGACTTATATATCTAACTGTGATAAAAACCTGAAGTCCATTTGATGCACCATCTGGGAGCCATGAGGTGAATACCGAGCCCCAATTTTTCTGGTCGAAGTTTTTGGCAGAACCTCTTGTTCTTTTTGGTTGATTTTTTATGTATTTGATCTTGAGGTGAAATTTGGAGACATGATCTGTAACTCATATATCTATATTGAGAAAAATCTATAAAAACATTGGGATCTCAGAATGGGAGAAAACACCTCTTGATTACAGTGCTTTTGTTTTGGAATCTGCTTTTACTTTCCAGAAAGTAGTCTAGCTTGTTTGAATTGTTTCTCTTTATCTAAAGTAGCTTTGGATCTAATTTTTTTTTGTTGAGTTCTTAACAACCAGTAGCACCACAGAAAAAATCCCCAAGACCATATGATCCACGGATTTTTATTCGTGAGTTTTTTACTAGGGGTATGTGCTACTGTACAGAATGTTTTTTCGCTGCATGTTTGAGTTGTTTGGGGTGCGTTGTTGAAGAAAACGTCGATTTCCATTTGGCGTCTATTCAACCCCCCCTTCTAGCCGCCTAGCCTGGTCTTTCAACTGGTATCAGAGCAAGGTTGCGCTCTTTTTGATCTTCACCGATCTTTGAGCCTTTACTTGTTTCCATTTTGAGCCATGGCGGATGACAAGTACTCTACTAAGCCTTCTGTGTTTTCGGGTTTGGATTTTCCTTTTTGGAAGGCGAGGATGGAATCTTACATCATGGCATAGGGATACAGTGTTTGGCTGAAAGTCAAAAATCCCTATGTGTTGCCAAATGATAAGGAAATCACCCTCCAAAATCAGACAGATATAGAGTTGAATGCTAAAGCCCGCAACATGATCATTCAGGGGCTGAGTAGAAATGAATATGAACGAGTTGCTCATATCAAGACAGCTCACGAGATTTGGACTACCCTTGTTGCCTACCATGAGGGGACAGTCCAGATCAAGACCGTGAGGCAAGACCAGTACAAGAGGGAATACAATCGCTTTGTGCAAAAGGTTTGGTGAATCTTTGGGCGCTTTGTTTTAGTCGGTTCACCAAGATTCTCAGCAACCTTAGGTCGGTCGGCACCACCTACACTGACTCTGAGAATGCTCACCATTTCTTGTCCGCTCTGGATTTGAAGATTTGGGGTGTGAAGGTGACCACGATCTGGCAGGCTGCGGATCTTACCACCTTGACCTTGGATGGGCTATATTCGAATCTCAAGGCGTCTGAGCTTGAGCATCTCTTCGTGAGTCGATCCGGTTTCTCTGACTTTGGTCACCGATCCTTCTTTGCGGTGTTCCTCGAGTTCATTGGAGTTTGGCACTGGTTTCTCTCTTTTCGCTTTGTGTGAGATGCCCGATGAGAGGTTAGATGGAGTGCACGAGGATCGATTAGCCCTACTTACTAGAAAATTTAGCCAAGCCTACAAGAGAGTGAGTGAGAGGAGAAGAGGGACGATCAAGTGCTTGAGTGTGGTGGCCCTAACCACATTCAGCCAACTGACCCAGTGGAGAAAAGCAAGAACGACTACTAAGACCGGATAAGAACCACTACATCAACAAGAACCGCAACAAGAAGCCGGTGCCTGGAGGTGACAAGAAGCCCAAGTTCTCCAAGGGACGGAGACTCTTCCAGAAGGTGCTGGCTACCTTGGATGAGGCCAACATCTCGGACTCAGAGGAGACTTAGAGCGATGATGGAGGTGACGACCAGAAGCCTAAGAACGACGACGACGACGGCTACGCCGGCATGTGCTTCATGGCCGACGAGGATGGTGCGAGCGATTCCGACCTCTACACCGACTCTGACAATGAGGTACCAACCTATGAAGAACTCAATGATGCTTTTTTAAAGCTAGGTAGATTCCATGCCAAGTCTAGAGCAAGATGTAGGGAACTGGAGGAGGAAGTAGCTTGTTTGACCCAGAGGTTAGAAAATTCCAAATGTTTTGTGCCTCCTCAGCCTGTAGATTCTGATGATTGGAAAGAATGTGATAAGCTTGTGCAAGAATTGAATGAACTAAGGACTTTGCATGATAGTGTGTTTACTGAGCTTGAGTCACTTAGGGGGAGACATGCTAGTGTGATGCTTGAACTAGATCAGGCTAGAGATGCTCTTGTTGTTGCTACTTCTGCTCCTAACCTTATGACAGCTAGTATGATTGATCCCTCTGCACTGTCATTTGTTTGTCCTGATCCTGCTGCACACCTTTCACATGACACACCTAAGGATCCAGTTAGCTCAGATGAGAGCTATAGAGATCTTGGAGCACCTAAGGACCTTGTCAGTTCAGATGAGGACTGTAGTTTTCACTCAGCTTCTTTCTGTGAGGACTGTCTCACTTTTAAATTGGAAAATTTAAACATGAAAAATAAAATTACTGAGTTGAATAACACCTTGCTTGCTAATTCTACCTGTGCTTGTTGTGATGAATTGGAGGAAGAAATGGGTAGAGTCTATGAGGATCTTAGCAAGAGGTTTGAGGGTCACTAGCTCAAGTCAAGAATCTTTGAGTGCCTTTCTGTGTTGCTCTTAGAAAAGAGGTGGATATGTTGAGTGAGAGATGTCGCGAGGGCTTTGGGTAAGGACAAGATAGATGATCAAGATTCTTCTAGTGTCTTACCTCCTGTTGATTGTGACTTGTGCCCTAGCTTCATCAAGAGTGTGAGTACCTTGTGAGCACTCTTGAGAAGTTTGTTGGTGGGAAGAAGAAGCTCAATCGATCTTGGATAAGTCAAAAATTTCCAAGGGTAGAGGTCTAGGTTTTGATGGCTTGAGCACATCAAGCGCCACCGCCAAGATTATCACTTTGCTAATAAGGATGGCGGATGTTTGAGGTTTCTTCAGAGTCCCCGAGAGGACTGTGTTTCGATCTGCTGGCTTTGTCCAAGAGACTTCGCCGGAAGGGTGTTTCTCCTGTGACTTCGCTCTGGTAGAGTGAAGTTTACATGCACCTTCTGTCGGAAGGATGGACACTTGGTTGAGTTTTGCTTCAGAGAGCTATAGTCGCTAGGCGTGGCGTGCTACGCTCTTAGGGGTTTTCAGAGTCATACTCAGACTTTGAGAGTTCCTAAGACACCCACAGACTCCTAGACAGAGCAGTTAGGCAATTGGCTCCTCAGAGTTTGCGTGAGACCAGTCTAGGTGCCAGTTGTTGGTCTGTTCTTTGGACCTAGTGTTTTCCGTTGTTTTGATTCCCGTCGTCCTCAGGGTGTGCCTTCTTTGCCTCGTGGAGGTAGACACCCACGACGTGGTTTTGATCCTAGTTTGGGTGGTAGGAGACCTGAGCGGCATACTTGGGGAGGACCGGCCTTTGCACCATGGCGGCCCAACCCAAATGTGATGCCTAGACGTCTGTAGGGGTTCCTTCGAGGTTTGTGAGAGTTGAGAGGCGTCGGTGCTAGCTCGGGGAGTTTCGCTATTTGTGGTGTGACTCAAGATTGGGTTCCTAAATCGCCTTGATTTGTCCCATCTTGAGTCACTCACCTCTTTGTTTCGTTGAGCAAAAGGTCGGGCGGGGAAGGAGAGGTTTGGATTGTTGACTCGGTGTTGCCGACACATGACCGGAGATTCTCGTTGGTTCTCTTCCTTGTCCGTGTCCCAAATGGTGAATCCATCACCTTTAGGGATGCTTCTTCGAGGTAGGTCTTGGCCAAATGGTCAATTCAGGTTAGTGACGACTTTGTGCTTAAGGATGTTGCCTTAGTCGATGGTCGAGATACAATTTGCTTTACGTGTCTCGACTTACCGATGATGGCTTTGAGGCACGTTCAAAAATAATTGTTCACTGATTCTTGGTTCTTCCGGAGAGTTTGTTTGCGGGATTTCGTGTTGGGAGAGTCTTTCGTGCTGATTTTAATGCTTCTTCAGTTGGCTCTCCACATTGTTTAATTGCTTCAGAATCCCGTGATCTCTCCTTTTGGCATAGGAGACTTGGCCACATTGGTTTTAATTACTTGACTAGAGTTAGCAGCCGTGACCTTATTCGCGGTTTGCCCAAACTCAAAATGGTCAATGATTTGGTTTGTGCTCCTTGTCGACATGGGAAGATGGTTCTTCTTTGTTCACCCTGTCACCCTTGTGATGACAGATGCACCAGGACAGCTCTTGCACATGAACACTGTTGGTCCTGCTCGAGTGCAATCTGTGGGTGGCAAATGGTACGTGCTAGTTGTGGTTGATGACTTCTCGAGATACTCTTGGGTTTTCTTCATGGTTATCAAGGAAGAAACTTTTGGTCATTTTCGAAGTCTTCAACGCAAGCTTTCTGTTGAGTTTCCAGGTGCCCTTAGAGCTATCCGCACTGATAATGGCACTGAATTCAAAAATTCTCAGTTTGTGGATTTCTGTGAAATGACAGGTGTTGAGCACCAGTTCTTTTCTCCGCACGTCGCTCAGCAAAATGGCGTTGTGGAGAGGAAGAACAGGACCCTTGTTGAGATGGTTAGGACTATGCTTGATGAATATTCTACTCCTAGGCATTTCTGGGCTGAGGCAATTTCTACTGCTTGCCATGTGGCAAATAGGGTGTTTTTGAGGTCCAAGTTGCATCGCACCTCTTTTGAGTTCAGATATGGTAGGAAACCAAGTGTTTCTCATTTTAGAGTGTTTGGGTGCAAATGCTTTATCTTGAAATCTGGAAACTTGGACAAGTTTGAATCTCGCTCCTCAGATGGCATTCTTCTTGGTTATTCCACTTCTGCCAGAAATTACAAGGTTTGGAGTTTAGAGGGTAGGAGAGTGATAGAGACTTGTGAGGTGACTTTTGATGAGGCTAGTCCAGGAGCTAGGCCAAATATTTCAGTCTCTGAACTTAACTCGAGACTATCTTTGTTGATGAGTCATTTGGAGGAGATGACTCTTGAGCGACTTCCAGTGGTTCATTCAGAGGAGTCTCCTGCTTCCACTCTTCCTCGGGATGCACCCTTACCTCTGACCTCTTCCTAGCTCTCACCAGATTCTTCACGCTCGGGGCTTACTCAGAGTCTTCTGCTTCGGTGGCTCTGTTCCTACCTTTTCTATTCCTGAGGTAGAGGCCACTTCTTCACTAGGTGCACCTAGGCACATTCGGAGAATGCACCCACCTAGTCAGATCATAGGTGACCTAGGAGAGCGAGTCACTCGCTCAAAATCTGGACTGTCCCACTTCTGTCTCTTAGCTGCCTTTGTTGCCTCCTTTGAGCCTGCAGACATTACCCATGCTCTTTCCAATGAGTCTTGGGTTAATGCTATGCATGAGGAGTTAGAAAATTTTGAAAAGAACAAAGTTTGAGAACTGGTAGAGAGACCCCCAGGACACAATATTATAGGCACTAAGTGGGTCTTCAAGAATAAGTGTAGTGAGGATGGGGTAGTAGTGAGAAATAAATCTAGATTGGTAGCACAGGGTTTCTCTCAAGTCGAGGGGTTTGACTTTGAGGAAACTTTTGCTCTTGTTGCCAGACTTGAGGCGATCAGGATTCTTCTTGGTTTTGCTGCATCCAAGGGTTTCAAGCTTTTTTAAATGGATGTCAAAAGTGCTTTTTTGAATGGATTTATTGAAGAGGAGGTCTATGTCAAACAGCCTCCTTGATTTGAAAATTCGAAGTTTCCTGAGCATGTGTTCAAATTGTCAAAAGCTTTGTATGGACTGAAGCAAGCTCCTAGAGCTTGGTATGAGCGGCTGAAGTCCTATTTGCTTGGGAATGGTTTTACCATGGGTAGTGTAGATAAGACCCTTTTCACCAAGAGAGTTGGCTCAGATTTTCTCCTTGTGCAAATCTATGTCGATGACATAATCTTTAAAGGCTCTTCCCATCAGCTTGTCTCTGATTTCTCCAGTGTGATGAGTTCAGAGTTTGAGATGAGCATGATGGGGGAGTTGGCTTTCTTTCTTGGCTTCCAGATCAAGCAGACCCCTGAGGGGATCTTTCTCCACCAGAGCAAGTACACTAGAGATCTTCTCAAGCGGTTTGCTATGTCTGAGGGCAAACCTGTTCTGACTCCTATGGCAACCACCACAGCTCTTGAGCCTGATAAAAATGGTGAACCGGTTGACCAGAAGGAGTATAGAAGCATGATAGGCTCTCTCTTGTACCTTACCTCTTCCAGGCCGGACATACACTTTGCAGTGTGTCTTTGTGCTCGCTTTCAGGCCTCTCCTCGCGTTTCTCACCTTCAGGCGGTGAAGCGTATCTTCCGCTACCTTAGAGCTACCACGGACTTTGGGATTTGGTACACTTCCTCTTCTTGTCGTCCTTAGAGCCTTTTCAGATGCAGACTTTTTGTCGATAGGATAGATAGGAAGAGCACTTCGGCACTTGCCAATTTCTTGGCACTTCCTTGTCTCTTGGTCCTCTAGGAAGCGGTCGGTGTTGCCTGATCCTTCTTTGAGGCCGAGCACGTTCTTTCATGCTAGTTCTTGTAGTTAAGTACTTTGGATGTGTTCTACCTTGAGGGATTTTGGGTTGACCTTAGAGAGTGTTCCACTTTTCTGTGACAACACTTCCGCCATAAACATTGCCAAAAACCCAGTGCAACACTCTAGGACAAAGCACATAGATATCAGGTACCACTTCCTTAGAGACCATGTAGAAAAGGGAGATATAGTGCTTCAGTTAAGGAGAGTGACCACCGACTTGTCGATATTTTCACCAAGCCCTTGGACAGCTCTAGGTTTGTGGCTCTCGGGAGAGCTTGGGGTAGTGAGCCCTTTAGGCATTAGTTGAGGGAGCTAGTCTTTGTATTATATGTCTATATGTATATATGCTTTTAAATTTCTGCATTTGCATATTTGCATTCGGGCTTAGTCTTGGGTAGGATTAGAGAGTCGGTTTCACTTCTTTAGTACTTGCTTCTTACCCCATAGGTTGCTATCATGCGTGATTAGCAATGTCCTCTGCTCTAGCTAGTTGAGTTTCACAGGCTTTTGGGTCTAGCAGTGTTGGGCCCCTGGGTAGACAGGGTTTGTGTCTAGACTCTCTAGTAGTCGAGTCGTAGGCTTGCTTCCCTAGTCTGTGGCTTGGGGTAGATGAGTGTGTTTCTGAGCCTTAGAGTTATCTGTCTCTCATCTTTTCTCTTGGACTGCCCTGAGAGTTTCTCCAGCTCCTTATCTATTATGTTTTCATTTGGTGGAATGATTCTTGATTTGAGGGGGAGTTTGGAGATTTTATTGCATTTTTCATGACATTTAGACTTATTTTCATTTCTGAGCTTTGTCTACTATGCTTTTGAATTTAAGTGAGAGGTTTACATCTTGCTAACTTAGTGATAACCTTTGCTAGCTTGTTCATGCTTATTTTGCCAACATTTACACTTGCTAGGCTAGCTGAAAATTAAATGATTTTCATGCTTTAATGAAAACTTGATGAGACTTATGGCTTTTATTTGCTAGTCTTTCTACTAAATGCTCATGCTAGGGTTAATTATCTTTTGTTCATCATTTGAGCACTTCTTGCAACTTGAGTAAGCTTTTGATTATGTGATCTTGCTCACGTACATAAAAAAAAATGATGAAATGTTAAAAAAAATGCAAACAAACATGAGGAGGAGAGGGACCTAGGAGGCCTTTGTCGATGGCTCCTAGTCGGGGATGTGCTTTGCTAGGGATCTCTCTCCAAAATCTGAGTTTGCTAAAGGAAAAAAAAAAAAAAGAAGAAAAAGTTAGGAAGTAATCGAGCAAAAGGTCTTTGCATAAAATCTAACTTTCTCATTTGTTGCTTGAGTTGCTCATTTGATGCTCCTTTGATCTTTGCATTAGCATTAGTATTTAGTTTTGAGATTGGCCTTGTAATGCTCTAGTTTCATCATGACAAAATTGGCATTCTTGTTTTGCTAGATAGTTTGGATAAAATGTGAGCAATTTTGTATGAACTTGTAAGCTTTTGGTTTAACTTGTTTAGTTTGATGTAAGTGATCTATGCTTCATGTTCATTCGCATATTCTACAAAGCTCCCTAGGGTGCATTTGTATTTGCCCACATGCTCTTTCTTTTCTTTGATTTTCTTGATGCCTATATTGCCAAAGGGGGAGAAATTTCTAGAAAAAGGGCATAATTTGTTCCATGTTCAAAAAGAGGGAGAAAGGGCAACATTTTAAAAAAAAAGGGGGGAGAAATTTCAAAATTGGGATATTTAAAAAATTTTTGTTATACTTGGATATGTTGACCAATTGCTCTTTCCTTGGTCCAAGTATGATCTTCGGCAATCACTTTGCTTTGTTAGTCCGACATTTTTTTTTCGCCTTTCAAAACCTTTTTCCAGTGTTTGTCAATATACTCATCAAAGGAGAGATTGTCAAACCATGTGAAGGTGGCCCCATGTTGATGATGAGTATATTGACAAGTGTTTTGAGCGTAACACAAAGGTTTTTGAGGCGATCGAGGCTTCGCCGGGTTTTCCCAGGGTTTTCGGGTCTTGGCGCGGGTTGCACCGTTTGTGCACGGTTTTTCGATGGGTTGTCCGGAAAACTTGTGCATGTCTTGGATGTGATTGATTATGGACTAACCTTACAGGTGAGAAAGGTAAGTATGGTGTTTTTGGCTAATCTTTGTGGTACAGGTCTTGGTGGACCGTGGTCACGACGTGTCGACGCCTTGAATGGCGTTCGTGGGTCCGAAACGACAAGGAGGTTGCGTGGGGCGGTTGGACTCGGACTTGAGGACCACAAAGATGATGAAGATGACGGACTTAGCCGGCGTGAGGATCCGAGACTCGGCAGGCGGTCGAGTGCGATGGAAACTTAGCGGCTAGGTCAGACCCCATTGCGTCCGTGTGTGGGCCCATGTGAGGCATGTATCGGGAATGTGCGTGGCATATTCCAAGGATTTGTAGAGTATATTACAAGGGTTATATGCTGTAAAGAGTGAACAAATCTCAGCCATCCATGTGACATCTAAAGGTGGGGAGTAGTTGGCTTGAGAGCTACTCCACCTTTGGGCTATAAAAGGAGGGGAGGGGGTGCCTCCCATTCAGATTTGTGAGAGGGAGTGGGCTGAGGTTTGGGTGTGTTTAGAGTGCACTTCTGAAGTGCTTTGCCCACCTTGGTGTGGCTTTGTATTACCCTCAAACCGATGCAATAGAAATCAGCCATGTTCATCCAAGTTCTTCTCTAGTTCTTATGCTTGATCTTGTTTCGTTTGTGTTCTTGTTTGCAACTAGTTTATTTCCCTCATCTTCTTCTATTTGCTACTGATCCATGATGCCTTGAGATTGCAAATATGATTTGATAATCTTCTTACAATCTAGGAAAGGATAGAGATCAAGTTCATCTTCTAGTTGCAGTGCTGTCCAGAAAGTTTCCTTCGCGCAGCAGTTATTGTTTGATTTTTAGAAAAATATAGAAAAATCCTTTTTGCGTGATTCTTGTGGGAAACGGTGCGGGACTTATATATCTAACTGTGATAAAAACCTGAAGTCCATTTGACGCACCATCTGGGAGCCATGAGGTGAATACCGAGCCCCAATTTTTCTGGTCGAAGTTTTTGGCAGAACCTCTTGTTCTTTTCGGTTGATTTTTTATGTATTTGATCTTGAGGTGAAATTTGGAGACGTGATCTGTAACTCATATATCTATATTGAGAAAAATCTATAAAAACATTGGGATCTCAGAATGGGAGAAAACACCTCTTGATTACAGTGCTTTTGTTTTAGAATCTGCTTTTACTTTCCAGAAAGTAGTCTAGCTTGTTTGAATTGTTTCTCTTTATCTAAAGTAGCTTTGGATCTAATTCTTTTTTTGTTGAGTTCTTAACAACCAGTAGCACCACAGAAAAAATCTTCAAGACCATATGATCCATGGATTTTTATTCGTGAGTTTTTTACTAGGGGTATGTGCTACTGTCCAGAATGTTTTTCCGCTGCATGTTTGAGTTCTTTGGGGTGCGTTGTTGAAGAAAACATCGATTTCCATTTGGCGTCTATTCAATCCCTCTTCTAGCCGCCTAGCCTGGTCTTTCAGGAGATGCAGTCGATGTACACTATTGTGACGGTGTAGCCTGCAAGCTCTAAGTTTGTTTGCTGTTTACCTTGGGCAACTGTGTATTTGCATTGATCTAATCAATGAGAATAGGTTGTTATTCCTGGAGGGTGCTTCATTTCAATCTGTGAGCCCCGGCGAGGAGCTATCGCCATTGCCACCCTCTGTACAGAAGAAGCTGATATACTGATGTAACCATGCTGAGCTTCAGCATGTTAACTTTTTTTCTTTTTGCAAGTGTGTAACAAATTGAGCAAGGAAAAAAAATCATGGAGATAGAAGGGATCACATACCTAAACCTAGTGCTATGGTACAGGCGTCAACTGGTAGATGCAATGGAAGGGTAAGAAGGAATTTGAGTTGGAAGAGTTGAGATGAATGACAAGGAGAGGAGACAAGGAAGATAGATGGCAGATAGCTGCCCTCCTCACTGTTTGCCATTTTCAATTTACCAAATAGCGAGAAAAATAAGCATTACAGAGCAGAAAGAGATACGATATTACGGCAAATATTCTGTAGCAATCAATCCCATTCATTCAAATTTCGATCAAACGACCCAAATTAAAATATGCTTCTCTACCATCACTTCACCTCATCAACCAGACGTAACATCCCTAAAAAACTGACCAAACAACTTAAAACATTTTTTGGGATATTCAAATTTCCACAGATCGCAGTAGCAAAAAAAAAAGGGTACAAAGAGACATATCTGAGAAGATGAAAATTATTGGTTTATGAGAGAAACCACTCTTTTTTTTTTTTTGAACCGCTTGGTTTTGACAAGAAACCAATATATTTGTTTTCAACCCCAATTCCAATTTTTCAAAGCAGATAATTTTCATGTTTTTAGCTGTTTATCTTGGTTTTCAATGAAAACTGATTGAAACCGACGTGTCCTCGGGTTTTTTTTTTTTTTTACTGCGGTCTGGTTTTTAAACCCTGATTGGAGTATAACAATTAAAATGATTTCCTCTAAAAAACAAAGTGCGACTGCAGGTGGTTGGTGCTTCATTTACACGTACATTGACCGCACGAAAGAAAGAAGAAGGTGCATGAATGGTGAATCACTCGTATACGACTATACGAGTTTATGGATTGATTTATTGATATTGCTTCGCTTCCGACAGAAGCATCGGACGGAAGCCAACAGTGATGCCCCGTCCTCTCATCCTTTTTTTCTAGGGAACTTTTACTGTACACTAAATTCAATATGAACTATTTAATCTTCTCAATCTAACGGTTTAGATCAAATATGATTTATTTATACTACACTTTGGTGGTATGGGTAGTATAATATATGTAAGAGCAGAATAGTAATTACTCTAAGTGATGATGTGGCGTAAGAGTAATTTTTTATTAACAGTTGGTTTGATTAAATTTCCCTTAATCTATTTGTTCTAGGGTTTCAATTTGATTCACATTTTCTTGGCGATCAATAAGAAGTTGGGGCTTGGTGAAAAGTACTCCATCATCCCAGCTGGCTTCCTTGCGCCCATCATGGAGGATGAAAGCAATAAGCTAGAAGCAGGGTTCAAAAAACCGGTAAAAACCGGCGGTTTCTCGCCAAACTGCCGGTGGCGGTTTGAGAAACCGCCGGTTTTTACCCGGGCGGTTTTAAAATTTTAAATTTGAATTTAACATTTAAAAAAAATTATAAAATCTTATAAAATAGAAGTTTTTTAGAACATTCTATACAAAGCAAAATTTTAAATTGAGATTATTATCATGGTATTTTATGCGAAGAAAGTTGTGCAAAAGTGAAAAACCGTTTTTTAAAAGATTGGACTGGTTTCTAGAAGGCCTGGTTTGTACACTTCCTAATTCATTGCTCTGCTCATTTTTTATTTTGTCACCACCACCACACCGAACTCACTGATTGATGCACGTTTTGCTACCGTGAATCACGGGTTTCGAGTCACCAAACAGTTTTTAAAACCTTGATATGTCTATCATATGATTTAATGTTGATATGTCTATGATCATATGCAATGCAATATATATATGTATGTAATTCACTTATTGTTGATATGTTCCAACTCTTAAATATTAGCAAAGGTCATGCGAAAATTTTTCCCTAGTTCTAATATATGTTTTTGTTGGAAACAACCATGCATATCACGTTATTAACTTCATATTGATATGTTCAAATTGACATTATATTGATATTTTTGTTGGAAACTACTTTGTTCAAATTATTGACTTCATATTGATATATTTAAGATGTCATATATTTATCAAAGGTTCTTCCAAATTTTTCCATAATTAAACAAAATTACCAACACATATATCTCACCCATCTATGATTTTTCCCATTTTGTTTAAAATTTTTTAGACCTCTTTTCATTTTTTCTATTTTCCACGTTTCCCATGTTTCAAACTGCTAAAAACCGTCAAAAATCGCCGGTTTCTCGGCAAAAAACCGCTGCAAAAACCGGTGGACTCGTCCGCTGCTGTCTGACCGTTTAAATTTGAATTTAAGCGGTTTTCAGCGGTTTTTAATGGTTTTTGGCTGTTTTTGCCAAAAAAATCGGCACACCCATATGACGGTTTTGGGTCCTGAAACGGGTTTTTAAACCCTGGCCAGAAGGCGTACTTCCTCTGAGTGAAAATGAGTACGTGTGGTGCATGAGGTTGAAGATGAAGTTGAGATGATAAAAGAACTAATCTATTCTCCTTCATGGACGGTTAAATAAAAAATATAGTACCGTCACATACTACCCCATTTAATGCACCGTAAGAGAGTCTTTTTTCTATCTCCTCGACTTGTCCACTGTCTGTCACTCTCGCTTCCCTTTTCTCTTCACAAGCGAATGAGCGAAGTGGAACTTGAAAGCAAGCAGCCGGCCACTCACCGGTGGAAGAGAAGAGGAGGGAGCGGCGGTGATGGCCGGCACCAGCTGCCTCTATCTCTCCATCTCTCATTTCTCTTTCTGCCTCTCTCTATTCTCCGTCTCATCTTTCTCTTCCTCTCTCTCTCTCTCTCTCTCTCTCTCTCTCTCTCTCTCTCTCTCGGGGTAAGGGGCAGTGAGGACCGCTGTTGACCCGGGAGCTTTAGCGGTCGGATCCGGCGAGCTCGGATCCGGCGAGCATGACTTGAGGGCTCATCGGATTTGGAGAAGAAGATGACCAATGAGAAGATACAACCTCATTTTTACCATGAAACATCATGAGTGTATATATGAAACATCAATAGTAAATGTATGAACATTTGATTTGCTCTTACAAAGCATTACCATGTTTTTGTTTTTATGAAACATTTGGGTTTGCCTGATGAAACATTGATTTCGTTCTCATGAAACATGATGTTTGCTCTCGAGAAACATTTTGTTTGTATAGGGTGAAAAATCTTTGAATAACTGCGGAACATGATGTTTTATTATTTTTTTTGCCATATTTCTTCAATAATTCGCACATGTTCTATAATGTTTTCGCCAATGTTTCGCCTATGTTTCATAGTGTTTCGTCCATGTTTCATCATACATCATCCATATTTCAGTAGTACGTCATCTATGTTTTAGTAGTACTTTGCCCATATTTCGAAAATAAACGTTCGCTTTTTTTGTTGTTGTTAGCATCGGACATCGGATCCCTGGCAAGACCTTTGATGTAAAAATATATGACGTTCGCCTCCTGGTTTCTTCCCATGTATTGTGATTTTCCAAATCGTTAGTTCAGAACGGGGATGAATTAAGCTAGATGAGAGTAGACACTGAATTAAGCAGAAATGATGTGCGAGCTTGATAGGGATGGGATCGAGACACCGGGATGTAGATATCATATCTATACTAGCTGAATGCCCGTGCGTTGCTACGAAAACATAAATAGTAAAAAAAATTAGAATCTATCATATACAATATCAACTGCCTAGTAATTTCGCTAGTTATGAAATATTATGTTTTTTTCAAGCAATTAAATATTGTCTTCTTGTTTTAGGCAATTTTCTTGGCTTACATGGTTTTTATTACATTTTAAAATTTTAAAATACTGGATCAAAACAAAGTAAATACCTATTTCGAGAATGATTTCAAAATATTGCCTCTCCCCCAATAGTGATTTCAAATTTTGAATAGACGAGGGAGATAGTGGGACTAGGTATATGTGTAGTTAATACAAGGACGAAGAGTAGAATAGTCCAATAAAAAATAAACCACCACTTATCATCACTCATCACAAGCCACTTTAAGTAGTAGAGATATATGTATGTATGTATATGTACACACTCATACGCGCACCACGCCAACCTTCTCGTGGCATGCATGCATTATCTTGATTTAGCTAATTTATCGGATCAAATATGGCGACTAAAGATAGGTGAATAGGCACCGAAAAAAATCCAGTTATTTTTTCGTCAATTTATATTGACTGTAAGTAGGCACTAGACACTATGAGCATCAATAAACAGTAGATTAGAGTAATTCAAAATGTTCTCGACGAAAACAGTGAAGAATTAAACTAGCGGCTAATTTTCTTGTACTTTCTGTGTATACCTAGCAAAAACAAATTTTGCTTTAGACCAAGATAAATCCCGTAGAGTATCCACACCAGAAGCTCTATATTTAAAACTCTGTTTCTATACTACTATAACATTTCTGCTACGGATGCTCGTAGTCTCGTAGAGCTACTATCTCTTTGTTTTTTTTATCTCGTTTTTACCCTAAAGCCATGGTACAGTGTACAGATCCTTTTCTGCAGTTAATGCCGATATTTAATTCTCGTTGGAACTCGTGCCCTTGAGTGCAGCCGATGCAAAGCAGAGCAACAGCCGAGTCGAGTAACCAAGCAGAGCAGGCGATCCGATCTCGAGGAGCTAGCAGCGAACCACAACAGCCACGCCAAATCTTATTTCGTCTAGGACTTTTGATCCGGTCAATCAAAAATTACCAAATTTTATACGAGAGATCCTGAGGCTACGTAGAATTCATCCCAAGACATCCTGAGACTTTGTAGAATTCATCCCAACAAAAATTGCGAGATTTGATCCAAAATTGTGACGGATTTTCAGATTAATCTACTAAATCAAAAGCAACATCAAAACTGAGATTAAACATGAATCAAATCATAGATGGTCAAAACCTTGATGTCTATTGTGTCTTAATTGATTGTACATAGCCTCTCCCCGAAGGACACCACCACAATGCATCAAACCCTAACTTTTCACTTCCGTATCTATCCACTAACAAAACTGGTCGCATTATAACCCTAAAATGTGTCTTACAGAGGGGTTCCCATCTCCTGTCACGAAATTAACACTTAATTTTGTCATTAAGTAGCCCCACATAATTACAACCTGCCTCCATACAACTCAACCATCCAAATCTTTAATCATCCGAACACTCTGTCAGACAGTCTCTCGCCTGCGCATCACAATAAGTCACATCACTCATCCTCGTCCATCGATCCTGCACCTTGATCTTATCTTGACAGACCCACACGGCACCTCTTTGATAGCCTCGGACCTCACCTCCTTCCTAGAGTTTAGTCCCGGTCTCTGTTGACCTGCGCTGACAAACAAGCAAACCAATCTTAAAACAAATCTCACCAAACTTAACTCACGCTAGTCTCAAACCATCATAAAAAAAATTATTACACATTAAACCGTTATCAAATACGAATCACATGATATTAAGTAATTATTTGGCACGGCGAGTAACCGGCCTTAACCTATTCTCACGCACACATGCAGCATATCCAGCGCATGCACTGCGCAGCACAACCAGTACATGTCCAGTGCTTTTAATTAGCTTACATGTCAACCCTAATTTGAGTAATCACAGGATAAGTAGGGTTGATAATTCTCAGTCATTTATCTCAGGCATCGATCTTCTGATCCTTTAATTGTCTCAATTAGCAAGCTAGTTCCCTCCCGACATCGTTTCAAATGAATACAGTATATGTACATAGATCTCAAGATGTGTAACTCAAACCTGAGACATGCATGTGTGTTCGTACAGTTACATTACATCAACATATGGTTGGTGTGCCATTAATTTGTCAATTGGCATGGGTTACGAGCGGATCCGTATCGTCTGAGGTTACGGAGGCTAAGTCAGAGGGCCTGTAGGACGCACGGCACTCGTCCATCGCGCGATGAAGGGCGCAGCGTCAAAAAACGAACTGGTACACGAGGCAAACACGCACGGCGCTCGTCCATCACGCGATGAAGGGCGCTCGTCAATCCGCTCAGATTAGCTTCCTTCCTCCAGACTTCCTCCACCAGCTGCCCGAAGAAAAACCCTAGCACGAAGTGGCCCCAAGGGCAGCGACGACCCCAGCGACGGCGGCGACGGCATGGCGGCACCCAGGCTCGGGCGGCAACCCAGTGGCTACGGCAACCCCAGCGGCGGCCCCTAGGGCTCGAGCGCGCGGCACCAGTGGCTTGAGCGTGGCGGCCACCAAGGCTCGGCGTGGCGACTCGAGGCTCGGGCTTAGCGGTGGCGACCCCAGGGCTCGGGCGGTGGCGCCGATCCAGCGACTACGGCATCGACCAGTGGCTCTGGCGACCCAATGGCGGTTCAGAAGCTCGGCTGGGGCGGCAGGTGGCTAGCTGGCGACCTCGAGGCTCGGGCTCGGCAGTGGTAACCCCCAGGCTCGGGCTCGGCGGGCGGGCGGCGCCGGCCAGGCAGCAGCAGAAGAAGGCTCGGGCCACGGCTTGTATTAAAACAAATTTTTGTATGAAATGCTCCCCGGCTTGTATGAGATGTTTTGATTCAGAGCTCAAATTGTGGTAGTGCAGTGCGCCAGTGCATATGATTGTATGAAATGCTCCCAAATGCTTGTATCTGTATGAATGTGCTCTGCAGTTGCTTGTACTCTGTGAATTTGAGCATTAAGAAATGAATCTGAAAAGGAGAGATTATCATGTCCACAATATCAATGTTCAGAATCTGAAATGAATACCATGTCAAGCATTGTTTGAACCATGTCCAGCATTAAGAAATGATTCTGAAAAGAAGAGATTACCATGTGTAGCTATTTGCAATGGTGAAATTGATTCATATGCTGGTGGGAGAGCAACTGATTTTGCTTGTGGCATGATTGATTAACCTGAAGCTGCACAGGCAGAATGCCGCTGAATTAAGCTGGAATTGTAAATGCCGATGTTCAGAGTATTGTTTTTGCTTGTGGCATGATTGCTTCAGGCCCTAAACATTGCATTAGCTAATGGCATGATTGTGAACGCTGAATTCAGAGTATTGTAATTTATTCTAGCATGATTGCTTCAGGACCTGAGCATTGCATTAGCTAATGGCATGCCTTCTGTCGGTCAGTCTATGCAATGTCATCTATGAAGCCAGATTCTCATGATCCATGCTGATGAGATAAAGTACTACATTCCAAATTTTCGAACCAAATTATGCTACTTGTGCTGGTTGTAAGTTGAAGCCTTGAATTAGAGTTTGTTTCACTTGATTGCAAATCAAACTCAACCTTCGTCCACTCTGAAAAATCTTCCATATCAGCCCTACAAAAAAAATTGACACATACATCATCATTAAAAGAGGCTCCACAGTAATAAATGGAGCGGTCTTGATAAACTAAACCATGTAATACTGCTTACAGGACATTATGAGAAGCTAGATTTTGAAGACCATCTGAACTTGTCAATGAAACTGTCAGATCCACAGAGGTCGATGACCTAATATGCATGCTCACTTTATATACCTTTGCTAAGAGTAGAGTGATGATTGCAGAGGATCTAAAGTTACCTTTCCACTAGATTCACAAAGAACTTCCATGGGTCAATGTTTGAAGGAGTATTAGCACCACCAACTTCAAAACCTGTTACTTAGATTTTTAGAAACTTTCACATAACAACAGATATAAGGGTCAGAGAAAATGTAGAACAGAATCACTAGTCCAATATCTAGATCCTGATCTTGTATACAAAATATGGCTACAAAATATGACTATCGAGCTCTAAACATATACTAAATATGACCGTCGAGCTCTAAACATATACAAAATATGACTGTTTCAGTCTAAACATATACAAAATATGGCTGCTGTTTTGGTCTAAACATATACAAAATATGGCTACTGTTTTGATCCAGCCCCATACAAAATATGGCTGTTTTGGTCTAGCCCCCATGTAGGTACTGCTCCCTAGGCTATTTTGGTGCAGCTCGCTATTGTTTTTGAAATTTCTCAACCCAATTCTTCTTCCTCTTCCATCCCCCATTTCTTGTCTCCTTTTTCTTCAGTCCGACAGCTTTTGGCATGTCCTTCGATTGTTCAATGCTATCAAGAACATCTGTTTGCTGAATGTGATCAGACACATGTGGTTCCTGAATGATAAGTTCTTCCACCTGCCTTTGAAGGCTATCAAGCACATTATCAACTAGTAAAGATGCCCTCTCACATTTAGCTGCTCGGGATGCCACAGATATGAACTTGTGGGAAAGATACTTATAGCGACGTGTAGCATCCAACTTGGGGTCCTCCAGAACATTTCTCCCAGTATTATCATAAATAATTCCATGTCGTGCTTCCTTTGTCCATCGCTTCAAAATATAATAATCCGGTAATAGCTTTATGTCCATCAACTCAAAAATTTTGATAGCATGGCAACATAATAGACCACACCGCTCAAAATGTTGACAACTACAATATATTTTGCCCTCTTGGAAAGAACCATCAACCATTCCCTCCTCTTCAACATTGAGGGGATCATCAATAGATTTTATGGAAACAATGTATGCACCCCCATCATCCGTCAAGCGTGCATATGCTAACATGGATCTTTCATAAATAATTTGGAAGGATTCGAAAATTTGTGGAGTGTAAACCCTACTTGCTTGCACCAACATAGGGGTTCTCATTTTAATTTGTGGCAACTTATTTCTTGCATCATACTTTGATTTAATCTCTGCATCTCTCTTTGCTTCAACGGCCCTCTCAAAATGCTTTAAAAAACGAAGAATGTTCAACTCTGTCGTTAGATACTCTTTCAAATGATTGTTTAGTTTTTCACTCAATTGTGTGCTTCTCATTCCTAGAGTGAAAACATTCTTCATATAGCATTGAGCCCACTTCTCCTTTATTTTATAAATACTGTTTAGCCAAGATTGCTTGTCTACCTTGCTTCTCATATTAGAGAAAGCTTCCTTAAATTGAGTTTCATCTTCATATTCATACATGCATGCACAGAAATCAGCTAGGATATTTGAGCCATCGGTCCTATGTCGATTCAAGTGCTTGATTGCATTTTGGATTATATGCCAAGTGCACAAACCATGCCATGTGTAAGAAAAAACATGAGCTATTGTCTTTCCCATTGCAATGTCTTGATCGGTGTAAATAGTTCTAGGTTGTTTGTTACCATGAGCTATTAGGAAGGTCTCAAATAGCCATCTAAATGATTTGAACGATTCATCATACATGAGAGCAGCTTCAAATATGACAGTTTCCCTAAAGTGGTTGAAGCCAACAAATACACCAAATGGTCGGCTTTCCATATTGGTTCCAAAGGTAGTGTCGAAAGAAACAACATCACTAAAGTGTGCATAATCTACTATCATCCTTGCATCAGCCCAAAAAATGTTGGTTATTTGTTCTTCACTATCAAGCTGAAAAGCATGATAAAACGAAGGGTTTTCTGCAATCTTGTTCTGAAAATACTGCAACAAGCTTCCGGCTTCCCCATATTTCATCTCCTTTTGGTGTTTTGTCCGCAAATAATTTTTTTGATCTTGACAAGTGTACCCAAGGTTAGCCGCCCCTCCAACATGCATACTAGCCAATTCATAAGCACTTTTAGGCCGAAGACCTGTATCATCTGCCATTTCAATTTCAAAGGCTTGGACCGTCGAGATGTTTCGATGTGATGACATCAAGTGAGCGGTCTCTGGAATTTGGAGCACATGATTGTGTTCAAGAACCAAATCAATTACCTTATATTTTCCAGTAGCTCGATTCAACGAAACTCCCATGCGCACCTTGCAATCAGTTCTTGTCTTAGCTCGAGGGTTTTTGATCAAATGATCCCTTTTGTCCTTTCCTCTCAAACCTTCCTCAAACCTTCCTTGGAACATGCAAATCTACAAGATGTGACCTTGGAATCTTTTTTGCACTTATTCTCATACCTCTTTCTAATGCTAAATCCCATTTGACCACCATAGTAGTTCCAAAAAAGTTGTGCATCATCTATATTTCTAAATTCCATATGAAGACAAGGAACCCAACTAGCCAATGTATTATCGCTGCACAAAAAAATACAACAAATTGACAAATCGTAATACAAGGTGATATGCTCAAAGTATACAACCAAATTCTAAAATTTGCTAGTGCTTGTAGATTGTACCTTCCATCGAGATGAGGTGCTTGATCGGGAGGAGGCGCTTGCTCTCTATTCATTTGCATTCATCCAAAGGCAGCAGCGACAAGGTAGTAGCAGCGATCGGAGTTAGCAGCGACAAGGTTGTAGATTTGTTCAATGCTATCATTAAAAATTAATCAAATGGTTAATCATGAAAACTACCGGAGCCGGATTTTGCTAGAAATGACAGATGATAAGGTTAGCAAACCAGCAACACACCACTAAACAAATCTTTTTTGGCCACTGCATTGAACTCTTTAATGTGAATGCATCCAACAAATGAATTGTCATTCTCTTTTCTCCAAATGATAGAAATCTGGAGTGCGAGCAACCAGCTGTCTCTGCTCTTTCGTTGACTCAACAAGACCACATTCTCCGTGCTTAACCTAAATATAATATAAGAAAGAGGGAGATAGTCAGATAATAAGGGGCAAAAGGGAATGATCAACAGAGAATCAACCTCATGCGGAAACTAACCTCAGTTTACAAGAACTCAAGCGGCGGGAAGGACGACGAACTGGCCGAGCTTGCGCAGCGCGTCGTGGGAGACCCTCATGCGGGATTCTGATCGCCTCCCCCGACCTCGATCTGTCACCGATCGGCTCTGTTTGTCAGCCCTGCGCTCCTTCCCGCCAAAAGCCGGCCAAAAAACAGAGTTTGCCTCGCCTCGCTAATCTGAGCGGATGGACAAGTGCCCTTCATCGCGCGATGGACGAGCGCCGTGCGTGTTTGCCTCGCGTACCAGTTCGTTTTTTGACGCTGCGCCCTTTATCGCGCGATGGACGAGCGCCGTGCGTGTTTGCCTCGCGTACCGGTTCGTTTTTTGACGCTGCGCCCTTTATCGCGTGATGGACGAGCGCCGTGCGTCCTACAGGCCCTTTGACTTAGCCTCCGTAACGTCAGACAGTACGGATCCGTTACGAGCCTATATATGCACACACACCTCAGCACTATACCTACATCTCCATTGGCGATAAATATATGGCTAGACTTGACGTTCCTGTGTATATATATCACAAACCGATCACGAGAAATTAACACACACTTGTGAGTGATGGCTTTAGCGTCGAAAGTGTAGAGGGGCAAAATGATTCATGGTATTGGTAAGAGGTTGAATGTTTGGTGCAACCATGCAGGGGGAGGAGATGAGGTATGGCAGAATAGCACTAGGTCTAGTAAGAACTGGAGGCACCGGGAATGGAAGTTGATAACTGTTTTGTTGAGATGAGCACGGGACAGTTGTCCACCATGCCAGCCAAGACAGTGGCGGTTAATGTTCATCTATGCAAGAGGTCTGGTCTAGTTGCCTAATGTATATCCTTTTTCACGTTGATATTTGTCCCTAAAATGCAACTATTTTTCGCACTAACTAATGTTGCAGTTCATTTATATCCAATAAAATTGTTAAAATTATGGAAGCAGTAACGTAGCTTGTCTGTCCATAAGGATTAAATTCTTCTCTCTTTTCAGGGTGTTTTTTATGGACAGAGATAGACTACATTTTCTCAAACAATAATTTTTTTGAGAGGGCGTGTTTTGGAACAAAATACTTATGTTGCCACTAGCGACAATGCTTCGGTGAGCCTACGTCCACGTGAGGGAGCATGACGTATGTAGTCAAGGCAACAGGAGGGGCTCACCTGCAACAAGATTGAGGTGCACTCGTGCAATGAATAATCAAAGAGCACGGGAAAACAACCCAAGCATTGGTCTTCGTCGTCTACTCCACCAACTTTAAATCACAATTTGCAATCGCACCCCACAACAATGCTGCAAATTTCCAGAAGACCACCTGGCATCGTTCCCTCTCTCACCCGGTTGTTCCTATTCCCTGTCATGTGCCCTCGATCTCCTGATCATGTCTCCCGGTAGTAGCTGAGCTTCTCCAGCAACATCTGTAAAATACTGTTTATTTAATTTTTTAGAACAGAGTCTTTGCTAGAGAAAAAAAATCTTTTAAAATATAGTGTAAAGTATAAAGGAATTTTAGAAAATAAATAAAACACATATAGAATAGTGTTATAGAGAATAAATTTTAAGTGTTTGCTCAAGATGCCGTTAGGCGTCCTTTGCTCTATCCCCCTCGTAATGACCTTATCGTTGACATATATGTCCCCTCTCTCTTTCCTCACAACAGCCCCGTTTGACCCAATTAATGGTGCCTACCATATATGCACAAGATTTTTAGCATTGAAATCACACCTGAATGCGTAGAACATTACGAATCGATGGGTTGACTTGTGAAAATGTGTAGAATTTATCTTACAAATCATTGGAGTGATGTTCATGCATTCGTAGAATCTAGACCTTGTTCTTTATGGCTTATCCACTTATTTTATATGTTTATTGTCGGGACCCCGGGTTTTTACCAAATCGGACCCCTCTGTGTTACCGGTATGAGTCCCAAGGATCAGTGCTCATACCCACAGTGAAACAGAATCATGATACCAAAACAAAGCTGCATTAGCTATTAAAATAATTCAGAGTGCGGCGGAGTAATATATTATATTAGCGGAGAAATATAACACATATTAAAAAGAAGCAAATAGTTACAATCAAAAGTAGTGTCCCATCACGGCCACGAGCACTGCCGAGTAGGGAAGCGGCTAGTAGTCCGGAGCATCATCCGGAAGATATCAACGTTATCGGCGTGTCTTCGTAATCTTGACTGTTCAATAGATGAACGACCCGCATAACATTGAGGTTAGCATTTGACTGCTAGCAAGTCCTTCCTAGGAAGGGCCAGGTTAAGGTTTACCTTAATAAAGCTGATGGTTAATTTGCATAAAAGCATTTTATTTAGAAGTGTAAAAGCATTTGAGAAACATATATTAATAAATAGAAATTCTCAAGAGAAATAAAATTGAAACAATTATCCTCTCAGGTTTCAAGTTCTCAACTCATAATTCTGAGCTCATAATCTCATATTCTCATGTCTCATTTCCCAATACTCAAATCTCAATTCTCAAATTTCAAACTCCTAATTCTCATCTAGCAATGGCATACACGCCGGAATAACCTTACCCATATCATATTATGAATGGTGATGTTACAATGTGAAACCCACCTTGTCCGCCCTTAACCGTGGGCACGGCCATTCAAATGGTTTTACTCTGCAGAGGTTGTACGCTTTACCCACGAGATACGATACACTCCCGTCGAAGGATACCATAACAAAATCCTCCAGAAAATTAATCTCAGGCTTAAACACTGTCGTACCTGCTTCACACAGGTACCCAGAGAAATGCTTCAGCACAAGTCCCTGGCAATACCCCGGTGATGTTTCTCAATTCTCAAATCTCAATTCTCAATTCTGCACTTCTCCATTCATCCACCGTGCATGGACAGCGAGAAATCTCGACATTTCTTTTCCTTTAGATTAGGCCCGTCCCATACCGGGCTTGCGGTCGTACGGGTAAATACTCAGTAAAGTAGTCACACGGCTCGGTCCTTATTCTCGGAGCGGCAACCAACACAAACCCAACTCTCGTGCTCAAATGCACCCACCTTACAATCCATCCGCTCCCGAACCCATTTATTAGTTGGTCAAATTTTAATTAAGATGAATAAATCGAATCCCAGATCCCAACACAAGCGTTTTCACCAAATCTCTTGATTTTGTTCCTAGCTACATCGAATGTTTGGGATTGAATCCCCGAATATCTAACTAAGCAATACAAAGCACCTATTATTTAAAAACCATGGGTAATATTAATATAAATTATACTAGGGTTGAAGGTTTATCGGTAGATGCATATATCGGACGGACATATGCACTAGGCAGCACTATAGGACTTTACGGTATTTTTATCAACATAGCAATTTTGGGTAAAGCTATAAAATTGGGATTCTAGGGGAAAAACTTGCCTTCGGAGTAGTCGTACTCTTGTGGTGCGTCGGCGGCGTCAAGGAATTCTCCTTCGGCGTCCGATCGTTCTATCGCACGCAAAACAATAAAAAGCAACCAATAAATACATATATAGTGTAACATCCTCATTTTCAAAAGTAATTAAATACATAAAATGAAATAAAATTCATGGCATCTTTGCTCGTGATTTAAACAATTTTGAAAATCTTTTTGAAAATGTGTATGTTACTATATTTAGTTACCCAAAACCATAAATAAAAAGATTTGCTTCTAAAATGTTAATTGCAAAATATTTACTACAAACCTATTATAATAATTTGGGGACTTTGTGATTTTAAATTAGATTTTGAAACAACAATTTAAAAACCTAACCTAAATAAAAATTCAATTGCAAATTGTGTAGTTAATTAAATAAACTAGTAAATTTTCCTAATTAACCTATCATATTTCTCTCTATGTCAAATGGGCCCCACTTGGCATTGCCCCCCCACTCTCTCTTCTCTCTCTCTTCCCACTCATCTCTCACACTCTCTCACGTGCTCTCCTCACATACCCTCACTGCCTCTCTCTCTCTCCCGTTTCTCTCTCTCTCTTCCTATCCCATGGCTCTCTCTCCCTACCCACTCCTTGCATGGCTTCCACCTAAGCCCCTAGATGGCACCCTGCCATTGCTCCACTCCTCCCACGCGTCCCCCCCCTTGCCCAGCGCCTCCCACCAACCCTCCCCGTGCTCTACCTCTCACCCTCCTCACTCCCTCCCTCACTGTCCATTGCCGAATTGCCCAGGCGAGCCCCTCCCCAGCTGTGTCCTCCCCTCACGTCCCTCCTCTCACTTTCCTCTGCTCGTTTTGGCCAGTCGCCACCCGAGCCGACGTCGAATCGCGTCGCCGGAGATGCATGGAAGCTCGCCGGAGCTGCATGGAAGCTCGCCGGAGCCGCCACTGCATCGCCCAGCCACCGGACATCTTCGCCGCGCAATTGCACCCGTGGTGAGCGTCATCATCTCCCCCTCTCCTCCCTAGTGCTCGCCGACCACCGCGCCGCCCCTATTTTCCCTCTGGCAAGCCCGCCGCCGTGCTCCTCTGCCCGCCCCGCCACCCTCACATCGCCAGACCACCTCGGTGCGTCTCCGGCCCAACCGCCGCCACCATTAGCCTCCCCTTGCGCCGTAGATGCTCACCGACCCCGACATTGCCGCCGTCGCGCCGCTGGTGAGCTCCCCGCCGCCGTGGTCCTCATGCCGCCGCCGCCGCACGTCGACAAGCCGCCTCGGTCATCCCTGGGACAAGCCGCCACCGCCATTAGCTTTACCTCGCCGCCAGATGCTCCCCGCACTCGCCGTCGCCGTCGCGCCGCTTCGCCGTCGCGCCGCCGTGCTGCTTACCAGCGCCGCCTAGGTCTAAGCGCGCCGCCGCCTACGCTTCGATGTCGCGCCGCCAAACTCGGTGGCGTCGTAGCCGACCTTTCTCGCTTTTGCCCGCTCGCCGCCCGGCCGCCGCGGGAACACCGCCGCCGTGACCAGCGCCCGCCTCCTGTTACGTCCCGTGACGAGAGGGCCCGCTGGTCAGCGCCCTCTCTCCTCTCTCTGCAGCTGTGTCACGGTTGGGCAGCCCATCTCCGCCGAGGCCCAGCTCCCTTCCCTTATTTCTTCTAAATTTCCTATTATGCTTTATGTTGTTAATTGCATATAAATTCATAGAAAATTAGGAAAAATGTGAAATAAATTTTATTAGGTTCATAAAACTCTAAGTTATTTTTATGTACTGTTTATTTACATATTTCTGTCAATTTTAATTTTAAATAATTATCTTAGTGTTTAAACTTGTAGGAATTTTATAGAATAAAATATAGATCCAAAAATATCAAAATTTGTTTTCTGAAGTTAGATATATTGTAATCTAATTTCTGTACTGTTTTAGTAAATTTTTAAAATTATTTATAATTAAGTCTCTTTTGTACCTCTAATATTGAACTTATGAAAATCAAAATCAATTATAGGTTTTTCCCAAAAGTGATGAAATTAATTGCAAAAGTTTTATAAAATTATGTGGTATTGTTTTGTACTGTTTGCATTCAATTCAAATCATGTCGTGCATATATCGCTTGTTGTGTATGTGGTTCTTATTGCCGTTTCTTTTAAGCGTTAGATCCGTCCGTAGAAGGATTTCTTTGCGATCGATCCAACTACCCGGATCAAGGCAAGTCAATGTGCCATGTTGCTATTACCTAGTTTTCATAACTATTTTATTAGATTTTGCAAAAACCTAGATGCTCATTAAAAGTTAAAAACAATATTTAAGCTAAGACGTAGATAATGTCCCATATGAATAACATACACCGCCAACATCATCAACCCTAGCTAATTAATATTATTTAATCTTCTTGCCATCCTTTTTAGTAATTTTTACATTACATGCTTAGCAATTGCAATCTAGAGACTTACTTTTGTATTCAACCACGACAAAAACTTGATTGCAAATTGAATGGCCGATAGTGGGTGCTACCGTGTCGAGAATTGTGTGTAGGGATAGTGGGTGCTATCCGGGCTTTTAAATGGTTTCCCAATCGGGATGGATGGTTCTTGAGGTGGTTTGCATCGCTCGGTGGCGGTATGCTCGAGATTGGGTTGGTGGTGGACCATACCCTTTTGGTTTAAGGACCGATTCTTTGTGGTACTTAGATTAGTTCAACAAGGCGACCATTGAGTGCTGTATGGGGGAGTCTGGTTGAGTACCCTTCGGACTCTTAGTCAAGCATTCTGGTGGAAGTAGGGAGTGGGCACTTGGATATGTCCATAGAACAGAACCTTCTGTGTGGATGGGAGTGGGTATCCGGTGTGTCCATAGAAGCAGAACCTACCAGGCACAAGAGGGCATTGGTGTGGAAACCTTAGTGGGAATGCCGAGCTAAGAGAAGGTTGTGGTGAAAGACCTTGTGGTGAGCATTTTCCTTTGGGTGATTCCTAGGAAAAACCACCTCTCGTGGGTAAAGCGTCACGACCTCTGCGAGTGTAAACTTTCATGAAAGCCTTGCCCAATGGTTAAGGGTGAACTACGGAAGATGTCTCTTTGTAGCTTTGTAAAATTCTCTTCTTCCTCTCGTGTTTTGGGATATTGCTCGCAATTGGTGTTGCATGGGCGTGATTGTTATCATGGTGGGTGCCATGGTGGTTTCGGAAAAAGCCAAGAGGTCTTTGTCTTTTCCAAAGAAAGAATTATAAAGTTCAAAACTTCAATTTCAACACCGTTTTCTCAAACTAGGTTTAAAAGTTTGAAAATCAGCTTTACGCAAAGTTAACACAAACCCCTTCGTGGAACCTACATAGCAACTAGGCATTGGCTTGCAAGTATTTAAAGAATACTTACCTCGAGTTTATACTCGGGCTGCTCATCCAACGAGCAGGTGGCGATCAGCAGTGGTACCCCGAGGAGGAGATGTACCAAGACGACGGGTTCGCCGCTAGATTTCAGGACGAAGAATACTTCGACGCCTAGGATTGTGCTCCTCCGGCTCTGCCTGTGGGGAATCGTTGTGATTTCCATCTGGATTTCATGGTTTTATTTTGAGGCCCCTGTTGCCTATGTAAGACTTCCGCTGCTTTAAGGCCTTCGCGCCAGACTTGCAATTTGCACTCTGATGTAATAAATAAATTTATTGGATAGTTATGATCCAAGTTCTGGAATCTGTGTGTACTAGCTACTTGATCCAGGGACTAGTACAGGTAAGACACAGTAGGGACTCGGCCCCCATTTCCCGAGTCCCGACATATAGCAATATAATTTTAAAAATTGTATAAATATTACAACAGGTAGATATGATTTTTATGGATTTTTGGAAACTGGAATCGCCGGAATCGGAGATCGGATGAGGTCGGTACTAAAGATTGAAGTTTGTAGTTTAAATAAATTCTAGAAAATAAATAAAAAAACTACTGTGGCGCGGGTCCCACTGCGCAGTGAACCCACTGGTCCAACCTGGTGGTCTCCATCGGATAAGAGTAGATGTGGGGAAAACTTAGAGAGAGAAAGAAAGGAAGTGAGGGGAAAAGAGAGAGGAAAAGGAGAGAGGAGAGGAGGAAGGAAGAGAGGGGCGGCCGGTGGGCTTGGCCGGCGGTGAGGCGGCAGCGGGGTGAGGCTCCGGCGAGGGAAGAGCTAGGAAGGAGGCAGGCGTGGCTCTTGCGCCTTGGCTAAGCGACAATGGGCGGGACCGTGAAGGCCTTGAGACAGACGGGCCGGGCGGCAGCAGAGACGGATCTTTGATGGGAGGCAAAGCGAGCAGAGAAGAAGGCGCGCCGTGCACAAGACATGGTGGCTAGTGAGTAGCTCGGTGGCTAGGGAGAAAACGGCTCGAGCTGGCGGCTACCTCAAGGAACTCCGGTGGTGAAGCTCGGCGACAATGACGTCCACTGGGACCCGACGACAACGGCGGCTTGATGGGATGTGTCGGGCTTGTGGGTTTCTGAGGGGGGGGCGATTCTTGCAGTGCGCGGCTCCCGTCTGGGACCAAGGCCTTCTTGGCCATCGGTCATGCACGCCACGACCAGGCCGTCTTTGTCACGGTGCATCACGAGCCACAGCGATCTTGAGTGGCCATGTCGGCGAGAGGTGGATGGCCACGGATAGAGGCGAGTAGGAAGAAAACATGAATTTTTCTTGTATTATTTGTATTATTAGTTTTAGGAGAAATTAATGAAATAAACAAAGGAAATTTTAGATTTAAATAGTGTAATTTCTTTGTGATTTGTATAGACATATTTATTTATTTTTGGAAAATAGGTTGAGAATGTAAATTAATAAAATTGCAAATAAGGTTGGGGGTTTACTTGTCAATGAAATATTAAAGTTGTTCTTTACTAGGAATGAAAAACTCAATTTGATGTTCAAACAAGATTTATTTATTAATTAATTTATTGGTTTATCCATTAGGGTGTCACACTTATTTGTTTATCTCGGGTTTCGAAACACAAACGCTTTGGTATTTCTAATTAATTCTTTTTTTTTGTCTCGAAGGTATATCTCAAAACTCTAAAAAAGGATCAAACAAAGTGTGCCGGATTCTCTAAGCCACTTCGAGAAGCTCTCAAAGTTGACAGCAAATACAAAGACTATATATATATAAGCTCTCGAAGTTCTGTATCGATGCACTGAATGCGAGTACTGCAGGGGGCAAACCGGAGTACCGGACACAGATGTTCAAGCGGAATGCATGGGAACGATCAACGGCGACTCACACACTGGGGCTCGGTGGGAGGGTCAAATCCTGGCCATCAAAACCATGTTTGTAGCATGATGGAAAGTTGTTGATGATGTCCAAACAATTGCTGATATATTTTTTGGATAATGAAAATAACTTCCGGTCTCTACACCAATTGCTGACACGAAGTTCTCGATGAGAAATAACTATGATTTCTGTACAACAAGAATTTGATATCTTAGGTTGTGAGTATATCTAGCCTACCCATGCATGTTGTACTTTTGAATTAAGAGACATACTCATGATGGAACCAACTATCGTTTGTGATGTTAAAGTGTCATGGCGCATCTTCACACCTAATTATTAGCGTGAAGAGGAATTGAAGCCCGTAGTAGGGATGACATTTGAAAATATTGCCTTGGTAGAAATTTTCTACAAGACATACACTCATGACTACGGATGCAGTTTGTATTGGGCAGCACAAATTGGCTAATAACATACTTCAACGGAAGCAATATTTATGTGCAAGCTAGGCAAGGATATAGGTCAGGTAAAAGTAAAACAATTGTCGATCACTTTGAAAAAGTCATACAATGAAAGAAACAGGGTGTGCATGTGACACTCATATTTTTTGTCAAGAGGTATAATTTCATTTGTTAGCAGCATAGTCACGGGTTTGTGATGTTTAGTAAATGTCATTTGCTAAGATATCCAATTGCGAGATAAATGAGAAGGCAAAAACTACACTATATAATTGTCACGAAGCAAGCATAGCCACCTCATGGGCATTAGGTTGCTTTATATTAGTACTAGGGGGGCTGGGTATGTGGGATGCACGGAGAGACTTGCAAATTTAGTACAATGAATTCAAAAATAAAATCATGGGCAAAATTTTGTATGCCACTACATAGTCTGGTTATCCAATTCATACAATTGCTTAGTGACCTCTCTCTGTTTTTCCTCACAATCGCTCAATTATTACCCTATGTGCCATTTAACTTATCGTTTTATTTAAGCTGTAAAAAATTACCGAAAATCCCCAAAAAATCACAATGTTATCAAATTTTCAATAATTTCAACCTTTTTTTGGCATTTTGCAAAAGTTTTTATATTCAATTCACACTCAAAAACGTTTTTAACATAAAAGATTAATCTTACAAATACAAAAAAAATGCACATTCAAATTTTTGCATACTTGATAACTCTGTAATTTTTTCAAGATTTCATAAATGTTTATATAGTTTAAACAAAAAGGATAAGTTTCAATCTTCTCATTTGCTAGAATTAAATCCAGCACCGAAAAACACATATTCAATATGAACAGTGCAAAAATATGTGATATTGGTTAATACTATATGTATAATGAAAAATACCACTTCATTTCATAATAAAAAAACAACTATAGTTTTTCTACAAGTGATATCCGCCCCAATAACATGTACCAACCTACCATCATTCACTTTATAATCAAAGAAAAAGAATGGATTAAGGGCCTGTTTGGTTGTTGCCTAAAAATGCCTAGCCTAAGCCTAGCAGCTTGCCACAGGTATGGCATGACTAAGCTGTCTAAACTTAACTGCTGTTTGGTTTGCTGCCACGCCTAAGGTTAGGCTCGCCTAAGAAATCTGTGATAGCTGTTTGGATTGTGCCTCAGTTTAGGCAGAGCTAAGAAGTTGTGACAGGTGTTTGGTTGATTGCCACACATTTAAGAAAATGAACATTGCATGGACTATAGAGCATCCAAAAACCATTAAATATTTGTAGAAATAATTACAAATGAATAATGCCGTCAATTTTCACATGATCAACAAATAAACATTATGCCATAACCCAACATTGTGCCATAGCCTTTAACATAATTATAAATCCATGTACATATAAAGCCATTCATAATATAACCAGGAGTTCATCACTAACTATAAGACAATACTTAAAGAAAGTTCATGATATACCATAAATATTTACAAGAGTCCATTACAGTCCATGATATAAAGAGTCTATTACAGTCAAACACAGATCAAAATTTCCAAATTTTTCGTTAACATAGAAATTTTCACCTGCATAGCAAAGAACAGGAGGTGGGTGCATGGCTGTACTTCGGAGGAGTTGGGTGTGTAAGAGCTTTGCAGCATTAACACTCAACACTCAACACTCAACAGAGGTTTACATCTCCTTTCCTTTTCTATACCAGTGGCCAACAAGCTATACATGCCATCGACAGCTCAGTGTAGCTCAGAACAGATGCTAGATTACATATCTGTCTAGTGGTTTCTCCTTGCCTTTGCCCATCTCTGGGCATAAAAGCACTTAACATTACATAAATAGCAGTCCATTACATTACAACCATACAGTCCATTACATAAATAAGTTAGCAGTCCACATACTTCCATGACACAAACACCATAGCAATGTACATACATCCAAAAAGTCGTACCGTTACAAATTGGAATATGGAAAGATAATTAGATTAAGGATCCTTACCAACGATTTCTTGAAGGATTCCCTGCAAATCCGGCTATGGGAAAATAAATCCGATCAAGAGGAATTATTGGAGGATTCCCTGCATCACATAGAGAGGAATCAGAACAATAGCATATTACTACATAAACATAGCAGGCGTGGCGTCGTATAAAATAGGCCTGCTTGCTCGTGTGTCTAGTGTCTACTGCAAATTGCACATCCTAATTGTATACTGCATTAGTGCCTCAGCTGCTACAAGGGTAGCTGAATGCATTTGTCACAAATTCCTCACTTCTGCTCTTTGTGCAAGCCTTACTAAAATCCTTCACCTTATAAAACAATTCCAGCAAATCGCAGCTAGTTGCAGAGCACCAAAGATCTACATAGCAAGATCCAAATGATAGCAAGATCCAAATCAAGATCTGCGTAGCAGCTAGCTGCGATTTGGGAAGCAAGATCTGCATAGCAAGATCAAAATGATCCTAGCAAATCGCAGCTGGGCGGAGCAAGGAAGCAAGCAGTTGCTGCCCACTGGACCAGAACGAGGAGGCCCAGACATCGAAGAAGCACGCTGCTCCCAAGAACCCGAGGAGACATGCTCCCGGGATGGAGCTGCGCGCCGGTCTCCGCAGCTCGCCGGCGGGGATCTGGTGATCGACGGGCCGAGCAAGGCTCCTGTTCTTGCCTGCACAAATGGGATCGATTTAGGGCTACAGGAATACCTTTTTTCTCTCGGCCATGGGATGGATGCAAGGGAGGTGTGAAGCCTGGCTGCTAACTGAGGAGGCGGCAGAGAGGACCGCGTAGCGAGGAGGCGGAAGCGCCGACGAGTTGGACAGCAATGGCAGCGACGAACGGGAGAAGAGAGATGTGTGCAGTGTGCTTAGCGCTTTAGCGCTTTAGGCAGGTGGGGCGGGGGTTTTCACCGCCACAATCTGTGGTGAAAAAAATCACTGGCAGTTGATCGAGACTCGCCTAGGAGCTGTGGCGAAGCTAACTTTAGTAAACAACCAAACACCTGCCTAAGCACATATAGCAAGCATAACTTTAGGTGTGGCTGTATTAGTCAGTGAACCAAACAGGCCCTAAGTTCATTTATCTGATCGACCAACTTGGTCCATAAACATTTGAGAATCATCATCTTTAATTTTAGGGATAAAAGCTTGTGCGCCATTGCGCTTGAGCTTAATCCTATCCGTGCCATCACTTAGTGACTTCTCTTTTCTATGTTATCTTAATTGCTTGATTATTGCCTGCCTTCCAAAGAGCTATGTGATGGGTAGCATCTAGACTCATTATTATTGATACTGAGGGTGCTGGCATGACGCACTACCAGAGAAATGAGCATCACAATAGTTTATCACAAGCGGTTCAAAAGGGCCCAGCCCGAAGAGCCCCTTTACAAGCGGTTGGGAATCGAACCCTTGTAAGTTTCAGGTTTTACAAGGGTTCGTGTCCCCAACCCTTTGTAAAGCCTCTCATGTTGGTTGGACACACGAACCCTCATAAAGCACGGTTCAAAGACCCTAGCAGAGAGCCCTTTACAAGGGGTTGGGGACACGAACCCCTTGTATAAGGGGGTTCGGGACACGAACCCCTTTACAAGGGGTTCATGTCCCTAACCGCTTGTAAAGGCTCTACAAACGGTTGGGAACACGAACCTAGCCTCTAAAAGCGGTTGGGGACACGCCTTTACAAGGGGTTCGTGTCCCAAACCCCTTGTAAAAGTCCAGTTTTCGAAATGTTAAAAGGAAAGTTTGCCTTATCCTATCAGAGAGCGCGCGTGGGATGAGTTGGCTAGCAGGGTGAGGCGTGGGTCACGAGAAAAGTGAGGTACTGGATTCGAATCCCACTCCTTCTAAAGATTATTTCTCTTTTTAACCGGTTCGTTAGGCCTGTACAAGCGGTTGAGGGAACCGCGTGTGATACCAGCCAGGTATCACAAGCGGTTCAAAAACCGCTTGTACAGGCCCTTACAAACCGCTTGTGATGTTTCGTTCTGCATTAGTGACGAGCTCAGGATCAACCATGCATGTTATGTACCGATCAGTATGCAGTCCAGCAAATGCATGTGCATCTAGGATTCCAGGAGCACAATTACGAGCGAGCTTACGGGCTAATGCTCGGATCGGACCTTCGAGCGCTACCTCCTTCCAATATTATAATCTACTCACACAAAAAATTTCATAATTTGTGAAATTTTTTATTATTTCTATTGCTTACTTTATCCTCATTTTGGCTGCGTTAGATCATGGGAGTATTTTTTTTCTCCTCCTTTTGTCCGCATTTTGCCAAATGATGATTGTTGCGGTGTATTTTTAGTGAAGTGAATTTATAGTGTATTTTTAGATAATGAAGTTGAACTCCGATTTGTATGTTGTGTGAGATATGCACAGCCAAGTTCACACACACCAATCCAAATTGGCTTAAGCCAATTAAAAAATTCAGCTTAAGGCTGAGCAAAATTAAGAATTTATAATGTATACATAAATGAATTATTGTAAATGCAATGATGCAACAATATGGTATGCATGCTTATTTGTCAATATGTGTCACTCACACCTGATCAGCATTTGCTATACCAATAAATGTGGCACACAATGTTTGTATATAGTTGACGACCAGCCCCTCTCTCTATATACACGTACTACATCGGCCAAAAATTATATACGGCAGAGCTGCTGATATACATTATTACAATACGAATAATGAATTAACACACAAGAGCCGTGTCTGTTAACTAGTGATGGCTTTAGAGCAGGAGTAGAGAGGAGAAAAACTAATTCGTGGTAAGAGCTAAAATGTTGGAGCCGGAGAGGAAGATGAGATCAAAACTTGTAAACGATGGTTTGGAGAACAAGTGCAAAGTCGATGGGCAGAACAGCAGTAGGTCTATCCAGCTACTAAGAACAGGAGGCACCGGGAATGGAGGCTGGAGGTTGAAACGTACAATGAGAAGTTGCACACCCATTCTAGTCCCCGAGAACAACCTACCCACCTCGTGTGATGCTACTGAAGAGGTTGGGGCCGGGTTCCATTGAAGAGGTTGAAGTAGTAATTCGAGATCATACATGTCCAATCGAAGCCACCTAATTTGGATTGTTGCCTCAATGGATCGTCTCATGCCAAATGAAATTTACATGTCCTACATCAGCTCCAAATAAGGTCTATGTAATTGGGTATTCCACTACTAACCAAGGCTAGAACCTTGTGCACACTTGGACCCTTTAGAGCGTCATGTAATTTGTTCTTTTTTTTTCTAAAAAAAGACCAAATGTAAATATTTTAAGGACCTCGAGCGCATTCGAAGCAATGGCTTAGCAAAAGTTGGGAAGGGATAGTAACAAGGAAACAATAGCTAGCTAGTTGGAAAAGGAGGCATATTATCCGGATGTTCATGACGAACAATTCAATTACCATAAAAATTCTGAAAAAATTACTGACGATGAATGCTATGTTCTTTTCTCCTGTGTCCAAAGCCAAGAAGAAAAGATATACATGTCAGAAATAGTATTAGCTATAGCTAGCAGAGACATCTCTTAAGGAGAGGGAGTACAGGAAATGGTAAGGACATCGTGCTCTCTCTTAAATCTGAGCTGACCTATGGAGGTTGTTGAACATAAGTAAAGGACAAAACTGGCTATAGGACACTTTAAATTTCACGTATTTGCTATAGGAAACTTACTATATCAATGACATATGGGCCCTAGGATCACATGTCAGTAAATCACTAGTTTCTTACCGCAAATGGCATAAAATTTAGAATGTCTTAGAGTAAAATTCCCCTAATTAAAGAGCGGTATCAGAGTATAGCAATTACAAACTGTTGCTAAAAAAATTATATACTCGTTAAGGCACACAAATGCACCACGTTTCCCTCTGAACGAAGTGCAGGAATACTGGTGGTTGGTGGGTCATTCATACGTACATTGATCGCGTAAAGAAAAGAAGGTGGTGCATGCATATGGTGATAAACCACTCGCGCGTACATATGGAGCCTTACGATGTGCGTTGAGATTTGTGATGTTCGATGTGTATATCTTTACATATACACTAAAAAAGTATTTTAAATATGAAACTTCAAAAAAAATTAAATTCGAACTCAGTTTAAACTAGTTTGAAGTATAGTTTGAATTAGTTTGAAGTATAGTTAAATGTAGTTCAAACTGAAGTTCAACTCAACTTTTTTCGGAGTTTGATGTCTCAAATATTTTCTTTAGTGGGTATATGAAAGTACAATAACCAAACAACACGAATCTCAAAGCACATCTAGTGGTAATGAATCATGGAGCCTTGGCTCCATGGAGCCTTATGTATTATTCCTATATATATATATTTGTTTTGTATTTTTGAAAATTACCGATCTAATTAGTTGTGAACCGTCCAATTTGCTGGTTTTCAAAAATACAAAACAAATAGAAAAAATTAAAAAAAATATGAAATTTGGTCGTCTAAAAGATTTCAACGAGAAGATTAAGATGGATGGTTCAGATCGGACATTTAAGTCTCAGATTTTTTAAACTAGCCGTGAAGCACTGCGTCTTCGCGAAGCACGGTAGCCCAACTATATATATATATATATATATATAGAGAGAGAGAGAGAGAGAGAGAATAGCTAGTGTGCTATGGATAGCACGGAGAGATCCGTGCTATCCTTGGGTTTTGGAAATTCTGATATTGAAATAGATGATCCGAACCGTCCATCTTGTTCATCTCGATGAAATCTCACTACACACCAAATTTCAAATTTTTTTCAATTTTTTTACTATTTATTTCGTATTTTTGAAAATCGCTGATCTAATTAGCCGTGGACCCTCCAATAAGTCTAGTTTTGAAAAATATGAAACAAATAGTAAAAAAATTCAAAAAAATTTAAAATTTGGTGTGTAGCGAGATTTCATTGATATGAACAAGATGGATAGTTCGGATCGTCTATTTCGGTCTCAGAATTTGCAAACTCGGTGGATAGCACGAAGAGATCCGTGCTATCCATAGCACACTAGCAAATCTCTCTCTATATGTGTGTGTGTGTGTGTGATGTTGATGTATAAATACATGGCGTCCGCCTCCTTGTTCCTTCCTATGTATTGGCCGGGGAGGAAGATGAGAGTAACGTCATAACGTATGCGAATGAGCTGCTTAGATAACGCGCGAGTTAGCTAGGGATGGGAGGCACCGGGAGTCCAATCTAAATTTGGTAGCAATCGATATGAACCGCAGGGTCTGGACGCACCGCAGAATAGAGTCTTAGAGCTAGTACTACACGGCGACAGTGCTCCTGATTGTACGGTGATTAAACAGCAGTTTTTTTTACATAATGGAGGTTTGTTGCTGATATGTTTTCATCTATGTAATCTTGTATCTACCTGTACATGACATCTTCTGCGAATTCATCGAGTTCATCCTCAGGCCTTCTCCCAACTCCGGCGTTCTCTGCCTTTCTCAATGTCATGCTGACTCGGGAAAATTACTTGCAATTTGACCAAGCAGCCAGCCGCCATGTTAACCGAGAGACAACCGATCAAGGAGCACGCCAGATCCCAAATCCTGAGTAAGGATCAATTGGTCCTCAGTGCTTTGCTCTCGTCTCTAACAGAGGAAATATTGGGTCATGTCCTGTTCCTCTCTACTTCGGCACAAGTCTGGGGAGCTTTAGAACAGATATTCGGAGGCAAGAATTATGTAAGTTTGGATGCAACTTGCGAATCTCCGTAAGAAAGAGATGTCTAACCGATACTTACATAAGGTCAAGGGCTTGATTGACTCCATGGCTACGGTCGGCATGCTGTTTTATCTAGTTTAGAATAAAACAGAATATTATGTTTTATCTAGTTTTTCTCACTCGGCATGCAGCATCCTCAGCGTCATGCATGGTGTGGGGTTTGTGAATTGAGACGCGCATGCAACGGCGCCATGCATGTCCCGTTTATATGCACGACGGAAGTGCAGACCACGAGCAAAAGGAAATGTACTACTTAGCAAGTGTAGGTAAGTGTTAGGTCCGTAAGTCATAGTTAATTTCAGTGCACCACACACACTTTTATGTAAATGCGCCACCATCTCCATGTCTTGGAGCTCAGCATTGCTGGCCTCCACCGCGGCCACTGCGCCATTGTTGCCACATCCGAGAGCAAGAACGTGCTTATCTATTCAACTCTGTATAGTGCTGCACTTAACTCTCTGACTTGAAAAATCAAGTATTTCCATCCCACAAATTTACAAAGTGGTACAAATAACTTTCGCAAGAGGTTTTATAGTGGTTTTGCTATCGAGACCTGAAAAATAAGGTAGTTCTATCTCACAAGTTTGCAAAGTGGTACAGATAACTTCTGCAGGAGGTTTTAGGACGGTTTTGCTATCCAGACAGTCCACACGGGTGGTTTTCCCACATAGGATGGACACGTGGAATTTTCTTTTTTCTTAATGATTTTTAAGCTGCGGGACCCACGTGTCATCACTTGCCTCTCTTCCGGAGGTATCACCTGCCATGCGTGAACGCTGCTCGTTGGGGGCTCCGCTTCGGCCAGGGCGCTCACCGTTGTCCTCTGGAGGCTATGCCACGGGCTTCCAGTGAATTAATCCCCAGATCAAGCAGATCGATCCTCCCCTTTGCAAGACGCGACATTCCAGTGAATTAATCCCCAAATCAAGCAGATCGATCCTCTCCTTTGCAAGATGCGCACGGGACATTCCAGTGAATTGATCCCTAAATCAAGCAGATCAATCCACCCCTTTGCAAGACAGCCACAGTCTGATATTGAATCCTTCTCTTTTCTATGCATTGTCTTCTTCCTCTTTCGTGATCGTTGGACTGACTGTGATCCTGACGGATCGATTTGGGGCTTTTCCTTTTCTGACGTTCTTGTGATATCCAAAAACAACAAGAGGGGGAGTCTAGTGTTGAGAGCGGCGCGCGTTCCTTGGCGAGCACACTACTACAGATTCGCCATCGATGCGGTTCACAACGGCCATCAGATCGGTTTTTGAACCAGAGAGTTATCCGGGCCCGATGCCTAATGGCATCGCCCCGTTCCTCACCGGTGTTGATATAGGATCAGTATTAGTTGGAGGCCATACGTGGCTTTAGCCCGTGCGTCGCAAGCCCCAGTCAATACCGGTTGAAGGTACCAATTGGTATTAATAAGCTCTTGATCAGTCCCGGTTGGTTCCTCCAATCGGTACTGAGCAGACACACGTGGCTTTAGCCTGTACATCGCCGAAGCCCCTGTCAGTACCAGTTGGTTACTCCAATCGGTACTAAGCAGCCATCACCTGAACTATAAATAATATATATATGCGTGTGAGGTAATATATATTATATATATGTGTTTGTGTGTGTTAAGTCTAATATTATTATATATATATATATATCTGTGTGCTAAGTCACAATTAATTAAAGCATATATAATCAATCATGCATAATTAACTCATAATTAAATCACAGAACTTTTATTAACAACTTTAATTACAACTATTAGGTATCACAGTGAATCAATCATGCCTATATATAGTACACATATACAGTTCACATAACATTCATTACAACATTAAATACAGAACGTTCATCGTGATCTTTTATGTGCATCGCTCTTGATAGCCGTAGATGTTGACGCCGACAGTTCACCGGTCTTTATCAAAGGGCCCCACCTATTTGACGCTGGATCGTGAAACTGGCCTCTTGGATTTACGACCTCATCGTAAATCCAGCCGACGAGTTGTTCTTGGATCGCTCTCACTTTCGTCGGCGAGAAATTGGACGAACCTTGCAATTCGCTAGCACCTCCGGTCAGGATGTGCATAGTATATTGGTAGCTGCATATATTGGTGCCCAACGGCTGACGCCAGATCTGTGGTGAAAAAAGATAAAAGCGTGAAATGGATGCATAGAAATGAAGTTAACTAACTCAAAAGCTACCATGATGGTATACATACTTGAGAGGCAAGTGTAATATCGAATTCCTCGTTGAATTCGTCCACGATTTCAGTACGGAACCGTGCGAATGTACTACACATGTGATTGCGAATTGAACATGATTAGAATTTGTTTAAAATGGAGTAAAACTAGCACAATAATGGAAAGAACAAAATACCGGTTGAGCATGTCGATCAAGTTTTGGTACTTTTCAACTGGTCTCCTCAGCGAGTCCATAACTGTGATCATGCTACGATCTAGCTCGATAATGAGAAGAATCCAGTGAAAGCTGTACATATATATGGCAACGTAGGTAACTAATTAGTTTTAATATCGTGTTATGGAAAAAGATTAGAACGAAGCGGTACGAAAACACTTACTCAAAGGTGTAGGGTAAAAGTATCTTTGACCGATATTTTTGACCTATTAGCTCCTTGTATACGTTGGTCTCTATATCGGCAGGGGATAGTTGAACAGTCGTCTCGTTGATAACTAAAGGGTCAAGGAAGCCTCTGTTGAAAATGCTTTTACTTTTGCATCTTTGTATCTCCATTCTACATAAGACGAAATTAGTTAGGCTTGCAAGTTAGTATAATGTAAGGGCCCGCACGGTGGATTTTTGCAACTAAATAAGACACTTATAGAGTCCAGCAACTCAACATGGACACGTCGATGGCGTCTGACTGGTATAGCTCGTACATTACTGGCCATTCGACATAAAATTCACTGTCGCCGTGAAAAAAATATTCTTCCTTGTACTTGACGGCAAATGACGCTAGGCCATGTTTGAACGCATCCAGGTACCATTCATGGAATTGGCGCATTCTAGTTGGTAGCTGGGCAAGCTCCACACGTCTGACCTACTCTGGAGGTTGCGGTGGAGGAGGTGGGTGGGGCGGCGCGGGCGATTGCGGCAGAGGAGGTGGACGGACCTGCTCTGGCGGTGGAGGAGGTGGACAGGCCTGCGTTGGTGGCGGGAGGTTGCGGCGGAGGATGGGGATTGCAAGTCACCCTGCAGGTTTTGAGGCGGCGAACCATGGGGGAGGGATGCGGTGCGGCTGGTGGCGGTGGTAGAGGAGAGAAGGGGATCGAAATGGTACGGTACTGTTCTCCATGTGGATGGAGGGGAAAAATATAGGGGAGGGAAAGATAGAAGGTCGGATCCATTAAACACACAGCAAATTCCAATATAGTCAAATGTGATTAAACACACAAAGCAAATTCCAATGCAGAACTGTAAAATCCAATGCGAAATCAATAAAAACAAGTTATAATGAACAGAAGAAAAACCAAGGAACTGTAAAAGTTTAGAAATTGAAAAAAACCAGGGATGAACTGAAGCCGAGGTGGGAGCACCGTGAGTAGACGGCGAGGTGTAGGCAGCAGGGAGGAGGGGATGGTGTTGCACGCGCGTAGAGGGCAGCGTCCGAGGCGACGGAGACCATGGGGAGAGTGAAGAGAGCTAAGTGATAACATGTGGGCGCCGTAGCTTAAAAATCATTAAGAAAAATGAAAATTCAACGTGTAAATCCTATGTGGTGAAAACCATTCGTGTGGACTGCCTCAATGACAAAACTGCCTGCGAGGGTTATTTGTACCACTTCACATATTTGTGGAATGGGGATAACTGATTTTCTAGATCAAACGATTAAGTGCATTATCCTACATAGTTGAGAGGGTAAGTAGATTTTTTTTCTACTCCCTTCGCATCGACTCCTACCTGTTTCTGTGGTCGATTCTTGTAACTTTTTGGGTTGGAACCAATGGTCCCAATGTAATGAGCCGGTTCAGCCCTACGTTGGTCATGTAACTAGCTAGCACTCCATAAATTAATCCCTAAATTTTACGAGAGACGGCACTTCCGTTGCGAGGAAAGAAATGAAAATAGCAATTGTCGGGCGCGTTGCATGCATCCACACGATTAAAACTTGTTCTAAACCAAGGAGGGCTGCATGCATCCACACATACACGGGGATCCAAATTTAGGAGACACATGCTTAATTTTACACCACCACAAGAAAAAACCTATAAAACGACGTCGATTCCTACAACCTAGTCTGATTCATACGAACCGATCGATTGAAAGGAGAAGAGGAGAGTACTCAAACACATAAGAAAACAAATGGCAGCAGGCAAGCAGCAGACGATGCACATGGCCATGGTGAGCCTGGCCCTGGTGGGGCTCCTCCTCCTCGGCGACCTCGCCGCCACCGCCACCGCCAAGAACAACGTCCACGTCAAGAGCTTCAAGATGAATGGCGGCTATGAGCCGGAAGGCCGCGTCGTCTACGCCGACATGAAGGCGGTGAAGACCTCCGACTCCGGCGCGCCGGCGCCGGCGCCATCTCCCAGTACCAGCGACTAGGACGACACCAGCTCACCTAGATATATATCTATATCGAGTCTCCATCTCGAATACGTTACTCGCGTAAGAGTCGAGATCAATGCATTAATAGTAGTCTTATTTCTTGTTTAATTCTGGTGTTTTGCATTTGCCAATTCCCTTTGCCAAATTATTTTTCCACTTTCATGAAATTTGTTTAAGAAGGAAACACCTATTCGTAATGTGTGTACATAAACATTCATGCGTGTGGCTGTCATCCCTGCATCGGTTATCTAACAACTAGTCTATAAATTTTAGAAGAGTATAAGCACTGCTGTGCGACCAAAGAAAATGAATAGCAACTGGCGTGTTGCATGCATCTATGCAGAACTTGTTCAAATTAAAATCAAGGAAGGGTTGCACGATACATAATATGGTTTAAAAGTAAGAATTCATCTCTGGATGCTGGAGTGTTGGACCACGACAGAGAATCCGTCCAGCATTCCGATCACAACACCTCAAAATCTGAAGAACTATTGTGCAACTTTTCATGGAAGCTCCCATTGTTGCCATACCGTAATTCCCTGTGCGATGAAAAAAAAAAATTACATCAAGGAAAAGTTCCGGCCGCTACATCCGGAACATATGAGATGAGATAGTTATCATACATGACCTCGTAGTAGACTAAATCAGCTACTTTGTGCTTAACTTACCATTATGTTCCGGTGCATGAGATCTCCATTTTGAAGTTGTAGAATCCCCGTGCCTCCCATTCTAAGTAGACAGCCTTTGCTAGAACCCATCTACCCTTCATCTGTAACTAGCATGCTTTACCAGATAAGTACCTTATACTATCCCCAAAAAAAGTAGCTTATACTAGTGCCTATTCATACTTATTTTCCTTGATTCTTGCTTCTGGATCTTTATATATAGAGAGTCAATGGTGAGCTTTGTTCTTGGCCATATATATATATACATGTCGTAGAGGCAGTGAGGCACAGACATGTGGATCATGACAAACTCATAAATGATTCAGTGAATCACGTCTATATATGAACACTGCAGATAGGGTTGGAAACAAGTCGAGCCGAGCCCGCTTGCCCGGGCTCGGTCAGGTAGCGAGCCAAGCCAGGCTCGGTAATCCAGCGAGCTCGAAAAGGCGGCACGGCCTTGGCTCGCGAGCCGGCTCGTTGGCTCGCCGAGCCAGCCCGTTCGGCACTCCAGCACAAGCATGGCAGCAGTCCAGTAGCCATCCAACGATCAATATTGATCAACAGGCAACAATAACAACAAAATAAATAATAAAAGCAACCATGACCATGACTAACCATGCCATCCAACCAAAGATGAACTTTTTTGCAAAATAAAGCGACATTGTAGCCTTTAGAGTTCACACAATCAGACAGCAACATACCAACAGCCCAAGTGTCCAACACAACATTGCCTCAAACAAAATACATGATCCAACATCATAAAACATACATCACTATACATAATCCAAGTGCAGATCCAACATTAACCAAACCCATCCATCCAAGATAAACTAAGTCCAAAAGCAACATAATAATAAACAAGCATCATGCATATCTCTCCTCCATCTCTATGCTCCATCTGACCATGACCTTCTCCACTAATCCAATTTTTGAACCTACAAGTCAAACCAGCTATCTCAAATTAAGCATTTATACGATAATTCACATATTTGCGGTAAATAATATCAACTTACAAGTTACTACCTACTACTACTAGTTGCCTAGTTGCTCTCTACCACGCTTTTAGGAAATGGAATTGTCTCAACATCATCCTCATCATCTTTTTCCTGAAAATACAAGTCATTAGTCATAACAAATTAATACAAGTCAAATCAGCAATGAATTAAAGAAAAATAAATGTAAGAAGGTGGTAAGATGAACATACCACAAACATAGGAGCTTTATTATCATCATGTCCACCTCTAATCCAACTAGAAGCACATATCAATGTCTCTACCATAGATGGACTTAGAGAACTACGAAAATCATCTAGAACTCTACCCCCGGTGCTAAAAGTTGATTCTGAAGACACTGAGGTTGCCGGTATAGTCAAGAAATGCCTTGCCATCTTCGACACCACCGGAAATCTATGTGAATTCAGCGTCCACCATTGAAGCAAATCAAAGTCTATGTTTCCTAAGTCTTCATTTTGCTCATTCAAATAGATGATCAACTCACTTTTTGATGGATTCGAAGAAGTTGATGATAAGAAGGACTGAAATTCACTTGAGGCGGATGGTAAGGAGGTAGATGTAGCAACAGTCGATGATGAGGATGCACAAGATTTATGAGCAGCTGTCTTTCTCTGACGATGCTCCCTTTCATACTTTTCAAAGAGCTTCTCTAACTCATCACGGACATCAGCTATCTCAATTTCAATTTTGGAGGCTTCATAAATCCTCCCAAAGCACCACTCCACATATTTCATCTTATACCTTGGGTATAGAATAGTAGCAATCACCATCACATTGTTCTTCTCTTCCCAATACTTGTTGAACTTACCCATCATTGCATTGGCCATATCTTTCAAATACAAATCATTAGAAGCCATTGCAGCCCTCAAAACAATCTTGACATCCACAATGTGAGGATAAAATATATTTGCAGTTGGATAAGTTGAAGCTGAGAATGCAGTAAGCTAAAGATGCAAGAACTGGCTCAATTACTACAAACAAATCCCATTATGCAGCTATAGGCTCCCATCTATAGTTTGCATCTATATCTGCGTAAAACTATATAGCTTCCTTGTAGGCAATACAAGTACTCAACATCTTGTATGTTGAACCCCACCTTGTTGATACATCGAGTTTCAACCCTTCTCCAATTGTCAATGCAAGAGGTCTATAGATTTCTACAAACCTATGCATGCGAGATGGAGACTTTTTGATGTATTTCACAGATTCCCTTATATTGCTTATCAAAGGTGCTAAGACGGCTGTCCCATCATTCACGACCAAATTAATGATGTGGGCACAACAACGGACATGAAAATATTTTGCAAGGAAAGCAGTGCCTTGTCTAGCAACAAACTTAGCCTTCAAATCGTGGACAGCAACATCATTATTTGAAGTATTATCTAAAGTGATTGAGATGATCTTATCCTCTATTTTCCATGCAGCAACACATTCATAAACAGCTTGAGCTATCACAGGTCCAGTGTGTGGAGGGTCTAACTCAAAAAAATTCAGCACATGGCAATGCATTTTCCAATCATTATCAATGTAGTGTGCAACTAAACACATATAGAAAAGTGTTTGGTTGGATGTCCACAAATCAGTAGTTAAAGCAATGCTATCCACACCTTTAAGGCTCTTTCTAAGTGTTTCTCTTTCAGACTCAAAAACCTTCATGCATTCACTTCTTATGGTCTTTCTACCAACACTCATAAGCAGGATTTAAGTACTTCGCAAAGATGTTGAACCATGTGTGCTCTACCATCCTAAATGGGTACTCATGAACTATTATCATCTTAGCAATTAATTTTCGAGCTTGCTCATGATTATAATCTCTAGGAGAGATAAAAGTAGGAAGACCGGATCTAGAATCACCTGCCTTTGAAGGTGCAAAATTGAGAAGAGCCTGATCCTGCTTCTTTTGCAAACACTTCAAGTACATAGCACACTTCTTCTTGTGCCTTCCATGATGTGTAATAGTTGAACCTTGTTGGTAAGAATACAATTTCTTATAGTACATGCATTTTGCCTTTGATATCATCACCCCCTTCTCCGTCGGGGATGGCACTTTGATCTTATCAAACACTTCCCAAACATCTAAAGTTGCCCTGCTACCCCCTGCCGCCTGAACCTTGCTTGTAATCTTCATCCCCTTTCGTCGTTTTTTACCCCTTTGACGATCTCCAGCATCCCCAGAATCGCCTTCATCCTGCTCAGAGCCTTCAATTGAGATATGTACGTCGTCCTCAGACATGTCGTCATTCATGTCGAAAGAGTTATCTTCTTCCTCCCTCTCAATCTCAGTCTCATTCTCAGTTGTCTGTTCCTTGTCCTTGTGTTGTGAGACCTGCAAAATGCAAATAAATTATATAGCATTATAGCGAGAACATTTGCTCAGCTCATCATACACACATCATCATTTTGGAAATTTGGAATGCTCAGTGCTTACCGGTTTTGGCTATTTGGCTAAGGGTACACTAGCGTCACCGACGCCTTGCTGCTTTGGTTTCTTCCCCTTCTCTTTTGCTTTCGCAGACGACTCCATGTCTATTGTTTGATTGCTTGTTTCTCCTGCTTCTTCCTAGTTCCCTGCCGGTGGCTGGCGCGGACGGCGCTGGGCGGCGAGGGAGGCGCGACAGGTGGGCGGGGACAGCCCAGCCATGACGGCAGCTGGTTCGCTGGAGGCGCGGTCGCGTGGACATGTGGGCGCCTAGGCGGCGCTGGCGGCGCGAGGCGTGGACGCCGCCGGATGGTCGGGCGTTGCGGAGGGACGGCGGACGGGCCCGGCAAGGAGCTGCGACGGCGCTGGTTCATTGGAGACGCGTCGCACGGATGGGCGGGCGGCGCGGAGGAGCGGCGAATCGCGCGGGACGGCGGAGGGCGGCCGACGACGGGCCGGGCCTGGCGCAGGTAGAGGCGGCCGGCGGCTAGGGATAGGGTTGGGACTTGGGACTTTGGGAGACTGGGAGTTGGGAAGGGACCGGAACGAGGAATTGAACAGGATGAGGACGGGCTGTCATGCTGGACGACTCATGGGCTATTGGGCTGAGACGCTGAGTGCTGACCGGCAGGTCTGGCACCGGCTGAGTGGCTGACCGCTGACGAGCCAGTTTGGCTCGCCGAGCCGCTCGAGTGCCGAGCCGAGCTGGCTCGTTCTAAAACCGAGCAGGAAAAATAGGATCGGCTTGGGCTCGTTTCCACCTCCGAGCCGAGCCGAGCTTGTCCGAGCCCGAGCCGAGCAGCGAGCGGCGAGCTTTTTTTCCAGCCTTAACTGCAGATCATGATATTCAATATTTCATTGGAAGTGAAACCCGGCAATACACAATCTTTATGTTAATATCTAATAGACTTGTGCACATCAATTAATGATCAGAAAATGAACCGGTATGGTATCATGACAAATAAACTTGTTCTCTCTTAAAAAACACAATTTCAAGCAAATGAACCTTGTGTAGATCGAGAGTTTCCGTGATAAGAAGATTTATTTCATTGATGAAACTATAGTTTCCTAAGGTAATATATATATAGCCCGTACAGAACCAGGTACGACTGTTTAGAATTTTTTCTACCTTTTCCGGAAACATGCTGCTCTCGTTATAAACAACTTTGGGAGTGAACAAGGGATCTTGGGTAGAATAGTAATCAAAATGATACAATGTTGATTGATCATATCATTTTCCTCATGTAACGGTGTAGACACTGGAATTTAACCAAAATTTCGAAAATATTTTCTTATTAAGTAGGACACAAGGCTTGTAAGACTAAGAAACAAAATGCTTAGAGATATTATAAAAATAGAGAATCGTGTTCACGCTCATTTGCCTTTACTATCATTTGTCTTTCTTGACATTTTTTCCATGCTTCCTTTTCAATTGGTTTATATCATACCGTTAAAAAATTTACTTCTTTATTACATTGATAAAGAAAGCGAAATATATTCACATAACACATAAGTGACAATTTCTCTGGAATTTACTGTTTTATTAATGATTGAGAAAGAACTTGTTTAACCAGAAGGAGATGAAATATATTGGTATAAGCAACGGTTGCCTGAGTGGAATCTTCTGCTGGTTATTCTTGCTTTAGTTCAGCTTATTTTCCTCCTCTGGATTGTATTGGATTGGAGCTCTTCGCGCCTAAGCTTAACTGCTGCATATCAACATGTGCTTCAAGAATTCCTAATGACTCCTATTCCTAGTAGACATTGCAAGCTAGTGCCTTTCACCATACCCATCTACCATTAATTTTCGTCCCAGGTAAACTCGAAAAATTAACTAGTAACCTATCAAAACAGGCAGTGCATTTTTTTTGCATACCCTACCCTTCACTATTGCATTCGGCTACCAGATGAATTCTGGGTCATTAACCATGGAGATGTTTGATACTTATAATCGAGGTAAGAAGTATTTCACCAACCACACGCTACCTTTGGGGGTATCTTTAAAACCAGTATTTCCATTATAAACAGATAGAATGTAAGACACTAATTAATTATCTAGCTGGCCAGAGTTTTTTTTTTTTTTTTGGGGGGGAAGGAGGAAACCTAGAGCACTTATAATTGCCACATAGTAACAACTATTTTGCTTGTATTAAAACACAGAATGACACAGTACGTTGCTTGCTCTCTTGAGTTAAGAAGCTAAAGCAATGCACTTACAATAAGAAAGGCCTAGATAAATTTGCTGGTAAGCTGAAAGATCAGCTTTTGTTACTGACGGCCAACAGATGACTAACAAGTCAAAACAGGATGTCAGAGAGTGTCAAGAGTATATTAATGTCAAGTGTTCTCTTTTGTCGTAGGAAATGTTGCGGCATTAGCAAAGGGACCATTAAAATATCTGTTAAAAAGCCTCTAGTGGTATCGTTCGTGGTCGGTGTCACACTTCAATAAAAGTATCCACCATATCATCTATTGTATTAAATATATTTTTATCCACTTCACTAAAATTACCAACCATGTCATTCATCGTAACAAATTCATCTTATCCATTAAAATTACTCAACATGATCTATGCTAACAAATTGATTTTATCCACTAAAATTAGACACATGCAACAAGTATACACGGAGAAAACACTTAAGCGGTTGCTCGCCATGTGCCACGCCGTGCCAAAGCCGAAGGCATATGACCCGCTGTATGATAGTCTCGATGGTGGAATTTGGATTTTTCTTGTAATAAAGCATAGGTACTTGGGTAGTAATTCTAAATTAACAATCGGATTTAAAACAATATTGCCAAATATCACGTACCTAAGCATAAGCCCATAAACAACATGTGGAACATAATCATAGCTTAAGTTCAGTAAATGACATGCCATAGCAATAGATGATAATCTAGCATAATGCTCAAACTAAACGTGATAAATATTGCTCTCAGATTCTAATAGCCGGGTTGCTACAAAACAACAACAACAACACACACACATAATACACACACACACATAGACAAATGCTAAATAGATGATATATATTCCAATCTAAATGAGACCTAAGTCACTCCAAAGATTTTAGCAAGACAGCATTGAGGAAGGTGCTGACCAGTAAATTGGCAAGGCATGTCAAAGATGCTCTCTTAAAAAACTTTATCATCGTTGCAATGCCACAGTGTACCGACGATGCTTTTGGAAATACAATGTCGTTAATTGCTGTACGGGGCAATCCGCACAATGAGCCCAATATGCAACAGACGTCGCACAAGGCCACGGATCCAAGAGAAAATTGGCTCAGCGACACCTAATTCGAGTGTCTTGGTATGTACGACACCCCAATTCACTCGGTTCAGTAAAATGACACCGTGGCAACGAATTTCTTAGTCCCATAACACTCTAGCCAATTTTAACTCGTTTCCACCTCTTGAATTCAAAATCCGATCGTGTTTCATTTGATTTGACCATGTTTGCCTATGTTTCAACCGGATCGTGGTTTGGAACGAGCACGGCGACGTCCTCGAGCTGTGGTCTGGAGCGAACACGGCGGTGCCCTCGAGCCAGCATGGCTGCGCCGTGGAGGTCGCTGCCCGACTCGCCGTGGAGCTCGCCCGACTCGCCGTCGAGGTCGCCAGCCGACTCGCCGTGGAGGCCGCCCAACTCGCCGTGCCGTGGAGGAAGCCGATTCACCGTGGTTGTCGCCGCACAGTTAGGATGAATATATGCAACCAAACACATGCTTTCGGTTGCGCTCACACAATGCAAGCAACCAAATACAACAACTTGCACAAACTCAGCTTGGCTCCCGCGAGCCTGCATGTCCCGTGCGAGCCAGGCTAAGTGTATCCAATCAACCAAACAGTTTGCGGTTCATCGCTGAACTGTCTCGATAGTCGATACTCAGGTATGTCGCCGCGTCACCTGCTCATAGCTCATCACACATCGACATCACAAAAGGCATATGCATGGTGATCACAAAGCCAATACAATGACACGGGATGCTCAATCTTTTCTATGTAGCCATGTAGGATCAAAGATAACAGTTGACATGAAAATTTAACGAGTTGAAGTTGATCTTCTATGCTAGCTAATGCAGTCGGCTTGCAGTTCTGTTTCATCGAATCACATGTAGCTAATCCAATGCAGGGAAATTTCGCTATTTGACACTCAATTCATCGGCCTCTCTCTGTTTGACACCCAATTCGCTTGCCTTTCGGTATTTGACACCGAAATCATCAAATTCTTCGTTTCATGACACCCATCCATTTTTCTCAATTTTGATTTTCTTATTCTCTTTTTGTAATTTGTTTTTCACGCGCTATGACGAAATTACCCCTGCAGGGCACTGTATTGCGAGGATGTACCTGTTTGATCGTAGCCAGGCCACCGCGTGGACGCCGGACTACAGATGGCAGCCGTCATGTTCACTCGCGTGGACGCCAGACTGCAGTCCCGCCGATGCCGCAGCTGCCGGCGCAATCCCGCCGTCGCCGACGCCGACGCCGTATGAAGAACCGGATATGCCGACGCTGTACGACGAAGAAGCCATGGGCGAACCAGTTCGACATCACCATCTCTGATCCGCGCGAGTCCACAGTGAACACGTAAACGTCGACACAGCTACGATCGAGCAGCAGACGGATCTCATGGAGCGATGCCATGCGAGGCAATTCCGTCATAGCACGTGAAAACACATTACAAAAGAGAAAGAAAAATCAAAATTGAGAAAATGGATGGGTGTCATGAAACGAAGAAATTGATGGTTTCGTGTCAAATCAAAGGCAAGTTTAATTAGGTGTCAAACGGAGAGAGGCCGATGAATTGAGTGTCAAATAGCGAAATTTCCCAATGCAGTCGGCTTGCAGCTCTGTTTCACCAATTCGCTTGCATTTCGGTATTTGACACCGAAATCATCAAATTCTTCGTTTCATGACACCCATCCATTTTTCTCAATTTTGATTTTCTTATTCTCTTTTTGTAATTTGTTTTTCACGCGCTATGACGAAATTACCCCTGCAGGCCGGGCACATGTGTGGTGTTTTTGCACGGACATATCGACATCCAGATTCTTAGCGGGAAGATATTTGGAGGAAGCAACGCACAATTTCACTCTCTTTTCTTATATGTCTTACTCAAACCAATCAGAAATAATTAAGCATGTAAGGTGTAATGATAGTTGGTGCAATTTCAAAATGAAACTCCATGCTTGTCTCGTTATATAGATGCCATACAATGATTTATGGGGAAATTGGCTCTATAACACGGTCGATAAGATGCTTATGCTATCTAGCACAAAAAAAATTCTAGACTTTGCCGTATAACACTATAAATTCATGATATACGATCCTATAACACTTTCATATATTGTCATAAGTTAAATTGTTTAAAATATAAAAAAGGAAAAAAATATGAGATAGCAAACACAAGTGTATGCACCTCCTCAAATTGTGAAATCCATGATTTAACATTTGAAATGTCAAAATCAAATGAATTAGAAAAATTCAAAACAAATACAAAATAAATTAGAAAGATTTATTTTATGTGCCAAATACAATTATATTCAGATGATTGTGCTCATGAAATTCTAAATGAAATGATCTAGCATTTGTAATACCGAAATTCAAACGAATTTTATGATTTTAAAATTTTTCTTGTACTTGGAATTTCAAATGCCGAATTGTGGAGATCACAATTTGATGTGATGAATACAACTGTATTTGGCACCTTAATAGTTCTTCTAATTTGTTTGAAATTTTAAATTCACTTATTTTGGTATTTCACATGCTAAATTGTGGATTTCACAAATTAAGGAGTTGAATACACTTGTATTTGGTATCTCATAATTTCATTGGATTTTTTCTGATTTGTCTTATATTTTTTTGAATATTTTAACTGATGGGAGTATGTGAAAGTGCTAAGGCCATATATCATGAATTTACTGTGCTATACAGAAAAACTTCGAATTTTTTATGCTAGATATCATAAGCACCATATTTATTGTGGTATAGGGCCAATTTTCCCATGATTATATAGCCATCTCAAAAGATATTCTAAAACACAATTAGACTCAAATGCAAACAAATAGGAAACACTAATTTACAACGGTTAACTCTCCTTCTAAAATTGTGGTGCACAATCTCGAAAAAAAAAGTGACGTGCGCACACAAGTATTGTTGGGCTAGAACCATATCCATTTGTGTGGCCATTGTAATAAACTTTCCAACAAGTACTAGTGTATGCCTAAAATGGACTTTCAATTGTTCAAATCTGGTTTTCAATTGACTTAAAATCTTCGTAGATTTTTTTTTAAAAAAAAACTTCCATTCCTCATATTCTTATTTTGACCCAACTTGAATCTACAAGAAACATGAAAAGTAAAGCATTTTAACCATCGGAAAGTCATGGATATCACCCAAGAATACATTATAAGAACTAGACAAGATGTCAACTTTTGCGCCGTGACATCCAGGTCTGTTGGTAAAGCTTGCATTCAAGTGCGCGAATCCTAAGTTTTCTTGTGTCCTCTCTTTATATTCTTGTGCACAACTAGCTAGAGAGATGAGAGAGTAGCCAGGAGCAAGAAGAACGTGCAATACTCTAGTCCGTCGTAATCTCATCTCGAGTCCGACACCTCCAAGAGATTGTTTCCTGTATTCTCCTAGGGCTAAATACAAGAATACAAAGAGCGTGTCCTTCGTGTGTACTCTGTCTAGCTCTTGTGTTATGTATCTGCGTGTTTGCATGCGTGGATACTGAGAAACTCAACAATATTTGCGGTACCTTGAGGTATGAAGAACCGTGCAGCTGCTCCCGTAACAAATGGTTTTAGAGCAGAAGTATAGATGCCAAATCTACATTTATTTTTTATTTGCATATCAGCGATCTTAAAGATGGAACATTATGAAAAATAAATAAAGAAAGAAAGAAAGTGAAGGCTAGGTACTCGCTGACACGTTCATTCATGCGCTAGTTATGTCACTGTGTCCATATATACACTTCACTACGCCGCCGTTGATTTTCTTCTTAATTTGTTGACGAACGCTGGATTGTTGGTGGTCAGCCGAACCGCTACAGTCAGGTCTCCCACCCAAAAATGCTAGTATATTAGAAGAGTGCTTCCTCGCACTTATATACTATGGTCGTCTTCTGACATGGGACTATTCCCAATATTAGCCTCATGCTAATGCAAGCATGTTTAGTCTCTCCAACACAGAAGCTCACATATAAATCTTTAAGCATATGCTTGGTTAAATTAAGCAGAGTGAAAGGGTTGCTGAAGATAGAACTGCAATTAAAGTCAGTAAAATATAATAAGAACAGGAGGCAGCGGGAATCGAAGCTAAAGTCTGAAGCACACATTAAGAAGCAATGGCGCCTTTTAGGTCTTGTTTGGAAAGACCAATCTCAGATGTGATCCTCATGAACTGGTAGGGATTTTGATCTAATTCTCTACTGACCCTGGAGATCCCGCCAAGATTATTTTTTTTACAAACAAGGCACTAGTGGGTTCGCCATATGTGTTCAGTCACACTTAAAATTTAGAAGATCGGCGCCAATTAGCGAGCATCATCCAAGCATGAGAAGTCGTCAAAGTGGATGAACTAGCAGCTAGCTAGATGCATGGAACATTATTGTTCCCAGTGAGGTTTCATGTACTTAGTTGGGTAAATTTAGTAATCAAAGATAATTTAGATGCATTCTTATGAACCGACGTAAACTTAATTATGAATCGATTCTTAGAAATAAATAATGGGATTGGACCATAGATGTATTCTTCCCAACAATATATAAACAATTTAGATGACCCATTCACCACCAGTTGGATGCTCAAGTGGGAAAAGGAATTGGCTCTTTTTAACTAACAAATAAATGGGTCCCCGACTAGTTGGGTAAGCTGATTTCCAAACATTGGACAAAGGTCGATTCTGATTCTCTGTATGCGTAGGTGGCAGTTCTCTGAACAAAAGTTGCTTCAATACACTAGAGATGTTATCTATTAATTAAGACCCTAATTTGAGTAACCACTGGATCAAGTAGGGTTGATAATTCTCAGTGACTCTTTTGCCCCAACTAGCAATGAAGCAAGTAGATCGTTTCGACCTATTTCCAGTGAAGTGAAACTCTCGCATGGACGACCGTGCATGTGCAATTTGTGCATGGATTGATGCTGAAATACGTACAGTATATATGCATATACATCACTATGCATGTGTCACTCGCACCAGAAACACGTATTCGTATAATAGATCAGCACACGTTACCAACTAAATGTATCACGATCGATCTATAGTTGGTGAACCATTGGGCACGGCTTACCAGCCTATATATATATATGCTGAAAGATGCAGGGTCTGTTTGGTTTGCTGCCAAATCTGCCACAACTAAGTTTAGTCGCGCCACAGTTTTTATGGTTGGTGTTTGGTTCAGGCCACAATTGTGGCTTGCCATACTTTCTTAGCAATCGGACCCACGCGTCATAGACTGATTTTTTTGCCACACTTTGTCTAAAGTGTGGCGCTGATTTTTTCAGCCACAAAAGTGTGGCTTGCCACACTTACCTAAGGTTAGGTTAGACAAAGCGTGGCACCAACCAAACAGGCCCGCAATCACAAGGCGCATGCCAATTCTAGGCTCCGTTCGGTACGGTGGTCGCGGCGCGGCGCAGCCGCGACCGCGGAAACGAACGCCGCCCTACTCTGCCAATGCCACCAGCTCACCTCTTAATCGGTGTAAATGTCTTTTCTTATCTAAAAGTTTAGATGATATATATGTATTTAGAAAGAAGATAGTACATCAACCAAAGGGGCATGTTCTTCCTATTTGGACGATATCTCTAGAAAAAAAATAGTAGTACTGGATGCCATAATATACCTACATGAGTAAGACGATCGGTCTACTTGGAATGGAAAGCGTCGGAAATCCAAGTGATAGGCGCGCTTGCCAGTGTAGTGCACACTTGCACGCACGTCAGGAGTTCAGGGCCACGGACATAAGGCTGACAGCGAAACGACGTCGGCCAACTCGAGCAGAATTAATGTTGAGATTTGGGTGGATTAAGCACCAACCTTAAGCATCGGCCGGTTGGAATTAAGACACTTCAACGGTGTATCTGATCGTTGTGATAGTCGCTCCTCTTGTTCTTGTAAATTGTAATTAACAACACCGTGCTGAAGAACTCAGCATTTACCTTCTATATATTTAATTAATAAATTTGATGGATGGATGGATGGGCTGTGATCTCACTTCTTTTCTTCTTTGTTTTGTTTGGGTGAAGTCAGGTTTTTTTTTTCAATCCTAGGTTTCAAATCTCACCGTTCCCCATGTCTTGGTGCTCTGTGTAGCCGTGTAGGAGTAGACACAATTTTTAATGCAATACATAATAGTGTGTTAAGCGTGCCACAAAATATATAGAAAATATTTGCACCTTTCGTCCATCATCTACATTTGTGCTTGGAGAAATTAGTAATCAATGATGTGTTATATATCAAGAAACAAAAATGCTCCACCATCCTTCTAGGCTTCATGTTGTTGCTCAATCTTCCTCTAGACTTATATATTCAGCATCACTTCCAACCTTTGATTGAACATCTTGGCGTAGCTCTGAATAAATGATAGCATGTTGGAAACATTAGCGGCATTGTTCGACAAAATCATATCTCTAAACATCAAATAGTTTCTTCTTGACCATAATCTTAAAACACAATATGTTTTACAGGTAAGAATTTATCTTTGGGTCATTTTTGGCCCCTGTTTCCGGGAACCTCCGTACATCTGCGCTAGCCCAGAATCTATCTTGCTAGCACTATACATATTACAAAATATTGGAATCATCTCATACAAGCACCAATATTATACAACCATAAAGGTTCAAATACATAGAGGCTTAAATTTATAGGACCGAGTTGGCCAAATATTACAATACTAAAATTGAGCTCTTTAATCAGAGTTCGAAAATGCGGAAACGAAAATAGATACAGTCTTCGGGTTCAAAGGGCTATGATATTCACCCGACCGGCAAGCGACTAGAGTCCCGCCTAACACCCGTCCTATTAGTCAACGCCCTGGTCTCCCTCGTTGTCGTAGCAATCGTAGAGATCCTCTTCTCCATCTTGACCTAAAAAAGTGAGTGGGTGCGAGGGTGAGTGCCTAATCAAACCGCGCTCGCGAACCAAAACCCCGCCTAATGCACATATTGATACAGGCTATATGGTGGGGCTAGGGTTTACTTTATTTGTATAAATGTCAAAGTTATAATAATAGTAGTGAAGGCCTATGACTTAGCCAAGTTAACAAAACAAAGACATATGGTGCTTATATACGCAAATTGATCATAACTGGGGTTTAACATAACATCCAAAATTTGGCTATCCCAGCCATTCTAAAAGCTCACAGCATGCAATTTTATAAACATCCATGTCGGTATCATCCATCGCGGATAGATACTTCCATGGTATTATCCTTCATAGACAATATAATTCCTATCGCGGAAAGACATACCCTTCGCGGCATCATGTCGAAAATACGATTTCACACCACACCAAAATATGCCCATCGCGGTACACAAACCCTTTCCGGTATCGATTCTCAAATTCAGGAAAATGATTGATCCAAAGATTCTTCGCACTCGGGCAATAAGGGCACCCAAGTGCATGAGTTTTAACCGTGTTAACGACGTGTACGTAGATAGTCAGGAATTGCGAGCAATCTGTCATCCTATATCCATATTCGTAGATAACAGGGGTTCAACCCATTCGAACCTAGACATAGCCATTGCTAAGCATTTGCCAAAGACTTACTTAGTCCAAGAATTGTTAATTACTTCCTTAGGTTATCAAGTGACAGGGTGGGAATCATGTGAAGGACAGGGTTATGCTTATTAACACATACAACCAATTGGGTTATATCTAGACCAGCTCTATCAGTATTTAACAACATATTATAATAAAAGAACATAGAGCATGCAAGTTCATAATTTAAATCAACATAGTTTAAGTAAAACTAGGTAGAGCAGCATGTTCTAAAGATATTGGCTCGCCTGGACCGAGCGTGTTGCAGTCTGGACTCTGGTCTTCGAGCTGTCCTTCCGAGTCTTTTGGATCTAACGTGAATAATCTAAATAGCACAAATACATTTAGAAATATGCGAGAGCATGATGCATGATATGTAATAACTTATAAACCTGATGATGCTTCAAATGAGGCCAAAATACACTTATTCTAATTAGAAAAGCCATATAAAATGAAAATCCTAATGTGCATATGAGTGAATGTATATGTGTCGGCGACTGGGAGGCTAGCCTCCGCAGCGCCAATAAGCAAGAAAAAGGGGTGCGAGGTCTGGAAATGCCCTGCCCCGGACCGAGGTCTGCCTTGTGGCCGGACGCTGCCGAAGGAAAAGACCTTAGTCCCGATGCGGCTGGCGCGTCAGGACCGGATCGTTGGGGGTGATGACACGAGTGTTTTTATCCTGGTTCAGGCTTCCACTGCGGGATAACAGCCCTACGTCCAGTCTTCGTTTAATGCCAAGCTTAAACGAGTACAAAAGGATGAAGTCCGGGCTTTGGGAAGCCCGGGCTTTGGGTACAATGAGTGCTTAAGGCACTTGTGTGTGTGTTCCTACAGTTATCTGGATGCGGAGAACTACCGCCGGGAACTAGAGCTCCTACGAGAGTGCAAGTGCTCCGGTTCTACAGTAGCTATTCTCCAAGCGAGTCGTGTGCATGCGTAGTGAGGGTGTCGTTGTTGTGGCTCAGGCGCCTTTTATAGGCACCTCCGCCATCGTAGTTCGTGTCTTTGGTCCGTTGAATTAGTCGTTGCCTTTTTCCCATGCCGGTAGCGCACCGAATCCACCAGGTAATCGAGTGCAATCCTCCGATCACCGCGCCGGACCGCTACCGGTCAGCACGTGTCTTTGCCCATGCGGGCGGTTGACGGACCGGCCGCCTACCCGCCGGTTGCCGCCAGCGCCTCGCCGAAGGCGCACATTTAATTCTCGATGACTCGGGACCCGGCGATCTGTCTGCATGGCGCGACGATTTGCCTTGGGCCCTGTTCCCTTGTGCCTCAGAAGCCCGGAGGAAGCAAGAGGCCCGAGCTTCCGAGGCGGGGAAGCTCGGGCTCAAGCTTGCTAAGCTCGGGCGCGAGCTTGCTGGCCCCGAGCTTGCCTCCTGTGGGGCCGCGGGTAAGTAAGTGAGCCGAACCTTCATGGGCCGTATACATTCCCCAACAGCTAGTCCCCGAGCCTCGAGCGGGATGGTGACGTGCCGCTCAGAGGTTTATCAAGAATCCTTAGCCAGGCGGCTAAGCAGCTTTTGGCAGCGAGGCCCTCACAGCTCCGGCGGGAATCCCAAATCAGCGCGGTTGAGCGCGCTGCTCCCTTCTCCTCGGGTTCCACACTTCCCAGCGGACAGGTGACGGCTCGTCTCCCCTTGCCAGTTTATATCAGGTGGTTTCTCTTTCTGCCGTCTCTTCTTACGCCCTTTTGTACTACTCGCGTTCCTTCGCCTTCTTTCTTCCTCCGCCTCTCCGCCATCTCTCTTCTCCGATCCTCCTCTTCCCGATGGCGCCCTTCACGCGGAGCCTCCTTACCGAGGACGACCTGAAGGGGTTGGAGGCCGCCGGTTTCGTTGAGGTTGGCGGGTGGAGGGCGGCCGGGAGAGAGGCGGTCCCTGCGCCTAAGAGCAAAGAGTTTGTTTGCTTCGAGCTCTTCGCGATTCATGGGCTTCGGGTCCCGGAGTCTGATTTTGTCGACTCCGTCCTGGCCCAGTGCGGGATACCCAGCCGGCGCCGAAGAGGCGTCGGTTGGTGTTGGACAATGACGATTCGGACGACGAGATGAGCGAGGCGACCGTCGCAGCCGCACGTAAGTCACTTGTGCATGCCGGCCTCCCCCGTCTCTTTTCTTTGTTGATTATGGCCCCTGGGCCGATCATGCTCTGATTCTCTTTTGTTTTTGATCTCATTGTCCCCCAAGAGGGAGCTCATTCATTGGCGCAACGAGCCGCTGGAGAATGAACTGTCAAGGGCAAACCTGCCGGGTTCGAGGCCCTTCGTCCTCCATTGGCGAGGTTTAGAAACCGACGGCCTCAAACCGCCTCTGGCGGGACGGTTTTTCGCCAAAAACCGCCAAAAACCACCCAAAACCGGTAAAAACCGTGCAAATTCAAAATCAAACGGGCAAATAGGCGGGGAGGTTTTCCAGCGGTTTTTAGCCGAGAAACTGCCGGTTTTGGCGGTTTCCCGGCGGTTTCTGGCTAAAAACCGCCGGGAAAAATGGAAAACCGTGGAAAATGGAAAAAAGGAAAATAGGTCTGAAAAAATTTTAAAAAATTGGGAAAGTCATAGATGGGTGAGATATATGTGTTTGTAATTTGTTTAATTATGGAAAAATTTTGGAACAACCGTTGATAAATATATGACATATTGAACATGTGTATATGTAGTCAATAATTTGAACAATGTAGTTTCCATAAAAAATGTCAATACAAAGTTAATTTTAAACATATGAGTTTGAACATATCAATATGAAGTCATAATGTAATATGGATGGTAGTTTTCAATAAAATTTTACTCTTCACGGGTGTCCTGTACATGCGATAATACATCTCAGTCAACTTTACTCTCCTAAACCCAATTAGGGGTCTTAATTTAAAATTTTGCTTCATACAAACCCTTCTAAAAACCATCTAGTTTTTTATAAGATTTGTTCTTATTTTTTTTAAAATTAAAATTCAAACTCAAATTTTTGAATTTGACCGGGCAAAAACCGGCGGTTTCTCAAACCGCCGGCCAGCGGTTTGGCTAGAAACCGCCGGTTTTTGTGGTTTTTCGTTGGTTTTTGTAACCCTGCCCGCTGGTAGCGCACAAGGACGTGCGCCCCCAGGCCACGCTCGTGAAGGTGGAGACCTATCATGGCACCGAGCTCCTGGCGCCCATTCGCGTTGAGGGGCGAACTTCGACCGGGTGGCGCCCGATCGACATTCGCGGCATTCGGGAGCTTTTCGACAGGAGCAACATACCTGTCCCTCCGCTGGACGCGAGCGACACTCTTCTTCTCGGCTGGGACTGGCTCGTTCGGGTCATCACACCGCCAAAGATCGCTCCGGCGGGCCAGGAGTGTGGCTCCGTTGACCGTCTCGGGGTGGATCTTGGCAACGCCAGCGTGGATTGAGCACCACCTCGGGATTGTCACATGGAGCCGGCAAGACGCCGTCCGGCTCTGACCAGTCCCCGGCCAGACGCTTGAGGAATGGCTGGCGAATCGACTGGGAGAGGACCTTCGGTGGATGCCTGGACGCAGACTGACTTCCCCGCCGAGCCGTGTCCCCATGCTATTGATGTTGCCGAGCTCGTGGGGGAATCAGCGCAGCCGACAGGGGGAGCTCGCGAGGTCGCGGAGGAGACTGCCGAGTCGACGGGAGGCCTGGTCGTGCTTGCTGGGGAGGCGGCCGAGCCTGCGGGAGGCTTGGCCGAGCTTGCTGGCGAGGCGGCCGAGGGGCCAAGCGGCTCGGGCGACAGCTCGGGCCTTCAGGTCGCGGTGCTCCCCTTGCCCAGGGGTGCTCTGTACGATGTCGCGGCCGTGGCGGTCGCCAAGCGGGTAAGTGCCTCCGGGCTTGGTTTTCGTTATCTTGTGTTTTCCTTGCTTCGGTCCTCCTTTTCCTTAGTCTATCCTCCGGGTGCAGATTTACCGCGAACTTGTCGGCATGGCTTGCTCGTTTGAGGCTAAGCACAATGCCGAACAAGAGGCCCTGCGGTCGAAAGGCGCGCGGTGGCAACGGGAAGCCAATGCCGCACGCGCCGAGCTTGAGGAAGCTCGTTCGAGCTCGGTCCAAGCGATAGTCGTAGAGGCTCGAGCCGCGGCGGCTGAGGCGGCCTTAGCCGTGGCGCAGGAGGACGCCAAGGTGGTTTCTTGCCGGTCGCTGGAGGCCCTTAAGGCCGAACGCGACCGCTCCCTTGAGCTCGAGGAACGCCTCCGGTCAGTGGAAGCGTGCCACGTCGCTGAGGTTGCTCGCGTGGTGGAGGAGCGCGACCTCCTTGCCGCAGAGCTCTTCTCAGACGAAGTCTGCTGCAACCGCGATGGAGGGCCTGCTGAAGACCCACCAGGATACCATGCGGGACCTGGAGGCTGCCAATGAAGCCCTACAGGTCAAAATGCAGACTGCCCGGGCCAGGGAGAAAGAATTTCTCGATCTTCAGGGCCAAAATGATGAGTTGCTGGCCGAGCTTCGGAAGCTCCGGTGCCAGCCTAAGCCATAGGTCTTCTTTTTGTTTCTTTTCTTTTTTTGTTGGGCGATAATCCAGCCTGCTCTTATAATACCCTTTATTAATGCAGCGGACTTGATTTGACTTCCTTGCTTCGTCACTTCTTCCTGGAATGCCGATCGTCATCTTGACTGCTTGCGCCATGTCCCAAGAGATATTCGCGTTCGATCTTGAAAGCAGCCCACGCCGAATCGCTTCCGACGCCATTACTCCTGGGATCGCTTGGGCTTCCGAATCCTGGCTATAAAAAGAGACCAATGCGACGATCACTTCTTACCCTAGACTCCTTTCTTCCGTACCTTGCACTACTGCTTCCATGGCTTGTGATCCGAGTTGGCGAGCTTTGGTCGACCGACCTCGCCATGGCCGAGGTTGCGAGGAGGAGGCGCTACCGCGGACGCCGCCAGGTCGGTTACCGTTAAAGTCGTCCGCTGGCCGCGGGCCTTTGATCCGCTTCGTGGAGGTGCTGGCGGCCTGCGTGCCACGATTTCTTGCCGCCGCTGCTTTAGTCGAGGCTGCTTGGCGCTGTCGGTGGCCGACGCCATCGCCGGGTTTCTGGGGCCCTTCCGCTAGGACTAAGTGTAGCCGGTTTATAAGCCATTGCAGAAACTTTTTAATAAAGTTGTTTGTGGTTGTCGCCGCTTCTGTTTTCTGTTGTTTTTCCTGCATACAAACGAACGCTAGTAGTCGTGCAGGCAAGAAAGGATTGAAAACGTAGTATAGTCCTACCAACCCTAGCCCCTGAGCCATGTCCGTGCTTCTAAGGAGAAGCTCGGGCGTGGCTTAGAGTAGATCGGAAGTCTTTTGATTGGGGATCTGATCTTGGAAAATCGACTTTTTAAGAAACCGACCGTTGGAAAAAATCGACCCTTAAAAAATGGACCCCAGCCCCCGAGCCAGGTCCGGGCTTCTAAGGAGAAGTCCGGGCGTGGCTTAGAGAAGATCAATTTTTGAAAAATCGACCCTAGTCCCCGAGCCATGTCCGTGCTTCTGAGGAGAAGCCGAGGCGTGGCTTTAGAGAAGATCAATTTTTGAAAAATCGACCCTAGTCCCCGAGCCATGTCCGTGCTTCTGAGGAGAAGCCCGGGCGTGGCTTAGAGAAGATCAATTTTGAAAAATCGACCCTAGTCCCCGAGCCATGTCCAAGCTTCTGAGGGGAAGCCCGGGCGTGGCTTAGAGAAGATCAATTTTTGAAAAATCGACCCTAGTCCCCGAGCCATGTCCGAGCTTCTTAGGGGAAGCCCGGGTGTGGCTTACAGAAGATCAATTTTTGAAAAATCGACCCTAGTCCCCGAGCCATGTCCGAGCTTCTGAGGGGAAGCCTGGGCGTGGCTTAGAGAAGGTCAATTTTTGAAAAATCGACCCTAGTCCCCGAGCCATGTCCGAGATTCTGAGGGGAAGCCCGGGCGTGGCTTAGAGAGACCGTATCCCTGAGACGGAGCTTGTGGCCCTTGCTCTTTTAAGGAGCGGAGTGCTGGACACTAGAGTTATCCCGGGCTACGACAATTTTTATGCGGGCCTATGATCTAGGGCCGAAAAGCGTGTGCCCGCGCGGGATCTTGCGTGGTGCGATGGATATCGGCTTACCCGTGTGCAAGGGGTCCCGGGGGTTAGCCTCTACATGGCCGCTATTCTGCCGATGTGAACTGAGATAGCCCGGGCTTTTTCTCCTAAGCTCGCTCATGGATTTGAGTCACCGGGGTTAGGTTGGGGCTATCTAGGGTTTGAATAGATAGGCTGGATAGGAGAGAAATAGGAAAGAAAAAGAGACTTACGACCTTTGCTCAGGCGTAGAACCTTCGGAGTTGAGCGATGTTCCAGGAGCTGTAGATAGAAGCGCCGCCGAAGATCACGGCGACGTGTGCGCGAGCCTCCTGGAAGACGTCGCCATGGGCGCCTTGAGGCGCCCGGTCGTCCGGCACCCCGTGATAGGGGAGCTCGGGCATGGGCCCGCGCCCAGCGTAGAAGTCCTCCAACCGCGCGGCCCACGTCCTGCAGTTACGTAGGTCATGGCCGTACTACCGATGGAGAAGACAGTAGCGGTTGTTCGGAGGGTTAGCCCTGGGCGGCCGAGGCCGAGGCCGGGAGCTCACCGCCTGCCCGCGCCCGGCCGTTCCTCCACCCGCCGGTAGGTCTGTCATGAGGCGGCCGCCAGAGGAGCGGGCCTCTCGGGCTCTACCGCTGCGACGTAGGCGGGGGCGGCAGGCTCCTTCTTCTTCTTCTTCTTATTCTCGGCTTCACCCTTCTTGTCATCCGTGCCAGTCTGGGCCACCGCCTTCTCCTCCGTCCTCCCTCTCTTGCGCTCCACCGCCTCGGAGGCGTTGACGTATCCTTCCGCAGCACGAAATAAATCGGCTGTGGTGTGAACCGGATGGAGCTCAAGGTCCTCGGTGAAACGGGTATTCCGCACTCCCTCCTTGAAGGCCTCAACGATGGCCTCGTCGGAGATTGATGGAATGGTGTTGCGACTGACGAACTGCGGACGTAGTCTGCGCAGCCCTCTCCGCCCTTTGGACCACAAGCTTGAGATCTGGGGCTTTCTGCATGCGCGATAGCGCCCTCGAAGTTTGTCCGGGCGCCTCTGCGGTTGTTCCGGCTGCAGATCGAACCCTCGGCATTGGTTGAACAGCCAGGTTCGGGCCATTCCCTCCAAAACGGTAGGGAAGTAATTGACCATTACGGCCTCGTTACCGCCTGCGGCTAGGATGGCGGTAGTATAAACAGCGAGATATTCATCGGGGTTCTTACTCCCGTCGAACTTCTCGATGCTTCCGGGCTTGAACTTGCGAGGCCTTGGGGCCTCGCGCAAAGCTCGGGAGAAATTCGGGCACCAGGCGGCCCGTTGTTTCAATGGGGTCGCCACCCGAAGCGCCCGAGGCGGGAAAAGACTCCGCCAGGGGTGCGCTGAGGAGCGCCGTCCGCTGTGGACGTGGATACTGCGCGCGATCGAATCTCTGGCCACGCCGCCGAGGAGCCACTGGTGTGTGACTGGGCTTGGAGGTGCTCGCCGAGATCCCCAGCGAGCTCTTCCAGGCCGTCAGCAACCGCGGCGCCTAGGTCAGCCATGGTGAACCCTTGCGGGTCCTTCTCCAAGTCACGCATGACTGGCATCGCTTAACCCTTTGCCGATCAAGACCTTTGGGTTGGTGACGGTAGTGGTGGGCGAATCTTGCGGCGTGTAGCCTTGCTGGCGGTGTCGAGCCAGCGAGCTCGCGACGGATATCCGCCAGGGTTCGCCCAGCCGACCCAGCAAAGAGGCTCCGAGCGGCCTCACGCCGCTGGTGCTCTCCGCTTAGGTCGGTACGTGGCTGGTGCGGGGTCGCCCCGCCTAACGTCACAAAGACATGACGTGAGGCAGGCTCCCGCGAAGAAGACATGTCGGTGTCGCCCACGGAGGCGTTGCCAGCGGCACCCTCAACCACCATGGGCTCACGCCGGTCCGCTGCCAGCCTCGATGGGCCGGGGCGCCAGTTGCGTGCACAGGACTAGTCCTCCTCTTCGGACATGGCCGCGAATGCGCGCGGTCCGTCCGGATACGACACTGGCGGCGGTGCCTCCAGTCCCTCCATGAGGGTTTCGCTGACGTGAGTCAGCGAAGTGTCGGGCAAAGCTGGGGAGCGAACAGCTACTCCCGAGACGGGCGTTGCCTCCACCTCCATCTCGTCGGACTGAGCTCCGGCGAGAATACCAGCCTGCCACTCCTCATACAACTCGTCGACATCGTCGAGATCGTTGCGATCGTCATAGTTGAGGTCCACGGTATCAATGTCGTCGTAAGATAACATGGCCATCCTCGATTCGATCGAGGGGAGAAGACCGCAATAAGGCCCCACGGTGGGCACCAGCTGTCGGCGACTGGGAGGCGAGCCTCCGCAGCGCCAATAAGTAAGGAAAAGGGGGGTGCGAGGCCCGAAGGCGGCCCTGTCCCCCTGACCGAGGCCCGGCCTTGTGGCCGGACGCTGCCGAAGGAAAAGACCTTAGTCCCGACGCGGCTGGCGCGTCAGGACCGGATCGTTGGGGGTGATGACACGAGTGTTTTTATCCTGGTTCAGGCCTCCACTGCGGGATAACAGCCCTACGTCCAGTCTTCGTTTAATGCCGAGCTTAAACGAGTACAAAAGGATGAAGTTCGGGCTTTGGGAAGCCCGGGCTTCGAGTACAATGAGTGCTTAAGGCACTTGTGTGTGTGTTCTGAGCACTGGATCGCGGAGAACTACATGGGAACTAGAGCTCCTACGAGAGTGCAAGTGCTCCTGTTCTATAGTAGCTATTCTCCAAGTGAGTCGTGTGTATGCGGAAGTGAGGGGTGTCCATTGTTGTGGCTCAGGCGCCTTTTTAGAGGCGCCCCGCCATCAGACTGTGGCTTTGGTCCGCTGAATTAGTCGTTGCGTTTTTTCCCATGCCGGTAGCGCACCGAATCCACCGGGTAATCGAGTGCAATCCTCCGATCACCGTGCCGGACCGCTACCGGTCAACACGTGTCTTTGCCCATGCGGGCGGTTGATGGGACCGGCCGCCTACCCGCCGAAGCCGCCGCCAGCGCCTCACCGACAAGGCGATATTTAATTCTCGATGACTCGGGACTGGGCGATATCTGTCCGTGGCGCACGACGATTTGCCTTGGGCCCTGTTCCCTTGTGCCTCAGAAGCCCGGAGGAAGCAAGAGGCCCGAGCTTCCGAGGCGGGGAAGCTCGGGCTCGAGCTTGCTAAGCTCTGGCGCGAGCTTGCTGGCCCCGAGCTTGCCTCCTGTGAGGCCGCGGGTAAGTAAGTGAGCCGAACCTTCATGGGCCGCATACATTCCCCAACAATATGTATGCATGATATGCATGAAGTCTACCCATACTACCTCTAATAATTGCAGAGTAATATTCAAAAATACAATACAAGTATCAAACATTACAGAGGTATATACTTTCGTATAAGGAAAAGTGTCTAATACAAATAACCCTAAAATCATTTATAAGCTAAAAGAGCCTATTCAAATATTTTAGAGAAATAATATATTGGCACATGTGCAAATGGTAATTTTCCTAAGTTACAGTCACTTTATACTTCAAGAAAAATAGTCACTATTTTTGGAGGTCATATAGTATTTTTAATAAAGGGAAAAACCTTTACTGGATTTTCTGTATAAAAGAAATAGCTAGAAAAGAGCTATTAATATTTTATAGATAATTTTATTAGTTAAACATGCAAAGTAATATTTTTCCTAGGTCCAAAAAGTATTCTAGTATTTTACATAATTTTTTCAATGATTTTACAAAGTCACTGACTATTTTTAATAAATCAAAACTCTTTTCTAGAAATAAATTAAATAGAAAACTCACTGGAAAAACACTATAAACAGTAACAGGCCTACACTGTGCAGCCCAAAGCCGGCCCATGGGAGCTCGGCTCCAGCACGTAGACGCTTCCCGGCGCAGAAAGCGCAAAACTAGAAATGTGCAACCATATAACCCGATGGTGGGTTCATGGGGCCCACAAGTTAGAGACACAGTGCTAAAGCGCATGGATAAACTGGTTTAAACTCCGGTGGGACCCACAAGTCAATCGCACGGATACACAGTAATAACCATGACGCGTGCATGACGTCAGCGAGCCAGTTCCTCTGAGCTCGAACTCCAGCGATCCTTCGGCATCATCTTGGCGGCGTTCTAGGGCTCGGATTCATGTGTCATTGATTCGCATGGGTTCCTGGGACCTAGCCCTAGAACGTCTCGATGGGGTTTTGCCGGTGGCGAACCGTGGCGGCGGCGCCACGAGCTGAGGCAAACAGGAGCTAACGGGAGCAACAGCAACGGCGAGCTATGGGCTCTAGTGCATGGACAAGCGGTCAAAGAGCATCTAGGGGCTACCAAGGGTATTACCGAGGGGTTGGTCAAGGTCAGGGTTGGCCAGGCAGAGTCAAAACAAGGGAAACCGTGACCCAAGTCTCCGATGAACTTCACGTCGATTGCACGCTAGGGAAAATAGGTGATGATGCCGAGGTGGTGTAGACGAATGCGGCGGCTCGAAGACGGTGCCGACGGCGAGAAATCGAAAAGGGGGGAAAAAGATGACCGCGGCGGTGGTGAGAGCTAGGTGGGAGGGAGAGGAACTGATTCACGGTAGGGCAAAGCAGGGATGAGGAAGAAAAGGGGAGCTCGGTTTGGCTTATATAGGTGCGGGGAGGAGAGATCAGGGCAGAGGAAGGGATGAATGCGCACGACGGCGACGTCGGTCTTCGCCTGCACAAAATTCTTTAGGGAGGAGGTACCGTCCTCTCCGGTGCTCCTCCAATGGCGGGGCGGGGTTGCTACAAGAATCTAGCTGTGGGGAGGACAGCGCTAATCGGAGCCTCGGTATGGCGCCAGTAATGGTGACGAGTGCGCGCTAAGGTCAGAGGCGACGAATGGCAGGACGGAGGTGGGGGCGCTGATTCAGGGAGAGAACAGAGAAGGAGGTCAGAAATAGAGCGAGCAAGTAGGAGAGAGAGGCTCGGACTGGGCCAAACTGGGTCGAAGGCGAGCTAGGAAGCAGGTCGTGATGGGCCAGGCCAAGCAAGGGAGAGAGAGGGACTGAGGTCCAGCAAGTTTGAGCCCAAGATCCTGAGAATTTGAGCCCAAAAGTAAGGGAAAACAGTGAGAGGCAAAGGGACAAAAGAGTAATTTTACACTAAATTTAAATCTTTAGGATAAATTTGAATTTGAAAAGAAATAGATCAAACAGGTTTGAAAAATTGGCTTCCCAAGGAGTATAGTGTTGATAATTACTATTTATTATGCTGAAAACACTATTCATTGTATGAAACTTCCCTAATTTCAAGTATTTTTGATAAATAATGGGAAACATTGGCACATATACATATAATGTGCCAAACTTTCATGATCCCAAAGTACAATGCTTTTAATACAATGTCTTAAGTTTAAAATAGATGACATTTTTCTTTATTAGGGCAAAAACACACTAATCAAATCACAAGATAATAATTATCATAGCATTCTTGGAGAATTTTAATTCTTTCCCAAAATTGGGATGTCACAGTCATGGACCATTGCAGGATCCGTCCAGCAACCAGATCCCAACACTTCAAAATTTGAAGTCTTAAGGGTGCCAACTCAGCATTTTGCTTAGGTAGAAGAGAGAAAAGGAGGAGAGAGATATAGACTGACTACTAACTTACAGTCAGGCTATAACTGATTTTAAGGCACTTATTATCTATTACATGTGGGCCAGTATTTAATATTATAGACAATGTTATAGCTAATCCATTGGAGAGGTTGTCTACATGCTATCTATAGATAACATAGTTATTTCTTATATCTAGTGCCATTGGAGATGCTCTTAGTTATGTAATGTAGAGCTGCATATATACACAAATAACTAGGATTTGTCTAGCCTTTACGGAGACGTTCCTCGTATGGAGATGTGATGATTATCGTACTATACTTTTCCCGTGTACCTCATCTTCATTGTGCTCAAATCCCAATGCCTCCCATTCTAAGTAGACAGCCTTGGCCAGAGACCCATCTACCCTTTATCTCTACTTCCTCCGTTTCACAATGATTGTAATTCTAACATTCAAAATTTTTATCAAAATAGTTATAGTTCTCACATTCCAATACAACTTTAGAGTCAATATAACCTTTGTACCCTTCATCAATGCAGTCATCTATTTAAACTAATTTGTTCAACTACCGTTCATTAAATGAGGGTAGACAAGTCATTTTTTATGTCTCCTTATTTTATGTGTATTTAGGTAAAACTACAACCATTGTGAAACGGAGATAGTAGCTAGCATGCTTCATCATATAAGCCATTTAATTATATATGTTAGTGCCTCTTTCATACTCATCTCCGTTGATTAATTCTTGCTGCTGGATCTCTATTAGAGGTGGCCAAATGGCCCGAGCCAACTAGGACGAACCGGGCCGGTCCGTACTGTTCACCAAACCAAGCCAGCCTGGTTCGTTCAACCAAACCGAATCTAGACCGAGACCTCGGCTAGCTAAGCCGGCTCGGTTCGGTTCGTATAGTGGTGACTCGGCCCGGTTCAGCCTGGTTACTATGCGAACCGTGCTTAGACCGAGACCCTGGCCCGTTGGCTTGTTAGGCTCGATTCGTACAATGAACCAGACCAAGCAGGTCCAAACTAGACCGGCCTAGTTCGTTCGTTGCTCACCTCTGATCTCTATGTACAGAGAGTCGTCAAAAGTGTGATATCCTGAAATTTTGATTTTTTTAAAAATCAAATGTTAAAAATTTCATTCGAAATTTTTAAACTTTCTATAAAAATTATTTTTCATCTTTTCTCTTCTTCCTTTTCTTCTTTCATTCTTTTTCTCCTTCCGTGGCTGTGGGTCATCTTTTGCCTCTTTCACATATCATGCCCCCGAGTAGGTTTTGAGCCCCTGTTTCCTTTCTTGCGCCTGACCTCCTCTTTTCCTGTTTCTTATTGTAAAAGTTAGAGACTCGTCTCTATCTCTAACAACCATCAAACCAATCTGATTTGAACTCTAATGGCAACCAAATCTTGGATAAAATCTATCTTCAATCTCCCTATATACATCTAACTTCATTGGTTTCCTTCCACGACCAATTAATTTTTGCCCCCAAAATCAATCTCTGGTTAGCTGTCACTACTGGTGCTGGGTTTCTGCCGCGCCACCTCAGTTTTCACCGTCGTAGTCGCCACGCAGCTCCTCCGCACCCTGTGCCGCCACTGGGCCAAGCGCTGCCGCGAACGCTACCATTCCTCTTCCTCTGCGCCGCTTCCTCCTCTTTCGGCGTAGCCGCCGCTCCAAGTCAGGCCATGGCCGCCACCCGCGCCCCTGCTCCCTTTCCAACTTTCCGCCGCTACAACTGCTGCGGGCTACCGCCGCTGCCTATGCCCAGACGCCGTGATGCCAAGTCTGCCATGGCATCTCCCCATCACAACGTGTAGCAGCCGCCGTAGCATCACGCCACCAACCACCACTTGGACCACCGCTGCCCTCCACGCACCGTCACCGATGCACGCCGCTGCCACATGCGCGCCGCGCCTCCGCGTTGTGCCGTCGTGCATCTAGCCACCCTGTCGTTGACCGTTGTCGCCTTGCACCGCCCCTCGCCGAAGCCGCCTGGCACCGACCACTCCTCTCTCCCTCCACTGTCCTATGCTCCCTCTCTCTCTCCGGTTCCCCCTCTCTCTCACTCACCTTTCTCTCTCCTACCTTCCTCTCCATATCTTTTTCAATCTGATTGCCGTAGCTACTCAAGCCAGCCTTATCCTCTCAGTTGCCAGGCTGACCTGCTACAGTGCAGGCCTGCTCCTACAGTAATTTTTCTGAATTTTAGTGAATAGTGTTCCTTCACTATTTTGCTACGAATTCATCTTAGCTCCAAATCCAGTGATTCCAGTTTCTAAAAATCCAGAAAATTCATATTTACTTATTGTAATTTTTATATAATTTTTTATTTATTCACTGTTTCTAGTATTTATTGTTGTTTTTCTCGTTTGCGTGCCATAAACCACGTGGGTGACGAAGGAGAGTTCGTTGGCGCCACCGATGTTCCGCAAGTTCAAGAAGAGCAGGAAGGCAAGTTTTTCCTCTAGAATCCTAATTTCTAGATTTTGCCAAAATTGCTATTTTATTAAATTATGTGCATTTGCCATAGTAATTCCTAGTGTATGTCGTCGATTTATACGTTATGCACCCAATATCATGACAAACCCTAGGAAAATATTATTATGTAATTTTCTACTTTTTTAATCATTATTTGGCTTAGCATTGCTTAGATAGTCATGGAGGAGTGATTTCTATTTATATGATCACTATTAAACACTTTAATATGAGAATGTGGGGTATCTGAGTATGAGACATAAGAATCTGGGTTTATGGTGGATTGTTCACTCATTAATTAAAATTGGACCAACTAATAATTTGACTCGGACCGGGTGACTTGAGTCAACACTTCGGTCTCTAAGGACTGATGATCGTGATGGATTTAACTGAGAATTTCTCGTGCGACCGCAAGCCCAGTATGGGACGAGCCTGATATAGAGGGAGAGTAACGTTGGGATTGTCACCGTCCTTGCACCGTAGGTGAGGTCCTGAGGGATGCATTATCGCCGGTGTATTGTTCGGGGGATTGAACTTTGGGGTACTTGTATGAATGTCAAGTATGGTCGAAGCCCCCGGAGTGACTTGAGTCAACACTTCGGTCTCTAAGGACTGATGATCGTGATGGATTTAACTGAGAATTTCTCGTACGACCGCAAGCCCAGTATGGGACGAGCCTGATATAGAGGGAGAGTAACGTTGGGATTGCCACCGTCCTTGCACCGTAGGTGAGGTCCTGAGGGATGCATTATCGCCGGTGTATTGTTCGGGGGATTAAACTTTGGGGTACTTGTATGAATGTCAAGTATGGTCGAAGCCCCCGGAGTACTTGTGTGAATATCAGGTATGATCGTGATAAGTTCGGGGTTAGACATCTAATGCATTTTGTTATGATCGGGGTTGGACTTCTAATGTATTTTGTTATGATGCTATCCGATGTGAGAGTATCATATCTTACGGGAAAGCGTACAATATCTGTAGAGTGTAAACCCATTCAAATGGCCGTGCTTCCGGTTATGAGCATTTTGGTGGTTTTTCACATCGTAGCTACACCTTAATTAATTTGACTTGGGTAAAGTTTTTCCAGCAGTGTGCCGTTGCTAGATGATTCATGATGAATAAGAATGAGAACGAGAACTATATTGAGACTATGAGATGAGACAATGAAAACTTGAGATATGAGACATTGAGATTGAGAATTTTGTCATGTTTATATTATTGTTAAGATTAATGATGAGAACTGCAATTTATTTACTTATGTGTTCTTGTTTTTATACTTCTAAGTTAAATGTTTTATATAAATGAGCCATTTTCTTTTCTAGGATGAGCCCAGCCTAGCCCTTCCTAGGAAAGACATGCTAGCCTTCGTGTGCTAACCCCGGTTTTCATTCGGGGCTGCCTATTCCATAAGCGGGTCAGGACCGTGAGGATACACAGGAATGTTAGATTTTTTCTGGAAGGTGATCCGAAATACTAGAAGCTTCCCCAGTCAGTTTGCCTGTGGCTGATGATGGGTCTATTTCAGTTGTTTATTTGGTTCTTCTGATGCTATAGTATATGGTAATAATTGCTTCGCCGCACTCTGATTTATTTTATTAGTTAATGCAGTGTTGGTGTTGATACTTTATTTCTGTTTTACTGTGGGTATGAACACTGATTCTTGAGATTCATACTGTTAACATAGAGGGGTTTAGTTTAGTAAAACCGGGTCCCGGCAAAAGGTGAGCTTTGTTCTTGGCCATATACTTGTAATTGAGGTAGTGGGACATGGACATAATGGATCATGGTAAAACTCATAAATGATTGACCGACCACCAACATGTGAACTCTGTTGATCATCTTTAAAGCTTTTTTAAGACTGAAACTCGAGAAATATATTTATGTTCATATCTAGCAAAAGTTCGGCACATCGTTGAATCAGAAGATGAGCCAGCATGGTATCACGAGTTATGAACTTGACATCTCTTAAACACCACAATTTTACATTAATGAAATTGGTGCTAGGACACTGATAATGGGTGACCGACCATATTAATTTGCACAATGGCACTGCACAATTCGCCTGGAAAGGCAAAATTAGGAGTGAAAACGGATCGGATAGGGGTCTTCCTATAATATTGGATACGGATTCGTATACGAATAGTGTTAGATACGGATTCAAATTCAGATTCTAACGGATATGGATATGGATCGAATATGAATACGAAAACAGGTTTTATCGTATTATATTAGTTGCTAGGCAGGGACCTAAATATTAATCATGTATAACACATAATACAATATATTTTATTTGAAGAAAGAAAATATGTTGCCTTTTAAACTATAAAATATATATTTTAGTGTTTGGACAAATTAAATATGTAGCTAGTGCAGCAGTGCGTGTGTAGCAATACTACATCATGCACATACATGCATAGCATGCACCCATAGCAGCAGCAGCAGCTAGGTGGCCTGCGTAGAGCAGCAACATAGGCCCGTGTAGCATGGCAGTAGCGGCTAGGCCTAGACAAACCACGCACAACAGCTAGCATGCCCGCGTAGCTACCCCATGCAAAGCGGCATCTAGGCCAAGCCACGCATTAGCACCGGGCCACGCTTTGGATGAACATGAAGTGGGTGAGCCCAAACCCAACTCCTATCTATATACAGATAATATTCGGATAACAAATAACAGGGTATAGATAATAGCCATTAGATAGCAATATCCATCGAATACCCTCAACCCGTATCCGTATCCATATCCGTTTCAAAATCTGAATAATTATCCATATCCATATATGTCTCGATAGGAAAATGGGTTCCAAATCAATAAAAAGTGGATACGGATCGGAATTCAGACGGATATTATGCGACCCGTTTGACAAAACTATTTGCTCGTTGCTAGGTTTCGAAAGCCATACTCATAGTCGTATAACCAAGCTACTTGTACCGGCCAATTTCTAGAGTTTCCCCCAATGCGGAAAAAAAAAACATGAACAAAGACAAGACAACTCGCTAGAAATCCGCCTTTGAACTAGCAGCGGTGCGCAAGGACAGTGTCGATCCAGGAAGTGAAGTGTCAGCGACATTAGGGAACAGCGAGTACCGGTTGTGAGTGGCATCAGGGAACGGTGCATGCCAGTTGTGAATCGGATTAATCAGAACGCGGGTCAACGGTAGCAGGGGGATGGGTAACCAATGACTATGAATTTCATGCCCTCAAAAGACACAGATAAAAAAAACAGAGGTGCTCTCAACTCCCAAGACTTATGGGTCCATGGCCTACCTTGCATGACCCGAAGCAGACCTTGCCAGAGAGCCACAACCAAGGGCTTAAAAGAACCCAAGGAAAACAAAGGCAACAGTTAAGGAAAGGGGCGCAAGAAGCCATGATAATGAGCCCTGAAAGACTGCGGTGCTGTAGAGACCCGTCAAACGGAGTCGAGTCCCTTCTGTGCTTTAACTATACTAGTCCCTGGATCAGTAGCTAGTACACACAGTTGAACAGTTTGGATCATTGTCATTGAACGTAAAAGTATAGATTACATCAGAGTGCGCCAAGCATGGCGTTAAACAACAGAGGGCTCGTTGGCCTTACAGGGGTGAGACTAAAAGTCTCAAAACTCAAAAGAAGACCCAAAACAACTCCACAAGCACGGCCGAAGTAGAGCTCCTAGATGTCGGAGTAATCCTCATCTTGAAAACTTGCGATGGGGCCTTCATCTTCATACGTCTCCACCTTAGAGTTCTCGCGATCGCAACCTACTGTTGGAATGAGCACTCAAGATAAAGGCGAGGGTGAGTATACAACATACTCAACAAGCAAGGCTGACTAAATGAATCTAAGGTTTACAAAGGAAGGTTATGGTTCTTTTGCATAAAGCCAGTTTTGCAAGTATTTTCCTATAGTTCAAAAGGATTTAAAAGGAGTTAAGGGAAAACAAATATTTGAATCATTTCCTTTTGAAACTCCGGCCTCAACCGGTTTTGCCCAACCTGGCTACTCACGGCACCCACCGTGCAACACCCTCATCGCTCACAGCACCCACTGTGAGGAGAGAAAACAAAACTCACGACGGCGGTCGCGGTTTTCTTTTAAAACACCATTTTGAAAACAAATAGATAAGAAGTACCATGAGGCAGCTCCCCGTCGTCCGTCCTTGACCGCGGACACGGCTATCATGATCTGCAGAGGTTGCACGCTTTACCCATGCGAGGTGGTTCTTCCTCGGGTGCCCCTAAAGAAAAATGGTCACCACAAGGCCTTTCTCCAACCTTCCCCTAGCTAGGACATTCCCGCTGAGGTTTCCACTGCAAGGCCCCTCTTGCGCCTGCAGGACAACACCGATTGCCTAGTCCACCGACTGGAATGCCCTAACTAGAAGTCCGAAGGATACTAGACCAGTGCCCGCCCATACAGGCACACATGGTCGCACTGTTAAACTTAGCTCGTCTACCTCAAGGAATCGGTCCTTAGGGACTGTGGTGGTTCCCGTGATCGACCCAAGTCTCGTGGCTTATCGTGATCAACCTTGCAACCACCACCCCGATCGGGTTTTATAAAACATTTTACCCGATAGCACCCACTATCAACTACACCCATTTGCAAACACGACAGCATCCACTGTCTTTTAAAATCATTGATGAAATAAGCATTGAGATTATCATGTCCAAGTTCCATGTGATTGCAACTAAGCATAACTAACATGATTAAAACCTAATTCAAGGGGTGAAGGCAATATTAAACAATATAATATTAACCTAGGGTGGCATAGAAGGTGTTTATACTGATATTGTTAGTTGGGGTGTTTAGCTAGCATCTAACCAATTAGCAGTTTTAATTTTTAACATAGCATGCAGTTTTAAATATCTAATAAAACCATTTAAAAACATAGGACCAAGATTCAAGACTTACCTTGACCAAAGAGAAACCCTAAGTCTTCCACGCGATGTCGGTCACGATCTCCTGAGTCGCACGCTCCTAATCGCGGAAATAACGATAAATGAAACAATAAACACCATGCGGAAATATGGATGAACATGCATGAAAATGCTCAAGTAAAGTGTACAGGGCAGTAAAAAGGTGGTTTAAAACTAAATAAGCCACCGTGCATTTTTCTGGAATTTAAATGGAAAGATTATGCACTTAAACTAATTAATTTGCTAACTAAAAATCTAAAACAGTGGGTAAAATAGTTATCAAAAATCTCATGGAAATTACAGATGCAAGGTAAACATTTTAAAGTCGTTTTAAAATTGGTTTGACAATTTTTGGACAAGTAAATCTCCCTAGATAATTAAAACAATGCTTAGGGATATTTAAATAATTCAAAACAATTTACAACAGTAAAAGTAGATAAAATTACATAATTAAATAGGTTTTAATTTTGTGAGTCTAACAAAACTAGTTTGGGGATTTTTGGATTTTTCTACAATTAGATATGAATTTTGGAAGTTAGGGGATAAAATATGAAAAGGGGAAATAGGGGAATGGCTTGGCTCGGGTGCTGGCTCGGCTCGGCTTGAGCCGGGCCTACACGGCAGCGGGGAAAGAGGGAGCCGGGGGCGGGCGGCTCGGCTCGGGCCTCCGACGGCGGGCCCGCTATCGATGAGAGGGAGCAGGGGAGGCGGCGGGCGGCAGGATGGCATGCGGCGGCCCGGCCGAATGGCGCGGCGAGGTGGGGAAAGGAAGAGGGGCTCGAGGACGCGGTGGCGGGTCACCGGGCGGAGCGGCTGGCGGCGAGGCGGGCGAGAGGCGGCGGCGGCCACGGCTGGGCGGCGAGGCGCGGCGGCAATGGAGCAGGCGGCGTGAAGGGCCGGGAGCTTCACGGGGCGAGAGGAGCTCGAGGCGGCCACGGGCCGGGTGGTTAAAACGGCGGCATGACGGGCGGCCGGAGGGGAAGGAGAAGGCGGGCGCTGGCGGGCGCTGGCCAGCGGGGGGGGCGTGGTTCAGGAGGATTGGGGCACGGGAACCCGTGGGGTGGTCTACACGGGCGCGGGAGGAGCGGAGGCGGCCGGGCGACGAGGCCGGCCATGGGAGGAGGGAGCACGCTGACGGCAAGCTACGGCCGTCCTAGGGCTAACTTGGCCGGGGGAAAAACTTCGCCTAGTCCTAGGGGAGCTCTAGGGAGAAGGAGAGGGAGACTCACCGCGAGAATCGCCGGGATTCGGAGTCGAGGCAATGGCGCAGCGAGGAGACCGTCGCGGCGTCGGCGACGAAACCTGGAAATTGATCGCGGGAAAAGGTGAGAGAATGGCCGGGGAACACCGCCCTCGAAGGATTCGCGCGAAAACGGCTTACCCGAGCCGAATCGGAAGGAGAAGCGAAGGGGGAGAATGGAGCTCGGGCAGGGGTTTTGTGGGCCACCAGGGAGATGAAGGGGGGCGCATTAGTGGTGTTAATCACCACTAATCGCGAACCGGCCGCCATTAGGGAGGTTTAATGGCCACCCAAGCTAGTGGAGAAGATGAAGGACCAAGGAGAGGAATTCCTGCGTGAACAGGAAAGAAAGGGAAGAGAAGAAGAAGGAAGAAGAAGAAAGAGAGGGAGAGGATGGAAGGTAGGGCCCACATGTCATAGAGAGGGAAAAATGGAATGGGATAAGATTAATAAATTGAAATTGAATTTGGCTTGGGAGGGAAATTCAAAATGGAATTTGAATTCCAGGGTTAGGGATAAATGGAATTAATTTGAAATCGATTTAAATTTAAAATATGGTGACAGAAACATTTTCAAAAATCGTTTTGGTTGGAAAATTATGCAAAGGTGCTCATGATGTATGTGATGCACATGTTTTGATTTTTGAAAATGGGGATGTCACAAATCATATTTGAATTTTGAATTTAATTGTCAAATTAAAACATTAGAGAAAGGATTTTATTTAAATTTGAATATCACTTGGGGAAAATCAAAGTTTTGCTGCTTGGGTTTAAAACCAAATATGAGTTGGGAAATAAAAGATTTCCTTTAATAAATGAAATCCTTTTAGAGGTTTGAATCCAAACAGCATTTAAAATTAAACATTTAGAGCTTTATGTAAACCACATTCAAATCATGTTTGAAAGGGGATTTTAGTTTTGTTTAATCGGGTACAAAATCAAATACCACACAAAGGGGGGTTTTGGGCTTGCAATAAATTGGAGGTTGAAATCTATTTCAAAACCCCATTTATTTAAGTAACAAAATCGTTTCCAATTGTTTTTGAATTTAAAAGAGTTTCGAGAGTTGCAGTACCAAAGTGTTTATTAAACCAAAACTTAAAGGATAATATCATTTGTTTATAAAATATTTGCTCCCTTAGAAATTGAAATCTCTTTGAAAAGGGTTTTATTGAAATTCAAAATATACAAAACGGGGCTTTTAATTTTATTTGCTTGAAACCAAAATCTGAACAAGATACAATATAATTTGTTTATTTTGAATCCAAAACGATACGGCAAAGCTTTTAGGTTTTATAAAGCTCAAGGGTTAAAATAATTATTTTAAGGAGTTAAATATTTTCCTTATTGAACATTGAAAACAAAATTGCTCCTTTTGGAATTTCAAATTCCTTTGGAGAGATAGCTTTAAAGGTTTAATTGTTTGGGCCCAAAACCAAACAAAGCTTAATTTAAGCTTCGCGAAAATAAAAACCCAAACACTTTTCTTTTAGAGCTGAAACCATTTTCTTGTAAAGTAGTTGAAAACAAACTTTTGTTTTCATTAAAAATCAACTTTTGTATTATTTGTGAAAGTTCAAAAATATATTTTAAAGGAACTTATAGTCTCTCTTTATTGAATTTAAAGTTGGCAAAGTACAAGTGTAGGTTGATAATCCAAAACCTAAAACAAGAACTTAAGGAGTAAAAGCCTTTAGGACTTTTCAGAAATAAATAGTTTTTCCACGTATTCTTTTAAGATAATTGAAAATGAAATTCTTTTGTTGGTAAATCAAATTACTTTATATTAAAAACCTTAGTGTTTTGATATTGAAGTTCAAACCAAACATTTATTAGTTTATGAATGCAAATCTTTTTAAAGCAACCATTTAGGAAGTGAAATTATTTTTCCTCCTTTGAAAATCAACCAAAATAATAAATATTTTGGCAAGGCATTTTGTTTGAAAACAAATGCTCTGTTTATTTGGAATTCAAATTACTTAGAATGGAAATTATAAAGATTGATATTGAAAGTCAAATAGAATCATTGGTTTAGAAAACCACTACTTAAAATGATCATTTTTATGAAAATGAAATCCTTGGGGGTTTGATATTAAAATCAAATCAAACATTTTTAGGTTTATAAGACCACCCTTAAATCATTTAGTTTAATAAAATGAAATTATGTTTATTTTATTCGAAGGAAAACCACATTTGAACTCAATTCATTTTATAACCCACAACAGTTATCCCCTTTTGAAAACTCAAGCATTTACAAAGGTGTTTTATTTTCAATCAAAACACTAGTGAAACCAAATTAGTTTTCACAATTTAAATGTTTTTCAACAGTAACATACTCATTTTCAAAAGTTTTAAATTTTAGGGATTTCAATAACATGTCATGACATGATGCACATGAGTTTTAGCTTTTGAAAATGAGGATGTTACAGGTGCCCATAGAGCAAGACAAATCTGACATTGCCGAGGGTAAAAATAGGCAAAAGGCTTCTTGGCCACTGCTTTACAAGTTCGACCAAGGGCAGGAAGGACATTTCCTAGGAAAATACTTTTTGGCCCCTGCTTTGTGAGCACGACCAAAGGCAAATAATAGGGCAAGGACATTTCCTAGGAAAATACTTCTTGGCCCCTGATTTTGTTTAACACCAAAGTCATTAGCTCCCCACCCTTTAAGACCATTTTTAACTCTTCTCATCTAGATTAGAAACCTATCTAGAGTATTTTTACCAGAGACAGTACCATCCCAAATTCTCCCTACTATATCCAAAAACCCCTTCTTAGCAATCCATCTCTTATCAAAGATAAAGCTCTAGCCACCCCTCCTATCTATTTCTTTCTCTAATTGTAACAAAAGAGGGTTGTGGTAAGAGAAAACTCTGTTCAATCTATGCAAAGAAGCTAAAGGAAAAAATATTCTCCCAATTACCAGACACAAACACCCTATCCAGCCTCTCCAAAGCCGGATTAACCTGCATATTCGACCAAGTGAAACCACCACCCACAAGAGGTAACTCCCTCAAATCCTAAGCATTAATAACAGAGTTAAAAGGTCTAACTATATTCTCCCCAACAGCACCCCCATTCATGTCCTGCACAAACATCATAATGTTGAAATCACCACCAATAACATAAGGAGCATCTTCAGAAGCTACAAAATAAGCCAATTCTCTAAGAAAATCAATTTTCTCTCCACTATGGACTGCCCATAAACAACCAGAACATTCCATTTACACACCAACTTTTGTCCCACAGGTTGACCTGGAGAATAAACACCCCTTTCTAACCGCAAGAACATCAAACCTCTGACACAGAATGTCAGGACCCAGTTTTACTAAACCGAACCCCCTGTGTTAATGGTATGAATCCCAAGGATCCGTGCTCATACCGACAGTAGAACAAAGATAAAATATCAATACCACATGGCATAACTAAACAAAATAATCAGAATGCAACAGCTCCACTTATTACAATAGTTTATAATGACCATAAATCTTCACTGAATGTAATTAAGAAACAAATAAAAATGTGACATCCTAATAAAATTATAATGTCACATGATAGTAATAAAGAAAATAAAAACATAAAATAATAATAGGACAGGGGTCCTAACCAGGCTTGGATAGCCTAATTAGGCCCTAACAAGGCCCAAATCCCCCTTCCCCTCAATCTAAACCCACTAGAACTCTTATTTGACCAAATATAACCTAATTCTAGCCCAACTCCAATTCTACCCCTATTAGGGTTGACCTAACACGACCCAAGCTATATATAAACCCCCTAGAAGTCCCCTGGTCGGCCACCATACCCAGCCCCCTTGAAACCCTAGCCGCCACCTCGGTTTTCGTGCCAAACCGAAGCAAATCGAGGTAATTCTTGAATTCCAGTGCCCAAACACCAAATCCAAGGGCAACACGTTGTAGAGCTCGTCGCGCTGATCAATTTGACTATATAGAAGTCCCAATTTGGTGGAGAAACGAAGGAGATCTAAGTCGCCGAAGTTTAGAGGCTCCACGGCCGCCGGCGAACCTCTGCGTCCGTGCCACCGTGTCAGCCCGCGCGCGCCGCCGACCCCACCTTAGAGTCAGCGCCGGCCAACCCTACCACCACGCCGCCCGCCAGCCGCTGCAGCGTCGCGCCAAGAAGCCCACGCCCTCGCCAACCAACCCCGCCAGCACTTCGCTTAGACGCTGCTTCGCCGCCACGCTGCCTTGATGCCCGCCGCAGGTCACCCCGCCATCGCCGCCCAGGCTGTCCCCCGCCGATGACACCCGCCGCCGCTTCGCCTCCCGTTCAGCAAGGCGTGACGCGCCAACCAACCCACCGCCGCGCCGCGCCTCGACTCGACCGCCGCCACGCATGCCGCCGCTGTTGTCCGGCTGCCATGCCGCTAATGCTCAAGGCCACGCGTCCTCAAGATGACCAGCGCCACCACTGCGTCAGCCGCTCGGTTTTCCAGGTTTGCTCTCGGTTTGCCGCGGTTAACCGCCGGTTAACCGGTTTAATCTTTTCTGGGATTTCTTATTTTCTCCCAAACTACCCCGAATTGTTTAGGGAGTTCCCGAACTCCGATTGGGGTGATTCTAGAGCCTAAAAATCACAAATAATCCCAAGAATTTTATATATTTTTATCATACTATTTTCTCTGTGTTTGTTATTTATTTCTGTTTTAATTCCTTTTCGAGTAGAATCGACGTGCACCTGCTGTCTGGGAGACGTTTCGGAGCCATTCGAAGGAGGAGAACCAGAACCCAACTTCTTCGAAGGCAAGCTAGATTCATATTGAATTCCTAGTTTGCTAAATTTTATTCATTTCAGGTTTATTTAAATTGCATGCTTTAATTATCATCGTATGTGTTATTTGTTCCGATTTCATATTAGTCCTTTACTAATATGACGTAGCCTACCTTTGTTAGCCCATTTTGGTACTGTTTTACTAGCCCATCCTTTATGTAGATGCTTAGCCTTGCTTCTGGGATTGATAGTTGATAGGTTTCCCTCACTATTAAACCTGTATCCGTGAAGTTCGACTTCGTGGTGTTGTTTTTGGATAAACCTAATCAACTAAAATCAACGTGGTGTGTGTGGATTTGAGGAGACCCAGAAGAGGCGGATTCTGGGTTGGTGGATGAGACGTGCAGGTCTCCTCTGTCATATAAGGATCGTACCCTTATGATTACCATACCGAACTGAATCTGACATACCACTTATGCCTTCGCCCCGACCGATTAAACTGTGGAAGGTCAAGCTCATTGATCAGTAGTGGATGGACGTGATTCGCGATCACCGGCTCGAATGGCTTAAATGGGGCTAACCTCATGCGAGGCTTATCAGTCGGTCCATTTGAAGGAGTCTGCGATGTTGTCGGCTTTACCGATCGAAGTGTACCAGTATAGCGCTAAACCAAAAGAAAGGGTACAAGATTGGGACAGTGAAAACAGAGAACGGTTTTTGTAATTTCTCCTCCTGATGAGACAGGGCTTGTGGGAACGTGTACACACTCGTGTAACATCCTTATTTTCAAAACCCTAAAATCATCTCATCAGATTGCAGATTTGCATAATTTCAAAAGGCATTTTAAACCAAGCTTTTGAAAATAAGTATGTTACCTTTTAATATTTTAATCTTTCCAAAAATAATATTCGCAAAGTATTGTTCAAGAGAAAAATGAAACTAATTAACTTGTTTGAGTTTGATTTGCAAAATAAAAATTAGTTTATGAAACCCGGGCCGTGAGTTTTATTAAATTCATAATCCAAGGATTGCCAAAATTAAAATTTCTAATTTCTTGTTTGATATAATCATTTTTGAAAATCTAATATTTTATTTTTATATCAAATTCTAATTTCTTTCGCCTAGGTTCCACCCGTCGATCTCTCTCTCTTCCTAATTCCATCCTATTTTCGGTTCGCGGGAATTCGCCGTCGAATCCCTCCTCTCTTCACCTTCCTCTTTTTCTCCAAGACTCGACGCGTGGGTCCCGTCATCGATTTTCTCTCATTTAAGAACCCATTTTTGCCTCCAATGAGAAATTACCTTTTGCCCTTGCCTTCTCCATTAAGCCACCTAACCTTATCCCTCCTCCTCCATCGCAACCAGCAGTTTTTTTTCTGCCTTTCTTCGTGCTCTCCAAACCAGCAGCAGCCACTCCCCTCCCCTTCTTCTCCAATCCAACCTGCTGTCCCCTCCCTTCCTTCCTCCTCCCTCTTCACCCCGGCCACCCCCCCTCCTCCTCCTCCTTCCCTGCGCCCCAGCCCCTGCTCCTGCCTGCCATCCCCTGCTCCCTCACCCAGCAGCCCGCACCACCCCTCCCTTCTCTGCTCCAGCACCTCACCTCCTCCCCCTTTCTTCCTCCCTCTCCATCCCGGCCGCCCCTCCCCTTTCCTTCTTCCCCAGCCCCGGCCACTACCCCGGCCCTGCAGCCCCCCCTCCTCTCCAAGGTAATTTGGGTGAGTTCTCTTCTTCTTCTCCCTTTCTTCCTCCCCTTCCTCTCCCTTCTTCCTTCCTGCAGTTCTTCCCCTTCTTCTCTGTTTCTTCCTCCTTTTCCCTGCTGTTCCCTGGCTGCGCCTCCCCCTCCCTGTGCAGCTGCGCCTCCTCCTCCCTGTGGTTCTCTGTGCTGTGCCGCCCTGGTTGCTGCTGCCCCCTTGGAGCTGTGCCCGGTTGTTCTCTGTTCTGTGCTGCAGCCCCTCTTCTCTTTGGTGCTTCTCCCTCTTTTCATTCCCCTAATCCTGTGATGTGAAGTGCAAAGTAGCGTGTGGATTTTTGCATTTGGGGCAGCTTGAAGACAAGAAACAGCAAGAAGCAAGAAGGCAGCAGGAAGAAGAAGCAGCACGAGCAAGAAAGAGCAGCTTAGACAGAGAGCTCTCTGTCCAGTGAGGTTGTCACCTTGCTAAGGCCGCCATCTCTTCCTCGTTTGTTCGATTGCTGTGCTATAAGCTAAAATGGGTAGATCGAGATGTGTTCTAGCTCATGTGAAATTTTCATAATTTTCTGAAGTATATTTTATTTGCTGCATATTTTGGACTAAAGGAAAATGCATATTATCAAGGTTTTAATTGTTTATATATACCTTTAAAGTAAGTTAATGTTTCTGAAAATAATTAATAAACATAAAAATAGTGTTTAATATGTAATTGGTTTATTTACAGAAAGTTTTAATAGAAAGAAAATGATTTACCTAATTGCAATTAATCATATATGCTTATTCTTTTAGGATAAAAATTATTTTTAAAAATTTCTTAAATCAATTCCAGTAATATCTATTCAACTATTGTGTAATTAGTTTATTTTCAGAAACATTGGTTCAAAATAAAATGTTTTCTTAATTTGCATTCAACTCATTACAATGCATTACTATATTATTAGCTTATGTCTTTTCAATAGAAATAAATTTCTGAAATTAATAAAATAAATTGAAAATCATATTTTTGCATATCCGTGCATGCTCATTTATTTGTTTGTGCATTTTTCCGGTGATTGTCGCGATTCGGGATTGTTTGATCAAGGTCGTTTTGGGATCGGTAGAGTCCGGTGAGTTCGGACCTGAAGCTGAAGACCAAGGTGGGCAGCCGCACGACTTCAATCACGGCAAGTTTTTCCCTAGAAACCTTAATTTCTAAGTTTTGCCAAAATCGCTAATTAATTAAACCATGCTTACATTGCTTAGATAGTCCTAGTGCAGGTCTCCACTGTCGGGACATGCACCCACTGTCCTGCATTGCCGTTAGGATAATTTATTTAACTACTATCCTATTGTTGTAAATATTAATTGGCTTAGCAAAGCTCCGTTCAATATCGGGAGTGATTTCCCGCATCTGTTATCATATGTTATCATTACTGTATTCATCTCGAGAATTGTGTGTTTGAGCATGGGTATGGTGAACTTGGGTTACGGTGGGTTTGATCACTCTTTAATTAACAATTTGACCAACTAATAATCGGGATCGGGAGCGGTTGGTTTGCATGGTGGGTGCCTTCGTGCACGAGAATTGGGTTTGTGCGGAATGGCCGCTCCGAGAATAAGGACCGATGATTGTAATGAGTTTAACCAAGATATTCCCGTGTGACCGTAAGCCCGGTATGGGACGGGCCTGATCTAGAGGGAGAGTAACTTCGGTGTTGTTCATTGTTCTTGCACCGTAGATGGGGTCCGTGGGAACCATCGCCGGTGTACTGCCGGAGACTTGTGGACCTATCATTTCTCCGGGTACCTGTGTGGATATCAGTTACAACCGTGGCCAACTCGGAGTTAATTTTCTGAAGGGTCTTGTTACGATACTCTTCGACGGGAGGGTACTGTATCTTATGGGTAAAGCGTACAACCTCTGTAGAGTGTAAACCCATTCGAATGGCCGTGTTCTTGCTAAGAGCGACTTGGTGGCTTTTTACAACGTAGCTTCACCTTATTTAATATGACCCGGGTAAGGTTTTTCCGGCATGTGTGCCGTTGCTAGATGAGAATGAGATTGTTTTATGAGATTTGAGAATATGCGGTGATTGCTTGAGAACTTTGAGTTATGCGAAACTTGAGCTGGAGAATGAGAACCTAGTTATTTCTTGGTCTATTATGAGAAGTGATATTTGTTTATTACTGTTTTCTTAAACGCTTTTATACTTCTAGGTCAAATGCTTTTATGCAAAATGATCCTCAGCTTTCCTAGGATGAGCCTTAGCCTGGCCATTCCCAGGAAAGACTTGCTAGCATTCGCGTGCTAACCCCCTTTTTTTCATGCGGGTCGCCATTCCAACGAAAGCGCACTCGATCCTCGATGTTACTACCCGGAAAGTGGAGAACATGAAGACGAGGACTATCCCGACGCCTAGGACGCTACTACAGCTCGCCTGTGGGATTGATTGTTGTATTCTGCCTCTTCCATTTGGAGTTATGGAAGACTGTTAACGCTTCCACTGTATATTAGTCTTCCGCTGTTTTAAGGCCTTCGTGCCAGTTGGCGTACTCTGATGTAATATTTATTCAAACTTGTAACGGCAATGATCCAAGATTCTGGAATCTGTGTGTACTAGCTACTGATCCAGGGACTAGTACAGGTAATGCACAGAAGGGGCCCGATTCCAGTTGGTGGGTCCCGTCACTCTGCAGAGTCAAAACTATCATGGTAGCCGTGCCCACGGTTATGGACGGGGAAAGGAGTTTAATTCAAGGTAGTCCAATGTGTTTTAATCAATCAACTTGATGGTAGCATAGGTAGGGATTGCCTCTCCTTTGAGCTGGTTAGCCGTCCATTGGCTACGCTCGTGTGCTATATCGTGTTCAATGAATCAAGAGCAAATAAACAAGTAGATAGGTGATGTTTTTAGCAAAATAATCCAACCCATCATTTGACCTTGCATACATTTATTAAGAACTGCTTGCTGGGTAGCCGTGTACTCATTATATGGACCACGGATTGTTGTTCAGGTGAAGATTTTAGCAACGGTGCCAGCCGTGACCAGGAGGGTCAAGGTGATTAGCTGCGCGTTTCGGGTCAACCTCCGGATATCATCGTTTTCAGAGTCTTCCGCTGTGTTTTCTTTATGTTATTGAATTAAGCCCTGTGCAAGACTATGTAACTGTCTATGTCAACTGGGATGTATTTATGCTATGTAAACTGTTAAATTCTAGTTAAGTGCAATACCTGCGATGATATTCCAAATGTCCTTGAGTGCAATACTAGCTATGATCTTCTGGGACTAGTATTCGGTCACTCAAGCCGGTAGAAATACCGGGGTGCACGACAAAAAAATAAATAATGGTGTCCCATCACGGCCACGGGCACGCACCGAACGAGAGCCGCTAGTATTCTTACGCACCCTCCAGATACTCTACAACGTACTTTTGTTCATACTCCTAACCTGCTCGTGGAATAAGCAGCCTCGAATAAAAGCTGGGGTTAGCACGTGAATACTAGCAACTCTTTCCTAGTAAGGGCCAGTCTAGGCTCATCCTAGTAAAGATAAGGGCTCATTTGCATAAAAACATTTAACTTACAGTATAAAAGTATTTAACAAACATAAGTAAATAAATAGCAGTTTTCATGATTAATCTTAACAATAACATAAACATGATATAATCCTTAATCTCATAATCTCATGTCTCAAGTTCTCATTGTCTCATGTCTCAAATTCTCATTGTCTCATGACATAGTCTCAATATAGTTCTCGTTCTCATTCTCATTCATCATGAATCATGTAGCAACGGCACACTGCCGGATAAACCTTACCCAAGTCAAATTAATTAAAAGGTGTAACTACGATGTGAAAAACCACCAAGGTGCTCATAACCGGGAGCACGACCATTCGAATGGGTTTACACTCTGCAGAGGTTGTACGCTTTTCCCTCAAGATACAATACTCTCCCATTGGAAGGCATCATAACAAAATCCATCAGAAGATCAACCCCTAGTTTGTCACGGTCATACCTGATATTACACATAAGTACCCGAAGGCTTCGACCATACCTGATATTACACACAAGTACCCTCGAAGTTCAATCCCCTGAGCTATACATCGGCAATGACGCATCTCTCAGGACCTCACCTACGGTGCAAATGCTGTGACAAATCCGACGTTACTCTCCCAGTAGATCAAGCCCGTCCCATATCGGGCTTGCGGTCGCACAAGAAATTCTCAGTTAAATCCATCACGATTATCAGTCCTTAGAGACCGAAGCATTGACTCAAGTCACCTGCTCCTAATCAAATTTTAATTAATGAGTGAACAACTCCACCATAAACCTAGTTTCTCATGCCTCATACTCAGATACTCCATATTTTCATATTAAAGTGTATAATGATGATCATATAATTGAAAATCACTCCCCGTTGACTATCTAAGCAAGGCTAAGCCACTAAGGGTACTCCCAATGGGTTGTTACTAAGCTTGTTACAAAGTGCGTTAATTACAAGATAAGAAAATAGGACTACAATGGGTTGTTACTATAGCTGTTACTAAAATTAATTAGATTGTTTCATACTTGTACAAATCTATGGATCTTCTATGCCATGGTCATAAAAACATATATATGACATTTGTACAAACACGCCACACTTGATCGCTAGTAACGGAGATGGACTCCCCAACGCGTGTTCCCTCCGTTTCTATCTCATAGGATACTGCGAAGTACTCATTGCTTAAACTAGTAACAACCCCTTCTCTCTCCACTTTAATTAGCTTCCACATCAGCTTAGTAACAAGCTTAGTAACCCCATTAGGAGTGCTCTAAATAATTAAAAACAGTAGCAAATTACATAATATTCTCATCCTAAGGTTTGTCATGATAATGGGTGCATACTATATAAATAAACGATATGCACTAGGAATTGCTATAGCAAATACGTATAATTTAATTAAATAGCAATTTTGGCAAAATCTAGAAATTGGGATTCTAGGAAAAAGACTTGTCTTCCTGCTCTCCTTGAACTTGCGGGACATTAGCATCGTCGATGAACTCTTCTTCATCACCCACGTGGTCTATCGCACGCAAAACGAGAAAAACAACAACAAATAACAGAAACAGTAAAAAATATATAAAAATTACAATAAGTAGATATGAATTTTCTAGAATTTTAGAAACTGGAATCGCTAGATTTGGAGCTAGGATGAATGCGTAGCGAAATAGTAAAGAAACACTATTCACTAAAATTCCAAAAATTACGAAAACGCACGGTAGAAGTAGGCTGGTTACTGTAGCAATCCGGCCTAGATGCAATACATAAGATTGCTGTGCGTGGGTGGTTGGGAGTGAAACAGAGAGATGGAGGGAGAGTTAGGGAGAGAAGGGAGAGGAGAGAGGGAGAGAGGGCCGGCAGTGGTAGGTGGCGAATGAGCGGCGGCGGTGGGGTCAGTGACAGCCTGATGGCGGCAATGCGCGATGGCGGCAATGCGCGATGGCGGCGCCGGACGAACGGTTGCGGCGATGTGCAGCAACGGCGGCGGCGAGGGCAAGCGGCAATATATGGCGAGGCGCGGCAAAGACAATGTCGCAGATAGGTGACGCGCAAGACACCAAAGCGGTAAGCGGCGGAGAAGTAGGCAGCATAGGGAGTGCGGCGGAGTGACATGTGGCTGGCGTTAGCCACAGTGCAGTTGGGCCCACGGAGCGCGCGCACGTGATGGTAGCTAGGACAATTCAGCCTCAGCGACGGCGGCGTCGTGGTGGCGATCAAGACTGTGGCGATGTTGCACGGGTCGGGGAACGCGGGCGGATGCAAGGACTGGCGTGGCGGCGCGCACGAGCGGCCTGCAGGGTAAAAGGCAAGGAGGCGACAGCAGCTACCTTGACGACGGCGGCTACGACAAACACGACGACAAGGACGAGGACGTAGATACAGATTGGTTTTAGGGTGATTAGATGAGGATTAGGTTAATTAGGGTTTATATAGGGAGAGTTAGGGATGGGCTCGGGTTAGGCTAGGATTGGGCTGGGCCCAATCCGAGATGTATTTGGGGTTAGTTTCTAATTGCTTTAAGATTCGGAAAAATTTTAGGAAAATAGTTTTTAGGGTGCCACACAGAACACCATCTAACCAGCCATACATGTGTAAACAATATGGCATTTCCATATACGATATATACATGTGCCACTACATGAACGGAAGGTGATCTATGTGTAGTTGTTATGAACCAATGTGTGGAGTTTAGATATTGAAGGACCTGGAGCGTTGGAACAAAAGTTGAAAAGGGCCGAGTAATCAGCAAGCAATAGATAGTGCTATTTGGAAAGGAGGAACGGGGATCTTCACAGGAAACGGTTTAATATATTATCATAGGAATTCAGGAATGATTCTGACGCAAATTAAATAGCATGTTTTCTCCTAATTAATCTGTTCCAAAGCCAAGGAGAAAAGCCTCCTATGTCAGTAATAGTAATCGTCAGAACAGAGCCAATTGAGGAGCAGCACTATAGCAACTATAACAATTAGCAAATATTGGAATGGCACTATAGAAAAAGAATCGATGCGTGTCATTTCTTGGTTCACGTACGTACTTGTTGGAGATTAGTTTGATTTCTTGAATGTATATCTTATGCAATCAATTGCATGCACGATTTGACGATCTGAAACAATGAGGATCTATAGTTCACTGGGACTACGTAGAGGGTTATAATCATGTGGATTTCAAGAGTTTTTTGGCTTGTGACAAGTTATTAGTGAAACGAATATCGTATTTCGCATACTTGTGCAGCTAGATTTGTGTCAAAATTTAATAAACCTTTTTTTAACGTAATATCTAATATTCTTTTCTGATGTGTGGCCATGTAGATCATGCTAAGCTATAATATAATTTAACTCGAATTTGAAAGATATATTAATAACTCTAAATTCGTTAAATGTACACAATTATATCTAACACTATCTTTATAATTATCTCGATCTCTACCTTCTCGTTGGTTTTTACATCCATCTTTGTTTGTGATGGTGCCGACTCATTGTGCCAATCACATCTCTAGTTCTTGGTCCTTTTTCTTTAGCTCACACATATGTTGGCTCCTATTTTAATAATATAATAGATATATTGATATTTTTATTTTAAAATTATGTTTTTTATTTATCTATTATAGTTTATATGGAACCCTTTTCTATCATTTTTATTTTAGTTTCAAATGTTTTTATTTTTTAGTTAGTTAATATGGACTTCTTTTCTAGTGTTGTAGTTAATATGGACTCTCTTTTTATATTGCAGTTGATGCACACTGTCTTTCTATTATTTATTATTATAATTTTTAGTTATTTTTATTTTTAATTATTGTTGTGGATTCTTATCTAGTTTTGTAGTTGGTATGAATTATTTTCTATTATTTTTATTCTAAATTTCTGTTATTTTATTTTTTTGTTGTGGTTGGTATAGACTGTTGTTTTAGTTTTGTAGTCGATATGGACTCTTTTTGTTTTGAACTTTTTTTATTGTAGTCATTTCTAGTTATTTTTGTTTTATTATTGTTGATATGGACTTTTTATTTATTTTAAATTTCTGTTATTTTTATTATTTATTATAGTTGATATGAACTCCTTCTAATCTAAGTCGTTATAATCTAACCTCATTATAATCTATGGTGTAGATATTTTATTTTTCTCTGATTTAAATGTGAATTTCTTCGATATTTTATTTTTCTCTGATTTAAATGTGAATTTCTTCGATTAACGTGGTGGTTCCGTTGGCTTCTTATTTAATTAGATGAAGACACTACTCTTTATATTGCTCGGAGACATGGAGATGACCATGCAGTTTGTTCATACCCTTTTGAGAATACTATCAATCAACCATTAAAATCATATCGTGGAAAGAAAAATCTTGGTTGCATGCCAATTTCAAAGGAAATTTTAGTAGCTATAGCTAGCTATGTGCAACCCCCAATTGGTCTATCATCAAAGCTTGTTTAAAAGCCCTTAATTCGTATATATGTGTGTTGAGTCGCTCACACATGAGTATATGAACCTAGTTATGTGATAATATAAACGTTACACTTTGGCGTGTCTCCTCATGTCGTTAGGTCTGTAGTAAGTAAGGCTTGGGCTTTTAGTTGAAGCAATATGGTTGGAGCAAAAGTTAAGAAGGGGAAAACACTACTAGAGAAATGACCTTCCATACCGGTACATCAGTCCCGATTGGTCATAAACCGGGACTGATGTAGCAATAGTCCCGGTTCGTGGCTACGAGGCTAAAAGCACGATTAGTACCAGTTCGTGACTAACATTAGTCCCGATTCGTAACACGAACCGGTATTAAAGGTAACTTTGGTAAGCGGGTACATGCTAGCTGGCAGAGAAACAAATTAGTCCCGGTTCGTGTTACGAACCGGTATTAAAGGCTCATTCCAGCATACTTTAAAAGGAATACATATCCTAGTCTATTAAATACGCATGGGTGGATGGGTTGGTTAGAAGAGTGAGTGGAGAGTCACGTGGTGGCATGAGGTTTCAGGTTTGAGTCTTGGGTTTGCCTTATTTTTTAGATATTTTCTACGCTTTAGTACCGGTTAGGAAGATATTTTCTACGCTTTAGTACCGGTTAGGGAAACCGGGACTAAAGGTATGTGACCTTTAGTCCCGGATGGTCTGTCTCGGTTCGGGAATCGGGACTAAAGTCCGTTCCCAACCGGAACTAAAGCCCGTTTTTCTAGCGGTGAAATAGCTAGCAAAAGTTTGGAAGAGGAGGCACCGGGAACTCCAGCTAAACTGGAGAAGGGCAGTAGGCGACGGGAAGAGGTCAACTCTTCTCCTCCTCAGCGTGAGGATATCCACTATACGGGATATTGCCAAGACCAACATGGACTCTTGTCATCGCATGACTATTAATGTCGACTTGAATACAATCTCAGCTTCTCATGAACTTTACTTGTATCAATATAGAAATAGAGTTCAATACATTATTTTCCTCCGGTTTTAAGTCACTGTTGAGATGTCCAATAGCATATTTTTATTATGGTCTTAAAAAAAAGGAAAAGCACTATGGGAGACAAAGCAAAGGGTGATGTTGTCTCGCCCTTCTCCGCGTGGCCAAGTTCATTAAGGAACTGATCATGGATCGCATGTCCTCACATCCATGCAGATCGTTTTTCAAAAATTACATCTAATTAACTTATATCATAATTCTTAGGTGGGTTATTTTTGTGAATCATCAGTAGTCACCATCCAGTTCACCTGGTGTCATTGGGACTCCCCCACACAGCAGATTTCGGGGGCACCTCTTTGGTGTAGATGGGTTCGTCAATCCACAGGGATGATCACAATAGGGAAAGCGCAAGCTAGGAAAATTTGATGAAATGATTTCTCTGTTATTCTTGAGCTTGGGTTTATAGTGTGTGTTCAGGACCCTATTTATTTGCTCCTCTTTTCTGCTTTGCTCCTGCTGGCCTATGGAAGCCCTAGGGGCAAAAGGATTATTACAAGTGCAATCCCTTATATGCCCTTGGTCGTATGACTAAAGCGAGGGACTACCTGTCTTCGTCTCTCAAAGCCCCTTTTCGCACCCTTGCTTTAGCTTCCTAACGGGGACCAGGAGTGTAGAGATGTGAAGCAATTCTTTTCATTAGCGGCAAAGCACGGGCACTCCACTTGTATTTATAGAAGTAACAATTGCTCCATAATTTACTTCTTTAGTGTTGAATAAGAAAGAGGTGGGCCAAAAGAAACAAACCTAAGTAACAATGGCTCCTGTGGAACCCTTGCTCATGTCAACATTCCAGTACTAGGCCATAAGTAAAAACGTAAGTAATAGTTGCTACTGTGGAACCCTAGCTCATGTCGAACATTCCAGTACTGGTGTGAACCTTTGCTCCTGTGGAACCTTCCACCGATATTTGCTCAAACCTTCCAAGGATAATTTGCATTGTCTCGTGTTTAAGCAAAACATAAGATATATTAATTTTCTCCGAACTGTATCAGATAAGCCGCCCAACTGCAGGTTGCAGTTGGAGAATCAGCTTGCACCCCCTACATCAGATGAACCTCTGCCTCTTTCATCTAGGCCTCCTTATCTACTACGCCCTCCTCAGATGAAACTCTATACCACTTTTTTCAGGTGAAGATGTGCACCAAGAATTCCCGGTGACTCCCATTTCTAGTAGACAAAGATGTGCATCGCCATACTCATCTACCGCCATACTCATCTACTAGCTTGTTACTCATCTACCGCCATACTCATCTACTAGCTTGTTACGACAGGCATGGTTTCTATTTTACCCTTCTTCGTTATGTCATTCAGCTACAAAACGAGCCCTCCTTGGCCATGCAAATGGGGACGCTTGGTACTTATAATTGTCTAGTAACAAGTGATTCACCAACCATACGCTACCTTTGAAGGCATCTTTAAGACCAGTGTTGGCATTATGAGTAGACAGATAAAATGCAACGTATTAACAGCTATTTCGCTTGTAAACCAATGAATTCAGAATAAAGAAGACACAAATAAACTTCCTGTAAAGGTAAGGTGAGATATGACCTTTTGCTACTGACGGCCAACTGATCATTCAAAAGTCAAAACAGATGATATCAAGTGTGTATTATAGAACTATGATAGCACAAGTATCCAAGGTGAAAGACAAGCAGCCAATCTGAGAGGAAGTAAAGGGGCAGGTACGAAACAGTACAATTCCTATGTTTAGTATGAGATTTTGAAGTCAATTGGACGAATCAATTCAATAAACAGAATGCTACATCTATGATAAACTAACAATAAATTTACTCGCATAACAGTGACTTCCAAACATCAAAGATAAATGAGCAGTAAATACATTTTCCATGTACCACAACGCCACTTTGGTTGCATGGGATGTTATGATTTACTATCTTCTAAGCATTACATACACATGAAAAGATGTTTAGCTGCAGAATCACTTTGTTGGAATTAGTCCATTTGATGGGCCATCGGAAGGTCCTTTTCCATGGAAAGCAGATTGCCTGCCTGGTCTACCAATTGGGTTTGGAGGCAGGGCCGACTTAGGCCCATCATTGCAGGTATTCGAGTCACCCTTCAGGCTCAGCTCAGACATGCTGTACAGGTCTTCAACATTTACTGGAGGCTTTGAGTGCATAGCCATGGGCCTGACAACCTCATGTGATGCTTGAATTGTACTTGGTGGCCCATAGAAAAAAGGAACATATCCATAGTATGGTACTGGTACAAAAGCCGAGGGGTAGTATGGAGGAGGCAGCATCATTGGATAACCATAGGGTGGTATGACTTCTGGCATCACTTCTGGTATCACACTCCCTACTTCTCCGGCATTTGAAATTGTCGCAACTGATTCCTTTTCCTCCTGTTGAGGTGCTATTGCAGGCACTAGTGGTGGAGCCAAAACAGGTGTTATTATAGGTACATGAGCAGGCGGTGTCGTTACTGGCACTGGTGGTGTAACTGAAACAGGTGTAAGCACAGGTCCAGGAGCAGGCTGGGCCTCCGGTGCAGTAACAGGCTGCTGATCCTCTAGGTACTCTTCTACTTCTTGTGACGATGTACAGGAGAGTGGTTGATTAGCAGACTGATTAACAACAATAAAAACAGACATGAGCAAATGGTACACTGTGGGAACAAGAAATAAATACGTCAACGATAAAAGGTTGACAAATCTTACTGATATCGGTAAAAGGAACATTTATATGTTAATACACAATACATGACAACTTAATCATGCAACAAGTACGAAGAGGGGGAAAATACGGCTCATGGTCAAATGTAAGTGCAGACAACACGAGAGAGAGAGAGAGAGAGAGAGAAAGAGAGATGCTCACATCATCGATCACCATATCGAAAAGGCTTGATCTTTTCTTTCTCCTATGCACATTTGTTTGGCGAATGAAATACTTTTGAGCATGGCTAGCAACTTGAGTAGGTGTCCTTGAAACAACATAATTACGGGATATGCCACGCCAATCACCTTTTCCTAATTTGTTCAGTCCAAGTAGGAATCTTTTGTGCTCCTCTTCTGACCATGCCTCACCTGTCACCAAAACAAAACAAAACAAAAATGCCACGCTTTCATACAAATTGAAAATATTCAACCAAATGGTAACATCAAGCAAAAATAGGAATGAAAATGGCATAGTTTTAGTCACAATGTACCACAGTACAGCTGTACATTGAAGCTTAGAATAATATGACAGTACCATAGGATCGCGAAAAAACGCTTTGACAGTGTTTAGGGGCATGAAAGGATATATATATATATATATATATATATATATATATATATATATATCATAAATGATATGATTACATGGCTGTGCATGCATAATTGCAAAGATATAAAAATAAGGGAGTAACCAAATAAAATAGGGGATAAATATAAATTTTATCAGTGGGGTGTAACACAGCATTTGGTCAATTAAAATAAATGACAAGTGCCACAAGCATGGGGGGAACCGCAAAATGGAGAAAAATAATAATAATAATTGTCCTAAAATCAATACCAGTATACAATAATATAAAGCATGAGTGGCCATAGTCCATAGGTATATTTACAAGAAAAGTTTAAACAAGAATACAAGACAGTCATCTTAAACTTACAAGCTACAGTAATCACATCATGTTTAATTGATCTGGCCTAATATTAAAATCCTTGCTGCTAATATGATCCATTATCACATCAGCAAAAGCTTATGCACTAATCAAGCAACCTTGTAAAGGCAAAACCTGAAATCTTGCTGTAACCAAAACAAAAGGGGCAATTGGCCCTTTACCACAGTAAAATTCATGGCTTTGTTATAAACCACTCCATGTGTCACTTGCATGTGGGCCATGGGGCCACATGTCAGTAACTAAATGAGCAAAGTTATACAATTGGCAGTGGTCCACGGCAAATTTTCCCCAAAAAATGAGGTAAAAGAGATCTCATTATAAAAGTTCTTAACAATCTGCCCCTGAAGCTTCTATATCATCAACATCATACCAATATAAGCTCAACTACATACTAAGTACCATGCAAATCAAATTGGAATGAGACTCAAAACACCTGTGTAGAAACTGTGAACATGAAGCATCAAAATCACATCTTCACATCCAGATTCAATTCCTTGATATCACCAAGCACAGCAGTCCACAAACCAGTAAGACCTCATATGGTTGACCAACCAAACAGTAACTCTACGTCAGTCAGTTCGTAGACTTTTGAAAGTTCAAGTTACCAATCACCCAACACACCTGTAAACCCCCAAATCCATCCGTAAACAAATGAAATCACAAAGTAAACCTCCCAATTCTGCCCAAGCAACTATTATCCAATTTCCTAACTATTCACAACACCAGGCATCCCAAAGCAATCAAAGCATCAATATTCCACCGAACCAGATAGGAAAGCAGAACTTTCCGCAAATTTACCACAAACTACCTCATATTTCAGCAATTACACCTTCATATCAAGACAATAAACTTTGGAATCAGTAGAAAATCCTATCCTTATTACTATCAAACAGCACCTACAATTTTTCGTACTGCCCAACTAAAACACATAGAACACCTATCAAGATCGCATCTTTCCCTCATTAAAACGAACCACTTTCATACACAGACATGCAAGATTAAAAAAAAAACTAATCTTCTCGAGGGCTAAAGAGGGCGAGAGGCAACCAAGGCAGGAAGAGAAACCCCACCTCGCTTCTTTTGGTGTTTGTTGCCATCCCCCTCGGAGCCGTACCCCTCGTCCCTCGCGCCGCCGCCGCCCGCCTCGGCGAGCTGCGCGAGGTTGCCCATGCTGGCGCTCTTCCTGATGGGCTTGTCGCCGATGCGCACACCGAAGAGCTTCACGGGGCGCGCCGTGCAAGTGCGCGCGTTGTGCCCGTGGTGCCCGCACTGCGAGCACCTCCTCGGCCCGTCCCCTGGGCCGCCGGGCGCCACCGGCGGCGGGGGCGGCGGCAGCGCGCCGGCATGGGAGCCATCCATGATGTTAGGTTATAGTGGATTTTTTTCTCGCTATCTATTATTCGATCCCTATATTCGTCCTTTTTTTTTCCTGTGGTGTCGTGTATTTATCCGCGTAGGCGATGGATGAGCTGGAATTTTCCTTGTCTGAAATAACAGCCTATTACGTGTATGTAGTGGACATAATATTTTGTTTTGATTTAATATTTTCCGGAATATTTAACTTGACCGTCAAGCCACAGATACCGCAGAACAGGTTCTCAAAAGAATAGAGATAGTGTAGTATATTTTTGGATAATTTTTTTGATCTTTTTTATATTTGGTCACCAACATAATTTGTATGGTCCACATTTGGAAAGGATGGTCTGTACATAAACTGTCGTGGTTTGTATAAACTCTACTCCGTCTATTGATTTTTCATATGGTGAATCCAATTATAGCTCATGGACTAAAAAAACTCGTTCCGCCATTCGGATTATTATAAAAAAAAATTAACTCAACTGCTTGACCACAAAAATTTCACATAATTTCATCAAATATAGTTTCATATCCAAAGAAGGATATGCTTTTTCTAGTAATAGATAACAAGTCGTTTAAAGCCGTCCCATGACAAGGACTCCATGTGATTTCTGCGGATCAAAATTATAACAATTCACTTTGCAAGGAACAAGGAACAAATGTTGTGGCCATGGCGACGAGCGGAGGATGGCACATCAGCCACAAACCAGCTCATCACGCTGAGGTGTGGGAGGACTTTTGCTGTTCCAGGATAGAGAGGGTTTTCTTTCATCTCAGGATAGAAAGCATGGAGAGAGACGTCCAAAGGATAAGGGGATCTTTTTGTCATGTTGGGCGTTTCTTTATTTGGTTGGAAGGGCTAAGTAAGTAAGATGTTAGTGATAAGACATGCCATGAATCATGAGCCTCAGATTATTGGCAGCTTGAGTGGTAGGCTAACTGGTAGCTTAAACAAGATTGCAAATGAGGCACACGAGAATTTTGTTCACCAAAGACCAAAATCATACGGTTTCTGGGGAGCTTTAGCTTGGACGATTTGGAAGGATCCAAGTCGTCGTGTTTAGTACTATGGATTATAGCATATGATTTTTTTTGTCCTTTTCTTTCGAGCCCAACAACTTCTTTAAGACTATTTCTCAAATATCATTTGCCTCTTCTTAAATCTCTTAAAGCCTAATATTCTAGCTTATCAAAACACTCAAAGTGCAGCATAAAATTTTTTCTATATTTTTTGTTTACTCAGTTTTGTAAAAATGAAAATTTGATGATTTGCCACTCTAAAGATATATATATATATATATATATATATATATATATATATATATATATATATATATATATATATATATATATATATATATATATATATATATATATATATATATTCGATGATTTGCTACTCCAGTGTTAATGACATGTGGACCCGTCTATGTCTATAACATATGGGCATTGACAAATCATCAACCCAACAACCTTTAAGATGGCAAATCATCAAATCCCCCAGGATGATATGATGGCCACTAGATCCTCACCTGATGGGAGAAGGCTAGGCCCACGTAGACATCAATCGCTCAACATCCAGGGCAATAGGTACCACATAGGCTCGCCGCGTCTTAGTGGACCATCTATCACCCCTCCACCAGGTGATCACCTATCTGATAGACGACCTATTTTTATCTAAGACACAAGGTTTTAAATCACGGTTTTCGCGGTTTCACGGCGAGGTCCCAAAAACACTAAAAACGCTATCGCGGGCTATCGCAGAAGCTATCCTATATATTTAGCAGTCGAGCATTAAAAATATATATATAATATAAAATATATGCACTAGATTAGCCTCATCCAACTAAAGTAGAGAAACACAATACAATTTAAAAGTACTAAACATGTTCATATGACCATAACCAAAGCCCACAGAATCACATTCAACTAAATTACACATAGCAAGACGCTTCAAAAAAACTAAACATGTTCAGATTACCATAATTAAAGCTCATAGAGTCACATCCAACTAAATTACACAAAATAGGCCCCTGGCAAAAAGTACTAATCATGTTCTTATGACCATAATTAAAGCTAAGTCCAGTTAGGTCCATGGCAAAAAGTACTAATCACGTTTGGGCTACTTTTGGGGGGGAGGGGAGGGATAGTATAGCGGCGCTATTTTCTGCTATAGCGCCTATAGCTGTGTTAGCGGCACAAAGGCCCATAGCTTAGCGTTAAGGGTCTAAAACCACAATAGCGCCGCTATAGCCCGCTATTTAGAAGCATGCTAAAGGCACGATCTGGCACCTATTTTTTTAAAACTGAATAAAACAAAAAATATAGAAAAAAATTCGTGCATCATTCCAGCTTAAGCTAGACTGAGATGTGGATCCCGGCCCACTTGCGAAAAGAAGGCCCAAATTTGCCATCAATCATTAGCAACAAATTGCTGGCACCTCGAGTTTGATGCTTAGGATTGTAACACCGCCCTACGAAGATTTTGTTCAACAGAAACCAAAATCATACAGTGTCTAGGGAGCTTTAGCCAGTACAATTTAGAATGATCCAAACTGATACGTCGTGACGTCCTCTTTAGTTTGGATTCCAGTATACAGCTTTTTGCCATTTTCGACAAGCCAAAGGTCTTCTTACTATTTTCTAAATATCTCAAACCGATTCTGAATGTCTGATTGAATCACACATTCAAACTTTTTAAAACACTAAAATTGTTTTAAACTACTTATCAGCAATTCAACCGAGACGTTTCTAAAAATCAAATCTCGTTTCTCGAAAATCTCAAAGTACCATTCTCAGAGATCTTATAAACAAGTCTAACAAAGTGGATCCAGATTTGAAATCGCTTCTTGTGTTGTTTCTGCTTGTGGCAAGAGGCATTCTCTTTGTGTGTTGTTATACCGATTGTTAAGGCCACCGGTCTAAAAGGCCACTATTATTTTTAGAATAAAATGTCAAAGTTGAAAGCACGTGGATATGCAACCAGACAAGGAACAAAAGATAACAACAAACATGGGAAAAAAGATAAGAAATACTAGCGAATGTTATAGCCTTGTGCAGGAGCAGGCATAGCGCTTCGCGCGTCCCTTCTTTCTCGCACGCTCTGTCCTCGTTCTTCCTCCTCACCACTGCAGGTCTCCGTGACCTTACCAACGTTGCCACTGTCCAGCACCAGCGTTAGGTTAGGGTTCGGGGATGTTCATGTCCCTCTGCTTAGAGGGAGGCCGAGGAGGCAGCGACCTAGCAGTGGGAGGCGATTGTGTGTGGTGGGGTGGCAAGGCAGCGGTGGCACCACCGGAGCCATGGGAATAGAGGAGGACGGTCAGTGGAGCTGGCAATAGGATCTACGCCGATGGTTGGAGTTAGGGTGGGCGAGGTCGGCGTAGCGTAGGAGGATGGAGGAGGAGAAGCATGGCAGCAAGGGCACCGTCGATCGCGGGTAGTGGCCGGAGGCAGCGGGGGCGGTGGTGGAGGCGCGTGGCGCACGCCGAAGAGGAAGGAGAAGGAGGAGGATGAGGGCGAGGACGGAACTAGCTGCCGTGCATGGAGAAAGGCAGATCTGCCGCGTGCAAAGGAAGGCAGAGGCGCCGCGCACGGGTCTATGGAGGAAAGACGGCTGCATGTGTGGTTTTTTTATTGTCGTTACATGGCACCGTTCCGAAAAAGATATGGTAGCTTATACCATAAAGATACAAGATCACATTTTTGGTTTCCACAGCACCACCATGTGGCCTAGAGGGCCAAAATAATATTGTAGCTCGTTACCTTTCTTAGCTGGTTCTTGTTTGCTACTTTTCTCTGTCCTCTTCTTCGTGTATCCTAACGGCTTCTTTAAATTTAGATCTCCATCCCTTCTCTAAATCACTATTCGTTCTTTATATTTTTATCTACTCTAGCAAAATCTTTATCCCTAATAATAAATTAATAGAGAAATGTGAGTGAATATATAAATATAGAGAATCTCTAAATTTAGAAACTAAAATAAAGATCAAGAGTCTAAATATACAGAGGATTTCCTTAAACTCTGCTATGATGGTCGGCTTTCTTTTCATGTAAGCCCGCATAAAGTTTGCCTAGTGCGTGAGAGAGAGCAACTCGAGCAGTCGAGCGGAGATGGATCAACCCGCTCCATACGAAGCCGATCAGAAGGAATAATTTTGTGTTACCGACTTACCACCTTTCTTCCCTGTAGAGCCATAGCCGGCTTTGCCTCATTCTTTGACTGGGATTAGGTTTATTGGCTTTACGAATTATTACAGATTTGCGAAAACCAACGTTTTAACTTATCAAATTTATCTTATTATATCTTAAAAATATTTCTCAAGACTATAAAAACAAGTCAAATGAACACTACTACAGAAATGACCTTTCATACCGGCACATCAGTACCAGTTATACATGAACCGGGACTGTTAGTTACATCAGTCCCGGTTCAACGGTCTACTGGTCCGAAGAGAACATCAGTACGGGACGAAGAAATCACCCGGTACTAATGTTCTAACATCCATGCCGGTTGGTGTAGCCAACCGGTACTAAGAGGTCTAGCTGGCCCGGGGTCTGCTTAGTACCGGTTGCTTACACCAACCTGTACTAATGCTCTAAACATCAAGCGAGGTTGGTGTAAGCAACCGGTACTAAGTTCCGGTTCGTAGTATCGTTGGTTACATTAAACTGCATCGATGCTAGAGCATCGATGACAGTTGGTGCAACCAACCGTATTAATTTGAACCCCTTCACGGCTAGTCGCTAGCCCCACACTTCTTCTTCTTCCTAGCTCCCACAGTCCCACCTCGGCAGTTCATCCTGGTTTTCTTGGTTCCTAAACTTTTGCGTTCCTTGGTTTTTCTTCGGTTCATTATAACTTGTTTTTATTGATTTTCGCATTGGATTTTGCGATTCGCATTAGAATTTGCTTTGTGTTTAATCACATTTGACTGCATTGAATTTACCGTGTGTTTAATGGATCCGACCTTGTATCTTCCTCCCTATATTTTCCTCCATCAACATGGAGAACAAGACCGCACCATTTCGATCCCTTCTCTCTCGCCACCGCTACCACCGCACCGCATTCCTCCGCCATGGTTCGCCGCCTCAAGACCTGCAGGGCGACTTGCAATCCCCATCCTCCGCTGCAACATCCCGCCGCCAGCGCAGGCCCATCCACCTCCACCGCCCGTGTCGCCCCACCTACATCCTCCGCCGCAACCGCCCGTGCCGCCCCACCCACATCCTCCGCCGCAACCTCGCGCGCCGCCCCGCTCACCTCCGCCGCAACCTCGCGCCGCCCGCACCAACTGGAGGAGGCATGGAGGACTTCTCGCCGGCGCCGCTTCATCGCCGCCACCATATCAACCTCGCACTGGGAGGAATCGGGTTTGCTGCTGCCGCATTGTTGCCACCGCCAAGCTTCGAGGATCGGATGCACATGGAGGTGGGGATCCCACGCGTCTGCCGCCTCTTCTCCTCCCCTACGCCTCGTCCTCCGCCTGACGATGACGAAATCGACCGAGGCGCTGATGGCGAGGAGGATGAGTAGAATATAGTTGATGTTTAGTTTAATTATGTATATAGTTTAGTTATTATGTATGTATGTAGTTTAATTATGTAGTATGTGATGAACTATTTTGTGATCGAATCAATGAGATCAATGTTTAATTATGTATGTATGTGATGAACTATTTTGTGATGGAATTAATGGGATCTGTGCAATGAAATGAGTTATGGTGAAATGGTGATCTGTGCAATGAATTGTTGATATGTGCAAAAATGTTCATTGACAAATGAGTACAAGTATGAATCTGTGAAATGGGATCTGTGTAATGAAATGAGTTATGGTGAAATGGTGATATGTGCAATGAATTGTTGATATGTGCAAAAATGTTCATCAACAAATGAGTACAAGTATGAATCTGTGAAATGGTGATCTGTGTAAATACCAATTTGCATTGAAATGGACCGCTGAAGAAACTAACGGTATTGATTCGCTAACATCGAAGACGGTTGGTCTAACCAACCGAACTTGGCTCGCTTAATACCGGTTAGTTACAAGAACCGAGATCGATGTTAGAGCATCAAGACATGCCTTCCATAACATGGACCGGTTGAAGAAACCAACGCATCGATTCTCTAACATCGATGCGGTTGGTTACACCAACCGAACTAAATCTGCTAAATACCGGTTGGTTACAAGAACCGGGACCGATGTTCTGACATCGAGACAGTTTGGTATCTTAAACCGTATTATGACCTTATTTGAACAGATCCTCTTCCGCCTCCTCCCACATCGCCAGATCAAGAACATCGCCGGCCAAGAGCTTAGCTAGGCCAAGAGAAAGGGGGACGGGTGCTGCCAAAATTTTGGTCATCTTACTCCCAGCCAAGTTAACCAAGGTTAGTAACATCGTTCCTCACTACATTTGGTGTAAAATGGAGCTTCTTCTTTGCTTGAAATGTGAAGAAAATTTGATCTTTTGTCATGATCGATCAAGAACAGTGCAGCGCCGGCCAAGAGCACCAAAAAAGGGGGAGGTGCTGCCAAAATTTGGTCATTTTACTCCCAGCCAAGTTAACCAAGGTTAGTAACATAGTTCCTCACTACATTTGGTGTAAAATGCAGCTTCTTCTTTGCTTGAAATGTGAAGAAAATTTGATCTTTTGTCATGATCGATCAAGAGCAGTGCAGCGCCGGCCAAGTGCTTTAAGAAAGGGGGAGGTGCTGCAAAAATTTGGTCATTTTTTACTCCCAGCCAAGTTAACCAAGGTTAGTAACATAGTTCCTCACTACATTTAGTGTAAAATGGAGCTTCTTCTTTGCTTGAAATGTGAAGAAAATTTGAGCTTTTCTCATGATTGATGAAATAACTAGTTGTGTAAGTTTGGAATTTGGTTGGATTAGATGTAGCTCGCGTTGAATGTGTGGATCTAGCTCAAATTTAGGTTTTGGTTCCATCGATCGATGAAGAATTTTCAAATAAATTTAATACTCCCTCCATTCGATTTTATAAGGCATATTTTGACTTGAGAAAAGTCAAACTTTATAAATTTTGACCAACATTTAATCAAATTATATGCATCTTTAATAGATAAAAGTTATATCAACATGTTGGCCTTTTAAATTGCTTTGAATACTACAATGTGATATTATAAAAATCGCCAATATATAATAAGAGAAATTAATGGTCAACGTTTGTTTAATTTGAAATTTGCGAAATGTTAAAAAATTCATTATTAGAAAATGAGCTAATAGCTGCCTTGATGTAACATAATGTAGATGGACCGGCGATGGATGTACATGGACCGACGCATCCCGGAGTTCTTGCAGGGTTTGCAAGCTTTTCTTCGTGTGGCCGATGCATACACGAAGTCAGGCTACATATGTTGTCCATGCGTAGACGGCAATAATGAGAAGGAGTGGTCAAAATCCAGCCACCTTCACTTCCATTTGCTCTCAAGAGGTTTCATGCCAAACTATACCTGTTGGACCAAGCATGGTGAAGAAGAGACTATACGAGAAGATGTTGAAGAAGAAGATCAGGGGGATAACAATATCCCCGATGCTGGCCAACACGGTTCTTTCGAAGATACATTGGGGGAGTTTGGCGAAGATGACCTAGAACAGATGCTGCTTGATGGAGAGGGAGAATACACCAATGAAAGACATTACGAAAAGTTCCAGCACCTATGGGAGGACCACAGAACACTATTGTACCCAAACTGCCAACAGGGCCACAAAAAATTGCGTACCACGCTAGAACTAATGCAGTGGAAGGCGACCAATGGATTGTCTGATAAGAGATTCAACGAGATGTTATGCCTCATAAAGAAGTTGCTTCCAGAGGGTAACACGCTGCCTGAAACTACGTACGACGCCAAGCATGTTGTCTGCCCTTTGGGGTTGAAGGTACAAAAGATACATGCATGCCGGAACGATTGTATCTGACGCAATGAGTATGAGGATTTGGAAGCTTGTCGGTGTGCGTAACTTCGAGGTATAAAACTAGGCGTGATGACCGAGGCGAGGAAGAGGGGCAGCGTCAGAAGAAGAGACCCCCCGTTAAGGTGGTCTGGTATTTCCCTATAATCCCCCGGTTGAAGCGTTTATTTGTGAGCAAAGTGCATGCCCAGATGATGCGTTGGCACAAAGAAGATCGTAAGGACGACGGAAGGCTAAGGCACCCCGCTGATGGCTCCCAGTGGAGGAAAGTCGATAGAAAATACCCGGACTTTGCTGAGGATGCAAGGAACATAAGGTTTGGGTTGAGTACGGATGGGATGAACCCGTTCAGCGATATGAGCAAAGATCCAAAGACTTGGCCCGTGACTCTATGTATCTACAACCTTCCTCCTTGGGCGTGTATGAAGCGAAAGTACATTATGATCTTGTTGCTTATCCAAGGGCGAAGCAACCCGAAACGACATCGACGTGTACCTCAAACCGTTGGTGGAAGATCGCTAATTTGTGGACCGATGGTGTACGTGTATGGGATGAGTACAAAGAGAGCACTTCACCATCGTGCATTGCTATTCGTAACCATCAACGGTCGGCCTGCACTTGGTAACTGTCAGCCTATCTATCAAAGGATATAAAACCCGCATCCAAAGGCTTAGAGGATACGGACGCAAGTATTTGAAAAACTCCCGAAAGGTCGTGTACATGGGCCACCGTAGGTTCCTCCATTTGAAACACCGTTCTGACGGAAGGGTGAGAATTTCGATGGGACGTAAGAGAACGAAGAAGCCCCCGTGCATCGCGATGGGACACTTGTATTTTCTCCGTAAAGGATCTGAAAGTAGTATTTGGAAAGGGTCTGGTAGCAAATCTGTCCCTCTTGAACAAGGTCATCTGAAGCCCATTTGGAAGAAGAAGTCAATATTTTGGGATTTACCTTACTGGAAAGACTTAGAGGTCCGCCACTCACTGGACTTCATGCATATCACGAAGAATGTCTGCGTGAACACGCTAGGCTTCCTAGATATGTACGGTAAATCAAAAGATACACTTCAAGCACGAAAGGACACGCATCTCATGGGACTCAGGAACGACCTACATCCAGAAAAGAGAGCGAAAGGACAACATTACCTCCACCCTGCGAGCTACACTCTAAGCAAGGAAGAGAAAAAAAACATGATTAAGTTCTTTAACAGTGTGAAGGTCCCTTCTGGGTACTCCTCGAACATAAGGAGACTCATCAACACGAAAGAGAATAAGATAGTACACCTGAAATCATATGACTGTCACATGTTGATGACACAGTTGCTCCCAAAGGGCGCCGAGAGGTATTCTCACGGACTAGGTACGAGGACAATCGTAAAAGTGCGTTTCGTTCTTCAACGCGGTGTCGCAGAAGGTCATCGAACCACGGAACTTATCTAAGCTGCAGGATGACGTGGTTGATAGTCTGGTCAGCCTTGAGATGATCTTCTCTCCGTCCTTTTTTGATATTATGGTCCATCTCATGGTCCACATTGTCAAAGAGATAGAAATTCTCGGACCCGTGTTCCTGCATAGTATGTTCTCTTTCGAGAGGTACATGGGTGTCCTAAAGAAATATGTTCGGAACCGGTCTCGTCCAGAAGGCTGCATTGCACAGGGTGTTGGCACAGAGGAGGTGATTGAGTTCTGTGTCGACTACATTGATGAGCTAAATCCGATTGGCGTCCCTGTTTCACGCCATGAGGGCAGGCTACGGGGAAAAGGAACTCTAGGGAGAAGAGAATTCTTTAGCGACGATCTACTTTCATTTAAACAAGCACATTTCACAGTCTTGAAACAAGCAATCAGAGTGGCTGAGTTTATCCATGAACATGAGATGATTCTGCTGGCGACCAAGACCAGAGAAGTCGAAAAGTGGATCGAACTAGAGCAAATGGATCGTTTCGGTGGTTGGTTACAAAAGAAACTGATGGGCTCCCGAACAGACAATGAACAGTTGAAACTCTTGGCTCGGGGACCATCCATGACAATCGTATCATTCCATGGGTATGAGATAAATGGGTACACATTTTACACAACTGCCCAGGATAGCAAGAGCACCAACCAAAACAGCGGGGTCCGTATAGATGCCTTGGACAAAAATAGAAAGATGGACACCTACTATGGTTACATAGATGATATCTAGGAACTCGAGTATGGACCTTTAAAAATCCCTCTGTTTCGGTGCCAATGGGTCAAATTGACAGCCGTTGAGATCAACGAGTACGGTATGACAACTGTGGACCTCAAGCAAGTGGCCTATAGGGACGAACCGTTCGTGCTAGCAAATGATGTGACACAGGTATTCTACGTGATGGACATGAACAAGAAACCGAAAAAGGTATGACAGGCCTACTAAAAGCAAGAAGCGAAGGACAAGCCTCATCAAGATAACAAGCGAAGCGTAAGACTAGCGATCGACCAAGGCGCCACGTGGTTCTCCTGTAAAAGAAGGATCGCGGAGTTGAGGCGTCATAGATGAAGAAGAGTACAATCGATTCGACGAGCTACCTCCTTTTATGGTGGGCGTAGACATTACTATCTTGAATAATATAGAGGAATCCCCCTATGTACGACACGATCATAATGAAGGATCACTTGTAAAACAAAGTATGTTAGCAAATAAGTCGAATCGTGTTATATAAAGTATGATTTTTTATTAAGCAAGGAAGCAACAATTGAATTTATATAACAAGGTGAAAATCAGATTAATAAGTATGATTTGTTAGAAAATAATAATATAAAGAATATATGAATTTTTAATTTATTTTATTTTTTGAAAATCATTTTAGTGTGGAATAAGTATGAGTTATTTTTTTAGTAAGCAATGAATCAATAATTGAATTTATATAAAAGGTGAAAATTTATAATAAAATTTGAAAAATTAAAGAGATTTCAAGGCTCCCAACAGCTTTTTTATAATTTTCGAGAAATTAATGGCAAATTAGTACCAATGACATGTGGGAACCACGGAGATGGGCCCACATGTCGCTGGTCGATCCCTATCTCCTAAGAAGGGTACAAAAAGGTTCGTGCCGTGAAGGCCGATCAAAACCCCATCCTCTCCCAGCTAGCTAGCGTGCGCTGAGCGCTGGCTCATCGGTGCGATCACGGGTTCGAGCCGCTTCGCCGGTGTATTCTTTTATTTTGGTGTAATCTGTCGGGACTAAGTGAGCATTCATTCGGTTTGTTACACCAACCGACCGATATGAGCAAGCGGTCCGGTGTAATACACCAACCGGATCGATGTGATGTTAGTCGGTGTATGACACTAACCGGATGATTCCTCATCATATAAATTCGAAAGGAGAAGTCCTGTTTTCCAATGTGATTTTCTTTAGTATCGAATTTATAGCTTATATGAGAATGTTTTATACTTTTGATTTTTAATTTATGTTTTATACTTTTGACTTTTAATTTATGGTACATGAATGTATTTGTGAGGACAAATCTTATGGGTCCAAAAACAACATATATTATAGGAAATGTACATATATTATACCATTATAATAATTTACAAATAATATTGGTACCCTGTACAATGTCCCACGGGTTACCACAAAAGATGCTAAAAGCTAATTTCTAATAATATACTAAATAACTAATAATTAATTTCTAGCATCTGTCGGGACTAATCGTCGTCTTCGTCGTCGTCCTCCTCCTCATCGTCGGCGTCGGCGCCATCGTCGGAGGCGTCGTCGTCGTCCTCCTCCTCCTCCTCCAACTCCTCCTCCGACTCCGGATCGTCGTCGTCCTCCTCCTCGTCCTCGTCCTCCTCCGCGACGACGTCCTCGTCGTCGAAGTCCTCCTCGTCCTCGTCCTCGTCGGACAACTCGTCCGACATGGACAACTCCGCCGGGTAGAAGATGGACTCCTTCCTCGGCCGGTTGCGACGAATGCGCTTCCGAGGGGGACACTCATCCTCGGAAGACGGCGGCGGCGGTGGAGGCAGACCCGCAGGCATCGGTGATGGTGGTGGGGTGGAGTTAGAGGAACAGGAAGAGGCAGAGGAGGAAGACGCCATTGATCGAAGAGGAAGACGGTTAATTAGGCAGAGGAAGATCGTCGGTTTTATAGATGAGGCCTCTTGTCAGAGGCAGAGGAAGAGGCAGAGGCGGCTCCTCGGTTCGCGCCAACATTGCGTCGTTTAATTCCACATAGTCCGGTTAGATACACCAACCGGGATTGAGTAGTCCGGATGGAGACACCAACGGGATTACTTCCCCAAAATGGAGATCACGGACTTGTGGTTCCTACATGGCGATGGTAGTAATTTGCCATAAATTACAAAGTATGTTACCAATTAAAACCGTGTATGAATTATGATTTTTATGAAGGAAGGAAGCAATAATTGAATTTATATAAAAGGTGAAAATCTGTTGAATTTATATGAATTTATATAATTGAATTTAAGATGGTTGGAAAATTAAATTGTAAAGAATATGTGAATTTTTAATTTATTTTATTTTTGAAATCGTTTAGTGTGGAATAAGTATGATTTATTATTTTTAGTAAGCCATGAAGCAATAATTGAATTTATATAAAAGGTAAAATTTATACTAAAATTTGAAAAATTAAAGAGAAATTTCAAGGCTTCCAACAGTTTTCTATAATTTTCGAGATATTAATAGCAAATTAGCAACGTCTTGCGCTTCAATACGGGCTTCCACCACGCCTTTTTTTGGCAAATCAGTCCCGATCGGTGTAATTAAGCGGGACTAAGGAGATTCCGCCCGGTTGGTGTCCTCAACCGACTAAGTGAAGATTCCATCGGTTTGTGATACCAACCGACCGATGGTTCTAGGGCACTATCTATCGCGGCGTTGGTCGGTTGGTGTAACTAATCGGATCGATGTGGTTAGTCCCGGTGGATGATACCAACCGGACCGATGCCACCATCATATAAATTCTAAAGCGAGTGAGGTTGGAGGCATAACTGTTTTATCGTCTCCAACCTCTCTCGCCGACGCCGCTTTTCATTTCGCCGCCGTCCTCCTCTCCTCCGATGACCCGCGTGCGCCGCCGTCCTCCTCGTCACCGACGACCCTTGTGCCGCCGTCCTTCTCGTCACCGACGACCCCGTCTGAAGGCTGCCGTCTTCCTCGCCTCCGACGACCCATGAGCAAGGTGCTCCTTGTGCTCTCTCCTTCCCTTCCCTCGCTCCTCAGCAAGGTGCAGGCCGGCAGAGCATGGGACAGTGAGTGCGGGCTCGGGCAAGCATGACGGAGGCGTGACACAGGCGGGCACGAGCGACAGGAGGCGGCGGCCAACAGAGCACAATCACAGTGCGCCCAGAGTGTTCGATTTAAATGCCCAAACCTCACGCAGATGGCGGAGCCAGGATTTCAAAGACTGGGAGTAAAGTAGTTAAATTGCCAAATAATTGGTCCAAGATATAAATTTTACATGAAAAAATAAAACATAGCATGTATTTAATGGAAGACAATCTGACCTCTGTATCTTATTTATATGAATTTTGAGATGTATATGTATATGCCAATTTTATAGCAAATTTGAATTCTAAGATGTATGTCAATTAATTGTGAAATGTAATGTATATACCGTCCTAAATCCATCGCCGCCTCGCCCTCGATCATCTACCTCATCTTCCCCACCGCCTCCTCGTTGTCACCCGCTTATGTATAAATATATGTGAAATGTGCAAGTATACTATTGTTAATCTTTTTTCGTTAATTTTCAATGCCTTCTTATAGACTACAAAACTACGATGGCGGGAGAAGGGTTTGATGGAGACGAGTTCATGAGAAGTTTGAATTCGGGAGAAGATGGTTACGAGCTCAATGATTCCATCGAGGCCGCAAGGCCTGTCGTGGACTTAAGGCTCGTTGAGACCGATGAGACTCATGCCGAGGCCGCTGAGACGACCATGGTAATTAGATCGAACTTGTATATGCCGGTTCCACCATCATGCTAAGCCAACATTCTAACACGTAGACATTATTGTACCATATTTTCAGATCACTCAATCGAGTAGCCAATCACGTCGAGGTTCAAACAAGAAGTCGAAGGCAAGACATGTTATCACCGAAGTCGGCGATAACGGCCAACCTCTTGCACCCCTAGGGCGATTGGGCGTTCAATTGCATGCGGCGCCCACGTTAGGGACCATGTGCCGCTTAGCATCGTGAGATGGGATAATGTCCTGAAGATACGAAGGACATGCTCGACCGACTGAAGGAGACATTCACCTTCCCCAAGGGACCAAGAGAAGGTGAAGAGTTACACATTCAAGAAGATGGCCATCGATTCCAAACATATAAAAAGAAGTTGAACACGAGTACGTCAAGAAGAACCGAATTCTGACTTCAACAAGTACCCAAAGTTGCAAAATCACCGATGCGTTCGTGAACTACAAGAATTGAATGAAGGTCAAAGTCCGACCGAAAGGAACAGCCAGAATGCTCGAAGAAGCAATACCACCACCACCTCGCCCCGGTGGTTACCGCCAGCGATGCACAAATGGGAGAAGAGGAACAAGAAGCTGCTGGCGAAGGGTGTCGCACCGCGATAATGGAATGGCCAGACAGAGCGAAGAGCTGGTTCTATGCTCACGGCGGCCTTGACGATGATGGAAACACGGTGTTGGGAATGTGCCGACAGATGTGGCGAAGACTTGTAAAGTCGATCGAGAATTTTCCCAGGCACCTTCGTGCCAAACAGGAGAGCGACGAGCTTATAAGGGCCCTACAAAACCCGGAGCACCCCGGACGACACGAGGCGTTGGCGTCGTTCGTGGAAGATTGGGTTCGCTAAGGACGCCGCTACCTATAGGAGTCGGGTGAGAAGCAAGTCCCGACAGTACAACAGCTCCTAATGCTTGAAGAACGCTGAATCAAACACAACAGAGCATGAAAGAAGACATCCAAAGACAGTACAGTTAGCCTTGAGCCAACGGCTAGATGCGGCCAGAACCTCCGCTAATCCGGACCTCATTAGTCCCTCAAGGCGGCGAAGGTATGTGGTTCCGGTGGGTTGCCCGAACCGGACTTGGGCCATCGGCACGTGGGCGACATCACGCGGCGGACACCTTGTGAGCTGCACGTCCAAGTGAGGAACATCTCTTTCAAGGCGGCTCACGGCATGGTGACCCGGTGGAGTCGTGGCTGGTCATCCATGGCCAACAGATAATGCCGGCTACTCCGTGGTCTCGGCCGAGGAGGTATGCCCGGTGCGAGGACTGACCTCGATATTCCCGGAGGTGACGGGACTACGGTTAGGAGAGGCAATCCGTAATTTCATCCAATGGCGGAAGAAGTACATTATTTTTCGAGATCACATGGACGTGTCCTCTCCAACACCTTCATCACCTCCCGCACACATAAGCGGTCCGTCATCACCTCCATCGCCACCGAAGGAGATGCCATCCGAAGAAGCCCGTCTCTGCACTAAGCTCGCGACGCTAAACTCCAACTCCAACATCGCCGCCCAAGACAAGCAAGCCACTCGCCAAAGAACAAGAAGAGGACGAGGTCCACCCAACCCAAGAAGCTAGCAGACTTGCAAAGCGGGCGACGATATGACGGAGGAGGAGACCGAGAAAGTAGTCGAGCGAGGTCACTAAATTTTTAAACCCAAGTCACCAGAGAAGAAGGTTCACCGTAGTGCGGAAGAATTTCTAAAAGGCTTGAGGACGGTGAAAAATTTGAAGGACAAAAGGAAAAACCTCGTATCCGACTCGGCGCACATTGGTCAAGGAAAGGTCCAAGAAGAAGACGCCAAAGAAGACGACGTCATCGGTGATCGAAGGCCAAGGAGATGCAAAATTCATCGAAGAAACCGGTCTTCACCCGAGCAAATATTAGGCGACATGTAGATTGAAGTTGCAGAAGTCAGATGGCAATATACACCGGGCGCTTCCTTGGTCAGGCGTGAGGAGATTGGCCAGCTACCAACTAGGATGCGCCAATTCCATGAATGGTACCTGGATGCGTTCAAGCATGGCCTAATGTCATTTGCCGTCAAGTACAAGGAAGAACATTTTTTTTCACGGCGACAGTGAATTTTATGTCCAATGGCCAGTAATGTACGAGCTATACCAGTCAGACGCCATCGACGTGGCCATGTTGAGTTGCTGGACTCTGTAAGTGTCTTATTTAATTGCAAAAATCCACCGTGCGGGCCCTTGCACTATACTAACTTGCAAGCCTAACTAATTTCTTCTTATGTAGAATGGAGATAGAAAGATGCAAAAGTGTTTCTACTCTCAACACAGACTTCCTTGACCCTTTAGTTATCAATGAGACAAATGTTCAACTATCCCCTGCCGATACAGAGACCAACATATACAATGGGCTAATAGATCAAAAATATCATTCAAAGATACTTTTACCCTACAACTTTGAGTAAGTGTTTTTGCATCACTCGTTCTAATCTTTTTCCACAACACGATGTTAGAACTAATTAGTTACCTATGTTCCATATATATGTACAGCTTTTATTGGATTCTTCTCATTATCGAGCTAGATCGTAGCATGATCACAGTTATAGACTCGCTGAGGAGACCAGTTGAAAAGTACGAAAACTTGATCGACATTCTCAACCGGTATTCTTGTTCTTTCCATTATTGTGCTCGTTCTACTTCATTTTAAACAAATTCTAATCATGTTCAATTTGCAATCACGTGTGTAGTGTATTCGCACGGTTCCGTACTAAAACCATGGGCGAATTTAACGAGGAATTCGATATTACACTTGCCTCTCGAGTATATATGCCATCAGGGTAGCTTTTGAGTTAGTTAACTTCATTTCCATGCATCCATTTCACGCTGTTAGCTTTTTTCACCACAGGTCTGGCATCAGCCGTCAGATACCAATATATGCGGCTACTATGTGTGCCATATTATGCACATCCTGGTCGGAGGTACTACCGACTTCAATGTGCGTCCGATTTCTCGCCGGCGACCGTGAGAGCGATCCAAGAACAACTCGTTGGCTGGATTTTCGATAAGGTCGTAAATCCAAGAGACGAGTTTCACGTTCCAACGGCAAATAGGTGGGGCCCTTCGATAAAGACCGGTGAACTGTCGGGGTCAACATCTACGGCTACCAAGAGCGATGCACATAAAAGATCACGATGAACATTCTGTAATTAAAGTTGTAATGAATGTCATTGTGATACCTAATTGTTGTAATTAAAGCTATTAATAAAAGTTCTGTGATTTAATTATCAGTTATGCATGATTGATTATATGTGCTTTAATTAATTGTGACTTAGCACACAGATATATATATAATATATATTACCTCACACGCATATATATATTATAGCTCAGGTGGTGCGTGCTCAGTACCGGTTGGAGGAACCAACCGAGACTGAACAATGACTTATCGATACCGATTGGTGCCTCCAACCGTCTCGACCGGGCTTCGGCGAGGCACAGGGTAAAGCCACGTGTGCTGCCATGACGGCCGGAGGAATCAACCGGGACTGAACAGCAGCTTATCACTACCAGTTGGTGCTTCCAACCGGTACTGAGTGGGGCTTCGGCGAGGCACGGGCTAAAGCCACGTGTGGCCTCCAACCGGTACTGGTACTATATCAGCACCGAGTGAGGGAACCGGGACTCATGCCATGGGGCATCAGTCCCGGATGACCTGTACCGGTTCAAAAACCGGTACTGATGGCCGTTGTGAATCGGGACTGATGGCCAGATCTGTAGCAGTGGAATTAGACCAAGGTCTCTGTTGAGCTGTGGCCGGCGCGCGTCTCACCTGCCTGCCAGATAATTAATCCCCTGCAAAGCCCATCGGATTGGCGGAATTAATCTCCAAGAGATTGCATCCAAAACTAGCACCACGGAAAAAGAATTCTACTAGAGAAAGATGGGAGGAAACCACAGCCGTAGACCACAAAGATCGCTCGGAAAGTCAGGAGAACTCCCGAGCCAGCGTGCTCCGTTGGCTAGGACAGACCGGTTAAGCAAGACATCTGAAATGGGAAGTTGAAGTCAAACAAGGGAACCGAAGCATGCTCGGGTGGCTAACATCTCCAGCAAACACTTTAAATTTCTCCTCTATAACCCTATTTTATACACACTTTATCCATTCTCTAAAATTCTTTCATACTTTACACTATAATTTAAAAGATTCCTTTCCTCTAACTGCTGCTCTATCTCTAAAAAGTCAGATGAACATTGTTTTCTATCTACTATTGGAGAATGTTTTCTATCTATGGCTAGAGATGCTTAGCGGGGAAGCGTACTTGCTTACCCGCTCTTGGTCACGTGTTTGAGACGCTGCGAGCACACACATAAGCCTTAAACCGGAGACGGTTGAGACATTGAGAACATAGAGTTAACATTGAAGGACATAACGGCCAAGCAATACATTAAAAAAATGGGGCAATAAGATGGAGCTATAACATGGCCACAAGCCTATCAACGAACAGAAGAGAACGAAGAGCCATAAGTGAAGAGGACCTCTAGACAAAGAGGAAGGCATGACCATAAGTGAAGAGGAGAGGAAGAAGGAGAAGGCAAAATCATGAGCGAAGAGGAGAGAAAGAAGCTAAGTACGACCAATAGAGATAGAAACAAAGAGAAGAAAGGTGAGAGGAAGAAGTATATAAATAAATGAGATAGAGATAAAAGAAGAGAGAGATGAAGTGACGTTCTTTCGTAAATGGGGGGAGAGAGAGAGGAAGAAGTGATTATTATTTGTAAATGGAAAGAAAAGAATGTTTGTTTCCTGTTTTTACTATTGTCATGTAGTGGAAATAGTAAAAAAAAATCTCAAAGTTGCTTTGAGAAATTTTCAAAGCCTAGCATTTTTTGAAATCAGTAACTCTAGTAAATCAGTTCAACTTACGAGAACATGGCTAAACAATATAGAAGAACAATCGAAGACATCACAACTACCATAAATCGTGTGAAACCAACTAGAGATAGTGTAGACCTAATTACAAATATTACAAAGAAAATTCTTTTACTTCACTTTGTCTCGTTTTCTCTAGAATCTCTAGAAAAAGAAATTCCTCTATCCTTTATTTTATGATAACCAGAGACTATTTAATGATAATGAGGAGGGCTCCGTGGGAAAACTTGGTTCAGTTTGATAGAAGCGCGATGCTTGGTCCATCCAAGGTCCCGCAACTAAAAGAAGAGTTTTTTTACTAGGCATTAAACATACAAGTGTTCATTTTCTCGATCAAACGATTAAAAATCACTTATGAATACTACCCTTTGGTTATGTTGAAGTATATACTTATCTTCTCCTGTACTTAATACTCTCAACGAATCCAGTAGATTGAGATGTCTTCTGTTGCAATAAAATCTGCAGATCCGTTGTATTTCCTGGGTTGTTGGGTGTCACTGTGACACCTATATAATGAGAGGTTGTGCACCTGTTGTGGTTTGCGCTTTTCGCCATTGCTTTCTCCTATAGTATTGTGACAACCTGCATGGTTGTGTTATGCTATATAAAGGCTTTGTTATGTCACTAATCATAACATAAATATGTTGATCCCACCATATAATTCCAATATCCACACAAACTGCGAGTTTTTATTGGAAGATACGCTGTATCCAGAGTTTTATAGTACAACAATAATTAGAGCTTTACCCTAGAACAATAAGTAGAGACTGAACATTGTACTTTATTACAATACTTTGCCACGCTGGACTTTAAGTTTGGAGCTCCATTCAAGAAAGATATTTTTGAAAAAAAGGAGCGAAGCTGACTCGACCGGCCTACACGAGCTATACCAATCCTATTTATGGCTGAGGAGCTATACCAACAATCCATCCTATTTAGGGCCCCTATAGTAGTCCTCCCTCCATTTTTTGTAGGTAGCACGGCAGTGCTTGCTTGGTGGTTTCAAACTGCTCATTAAAGACATCATTTTTGTCTTTTTTTTATTTTTCGGTCTTCCGCGACGATCTCTGACACTCGACACTCTTTATGGGAGGACCTCAGAGAACGCAATGCGTTCTCCACTTTCGGATCTCGTAAAGAGAAAACATCTTTTTTCCGATTTTATTCTCTCTCATTCGTGGAGCGAAGAAAGCGGGCTTTGCCCCCGCTACCGCTATCCTTAGGAAACCTAAAGAGCTCCTAGGGCGGAAGATAACGAAAGGGAGACAAAGTCCTAACTAAATCAACACACAATAACCTCAACCTTCTACCCATTCCTGGTCTTTCAGAATCTCAATGAATACTAGTAAATGCTTTCGAACAGAAAATAGAAGAACTAGAGAGCTCAAGTTCACTTCATTCATCACAAGATGCAGAACCAGAAAAAATAGACATATTCCTCAATTAACGCAAAAGTTCAATTCCAATCGAAACTTAAGAAACTCCAACCAGAATTTAAGAAACAACAATCGGAACTTAAGTTCTGATTGCCAAATTCGATTTCGACTTTTTATGCGATAGGAAAACGAATGAGATCAGAAAGGCCATCATTGGGGCAAACGCAAAAGCATAAAATAGGTCTTATTATTTATTCAAAGAATTGAACAATATTGTTCGAATCCACCTAGTTCTTGCTTACTATCTGAATTAACAGATGGGACCCTTGATCAAAACCATTCGATCAGGGGTCGATGGGAGGTAAATGCTCCCAGAAAGCAGTGAGCATTTGCTCCTGTTTGAGCTTCTCGTTCTCCACCCTCGCAATTTCTTGCTCCACTCTCTCCTCCAGTCCTCCGGCGAGGTGCCAGGTTCGAGGTACTCCGCTCCCATCCATTCTTCTCAGCTTCTGATCAACTCTGGCATACATACAAGAAGTACCAAGGTTCCATACAATAATCTAATTTACATGAAACAAGACAAAGCAGTATTTGACATAGACATATGCCATTGATTTTATTACGATGCCACTAACATCAAACCCTCTGCTCAGCCTCGTCATCAGGATAGTCCTTAGACCCAAGCTCCACATAGTACCAAAAGCTATCAACATCTATGCCATTATCTACCAAAAGAGAATAATAACAAGAGTGAGTACAATAAGTACTCATCAAGCAATATTAGCAAAAAGGTACATGGGTATGACATATCTTCATCTATTTCAAACAATACTTCCATCCATACTTCCCTTCAGAGGAAATAAAGTTATTATAAAGAGTGGTTGCTTTCAATACTTATATATAAAATCCTGCTAGCATTCGTATATGAGATGGACTTAGCCTCCGTAATCTCCTGTACAGGAGACAGACCGCTTTGCTATCTGGAAAATAAGCCTCCACTTGATTTAGAACGCTTTCTGGAATTTAACTAGGATGCTAACTTTTAGTTTGAGCTTCTTACATAAATATTTGTGAGTAACAAAAGGAATTCTATTTGTATTGATTTGTTGATGTATCTTTAGCCTTTAGGTTATTAAAATCGGATGTGATTGGATAATGACCTGAGGATGGTGGCCTACATTGATTTTGTTCCACCCAAGCTGATCTCAGCTCACGCCTCAGGCGGCCCCTCCTCCTTCGGCTCCCACGCACTCTTCCCCCCTGCTTCTTCCTTTGCCCCTGGCCATCTCCAAGCTAATCCCTTCCCCGTTTCCATTCCTGTGTAAAGAAGATATCGTTCCATTCAACGTTCCAATAGATTTTCTTCACCGTTCTCTCTCGAAAGAGATTCTCCTTTTTCTTCAGAAAGTGATTCTCTCTTTCTTCTCTATATTATTCTCTTTGAATGAATGCTGTTATAGATAGTGAAAAATGGAGGGAAAGAATATGTTTAAGAAATGGGGATTGGGGAAGGAAATGAAATGAAGGAAAATAGTTGAACACGGTGCTCCCCTTCTCTCGCCTTCTTGCGGCATGGGTGCTGCCTAGCTGACACCACCATGGCGCCGCCTCCTCCCCTCTCGGTTTCAGAAGCATATCCTCTGACTTAAGTCAGAGCAGCAGTACCACCTATCCAGCCCTCCATTTTCAAATCAATGGTCAGCAGTGTCTCACTTACTTTTTAATCTAGTCTTCCATTTTTAAATCTATGGCCAGAAAAGCTACTCTCCTCTGACTTGAGTGCCTTCCCTGGCCTGAGCGCTAAGCGGTGGGGGATTTCTGCCACCCTGAAGTGGCTGGTGAACCTGAGGCGCTGGAGCCGGGGCTGCCGCCGCCACCGTCTGGGTAGCACGCTGCCTCCACTCCCCTGGTGTTACCTCACCTTTCCGCTCACTGCCCAAATCCGGTGGAATCCCCTTCTATTTCTTGATTTCTGGATTCTTAACTGATTTGCTCAATTTGGGAAAATTTCAGTTTATAACATTAAATTCGAACGTCTCGCTGAAAATGACATCTAATTGGCTTGCCTTCCAGTCAATGATACTATGCACGCGAATTTCTTCACTTTTTGACATTTTAGCTCATTTTATGACTTTTGCTTTGTTTTTCCTCATTTGTAGACATGGTCGGACCGTTTTGCCTCCAGTCCACTCCTTAACACAAATGGGCTATGCTCCCGAGCCTCCCTCCAATCCCAAGCCAATTGCGCGGCACATCTTCGTCTCCCTCCCTCTCCTGCATGCAGTTGTCGGGTCTCCGTCCTCTCCGATTCGCTGCTCCGCTCTCCCTCCCTCTCCTGCGGTCATGAATAACCCCATTCATGGGGAGGCTAGTAAGTACGTCCGATCACCAGTCTTGGATGGAAGTTTCCATGGGTGGTTATCTCCGCAAATGAGGCTCTTTTCTCGCTCGTTGCGGCGTCCTTCCGAGTGAGTTTCGTCGGATTGCGGTCCTTGGGCCGCGTCGAGCTGGGGCTCCCCCGGTTCTTGATTTGCTCTGCTTCGAGATCCTCCCATGGGGGTGGTCTCCCTTGAGATCTTGCGATCGGGTGTGATTCTTATTGCTCTGGTTCTTGCTTCCTAGGTGTCTGCTTCCATGGTTGCTTGGTAGGACTGAAGCTTCGTGTTGGATTTATGGTAGGAGTATAGTACACTAGTGGTGAGTTCTGACTTGTTGCTGTGCTTTTGCTGCACTTCTGCTGTGGAATGTGGATGTTTCAGGTGGTTTTGGCATTGGTGTTGGCCGCCGCTCTAGGCCTCGCCGGCGGGGAGGCACAGTGCGCTCGGGGAGGCCGGCGGACGGCGTCACCGTGAACACGCTGCCCTTCCAGAACGCCATCTTCTACCTGCGGTCCTTCGCCGACAAGGGCTTAGGATGTTGGTTTCGCCATCAATTTACGTTTTTTCTTAAGATGCACATAGAATGATTGGATCAGGGTACTGTAGCATGAATGTGGGTATACCTATTGTTTTCTGTTGCATTAGCATTGATAATTTCTGTGAACTTTGAATAGTTTTAGTTGTCAGCTCATGTGTTTGTTTGGACATGATTGGTGGAAGATGCCCAGTTGGAATGAGATGAACATGTTCTAGGTAAACTCAAGGGCAAAACGGTCCGACCGTGTGCACAAATAGGGAAAAACAAAGCAAAATTAGGAAATAAGCCAAAATATCAAAAAGTGAAGAAATTCGTTTGCACAGTATCACTGGCTGGAAGGCAAGCCAATTGGGTGTCATTTTCAGCGAGACGTTCGAATTTAATGTTATAAACGAAATTTCCCCTCAATTTGTGCTCTGGTTCATTTGATTTTGATTTGAGTTTCATTTCTCCTCATGCATAGCTCAATGCCTCAAGCTTGAGGGGTGATGCATGGTTGGATGGGTGGCGTGTCTATACCCAGGGGTTGCCCGTGCGCTGGGGAGCATACGGCGACCTCTGGACGCGCGCGGCGTCAACCCTGTGCGGCTCCTCCTCGCTGATGTGCCCCGTGAGCTAATGCACAATCTCCCTTCCTCCCCCCCTCTTCTACTCTAGTGCCGATGATTGCCATGCATGCTTTGGTGTAATGCAATGCCTATGATTTCTTAGAACTAAACATGCAGCGAAAGAGTGCATGTGTACATCTAAAATGTTGGTTGCTAAATCGGCCAAGATGAGTGTGCCTGTGGACCTGATTGGTAGATATGGCTTGATTTGGAGATGTGCTGGTTGTACGGTTGTAAGCATCGGTTGGAAGCTCTTGGAGTTCTTGTTCTTTAGGTTGTAGGCAATTAGCCCTCTTCTTCTTCTCCTTGAGCACAATGTACTGACCTCCTCTTGAGCTCCATGTGCCGGTCTCCTCCTAGCTCGCCATGGCCATCATCTTCCTTATCCTCCCCCGGCCTGTCACTCCACTCCACCGCTCCGTCTGGCCGCGCTATCTCCACCGCTCCGCCTGTCATGCCACTCCACCGCTTCGCCTGTCACACCGCCCTGCCCCGCCGCCTGGCCACGCCGTTGCCGCACCTTGCGCCACCTCTTCACGCTGCCTGCCACACCACCTCGCCCACCGCCTGGCCGCACCATCCCGGCCGCCATACCTTGGGTAGAGATCCGCCAGCGCCTCCACACCACGCCTCGCGCGTATCGGTTCGCCGCCACACCACCGTACTGGCGCACTTCGCTGTCGTCATCTTCTCCAGGTCTGGACCAGCGCTGGATCTCGCCGTCACATCGCCACCACCATGGCCCGGAGCCGGCCCAGCATCGCGGCCGTGCCACTCTGAAACCTCTCCATGCCGGCGCCCGAACCACGCCGGCGGCGCGACTGCACGATGCCGCGCCGCCCTTCGGCCTCACCAACACCGTCGTGCTACCCCAGTCCGGGAGCTGCTTCTCCTACTTCATCGCCTCGACCGCGACTGTCTACCCGACCGTACCGCTCGGTCCCGGGCTCGTCGGCGTGCAGCTCGGCCCTGACTTCGTCACCACTAGCGCTGCTCATCCCCGACCTCGACGTCGTCAGCGCGCTGCTCTTCCCCGACCACGGTGCCTCCTCATCGCTGCCCTGCGCCGGATCTGCCTCAATGTCGTCTCGGCCGCACCGCCAGGCCTTGGCCGCCGTGACGTATCCCTACCGAGGACATTCTTCACCAAACGTTGCCCCGGGCTCAGGACCGTCCAACCCACTTTGCCTCCTCCACTCCTCTCCCAAGCGAGCAGGCTAGGCTCGACAAGCACGAGGTCAGGTCCGACCGTGGGGACATATTGGTCTTTTGACGTGCTCTATAAGCGAAAAATGACTAGAAATCATTGAAAATGGCCATAATGATATGAAAACAAGGATTAAACGACGAGAGTGGCATCCTAACGAATTAATTCTGCGAAGTGACAATTCGGTGAAACCCGTTATCGAGAATTGCGTGTTGTCAATTTTCCCAATTTCGGGGCTTCCTCTGTGTTTTTGTTGTCACTGTGGTGAGGCTACGTGTGGCTGCCCTGGTGCTGCACTGTGCTACATGACCTAAGAAATATGCTGTGTCAAGCCTGGCCATTTGGGAAACCTATGTGCTGCTCTGGTGGTGTGCTACTTGTGCCTTGTGCCTCTTCCCAGTGTGCCCAGCCTTGACATACAGTATTGTTCTGGTGCCTGTGCCCATGCGAAATGCAATCATGGTGCTTTTCATGTAATGCTGGATTTATTAATTCACTAATCAGATTTGTATTAATGCCGGATGATGCGAACTTAGCGGCGAGGGAGGCCTGCTGGCCCGGACAGCCTGAAATCCCGATGAGCTCAGCAGCGGCTTACCGCCCTTTAAACTGACAGCAGCCTCTCCCCTTCAACTTGCTCGTGATTTAAATTCTTTTACCGAATTTTATTCCCTGCAGGCTTTGGATATTTGGACTGCCACCGCTATCATCCTATTGGATGTAGTATGTGATGTGCATTGCATTGAATATGAGTTCGCGGATTTGTGAACCTTAGATTTGGCGGATTATATATAGAGCCCTAAGCGAAGAAATGCAATGTAGTCTTATATATGTTTGTATGGAGCTGATGCACTATAATCAATTTTGAGAATACATATTTCAGATTTAGGGAATGGTTGTAAGGATGGAGGTGTTGCTGTTGTAACAGTATAAATTTATCATCTTACGTTTGCACTAGATTATAATGCCCTTGTATTTTGTTAAGAATAAAGAGAGTTTTGATTTGGGGCTGATAATCAACTCACCATGTCTTGAGATGAGATCTCAATTATTTCAATTTATATGTCTTTGGATCCTAATAGAAAAGGAATGCTTTAGAACTGAATCTTATTCGCATTAATAATGCAAGGGAGTTGCAAAATGGACACATATAATTGTACGACTTGAGTCGCGAGGATTGTATGTGTATATTGGGTTCAGCTTGCAAGAGAAACCTGTATCGATACTATTTGTAAACTCGAAATGCATTGATTCATATAATCAGAGGAGAACCTTTATTGTCCTTTTTTTTTTGTTCCGACTGACCTCTGATCCTTGCTTAATTGACTGAAGTTGGAATAAATAGAGAGAGGGGTGTTTCAGTACCTAGTCTTTTTTCACATGGTACCAGAGTTTTGTTGATCCACACAACCATGTCTTCCCAATCTGCACCGTGGTGAGTTCCAAAACTTGTGCTGGTCTCCTTCCTAATCCTTGGTTCAGTCACCTAGTCAATCTGAAGCTTACCCGCGACAATGCATTCCAGGCTGAGGAGAAGCGTGCTGCTGCCATTGTCACCACTGCATCATACAATGTCGATTCTAGTTGGTACAGTGACACTGGTGCAGCTGATCACATAACCAGTGAGTTGGATCAGCTTACTCTACATGTATCGGTACAATGGAAAGGAGAAGGTGCATGCTGCTGATGGAACAGGTATGGCTATAGCTCATGTTGGTCAATCTATCATTCATACTCCTTGTAAATCCTTGAAATTCAAAAATACTCTCCAAGTCCCTCAAGTTAACAAGAACCTGCTATCAGTTCATAGATTAGCAAAAGATAATGATATATTCGTTGAGTTTCAACCCCAACATTTTTGTGTTAAGGATCGAGCTCCGAAGACTCTTCTCCAACACGGCCAATATGAGAACGGGTTGTATCTAATAAATCCAGAGGGGGTGGTTCGATCAAGGAGCACGCTGTATGCTGCAAAGCCTTCGGTGGATCAGTGGCATGGTCGGCTCGGTCACTCCTCATCTAGTGTTCTTTATAAGGTTCAAGAATGAAATAAACTTTCAGTGGCATCCAATAAATCCGGTGTTTTAGTTTGTGATGCTTGTCAGATGGCCAAAAGCCATCAACTACCATTTTCAAATTCTTCTAGTCAATGCTCTTCTCCTCTAGAGCTGGTACACTCTGATCTGATGTATGGGGACTGGCTGTTAAAACAGTGAATGGCTATCGATTCTATGTGAGCTTCGTTGATTCTTTTAGCCGTTATACTTGGGTGTATCTCTTGAAACACAAATTAATCTGAAGTGTTCAAAGTTGAGCGCATGTTTAACAAGAAAATTCTTAGCGTTCAGACCTACTGGGTAGAGAGTATCGAAAACTCAACACTTTCTTTGATCGGTTGGGCATTAATCATCGTGTATCATGCTCTCACATTCATCAACAGAACGGATTGGTCGAGCGTAAGCATCAACAAATTGTTGAAGTTGGCTTAGCTCATTCTTCTGCTCCTTTGCCTTTTTGGGGAGATGCCTTTCTAGCTGCATGCTATCTCATCAACAGATTAACCAGCACAGCCATACAAAACCAGTCCCTCTCATTCGTTTGTTTAACACAGCAACCGACTATAATACACTTCATGTCTTTGGTTGTGCCTGTCGGCCACACTTGCGACAATATAATGCTCACAAACTTGAATATCACTCCAAATTGTGTGTCTTTATTGGTTACAGCAACCTTCACAAAGAATATAAATGCCTACATATTTCGACTGGTCGAGTTTACATTTCGCAAGGCATGATCTTTGATGATGAAAATGTATTTCCTTTTGTCAAACAATCAAGTTCTTTGCCGAGTTCAGCAGCTGAGTTCTTGTTCCTTTGCCAATTCTCTTACCACTAGGTACCAGTCTCACTAAGAGCATCTTCAGCAGAGACTCTAAAACAGAATCTTCTTTATATTTAGAGTCTCTCGTTCTCCAGCCTCTAAATTTAGAGATTCTCTATCTCTCTCAGCCTCTAAATTTGGAGGCTTTCTATGTGAGTCTCTATAGTTTCTCTGGATAAAGATTTTGCTAAAGAGAATAAAAATATAGAGAGTAAATAGTGATTTAGAGAGGATGTATAAAGACCCAATTTTAGAGCATCTATTAAAGAAGCTCTAATCCTCATATTGACCCTCCTATATCTTCCCCTTTTTTGTTTGACCAACAAGAGCATAGCCCTGCTAGTGTTTCTCATGCTAAGACTATTTCCAATCATTTTTCCTTCATTTCTTTTTCTTTCCTATTCCCTGCAACATATTCTTTTTCTTTATTTTTCGTCATCTCCAACAGCATCTTCTTTGAAGGGAATGATACATAGAACGGAGAGAGAATCTCTTTCTAAAGAGAATAGAAAAGATAATCCCTTTCAAAAGAGAACAGTTAAAAAAAAAACCTGCTGGAGCATTGAAGGGTACAGGATTTTCTTTTTGAAGGCAACGGGAATCACTAAGGGATACAATTGGAGATCGTCTAATGCAGATTCTCTCGCTACTGATCACTCTGTGACTGCATGACAGAGTAGTGCAGGTGTAATTCCACAGCGGGACGGCGTTCGCACCAGACTACAAAACAACATCAAACGCCCGAAATTGAGAACTGATGGGAGTAGCTTATACGGCAACAACGGCGGTACAAATGGAAGATGCAGCGTTCACTGAACCAGCGACATATGAGGCAGCTCTTTGTGCGCCTGCATGGATAACAACAATGGATGAAGAATTCCAGGCCTTGCAGCAAAATAAGACATGGACACTAGTTTCGCCAAACTCTGGCATGAATCTTATTGACTGCAAATGGGTTTTTAAACTGAAGAAAAAGGTCGATGGTACCATAGGAAAAAGGTCGATGATACCGTAGAAAGGCACAAGGCCTGACTGACTGGTCACGAAAGGGTTTGTAGATTTGGGGTGGACTACGAGGACACCTTTAGCCCTATGGTGAAACCGGCAACAATTTGACTTGTGTTGTCCATTTCAATGTCAAAGGGCTGGACTCTTCGGTAAGCAGATGTAAAGAATGCATTTTTACATGGTGATCTTCAGGAAGAAGTATTCATGAGATAACCCCCAGGTTTTGAAGATGCTAATCTTCCTCGTCATGTATGTCAGCTGGATATAGCTCTATATGGGTATGAAGTAGCAAGAGCTCGGGTTTACACCATCAAAGGCAGATATCTCCTTGTTCTTGCTGCATAGTTAGAGTACAACAATGTTTGTTCTCATTTATGTTGATGATCTTGTGATAGCTAGTTCGTCCAAGCAAGCATCAGATAAGTTATTTGAGCAACTTAGAGATGCATTTACAATCAAGGATTTGGGGCCGCGCACTGCAGCTGAGCTGATTTGGACCCAATTGAACTTGGGGTTTATTAACAGAGACCACCTGTTCTATGGTACGATAATCTTGGTGCTATCTATCTCTTGGCCAATCCTGTGTTCCACGCAAGAACAAAACACATTGAAGTTGATTTTCACTTTGTTAAAGAGAGTTGTGCAGCGAGCACTGGAAATCAAGTTCATTTCTTCAGCTGATCAAGTTGCCGATGTGTTTACCAAGCCATTGTCACAAAAGGCATTCAAATCGCTTCAAAACAATCTTAACGTTTGGCCAAGTTAAGATTAAGGGAGGATGTTAAGGCCCCGTTTGGTACAGTTCTAACTCCAAGCTCCACCTTAGATATAGAGTTTGTAGGTTAAAATAAAATGACTTCAGTTTATATTTTTAGTTTAAAATGTAAATAAGACGACTTACCTAAACATTCTCAATGTACTCACAACTTCAACTCCATGAATTTCTGGAGCTAGCAATAGGGTACTCCACCAACTCCACCAATTTTGGTGGAGCTGTAGTTGTGCCAAATAGGGCCTAAAGTATATACACTCAACGAATCCAGTAGATTAAGATGTCTTCTGCTGCAACAAACTCTGTAAATCGGCTGTATTTCCGGAGTTGTTGGGTGTCACTGTTACACGTCCAGCAACACCTATATAATGAGAGGCTGCGCACCTGCTGTGGTTTGCGCTTCGTGCGGTGTAATTCGGATATTTGGATAGCAATTCGGATAATTTTTTTTATCTTTTTACTCGATAGGATACAAATAATTCATAGATCTTTCCATCTGAATTCATATTCTTATTTTTGGTAAAGATGTTGTTAATACGCATAAAAATCAACGCTATATTCATTCTCTATCAATTCGCATATCAGATAATTTGGAAAAAAAAATTCGGATATTCGGATATCCGTTTGCACCCCTACTTCCTGCCATTGCTTTCTCCTATAATATCTAGTCTAGTATTTATAGGGACATCATAGTAATTTGAATAGTATCTGATATGTACTTTCAATTTTTCAAAAATCATCCAACACATACTATTCATAGCTATCTGTAGTCCACCTCTCCGGTTGACTACGCCAGTCTAGCTTGATCTCGTCTTGAAGCCATTCATCCCTTGCGTATGTTTTTTCGTTGTTGGGTAATTATACTCTGATACTCATGTACAGAGTTTGTCGGTGGGGTTCACAAACCAGGTACCCCACGGGCCAGCTTACTGTCGGTTAACCGGAAAAAACACTCGGAAACCGCAAAAACCAAGAGAGAACCGATTGGCGGTTTTTTTTCTCTCGTTTTTCTGTGAAAAACCGCGAGAAATTGGTCGTTTTTGAAATCCTGCTCACGTGTATTGGCAGGACCATGAGACAATGAAGTTGTGTGATAACTAACAAAATTTGATGCTTATTTTTCTATTCATACCCGTTATAATTATTTATATACCTTTACTAGTCGTCATTTCAGCCAATCTCTCCATTCCCCTGTTTTGCTCTCCTTCAGGCGAGCTATGTTGCTCTCCTCCTTGCTGCTCCTTCTTCTCTAGTCGTCGCCGCCTCTCTCGTCGGAGCTCTACTGCCGTTAAGGATAGGGATAGGATTTGAATCGTGGTTCATGCGCGCCTCTCGAGCTTAGAGGGAGGTGGTTGCGCCGCCTCGGTCGACCTATGGCCAACGTGGCAGCGGGAGAAAGAGGGGAAGAGCGGCGAGACGGCGAGCATGCCACTAGCCATAGGTAGATGGTTTCTGGGGGCTAGTGCGGTGGAGGCACATGGAGTGCCATTGGAGAGAAAGAAGAAGAGGGGAAAGAGGGACAAGGTGGGGAGGTAAAGTCGATTGACCAATAAACAGGACCTACATGTATTTTTTTTCACACAAATCACTTAAACTTTGCACATGAGAGTGACTTGTTAGACCATCTCCAGCAAACACTTTAAATTTCTCCTCGATAACACTATTCCCTTCATCTTCTAAAATTTTTTCACACTTTACACCACACTCTAAAAGATTTTTTTCCTCCAACACACTCTATCTCTAAAAAGTCAGATAAACAGTATTTTCTAGCTAATACTGGTGATGCTCTTAGGCACTCCATCGTCAGTTCAGAGTACAAGAAGTCAGGTGGCTTAAAATCCCAAACCTGGAATACAGAATTACACAGGGCAACAAGAGCCAAAACATGAGCAATTGCATTTGTTGACCTATGCTTGTACTGCAGCCTCCAGCTAGGATGAGCTCGAAAAGCCGTCCCTGTATAAGGAGGAAGATACCCATTGTAAATAGATAGGAGAAAAATTAAATAGAAGTATTGATACCTTCCTCTACTTTTTGTGTCTCACTATTTTAGATCTATTAAGGAGGCCCTGGACTACACCTGGTACCAAGGGTTTCTTAACAAATTATCAGCACGAAGCTCTTTCTTTTAAGGAGACAGATCGAAGTTAAAGGAATTGAATCTGAATTTGTAATCTCTCTTTCTCCCTTAGTATATTATCTTGCATCTTCGCATTTACGAGCAACACCGTTGCCGACTTGTAGTCACCAGCATGAAGCCGATTGGGATGTTGCGCTGACTACCGCCGATTTGAATTCACCGATCTTATGTCGATTAGTCAATTGCAAATCACTCGTATAGAATTGTATGAATTGTATTTTATTACTTTTCAATTTACCCTTAAGAAATCCTTGGCATGAAGCCAATGCCGTGTGTCATGAACATGCATGCTATGCACCACCTGTGGATAACATGGTCCCCAGTATCCTCACGGAGACAAATTAGACGGACCACCTTATAGAGCAGGGTCACGTCTACCATCTAGAAGACGGGTCTGCCCCGCATGAAGACCCGACTTATATCACAAGAAAGGCACAGTTGTAATCCGGTACTTACGTACTCGACACGAAAGGATAGAGATAGACTTCCTATCTCTATCCCCAGTTTCCATAACCAACTAGGATACTTATCTGTAACCCTACCTCCCTCCACTATATAAAGGGAGGCAGGGGCCCCTAGTTCGGGAGGAGAGGAGAGATCACATCGATCCATAGCCATCCTCAACATTGATCCATCGAGATCAACCCCAATACAATCCATGAACACAGGAGTAGGGTATTACCTCCACCGCAGAGGGCCCGAACCTGTATAAATCTGTCTCCTGTGTTACCATCGGGTTTCGGTCTTACGCATAACCCATAAAGTATATTGCTGACATAATTCGTCGACACCACCGGACTACATCCTTGCTACAGCACTGCCCTGAAGCCGCAAACATGCTGCACGTCCACGCATGCCACGTGCTGCCCGTCCACGCTACGGCCACGCAGAGCCGCCGAGCACTCGTCGCCCCACCACCACGCACACCTGTGCCCTGCCCGCAGCAGTTCGCACACACCGTACCATGGCTGCCATGTCACACACTGGCCCGCGCCGCCATGCGCTCCCTGAAGACGCACCATTGCTGCACGCGTGCATGAAGCCGCACTCGCGCTCTGCCCAAAGCAGCCATGCGCGCTGCTAGCGCATGTGCCCCGCCGTCGCGCCTGTGTCTTGCACAAAGTAGTAACGCCCGTTGCTGGCTGCACATGTAGCGCCGCCGCCGCGGACCGCTAGCCTAGCAGCGGCTTCACCGGCCTCACCTCACGGCGCCGCCACGCCGTGGCACATAGCTACAGTCTCGCGCGCCCGCGGTCACCGCCGTGGCCTGCAGCCATCATGCGCCGTCCCCTGAGAACCTTACTGCAAGCGCCGCCGCACCCACGCTCGTCGTGCAAGCACTAGCTGCGGCCTATAGCTGCCGTTGACGCGTCGTCACGCTCCCATAGAGCCAATGTCGCATGTATAGCGCCGCTTCGCCATGCACGCAGCCACCGTTGCGCCGCTCTGCCGTGCACGCAGCTGGCCTCAATGGTCACACTGTGCAGTGCTCCGACCGGGCATTGCCATAGGAAATGGGTTGGCTGTGCGTCATCCCCTCAGCTTCCACGTCGTCGTTCCTGTATGATGTGGGCCTGCGCTACGCGCCGCCACGAAGGCCGCCATACATGCTGCGCGCATGCCCTGCGCAACGCGCTGGTTCGCCGCCACACGGTTGTGTCGACACCGCACCCCAGCCTGCTAGCCGTTGCATCGCCTCAGTGCCGTCTGCAGCGGAGCAGCTGGCCTCAATGTCACTGCACCACCACACCCACAGTGCACCGTCTATGATGGCCGGCATGCACCATCTCCGCGCCGCATGCGCGTGCCCTCCGTCCGCTTGGCTGGGTCCGCCGAGCTTGCTCCCTGCGTGCCGTTGCGCCACTACTGCTATGGTGGTTAGGGTTGGTTCCAACCCTAACCCTAGCTACCCTAGCAATTGGGCCGTGCACCTAGAATGGCCAAGCAAGCCGCCTGCATGGAATGGCTTAACAAAAGAAGGCCAGCTAAAAAAAAAAGAAAATTGCCCTCTATGGGCCGGGCGAAGGCCAAGTAGGCCGGGCTGAATGTGCTCGGAGAAAGAAAAATAAAAAAAGAACCGACAGGATTTTGCAAAAGGGATCTTCAGGAATCCAGAAATTACATGAAGTTTTCTAGAACATGAAAATTATAGAAAACACCCTGAAAAATCAGGAAATTGTATAAAGTTTTTTCTAAAATTTAGAATATTGCATAAAAGCCTCTGAAATTTGTTGAAATTGGAGAAAACACATATTCAGGTATAAAGCACCTCGGGATTTTGAATTTTAATCCTTTTTTGAATTTCAAGATTATTTAACTGTTGTTAATTACATTTATACAATTATGTGATGAATTTGTTGTTGTAATTATTAGTTTATACCTGTTTAATGTTTTTATATTATGAATTGGCAATGGCATGTTGGAATATTGGATATACATGAGAATTTCTGAATTGTAGTCTATCTAGCACCACTCTATACTGTATTACACACAGTAATCCTATGAAAGAATTTTAAATATGAAAATATCGGTTATCATTAGCTATGAATTTGAGGTGTTGGTTCCACATGGCCAGAACTACCAAACTTGGGCATCGGATGTTAAGGTCGTACTCGGTAGCATGAAGCTCCGAGTTCCCATCGAGCTAGAATCCACAAAGGATAAATAACCTATCGGTGAGTGAAACAATCAAGCATTGTATTTTCTCAGGCACCACCTCTCTGCCACTATAAAGAATGTATATATGGTTGAGGGGAAGTGTGTTGGAGCTATGGACTACACTTTAGAAGCGATTCAAGAAGCTTAAGTACACTATCCTACCACAAGCATATCAGGACTAGGTGTGCCCGGGATTTGCATACTATAGAACTATGGCCGCGTATAATTTCGCCTTGCATAGAAATTGTACTAATCCCTCTCTTTGTGGCAAGAAGATCATAGGCGAGGAGATCACACTCCCCATTTTTACCATAGTGACATTTAAAGTACTCACACTGAGTCACGAAACGACTACTTAGGGAGAAAAGCATATTCATTGAAAGAAGGACAAGAAAGATAAAATGAGAAGAAGTTAGTCTAGAAAAGAAAGGTCATTGCTCAAGAGAAGCAAAACAATAAAACAATAAGGAAAAGCCACAATGCAAGCTATATGGCTAAGTATGGCATTTAGGGGCATCAGTAGAAGATTTGCTGCAAACTTAAGCATGTTAATCTGGCTTATTAGACAAAAAAATGACAAAACAACGACAGAGGCTCACTTCACCATGGCAGGCAAGGACAACCTCATGGAAGAGGGCACTCATGTAGATACACCTTCTAACTAGCCGCCTCGATCTTATTGTAGGCACATATGAAATAGATAAAGAAGAGATGATCTCTACATATGGCACTAAAACTGAATTAGAAGCATACTTTATAAAATCTATCTAGTGCATGAATAGCACTCTTAGTATTTTTCCTTTAGATAGTGGTTGCTAGTAGACACTGTGTGAACTTTAGCATGAATCATGAATTGAAAGCTCTTAAAGAGCAAACTATTTTTTAGAAAAGGAATTAAAGCTTTAGAAGGGCAAATCTTAATTCTCATGATTATTTATACATTTATCCTTTATTCCAGTATATTTGAAGTTGCAATCAATATTTGAATTTTATGAAATACGAATCTTGTCATTGCCTAATTGCCATTATGCATAGAACTAGTATAGGGCCCCTTGGAGGTATGAATTGTTGAAAGCAAAATAACGAATAGCATTTGAAGAGAGACCAAATACCCCAGTTGGTCATGAAGAACGCTGATAGTATTGCAATCTATGCATAGCAGGCAGTGATTTAAGCATAACAGGCTCAGGAAGAGCCATAACTATATTGGCTATGAGTACTACATCAGCACTTGAATAAGCATTACCATACCCATAATCCACTCGGGCTCTTTTAAGACATTTGTACAAATAGGTTTCATGCAGAAACCAATGAAGAGAATAGTAAAGAATACCTATGTATTGTGAAGAATGTCGAATGTGAGAAATTAGTTTTAGAAAATTTTCTCTATTTCAACCTGAGCTATACTACACCTAGAATCTATGCACTCAAAGTGTACACTTTCCTAAATGCTACATTTAGAAGCTTTGGACTCTTCCCCTATGGCAGTGTAGAATTACCATCCTGGTCTTAGAATGATGAGGAACTAAATAAACAACTCATAAAACCGTAGTATTAGTGTTAGAAATTTTTCGAATCATGAAGATTTTTGTATGTCTGCATATGCCACTGGGAAAGTGATAACTACGCTCTATCCTATTAAAGTGAAAGTTGAGAATCCTCCTTTCCTAGATTGAATCTAGGGAAGATTTGCGGTCGAATTTAACCTATCTAGATACTTTATAGTGCTCATTCATGCTTTCTTGAAGTGGTCAAATGTATACTTACCCCATACGAGAAACCATACGTTTGCGAAGCTCATCTCGTGGATCATAAGAATTAAGAATACATTATCTGATCATCACGTGAAATCCAATAGAATGGGACAATGCTGGAAAATTAACTTTAAAAGTATATGATGATCATTGTATTGTATTGAAAATTTAAAAAAAAGCACTAAGTACCTCATGTCCACACGTAGAATAGATTAGAAATGGACTAGAAACATCCAATCGCTTTTGCAGAGTTGTAATTTATTAAATAAAGAAGAAGATGTCCTATATGCAACCCTCATCTATTAGTGCAAGGGACACATAGTCTCACAACATCCAACTAGTGCAAGAGGTTATATTGAAAATTTTCCACCTTTAAATGCATAGTTTATGTACCTATATTACAATCGCAATGAAAATGAACAAGGATCAATTCTCGTCATTAGGGGAAGTATAACCCCTTGAAAGAAGAATGCTGGAAAGTCACAAGAATCTCCATGCATGCCCCCACACTAGTAAAGCAAATGAAGAAGTTTAGAAGACAATTAAAGCAAATTAGTGAATAAACTGCCTAATCATTTTTGTGATTTGAACTGCTGATCAGGTCACATTACCCGTAGCAATGTACCAGAGAGGGTTGAAATATCATAGAATGTAGCCCTTATACAGTTCAGAGGCCTCAGAATAAAAGAACGGAAAATCTGGCTCCTCTAATCCTAAAGTATTTGGAGACATCTTGAGAAAAAGAGAAAAGAGGACATATCACAACTAATCACGAAAATACCCCAAAGAAAGAAAACAAAGAAGGGGAGCCAGTTGAGACCTGGCACTGAAGAGGAGCCTGCTAGCGAGACAATCCCAGATTTGAATCTTCCGCTACAGGAAGCTGTCGACAAAAATGTGTGTGCACACATAGGCGATGAAAAATTAAAGAAGCTTGCTCCCGTGATGGGGAATAGCGGTGAAGATCGAGTAGAAGTGCAAGAAGCACAACACGAAGAAATGGCCATAAATTATTTATTAATTAGGGAATCTATGAATAGAGCAACAGCCACTGTTGATATAAACTTTGCAAAGAAAATTGCCAACATTATTGGACTCGGCCCAGAGCCTGCATCTCTTGTAGAGTGAAATAAAAGGCAAGATTAGGAAGAATGAAAAAATGCAATTGATATGGAACTGATATCTCTAAACGAAAGAGAGGTGTTAGGGCACTTAAGCTGCACGCCTCCCCATTTAGATGTGTATTTTGATTGGAAAAGAAATGAATATAAAGTGGTAAGGTATAAAAGCACGCTGATCGCTCAAGGTTTTACTCATGCAGAAACCTATTCCCTGATATGGGCAGAATTACCTTTAGATAATATTTGATCTCATAGGCAGTACTCAACTTGAAGTTTGAAAATGAAATTGGAGGATGTTGTCACTGAATATATGTACAGAGGCTTAGATTCGGGCATGTATATAAAGATACATGAAGTATCATTGTTCCGAACCAAAACAGAGCAAATAGAAATCTGTATAGTGTAACTTTGAGAATCATTATACGAACTAAAGCAAAGAAATAGAAGAAACAAGCTCTTGAAGTTTGAATTTGTAAAACCAACAATTCCTTAGACTTGTAGATTTAGCATATGGTTGAAGAAAATTTGGTACACCTGTCAGTTTACACCTGCACTACACCACAACACCTAATTACCAACTGATGTCTGTTGGCAATAGTTCTATATTGGCGATGAACTGTCAGTCGGAAATTCTCAGTGACAGACGATCGGTCGGTAATGATCTATATAGCGTCAGATCATTTGTTGGTAATTTTCAAGACATACAAGGACGGATAATCCGTCGTTAAACAGAGTAATTGTGGTCCACTAGTCCATCGGTAATAGTAATCGGTCGGCAAAGGCCGGCCGGCTGCCAAAACAACAATTAATCTAGCTACCCCGCGCGCGTGTGCCAAGCTGTAAAAAAATAAGGCGCGGACATAAAAAAAAGAACACGCGCAGGCCGGATTGAAAAAGACCTAAGATCGATTAAACAAGGACCTCCTACTTGTGCTGCGCTATAACTGCCGGCGCCGCCTCATCTCATCCGACCGCCGGCGCCGCCTCATGTGATCCAACCGCCGGCGCCTCCTCCGTTGGTACGTCGACAACGCCGCCTTCCATTTTTCTTTCTTCCCCTGCCAGGCTGCTATTGACCCGCCCCCTTCCAAAACCTAGCCCGCCAGTGGTTGATCCGGCGGCATTGGTCAGGCAGCGGTGTTGATCCGGCGGCGTTGATCCGGCGGTGGTCAGGCAGCGGTGTTGATCCGGCGGCGCTGACCGTCTCTTCGCCAACTCCTGCTCGGGCGCCTCGGCGTGGTTCAGCGGCCGGTCCGTCCCTGTCCACCGCGTCCTCGCCAAGTTTGTAGAACCATCAAATACATTGGTAATATGTAATTAACCCCTAGCCCTAGCCTTTGAATCAGCAAGTTTGTAGATCAAATGCAACGAATTCAGATGTTAATGGGACCTGTTCTTTTTGGTGAAATTTGGCCAATATATGTTTCAATTAATGTGCCTTGTGCTGGTGGTGGTTCAAGCAAATCTAAGTGCGGTTTTGTTTTTAAGCAATTTTACTCTCTACACAGTCCTGTAAATTTAATCTTGCCTGGCTTGGATTCGTAAGTCTGCAGTGTACTCCTGTGTTGTGGTGAAGAAATGCTGAGACTAGCAGTGCATACAGAGTCCACAGGTGTTATAAACTCATATGTAAATGGGATTTTTTTGGCCTGAATTTGGTCGATTATTTATGTGCCATGTGTCTCATAAATGCCTCTCTGTGGGCTTCTAATGGTTAAAGCAATGCTAAGTGCAGTGGAGTTCTTCACCGGTACACCTTGTCATGTTCAATTTAGAACCATAGTTATATTGATCTGATATTGAAAGTAATCTTGATCAATTACCAAAGAAGATGGCAACATCAATATCATTGTTTGCACTGGAACTGTGAAGATTGTTTAAGGCTAGCATCTTTAATAGTATTGCATGACCCTTTTCTTTTTGTGAAAAATAGTGTAAGACTGAGTCAATTTGTAAGCCTGCTTATTGCAAAGAATAAATTGTTGTTTTAATTCTCTTTTAGCGAGCTGTTTGACAATATGGTGATTTTATCATCTGAAGTGAATCAGATGATAATATGTAATTACCATTTGGTCAGACAAGATAGCTGCATATATACATTGGTAATATGTAATTAACCCTATCCTAGCCTTTGCATATCGTCACTCCACTTTGATTTCTACTAGACATATTTCAGTCACCTTTCTAATATTCTATCAACCATTCATGTATTTGCACATTTAGAACCATCAAATGCTCTCGAGGATATGATTAGAAAATTGGGCTGATTTTTAGGGTCAGCTACAACACTATTGGTAATGCTAGGTAGAGTTCATTGTTCTTGATTTTATATATGTAGCACTTCCAAAGACCTTGCGAGTTGTGTGCTTGTACTTGTCTTTGCTACTTCTTCTTACAATCTTGGTGGATCTTTCTTTTGGGTTCATTAGGGCAGTGGAATCCACTTAGCCGGGGCCAGCGACCTGCTCCTGCTGCGCGGCGTCCTCAAGGGCCGGTGCCGGTGACCTCCTCCTGTCGTGCGGCGTCCTCAAGGGCTGGTGTCGGCGACCTTCTCTCCCAAGACGTCCTCAAGGGCAGTGCCAAGAACCTCGTCTGCTGCTGCACGACGTCCTCAAGGGCGATCTTGGGGACCTCCTCTGCTGCAGACGACGCCCATCGCTGGTCCCGGACGCCCACACGTGCAATTGGTATGTATCATTTTGATTTACCATCTCTAAATTATACCATGGCTAATTTTGTTCAATTTTGTTAAGGTTTAATTCTTGTTTGTGTGATACATTATACATTGTGCGATTTATGTTATGAACAAGTTGGCATTTTACTATGAAAGGGTATAGTAATGTTATGGTAGGCAAGAATCTTTGTGAGCAAATTTGGTTAAATTTGGTATAAAGCTGCACAAGTCTTCTAGAAATAGATAGTACTTACATTTTTTGGAAGTGTGACAATATTTTTGTTGATTTACTTGGTGAAGAGACGGGCTCTGTTCTACCCATGATGCTTTAGTGTACCCTGATGATTTTAACCTAGGCATACCATAATTATGCATTGTACTATACTGACACTGACAATCTTTGCTTGAACCTTGTCGTAGTTTAGTTTTTAAAAATGGCTATATGCAGCTACTGTTGGTAATATGCAACTATGCCAAGTTTTATTCATATCGACAAACAGAAGTTTTATTCATGTTGATAGTTGGTAACTTGGGTACTGCATATTAATTTATATAACACAAGATTTCTAGTGAAGGCGCAGCATGGATAAAAGATGGATGAATGAGCCTAGGTAAATGCCACTTTTTTCTTTGTTAGGTGTTTTCAGTGGTAATGTTTGAACTCATGTTGAATTGATACCGATTGTAGGCACACAAAGGTCTATATAGATGGGGTGAGCAAATTTATAGAATATGCATTTAATAATTCGGCGGATGGAAACAAAATACCATGCCCTTGTAGAAAATGTGTTAACACTTTTTGGAGAGATGCAATTGAAGTGCGCGAGCACTTAATATGCGAGGGATTTCAACAAGGGTATACAAGGTGGACTTACCATGGCGAAGCAAGCTCATCTTTTTTTAGTACTCGTGATTGCATTAAGACAAAAGATAGAGATAGTTTGGAAGAAGATGAAATTTCCAATCTACTTGAAGACTTAGCATGTGGTTTAGAAGATGGAGGGGATTTGGAGGTCAATGGTGGTTTAGAACAGCCCAATGAAGACTTAGAAGCTCTTCGAAAGCTAGCAGATGATAATAGTCAAGAACTATATCCAGGGTGCAAGAACTTCTCTAAGTTGCGTTTCCTAGTTAGACTTCTTCACCTCAAATTGCTTGGAGGATGGACTGATAAAAGTTTTGATCGCTTGTTAGTTCTACTTAAAGAAGCGTTTCGATAGGACAAAGCATTGCGAAAAACTATAATGAAGCTAAGAAAACAGTTAAATATTTAGGGCTTGGGTATGTTAATATTCATGCATGCGAGAATGATTGCATTCTCTATTGGAAGGAGCATGCCAATCTTGACACTGTCAACATGTGAAAAGCCACGTTGGAAATCCCAAAAGAAAAGTGTGCATGGGAAACGTGAGCATAAGGTTCCATTTAAAGTTCTTCGTTATTTTCCGATAAAAAGAAGACTTCAAAGGTGGTTTGTGTCATCTAAAACTGCAAATGACACGAGGTGGCACGATGAAGAGCGCACGAAAGATGGATTACTTAGGCATCCTGCAGATTCTCCACTTTGGAAGGATTTTGACCATAAACATCCAGACTTTGCATCGGATAGCCGCAACATTAGACTTGCATTAGCAACAGATGGTTTTAATCCGTACAGGTCCTTGAATGTAAGTTACAGCATCTGGCCTGTTATTTTGATTCCATACAATTTTTCGCCTTGGATGTGTATGAAGCAACCAAATTTCATCCTCTCGTTGTTAATCCCAGGGCGAAAATCTCCTGGTAGTGATATAGATGTGTATCTTGAGCCACTAGTTGATGATATGGTTGATATGTTTGTTAATGGTGTAAGAACTTTTGATGCCTCAAAAAGCGAGTACTTTCAATTGCGTGCTGCCATATTATGCACCATTTCTGATTACCCTGGTCTAGGTTATGTCGCTGGATGCGTTACATCCGGTGAAGCAACATGCATTGAATGTCACTCTAATACATGTTCTTTACGATTAAAGCAAGGTAAGAAGACTTGCTATATGGGACATCGTAGATTCTTGCATGCAAACCATCCTTCCAGATTTGATGCAGATTCATTTGATAGTAAAATTGAGACTAGGTTAGCGCCTAGACCGCTCTCTGCAGAGGAGATTCTGTTGCAAACTGAAAATATGCATACAAGTTTGGGCAAAGGTGAGTCTACAAAGAAGGCATCAAAAAAGTCAAAGCGTAAGGAGGGGGATCCTATTATTATTTGGAAAAGAAGGTCTATTTTGTTCAAGCTACCATATTGGAAGAATTTACTATTGCGACATAACTTAGATGTTATGCACATAGAAAAGAACGTGTGTTGTAATATATTTGACACACTTTTGGGCATTGATGGGAAGTCTAAGGATAATTTGAATTCTCGTTTAGATCTTCAGTCTTTGGATATTAGAAGAGATCTTCATCCTATTGAAGTAGAAGATAAGTTGTATTTACCTCCGGCACCTTACACCATGAGCTCTTCAGAGAAGAAGTTATTTTGTGAAGTTCTAAAAGGAGTTAAGTATCCATCTGATATACGTCATAATGTGCATGTTAATGAGAAAAAGATAATTGGGCTAAAGAGCCATGACAACCATATTCTTCTCCAAAATTTACTTCCACTTGCTGTGAGAAAGATATTGCCAGAAAAAGTTAGTGCAGCATTAATTTGTGTCAGCAATTTTTTCAAGCAAATCTATTCACCTGTAATTCGTGTAAGTGATATGCAAAAACTCGAATCAGAAATAGCTGAGACTTTGAGCATTCTTGAGACTATATTTCTTCCATCTTTTTTCGATCTCATGGTTCACTTGATGGTTCATCTTCCTGCCCAAGCAAGAGTTGCTGGCCTAGTACATTTTCGAAATATGTACCCTGTGGAGAGGTAATTTCTGAAAATATTTTTAGCAACAAAATTGTATTTTATTAAAAGAAAATTTTACAAATTTGATATGCTTATATTGTTATAGGTATTTGATGAGGTGTAAGGGCTATGTACGCACCAGAAGTCATCCAGAGGGATCGATTGCAGAAAGCTATTTATTTGATGAGAGCCATACATTTTGTTCTCGCTATTTACAAGGCGAGACTAGGTTACTCCACAAGTAAGAAACGATGATAGTTTGCACATGGATAGCATTAGTACCACTCCTTTCTTTTGCAAAAACATTGGTCGAGGTTTGGCTGGGAAGCGCACAGTTACATTGGACCACAAAACTTGGCTTCAAGCACATAGATATGTATTGTCCAATTAGAGCAACTCCAACAGCTTCCCTAAAAATCGATCCCCTATCCTCATATTTAGGGGATTCCCTTAAAAATTCTCTACCCTATTTCCATCCTCTCTCCAACAGCTCCCCTAAAATTCAACCCCCTATGTCATCTTCCCTATATTTTATCATTTCTTTCAACCGCCATACAATGTGCATATACAACCGTATTTCGATAGTACGTACTACCTCCGTATAAATTGCATTTAAAGTAAAATAATGTAATTATGTTTTTAATTTATTTTATAATTTTGGGAAAAATCATGGATACAACTTGAAAAATGAGAATGCTATACATTTATACATACCGGGCACGCATTGTACGACAGATTCGTGGGGTTCCAATTTGATTATTTTTGTGCTGTCCGAAAATATTAAAAATATCAAATTTGGTTTACCTTGCATTGCACGACGCTTCCTCTGCAAGCATGGTCCCAACTAAAGCCATCTAGGCTTGCAATGGAAGCTTGAAGTCCTGACTTGCAATGAAAGCCATCAAAGGTGTATATATAGGCCATGTGCAATGGACAATGCCACCAACATAAAATCAAGCGAACCATGGAGAGTTGGAAGTATAGTTCGGATTTTTCGGGCTGCTACTCATCGTCGTCCTCATCCAGCTCGGACGATGAGGAGAAGGTATCTCTGCTCGTCACCGAGCAAGCATTTCGGCAAACCTGCCGCCACGACGTGGTGGCTCCCGCATTGGCCATGCCGTCATAGATCGTAGGCGCGAGGAAGGTCACGCTCGGTTGTGGGCCGACTACTTCGCCGAAGTGCCTCGCTATGATGAGCAAACTTTCCGCCGAAGGTATGACCATCATATTTATTTTGGTTTCATGATGGTTGGTTATTATTTTGACGTTTCAAAATGGCCACATATGTACAGGTTCCGAATGCACAAGCCGCTATTCCTCAGGATCCTGAACACCGTGGAGTCCCATGATCGATGGTTCGTCCAACGACGGGATGTGGCTGGACGGCTCGGTCTGTCCACTTTGCAAAAGGTGACAGCAGCTCTTCGGATGATGGCGTATGGGGTTCCAGCAGATGCTTTAGACGACTCCCTCCGCATTGCAGAGAGCACAGTTCTAGAGACTCTTCGCCGGTTCGCGCGTGCAGTCCGCAAAGTGTTCGGTCCAGAGTATCTGAGGACGCCGAACGAAGAAGATACCGAACTCCTTCTCGCGGTCGCCGAGCAGCGCGGCTTTCCTGGCATGCTCGGGAGCCTTGATTGTATGCATTGGGAGTGGCGGAATTGCCCCACCGCGTGGCACGGCCAATACACGGGCCACATCAGGCGGCCAACCATCATCCTAGAAGTAGTCGCTTCGTACGACCTATGGATATGGCATGTCTTCTTTGGCCTCCCAGGTAGCCACAATGATATAAATGTTCTCCATCGCTCTAACTTGTTTGACAAGCTCGCAGATGGGATGGTCCCCTAGGTGAACTATACCATAAATGGGCACACCTACACCATGGGGTACTATCTTGCAGATGGGATATATCCGGAGTGGGCGACCATCATGAAAACCATCCCACATCCCCAAGGTAATAAGAGAAAGCACTTTGCTCGGTGCCAGGAGGCCTACCGGAAGGATGTCGAGCGTGCTTTCGGGGTTCTCCAAGCACGGTTCGCCATCGTTCGAGGTCCCTCCAGGATGTGGGACGAGCAATCGTTGCACGATATCATGATGGCCTGTGTTGTATTGCACAACATGATCGTCGAGGACGAACGCGAGGAGGCGCATGCCGTCCACGACTACGAGTCCATGGAAGATCCCGTTCAACCGTCCCACGCAGCAAACCCCGACATCTTGAGCTACATCCAGTCACAAGCCACAATCCGTGATCGGCATGTTCACCGGCAACTCCAGCATGACTTGGTGGAGCACCTCTGGAGCAACTACGGCGGCGAGTAGAATGCCAACCCAATGGAAATGAATAAGTATGCTATGTACAATGCATCAGCTCGCAGATGTTTCGTCGATCCTCATCTACCACATATGTATTGGGTCTTCCTCTGTTATGTACCACGTTGGTTGCTTTGCAATCTGTTATGGCTACGAACTACTTGTACTGAGTTTCTAGTAAATTTGCGTGCCGTACAGAAATTAAAGCTGATTAGACGTACCAGGAAGCTGATTAGCCAATTGTTGTCTCTATTTGTGACAAATATTTCCATATGGTTGATTGTACCAGGAAGTTCAAAACTAAGCTGTCATATTTCAGACTTACACTAGTAGATTAGCATACAAGTCTGAAAAAATGCAACGTTTCCAAGCTGATTATATCGATTCCCAGCATTCAACTGAGCCATTTGCTTCACAGCACATATCTATAAGTACGTATATGATAATTGGTGTCTTCCCCTCGGTCCCTCTGCAAGCTGCATGAGCCCTTGCCAAGTCCTCATCACAGCTTTCTTCATGACTCATCACAGCACAAAGACTGCATTAAAAAGCTCACCCATTCCACTAGACTCTGACCTCCCAACGGCTGTGAAGCAGCTACAGGTTTTCCTTTTGTAATAAGCATCAGATTTTGCTGTCAACTTGCCGGACAATGCAAACTCAGGAGCGACATACCTGCAGAGGACATATTACACCATTAGCATTGCGACTCCAAATGAATATCCAATAAAATATTTGATTATGTAATATCTCTCTGTATGATACGAGGAACAACATACGTGATGAATATAAACAGTGAATAATAGTACAAAGTACAGTATTTACAAAGTAACGATTATTGCCCAAGCATAGTTAGCGCCCTTCTCCCAAACGTCGAGCTAGTATCTTGTCTTGCATCGCCTCGTAGTAGGCACGCTGCTTGGGGTTGCACTTCTCAAGGTCGATTGCAAGAATCCTTTCCTCGTCCTGCTGCCGCTTCATCTCCATCTCCTCTGCCATGAGTTGGTGCCTCATTGACTGCTCATTCTTTTCCATCAATAGCCTTTCTTTCTCTATGTTGATCCTCTCACGTTCTACCTCCTCGCGCTTCGTCTCAAATGACCTTGTCATGTCAAGCTTCTCCTTTTCAATTCCAATCCTCTCCCGTTCGGACTCATCACGTTTGGTCTCAAAGTTGTGCTTCATGTCCAGCTCTTGCTTCAACAGGGTTATCTTAAGCTCACTGTGCTGCATGAACCCGATATGACGGGAGTCTTTGCGATTTTCCTTTTGAATTGCAGCATCATCCTTGTTCACCTTGAGCTTTTCGAGCACTCCCGCCATGAGGTCGCTCCCGGATGAAGCTCCCCCGCCAGCACCACTTGAGGAGCATTGCCGGCGAGCCTCCTTGGCGCGTTTCCTGCCCATTGGCCTACATACATCGTCGGTACCATCAACTGGGACAGCAGGTGAAGAGGCGGCCGGACATGGCCTTGTACTATCCTCGGGCATTTCAGCCGATTTTTGGCGCTTAGCAGAGAGGAAGTCAGTCCATTTCCGCTGACCATGCAAGGCAGTGAAGCAATGCATGAGCTTAAAACGGGTACCTTCCCCTTTCTCGTATGCAACCATAGCCAGTGAAGTCTGAAAAAATACAACGTTTCCAATCTATTGTATCAATTAACCCGGCCAAATGGAATAATCTATTGTAAACTAACTGATTCAAGCTAAGGTCATGATCCATGAAATGAAATTAATTGCAGCACAGAAATACCTTGTCATTGTCATTCGTCCCGCTAGGACATCTCCGAGACACACCATCCCAGTACCCAGTGAACTTGTTTACGATGTCTTGAATCACGTCCCAGCGATGTTGCAACGAGCTCATGTTACGCTCGCCTGGGAAGTCCTTGAATTGATGAAAGTAATCTGTAATACGTTGCCAGTACGTTTCACGTGTTTGGTTTGTCCCAACAATGGAGTCTTGGGAGACGTTAAGCCACGCGGAAATGAGGAGGATGTCCTCATTTGTGGTGAAGCTCTTTTTCCGTCCTCGCCGCTCGTTTGGCTCGGAACTCTCCATGAGGAAAGAAGCTCCTGGGCTATCACCAAAATTGTTCGACGGCGGGATCTGACCTGTATGCTATGTAGATTGCGAAGAAGCCCAATCGAATGGGTTGGTCTCCCCGCCGGCTTGCAAGTTGCCAAAGAATGGGTCAAAGTTATTAGGGTCCATCGCATATGGCCTGCAACACATACTTTCCATTTATTAGCTTGGAAATCATTAAAACAGTAGACAATTAATTGGAGTCGTTCCAAAGAATGGGTCAAAGCGATGGAACTATGCAAATGGTGCACACATATATCTTACAAACTGCATTAAGGTTCATACTAAATGAAAAGTTCACACACATAAATAATACACCAAAGTAAGGCTACAAGTCTTTGAAGATAGCTTACAGACTGCATATTGGTTCATAATTCAACATAGCATACAAATTGCTTAGTGACGAAGAGGGGTACAAGACATTAATATGTAAAATACATCCACTAGTGATGTTTAGGCGATCGATCACTATCATAGAAGTGGTATTCGGTCTCCAACGAGTAGTCAGACCGGTAGTGGGGATCGTACTCATCGTCACCGTCCCAGCTGCCTGGCACGCAGTCGTCAGGGCTCACATCCCTTTCAGGGGAAGGGTCAGTAGGTGCTGCAGGTTGAGGAGGCGCGGCTGCTTCCTTTGCTTGAATAGCCAGTTGGTCAAGCATAACCGCGAGTTCACACACATCAAGCAAAGCAGCATTAGCCAGGTTGGCTGCCGGGCAACAACCTGGGTTTAGGTTGCCATCGACTGTTTCGATTAACGATGCCGATGTTGACTCTATAGACTCGATGGTCATCAGCAGAAGTTGCCGCAGCCGAGAGGCTTCATCGTCCATCTACATGTATGACGACGAAATTCAGTTCCCGTCATATCATGACAGTGAAAACAACACATATGTTACCCATCTAAAAACTTCGTTGCAAGAGACCTCGTTTCCAAAATTTCAGTGCTTCCTACCTCTACTCCTACGACCAAATCCACCAGTGGTATACAAAACCCTAAACGCTACCGAATCCGCCAATGCGTGTACACTCAAGCCGAAATGAGGAGTGCATTTTTACATAGAGCAACCACATTAGGGCCGCTTCAATATGAGCTGCTGCACACACACACAAAGGAAATAATAAACCATGTCCCTTCTATGCATATCCAGTTATCATTATTGGGAAATGCATTTAGTAGGATGCAACACTAGTATATGATGACAGAGCAACATATAACAGTACGAATGTTAACATGGAACTAATAAATGAATAACTTTCTAAAACGACGATGTGCACTTTCTTCGAATTAATAGATGCAAACCACAGGAGCAAACGCAGTCTTATTTTGACTTCATGAATGTAAATGCAATCACATAGTCAAAATCATAAAATTTCAGTACTACCAAAACAGAGTACTCATGCCAATCTGGCAATGCGTGTCAAAAACCCTAAATGCTACCCAATCCGCCAGTGCGTGTGCAATCAACCCCAATATCTATTGGATTTATTTAGCGACCACAATAGGGCCGCTTTACTATAATAAGCACGGTTTTTAACAACAGCACTACAGCAGAGTCAAACAAGAGGGCTTCAAACTACAAATCACATTATCATCCACATCCACTAACCGTAAACATCCACATTGCCTTAAGTAATTAACTTTAACCTTAACTACATGAACTAATAGCAGTGCTGTGAGCTACAATCCGCTTAGGTGAAGCAAATAGGCAGAGATTCAAGGGGAGGTGACGCGAAAGAGTTGCCGTCTTGGTAGGGAGCTACTGCTGAGGTGCTGGGGATCCGACTAACCGGCGACATGGGAGAATTAAGAGATGCTTAGGGCTGCAGGTTTCGTGGACTACTTGCACTGGGCCACATCGAGCAGGGAGAAGAACGGAGCAGTGGGGCGGCGCCGCCACCTAGGAGATGGCGAATAGGGGGTGAAATCGGACCCCCCCCCCTCGCTTCCCCCTCTCGCTCTGCGCCAGATCTACAACCACCCATGGGAAACCCACATCCCGTGCAGGAGACTGTCCAAGTTCAGGCGATGAAGGACTCACCGTGCTTGTGCGGTCGAAGGCGCGGCACCGGCACTCGTTGACCCTGTGGACGAAAGGGATGATGTCGGCGCCGCACTAGGAACGTCGACGGAGAATCGCCGCTCAGCGGCAGGAGCGAGACGGGGAGATTGGAAGCCACACGGCGCGGAGAGGCACATCAGCCGGGCACCACTCCTCCTCCGAGCCTCCCGACGCCTCGATGCTCCAAGGTCTACCTGATTGGGCCCCTTCGGCGAGCTCGCGCTGTCGAATCGCCCAAGCCTCCGCCGCCGCTCCACTTCCCCAGTCGCGCGGGAGGGACGAGCCGTTGGAGATCCCCTCCACGTTGTCGGCGTTTCGGGCATGGAGAGAGAGTCCTCAACTTTGGGGAGTCTCTCTCCTCACCCGATCAAATGGGGAACCGATGGGGACGCCGTTGGAAGCGAGTTTAGGGATGCACAGTGCCGCCGTTTCTCAAATATACCGATAGGGAACCGGATGGGGGCTTCGTTGGAGTCGCTCTTACGACCATATAGAACCATACTTGAAGTAAGCCTTGCAAATTAATTTAACATTACATGATTGTTATACTTCATTACTAAGAGGTCAATTATTTGCAGCAAACATATTGAATATCTTTCCTTGGATGTTCATCTAAATCAGGAAGAAATCATGCGTATGCATTATGAGACCTTTCATGAATGGTTTAGGTCAAATGTAAGTGTAGGCATATGACTTGGCACAACTTTTTATTTTATAATTAATTCCGTTTAAGTTTAACAGTAGTCTTCAATATTCACAGGTGGAAACATCGGGTGATGAAATATCAGAAGATATACGAATTTTGGCTAATGAGCCGATCATGGTTGCACAAAAGTATGATAGTTATACTATAAATGGGCTAAATTTTCATACACAATCGTATGACGTGGGTAGGCCGGTTCAATGTAGTGGGGTATCTCTCGTCGCACTGACAACACGTTTTGAAGGGAGAAACAAGGATAAGCCAATAACAAAAAAGGAAACATATTATGGTGTTATAAATGAAATTCTAGAGTTGAACTATCACCATCGAGGAAATGTTGTGTTGTTCAAATGTGACTGGGTTGACAATAGAATACAAGACAAAGGGGTGAAAATTGATACATTTGGGGTTACCACTGTCAACTTCAATCATTTGTTCAATACCGGCGAGATGATATCAGATGAGCCTTTCATTTTAGCTTCACAGGCCACTCAAGTTTACTATGTAAAAGAACCCATTGATAAAGAGTGGTTTGCTGTTGTTAAGTCGAAACCACGTGACTTTTATGACATGCAAGAGGTAGAAGATGAAAATCTAGAGCATCATAATGAAGTAGGTGCATTCTTGCCTGACTTGCATACAAATGCATAATTGCATGTTTCTACTGTTGTTATTCCTTATGTTAGGACTGATATAGATGGATCAATGGTTGATGCAAACCAACCTAGCAAGTAAGGCTTGTCTACACATGTTGTTATTGAAGTACTGTCTTTTTAGCAATAATTGCTAATGACTAATGCAACGTGTTATGAATCAGGAGGAACAATGGTAAACGCAAACGCAAGAGGAAGGGTTAATGATGGAGAGGCCAACACATATGAACTTCAGAGGAATGCAAATGTTGCAAGAAACATGGAGGTCATGCGATCACTTAATCTACCTCCATTCAATGTGAATGAATCAAACGCATCAAATCGAGCCAAGAAAACATCAAAGGTTATGTCCTTCCCTTGTTGTTTTTTAATTCTATTTTACTATTTGTTAAACATTGATTATATTTGTCTTGTTGCTTTGATGCCCGTATTGTAGACAACTCCACACACAAGCAGTGCTCCTGTTTCTCAAGGTCCTATCCTACGATCGAGGACAAGAGCAATTAATGATGATCATGATGGAGATGGTTTTGAAGATATTGAATACCAAGAAGAGGATCCCTCAAATGACACAGAAGGTAATACAAGTCTGTTCATTAGTGCTTTTATTCTCACATTTACTAAGATCTCATTCACTCATTTTCATTTACAGATATGACTGATGGACAACAAACAAATAAAAGGAAAGGGAGGGGCATCACTTTAAAGCAGAACATATATTCAAGGGGTGGAGGGTCTAAAATCAAAATTGACCTCAACGAATATGGTCAGCCTATAGGTAAAAACAGTAAAGAATTTGGCAATTTCATTGGAACAATGGTAAGAAAGTGTATTCCTGTCTCCTATGATGATTGGAGACTAGTTGATCCTAAGAAGAAGTTTGAGGTGTGGAATAAAGTGCAGGTACTGTACTTGATTTGTAATACACTTAAATCATACAATGCCTAATAGATTTGGTTAATGACATTTTTTTTGTTGCAACAGGAATATTTTGACTTAGATGAAGCTGCTCTCAATTTTGTTATAACATCGGCAGCAAAGAAATGGAAAGAATTCAAGGCAGACCTGAAAAGCAAGTATTTTGATGAAACATTAACTGATGAAGAACTTATGGCAAAAAGGGATGGTAGAGTTAAAGAATCTGAATGGAAATGGCTTATTGAGTATTGGAGGTCTCCAGAATCTGAAGTAAGCCTTAAATTTTTTGAATTTCTTTCATGTCAATAATTAATATGACCTTTTTATCTATATTGTAGGCTCGCACAATGAGAGGTAAAGAGAGTCGTTCCAAAGTGTCCTTGGTACATACGTCTGGTAGCAAGAGTTATGCTCGTGTCGGGCATGACTTGGTAACCAAATCTATCTCTTCCATAATTAATTTTTTGAGAAACACTTCCTTTACCTGCTGCTTTTTATATAATGCTTGCTATTGTTTGTTAAATCAAACAAACCTGATGAGCATGTTAGTTCTAAAATTACATATCTGAATTACCAACTTATGTTTGATGTAGAGTGACGAACAAGGGTATCCTGCCCGAAGAGATGAAATCTTTATCAAAACACATACACGTAAAACCAAAAATAGAGATCCTCTGCCTGGCGCACAATCCATAATTGTGAGTTTCTACGCACAATGTTCATTTGCAATGTTAGGTTTCACTAGAATTATGTATAAAGATTTATCTATTCTTTTTGTAGAATAAACTTCAAGAAGCAGCCGTAGAAAACCCCGAATTGATGGAAAGGAGCATTCAAGATGGTGACTTGTTTGCACATGTTCTTGGAGAAAAAGAGCCAAGAGGGCGTGTTAAGTGGTTTAGGCTTAGGCCCAACTCCTCAAGAAGTCAAGACGCTGGAACACAAAGAAAAATATCAACAAAGCTTCAGATGGCAATGCATGCTCATCGCCAATCTGAAAAGGAGGTTGAAGTTTTAAGACAAGAAATGAACGAAGTGAAAGAAACAATGAACAAAATGGAACTATTCATGTCAACTTTTCAAGGGATGCAAAATGTGGAAAGCACATCGCAACATGGCTCTAATTCTTGACATGTGGTAAAATGCTAACAAACCTCTTTTCATTACAACACTTTATGGCGCTAACTCTATTTTTTTTTTTTGATTTGCTTTATTATTGGCTCTAATATTAGAATTCAAGGTATTGTGAATCACCTAATAATGAGGGGCAAGATGATTATTATGGTGCAAACGAGTATGCATCCATGGAAAATGTACTAGAAGAGGACATGCCTCATCATAGGCGATTTGTGGCCTCAACGGTACCTCCAAGGAATCATGAAACATTTCATGGCGACAACGAAAGCCTTGTAATTTTCTCATCTTGTTATACACGTGTCTCCATTTAATCATTTGATTATGATCAATTCCTCATATTTCTAAAGTGCAATATGTGATTTAGGTTGGCAAGCAAGTAATATTATATGCTACGATGAGATTAGACACTCCAGTGGCTAAGGCAACTATTCTCTCAACTGACCCTAATGCCAAGGTGGGAGGTGTTTCACTGGGAAAGGAGTTTTATGAAGTCTTTGTGAATACGGTGTTCAAAAGGGATGCTAGTTTACCACGTCCATATGATGGTATGGAAACTATGGCTAATGCGCGTAACATGCGCATTGCATGGCCTTGCAACAAAGTAATACTCTACCGTCAATTGTTCCTATATTTATTTTTCATTGATAGCGAGTTAGTAACTTACTCATTTTTTTTGTAGATGAATCATACCAAGAGGGCATCCTCCTAGATTGCAGGTACGTAAGTATGAAACAAGGCCATGTTGTTCAATTATGTTTCAGCAAAATGCAGATAAAAGCATATATAGCTATCTTACAACATTAGGTTTGAAAAGAGCAAGTAAACTTGAGACTCAGCTGATATCTTACAACAATATTGGTGCTGATATTTTGTGCCCTGTAGACTGTAGTGTTGTATCAATGTCTCTATCAATTGGTCGCTGCCTGCCGGAGTGTAATTTCTGAAAGATATTTGGTCTAATAAACCTGCTGGACTGCTAGATTTATGAATAGTACTTCAGCTGATTCAAAAAAGCTTTGCTAACTGAAGAATGACATTTTAGACTATGTGTTAATCCAAGAAAAACTTTGTTGGACTATGTGTGTTAATCCAAGAAAAGCTTGGTTGGACTACGAGTTACTAACTTTCAATTATTTGATGTTTCAAATATGGGTCCAGATCTTTTGTGTGTGTGTGTAGTTCAGGAAATTGCATGCTTACATGCTCCTTTTATATCTTAGTGTAAGAGCTACAGTATTTTAATTGAATCACTTATACAACCAGTTTGATTAGAAGTGGTACTGATGAGTGATCATAGAACAACATGCCAACATTTATCTGAATTGTATTAGATCCAAAATCCTTTTGCCTAGATTACCATTAATTAATCTTGGCATTATGTTGTTTATTCATTCTTACTATCATGCTTTCACGTGTACATAAATTGAGTTCCAAATGCCATGTTCTTATTGCAGTCGACTTGGAAGGTAGACTAGGAAGGGCGTTCAACATTCGCGATTCCTACCTCTTTAGTTCATGCAAGGCAGCTCAATAGTTTTATTTTGTTGAATTAAAGTTGGCTGTATGAAAATGGTCATGTTTTGTTATCTACGCAACTATAGCCTTTACTATTGCCTACACATGCAAGTGTCACTCTTATAGTCAACTTTTATTTGTGTTAAATCAGTGGATGGTGATATTATATATTGGACTTTTGCTTTACTTTTGCTCTGTTAAATCAGTGGATGGTGATATTATATATTGGACTTTTGCTCTGTTAAATCAGTGGATGGTGATATTATCTGTGGATGGTGACATTATATATTGGACTTTTGCTCTGTTAAATCAGTGGATGGTGATATTATCTGTGGATAGTGATATTATATATTGGACTTTTGCTTTACTTTTGCTCTGTTAATGGATGGTGATATTATCAGTGGATGGTAATTATTGTGTGAACTATCAAATAATTATTTTTTAGTTTTATTGTTTGTATTTAGGATTTTTTTTTTTAAGCCTGAACAAACTATAGCATCGGACTGTCCATCGGCAATAATTACTTTTTGCCGATCGATCGATCATAACGCACCATTACTTGGGGAACATGAAGTCCGTCGGCAAAAACAGTCCATCGGTAAAAAACATTCATCACCGTCTTTTAGTCCGTCGCTAAAGCAATGTTGGTCGGCAAAAACATTTACCGACGGGACTTTTGCCGACACTCATGTTCCGTTGGCAAAACTTTTTACCAACACACAGTGTGACGCTACATGGGGATTTTCCTAACGCACAGTTAGACGCGAATATTGTGCCATGGTACAGTGCTGTTGGAAAGTTTTGAGAAGGCGTACCCTTCGAAATCCCTGATGGTCGGTAGGTCTTTGTAAATAGATTATGACCTGTATAGACCTAGAGATGAGAGGGGAGAAAGTCCTGGAACATAAAGTTCCATACTTCAGTGCAATTAGAGCACTCATGTACCTCATGAACCATACACGAACAGACATTATGTTTGCTATTACCTTGCTGTCTCGATACCGTGCAGAGCCCACGAAGAGGCATTGAAATGAAATTAAGGGCATCCTCCGCTACTACCAAAGAAGCATAGATCTTGGATAGAAAGAACCAAGATTTGAATATGAATATGAATGTTTCCCTATATGGTGAAAATGCAATGTCATATTGTAACATACCCAAAATTTTAAATTCAGCATAAAAATTTTTCGCAAAAAGTTATAATTATGTCCTTATAATCATTCCTAAATTTTAAAGAATTTTCTAAACAAAGCACCCATTTATTCTCTAAAGAAAATACGCTATCTCTCTTTTTCTAAAAATATAAATCCCATAAAATAATAAATATTATTTCACATTTAGATTCTCCTCATTTTTCTGGATTTTTAGAAATTTATTTTATATTTTTCTGAGCTTCCTATAGCTCTATATAAATTTTTAAAAGCTCACAACAATTTCTAGAAAACCTTTTTCTTTTAAATTCAAAACCTTCCTATTTCGGAAAAGCTTCAGGAATACGCTTTCCTTTCTCGGAAAGCTGTTTCCACTTAAACCAACCCACCACCTCTCTCTCACCGACTACTGGGTCCCACCCGTCATTCTCTTACCTCAATCTAACGGCGCCCATTGTTTTACCTTCAATCAAGCGGCCGTTTTTCTTCTTCCTCACGCCAGTTCCTCCAGCGCCACCATCACCTGACTTGATGGGCGCCATCAAGACATGGAACCGCCGCCATTGCTATTCCACTCCTCCCTGCCTCCATTTCACCACCGCCAACACCCTCCGTCGCATCATCATCCTTATCTTCTCTCCAAGACCACTCAGTTTGCTGCCACCTCACAAGCGCCGCCGCCACCTCACAAGCGCCGCCGCCACCATTTCTTGCCCGCCACTCCACCTCTTGCCTATAAATTCCCTCCTCCGGCGCCATAACCATTCAAGCTCCTTTCCTCACCATTCCTTTTCCCTCGGCCACCTAGAGCTACCCTCACCGCCACCTCCTTCTTCAATTCCGGCGACTCCCCTCTTCCTCACTCCCGTCCCTATTTGACCCCGATGCCCATTTATAAAACACTCCACACCTCATCGCAAACTCGACCCGGCCCCTACCCAAGCTCGATACCCACCGGAGCACTGCCGTCACCATTCCCCGAACTGCTCCACCGCCCGAGCTCGCCGCGCCACCATCTCCGGCCACCCTAAACCTTCCTGCAACCATTAAACCAACCTACATGATGCCAATTTCATTATTCCACCCCAAATTGCTCGCCGCCGGCTGCCGTCCGCCGTCGCCGATGATCCTCACCGCCGTTCCCCTCTTTCCCTTCACTGACAAACTGACCCCACGGGTCAGCCACCCGGCCAAGACCGCATGTGTCTTCCTTCCACTACCACCTGGCTCCCTCACGTCAGCCAAGCCAACCCAAGATCACAAGATTGACCCTTGGTCGACCACCCATCCGTGCCTTTGCTTTCATTGGGCCCCATTGTCGACCTCCTCAACATTACCCACATGACCAATTGGGCCAACCCCAATGACAGCCCAGTAAGAACCTTATACCCTTTTAATTTTTAAAATTTCACCTATACAGTTTGAATATATTTAAAATATCAAATCACTTTTATAAAATTTTTAAAAAACTTAGAATAAAATATAGAATTATATAAAATATAAAATATCATATTTTTCTAATAAAATAACCCTAAATAAATTCTTTTACTTTTTCTTCTTTATATATCAAAACATTTTAATTAAAGAATATAGAAGTAAATTTAATAAAATTTCAATATAAAAGTTATTCACAATAATGTTATACATCTAGAAATAATATCTCTACATTTTTAAACCTATAGAAATTCTAATTTGAATTTAAAACACTTTCCTTAATCAAATTAGAATTTTCCTTAAAATATAAACTTAATATGAAATTATGCTAATAAATTTTACAAGTTCCATTCAACTTATATAAACACTTCCATATAGGATTATAATGCTAAAATCAATTCTTATCACTATAAAATAAAATAGAAATACTAATTTTTCAAAACTAATATTAAAAATATAAACTCTATATATCAATTTACCATAAACAGATTATAAAATTCTCCCGCAATGATTATTTACAATCACCAATTATAAATTACATATATTTAAACTAAACCAAATTTCGTCCTAATCTATCAATTTCATACCCTAACACTAGCATTATCCTGCCCAAAATACCTATTTTTACATAAACACCCTACCCTTTTTCTTTTAGAAAATATTTTCAAACTTTTAAAAAATTGTACAACCCATCACCCCATTTTACCCTAGACCCTTTTTATTTTATCGTTTATTTAAAACCTTTCTTATTTGTATATTTATTGGAATTTCCCTTTTTATCTTTGCAACGTATAGACGACGAGATACGCCCTCTGGAAGCTTTAACCGAGAATGTCCAGAAAATATAATAAGTGTGATCCAATCTCCAATTAAGGTAGGTTTTCTTGTCCTTGATGCATTTTGATGTACTACATTTTCTTACTTATTAATTATTGCATATATTTTTTTAGATATTTATTTATACATTCCAAGTATAATTTTTATCCAAGCCCCAATACCTTAAAAAGCCACCTAAAAATAATCAACCTCTGATAAAACCCTAGTATAGTGTGACATCCTCATTTTCAAAAAAAAATAATAAAATAATAAAATAAATGAAATAAAAATATTTCATCTGCAGTTTGCATTTCTGCATTAAAGTTTTAAAATTTTAAAAACTTTGCAAATGAGCATGTCACATTTTCAAAGGTTCATTTTGCATGGCATATTTAAAAACCATTTCATTTTCTAAATTAAATTTCGCATTCTTAATTTGCTTTTAGCGAAAACTAATTGTTATTTATAATTTCAAACTGAATCTATTATATTTAGTTTAAAATTTATTTACTCCTCTCTATGATGAGTAGGCCCACGCATCATTTTCCCCATTCCTTTTCTTTTCTCTTTTCTTTCTTTTCATTTTCTCTCCCCTCCACCTCTCTTTCTCTCTCCCCGCCACCTGCCCTCCCCTCCCTGCCAACTCCCCACTTGGCAGCCATCCTCTACCCTTTTTATTCTCTCTCCCACCCTCTCTCTCTCTCCCATTCTCTCACTCTCCCTCACCTCCTCCCCACTTCAATCCTTTCTTCTTCCCATATTCTCCCCACCCCGCCGGCCACCTCCTTCATCTCGCCGTCGCCGCCGCGCTGGCCGCCGCCCGCTGTCGGTGAGCTCCTCCTCCTTCCTCTCCTTCTACTCTTCTTTTTCTTCTTCTTCTTCTTCTCCTTCTCTTCTTCTTCCTCCTCCCTTTCTTCTTTTTCTCTCCCTTTCTCTCTCCTCCCTACAAGCCTTTGCATGCATGCTGTGCATGCATCGCGTGTTCTTGCGTCTTGGCTTGCATGCCATGCCTTGCCTTGCACGCCACTTGCCGTGTTAGTCGCTTGCCGCCCTGGCCTTCGCCGGCCGCCAATCCCCTGCCTCTTCCTCCTTCTTCCTTCTTCATTCCTCTTCTTCTCTTTTTCTCTCTCCTCTCCTCTCTCTCTTTCTTCTCCTCCAGTCTTTGCATGCATGTGCTTGCATCTTGAGTCTTGCCCTTGCCTTTGTCGCCGCCGCCGGAGACTCACGCCGCCGTCGTCGCCCGCCGCCGGTCCCCTTTTCTCTTCCTTCCTTCTCCTTCTTTTCTCTTCTTCCTTCTTCCTTCTCCTTCTCTCTTCGCTGCATGCATGCTCATGCGGTGTGTCCGTCGTCGTCTTGCCGGTGCCTCGCCGTGCTCATTGTCGCCGCTGCGCTGGCCATACCTTGCTGGCCGACGCGCTTGGCTATTTCGGCCTCGCCGGCGTCTCGTCTGCGCCCGACTCCACTGCAGCGTCGCCGTGCTCCGCCGCCATTGTCGCCGCCACCACCTCACCGGATCCGCCGCCGCCCGGCAGCTCCCCGCCGGCCCTCCTCCTCCTCTCCCGGCCGCCCTCCTCTCTCTCTCTCCTTCCTTTCTTTCTTCTTCTCTCTCTTCTCTCCCCTCTCTCTCTTTTCTTTCCAACGGGCAAAAGCCCAAGTTGGGCCTTTTGGGCCGGCCCAGGCCAGCTTTGGCAAACCTTTTTGCGCACTGCACAGCCCAGCCTAGATGAACAGTGTGTTTTCTCTTTTTCTGGGATTTTCTAGTGAATAGTACCCCTTCACTATTTCGCTACGGTCCCATCCGAACTCCGATTCCGGCGATTCAAGTTTCTATAAATTCATAAAAATCATACCTCCCTACTGTAATTTTTATGTAATTTACATATATTTATTCTATTTGTGTTATTTTATGTTATTTATTGTTGTTTATTCCATTTGCGTGTGCTAGATCGTGCCGGTGACGAAGGTGAGTACGCCGACGCCGTCGACATCCAACAAGACCTCGGAGCTCTAGAAGGCAAGTCTTTCCCCTAGAATTCCTAATTTCTAGATTTCACCAAAACTACTAATTAATTAAAATATGCGTATTTATTTTAGAAATTCCCTGTGCATGTCGTTCATTTATATGATTATGCACCCATTGCCATGAAAAACCTTAGAATAAATTATATTAAATGATGTCCTACTGTTTTAAATATTAGTTGGCTTAACAATGCTTAGTTCAACATCGGGGAGTGATTTCCCGCAGCATGATCACTATTATAATCATCTTGAGAATTGTGAATATGAGAATGAGACTGGTGAACTTGGTTATGTTGGGCTCGATCACTCTTTAATTAAAATTTGACCAACTAATAACTGGGATCGGGAGCGGTTGGAATGTATGGTGGGTGCCTTCGTGCACGAGACTGGGGTTTGTGTTTGACTACCGCTTCGAGAACAAGGACCGACGATTGTACCGAGTTTAACCAAGAAATCTCCGTGGGACCGCAAGCTCGGTATGGGACGAGCCTGATCTAGAGGGAGAATAACGTCGGGTTTGTCTCGATACGTGCACCGTGGGTGAGGTCCCGAGGGATGCGTCACCGCCGGTGTATTGCCCGGGGGATGGAACTTCGGGATACCTGTGTGTAATATCAGGTATGGTCGAAGCCCCCAGGATACTTGTGTGTCATATCAGGTATTACCGTGGCAAGGCCGGGGTTAGACTTTTAATGGATTTTGTTATGGTACCCTTCGACAGGAGGGTACTGTATCTTGCGGGTAAAGCGTGCAACCTCTGCAGAGTGTAAACCCATTCGAATGGCCGTGATCCCGGTTAAGAGCGACTTGGTGGCTCCTTACAACGTAACTTCACCTTAATTAATATGACCCAGGTAAGGTTTTTCCGGCCTGTGTGCTGTTGCTAGATGAGAATGAGATTGCTACATGAGATTTGAGAACATGCGATGATGGCTTGAGAACTGTGAGATATGAGAAACTTGAATCGAGAATGAGAACCTGATTATTTTTTGTTTACTATGAGAATTGCTAATTATTTATTACTGTTTTCTTAAATACTTTTATACTTCTAGATTAAATGCTTTTATGCAAAATAACCCCCAGCTTTCCTAGGATGAGCCTTAGCCTGGCCCTTCCCAGGAAAGACTTGCTAGCATTCGCATGCTAATCGCGCCTTTCATGCGGGGCTGTTCCTATCGCGAGCAGGTCAGGAGTTCGAGGACGCGTAGGACTTCGTTGTGTTTTCCCGGAGGTCGATCCGGACTTCTAGCTGCTTCCCAGATCAGCGTGTGCCTGTGGCCGTGATGGATCACCACTTTTGGTTTATCATGTTATTTGCATTAGTCAGGACCTAATACTATGAACTAATGTAATCTATTGCTCCGCAGCACTCTGATTTACTTTCTAGTTAATGCAGTATTGGCAATGGTACTGTGCTTCTGTTTACTGTGGGTACGTGCACTGATCCTTGGGACGCGTACTGTTAACACAGAGGGGTTCGGTTTAGTAAAACCGGGCTCCGACATATAGGCAAAAATATTAAAATTTGATTATCTCATGAAAAGAATTGGTCTGTACAAATAAGTTAGATTGGATAACTTATTTGTTGTGGAAAAACTGTAATCTGGAAGGTTGATTGAATTTATATAGAGTAATTCGGAAACAGTGTTATGTTATTTGGGCCCGTCGATACGTGGAGTACCAGCTCAATAACACCAGGTGGAGAGAGTGTGAACTCCCTAGAATCATTACTGTATAATCTATAGAAGCAGATTTGGAAACAGTGTTTTGCCGTCTTGGGTTAGAGGATCAAGAGTTTGATTGACACTCAAGGGCACTAGATATTTGCTCTGTGGTATGATAATATCTAGATATCGTTTGCTTCTATAAAAACTTGGATTTAGAATGAATAAGAATGACACATTAATCATATATCCATATAAGAGAGCTGTTATATGGGTAAAGCTGGATAGGTTCTGTAGAGCTAATAACAAATTCATTGATGGACCTTACTTCGGGTATATGAAGTTGTGTCAAATGGGTGATGCATCTCTTATTTACCAAAATCCATGAATTTACATTATAAAAATTATTGTCTGGATTGCAAATAAATAAGGATGGAGAAAGATGATAGAATTTGTTCTATTATTATTAATTGTTTTAAAATAACGATAGGATTTTTAAAGTTTAAAATTTGCATATTCACCATAAAGCCTTACTATTTCTTGAATCCTGTTATCATATATTAATAGTGATATTCTTTCAAGAAACCTGCAAGTACAATTAGTACTTACCCACGTTATGTGGGCAATTTATTTCTTTTTACAGGATCCACTTTATACTCAGAAATGGACATTTATGAAGAAGACAGGAATTTGCATAGGATTGATTTCTAAGGTTTACCATATGCTCAGGCTCTACCTGTGGTATATGGGCATGTATTCTCTTTATTACCAGGTTATATTTCTATTTCCGATGTAAAATATTTTGTAACATGTAATAAATCAAGCAGGCTATACTATTTCTGAATGCAACTGAAATCCTGTACAGTTGGCATTCTGGACATTTTCTGGTAAATTTTTACCGGAATTTGGTCCGCCACACATATCAGTCATCAAAGTAGACACTTGTGTCAACGTCAATAAACTACTAGGAAATCATTTTATTGTATGAAGCCTCTCATAAATATGCATGGCTTCGAAGAAGAATATTGCACAGCTAGAAGTTATGCAGAATAAATCATTTGAATGAACCCCACTATAGCATATGAAGATAATGAATCTTGTGTTGCTCAAATACAAACGCGCTACGTGAACAATTATTTGATGAAGCTCATAAACCCCAAACTCTTCTATACTCATGAAATGCATAGGATGAATGAAATTGATATTCAGCTCACTAAGTCACTCCTAGCGTCTGCATTTGAAACATGCATTAGAGAAATTGAAAATGAGGAGACTTAAAGAAGTGCATAATTCAGGGGAGAAACCTCACCTACTCTGAATTAAATCTTGAACACAAAGTTCAAGTACCTAATATAATATCGAAGATTAGAAAGCAAAATTGGTTGTACACTTTTTCCCTTATATGAGTTTTCGTTGTAGTTTCTCACATAAGGTTTTTAACGAGGCAATCTGAGCAGTACAAAATTAAAGGCATATGTTATACACTCTTTCTCTAAGAATTTTTTCAATAAGTTTTATAGAGTTTTGATGAGGCATATGCATCTCGCGGCTAAAATCCAAGAAGGAGTGTTGGGAAACCGTGGACCTAGCCAAAACCCTAACAGTCCTGTATAAGGAGGAGGATACCCTATTGTAAATAGATATAAGAAAAATTAAATAGAAGTATTCTACCTTGCTCTATTTTCTGTGTCTCCCTGTTTTAGAGCCCCGTTTGCCAGGACTTCTTAGCAAAAGCATCTTTGCTTCTATAAATCCCATCCCTACGCCACGCAAACCGGGAAAAAAAAATTTTTACCCAAAAAAAAATTCGTAAATTGGAAAATGCCAATATTTTTGACGAAAATGCAGAAATGCCCCTCCGCCGCGCCGCCATAACGTGGCAAAGTTATTGCCGCGTTAGCGATCAAATGACAATAGTATTGCAGCGTTATCAGTCTTCTTGACAAAGCTATTGCCATTGCACCACACCATGACAATAGCTTTGCCATGATGCGGTCTGTGGCATTGGTCAGATATATGTATTGTTTGCGTGAGGCCCCACCACGGGCCTCATTTTTGCAACAAGACCATGAGAGAGAGAGAGAGAGAGAGGAGAGGAGAGAGGAGAGGAGAGAGAGGAGAGGAGAGGAAGGAAGGGAGGGGAGGGAGAGAAGAGAAGAGGAAGAGGAGGAAAAAAGCACATATTTGGTGAGTTTTTTTATTTCATTTGATATATTAGGTTTAGTTTATTATTTGATATATTATGATTTAGTTTATTTTATTGTTAAAACATGGTAGGATAGCAATTTTTTATGTAATTTATATTTAGTTTATATTTTATTTGATAATTAGGGTTTAATTATTTGTTAGATATATTAGGGTTTAGTTATTTGTTAGATATATTAGGGTTTAGTTATTTGTTTAGTTATTGGTTAGATATATTAGGGTTTATTTATTTGTTTAGTTATATTAGGGTTTAGTTATTTGTGTAATTATATTTGGGTTTAATTATTTGTTTGATATATTAGGGTTTAGTTATTTGTTTGATATATTAGGGTTTCTTGTTAGGTTCGATAATGAAAAATATGTTCATAGTTAAAATTCACGAAGATTAGGGTTAATATTTTGTGCATACATTTAAGTCTCGGTTTGATTAGGGAAAAAGGCGAGGATTGTATTTAGGGTTAAGTGGTAGCATTGGCGTTGAAAAATATTTTGGGATTGTAGTTACGGTTTAGTGGTACTTTTGTTAGCGAATAAGGATGATTAGCTGATAGCATGTAATTTTCACACGGAATAAAGGATTATGATAGGATTAATGAACGATTCCTTTTGTATTGCAGCTATGGCAGAGTTTTGTTTTACTGTGTAGTATGGTGATGGTAACATAAGAGAAGGGCCTAATGGGATTGATCTTAGCGAATTTAGGAGCACAATAATTAGACAACCCGACCCAGAAAATTTGCAAATTGAGGAACTTTACTTATGGATGTGTAATATGTTCGGGTGGAACGCAGAGGAACATGAAGTGTGGATTCAGGCTCTATGGAGCAAAAGTGTAGAAGTTCCTAAATTTCAGTTGATTAATTTGAACACACAGATGGGTCTATCAAGATTTATTGGTGGATGTAGGCGTCGTAACTGTTATGCAGTTATCTTTGTGCAAGCCTGGGTTAGGGAAACAAGTGGTGGACATGGTAATGACGAAGAATTTGGCCAATGCAGTGCTGCGGTGAATGAAGAGCCAGAAGTTGTCACCGGGAGGAACGAGGATGTGGAAGATGTACAACAGGATGAAGGGGTGGGTGGAATTTTTTTTGCGGATGCTGGAGAGATTAACGAGGATATCGTCGAAGCCATGGAGCATGACGATGAAAGGGCAATGGAGGAGGAAGAGCATGCAGATGACAGTTCCAGTGACGACGAACATGAAGAGGGTGTCGTCATCCCAGAAGAATGGAACAGAGGAGAGTCTAGCCAACTTGTAGTCGATGATAGTCATGGGTCGTCGTGCATTTACGGCGTAGATGAAGTCCGGGCAAAGCAAATGTATGCTGACAAGGCTGCTTTGCAAAATGCAGTTAAGGTCTGGTCCATGACAATGCAGCGACCATTCAGAGGTGGAAAAGTCGATAAATCCAGATATCTGATCGGTGTGAGAGAGAGGATCGCATGTTCAGATACACGGCAAAGAAGTCTAGATTTGCCATGAAATGGACAGGTTTGGCGTTGAACCCTACACATGTGTGCTAACAAATACCTTGGCGAAGCATCCCAATCTCACTTCCACTTTCGCCATAAACAAACTATCTGAGAGATTGTTGAGAAGAAGGACATGGCTGTTCAGTACATAATATTGACAGTGCAACAACGGTTTAAGCATGAAATAGATTATGGAAAAGCATGGAGAGCGAAACAGAAGGCACTGGAGATGAGATTCAGGTCTTTCGAAGCCTCATATGACAACCTCCCGCGTGTGCTGCAACTTCTCAAGGAGAGAAACCCGGGGACCTATTTCGCTCTGCAAGACTCGCCGTCGGTGAACCCGGAAGGTTATAGAGTTTTGAATCGGGCGTTTTTTGCGTTCAGTGTGTGTGTGGAGGGTCTAAAACATTGTAGACCCGTGTTATGTGTTGATGGGACATTTCTTACTGGAAAGTACGAGGGAACAATTATGACGGCAGTTGGCCTGGATGGAAATGATCAGCTACTCCCTATCGCCTTTGCATTTGTGGAAAGTGAGAACTACGAGAGTTGGCTATGGTTCCTGACGCAGCTGAAGTGCGGAGTTGTGGAGAACCGGCCTGATATGTGCCTAATCCATGACCGACATGCGAGGACTATGCAAAGCCATAAAGACAATGCAGAAGACTCGAGCACCCATTCCTTGGCGGACATGCGAAGTAGGTGGTGCATTCGCCACTGGCCGCAAATTTTCACAGCGGTTTAAAAATAAGAAAACTATGGACTTGTTCAAGTGTGCGTACCAGCGAACCAGCAGCGTAAGTTCGATGCAATATGGAAGGTGCTCGATGACCTCACGAAGAGCAGCGTTCGACATATGAGCACGCAGGCGGGAGGAAGCACAACAGAGCTGATAGAACCTCTTCCTCCGCTACCGGAGGTAGATTCCCCTGCCTTGGTTCGTCGATCCGGAAGGAACATAAGGTGTTTCTCACACTGGATTGAATCGTAACCACGAGAGAAATGGTCATTCTTTGCATGACGAGGCGGTGCAAGGTTCGGGGTAATGACGACTAACCTCGCAGAAGTGTACAACTGGGTGATTAAAGGATTGCGACCCCTTCCTTTAGTAGCCATCGTGGAGGGCATAATGCATGGCATCATGAGGTATCTCGGTGAAAGGCATGAGAAGGCCGTGCTGCATGCTTCCAGAGTTGGCATAATGTTCGGCGCAATGATGACAGCGTACATGGAAGAAAAAAGCTTCAAAGCGCAATACCACACGGCCTTGAACACAGGTAGTGGACGGCATCTTTATCAGATATGGATTAGATCGAAAGATGGCCATGGTGGAGCAAACTTGCGGCTCGCCCATGAGGTTGATCACGGGGCACAAGACCTTGCCACAATATGCTCTGCAACAAACCATTGCTTCTCGCCGCCCTGCTCACATGTTTTGGCGCGTGTGCAACCATGATTGGATGCATCGCGGTATGTGTCTTCATACTTCTTCAAGCGGCGATTATTGCTACGGACGGGTAATATATTCGATTTCGCCGCCGGAAACTTCACGGAGGATAGGGAGACCACCGTACATGGATACCTTGCAGTACTCTACTCCACGGGAGGAGGGGCCGTCGTCACACTCGCCGTTTCCGCAATGAGATGGACGAGTCACAGCGAGGAGGAAGAGTGCTACACTGCGGACTATGCGGGGCCCAAGGTCATCGGAGAAATAAATGTCCACAGCTTGAAGTTCCCCTTGAGTAATGAATAGATGGTCCAGGAAGAAATTGGTTGCAATACAGTCAATTACAATGTATCTTAGTTTGCTGTATGTTCTCGTATTCATTGAGCGAACATGTATTTAAGTGTGTACCAACTAATTTGGTCGTTTCTATTATGTGCAACGTTCATGTAATATGTTGGATAATTCTATGTGTTATTTTTAATTGTATGCATAATTTATGTAATATGTATGACAATATTGTTTGACAGTATTATGTTTGTTTCAATATAACTCTCTCTAAACATTGCATTTTCATGTAATTATGAATATGTTTTCTTTACAGAGTTGACTAACAAATTGTTTCACTTGGTCATTGCAATACAGGTATGGAGACCGTGCCTACGGAGATGCTGGTCGACGACGTCGCCTACCGGACCCACCGTTCCCTCACACGGTTGCAGGACCCACCCACGGAGATGGCGATCTTCGTGACTCGCACTCCTCGCCGCCCATGGGGGCTAGACCACCGCTGGGTGGACAGGTGCGTCTTCACGACCCTACGGATTTGACATAAGCGTTCAATATGCAATATTAGTAATATTGCATTCTCGTTATGTAGGCTTCGTGTCGCCGATCGCTTCCTCGCCGGATGCTCCGAGCCACGGAAGCGAGCGAGAGGGACGAGGAGACGGCAGCGAGGAAGAGGGCGAGGCGTTGTTCCTTAGGCGGTCTCGCCGGTTTCGGTGGACCACTCCTCAATTACAGGCTTCGTGGACGGTGGCGGCGAGACCCACACCTTCCACCTCCGTGTGGTGAGGTGGCGCCGACGCTTCAGGCGTAGCCATGTTGCGAGGATCGCCATCGCCGGGAGGCGGTTCGATTGCCTCCGGTAGAGGCCACCTGGGTCGGCGACCTTCGACACCGCTTTGAGGGTGTACTTCCACCCCCGGAGGAGGGCGAGGAGCGCCTGGAGCTGCGAGACAGGCAGCGGCACGGGCCTACGCTTGGGTGGTTGAGGCAGTTCGAGGTACGGTGTTTATCGCTTTCCGATCTTACTTCTTCTATTTGTCGTATCGCATATGTCAATGAATGTGTTTACGTATATAATTATCGTGTTTCTATACAGGTTAGCAACATGGTGGAGGATCCCACCCCGTACCAGGAGGCACGGCACCTCGAGGCTTACTTGTTGTGGCTCTTTGGCTGGGTGTCGTTCACCAGCCCCCACGGCAACTCAGTGGACGCCCGGTTTGTGCCTTTAGCCCGTGCCATCGCTGATGGCAACTTCGACTGCATCCCGCAGTTGAGTTGGGGCTCTGCGATGCTCTGCGCGACCTTCAGAGCGCTTTGCGGCGATTGCACTTCGCAACCGCCGAGCTCGTCTTTGGCGGTTGCCGATGTCAGCGATGTTTTGGTCCCTGGAGCGGTTTGCTGTTGGTTGCCCGTTCGTGGATACGGCACCTTACGGGGACTCCTTCTACGGTGCCGACGACGTCGATCGACCGACGGTCGGCTCTCTTTGGACTCGGCGCCGGGTATGATAATATTGCTATGCTTGTTTATATTTTTTCGCAATTATGACTTCTTGAAGGCAACATCATTTTGTTTGTTGCACATTCCAGTTGCAGTGGACTCGGTTGGCTGTGCGGGGCTGCTACGAGAGCTTCACGCAGAGTTTCGACCACCTGACGTACTCGAAGGTCAGGTGGGAGCCATACCCTTTGCCGGGTATGGCGTACGACCGAGCCCCGGCGGCTTTGTCCTCCTTTGATTTCGTGACGTGCTTCTTGGCTCACCCGCAAGAAGCTTCGTGTTTGGCGTGTTCGCCGAGGACCACCCCCGCACCGTGTGATGCGGCGATTCGAACTCTTCCGTGTTCACCTGTGCCCGTGAGGTTTCACCGTCCCCCACAACGTACACTGGTACGTAAATTTCGTATGTTTCTATGATCTTTAGCTTTTCCATATGTTCTGTGTACGTACTACGCTGTTTGTAGTTATAGGAAATCATGGCAGGTTAGCAATATTTTATATATAAAATGATCAAAAATAAGATATATCTGTTATGTGCTTTTATATATGTTCTGCGGACGTAATAAGATGTGTACTCCATTGCAGGCACAGTCGTCGTGGGCCCACTCCGAGACGTACCTGGGATTCACGGATGCACAACTGGGTTGCTCAGTGGCTGGACGCTGCGTAGGACTGTGTGGACGAGACGAGGCCACACACGGAGCTGGACTTCACGGAGTACCTCACTTGGTACACGAGACGCACACGTGTACAACTACTTCGTGACGTCCCCCACCCTCCGGTTCCCGCCCAGCCGACTGGAGACGAGACATACTCCTCCAGACACGGGTCCTCCCTACACGTCTCGGTACACAAAAATGATGTCGTTCCTTTACCGTTATGAATTTTGTGCTACATGGTTGTACTGAATTACTTTGTTCTCCGTGCAGATAGACGCCCACATGACGACGATCCGGGATGGTACGAGTTTGTTGGGTCGGATGGCCAGCGGGCTGGAGGTTACCTACGCCCAGCTCTATGAGTTGGTGCGCCTTTGCCGCAGAGAGGTCACCGCACGCGGTTGCGACGCGTCTGCGAGAGCGTGGGCGAGAGCCGCGTCTTGGCCGATGCCTACCCTCTACGGCCGCCAGTGCGTCCCCAGTGTCGTGGCCCGCCGTTTGACAGTTCGAGAGCTTGCGGCGCAGAGAGCAGAGTGAGGGGCCAGATGCCCCTGACGACGTTCCACGGGCACCACCGACCTTCGCGGTGCCCCCGAGCGGTCAGGAGGCCTCGGCCAATTCTTACAGCTCGCACTCTCCGGCGTTCGTCTTCCCGTCGACGACACACTCCTCTCTGGTTCGCCTCACGCAACAAGTGAGCTCTCCTTCCAAATAGGCACGCGGCTCTGCTGCAGGTCTTCCTTCCGGTAGGCAGTCCATCTTCTAATTTCCCTCCCATCTTTGCATTTCGTACAAATTACTATAAATTCAATATTATAGCTATTTATGGTCATTGTAGGTGTTGCAGGCCTTGCCCCACGCGACATGTACCCGGAGATGGGAGATATCTTCAGCACAGAGGCGGTCGAGAAGGCGTCGTAGAGGCCTTTCAAAGACTCCAGCTAGACACTCCACCCCGCCACCTACCCGGGGACCGACGACGGACGACCTCGACGAGAGACGCACCCTCCCGACCGTTTCACCCCTTCGGGTGCCAGACCGCTTCCTGTCGCAGCTCGTCGAGTCCCTAAACGGGGACGACGTGGGTAGACTACCTTTCTCGTCGCTGTTGTAGAACTCTTTCGATGTGTACCTGCACTATGTTATTACTTCGACAATTATGTTTTTTCAGTTATTCCGTGTTCTAAAATTGCGACATTCCGTACGTGCTAGGCTTCGAAACGTTGCCTTCCTGGACGAGGGTCTTTTTCGATTTACGCAGCTTGGTCGACAAACACCGTACGAGGGGTGGTCCACCCACAAGTGGTAGCCAGCATTGCGTAGGCCACCCGTCATTTTTCCCGCATAAATTTTTTAGACGCTACCCGTGGGCTCCGCCACCCGACGCAAACCCTTAGGTGGCCATACACATATGAGGGCTGGCTGGCCGAATTAGCCACTTCATGTTCTTTTCTTCTTTATCTTGTACACCAATAAGTACTCTACTGTCTCTCAACGCTTTCAGATTATGGTACGCACGATATGAATGAGATGACGATGGTGCTCCGGTGACATTGAAAATATGAAACGCATTACATGGTAGTAATCCACGTAGACCAAACCTTGATGCAAATTACATGAAATAAACCCCTATTGTACTTGGGACGCTAGGTTTAGTGCCATCCAGGAAACGGTTCCACACGGGTATAAACGTTGTACATGCGAGTAGCAAATGTAACTCGCTCTTCAAGCCGGGAGATTCTTGCGTGAAGATGTTCGATGTAACTGAACGCGGCCATTGGGAAGGGGTCGTCCATCCATTTGGTGAAACCGCAGTCATCGGTCTACATTTGGAAATGAGAAAAAAGTGAGATGAAAAATGTATTAAACCCTTGGCCGTTCTCGGTTGGTTACTCACAATGGCAATCAGCCTTGTAAAAACGTCGGCCATCCATCCTTCGACAACCTGGTCAAAGTTTGGCCTAACGGTGTCCACTCCGCGCGCACAACGTGGCCATCCCCTGTAGAAGTTTGAGTCTCTTATCATTGTTGGCTCTGTGATATAGCTAGCTCTTGTTCGAATAGGCAGGTCGTCGCTTGGTAGACGGGCTTGCGATCCAGGACCATTTGACGTCCACCAGGCTTGTCGGATCCAACCGTTCGGTGTGGGTCGTGAAGCCATATGTGCAATGTGGTATGTCTATCTCTACTCGCCTCCCCTCGTACGAAGCCAACCCTACTAGGGAGTTTACACACACAATCATAGTGAGAGTGAGGGTGCGGGTGAGAGGGACGTCAACTATGCCTCCCATTATATAGGCCAGTGACTGCTAACAGTGCATGCCCGGTCACATCACTAAATGCGGGGCACTGCTGACCAACAGTACCCGCCGGACACCGGTCACATCAATAATTGCGAGGCACTGCTGACCAACAGTCCCGCCGGACACCGTCCAGTCACATCAATAATTGCGGGGCATTGCTGACCAACAGTCCCACCGGACACCGTCCATTCACATGAAATGCAACAGCAACAGCATGAACTCGGTCCATGCATCGAACAGACTTGCCTATATATTTTCCTCCTGCCCCCGAGTCATCTGCGCTCCAAGTTTCCTCTCTATCTCACATATTATTTCCATCAAATGGAGCAAAGAAGACTTTCGGCAGGATCTGGCTAATTGTCATGCTAGCTTTTTCAACTCTGTGGTTATTCAGCGAATGTCCTGTTTAGACCCAATCATCCTTCACGGCTTGTCGCTTTTGTTTGTAATATGATCCTAATATCGCGATTTTTGCGATGTTATGGGTTATATTACACTCAAAATGTGACGTGTAAGCCGTGAAGGATGAATGGGGTCTAACTGCATGACCTGAACTTAAGGCCTTTAGGGATTACACAAATAGGTACGTACTAATTTTTATTTCGAAAGCTAGCATGGCATACAGGGTGCGATGACATGCAATGGTGGTCACCATGGATGGCTGAAAGGGTTGTGGCATTGGCATGACATACAGGGTGCGATGACATGGCAGAATCTGCATCGTTCATTCCGTCGGTGGAGCGGTGCGCCGAAGATAACAAGGTGGAGTAGTGCGGTGGCCTAAGTGCTACCTGCGTAGGAATGAGTGGTGTCCGAAATTACCGCCTTCAAAGGCGGGCTGGCTGGCCGCTTTAGCCACTTGTTTTAATTTCACTGCTAACATTGCATGCCATCTAACGAACAGTACCTCTTTTCAGCGTCCGGTCACATCGCCTGCAGCAGCATCCATCATAAATCACTGGCACTGCTGACCAACAGTACCCGCCGGACACCGTCCAGTCACATCAATAATTGCGGGCCACTGCTGACCAACATTCCCGTCTGACACCGTCCAGTCACATCAATAATTGTGGGGCACTGCTGACCAACAGCGATCTGCCGGACACCGCCCGTCGATCGCATCAATAATTGCGGGCATCGCCACCAACAAGGCCGCCGACACCGTCGATCACATCAATAATGTCGGGGCACTGCTCACCAACAGTCCCGCCTGACACCGTCCAGTCACATCAATAATGTCGGGGCACTGCTCACCAACAGTCCCGCCTAACACCGTCCAGTCACATCAAATGCAGCAGCAGCAGCATGAACTCGGTCCATGCACCGAGCAGACTTGGCTATTTATTTCCCTCCTGCCTCCGAGTCCTCTGCGCTCCAAGTTTCCTCTCAATCTCACATATCACTCCAGCCCATACAGTGCACAAATCTAGTTGTAACGAGCAATGGCGCCCTCGGCTCTGAGGACCGTCCGCGAAGCAAGTTTAACACCACCGTGCTCGGGGGTCAATGTTCCAATGTGCTTGCGGTGATCTTTGCAAGTTTGTTCAATCCGACGAAGATTTCTCATATACTTACGGAAGGAGGTTCTTCATGTGTGCAAACTACGAGTACGATCCACCCAAGATTGCCTTTGGCGAGCGTTCAAAGGTACTTGCTCACCCTATCCTGCATGATTATATCTACCTACATGGCACATGATCTCTATCTTGACTTATGTTGAACAAATAGTCTCCCCACCTCTATGCGATTTCGGCGGTGGCTAGACACGAGCAATCGGAGGCGCACAAGAAACACATCGGCGTGAGTTCCGTTGGAAGAGCGATGGTTGAGCGGCAGCCGATATAAGGAGGAACAAAACACAAGCATAGCGTTCGCAGGAGGAGTACTGGAAGCGATAAGAGACGCCGAACGTCAGTCAGCCGAGGCCCGAGAGGCCGAGAGGAGAGGAGAAAGCGAGAGGCACACGTCGCGCAAGCGAGGCTGGACTCGATGCTCTGCAAGCAAGGGAAATATCCCGTTGTACTCGAAGAGAACTTTGTTGTAACCGTGATAATAAAATTTCCTCACAGAGTGCGCTTTATTCTTCTAACTATTTATTTTATTTTCTAAATAATTATTAATATAAAACACTCTTTGAAACTTATGCAATTTTTCCATTTTATTTTTTTCAAGATTAAATACACCAAATACCGGTCATATATCTTGATCATATTTAATTCATATAATAAGTGTTATAACTATTATATACTGGTAACATATTACATAATACTATAATATCTACATATATACACATATACATACATATGATATATATACATATATACACATAATAGTTATATAATACATAATAGTTACTTATAATAATTATATATAAAATATTTTTCGAATTATTACTTACATAGTTTTTCGAATTGTTACTTATATATATAATATTATTACTTACACATATATAATACATAATTGTTACTTACTATAATATATATTTTTCGGTATTGTCAAGATTGATTGGTGCGGCAAAGGCAATCTTGTGATGTGGTGGTGCGGCATTGGCTTTTTGTGATCTGATATCATGCAGATAGCCTTTTTGCGCTTGAAGACATGCGCATTGCCTTTTTCTTGTGATTGGTACCGCGGCTTTGCCTTTGCCGCGATCTGGTGCCGTGGTGGGAGGGTATTTCCGCAATTGCTCCAAAATCATGGGTATTTCTATATTTGCAATTTTTTTTTTGGTAAAAAAAAAATTATCCGCAAACCGCTCGGACATGTTGCCAAGGGCGCGCATCTCAAAATCCACGCGTCGCTCGCTGGGCTGTACGTTTCCCTTTTCCTCGACGCGACACGACGCTTTCTCCATCCACCTCCCTGCTCCCGTTCCCATCGCCGCGTCCCAACCACGAGCTCCCCCTGTTTCCCACCAGCGCCGCCACGCACGCACCCCATGGCCATGGGCGGCGAGGAGGCGCTCAGGGCGGAGGAGTCCCCGTCCGGCGGCGTCGACGTCTGGAGCGACGCCCTCTCCTCCCACGCCCCCGACCACCTCCTCGTCATGGTCCACGGCATCCTCGGCAGGTACGCTGTACGCGTCTTCTCCGAACGCACACGCCTCCCCGCCTCACGAAAGAACCTCATCGTGTCCGTCTCCGGGTAGATTGCTAGGCCGCGACGTGTGTGAGATGCTGGAATTGAGTCCAGCGGCTTATGGGTCGGGACGGATCGGTTGGAGTGTGGAATTGGTTTTGTCCGCGCGTTTCTTGGGCTGTCGGATTGGTTTCGGATTCTGTACGAAAATGTGGGCGTTTTGTGGAGTCGCTTTAGTAGGCCGTGCTGAGTACTCGAGTATTCAGAGCTATCGACCGAGTCCATACTCTCAAGATTATGTTTTTGGGGAATGTCCCATCTCATAAGCATTACCCCATGCCAAACTGATTCGTGCATTTCGTGATTTATGTTTGTGAACGGCGTCTATTGTTTTTGGCGCATTACAGTGGAATTTGATTGAATGGCTGCGGATCGTGTTTGGAGTAAGCAAGGATGCAAAATTGGTGTTAACTTAAAATAATTTTTTGCATGTGGTAAACTGGTAATGTTTAGGAAATTTGATCAGGTATCCAATGCTATTGTTTACTCCTTTGGACAATGATCTTGGCTCTACTACAGAATTTTGTTGAAATAGCAGTATAGCACGTCACAGTTCTAGACAGGATTCATTTAGTTAAAGAAGAAAGGTCACTGTAGGTGCTATCTTTGCTGTAATTGATATGCTGCCAATGCTAATTATACATATGTTCATGGGATGGAACTTCGTATTGTCTAGCCTAGCCTGGACATGTCTGCAGGCGGCAATGAAAGGCTCAAACTCATAGCTTCTAAAGTGCAAGAGTTGGCTTGTGCAAAACTTAAAACATAGTATCATCACACAAAAGAGCAACTATACCAGAATTTTAGCCGCCCACTGATCTCAACCAATCGCCTGCCGTTTATCCCTTGTGTTAGGCCCACCACCTCTTGACGCCCAATTGCAATGTGAAAATTTGCATTCTACATTTTTTTAGGCCTCTAAATACTATCAACTTTAAGGTTAGTTCTCTCACATATGGTAGAAGCTTTATGCCACTTGGTGCAAAGAGCATCCTCTTCCAATTGTAAGTCTGGTTGCAGCTGATTTGGGATGTCCTGAGATCCCACACAATTAAGAGATTCTCCCTGGCTGTGTGATGATTTGAGAGTGAAGCTACATATGTTGTCTAGCCAAGAAGGTGTTTACAGAATTAAATTGGTCAAGTAGTGTAGGTATTTTATAAGATCTCTGATGGCCAGACAACAAATAAAAACTAGTAGAAATTGTCGTACAAAGATTGATTGCATATGATTTGGTGATGTGGTTTAATTCTTTATTATAGCTGATGACCTTTTTATTTATGAAATGGCATACAGATGAACCTTTTCACATGTAGTTGCCAAGTCTGTCATTACATTTCTGAACTAATAAGCTCTCTTGCACATATCATCTTTTAGTGATCAGTTTGTTCTTTTTTATTTAAACAGTACTGCTGACTGGCAATACGCGGCTAACGAATTTGTAAAGCAACTTCCTGACGATGTAATTGTCCATTGTAAGTGTGGCCTTTCGTGCTTTCCATCACCAACTGCAGTTGGTTATTTGCTATAATGTTTTATGTTTCAGTTTCTTGTTATATTCGAATCATCCCTCTTTTTCTTTTTCTTTTTTTGGAAAAAACGGTTTCATCATGAATAAAAATATCTATCTGCTTCACGCACACAAAAATAAATTATATGGCATAATTGTTGGTTTTTACATTAATTTAGCTAAAAACTTGAATAAAGCAGTCTTGCTTTGTTATGAAAAGTATATTTCCCTCTTCAGACCTGTCTCAATAATGTTTAAATTCATAGATCTGCAGTCTGTTAGATTTTCTCCATTCTTAACTACATGGATAAAGGACATTAAGAGGATAACGTTGAATGGTTTAACATAATGCCAGTTTGTAGGCTCTTTGTATGTTGTTTGGGGCATCTGGCTGCTAGTTTAGTTTGGTACCTTCTTTCTTTCATGAAGGAACCCTTTCTTTAAAAAAAATATTGGGAAAGACTAACTAACAGATACTCTAGTACTGGGTCTTACTTTTTAGAATGCTGCATTCAAATGTGTATTTGAAAATAAAAAAATAGATGGAAATATTATTGTTATGAGGGAACTAAAAATAATCTAGATAGAACTATTATTTCTACATTACTCTGCTGCAAACATTTAGTATTGCTATGTGATGTACAATGATTGCAAAGGAAACATGAACCCTTTCCCTGAGTTGTAACCTTTTTTAAAACTAAACTGAATTTGTAACTTTAGAAAGGTAGCCATAAGCTTGGGTTTATTAACTTTGTGTTTTGTAGACTTATT